>CM077600.1:39002491-40252491 GCA_039654915.1 Aquilaria yunnanensis | reverse complement strand
AACATACCATTCTGAAAGAACAAACATACTCTTCTGAAAGAACAAATACCAGAAGATAAAAGAACAAAAAGCTTATAGAAACAGAGTCATATATAAGAACAAACACTTAAGTAACAAAAAATAAACATGTAAAAGAAAGAATAAATAATGCCTTGTAAAAGAATAAACATGCCCTTTTGAAAAAATAAATACCAGAAGATAAAAGAACAAGAAGTTTACAGAAACAGGGTTATATATAAGAACAAATAGTGTCTTCTCTTCTATAAGAACACACACTTAAGTAACAAAAAATAAACATGTAGAAGAAAGAAAAAATAATGCATTCTAAAATAACAAATATGTCCTTCTAAAAGAATAAACATACAATTCTGAAAGAACAAACATGTCCTTCTAAAAGAACAAACATACCATTATGAAAGAACAAACATCAGAAGACAAAAGAACAAGAAGTTTACAGAAACAGAGTAATGTATAAGAACAAACAATACCTTCTATAAGAACAAACAGTGTCTTCTATAAGAACAAACACTTAAGTAACAAAAAATAAACATGTAAAAGAAAGAACAAACAATGCATTCTAAAAGAACAAACATGCTCTTCTAAAAGAACAAACATGCCCTTCTAAAAGAGCAAACATACGCTCCTTAAAGAACAAACACCAAAATACAAAAGAACAAAAAATTTATAGAAATAAGGTCATGTATAAGAACAAATAATGCATTTTATAAAAACAAAAACTTAAGTAACAAAAAATAAACACGAAAAATAAAGAACAAACAATGTTATGGTGTTATATATACATATATACATAAGCAAAGTAGCAGTAGCGTATAGTAGTCTAATGCCATGGTGATTTCCAGCAGTCATAGATCATCTTCATTATTGATTTGGTACTTATGCATCGTGTTTTTGGGCTTGGTCAGAGGATCTCTTTCTAAACAGATTTATCTTGATTAGAATGTTATGATAGACAACAATGCCAATCCGTTTCACTCCGGCCAGCCGGTAAGCTAGCTAGCTCCCTTTTCTTCATTTTCATGTTAATTTTATCCCAACAAGCCAGCTCATTGTTTTAGCTAGGGTTTCTCGATATTGCTCTAATCAATATTTTTCAACAATTCTAGGATCCAACAAATTAATTAATTCCCCTAGTTTGACCAAATTGAAAACCTAGATTAGTTTCGTCGATCGGGTGTGTGTGTGTGTGTGTGTGTGTAGGGATTTCGGTAATCGATATTGATGACTGACGTAGTAATGAGGAAACAATTTTATAAAAATCATAGCGCGTCAGTCGAATGATAATTTTTAATAAGTAGGGGTTGAAGTGATAATAATTATATAATAGAAGGAAGGCTTATGACATAAGTCAGATTTACGCAATCAGTACTCTTATTTTTTTATGTTCCTATATGTTGTCTAGTATGTTCTCATCTTTTCCATTATTCTATCATTAAAATATCTATTGTTTTTTGTTCTGATCTAATTATTACTTTTTATTTGTCCAATATACCGTCATCTGTAAAAAGAACATATGTATGATTTAAAAAGAACATATACTAGTGAAAAAATTATATTCAATGCTCTGTTTATTTTTACACTACCAGTTCTTATGCTCTTTTGTTTATGTTCTTTTTCAGTTTTTATATTTTTTATGCATTTATATATTTTTTTAAAATGTTTTATTTTTGTTTTTATATGTTCTTTTATACATTTTTGTTTATTCTTTTATAAAAATATGTTCTTTATTCAATTCCTTTATATTATTTCATTTCTGTTATTTTTCAATTTTTATATGTTCTTTTACTATTCTTTTTTTTTTTGCTCATGTGCTCAACTAGCTGTTTTTTTTATTACTTGACGAATTGGAAGAAAATTAAAAAAAAGAAAAAAATGGAAAAAAATTTAAATATAAAAAAAATAAAACCAAAAAATGGGAAGAGAAATGAATGAAAAAATATTGAAAATAGCAAAAATGGAACAGTGAGGAAAATAAATCTGGAAATGGAAAATTAAAAAAAAAAATAGAAAATGTGAAATGCGAAAGTTAGATGAAAGTAAAGTATGAAAGAAAATAAAATAATCAATCTAAAAAAAAATAGAATTAGGGAAACAAAAGAAGAAAACAGAAAAATAAAATTTTAAAAAGTAAAACTATTATACGAGTAGAAAAAAACAAAAACAATGAAACAAGAAAGAAAAAAAAAAACAAAATGAAACACGGCGGGGAGGGGGGCCGTGGGAATAAACCAATGCTAACCGCTCCGTCAAATGTGGACAATTGTTTTAAATCAACAAAGTGCTTGAATCTATAGGTTATCTATATTTTGAGGAATATAGAGATTTTTTTAACTCTAACAGTTTCTCCACATTAATCTCTAAAATAGCGATTGAGATGAGAGAGAAAAGCTCATTCCCTAGATTTGCAGAAAAGCTAAAAATTTTAGAGAATGAAAAATTAATAATTTTTTCATATTATCTACCCTCTCAAATGACCCAAACGAACCAGCCCCTTTTAGGGGTGATCATTTGGTTATTTCGGTTTAAACCGAACTGAAATAGTCGGTTTTGTTCAGTTTCGGTTTAGGGTAATAACAAACCGAAATAACCGAATTGTTGATAGAAACCGAATTGGAACCTAACCAAAATATTTTGGTTCGGTTCGGTTCCAATCGAATTAACCGGAAAAAAAAAATCCTTATAAGTTCCTGCTGAAACTTCCACAGCAGCGTGTAAACCTTAAATACCTTGTAGAAGTATGTATCATACCTGAAAGAAAGAAGAGAATGGAAAATACAACCTTTTAAGCTACTCACTCTATTGGAACCACATATAATATAACCTATTCATCTCAAGTCCATTTCCCTGATGGTTATACCAAGTCATTAACTTAGCTACGGGCCTACTGCAACATCTTCATTTTTCTCCATGCAACTCATGACACAGCAAAGGCACAGAAAGGTGAGATTACAATCTCAGTAAGGTCCATTGCTCGCACAGAACTTGGATCAGAAGTCTCCCACAAGCCTATCTGCTAAACGGATCAGCTCTAGCACTCATTCAAGGCCCTAAAACAGCTCATGACTATAACATTCATGCGGTTTTCTGGGCACATGATTGCCTCAACAAAAACACACATTTCACAACATATTTCATGTAGCAGCATAACACATTTTACAGCTAACAGATTCATAATTCACGCACATGCACATGAATCAGATAGCTCTAACAGTATTTATGGAATTCAACTATTTTATCCTAATTACATCTAGTCAATAATACTAGAAGACATACGTGTTCATGGCTTATACACGGCTAGCTACAGAAATTAATGGGTTAGTTCTGCAGGAATGGTGGGTAAAATAGGTACTTTACTTCTTGTCTTATTGTTTCAACTTCTAAAGACCCTTCCCTTACCCTCACCCTTTCTGCTGAATTTCTAGATTTCCCTCTAATGATGAGGCTCTACCAGTTCTCAACTAGCAGCAGCTGATTTTATGCAAAATGGGAAATACAACAACGCATCAACCAACATGAACAGATTTTAAAAAAAAATTTCAATATCTTAACTGTACCATTCTTCAAAAATACATGCACATAAGATTTCATTTTGACAAAAAACTTTCTCACATCAACATCAGTACTAATGTTCCCCATTCAAACACAAAAGCACAAACCACCATGTTCAATATAAAGAGACAACCAGCTGAAAGAAATCACATTCAAATCCAGTAAACAGACAATCCAAAGTTCCAAACAATCCATCATTTCTATGGGCAATTCCTGTTTGCTCATAGTCATAGGTACATAAGTAACATAACTAATCGATCACAAGTTCACAACTCAAGCATCATCATACCTACAAAATTTAATCCGAAAAACAATCAATTATTAACTATTTAGAGTTATGAATTAGAAAAAAAAAACAAGTTTAGTAATGAGGTAATACCTACTTTAAAAGTTCCAATCAACTCCTAGATATTAATCATTGTATTCCCTCTAGTTGTATCTCCTCCAGTCTTCTTGTATAACTTTAAAAAAATAAGACACATAAAAGTTAATTTTAAAAAAGATAATAAGAGTATTCAAACATAACTATAAATTCAAGATTAATACAAGCAAAAATATAATAAATATTACCCTCTTCAATCTTTTCAAGTTCCTCCAAATCTTCCTTCACACTAACTCGGTGTCTCCTTCTAAGCCAATCTTGTGCGCAAATATGAGCTTGCACCATTTTAAGAGTTAAAGAGCTTCTAAATGGATCAAGAACCCATCCTCCTGTACTAAATGCAGACTTTGAAGCAACAGTAGAGACAGGTAGAGCTAATATATCACGTGCCATAGCTCCAAGAATAGGGAAGCAGTGACAATTGAGCTTCCACCACTCTAACACCTCAAATTTAGAGGAAACTGGTTCTCTTGGTTCCTCTATATACCTGTCCAACTCAGTTTTATTCCCAACACTTCCAGAAACATTTTCAAATTTCTTCATTCTTTCCTCTGTCACTAAATACTTCCGTTTCTTTTGACTTCCTAGACCAACTTGCTCCGGCATTTGAGTTCTCAAATTTGATTCAGCAGATTGAGGTTGGACAATTTTTTTATACTCTTCAAATAACTCAGAAATGGCACTCTTGACCTTTATTTTCATGTTAGCCCCCACATCTGTTTTTTCAGCATACATGTCTTCCAATGCAAATTCAAGAAAAGCTAACTTGTATTGAGGATCAAGAACTACAGCAACATAAATCAATATGTTCATCTTCTCAACATTTCCCCAATATTTTTCATACTTCTCCCTCATTCGCTTCGCCATCGAAGCAAATATAACATCCTCACTACTTTGCCACTGTTGTAGCAAACCATCAACCTCACTAATCTTATGAAAGAATTTATTGGTAGTGACATACAAAGAACCTGATATTCTACATGTGAGTTCATAAAAGCTTTTAAGAAAACTCACTAAAGAATTAACATTCTTCCAATCCTCTTCTGCAGGAACCCCATTGTTCTCAACAAGTTCAATAATGTAATTTGGATCATAAAGACGATATCTAGAAAAGGCTCCCTCAAATTTTTGTGCCGCATCTAACATTAGAAAAGTTGAGTTCCATCTTGTGCTCACATCAAGACATAATAAAGCTTTACTTTCAATTCTTTCAAATTGAGCACAATTTCTGAAATTAGCCAACCTAGCAGGTGATTGCCTAATATATCTTACAGCATCCCTCACACGAGCAACAAATGAATGGAATTCTTTCAACCCATCATGAACAATCAAATTCACAATATGTGCAATACATCTCATATGAATGTATTTGTATTTGGCAATTCCAGTTCCCCAACCAACAATCACTTTTTTCAAATATTCAACAGCAACATCATTCGAGCTAGCATTATCAACTGTGATTGTAGACACTCTATTAATTTCCCACTCACGCAAACAATTCTCAACAGCCATACCAATTGCTTCACCTTTATGACTAGTAATTGGACAGAAATTTAAGATCTTTTTCTGTAGCTTCCAATTGTCATCAATGTAATGAGCAGTAAGGCACATGTAATTAACCCTCTGTATAGACGTCCAACTATCAGTAGTAAGACAAACTCTCTGATAACTAGATTTGAAATATGCCTTCAACTTATTTTTTTCATCAGAGTAAAGATCAAAACAATCCATAGCAATGGTATGACGAGATGGAATGCAAAACCTAGGACATGCAACAGACATCATATGCCTAAAACCTTCGTTTTCCATAAACTTGAACGGAAGCTCATCCATAACAATCATAAAGCAAACAGCTTTTCTAATATCATCTTCATCAAATTTCCAACAACCAAGAACCCCTTCTCTTTCATTACTCCCAGCATATAAGAGAGATTGTTGTGATTTTGATTGTACCTCAGGATTCAGAGAGCATATTTGACTATGAGCAAGAGTCGAACTTGTTCCATTGCTTTTTGGATCCGCTGCATATTCTTTTCCACAATACTTGCATTTAGCCTTCTTGTTACCTTTCCCATCCTTAAATTTTATGAAATGCTTCCAAACATTTGATCTTGGCTTCATTGAATGCCGTTTAGCAACTGCCCTTTTTTGTTTTGTTGCTCTCTTCGATTCTTTGTTATCTCCTATTGTGGATGTTGAAGGAGGATTTGGAAGACCACTCTCTTCAACCGAATCTTGTTCTGTGATACTAATATCGACATTTGGATTCGTCATCTACATTAAAAACATGTAATAATCGTTTACAAAACAAGTGAATGAGTGAAGTGAATGATTAAATACAAACATTAAAATCAATGAGAAAACAATAAATCTATTAATCTTACATTGGCTGTAGCTGATCCTTTTGTGGAAGCCGTTTTGAGTATCGGATTCTACACTTCAAATACCTTGAAGAGCTTCAAATTTCCAGATTAAAAGAATTATGTTTATACACAAACCAAAGTTACCAAACTATAAATCACCAACAAAATAAGGCAAATTACATTTACTACTAGGAATTGAATGGTTCAATGCCATCAGTAGCAGAGAACTTTCAAACCAAACGAATCTGCTAATTTGGAAGATTGGAACAAGAACAACCATGAAAACAAGAATCATCTTAAGAATTTGCATAACACTCACCTTAGGAAACTTTAGCTTTGAACATTTGGCTCATTGACGAAAAACTCTTATTAACGAAAAAATGGAGTTTTGAGTGTCAGATTTCTTGAGCCCGTATTCATCTAAGTAAAACCTAATTATGGATTCTCAAAGTGATTTTAATGCACAACACCTTAGTCTCGAATCAAAACTCCTAATCAATAAAATGCAACCTAGTTTCAGTCTTTCTGAAAACATTTTAATTTTTAACCGAACTCATAAACAAAATTGAAAATAAAATAAAAATAAAAAATACCTGCTGTGCGCTTGTGCCTGTGCAAATTGGGAGTCTGGGAAAGGCCGGAACGCCAATTGAGAAAGAGAATACCGCCGCTAGAACGCCCAGAAGGAGAACGCTGAGAAAGATTTGCCGCCGTAACTCGCGAGGACCAGACCAGGACAAGACAGCAAGACAGGCAGAGCAGAGGGAGAACGCGGGGGACGGGGAGCTGAGGACGACGTCGGCGAGCGGGGGCTGGGAGCTTGGTGCAAATGGGCGAGGTAAGGTTAGGGAATGAGACAAGCGAGACGAGCTACGGAGCGAGACGCCGAAAGGCCCAAGATTGAGAGACGACTGACAAGCACTGCCGTGCGCAGACATAGTTGATCTATTCTCTATAACTCTGTTAGTCTACGAGGGTCAAGGCTGCGACTCACAAGTAGCAATAGGGCTGACCGGCTGACGGGCTGAGAAGTGAGGCCTGAGTAAGTGTCGGGCCAAGGGTGTACAGGCCCAAAGGGGGTGAGTAACTGGGGCGGGTAGGTAACTAGGGCCTAGGGGGTAAGGGTTTGGAAAAGTGGGCTAAAGCCCAACCAATATAATTCGGTTACCGAAATAACCGACTCACAAAACCGAAATCGAAACCGAAATTATCTTTATTCGGTTTTCACCGAAACCGAACCGAATTTCTAAAATATTTTGGTTTTTTCAGTTTGGCCCGAATAGTGATAACCCCTAGCCCCTTTGATTCTTTACTATTTTCCCTGATAAAAGCTACATTTTTGTATTCTTCTTCCTATTTTTTCCGTCAATTTTATTTCAGTTTCTTCTTTTGTTTTTTCCCCCCATTCCATTTTTGCCTCCTTCTCCACCTTGGCCCATGACATTCATTGATTGTTTTATCCGTCCTCTGACCAGATGCGTGCATCCTCGCTCTTTCGATTTATCGTCTCGTATTTGCTAGAAATGGAATTCTATATTCTTCTTTATTTTGCAAATTCTGCTTTAGGTTAACTATTGCAGAATTTTGACTTGGTTCCACCAAATTTCTCTCCATATTGTTCTCGATTCTTGGATGCATTAGTTTTTGGTTTTCACTTTTTCTCTTTTGTTGCCCTGATCATCGCAACTTACCTTTTCTATTGATCAGTGTACCATTTCATGTGTTTTCTCTAGTTTATATAGTTGATTGTACTCTTAATAGATGAAGCAATATTCATGGTGTTGTCCTACAACTCCTTGTTGCTCAGTTTGCTCTGCTCTTGTATTTTTGTGACAGTTCCCATTACTAAAACGCTTATTCGTTTTGCTGGTTCTTTAATTTGAATTTGCTTTAAATTTATAATATTTAATTTTTGTGTAGTAAATGTCAGATTCTACAAAATAGGGAAGCTATTGGAGTGGGGAAGCTATTGGAGTTAGAGTAAAAAAATTATGGAGATTTTACTTTTTACTTCCCCATTTTATAGAAATTTTAGAAAAATTGTTAGAGATGCTCTTAAAACACCAAAGTAAAAGTTTGGGGTTCGAATGACACCTCTACCAAACTTCCCTTTAAATGTTAGTTATGCTAGTTTGTTAGTATTTCAAGTTAAAAAAAAAAAATCAAACATTTTGCTGTTTCCTTAATTATAATATATTTCCTACTCTTATATTAGTATAAATACTTCTGATTATTATAGGGGAAAAAAAAAACAATAGTAGCATAACTATAAAAAAGCGTGTCATTGATGATGAGGATGATACCTATAATTTTAGTTTGATTTCTTTTAGTAGAGCTATAACATTCTACAATGTCAATTCAAATAAGATTCATTTCACCTACAAAAATAAAATTCAAATGTATAAAAGTTGTGCACCAGTTTATGATCAGACTGGAATTACAGTAATTACTAGGTGAATAATGAACGCTGCTTGGGGCGGCAATCTGTTCTTTGGGGTCCTATCCTAGTAAGTAAAGCAATATTTGGGACCAATAGGATAAAGGTATAAAACCTAATATTTTAGAAACTTGGATTCAATGGATATAGAGTGTGTTGTTATCCAGAAAAGTTTGATAATCCAAAAAGTAAAATACAATAACAACCTATTTTGAAATTCTGCCATTTTTCTATTTTGGACATTTTCCTGAACTCGGGATTTTATTCTTCATTTGTGACCCAATTTATTTTTTAGTATAGGTCTGCAGTACTTTAACTTGTAATTAGTATATAATTGTTTCTTAATATATGGAGGGATAAGGGCGGAAAGAAAAGGTGGAATCCTATTATTAGCCTCTTATAAGCAGAGAGGGATCTATGTATAAATTATGGGGTTCATGAACCCTTTTTTATGAAAAATATTGATAAAAAATATATAATTAAGTAATTAGACCCTTTTAAAATTTTTAATGAACCTCCATAATTTTATAATATCTATAGGAATAAAATAATATATTCCTTTTACTTCAAGAAAGATAGAAATTAAGTCAATTTCTTTTTTTTGCTAATAATTAGGATAATGGAAAAAACTCTATAATGGTCATCTAACTTTCACATTTTTTCCTATCTAGGCTTGAAACTTTTTTTGTCACTCCTTTTTCTTTAATTCAAAAAAAAAAATTTGTGAAACTAATTCAACACAAGATAAAGTAAATAAATTAAATAATAGATTTTTGTAACATGAATATTTCGCACATCTTCTTTATAGTTTATATATGTTTTTAGTCATTTGACCAAAGATAGAAAAAAATCAATAAATTAGAGCATTTTTTAAAATTTCTTCTAATTTTTTTATCTTTATATTGTAGTGTATGTGAACTTATGAGTTTCATCATTTAATATTAAAATTTAATAATTATATATGTATTCAGACCCCATTTTGTAAAAATTCTGAATCCACTGCTTATAAGTCTGGTACTTAGACATATAATTCTCTCAATTCTGACTCTTTCGAACACAGCTTGGGCTCTTCAACACATGGCAGGGCATCTTCCGTTGATGGCATGGCAAGGCTTAAATTGACTAATTTGTTAAAAAAATTACCAGAAAAGTTGGTCGCCAGCATATTCAATTCAATTTAACTTCACCAAGATTAACGTATTTTTTACATGTGAGCAAACGAACTTACTAGTGTGGGGTCCATTTTTATTTCTATTATTTGCCCCCAAAGTTAAGGACAATTACATGAAAAAAATTTCCCCAAATTTCAACCATATGCTTTCACGATTGACTCGGCCAGTAGATCAGTGTAATCGGTATTCGTGCACAACTGGACTTGAGAAGTGACAGAGCTTTCCACGATTTGTTGGAATTATATCACCTAAACTTGTGAAGGGAGAAAAGCGATTTTTTTGAATAAGGAAATAGGAGCGACATGTTGGGATGGTTGTATAGTTGGTTTGGTTTTTGGGTATCAATGAAGAGAGATGATGAGAGCATGGAAGCCATGGCAAAGGAATCTGATTCTAAGGCTAGCAGAGAAGGATTAAGTTGAAGAGTTGCAAAATGTCTTAGAAAAATAATGACCTTAAACAGAAGAACAAGTCAGTAGCCATAATCCGTAGATGGATCAACCAAAGGAAGCAGAGGCAAGTCTAAGGCAGTAAAGTCGATGTCGAGATCACAGAAGTCTTTGTTTTTTCCCAAGATGTGAAAACATGTTAACCAGGCTTCATTAATGTGAAATGAATTGGGCAGGTCCAGGAGACTTACTTCATGGTGAGTCTAAGGGGGTGATTGTTAATTTCAAGATATAATGTGGCATTTCAAGTAAAGAGTATTGGTTTCGAGGGACTTGTTCCTATATAGATGCACACCATGGACCTCTGGGCTGTCTGTTAAGGCCGCAAAACTCTGGTAATTAACAGTAAGGCTTCACGTGATGTCACATCCGTTAAGCATAGAGGTAGTGTCCCGATTTGACAAGTTTAAGGGGCTTATTTGCTCTAAAATGTAGTTTTGAGGGGGGAAATATGACCAAGTCGTTCGAGTACTTTAGGGGGGCCATTCATTGGTTTTCTGGACTTTGATGAAATAATCATGAGAATTGGGGTGGGATTGAAATCCCGAAACACATGGGACTTTCTTTGAGTTTAAGGCTGTTAACAAGTCGCACAACCTCTCATCAAATACACGCTGTATGGTCATACGGGCTATTAATTTCGTCTCTCACAATTTTCTCATTCAACAAGTTTTCTCATGCATCGATCCTTTGTGCTAAGCACGTAGCAACCAACCACGTATATCATCCGCGTGGATTGGAAACAAATTTATTAAGCTATGACGCGAGAGTAAGCCATATGAGTTGATCTTATTGTTTAATTTTAAGCTTCTGTTTTCATTTTCTCATCCACATTTTTTGTAAAATTTATTATATATTCTAATTTCTTTCAAATTTTTACAATATTTTTATGTTTATTATTTGATTTATCCATTTTTTTCATAACCCCTTTTTATTACAATATGTTCCAAAGTGATTGAACTAATTTTTTAAAAAAGAACTAAATTATAATATTTTTTTAATTATACCCTTAAGAGAGGGGTTACCCATTTAATGGTTTAATGTGGTGATGCTATTAAAATTTGATCAAGGAAAACTATGAGCTTGAAGCAATAAACACTCACACAATTCTTCAAGTAAAAAAATTCTTTAATTTGAAATAGTTAGCCCACCAACAAAGAGTAAGTGTAGAAAAGAAAAAAAAAATATTTAAGAATTTGCGTGTTTATAAAAAGGTCGTGTAATTTGGGATAAGGAAATTACATTACTATTTTACCTTTTAAATTATCATTTTAATATTTATTTTCTTCATCTTTAATGATTTATGTGCAAAAAGTGAATAATAAAAATGGAAACAACAAACAATTTTTTTGTTCATTTTTCTTAATTTCCATAAATGTTTCAGAGAATCTGGCATGGAGGAATTATATATAAACTCACACACACATTACTAATAATACAATTCTCACAAGCTAGGTAGTTAAGCTCAAGATGATACAAGGATGATGATCATATCGCGGTGGGGTTGGGCATGCAAGATGGAGGGAGATTATGATGTCTCCACTTTCAATTGAGTCATTGAGAATACTAATTGCGAACAGGACCAGTACTGCTTACTTAACTTTAGGCGTTTCAATTTTAATTATAATTAAGAATGGAGGGAGAGAAGGGGTGGTGCCAATTAGTCACCAGTAGTTCCGTACGATCGAGGAGCGAGTGGGGAGACCAGGAGAGGGGTATCTGATTCTAATAGTTCGATCGATTCAGCTGCCCATCTTTGATCTTTGTATATAAATCCAAAGATTAGATTAATAGCAAGTATCGACTATATATTATATTTATATATGCACTAGTTAAGTTATATATTACATATAATTCTCGCCCACGCACACGCCCACCCCTCGAATCATCAAACTGCTTCTCTGTCACCCACTCCGCACGCTCGCATTATTAGTACTACTAATTACTGGCAGTACTTTAACATGTTCAACTTCAGGTTATAAGCTACGTACGTAAAACCTGGGCCTTGTGTCTCTCCAATTTATACTGTTATAGTAGTAGTACTAGACGACACATTTTCATTTTGTGTACTGCGACATATATATAGAATTCCCGGCCGTTACATACATAATAACTCGATTTGTTTTTCATGTTTAATGAAAATTACAGATGGCTTGTTAAAGACAGTGAATATAGCAAAATTTTATTTTAAATGTTGATGCATGTAATATATCTCATGTGATCTAGCAAAAAAATTAAGTTCCGTATGTTTCTAAAGTTTGTTTTAGATTGTATACTTTAATACGATGTTTGGGCATGGATTTCAAAGCCTCAACTCTAGTGTGTGATTCTCATATATTTCAAATGTCAGGCTTGCTACCAACTACCAAGTAGCTAATTTTGGGTTGCATATGTGCTGCTATATATGAATCCACAGCATCCAAGAAATATGCAGGCGAATTGGGGCCAAAATATTTTCAGAAGAAGCAGAGGGTAAGGCAGCTGTTGAGTGGTCACGGTCCTTAATCAATTGTTGGAAGGAGGACATTACTGGAGTTTGACATAGCAATTTTTTTTTTTTTAAAGACAAAGCTAAAAAAAAAAAATCCTCATCACTATAGATATATGTAACCATCAACACCCTCAAAGGTTGGGAAAAAAGTCGTAAAAAGTTTGGTTCTTACAAGAAAGATTCATCGTTGCGGAAAGAATTAAGAAGATTGGAATGCGATATCAAGAATCAGTGATATTTAGTGGGATTTTCTTGGGTTCAATCGCAGAGTTTTAAGAAGTAGGGCTGAAGGGTGTCTTGCAGCTTCAGGGGATTTTGTCTTGGTTTTTTATCTTCTGTGGGTTTAAGTATATTCTAGCTTTTGGCTGGAACTTCTTGCATTTTTTTAATTAATAAATTTCTTTGCCATTCAAACAAAAAAAAAAACACTCTGCTGTGTTTGACTTTTCATTGGTAAGGATATCTTTTGACATTAATTATTATGTTAATAAAATTTTGTAATCAGTATAAAATAAAATAAAAAAACATTTGATTGATTACCATTTGTGGCAACGTGTGGTTTGTTTTCGGGAGTCGCCACCAATCTGTTTGCCTAGGTCGATTGGACACCTTAAAATTGGTTTACGAGAGTTCGGGGATCGGGAGTACGGTTACGCTAAAACAACTTTGTTATAGCGCCCAAAATTGGCACCTTAGTTGATTTTAATTTTTTTTTGCTTTGCTTTTAGAAAATATTCAGTTAATTTTCAAACTAGAAATTTTAACTGAATTAATCGGATGCGGATTTTTAAGTTAATTTGTATAGAATTTTATACTTCCAAACCATGGACTCTGCCGAGTCATTTGGACACGGAAGATTTTGATTCCGAACCATGGACTCTGCCGAGTCATTTGGACACGGAATTTGGTGAAATTTTAATCCATATCGTAAAAATATGGATTTTTATCTTTTTATTTAATTTATTTATTTTAAAAGTTAATATTTTCCAAACCGTAGATCCTGTCGGATCATCCGGATATGGAATTTAATATCCAAGCCATGGATTCTAACCGAATCATCTGGACATGGATATGATCCATCTTAGGATTTCGTTATTTAATTTTATTTTATTTTTTAATAATTTCAGTTAATATCCAAGCTATGGATTCTAACCGAATCATCTGGACATGAATTTTATAATTTAATACAGCCCTAAATTCATTTAATAGTCTTATTAAATCCACGCGAAAATGAAATTTTTAAATGCATCGTGAATATTAAATAATAAATGAACTATCCCAAAATTAAATATATAAGAAAAAAAATAATAAAACAATCCAGATTGTAATTCTACATGAATTTTATGACTAAATTTAATGGATGGCCAAAATAGACAAGTAAACGAAAGAGATTAAAGAAAAGAAAACAATAAAGGCATGCTGTCAAGGGTTAATCTGCAAAATAAAATATGTTAGTGACTTAAATGAATAAACAAAGAAAAACTAAGGACTAAGTAAGGATTTTACCCAAAGGATCAAAAGTTTGACATGGTCAATAGTTAAAAAAAAAACGAAACACGTCTTCTTCGCAGCAGAGGAGCACAGCAGCAGGGGATGCGAGGCGCGATGGATTCGACGACTACGCGGCATGAAAAGGGTGCGCCCAGCAGGGGATGGACCAGGCGTGGAGGGGCTCGGAGCGAGCACGGCAACAGGGGCGAACGGAGGGGCTGGGAGTCGGTGGTGGCATCGGCTGGAGTGAAGGCGCGCGGAAGCGTCGGGCAGCAGGGAGGTGGCCAAGGGAGACGCGGCGAACGGCGGAGGGGCAGCAGCAGAGGGAGACGCGCGCGCGCACAAGGCAGGGAGACGGGCCGACGATGCGAGGAAGGCGGAGTGCGAGTGCTATGCGCGTGATGGCGGAGGGGTTGGCAGTGGGGCGAGGGAATGGTTATGGCGGAGAAAGTGGGAAGAGAAGAAGAAGGAGGAGCTTGGGCAGCGTGGAGGCTGGAGAGGCGACAGCACGGAGGTCGCCACGGATCTCGGCGACAACGGCGTGGCGGACGTGGGAACGTGACAGGGAGCGATGGAGGTGGACGAAAAAATGCGTTGGTCGAGGGAGAGAGCCTCCAGAGAGAATCCAGATGAGGGAGAAGAGTCGGGCACCAGAGGGGAGTGTCGGCAGGGGAAGCGAGGAGACATGAAACAGGGAGGGCAGAGAAAGGAAGATGGCGACAACGAGTGCGAGGTTGGCGAGGAACAGAAAGGGAGAAGGAAAAGAGAGCTGATTAGGCGAAAGGGAAAGAGTCCTGGAGGAAGAGAAGTTTGATCATTTTTTTTTTTTTAGCAAAAGGAGAGAGCTCTGTATGGCGTGAGGGAGAGAGAGAGCAGAGTGAGGAAAGAGAGAGATGGCCCGAGAAGAGAGAGAACTCGAGCCTCAATTATTGAGATGAGGGAGGTCGAGTTTAATAGAAAAGAAAAGAAGAACGGAGAAGGCTCCAGAGAGCCTCGAAGCCTCTGGAGATGAGATTATCTATTATTATTATTACTATTTTTTTTAATTAATTAATAAATTTTAATTTTAATTTAACACACACAAACAGATATATTATTATATTTTATTCATTTTTATTTTTATTTTATTTTTTTTTAACTTATAAAAATAAGAATGCCCCATCCTAAACTAACTGTTATCAATATATAATATTATTTTTTAATTTAATTGATTAATTTTTTTTAATTAATTAATATTATATTTTTTTTAATGACAGTCGGACGAAATTGGGTGTCAACAGCTGCCCCCCTTTGCATACTTCATAGGACATGATGTATGCAAAGTCGTTACCAAATTTCGTCAGGGTCAGCTAGGCCTTGAAAACCTTCTCGCCGCCTAAACCATAAGGTTAAGGAATCTTCCTTAGAGCCTCTGCGATAGGAACTCTCCTATCATTGAAGGGAAAAAAATTTGATAATTTTGAGGTTAAGGGTCCTACCTTAGAACCTCGACGATAGGAACTCTTCTATCGTTTGAAGGAAAATTGATGATTTTGAGGTTAAGGGTCCTACCTTAGAACCTCGACGATAGGAACTCTCCTATCGTTCGAAGGAAAATTAATTGTTTTGAGGTTAAGGGTCCTACCTTAGAACCTCGACGATAGGAACTCTCCTATCGTTTGAAGGAAAATTGATTGTTTTGAGGTTAAGGGCCCTACCTTAGAACCTCGAGGATAGGAACTCTCCTATCGTTTGAAGGAAAATTGATTGTTTTGAGGTTAAGGGTCCTACCTTAGAACCTCGACGAAAGGAACTCTCCTATCGTTTGAAGGAAAATTGATTGTTTTGAGGTTAAGGGTCCTACCTTAGAACCTCGACGATAGGAACTCTCCTATCGTTTGAAGGAAAATTGATGATTTTGAGGTTAAGGGTCCTACCTTAGAACCTCGACGATAGGAACTCTCCTATCGTTTTGAAGGAAAATTGATGATTTTGAGGTTAAGGGTCCTACTTTAGAACCTCGACGATAGGAACTCTCCTATCGTTTGAAGGAAAATTGATGATTTTGAGGTTAAGGGTCCTACCTTAGAACCTCGACGATAGGAACTCTCCTGTCGTTTTGAAGGAAAATTGATGATTTTGAGGTTAACGGTCCTACCTTAGAACCTCGACGATAGGAACTCTCCTATCGTTTGAAGGAAAATTGATGATTTTGAGGTTAAGGGTCCTACCTTAGAACCTCGACGATAGGAACTCTCCTATCGTTTGAAGGAAAATTGATTGTTTTGAGGTTAAGGGCCCTACCTTAGAACCTCGACGATAGGAACTCTCCTATCGTTTGAAGGAAAATTGATGATTTGGAGGTTAAGGGCTCTACCTTAGAACCTCGACGATAGGAACTCTCCTATCGTTTGAAGGAAAATTGATTGTTTTGAGGTTAAGGGTCCTACCTTAGAACCTCGACGATAGGAACTCTCCTATCGTTTGAAGGAAAATTGATGATTTTGAGGTTAAGGGTCCTACCTTAGAACCTCGACGATAGGAACTCTCCTATCGTTTTGAAGGAAAATTGATGATTTTGAGGTTAAGGGTCCTACCTTAGAACCTCGACGATAGGAACTCTCCTATCGTTTGAAGGAAAATTGATGATTTTGAGGTTAAGGGTCCTACTTTAGAACCTCGACGATAGGAACTCTCCTATCATTTTGAAGGAAAATTGATGATTTTGAGGTTAACGGTCCTACCTTAGAACCTCGACGATAGGAACTCTCCTATCGTTTGAAGGAAAATTGATGATTTTGAGGTTAAGGGTCCTATCTTAGAACCTCGACGATAGGAACTCTCCTATCGTTTGAAGGAAAATTGATGATTGATTGTTTGAGGTTTAAGGAACTCTCCTTAGAACCTCGACGATAGGAACTCTCCTATCGTTGAAAGTTTGAGGTTAAGGAAAGGTCCTTAGAACCTCTAACGATAGGAAAGGTTCTATCGTTGTAAGATGGACTGAATGATTGATTGTTTGTTTGAGGTTTAAGGAAAGGTCCTTAGAACCTCTAACGATAGGAAAGGTTCTATCGTTGTGAGATGGACAGAATGATTGATTGTTTGTTTGAGGTTTAAGGAAAGGTCCTTAGAACCTCTAACGATAAGAAAGGTTCTATCGTTGTAAGATGGACTGAATGATTGATTGTTTGTTTGAGGTTATGGAAAGGTCCTTAGAACCTCTAACGATAGGAAAGGTTCTATCGTTGTAAGATGGACTGAATGATTGATTGTTTGTTTGAGGTTAAGGAAAGGTCCTTAGAACCTCTAACGATAGGAAAGCTTCTATCGTTGTAAGATGGACTGAATGATTGATTGTTTGTTTGAGGTTAAGGAAAGGTCCTTAGAACCTCTAACGATAGGAAAGCTTCTATCGTTGTAAGATGGACTAATGATTGATTTTGAGGCAAAGGTTCCGTCCTTAAAACCTCGGCGATAGGAGCAGTCCTATCGTTGAATGAAAATTGATTGAACTTGAGGCTAAGGAGCTTTCCTTAGGACCTCGGTGAAATTTATATGAAAGCAATTAGAATTGGAATAATTTTATTCGAAAGTGTGGATCTTCATGATAGGCGAGTGCAAAAATTTAGACTTCGATAAAATGAGTGAATCTCGGCGATGATAATAACACTGACAAATTATGTAGAGGGAACGGATGTTTGGAATCAATATCCAAGGTTCATCTAATATAGATTCGCTTGTGAGATATGTCATCCGAATAAGGTTAAAGCTTAACTACCCCAAAATGTTATGCCTAGTAGACCTAATAGGATGCGTCTCAAGAGTAACAAAAATTACTCTTTACTCGGCCATTCCAACCTAAAGGCATTGTCCTATGGTTTTAATATCAGCATGGACGAAACTATCTTATAAAAAAAGAAATTCCCTGAAAAGAAAAACTGAAACGCGAAAGAAAATGCTGATAATAAAACTAAAAGACAAGAAAAACGGATCAGATCGCTTCTTTCTTCCACAATACTTCAACAGGGTGAGTAGAGGACCATTATGGGAGTGAACTGGTCGGGAAAGACTGTCGTGTCCAGTCTATCTGAATCATTGCTGGATCTGGTTCAGGAACAAAAGCTTGTATTTTATCTAGCAATTCTTCAGCAATTGTTGCGGATATTATGATTCGCCGTGCCACTCTTGATATGAAATTCTTCTGCATAGCATAATCCATAAAAGCTATCAGACCTGTAAAGAAATTGTTAACATTTAAAAGCCCAATGGGTTTCTTATGCAAATTAAGTTGGGCCATGGAAGCAATTTGAAAGACTTCTCCCAATGTGCCAAAACCACCTGGTAGAGCGATAAAAGCATTAGCATTTAAAAGCATTTGTAACACACGCTCTTGCAAATTTTTAACCACTAATTCTTCTCCAATCGTGCCCCCAGAAACAAATTTCAAAGGTCTAGGGATGATGCCCAAAACTTGACTTCCTCCTAAAGATGCTGCTGATGCTACACCTCCCATTAATCCGACACTACCTCCTCCATAAACTAAATGTATTTTTCGCTCAGCTAATACTCTACCCAAATGGTTGGCTGCCTTTAAATACTCTTCATCTTTTCCAGGAAAAGCCCCAGAAAATACACAAATACTTCGGGATTTACGAGTTGGGGTTTTCTCCATTCCTATCCTTACCCTTGTGAGAAAAGATGATATATTTATAGAGATGAAGAGATAAGGTAATAATTTTATTTTCAAGAATGGATACATTATTGCTAGCTATACACAATAGTCATGAGTACGACTCTGGTCAGGTATGGGTACACTATCGTTAAAAGAGGAGGAAAATTTTCAAAATAGCTGCTAGCATGTACAGTAGTCACTACTGTAACTTACGTCAGGAGTAGGTACGTGATTGTTGGAAGAGAAGGAAAATTTCAAAAGTGGCAGCTATATACAGTAGTCCATGTCAGGAGTGTGTACATTATTGTCAAAGGAGAAGGAAAATTTCAAAAGCGACAGCTAGCATGTACAGTATCGTGACTATGGCTCATGTCAGGAGTGGATACATTATCGCCGAAAGGGGAGGAAAATTTCAAAAGCGACAGCTAGCACGTACAGTAATCGTGACTTTGGTTCACGTCAGGAGTGGATATATTATTACCAAAGGAGAAGGAAAATTTCAAAAGCGACATCTAGCATGTACAGTAATCGTGACTTTGATTCTCGTCTTCCACTGGTTTTGCGTCCAGGGACGGCTTCAATGCCTTTTATGAATCGGTGATTTGCATCTCATCTAGCTTTCTCACAAACTGGCAAACAGGGTCGTTTAATGTCAGATTCCCAAGACTATAACGATTTCGTTCTTTTTGGAGAATTATCCATAATCCAACAATCTCAAATTGCACTATTCCGCAAGAATGCGCTTCAAGAACCTCTCGAATATCTTCTAGAGATTCCTTACGCAAGCCATTCTTAATGAATCTTATTCTATCATTACGATTTCTGGTGATCACTCTTGGAGAACGACATTTATTGCCGCAAATCCACCATCCACAATTATGACAAACGCCTAGCCTCTTTGCTCTTCTTTTTTTGGCATAAGCGCTTTTACCAAAGCCGGGCATACGGGGAAAGAACGCTTCTGGAACTTCACCAGCTGAACGAACCTTAGCTTCAATTAGCCACCGCACATTATCAGGAATGCCTTTATGCATAAATACTCTGAATCGTTCACATCTAGCTTGATAAATCTTTTTAAGAACATTTATTGGGAAGGAAGGAAAATACTTTCGTAGGGCAGAAAGAGAAGACTCCATTGATGAAGGAGGCAAAGAAAGAAATTAGTGATTGTAGGAAACGAAAATAACTAACACATATTTATAGTGATGAAAGGGATAATGCGTTAATTACACTTACAGAAGCAAGTACATTATTGTCAAAAGAAAAGACAAATGACAGCTTATATGTACAGCAATCATGACTGTGGCTCTCATCTTCCACTGATTTATATCTAGTAATGGCTTCAATGCCTTCTATGAGTCGAGGATTTGCTTCCTATCCAATTTTCCTACAAGCTGGCAAACAGGGTCGTTTACAGTCACATTCCCAAGACTGTAACGGTCTCGTTCTTTATGGTAAGTCCTCCACAATTTGACAATTTGACCTTGCACTTTTCCACAAGAATGCGTTTCAAGAGTCTCTCGGATATCTTCCAGAGATTCCTTACGCAGGCCATTCTTAATGAATTTTCTTTTATCTTCACGATTTGTGGAGATGTATCCTAAAGAGCGACATTTAGTATTACAATTCCATCGCCCACATTTATAACACACGCCTAGTCTCTTTGCTCTTCGCCTTTTGGCATAACGGCTTTTACCTAAACCGGGCATGTGGGGCATAAATGCATCTGGAACTTCACCTGCCAGACGGACTTTAGCTTCAATTATCCACTGCACATTATCGGGAATGCCTTTACGTGTAAAAACTCTGATTCTTTCACATCTAGCAAGGTAGATCTTTTTAAGGACTTTTATTGGAAGGGAAGGAAAGTATTTTCGCAGTGCAGAAAGAGTAGAATCCATTGATGAGAGAAGAATTTGAGAGAAGAGGGAAATGAATCAGTTATTGTAGGAGACTGGAATAACCGAATTTAGAAGTCACGGGGTATCTTATCCGCTGCTTAATCAGAAGGAAGAACACGCATTTATAGTGATGAAAAAGGGATAACGTGTCGATTACACTTAGGGGAGCATGTACATCTGTTAAAAGAAAATGCAAACTTTTCCAAATATAACAAACTGTATGTACAGTAATTGTGACTGTGGCTTACATCTTCCACTGGTTTTACGTCCAGTAACGGCATTAACGGCTTCTATGAGTCGAGGATTTGCTTCCCATCCAGTTTTCTTACAAGCTGGCAAACAGGGTCATTTACAGTCAGATTCCCGGGACTGTAACGGTTTCGTTCTTCATGAAAAATGCTCCATAAACCAAGAAGTTCACGTTGCACAGATCCACAAGAATGCGTCTCAAGAGTCAATCGGATATCATCCAACGACTCCTTACTCAGGCCATTCTTAATGAATCGTATTTTATCTTCTCGATTATCAGAGATCATCCCTAAAGAACGACATTTAGTATTACAAGTCCACCGTCCACATTTATGACAGACTTGTAACCTTTTCGCTCTTCGCTTTTTGGCATAAGAGCTTTTGCCTATTCCAGGCATGTGAGACACAAATGCCTCTGGGATTTCACCTGCCAGACGAACCTTGGCTTCGATTAACCACCGCACATCTTCAGGGATTCCTTTGTGCATCAGAACTCTTAATCGTTCACAGCGAACTTGGTAGATCTTTTTGAGAATGTTCATTGGGAGAGAAGGAAAATATTTTCGTAAGACAGAAAGAGTAGGATCCATTTTCTAGAGGGAAGTAAAAGACAGAAGAAAGGAAAGAATCAGTTATTATGGGCAACTGAGAAAACCGACTTGAGAGTCACGGAGTACCGTATCCGCCGTTTAACCGGAAAAGTAGATCCTACTTCATTTTGATGTGAATGATATTTCTTATCTTTGAGATTCCATCCAGCTGACGTCGATCGAGTCCTTGATTATTGAATCTTTTGTCCGCTTTTGACAAAGTTTCAACGACAATATTTCTTGATGTCTGCCTTATTTTTGACCATAGCTATCTCTTATCTTGGATACTACTAGCTGACGTCAACCCTGTCCTTCTAGGTGTAGTCTCGATTATTAAATCGATTGCCAGGCTTTTGACAATATTGTCTACTTTATATTTTTTGATATCTGCCTTATCCTTGGCTATAGCTATCTCTTATCTTGGATACTATTAGCTGACGTCAATCCTGTCCTTCCAGGTGTAGTCTCGATTATTGAATCGATTGCCAGGCTTTTGACATATTGTCTACCTTATCCTTGAATTCCTGATGCGGGTTGGTCCCGCATATTAGCTGTGTATCCAGTGATAGATTGATAAGAGCTGATGTTATTGAGATCTCAGCTTATACTGCTGTAACGGTGCGGTGGATGTGTTTCCCATTTGATTCCTATCATGTAAAAGTCATGCATGCATGATGTGAAATGCATGAATGCAGAGCATGTGGAATTGATGTTTTTTTTTTTTGTTTTTTTGTTTTTTTATGGATCTAGTTCTTCATGTCTTTGCTTTACTGGATCTTCTTTGTGATTGCCTTCTTGGACTATCATTGAATCTCTTTATGCTTTCCAGCTTTTGTTCACTGCCTCAAAAGCCCAACTCTTTTCAAAATCCTCTTTCTTTGACTTGTTCTTTGAATTTTGGCTTCAATTTCTTTAATGTTTGCCTGCCTCATACTTTATGTCTCTTTGGGTACTCATCCCTTGTCATGGATTTGATACCATCAAAGGCTTTACTTTCAATGTTTGCTTTGCCCATTTCCTTGTGACCGTGCCAACACTTACTTATCCCCATGTTATAATCTGAATGATTACTCTTCCTTGAACTCATGTTTTGATCCATAAGACTTGCCCCCTTGTCTATTGAACTTCTTTGTTGGCAGTACTCCTCTTACGCTTCGTAGAGACTACTTTGCCCCCCTGAATATGGTGTTTATGTGGAAATAGATATCATCTCGCCTTTGATTTAACAGAAGGTTGAGCATTTCTAGACCTTTGTGATGGTCCTTGATCATGAATTTCTCTTACAAGAACCACATCTTCTTAAAAAAAGTCTCAAGCTATCTCCTCACTTTTAAATCTACACACATTAATGAATAATGGTTTGGCCTTAAAGAAAAACTTTCATCAAATTGCAAAGCTTGACAAAGTAATTTACAGTCTTTGTTTTTAATTAAAATATCCTGTCATTCTTCCCTTTCCAACTCGAAGACATAAACTGTGCAAGGCAATAAGGTAGAAACATGATTCACAATAATAGCCTTTTAACTAAATGAGGATGATATCGAGAGGTAAATGTTAGGTGTGAGGAAAGTTAAGTTTGAATGTTTTTTTTTTGTGGCAGTCTTTTAGCTGAATGAGAATAATATTAAGAGGTAAATATTAGGTCTGAGTAAAGTTAAGTTTGAGTGGTGTGAAAGAAGGGTATTTTAATACTACTCGTGAGCAGTATTAAATAAGGTAGAAACATGATTCACAATGATAGTCTTTTAACTGAATGAGGATGTTAGGTCTGAGGAAAGTTAAATTTAAGTGGTGTGAAAGAATGGTCTTTTAATACTACTCGTGAGCAGTATTAAATAAGGTAGAAACATGTTTCACAATGATAGTCTTTTAGCTGAATGAAGATGATAAGTCTGAGGAAAGTTAAGTTTAAATGGTTTGAAAGAAGGGTCTTTTAATACTACTCGTGAGCAAATTTGATTATGGTGAAAAACTCAATAGTGATGACCTCAACTTGCCACTCTTTCCAGAAAGTTAGACCTCATCTATTGCCCCCTAACTATTGTGATCTTTATGCATGCTTGGTTTGAGGGTTGCTTTCGTGTTCTAAACCGCCTTTGCAGGTTTTCAGTCTAGAATCCATAGCTCACTTTTTTTGTTTTCTTTCTTTTGCTCTAGTTTGGGCCCTTTTTCCTTTTTTTTTTTTTGTTTCCTTTTTTTTTTTTTTGTGAGCTATGGTGAGGACATACTTGATAACTCTCTTGAAGTGAGATGACTCAAGTGGCCTTGCTTGCTCGTGCTTGTTCTCAGTCCTTTTTGGTTTTGAATTTTCCCTTGTTGTCTTTTGATGGAAGGGATGAATTTATCTTTTCGGAGTTTGTGTTGCAAAGAACTGAGATCATAGCCCTCTTGAAGTGAAATGATTAAAGTGGCCTTAGTTGCTTGTGTTTGCTCTCAGTCTCTTTTTTTTTTTTGTTTTGGATTTTCCCTTTAATGGCTTTTGATGGAAGGGATAAACTTCTTTCCTTTGTTGGAATTTGTGTTGCGGAAAACTGAGAATCTTTTTTTTTGTATTGA
Source organism: Aquilaria yunnanensis (assembly GCA_039654915.1). Taxonomy (NCBI): domain Eukaryota; kingdom Viridiplantae; phylum Streptophyta; class Magnoliopsida; order Malvales; family Thymelaeaceae; genus Aquilaria; species Aquilaria yunnanensis. Next base: position 40,228,189 of record CM077600.1, on the reverse strand, counting down.
GCGTTTGTGAGAATTGGGAGGCCACTGAAGTCATTTAATATGAGAGCTACCTTGTTTGGAAGCTAACCCCAGACTTCTTGCAAGGATGTTGATAACCACCATGAATTTTTTTTTTTTGAGAGTTGGGGTGCAACATATGAAATCCTTCTTACTAGATTTGACAGCACTTTCAAGATCGCCACTATTAAATCTCCCTTAACTTTTTATTTTCACCCACGAGTAGTATCGTTTTCAAAGTAAAGTGTGATAGCAATAATGGATAGTATAATGGAAAGGAGTGAGAGATGGATATAAAAACGGAATTTTTGGTAAGAAGTGGTAGAATGTGTAGGTGTAATAATTGAATTTTTGGTAAAAATTGGTAGAATGTGTAGATGTAATAATGGAATTAAAAAGTGGTAGAATGCACACGCAACATCTTTTTGTTAGAGAACAAAAAGAATTACCGGTTGTTGAAAAGTAAAGTGTGATGGCAATAATGGATAGTATAATGGCAAAGAGTGTAAAAATGGAAAGTAGTAGAATGCACGCATCACATCTTTTTGTTGTACCAGAAAAAGAATAGCAGGTGTCCATTTAACAAAGACTACACCCTAGATTCTGGACTAAATCTAGGAGATTTTTACTATTAAATTACTTTTGCAAGCTTTCAAAAATACAAGTTTATTCAAAGGATTCCCTGTCATTCAAAAGTGTGTGCGGACTGTTAGGTCAGATCTGACTTGGAGCCCTTCCAAAATTAATGTAATTCCAGCTCAAAATCTTCACTTTCAATTACCAATCACATCGAGCCTAGCAACTTGGACTCGACCAACTGTTGGACCTTGAGTTTCAATATGACAGAATTTTCAGTTACATTTGGGATTTGGGTCACACCAACTTGGAAGAGAAGGTCACTTGGTCTTTGCTACTATTGATATAGATGATAGCAGAATGCCTTCTTCAGCAAAGACTGTGATTAACTTTCCTTCAAAAATGAATTTCATTTTTTTGTGTAATGAGGAGGGAATTGCTCCGGCCATATTTTCTATCTTGGACTTTATATCTATGAGACGTCCTTCGGTTTGTTCTGCCATTAGTCTTGTTTGGAGCCGAGTTGGATATCGGTGTTGAGGTCCAATTTTACCTTTTTAAAGTGAGATTCATTTTATTAGATTTTACATGTATATGATTAATGCAATGGATGCATGCAATACATAATGCGATTATGTTTTTTATCAAAATTTATATGCACGTGATTGATGTAATAGAATACATGCAATGAGATTATTTTTATCAAATTTTATATACATTTGATTGATGTAATGGATGTATGCAATGAGTGAGCTTGATTATCAATTATTGTGAAACTTCAAGACTTCTAGTTATTATTAAAAGACCAAAAAGTTAGCATAATTTGATGCGTGGTTTTGATGCATGAAGAATAATTGCATAGAACGGAAGTATAACAAAAGAAAAATAAGGTTATTAACAAGTTAAATAGTAATTAACAACTCATGAAGTATTATGGATAAACAAGTTAAAACCATACGAAGAAAAGTGTAGAGTAACAACACAGCATAACAAGGATATGCTTATGGCGTTGGTAAAATGGTAGAAATTCTATGGTCAGTTCTATGGTTAAGTGGGGAGTTCTATATGCATAAGGTGGCTTATCAAAAAGGCAAGGGATAGTTCCCGAATCCCGTCACTAAATCATAGTGACGGCCCGATTCCTTACCCTCTAGGGTTAATGTAAGGAATGGATTAATTCGAGTCGTAGCTTTTCGTGGGCCCATGCAGAGACTAACCGTCTCAGGAGGCAATACACTACTTTGCTACTTTGAAACCGGTGAAGGCTTGGAGATCATGGCCTCACAAGGACAACAACACCAATTCCGCTTAGAAAGAACGGGTTCAAATTGAGGAAGCTCGGGTATAGAGCTTCATGTTATGAATGTATTATGCATGTTTATAATAAGTAAATATAGCACATAAATCCACATAAAAATAAGCAAAACAAAATAAAACAAATCAACTTTTAGGCTTGACTCACTAACCAGGGTCCCCAGTGGAGTCGCCAAGCTGTGGCAACGTGTGGTTCGTTTTCGGGAGTCGCCACCAATCTGTTTGCCTAGGTCGATTGGAGACCTTAAAATTGGTCTGCGAGAGTTCGGGGATCGGGAGTACGGTTACGCTAAAACAACTTTGTTATAACGCCCAAAATTGGCACCTTAGTTGATTTTAATTTTTTTTTGCTTTGCTTTTAGAAAATATTCAGTTAATTTTCAAACTAGAAATTTTAACTGAATTAATCGGATGCGGATTTTTAAGTTAATTTGTATATAATTTTATACTTCCGAACCATGGACTCTGCCGAGTCATTTGGACACGGAAGATTTTGATTCCGAACCATGGACTCTGCCGAGTCATTTGGACACGGAATTTGGTGAAATTTTAATCCATATCGTAAAAATATGGATTTTTATCTTTTTATTTAATTTATTTATTTTAAAAGTTAATATTTTCCAAACCGTAGATCCTGCCGGATCATCCGGATATGGAATTTAATATCCAAGCCATGGATTCTAACCGAATCATCTGGACATGGATATGATCCGTCTTAGGATTTCGTTATTTAATTTTATTTTATTTTTTAATAATTTCAGTTAATATCCAAGCCATGGATTCTAACCGAATCATCTGGACATGGATTTTATAATTTAATACAGCCCTAAATTCATTTAATAGTCTTATTAAATCCACGCGAAAATAAAATTTTTAAATGCATCGTGAATATTAAATAATAAATGAACTATCCCAAAATTAAATATATAAGAAAAAAAATAATAAAACAATCCAGATTGTAATTCTACATGAATTTTATGACTAAATTTAATGGATGGCCAAAATAGACAAGTAAACGAAAGAGATTAAAGAAAAGAAAACAATAAAGGCATGTTGTCAAGGGTTAATCTGCAAAATAAAATATGTTAGTGACTTAAATGAATAAACAAAGAAAAACTAAGGACTAAGTAAGGATTTTACCCAAAGGATCAAAAGTTTGACATGGTCAATAGTTAAAAAAAAAACGAAACACGTCTTCTTCGCAGCAGAGGAGCACAGCGGCAGGGGATGCGAGGCGCGATGGATTCGACGACTACGCGGCGTGAAAGGGGTGCGCCCAGCAGGGGATGGACCAGGCGTGGAGGGGCTCGGAGCGAGCACGGCAACAGGGGCGAACGGAGGGGCTGGGAGTCGGTGGTGGCATCGGCTGGAGTGAAGGCGCGCGGAAGCGTCGGGCAGCAGGGAGGTGGCCAAGGGAGACGCGGCGAACGGCGGAGGGGCAGCAGCAGAGGGAGACGCCCGCGCGCACAAGGCAGCGAGACGGGCCGACGATGCGAGGAAGGCGGAGTGGGAGTGCTATGCGCGTGACGGCGGAGGGGTTGGCAGTGGGGCGAGGGAATGGTTATGGCGGAGAAAGTGGGAAGAGAAGAAGAAGGAGGAGCTTGGGCAGCGTGGAGGCTGGAGAGGCGACAGCACGGAGGTCGCCACGGATCTCGGCGACAACGGCGTGGCGGACGTGGGAACGTGACAGGGAGCTATGGAGGTGGACGGAAAAATGCGTTGGTCAAGGGAGAGAGCCTCCAGAGAGAATCCAGAGGAGGGAGAAGAGTCGGGCACCAGAGGGGAGTGTCGGCAGGGGAAGCGAGGAGACATGAAACAGGGAAGGCAGAGAAAGGAAGATGGCGACAACGAGTGCGAGGTTGGCGAGGAACAGAAAGGGAGAAGGAAAAAAGAGCTGATTAGGCGAAAGGGAAAGAGTCCTGGAAGAAGAGAAGTTTGATCATTTTTTTTTTTTTAGCAAAAGGAGAGAGCTCTGTATGGCGTGAGGGAGAGAGAGAGCAGAGTGAGGAAAGAGAGAGATGGCCCGAGAAGAGAGAGAACTCGAGCCTCAATTATTGAGATGAGGGAGGTCGAGCTTAATAGAAAAGAAAAGAAGAACGGAGAAGGCTCCAGAGAGCCTCGAAGCCTCTGGAGATGAGATTATCTATTATTATTATTACTATTTTTTTTAATTAATTAATAAATTTTAATTTTAATTTAACACACACAAACAGATATATTATTATATTTTATTCATTTTTATTTTTATTTTATTTTATTTTTAACTTATAAAAATAAGAATGCCCCCTCCTAAACTAACTGTTATCAATATATAATATTATTTTTTAATTTAATTGATTAATTTTTTTTAATTAATTAATATTATATTTTTTTTTAATGACAGTCGGACGAAATTGGTTGTCAACACCATTGTAGGGTTTAGTTGATTGGAGAGCATAGAACTAAAGGCTGTAGTATATAACTTACCGTAGGTAAGAGGTACGCAGTATAAATATTTTTATACTTTATCATTTTATTGCGTGGTATACTGTAGTATTTCACGGTATTTCACATACCGCTCACTTTTTGTGTACATTTTGTTAAAAAATAGCGGTATACTGTAAATACTATGAGATATATACTGCGGTATTTTATTTTTTGCAGATGTGTGTAAAATTTTTTTTTTTCATTTCACATCAAAATATCATAATATATAAAACCTTGAAATATAATTAATATACATATCATAAAATAAATATTTAATTTTATTATTTTGGTTACTTTCTTAGTTAACATAAAAATTTAATGGTTGCTTTGAGTCACATATGAACTCAATGTAGTATTAGAAAAATGTATTGTTATTATTAAAGTATTATTTTCTTCTCTTAATTAATAAATTAGTTTCTTTCTGAGTATTATTTATTTTACTCTATATATAATATTTTTTTATGTTTTTTGTATTAAAAAATGTCTTCTATTATATATATTTTATTTACATTTGAAAAATTATGATAAGAAAAATTAAAATACATATAAAATGTATAAAAAATTATTAAATTTATGTCATCTTAAAATAACATTATAACATTTATTTTTTTATGAAAATAGTAATAATATACAGTATAGTATACCATATAACATACCATAAAAATGTTAGGTATTGTAACAGTATTTAACATTTTACTAGATTATAGGAGTTTAGATAGATAGACGGTGCTGAATTCGTGAAGGCTAGAATTAATTTGAACCGCCATCCACTGGAGGATGGAACAATTTCCGAGAGGTTGAGGAGTACTTGCATATCGCAATACTGGTAACTTATAGATTTTGGGATAAAAATGAAACAAAGTTTTTCATTTTTTTGGTAAACAAAGTTAAATGGTAAAGTGCCGTGGGGTATCATAATCATAATCATAAGCGAGTATAATAGCTAGAGACAGGGCATGCAACTTTCATTTCACTTCGACGGGGAGTGCGGAGGAAATTAATGAAGTGCTGGGCCACGAAATGTCTCTGGTTTTCATAACATTCCTCCTGTTTTCAGCGCTCCAAATTAACAGATCGATAACAAAAGAAAAAGGGCTCCATTGCAGAAGAGACAGCGGCAGAGCAGAGAGCGGAATTGAAAACGAAAAAGTGTCACTTTAATTTAAATAATTAAAAGTATTAGAAAAATAATAACAGAAACAATAATTAAGAGTGAGAGCGGAAATATCATATAGGAGTACTTATACTACAAAATAAAAGTAGAAAAGTAACTGTCAATTAAGTCGCACAGTCAATTCATAAAAGTAACTAAAATTTAATTCAAAAGCTCATTTACTTTTTACCTAGTCGCGTCTAAAAAGTGATTATAGAGTTACTGAAAATAACAACTGAACAATAACTATTGGAAGTGACTGATATTCATTTCGTAATCTGTAATGAGTTTTTTATTTTATTTTAATTGGAGATTTTATTTTTTCCAAAGTCAAAAATAGTTTTGCCCTTCTCTTCAATTCCTCCGTCATCGTTCCTTATAAACCCTTAATTCCCCTCCCACGGCCTTCTGCTGCCGCCTCTGTCGGCTCCCTACAAGCACCAGATTCAAATTTAAGGTCCCCATCCCACCCCGCTTAAATTAAGCAAAGACTTCACAAGATCTGGAAGCCACCCCGCATCCCACTGCTTCCGCCAGCCTTGAGCCTTGACGATCACCCCCAAAGCCGACATCATGGCCACCGTCCATCGTCACACGTGGCTCTTTCTCAGACGACTTCCCCACTCCGACAAATCTCTAGAGTTGAGACCACTAATTGCAAATCTAAGCTTTTTTTTTTTTTTTTTCTGTTTCTGTTTTCAAATTTGTCAAATCTTATGCCTGAGCTTGTAATTGTTGCTGGCGAAGAGTGTCACCAACAGCGAGTACGTCAAGGGCCTCTCAAGCGTTTTCCCATAAGGAAAGTGCAAATCCTCTAGCCCTCAAGCAATATGATGATTTCAACACCAAGCTTCAAATCCCTAGACTAGGAATAACGATTTCGTATAATTAGATTTAGAAACATAAAAGCCAAGCTGAAAAATATTTAGAGCCGGATGATTTGGGGCACCTGTGGAAGGCCAACAAAATCTGAGAAATATTGAATTAAGGACAGGGAAACAAAGCAAAATAGAGAAGAGAGAGTCATGCGGACATGGAAACAAAGTAAAATAAAAATTGAGCTACTAAATTTTCAAATAGAGCAACCAAATTTTAAAATTTTGACCAAAAAAGCAACTATTTAGGTGGTGACTAAAATATTCAATCACTCCTTAGTTGTTTTATAAGTGAGCCCCGCCAGAAAATGATTGAAAGGTGACTTACTTTCATTCAATATTTTCATCTCCTTTTTAGAGTTTCTCCTATAGTCTCCTATAGTTACATCCACCATCATCGTGCTCTATATATTAAAGCGAATGTGAATAATGAAACCACAGCTAGTGATGACTGAGGAAAGTAGAGATGTAAACAAGCCGAGTTTGAGGAAGATAGAGTGATTCCCAAATCCTATCTACAATATAAAAGCTTTATTTAAACTCTCCCTGCAACCCTCAACGGGTAGGATTTCTTCATCCAAACCCTCCTTATATTGAGGCGAGGTAGAGTCAGGTATTGTACTCTCAATACCCACACAAGTGATCACAATACATAAAATTGAAACTAAAGAAAGTATGACATACTTGAATATACAACATAACAAAAAACAAAGTAGCTTAGTCATACGATTGTGAATTTTAGGATTTATTAGGTTAGAATTATATTATATATTTAGGTTATATAGGACTAGATTTTGGCATGTATATATAATATATGTAATATTTTAGATACATATATGTTTTGTATAATATGCAGGCTGACTATGGGCTAAGTTTGGGAAATGTAGATACCTAAACCCGTACTCTCTTCGTACCTAGCTAGTACAAATATATGTATATATATATATATATATATATATATATATATATATATATATATATATATATAAGCCTAGCCCAAACTCATCCAATTGAAAAGAAAAAAAAACTTATCCGTCAAGTAGAGTAGGATACCCACAAGTAACAATACAAATTAATATCCGTACAGGGATTAGTCCAAAAGGAAAACGACTCATATATATACCCTCGTAACATATGGACAAGTATTATATATAACTTATATAATAATATTACCTATAATTTCTGATTATTGCTTTTGATTTTAAGAACCTGGCTAAAAGTATATATAATGTGCTTTTTTTACACAAGAGATAGGATTTAGTTAATTATAATTTTCTCATTTTAATACTTGTTATATGCTACTGCATTTAAAAGCCCGACAATTATATATATATGTATATGCAAATTTATACTAAAAATAAAACTGTCTGAAAAAATACTACTACCTTTTCCGCTTCATAATATATCTCCATCTTGGCTTGCTCTGTAAAATTATTGGTGTTATGTCACATGAATGAATATACTAAGTATATATGTTTCTCTAAAATTACCCTAATTGAATAGTGTAATTATAATAAGGGTAATAATAATATATGTATTCTATAGACTTTATGTGGTGCAACATAATACATACAAACATGATACAAATTATATAAAAATCGAATATTTTTTAGATGGGTGAACTAAGAAGAAATGGAAAGATACAAAAAAAAACTCACCGTGGTTATGGTCTAAACTGATTTAATCACTATAGTTTTGAGTGTTTTTAATTGCATCATTAAAGTCATAGTTTGGGCTCAAATTGGCCACTAATATTACAGTTTGATATCAAATATAAAGTAATAAATTGGTCATAAATATTTGGATGGAAGTGAGGGTATAATTTTAAAGCTTTAAAAAAGTTTGTTTTATGAAGTGATGAATTTCACAAAATCCTTCGGTATACGACTTTAATGGAGGCATGAAGCAACAAAACGTAACTTTGCGTGTCTGTGTCGTACTTATATCACATGTGCTTGCGTTTTATTTTATTTGTAATATTTTTAAGTGCATAAAATTTAACAAACCTTTTTAGATGCACTGTCCTTTTGTATTATTCCTTGGACCTCAATTTTTTTTTTTAAACTTCACCAAAAGCTTTTTCATCAATATTGGTTGTTATTTCTACGAAGTCAGTTCGTCATTGTCATAGTTAAAATATTTCTAGGTTATCAATTTTAGGGATACATATTATTTTAGTATCACTATGCCATCATCAATCCCTTCAATCATCAAAATTAACTGCAATATCTCATCCTGGGAATGCTTAAATTATCAACAATAACCTCACTATAAATTTCCTCTTTATAGGAATTGAAAAAAAAAAAGAAAAACAGATACATAAGAATATATAGTAACTGAAAAAGAATATATTTATAAAAAAACAAATAGCAATATATAAAATGTATAGAAGAACATATAATAACTAATTGAGAATATTGAATATGTTCTTTTGCACTAAGCATATATTTTTTAAAAGTATGCATATTTTTTTTACAGATAAAGGTATTTTAGATAAATAATAAGTAATAATAAGTTTAAAACAAAAGAACATATATTGTTCAATGGTAGAACAATGGTAAGATAAGAACATACTAGGCATTAAAGAGAACATATAAGAACTTATAGAGAACAAACAACAACAAATTAAAGAACAAACAATATTTATAAAGGGCATGCCTATGAAAGAACACATGAACTAATACTAGAACAAACGGGTCTAGGCTATACACCAGATGCACGCACAGTGGTGGAACCAGGGTTTTTTGTTTGGGGGGTGAGCCCAGAGGAGAGTTGACGGAGCCCAGAGGAAGGAGATCACATCGCGGTTAGGCAAAGCTGTAAATTGGGACTAATTCACACTAATTCAAAGCTCAAGGAGCAAATCATACGAGTTGGAAACGTTGGAGGACTAATAGTGCATTTAGGCCATGTTATAATATCTGCTTAATGTAGAGGGAATAACTACTCATTGGGTCCCTACTTTCTTCAACGCCTACCTTACTGCCCCCCATCTTTATATTTTTCCATAATATTTGGGGGATAAAATGCACATTCAGTCCTTAACTTTTGACAAAATCACTAAATTACTACATCATATTTATGTTTTTTCAAAATTCCCAGGGGGGAGGGGAACAGCCCCATCCCAGCATATGGTAGCTATGCCACTGTGCACACAACAGACACTCTTTTGTTTTTCCCAAAGATGCAATCCACGTTTTTTTAAGCCTATTCCTCTTTTGCAATGTAGTCACATTTTCGAGGGCCTATATGGCTATTTTACTAATTTCTATATGTTTTAATGTTCCGTTTAGGTTAAAACGGTTTTCAATCCTAAATTTTTGCTCTTTCTCATTTTAGTCACTAAGTTCTATTCTTGTGGCATTTTGGTCCCAAAACTTAATAGCTACTTAACTTGAGTCTTCCTGTTTGCTCTGTTGGTTCCCAAACAATTTTTGTTATTCTCTTAGGTACTACATTCTAAAGAAAAATGTTGGTCATCCCCATATGCAGCTAACCATTCCTCTCTCTCTCTCTCTATATATATATATAGTTGATTGTTGAACCCATAATACCTAAAGTTTTTCCATTTCCTTTCTAGTTCCCCAAACTTTTTGATCAATTTTTTTTTGTCTTTTATTTTACTTTATCAAGTTAATGGTTAAATTGTTAATTGATTAACATAAATTAAACATGATTTTATGCTTCAGTTATACATTTTCATTATTGATGATTAAGTTTTTTACCATGAGTTATATTCTTCAAAAGTTCTATGGTTTAATAAAGTAATTTTGTTCATATTTGAATTTGATTTTTTTTAAATAAATTTCCCATTGATATGAAAAAATTGGAATTTGAGTTTATAAGAGATGAAAATGTTTAGGCCAATTATTTTTTAATGAGAAAAAATATATATCATTTTGAAATATGTATAATGTTATGCTTTGATTATAACTAAATATTTGAATGATAAGAACATAATATAAAGATACCTCAACTCAAAATTAAAATAAAGTAAAATTTTAATTAATTAACATAAATTGATGAGTGAGATTTTTTTAATTATTTATTATTAAAAAATTTTAAATTTAAATTTATTTTAAAAAAATACTCACTATATGGTGCAAGATAAAATAACCTTGTGATTTTCTATACTAGTGAGGACCTGGGGATAAAGAAGGCGGTTAATGTTATTTAACTAGGGTCTTTTGTCGGTAATATCCTTAGGGTTAATTACAATTTGTCAACTGAAATTTAGGTAAAATTACACTTTGCCCCTTCTATTTTAAAAATATACACTTTATCCCCACTTTTTTAATACACTCGAATAGAGACCTCTAAAATCTTCATTTAAATTATACGGTTATATTCGTCAAGTAATTTCAATCAGTATGATATTTTTTTTATCATTAATTGATATTTAAAAAATACTGTTTTTAAAAACTGAAAAAAATACTGAAAGGAAAAACTAATAATATAAAATATTCATTAACTGTAAAAAAATCATTCAGATTGAAATTACTAGAAGATGAATACCGTAATGTCTAAATTAAAATTTCAGAAGTTACTGTCAAACTTTATTAAAAAGGCATGACCAAAGTGTATATTTCTGAAACAAAAAAGGATAAAGTGTAATTTTACTTAAACTTCGTGGGGAAAATTGAAATTATCCCTTTTTTCTTATATAATAACTTGAGATCAGTTATTTAAATTTTATGATAGTGTAAAGTTGAAATATTATTGAATATTTTTATCAGAGAAGTTTTTTAACGAAAACATACAAATTAAGTGCACTTTTATCTAATGATATCATATTTGTCAAAAGAAAATAGGTAAACTCAACTTCGCATCCCTAAATTATATCTCATATTACTTAATCATTTTGAAACTATTAAATATTGTATTAATTGTCCTCAAATTATTTAATTGTTGTTGTTTTATCCTACCGTTCATCATAGCTATTATGGATGAATGGGAAAAATGACTTGATTACTAATGTGGTTTTGAGTGCTTGCATGACTGCTAATGTCACGTTACTTTTCTGTCCATCCTTAATAGTGTGGTGAATGACAGGATAAGATGACAACAGTTAAATAGTTTGATAATGTTTAATGCAGCACTTGATATTTTCATAATTATTAAGCAACATGCAGTATAGTTTAGAACGAAATGTAAAATTTAGTCAAATGAAAAACTATGTCATTAGTGTGTATCCGAATCCTTGGATTTCTTTTTTATCCGAGAGCTTTTAGTTCAACCTTTTTCCGTGTGCTTTTCACATCCAATAGTTTCACTACGTGGTCTCTACCTTTATATTAGATTTAGATTTTATTTAGTTTTTGTGTAAGTCGATAAAAATTAAATCAAATTGATAGAAATTTTAAATAAATAAAATTAAATGTAGACGGCATTTCAAGTAACTTGAATTATTTTGTGTATTAATTTTTAATTAATAACCTATTAAATGCTTTATTATATAGGAGCCATCTTTATATAATTACTTGAGGGTAAAATTCATTCATGGTCCCTGATCTTTTCATGTTATCCTAAGCTGGTCCCTAATATTCATTTTGTCATTTTAAGTCCCTAATGTACCAATTTTTGTTCCAAATGTGGTCTTATCGATATTTTCATGATTAACTTTAAATAGAATTTTTGTGACAATGCAACTTTGGCCCATATATTTTTCACCCCTTATGCCTAAAGCCTTTACTTTTTCCCCTGTTGTCGCCTTTTTTCTGACTCATCCCCGCCTCCGTCTTCCTTCAATCTCACGGCCATTGAAACATTGGACACCATTGCCGATCCATCCTACACACCTTTAGTCACCGTCCAACCCAAATGAATCCCTTTGTTGCGAACTGAGGAGATCCGAGAAGAAGGACTAACTCCTATTTTTTGTGCCAATCATCAATTTTGGAAATGAGCACGTTGAGAAATAGCCTTCCCAATTTCAAATCAGTTCGAGTGGATAGAGCAAAAATGAGTGTTCGACTATTGAGAAAAATTGGATACTACCATTTTCGAACTAATGAATTTGTTTAAAAATTTAGATTTGAACACAGTAATTGAACTAATGAACCAATAGTTGAATGAACCGGATCCGAACTAGCAATTAAATGAACACATCAATCGAATGAACTAGCAATCTAACTAATGAACTAGTAATTGATGATCGACATGTGCCTCACCTATCCTTGACTTGTAATCAAACTATTGAACACAACAATCACTCTTGGTATAGAGAGAAAGAAAACTAGACCCGATCGTCAAGAACAGTGTCAAAATCTCTGCTGGTATAGGGAGAAAAAAGAACACATCATTGAGAATGATGTCCAAATCATCAAAGTTGTTGTTGATATTGGACCTAATCAAAATCGATGGCCTTTTTTGCATTGGACATAGTAGATCTCAAGCATCGGTTGGGGAATCATGTCAGCTGCTCTTGTCCAACCATGCTTTGGATTGATCCTTCACCCACAATTGTTGATTCTGACCCCACCCAGTTGCCCCGTTGCTGCCCTATACTTTCGAGGTTGGCTTTTACAATTTTGGCTCCTCCGCTTTGTTGAGCTTTTGTGTTTACCTTTACCCCGCGCCTCACCTACCCCTGACCCACCGCTGCCCCTTCCCCCTCATCCAATTTATTTCAAGTTCTGTTTCCTAAACCTTAACTCTGCATCATCGTCCACCTCCCCCCATGTCGATGGCTTCTTTTTTCTTTATTCAAAATGAGAGAGATAATTTTGGGTTTTCTAGATCTAAGTACGATAGACTCTGCTTTTTGGGGGAGAGAGAGAAGGAGGAGGAAGAGGAGAAAAAGAAGAATCAGTAGCAGATTGATGATGATAAAAAGAGATTATTATTATTGTTATTTTGTTTTGGAAGTTGGAATGGATAAGAGAGAAAGAGAAAGTGTTAAATTTATTGGATAGAGGATATTTTGAGTGAGAGGAAGAAAATTTAATGATTAAAGTTGTCATTTTTTTTTTCTAAGATTTCGTTAATTTAACAGTGAAATTCATATAATGACCACAATTAGGACAAAATCTAGGATGTTAAGGACTTCAAGAGGATAAAATGAATGTTAGAGACCCATTTAGAATGACACAAAAAGTTTAGGGACTACAAATGACTTTTACCTAATTACAAGATTAAGGTATGCTCTTGCGATTCACAGGGCAAATCAATTCATGTTTTTTTCACAGTTTTAAATAATTGTTCATGAAACTCATATTCAAATGTTAATGTAGGCATGAAATTTTTTTCAACATAATTGGACTTCAGCAATGAGTTTGAATGAGCCCAAATTACCTAGAGCATGCAATAAAGAGGAAAATGGAAGGAAAAAGGAAATATAATGTTGAACGAATTTATATGAACATGTATACATTCAAAAAGCTTAATTAAAAGACATCAATTTATTTACTACTCCCTCCGTCCCAGGTTTTCTACCCCATTTTTCATTTTGGTTTATCCAAAATTCTCTACACAATTTCCTCTCTTAGCAAATTTTATCAATCGAAATGACTTTTATACCCTCTTTTCTTCCACTTTCACTTACTACCATCTGAGCACCATTTGTTATCTCTCATCTTCTTCCTCCAACAATGTTCAATTATTGCTAGGGAGACCGTGGATTTAAGGATCCAATGATTTCGGGTGTGGGTAGGCGACTGAATATGCTTTGATTGACGGAGGTGATAGCTGAGAACAATTGGTGAGATGTAGGTGAGAATAATTGGCTACGAATAATTGGGTGTTAGTTATTCGCCCAATTGGTGAGATGTCGAGCCAGTTCATCAGGGAAAGGCGACTGTCGTTTGCTCATGAAGCACCATTGTGTCTTAGCAGGAATCAACCGACAGCAAGAATGTACGCAAGTAGACGACAAAGCAAGGGGTGAGTTGAGGAACAAGGCAAGCCTGAGCAGTTATGGAAGCTGAGAATGATGAGATGGTAACTGATGGTGATGATGGGGGGATATGGAGGTGGTGGTGCTGAAGATCGAGTGCTAATATTAGAGATCGTGGGTGGAGGAGTAACATTGGCAATGAGTTAGGCGAGCAATTGACGAAGCAAGGGGTGAGTCGGGGAAGAAGGTGACTGAACATGGCAATGGAGATGGACTGACCAGAGATGGAGACATAGAGAGCAATGATAAAGGAAGGGTAGAATTGGAAAGACAAGAAAAATAGTGTTAATTTCTTGGTTTTCGTGTAAAAGCAAATGGTTTAAGATTATTTGGGACAAAGAGAGTATTATATATCAATGATTTAAAGTTTGATTTTGTTACACTTTTATTTATGGTTTAATTTTGAAAAGAATTCAAATGCTATGTATGAGTAAACACAATGAATTTAAGAGAATTTTAGAGGAAATTGGTGATAACAAAATATCGTGACAGGAGGTATAACTGGTTAAGTTTTTTTTTCTTAATATGAAATAAGATAGACTAATAAGACTGCTCTAGAAATGAAATTATTATAGCCCTTGGGAATATAATCTCTATATTTTGACTATAAAGTTACTTCGGTTATTATATGCATAGATAATGAATTCCTATGTGACATTTATATTAATAATTGAAGTTATTTATTGTTTTATATCTTATAACTCAACTTTTTCGTATAGGATCAATTTGGTTAAAAGTCCATAACCTTTAATTAATTATTATTCTATTCTAGTTTTTTATTGGTTGATCATCTTATTTTGGTTCTAAATATATTAAAAGAAATTTCATTTTGATCTTGAACATATAAAGAACATTTAATTATAGTTCATTATTGGATGAACTTTATTAAGTCATAAATTATAATTTTTTTTATTATGTAATTAAGTTTATTTCATTTTAAAAAAATAAAATTAATAATTTAAATTGTCCATTAGTTGAAAACAAATTATGCACTACTTAAATTTATAGGAAGAGAGTCTTAGCTTGAAATATAGTTCGTAAAAATTTTAAATTAAAAGTTAAAAATTCATGCCAAAAAAGGTACAATAGTTCATGGATTCCGTTGATGATGAACCAAAATGAATTGGCTTTAACAGTTTACAAGCAAAACAAAATGATGAATCAGTTACCATTAATGGATAGAATTTATTAACTCAGAGTTAATGAATAATTTAAATTATTAAATTTTCCTCTATATATGTCAAGTTTATTCCATTTTAAAAAATCTAACAATTTAAATTCTCCATTAATTGACAAAAAAATATGCTCTGTTTAAATTTGTCGGAAGTCAGGCTCGGTGTGAAAGACAGTTTCAAAAAACTTTGAATTAGGATCTCAAAAGCTTATGTCAAACAATTATCATAAATTAATAGATTCCGTTTGATGATGAACTAAAATGAAACGCTTTTAACATATTTAGATTAAAAATAGAATAATTAACAAATTAGAGATTAAAACAAAACTATAACTAAAAGTTGGGACTGTCATTGAAATTTACCAATCATACAAAATCAGCTAGGGAAGGAACCAAAATAACTAATAATTACTAATAAGCCTAACAGGGTGGTACAAAGAACGTATGTGGGGTCTATTCAATGAACGGCATGGATACATTCATCGTGTCGGTCCTCAGAGTTGCTCGGATTTCCGTGGTACAAACCCCCATCAGGAACTAAAAGCAATTTTCTATGCAAAACAGCGAGCAGCCCAAAACAAAACCGATAAAAGTCAAAACTTGAATGAATCTGTCCTTTTCTGTGGTCCTTGTATCCTGCATCCCACATGTAGTATTTAGTAATGTAAACCGCACTCATATTCTCGTCACCCTCACATGAATTACAGCAAAACGTAGATGTGTTCTTGTTTACAAAACAAAAAAAAAAAAAAAATTAATTATAAGAAATACAGACTTTCCTCTAATTAAAAGATAACAGAGCTGGCCAGCAGCTGCACTTCTGTTTTTCTCAATTTTTATATTACACTAACTTCCCAGTCTTCCAGACAGACTGACTTCAAGTACATCCACCGAAAATTAACCACAACAACAAAAATAATTAACAAGAGGAAAGGGATTCATTTTTAACAAACGAGTATAGGGATTAATCAAACGTCAATTGGAATTAATTACCTCCGGTAATGACTAATTAACATTAACATGGGCCGGCAGATATATATTTCCGAAAAGAAAATGCTTCACCTAGACCGGTGAGTGATTAAGCCGTAAGCCGTTCTTCTGGGCGTCGGAAGATAAACTATCGACTCCGAGACAGCGCAAGTCTTCTTGCAGGAAGCGTAAAGGTTTATTAACCCAAATCTCTCGCTAACGCTACGTCCAACCTTCGCGCCCGTCCAATATCCGACGTTCGATTCTCGGTCCTCGTCATCGACGCCGCCGTCCTTGGAGCATTCCACGAAGGCCGCGAAGAACGGATCCCTCAGGAAGCTCTGGCTGGCGCTGGCGAGCTGCTTCTTTCGGAGCACAGCTTCGTCGGAATGGCGGGTCTTGGAAGACGGCATCGTTGCTTTCGCTGCCGTAGGCGGCGGCGGGAGCAGATTCTTGGATTTCTGCTTCTTGTGGTTGTGAAGCTTGTTCTTGGGGATTCCGGGCATGTGTTCCCACGAAAAAGGGATACCGGAGAATCGGAGTGGAATGGCCGGACTAGGCGGCGAATCTTCGGGGAAGTAGGATGCTGATCCCAGAGAGGAGGAGGAGTACGAGGACGACGAACAAAACGAAGGGGTGCGGCAGGAGGAGTGATATTTAGACGCCGGAAAAGTTGCGTCATTTTCTTTTTTATGTTCCATGGAATCTTGTGTAACTTTGCTAGGGAAATTGAGGAAGAGAGACGAGATATATCCTCCTATATAATTTGTGTCAACTTCTTATTTGTTTATTTTTTATCCTTCGACCCGATTTCCTTATATATATATATATATATATATATATATATCTAGCCATCATTAACGTGTACATGTGTGGATGTGTCCGCAATTATTTTGGTAATATATATATTATTTAAAAGAAAATAAAATGATATATAAATATAAGTAGTACTCCATAACTAACGAAACGACCCCATGTCATTGATTAGAAATGGTGGGGAAAGAAAGGGACTTGGTGTATAATGGGGATTACCTAATTTTGATGGTTATAATAAGGTCTGAATTACTTTCATCAAGACTTCAATATCGAGTATAAACGAACGTGTTGCGACATATGTATACTCTCGATTATAAAGACATTACGCTTTCAAAAATACTAAATCTTTTTATTTTTGTTCGAAATAAAATACTATGTGCTGACACTTAATTTTATTGAGATATTATCTTTTGTTTAGTTTTAGATTAGAAAAATTAGTTTAGGGGGCAATTTTATTTTTTGGGGACAATTTGGCTTAGAAAGTTGGTAGGACTAAGTAAATTTAGATGATGTTGTCATTTCATTTTATGAATTTTTAGGAATTTAGAATGGTCATCTAGGGTAGAAATAAATTTGGAGTCCTAAAGATTTTATAGGGTCAATTTAGGTAAAAGGAAAAAGTTTGGGTGAAAACGGAAGGTTTTTAAAAAATTCTAGGCAAAATTGAAAGTTCTAGGACAAATATGCCAACTGCCAAAGAATTTGAGGCAAACCTGAAGATTTTACGAATTTCTGGGAAAATCTGAAAATTTTACGAAGTTTCGAGCTAATTTGACAAATCATGGAAGATTTGAATAAAATTGAAAATTCGCATAAAAATGGGGACTAGAACAAAAGTGTAAGAGTTTTGTTGGACTTGGATGACTATTTTGCCTAATAATATCCTAATATATTCAAATCACTTCAAAGTTCAAAATTGATATGGATGAGATTTAATCTCTCCAATTTATTTCAATCTCACCTACAACTCTGCTTCTATAAACAGAAGTCACTGAGTCACCACTTTGGTGAAAAAAAAAAAGAAGAGAAAAAGCAGAAAAAGAGCAGAAAAACTAAGTTCTTCGAGAAAAGGTGAAACTACAATCTAAGTCCTCTGTCTCGCCACCCTTTCCCCAAGGAACCTGAACGTTTTTCCCTTAGTCACCGATACCCCTGCAGAGCTGCCCCTGTTGCTCGATGCCACGAGCTGTCGTCGCCCCCCCTGCCTATCCGAGTCCGTTGCCCCCGCCTTGCCTTGCATAGTGCCGCTGTTCCGAATCGTTACCCATCGCAGTCTCTGCGCTCCTGACTCATTGATCACGTCGTCCGCTCTACAGGAAAGGGCCACAGTCATCTCCTTTCTAATCGACCCCCCTGATCATGCCAAGCCTACTGCCCCATTGCCACTGGAGTTGAGGAATGAAAGGAAACCCACCTCCAACGCGTAACTAACTAGTTTTTTCCCATGCCCGATTCCGTCAAGCTTCTCCCTTTGGTATAACTCTCATTTTAACCCCCTGATCTTTGTATTTCATTCATCTAGACTACTAACATTTTAACCCCCGGATCTTTTTTTGTTACTCTTTCTATTTATTTTTTGTTTATTTGTTTGTTTCGCCATGCATTAAACTTAGCTTTTGAATTTGCATAGGAATATAACTTAGGATATTTATTTGCTTCTCTCTTTAATTTTAGAATTGTTTATTTTTAATTTAAAACTCATGATGTATATTAAAATAATAACACACAAAATTATTGGTTGGGCTAATTCTTGAATTGTTTAGATAACTATTAAGCACATAACATGTCTATCATTAACCCTTAATTGTGCATTTCATAATAACAATTGTTAGAATTTAATGTCCTTCTAGTATTATTCTTATGTTTTTGTATGTGAAGGTGATTGGAGCAAAATAAGGGTAACTTGCAAGCAATTTTCGGACCTTTTCTTGGTAGATTCAGGCTTGGGTGAATTCTTAGCTTCACGTGGGTTGTTGAATCCTCTCAATTGGACATCTGTACACAAAGTTATGGTCAAAATACTGAAAGATGTTGGTACTGTAGAGTCTTGGCGACATGTTGTCGGGAGTGGCATCGCAGTGCTAAGACCTACTCTGTTTATAAAATCTCTTGGCCAATAGCTGCACAGGAGGATCCCCTTCAACACTAAACCCTTCAAATTCATTTTTTGACTAGTTTTCTTAGTTTCATGAATTATGGAGCTAGGAGGTTGATTTTATGGAGATTCTTGTCTGGATTGGAGTGGGAGCTCCTCTACAACAAGAATTTCTACTGGGATTTGGTTCTTTTGATCCTAACTCTTTTTTTTCTTTAGTTTGAGATTCTTATAAATATATATAGATTTGTTATTTCTATAGATGTTGTGAACCATTTCGGATGATTTGATGCTTATAAATACATAACTCATTGATTATTTTCATGATTTGTTGGCTCTTTTATCTCATGTTTGAATGTATTCTTTATTTGTTGGTCACCTATGCTGAACAACTTGCTAGACTTAGGAAAGGCTCAAGAGAGGTTTTCAAGGTTGGAAAAATGGCTAATAGAGCGTGGGTAATGGATAGATTCGAGAGAACTACTGTTTTTACGAGGCCTCAGAGGAGAACTTGGAGTTAATGGTTCCTAGGACAACTGGTTAGCATGAGAATGTCTAATGGGGTTCTAAGGAGTTAATTGGCCTTGTCTTGAGAGAGTAGAGTTGATACTATAGAGTTTTTCAGCATTCAACTTTCAGGAAACATAATTTAGGTTAGATAGATTTTTGTGTCAAAGCTATGTCTATGTAGTAGCTCATTTGATTTGAATTCATTAGAAACGTTATAAATATGTGTTTAGGATAGTTGTTATGTTTTTCTGGTTTGGTGGTTGAGTGATCCACAATTTTTGTAGTTTAGCTTCTTATTCCTTGTTTTCCATGGTTGGTTTATTTTAGCTAAAGTGAGGTCATCGTAATTGGTATTTGATGGAATTCTTTGCCATACAATTTTATGTGGGGTCAACACCTGACTCATCATTACTACAATTGACACTGTACACTTGCGGGGATTGTAGTTAAGGATGAGGAAGTTTTTCAATAAGCTTTTATCTTGTGACAAAGTTTTTTGCGCCATTGTCGAAAAATTGTTAAAAAATTCCATCAATATCTTTATGGTGATTTTACTTTAGACTAGAGTTATGTTTGTTGTTTGTATATATTCTCTCTTTTTTTATTTTATTTTAGTAGTTTAAGTTAGAACTCTTGACTACTTTTCTTAAATTGCATTTCAAATGGCAAAACAATCCAATGTTACACACATAACTTGTTTTCTTTCCAATTAACCAAAACTTCATTCCTTGCATTACATGCATCAAGTTTTTGCTATAATCAAGTATTTTTAACTCATGCTTCATAGAGATTTTTTCAAATTCATGCTTTGAGATATCTTAGCTTGGATTATGATTTTTTTATTTTTATGGAGTGTGAAGATGGATTATTGCTTGATGGATGGACATAGCTTGTATAGTAGAAGAGTTATCTTGGTTTTGATTTCTTAATTTATATGGATATGTATGATTTGATGTTATGAATTATAGGGAGAGTAAAGTAATGTTGTGTGATTGCCTTTAGGTTAGATTAATATTTGGGTATGAAGAATATCATCATTTATCAGTGTTGGTATCCTTATGCTTTGTTCATTGAATATGAATGATTGGAGATATGTTATTACCTTAATGTTGCATGAGTTTTTAGTGGATTAGTGTGGATTAAGTTTTGAAGAATTTGTCTATGCTTTGAGTATTTTTTTCCCTTGATTTCCTTTGTAGTTTAAAATCTAGATAGTAGTTATTAAAGAACTTCACCCACCATCATGCTTCTCCACCGGAGTCCATGGAGCTACTTACTGCCTCGATCATCATTCCACCACCACTACCATAAGTTTAGAGAAGTAGTCAAAGATGAGACTACCTTGCCTCCCAGGTAAGATTTTCAATTCTCTTCTTTGTTTGTAAACATTGAGGGCAATATTTATTTTAAGTTTGGGAGGGGGGGGGGGGGGGGAGGAATCCTACTTGGTGATTTTGTTAGGTTGTTTGCTCTTGCTTTTCTTTATGTAGTTTGCATAGGTTTTAGGTAGTTATAGTTTAGCTACATTTTTTTGTAATGAGTTAAATTTTTTTTTGGGTAATTTTGTTAATTTTTTTTATATTCTTATTTCTATGTTTTGATTGTTTTCAGATAATAGGTAGATAACTTATTCATTCATTATTCATTTAGGCTGCATCTAGCTATATTTGTGTTCAAGCCAGTGAAAAAAGATGATATGTATTACTATGCCTTGATTATTGTGATTCTTGGATATTTTTCATCTTGGATGATTTACCCAATCTGAGGTCTTATAAGTTCATTTTCTCCCACTATATATTTTATACAATACCAATATGCTTAGCTTAGTAGTTGGTTCGAATGAAGTGTTTGTTAATCATTGGACTATGGAACTTTGCCTTCTTTAGTATTTATTTGATTATTAATTGAAGTAAGTGTTGGCACTTACCTTATGGAGTCACTTGAAGCTTTAATTAATCAATAATGTGCTTAAAATATTAATTTAGTTTATTCTCTCCTCCAATGTTTCAACTCACTTAGTAACCAAGAGTCTTCTCCTTAGGTACGAGTTGATCTTTGCATAAAATGCTGACTTGAGATATGAGTATGCAAAGCACTTTGAGTATGTACTTACTTTGTAATCGAGAGCCTTTTATTAAGATAAGAGTCCATTTTCGCGTAAATGATAAGCAACAATTCAAAGAAGAGTAATAATTGAATAATCTATTAAAAAATAAAGAAAATAAATAAATAAATGGGAAAAAAAAGAAAAAAAGAAAAAAAGAAAAACAGAAAAAAAGAAAAGGGGGAAGAAAAAGAAAATTAAAGTGAAGGAAGTTTTAAAATGGGAAAAAAGCTCTTTTGACTCCACTTGTTAATTAAGTTCTTTCACTTATCAAGTCATAACTCATAAGAAAAATAAATTTTAGAGTTGGGGTACTTAATGCTAATCTAAATGTGAAGTAGTCCATTTATTAACATTGATTGATTTTGAGTAACATTAGTCTAAGTAGATTTGATCGAGCATACACTTTCATGTGGGAAATAATGAAATTAGCAAGAAATCAATTGAGTCAAAAATCCAAATAAAAAAAATATGGAAGAATCACTATGATCATTGTATTATTTTGATTCTTGAGGATTGACATCCATTATGACTAATGCAAGTAACTTTTGTAATTTGATGCATAGTTAGTGTAGATTAGGTCATTATTCTTCATTGTTTACTTTATATGTTTTTGTTGTTAGCATAACTTGTATGTTTATATGAACTTGTGTGATAGGTTAGGTTAGGTTGATTCATTCATTTGTCGTGAGAATTAGCATAACTTAGGTCATTATTCTTCATTGTTCATTTTGTATTTTTGTTTTGTTAGCATAATTTGTATGTTTAGATGAACTTGTATGATAGGATAGGTTAGGTTGATTCATTCACTTGTCCACACTCTATATCATTAGTTATTCATTATTCCTTCTTTTGCTCTGGATGAGCAAAATAATAAATTTGGGGGTGTGTTAAATGCATGGCATACCTATCATTTAACCCTTATTTGTTTACTTCATAGCAATAATTGGTAAAATTAATGTCATTCTAGTATTATTCTCATGTTTTTGTAGGCGAAGGTGATTAGAGCAAAAGAGGGGCAACTTGCAAGCAATTTTTGGACCTTTACTTGGCAGACTTAGGCTTGGGTGAAAGCATAAAAGTTGTAGCTCTTCTTCTTAGCATCGTGTGGGTTATTTAATTACCTTAATTGGACATTTGTGCATAAAGTTATGGTCAAAATACTAAAAGATGTCGATGCTACCGAGTCTTGGCGACATCATAGCACAAAGACCTGCTTTGTTTATAAAATCTCTTGGCCAATAGCTACGTAGGGGGATCCCATTCGACCCCAAACCCTCCAAAGTCATTTTTTAACTAGTTTTTTTAGGATTTTCATGGATTATGAAGTTAGGAGGCTAATTTATTAGAGATTCTTGCTTGGATTGAAGTGTGAGCTCTTTTACAACAAGAATTTCTAGTGCAATTTGGTTCTTTTAACCCTAACTCCTCTTTTCTTTAGTTTGAGATTTTTGTAAATATGTGTAGATTTGTTGTTTCTATGTATATTGTGAACAATTTGGGATGATTTGATGATTGTAAATACATAATCCATTAATTATTTCCATGATTTGTTGGCCTTTTTAGCTTATACTTGAATGTGTTTTTCATTTATTGGCTACCTGTGTTGAACAACTTATTAGACTTAGAAAATGCTCGAGAGTGGTTTCCAAGGTTAGAAGAGGCCTAATAGAACATGAGTAATTGGTAGATTTGAAAGAACCATCGTTGTGTCAAAACTATGTCTATGTAACAGCCTATTTAGTTTGAATTCCTTAAAAAATTTGTAAATATATGTTTACGATAGTTGTTATATTTGTTTGGTTTGACGGTTAGGTGATCCACAATTTTGATAGTTTAGCTTCTTATTCCTTATTTTTCATGGTTTGTTTGCTCTAGCTAAAGTGAGATCGTCTTATTTGGTATTTGATGGAATTCTTTGCCATACAACTCTATGTGGGATTGACACTTGACTCACCATTACTGCAATTGCCACTATACACTTGTAGGTAATATTGGAGTTCAGGTTAAAAAGATTTTTTATAAACTTATGTCTCATGACAATAGCTTAAATGTTTCCTCATCTTTTTAGAAATTAGAAAGAAATCATTAAATTATTGATTAGGCTAATTCTTGAATTGTTTAGATAACTTAAAATTTTCCTCATCTTTTTAGAAATTAGAAATAAATTAAATGAAGGTAATTGTAAAATACTCAATAAATTTTTAAGAATTTATTTTTGGTAGATTTGATAAAACCTCATGTAGATTATTTGTTCGAATCCGATTGATCTGATAATACTCATGACTTTGAACAATATGTTCTTCTAAAAATTATTGGTGGATTTAGTAAAGTTCAGAGATTTTAAAGACATCTAAGATTTTATATCTAGTTGGTCTAATAAGATTTAAGGTTTGGAATTAAATTAAAAATTAAGGATAATTAAATAAAATTCATAAAAATTATTTCATCAATAATTAGGTAAGGAAACAAGAATTTAGGAAGAGATAAAACTAAACTCTCATAGTACCAATTTCAGGACGTTAGAATAAGGTTATTATAGTGTAACCGACTCACGATTTTAGAATTTCTCATAAATCATGACAAGAATTCAATCAATTTAGATGAAACTGATTAATGACGACTCCTAAAAAT
Organism: Aquilaria yunnanensis; assembly: GCA_039654915.1. Taxonomy (NCBI): domain Eukaryota; kingdom Viridiplantae; phylum Streptophyta; class Magnoliopsida; order Malvales; family Thymelaeaceae; genus Aquilaria; species Aquilaria yunnanensis. Next base: position 40,203,612 of record CM077600.1, on the reverse strand, counting down.
GCATTGCTACACTATGGGATATCTTTTTTACTTTTAAAAAAAATTAATTCTGTGTTATGTGATTTCTTTTGTTGATTACCCATAGTACATGAACATGAGTTGCTGCTCTAGCACAAATGATTTTGTGACATATAAAATAAGCAGAAGGAAAATTCAACTAAAATTTCTTAAGTATAAAATTATCAACAAAAAAAAAATAGTGCTAGAAACCATTGAACTTACAAGAGTAGATAACACTAGTAATCAACCTGACATTTGCTGTTGCTCGATCAACATAAATATAAATTTTTCATACCTATTCTATTAATATAGAAAAAGAAATGTTAATGAAGTTATGAATTTAATACTAAGTAATGATAAAATTAAAGGTTTGAAAATATTTAATTTTTTTTTATTTAGAATATATATATATATATATACTACCTCCGTCTTAGTTTACTTGAAACATATTCCTTTTTGGGAAGTCCCAAAAAGGTTGAAACGTTTCCTCTTTTGGAAAAGTGTAAACAATTAAATAATCTTTTTACACAAAACCTAATAAAGACTCTTTTTTTAATATTCACTCAATCTCTCACTGCACAAAATCCAAAAAAGAATCTTTTCTTTTTTAATCATTATTTAAACTTTTACTACATAAAAAATTAACACAAATTACATACATTTTAATCTCCGTGCCCAGTCAAATGTTTCATCTAATTTGGGATGGAGGTAGTATATATATATATATATAGCAAGCCATTACAAAATTTTTTGGAGGGGGAAATAAGAGGATAACCTAATAAGAGATGGTTTTTTTTTTTGTCTCAAAAGAGGCTTAAACCTTGACCCTCATACTTGGGGCAACCCTCATGTATTCTAAAATGACCAGTGGCCCATACCTTCAAGCGCTATTGAAATGTTTTAAAGTTGATGGTAACCAATTTTGTTTGGGATTTAAGCATAAACTGGGGTTTTGACTGTAACTCATGTAAGTTTAGGGCATAAAATGAAAGCCAAAAGTTTACAACATCTTTTTTTGTGTTTATTGGAATAAAGTGAAAAAAAAAAAGTCTTATTTGAAAAGATGTTACCATACACAACAAAAGAATTTGCTATGTAATTGTACCCATTTTTTTTGGACAAATGGTCTAAAGACCCTTTCACCACATGAAGTTTGCCAACTCGGACATTTTACACCAAAACTTTGATTCGAGTTCATTTGTCCTACAAATTTTGAAAAACTTGGACCTTTTACCCCTTTGAAATTTTATCCCACAGCCTACTTAAATAGCTGCATAAGTTATATGAGAACTAAAATGAAGATAAAACGGAAGATAAATGGCTAGCTAACCATTAATTGACTTAGACTTTTACATTATTTCGATTATCTACTTCAATCTTCTTGATTCAAACAATTCAGGGAACCAATAATCTTGTACAATCTACATGATCCAACCATCATTTTACATTGAAATATAATTCATTTAATTCTAGTATTTAACTCGTTCATAGAACTAGAGGTTTATGTTGGAAAATAAGTAGTTAGTCCTTCATCTTTCATTTTATTTTCTTTTCGATCCTCATATAATCTGAACAACTATTTAAGTATGTCAAGAGGATAACAGGTATCAATTTTCAAAGTTTGAAAGGTGAGTGAACCTGAGTTAAAGTTTAGGGGTAAAACTTTCTAGTTGGCAAAGCGTAGGGTGCAAAAAGGATTTTAGGCCTTGGACAAATTCTGGGCCGCGAACAACAAACCAGGCTTCAGCCCAGAAAAAAAACTTTTACAGTCAGTAGTTCGTAGTGTCACGTCAAAAACTTAGACCTTTAGTTAATATACCGATCGGGATGGTAAAGTATAATACCAGACCATTTATTACCAATAACCATAAATTTGCTCGATTAGGTTCATAGCATATAACCAGCCAGAAAACTTGTCAAGGAAACTTAAACCAGCCAAGTACTGTAATTTATTTGAACGCTGATCAGTTCAAATACTAAAAGTGCATGTGTTATTGTTGGAGGTTACAAGTGTCAATATTTGTATATTTAGAATTGCATCAAGGAGAGTAAGTAACAACAACAACCAAGAGAAGACTCCTTAGGACTTCTTTTTTTATTGTACTCCCTCCATTTAAAAAATAATGCTATACACACACACAGACACTATTTTGGACAGTCGCTACATCATTTATATATTCGGGAAGATTTTTATAACTAATTTAGCATGATACTTTCACTTCAACTTTTACTTTAAAATTACAATTTAGTCCCTTAACTTTTTTGAAAGAATTGAAGTTTGATACATGAACTTTTTAAAAATTTCATTTTGATCCTTATATTTTTCAATAACTTGCAAAATGACAGACACAAAATTTTGATAAAATTTTCAACTAAGTCACTAAAATTTGAAAAGTCATAATTTACTCATTGACAATTCATATGGGCACAAATAATGTATTTTAATCTCCGAGATTTATCAAATTTACCAAACAAAAGTGGGTCGAAGAAAGGCTGAGTACGTTTGCACCTTGAGGTTTGGATAAAATTACAGTTTACCCATTTTATTTCAGAAATATATATTTTGCCCCTACTATTTTATTGTCGATCAATAAATTTTAACATTATAACTCAAACTCTATGGTAGTAATTTTCCAATAATTTTGGTCTATTTAATAATATTTTTTATTGTTAATGGATCTCTTAAACTATCAGTCGTTTCTCTTTATAAATATAAAATTATATTTTTTTTAAATATCAACGATCTGAAAAAAAGCACCGTACATATATAAATTATTAAAAGATAACAACAAATAATTCAAATTAAAATTTTAGAAGTTTATATATACCGGACAATGTAAAAAAAAAATACGAGCAAAGTATATATTTCTAACAAACCTCCAATTAATGTAAATTGTAACATTATGTGTGCAACAAGGGAAAACGTATGAGAGCGTCGTTATATATATAGTCCTATTATCCTATATATATCACACCATTCACCAGCCCTGGGTGAGAAATAAAAGAATAAGCAGAAACCAAATTGCTAAGTACTCCTATTACGTTGGCTTGTCGGGCGCTTTAATTTTGTTTTTGTTTTTTTAATTGATACTCTTGTTTGAACAAAAAGAAGATTTAATATAAGAGAGTTTTATTAGTTACGAATTAGGATATTAGCTGGATGAAACGCCAACTTTGAGACAGTAAGACAACGACTTGTTCATTAAGAAGCGTATGTATATCTTACATTAAAGAAACTAAATCTGCTGAAAAAGGCTGAGACCTAAAATCTGTTAGAGGACATTCACACAATTAGTTAGTACCGTGACCTAGTGCTTTGGCTGGCGCTTTTGTTGTGTAGATAAAGAACATTCAGATCTTCCAAATTTACAATTGGATAATTGACCAACTTCCAACTTTTTTTTTTGGTCTACAGAATCAGAAAGTTAAGAAAAAAAAGTAAGGAGAGAAGAAACATAGTCAAATGTCGGAGACACACGACTGGCGAGGAACTTCTAACTTGTATAAAATCCCATCGTGAAAAAATGGAACCGGTGGTGCGCCATTCAAAATAACTGGCCGCATATTACATGACCGAGCCAGCCAGTCAAGTTTATTTCCTAATGAAATTTTCTCTATGTGGTTATTAATTCTATTAATGATGGATTTGTCGCCAGAGAATGGATCAGCAAAGAACTTAACGGAAAACGTTACCAAGCGAAGCCGGTTATAAATAACTGAACGCTAGCCGAACCAAAGCCGGCTGGAGACTTGATCGATTAAAAAAGAAGGTTGAAATTAGGGCTGGGTAGGAAACGTTTACAAATTAATCTCTTGATGGCTTGGACCATGTTTTGACTTGAATATATCTAACTGCATGGTAGCGTGCCAGATGGCTAGTTAGAATTAAGTATCCATTTTTCTTAATTTGCATGCATAATTAAAAAAAAAAAAAAAAAAAAAAGACTGTCCAGATAAATAGTATTGTTTATTTTAAGTTTTGGTTGCTGCAACTTGGAAGTCGTAATGAAGCCAATAAAACAAATATCCAGTACTACCTGTCACAACCCCATATATATTAATCGAAATGATCCACACCATCTCACTAAATTTGTAGCGTGGGAAGCTAGCAATGGTAAGATGGCAGCATCAAGTAGTTTATCAATCACAGAGTGTTAAATGTAATTTCAAACCCTACAAAACTACAAGCATTTAATTACGTAAATTTAAAAGATGACAACAAAGACGATAAATGCATCTGTACCGTCTGTTGTTGCCGTGAGTCCTATCAAACAAATTCCACATTTTCGTACTCAGATCAATGCAAACATTCAAAATTTGATTAAATGACACTATATTCTTTATTTTAAAAAAAAATAACAATTACTTGCCTCTGTAATTATATATACATGGCCATTTCCATAGATTCATACTTTGGTTTCCACGTTGATTAATTCTTCGGGTAGTTAGCTAGGTAGGCCTGGCCTTCACATGTATTAAAACGTTAATGATCTCATAATTTGTTTTTAACCAAGTCGGTCGAGCTATAACCAATCATGGGCTACATATGGAAAACTGTTGCATGGATCTGGCAATCAGCACTGATTTTTGGTTATCCTTATCCCATCAGTTTGGTTCTGTAGGCCCAAAATTCAGTTAATGACTCGCTTATTTTCGAAGACCAAACACTCGAACAAAACAAGCCCAACAGGGCCAACACCCTTCTTTATCCTTTATTTAATAGTAAAGTTTACCAGAGGTACCTTAACATATATTTTTTAATCCCAAATTGGTACCTAACTTTCAAGTTTGTCCTATAGAACAACCTAACCTCATATTGCACATCCTAATTATATACTTTTCATTGATTTAACTGTTAAAATGAAAGAAAAATACTGAACTCTAAGCACTAACTCTAACCCCTTAAACTTCCACAAAAAACAATTGAACTCTTCCACACTCTAGCCCCCCCAAACCCTAACTTCTCATTTGCAACCACTAACACCGATTACCAATTTCGCGATGTCTCAACTTCCCTCTTGCCAGTTTAGCAGCCCTGGTTTGTCTTCTTGGTTTCTCTCTTGTTTCTCTTTTGGGTTTCCCCCTTTATCCCACCCTTGCCCTCCACAGCCGGCAAAGGAGTTAGGATAGACTCCGCAAACCAAGCAAGTGAAGGAATTGTCGTTGACATAGTGAAGATCACCATTCGCGGCCTTGATGCAATGTCACCAATATCCACCCAGATTCTCTTCTCACTGGTGGTGGAGATTAGGGCTTTAGATTAGTCGCACAGGCTGGGCGATGGCTATTGGGCATCAAATCAAGGCAGGCTTAGTGATGATAGATTTCTTGGTTCTTGTTGATCGAGCATTGGACGGATTGAAGAGTGTGGCGCTCCTTTTGTTCTTCACTCATGCATCCCGGCAGGGGCTTGCGACATCTAGTCCATAGCTAATTGGCAAGTGCTTTACACCCAGCCCAGGAGCCACCAGTGTTCTCGATGGCAATCAAGGCGAATCAAGGTGAGTGATGATGTCGGTAGTCTTTCTACCTCTCATTTTTGTGTCAACGGTGGGTTGGGCTGGGTGATGATTGCGATGGCCCCTACTATGGCGGCATATTTAGGCTAGATTTGAGCAACAATGGCAGCGACATGGAGAGCCGGAGGTGGGCGGAGGATAGGAAGAGTAGGTTTAGAATTATTGAATAGAAAAATTTGATAACCAAAACTGTCATTGAAACTTTATTTTAATGTTATTTAATGTCATATCATCAATTTTCAATTGATTTAATGGCAAAATCGACAAAAAGTACTCGATTGGAACGCTCTATATGAGTTTATGTAGTTTGATAGGATAAATTTAAAGATTAGGTACCCATTTGAGACAAAAAAAAAAAAAAACTAAGGTACCCCGTTGAACACTACCTTTTACTAATGATAATTTAACTTAAAGATTCAACCATTTATCCCTTACTTAGCGAAAATGAAAATTTAACACTAGCTAATATGATGTTTTCTACAAAGAACTTTTAAAAATTGATCAATGGTATACAAGTTACCAAGTCAAAATTTTTAGTTAAATCCAACAAATTGTATTATGAAATTCTGGAATATCAACTTTTGTATTATATCACAACTTTGACAGCACACTGGAATCATTCTCATGGGTCTAGTCGGTATTGATTATTGTTATTAATAGATGAGTTCAAAGATGAATAGAATTCCTTTGACGGCGAGATTATAATATGAGAAAGTGAAAGTTCTTCCTTTAGTAACCACGCCATCAAAGCTCAAAGGCTCATTGTAGAAATCCTTCAGTATGTTCAACCCTCTACATATAATTTGTAATATTCTTCTCAAGTTACTACTAATTTAAGCATTAAAGGGTTTTAACCTGAATACACAACTTTAGGACGGCTATCATTGTCTTCAATCGCATGTCCGACCCATCTCCAAGGTCTCTTGTAGCCTACCCACCAACACAAAGTATCACAATAGATTTAAAAAAAATAATAATTATAACTTGCTTATTGAAGTTTAGGTGAAATTTCACTTTGTTCATTCTTATTTAAAAAATCTATATTTTGTCCTATGCTTTTTTAATATAATCTGACAACAACTTCTGCAATCTTAACTTAGATATTACGGTAGTCATCATCCAATAATTTTGATCTATATGGTAAATTTTTTTTTCAGGTTAATGAATATTTTAAATTATCAAAATTTTTTTTGTATTCCTTTCAGTTTTTAAATTATCAATATTTTTTAAATGTTAATTAATTGTAAAAAAATACTATACATATTGAAATTATTTAAAGATAACAACCGTGCAGTCTAAATTAATATTCTAAAAGTTGATGTTGGTTTATATTAAAAATGTATGGGGTAAAGTGTAGATTTTTTAAACAATAGAGATAAAGAGTAATTTCACATAAATCTCAAAGACAAATTGTAATTGAAAAAAAAAAAACCTATTATGTTGTTGCAATGTTAGCATTATTTATGTCAATATTAAATATTTTACAAAATGATACTCTTTCTATCTCATAAAGTCTCCTATTTATCATTCTCAGTAATTAATCTATAATTTTAGCTACTTATTTTAAAATTTATTATAAAAAATATAAATTTTTATGTAAAAATAAAAATTTAAAGATTATAATTTATAGGTATAATTTTAATATTTTTTTCAATATATATTAATATAAATATATTTAAATCAAACTTTAGTAGAAAAAATGTAAAATGGCCGACTAAATGAAGACGGAGGAATTATAACTAGAGTCATATACACTTAATACTATGTAAAAATATTACAATATATCTATCATATATTAAAAAAATCTATACATATAGATATTTATAGATTCCTGTCGATTTATAAAATTTACGTCCTCTATATCTACCATATATTAAAAAAATCTATACATGTGGATTCTTTTAGATTCCTTGGATTTATACACTTTAGTCATTTTCTGCATTTATACAAGAGTCCAGCTGTTACATACATGGCACGAAAATGATGCGCAAAACGAGTTTTGCGTTGGTCTTGCTCCGAATATTCCAAGCTATGGGGCATAATTGGCTCATCCCTTCCCCCACAATTACTTAATTTAATACAATTATTAAAGCTACAGACGAAAATAACAAGGCCTAGAAATTTAAATTGCATAATTGGACCAAATTTTAAGTAAAGTTTCATTTGAACCATTATTAAAAACATGGTAGAGCATGTTAAAAACATTGTAATCAGAAGGATCCTCTCTATATGTACAATCCTGGACAATTTGTACTTGCCTTAGTGGACTTTATATACTGAAAGGATAAATTTGTTAGAAAATGAATAAATGCATGAAACTTCCCTGAATTTTAGAATACAATTTTTTTTTTTTAAAGAGAAAGAAAGAAAAAGTAGTAATAAATGGTAGGGTAAAGTAGGAGTGTGACTTATCATGAATAAATCCGTATTATCGTCACCAGTCAAATTTGATAGAGGCTTGCAAGAAAATTAATGGCCCATAATTATGGATGGTTACAGACCCTAAGCCCAATTTTATTTGTATGGCAGCTGACGTCTGAAAGAGACACGCCTTCGGCCACGTGAAAAAAGAGGATGAAATGAAATGAAAAAATCACCGAATAATGGATCTGAAATTTTGGCTAGTTGTTTTCTTTTCTATGCTTTTCTTGACATAAAATTGAATAATTAACCACTGAAAACAACATCAAGTTTCATTGGATCAACTTACTAATATTCAAATGTGAAAATATTTCACTACAAACAAATAAGTCAGACACAACTCATGTATCTAGCTGTTTGAATTCTAAAAACTCCTAACTCATGTGTCCGTTTGATGGAAGATAGAAGCCTAGTTTACATCAGCCCCTGGGTTAGCAAATTGAAGAGACTATATGTATATATATATATATATATAATGCTTGGCTTCTGCGTTGGTGCTCCACTACTTATATGTGTGAGTTAATTGCAGCCCGTCACCGAAACAAAAGAAACTTCAAATAGTCAATTGGGTGTTATAATTAGCCCTAAGCACCAACGTTTATCCAAACCCTACACCTCTAACCCCATGCCACGCCATGCAAATTAGCTGCCACGCTCGCGCTTACCCTCACCCTCACCCTCCCAATAAGAAAACGGCCACACCACATCAGACACAAGCAGAAGCGGGTTGGATTTCAACAGCCAATCTCAACCCCCAATATATGCATCATTACAATTAAGGTGTCATCATGCACCCTTAACGACTCCGAGCCATGCACCGCCAGAATATTCTCCCTCCCCAACTTGTTTGCATGAACAGAACTCGTCAATGGCAAACGGTGTAGTTTTCGGCAAACCATGTGGCATCACTGGAAGGCCGGAGGCAAATCGCATCACGATTCATGTTATATATATATAGATAGATAGAAAGATAGATAAATGGATATAGACTTTCACCTAATCATTAACCAAGTTACCTTCCCCCAAAACCATTCCAATCACCATAAAAAATACACAGCCGTCTCATGATGAGCTTTTCTTCCCCACTGAGTTAGTTCCAAGAACGCACGTCGCCCACCACCATGTCCACTGCCACCTAGACCATCTTCCTATAAGCTCCTTTCCTCATCGCCCTCAGTTCACGGCCTCTTATATATCAGCTTCCAAAGCTTTGTCAATTCCGCATCTTCTCCAAGCGTAACTTCACGCTCCCAAAATGAGAGGCCTCCGTGTTTGTCGGCTGCATGGTGAGGTTCGTCAACTGATAATATGGATAACAAAATATGACACGATTCAATTACTAATCAGATTTACATGAACTCAAGCCTGATTTGACTCAATTTGATTAGAAAAATCAATGAACCAAATCTTGATGGTGCCCAACCCGACATAAACTTGAACCCAATTAAAGTGAAATTCGAGAAAACCTGAATCAAAATAACTCAAACATGAAATACCCGAACCTGAAATAACCTGAATCCGAAATAACGTTATGACTAGACCCATTATAACCCGATTATAACCCAAATCAACATAAATATATGGTCGACAGAGATTTAAATTTTTTTTTTTTTTATATATTGCTCACTTATCTAAATTACACATCAATTATGACCATACAATTTAAGAAACTTTAAACTGCTATAATTTTTTTTTATTTAGGGGCCTTTGAAGAATAAATTAACAAAATAATATGCTTTACGTAGGCATCTTTTGGAATTTAATAATTTAAGGATTTGCTTATACATTCTTTTGAAGCTTGCAACTGACACACTGAGTCTCATCTGATAGTTAAATTGGACGTTGACTAATCTAAATCGAGTAGCAATAGATCCATTTAGGAAAAACTTTATTTGCCGCAAAAAAATTTTCTTTTCATTTTTTGGTAATCTTGTACAAATTTGTTGAATTATTGGATACTTGGATTGGTTATTAGGGTTTCAAATTTCAAGTTTACCACACAAATTTTAATTAGTAAAAAAATATTAATTTAATATAGTTAATTATTTTAAATCAAGGTATTTGAAATTTGACATTAACATTTATGCCCTATCCCGTATTACTAATATTCCTGTCTTGTATTAGTAGGAATGATAAATATAAAATTAGTCTTTAATTATTTATCTTTCAATTTGAATTTAATTTACCATAAACTCTAAACTCAAAACCCTAAACATTTATCCTAACGTAAACCATAAACATTCAATCCTAATTGCAAACACTATACCTAAATCCTAACCCTAATTGAAACCTTAACCTTAACCATAAGCCCTTAATCCTAACTCTAAACCCTAAACCTTAACACTGAATCTTATTCCTAACCCATATCATAAACCTTAACAATTAATTCTAACATTTACCCTAAACCTTAACTTTGCTTTTTTATTACCTTCCATATTTATTAAGTTTTATATTTTGAGCTTCCATATTTAATAAGTACTATTATATTTAATGACTTCCCTTTTTTAGGAACATCCCTATTTAGTAAGTCTCATATTCAAAAACTTTCATATCTAATAAATTCATATTTTGATTCTTATAAAATAAGCAATTTCCATATTTAGTAAGTTTGATGATTTTGGTAGGCAATTGTCAAATGACAACATTGGTCCCTAAACTTTTAACTATAGTGCAATAAAGTACCTAAATTTTAAAAATTTTCATTTCAGCTACCATAATAATTACAACTGTAGGATTTTGGGAGCGAAACAAAATGCAATAGAAACTAATCGAAACCCTCTAGGATTCAAGTGAAACGAAGTAAATCAGGTGTTCAAAATTTTTATACATAGTCCACTGGGATATTTCACCCAACTGTTGATTCGAATCACAAACTTAAACAGTTGACATGTTCAAGCTCTCTACGGTATCCACGCGAACCACCTAGATCACCACGCTTCCACCACATTTCAGCAGCTGCGTTCTTCTTACACCCACAGTGCTAGCTTGCGTCCTTCAAGAAAAGGTAAGAGGAAAGTGCAGCTGAAATTTTTCAAAACCCTTCTGATTTCGTCTTTTGGGTGGCTAGGGCTGGGGCTACGAAAATTCTTACTATATGATGTATATATAGTGAGGCGTAACTCCCAAGCTTAATAGGTTTTATAACCCTAATTGAATTAGGCCTAATTTCGAGCTTCATAATAGCTCAACATTTAGACCAATTAATCCGAAATTATCATGAAACCAAAACCCAAATAATTTGGCCCATGCACTTAAATAATTCAATTGGTTCTATGTGTATGACCCAATAGGCTTCTATCATATTAGCAATGATCATAAATCAAATTTTTGGTAATAAACAATGAGTCGCGTCTAGTAACACATTATTGCTACACAAGTGATAAGATAGTCGATAATTCGATTAAACCTCTATGATCTATTCCTTTGTCCAAGATATCAGGATCGAGTACGAGACATGGAATATGTCACTATTGTATAGCCCAATCTAAGGTTTCTTGATTACTGAGTAAACTGACTAAAACTGATGACATTGAGATCTCATACAAACTCATCTGAGCATAATCATGCATTTCCTCAGTCTCACTCAATCAAGAAACCCAAAGATATCACTTTTGTTATATAGGAAGGATAAATCTCATCTTGATCATACAAAACCCTCCGCATGATATGTGACATATCCAATGAATACCTTCATGCTCACTCAGTTACAAGCAACAAATAGAAGTACCAAAGTATGTGACTCACAAGTATGGAGCCTTGATGACCTTATATCAAAGGACTACATATACTATGATTACTACGAGATCATTTATGACACTCATATAACAATCCATGTAGTGTTCTCATGGTGAGTCGGTCCAATACACAAGTTTTTTAACTTGTACCCATATGTAGACTACATATCTCATATTAGTCTCCACACATGCTGGTCTTTATGTATTATTGCAACCCAGTCCATAATAATACTAGAACAAGGAAGTTTAAGAATACTATTACTATAGGGTTATAATTATGTTTGATTATGTCACACAGAAACAAAACAACAAACACAATTACTAAATTAAAGTCTCAACAAATAATCTTGACTCAATGTGCAAAATACAATCATCTCATAATTGACTTTTGGGCACAATACTAACATAACATGAGGCCTTAAACTTTTCAAATCTTTACATTTTCACTCATAATTTTTGAAATTTTGTAGTTAAGTCACTAATAAAGTAATAGTGAACTAGAGTTATATTTTGTAGCAATTTCACAACAAAAGTTGGTTATCACATCAAATTTGTTTGAACATAATTAAGAAAATTTTTATCAATTTTTTTAATTTAACATACTAAAGAAAGAAAATTTAATGTAAATTAATTGCACAAAATAATTTAAATTATTTAATTCACATTTTAACAAAAACTAAAAAAAAAATTGAATTGATTAAGTGATTTTAGCAAATATACCAATAACTCAAATAAACCCGACTAGTTAACTCGAGTTTGGACTAAAACCCGACTTGAAATTACTTTAAACTCAAATCGACCCAACTTGTGTTAAACTAGAACCCAAATAAACCCGACCAAACACAACTTGAACATAAAATGCTCTCAACCTGAACCCAAATGGCCCAACCTGGACTCGAATTTATGCTAACTTGATTAAACCTAAACCCAAGTGACCTGATCCAAATCTAACCCGATCACCCAATTACCATCCCTAACTGGTAGGTATATCTCAGTCTTCAACCTCAATGAAGTACAGACGGCAACGGCCTCACTGGTTCGGATAATTTGTACAATAAATTACTATGATCAATCAATATGTTAAAATGAGCCAAGAAAAGGATGTTCAATGACCGCGGTATGTAAGGTGACACTAATAACTCAATGTTGTTGAGTAAATTATTCAACGTCGTCTTGTTCACCTAGTCGGTGCCCGATAAAAAAAGAAGCAAGATTGAAAGAATCATTTTTGCATGCATGGCATGGCCTGGTCCTCTGGTCCATAGTCATCTAAGTCAAAAAAATATTTTCTTACCAATCAAGGCAGCAGCTTGCTAACCACTGCTTCTTAGGAAAATGGACACCTATTCATCTGTTGCTTCAACATGGACTCCCATTCATCAGTTGCTTCAATTCTACACCCAAATAACACCTAAAATTAAAGAATCAACCAAGAGATCATAAGACAACTCCACCCCTGATTGGCAGCTGATTGCTTAAATTCTCATGAGCATGTAACTCCAAAAGGCTTGTTCACCACACAACAACAAAACCCATTCCACGTCCATCTCCATCACCACTTTAAATGCCTAATGTGCCCGTTATTTAATTTCAGCCTTCTAATAGCCCAAAAGCCTATCATGTGTGAGCAGTCAAATTTTATCCATGTAAACGTAGCACATTTTTTCATTTTTGATCATGTTGTGCTAGTGATCAGTGAGTAATCTGGTTCCAAAAGGTCCAAAAAAACCCTACTATTACAAATCATATCTGCACGCCCACTACTCTTAGGCCTTCACTTTAAAATGGTGGTTTGCCCTATCTAAATTCTCACAAACCTAGTATTCACCACCCTACAGTCTTGCGGTCAAGCATTGGGTCCATCAATTCCAGCTCCTCATTTTGATGGCACCAACCTTGAAATCAACTCCGACTCTTCGAAATTACAGTGACCTAGCATTCACCACTCAATCATCCAATTATGGAGCACTAGGTCAATCGGCTCCAACCCAGGCCATCCTGTGAAGGTGTAACTTGGTCTTTAATCCCCACCATCGAGATTTACCTAGGGGTAGCAATCATCCCACTTGATTGGAGACAAATGGTACATTGTGAGCCATGCGTCTATTGTAGGCCACAAACCACATAAAGTTTGAACAAGTTCCAATCTAGTTGGGCCATCGTAGGATGGGGCAAGGTATAGATCACAAGCTAACTAATTGCTCGATTAAGGAGAATGCCTTGTAATAAGACTTTACTTTAAGGGTAATTAACGTAGCAAGAACATGACTCTCACATCTAGAGAAAATTAATTTAAAAAATGTTTACATAATTATTGCATTTCATAGCTTAATTCATTGACCATATTATTGCCAATTATAACTGCAAAATTATAAGTGTATATGTATGTATATATGTATGTATGTATGTATGTATAAAGTCTTACATGAATCCGGTTAATGTTGTGCACCACCCCTAAAAAATCTAAGAATTGACATTTTGGCCCAAATTCTCAGTAATTTAGCAATCACACCATTGCAACCAAGATAAGTAGTTATATTATTTCTACAAATTCTTGACTAGTTTCCTCACTTGGCAGGGCGGTTAGAGTATTGGAGACAAAAAGTCTAGACCAATGTTTCAAATCACGCTAGGGCCAACCTTATCCTCTCCAAATGGTTTTTTCCCCCTGTTTTTCCTTCGTTTTCCCCCATTTTATTGTTTCCTTTTCTCAATTTATTTTCCCTTTTGTGCAAAGTTTTTTTTTCATTTTTCCATTTCCTTGTATTTCTTTGTTCTTTTATTTTCTTTATTTCAGCCTTCTAATAGCCCACAAGCCTATCATGTGTGAGCAGTCAAATTTTATCCATGTAAGCGTAGCACATTTTTTCATTTTTGATCATGTTGTGCTAGTGATCAGTGAGTAATATGGTTCCAAAAGGTCCAAAAAAACCCCTACTATTACAAATCATATCTGCACGCCCACTACTCTTAGGCCTTCACTTTAAAATGGTGGTTTGCCCTATCTAAATTCTCACAAACCTAGTATTCACCACCCTACAGTCTTGCGGTCAAGCATTGGGTCCATCAATTCCAGCTCCTCATTTTGATGGCACCAACCTTGAAATCAACTCCGACTCTTTGAAATTATAGTGACCTAGCATTCACCACTCAATCATCCAATTATGGAGCACTAGGTCAATCGGCTCCAACCCAGGCCATCCTGTGAAGGTGTAACTTGGTCTTTAATCCCCACCATCGAGATTTACCTAGGGGTAGCAATCATCCCACTTGATTGGAGACAAATGGTACATTGTGAGCCATGCGTCTATTGTAGGCCACAAACCACATAAAGTTTGAACAAGTTCCAATCTAGTTGGGCCATCGTAGGATGGGGCAAGGTATAGATCACAAGCTAACTAATTGCTCGATTAAGGAGAATGCCTTGTAATAAGACTTTACTTTAAGGGTAATTAACGTAGCAAGAACATGACTCTCACATCTAGAGAAAATTAATTTAAAAAATGTTTACATAATTATTGCATTTCATAGCTTAATTCATTGACCATATTATTGCCAATTATAACTGCAAAATTATAAGTGTATATGTATGTATATATGTATGTATGTATGTATGTATAAAGTCTTACATGAATTTGGTTAATGTTGTGCACCACCCCTAAAAAATCTAAGAATTGACATTTTGGCCCAAATTCTCAGTAATTTAGCAATCACACCATTGCAACCAAGATAAGTAGTTATATTATTTCTACAAATTCTTGACTAGTCTCCTCACTTGGCAGGGCGGTTAGAGTATTGGAGACAAAAAGTCTGGACCAATGTTTCAAATCACGCTAGGGCCAACCTTATCCTCTCCCAATGGTTTTTTCCCCCTGTTTTTCCTTCGTTTTTCCCCATTTTATTGTTTCCTTTTCTCAATTTATTTTTCCCTTTTGTGCAAAGTTTTTTTTTCATTTTTTCCATTTCCTTGTATTTCTTTGTTCTTTTATTTTCTTTTCCCAGATTTATCTTTCCATTTTTTGTTATCTCATTTTTTTATAGTTTTTTACTTTTCTTTTTCATTTTTTAATTATTTTTTGTTTTTGATAAAATAACATATAGTTTCTAAATAAATATATATAATGATAAAAAATAGATTTATTTATTTAAAAGAACTAACAAATACTTACAAAAAAATAAATATATAATGATAAATAATAAAAATAATTAAATAAAACTGATAAAATAACAAATTGGGACTTAGAAAAGAACAAATAAAACTGATTCTTATTCCCTTTTGTTTATGTTCTTTTATAATTCTTATATGTTCTTTTATGAATTGTTATTTGTTCTTTTATGAATCTGTTCTTTTTCAATTACTATATGTTCTCTTGTTTCTGTCCTTTTTCAATCTCTATATATTCTTTTATACATTGATATTTATTCTTTTATGAATCTGTTCTTTTTCAGTTTCTATATGTTCTTTTATTTCCGTTCATTTTTAGTTCTTATATATTTTTTATGTATTGTTATTTTTTCTTTTATAATTATTTGTTCTTTTGACTCAATTAGTTTTTTTTATTATTTTATTAGTTGACAAATTTGAAAAAAAAATGAACGAAAACACAAAACTGGAAACAAAAGAACAAGTTAAATCCAAAAAAATAAAAAAAATTAAGAAGAAGATGTAAACAAATTTAAAAAAATAAGGAATAAAACTGATGTGCCATTATCTATAGTATTATTATTCATGTTGTTTTTTTTTTACTAAATTACAATACACACACACATATTTATGTTTTTTAAGTAAGGAAAAGTGTCGTAGAGAAAAAATAACAAAAAGAAAAAGGAAAAAGCAAGTGGAAGAAAAATATATGAATCCTCAAAAAGTGAGAAGTCCATTAAGTTCACTCTAAAAGCTTGAACTCGTGACCTATGCTATTTTAGCCACAACTAGTTATCACTTAGGCAAATACAAAGGGAAGTTTGCATTTTGCAATGCATCAAATAACATACTTAACATAAATTGCCACATGTGTCCCCGGCTAAGACAACATTAATCCATACATGTGTGTGTGTGTGTGTGTCTATATATATATATATATAGCAGTTATACGATAAACTTGATCTAAGCACTACACCAACACTTTTGCAGCATTTACAAAACTGTCAACATGTCTTAAATAGTATAAATAAAGAAATGGACACCACCCATCTTAAAAAGCATACCTTACAAGATAAACACCATTACGTCAAACAACATCTTTAGGTAGAAAAAACACCACATTATACTAAGCTGAATATTAATTTGCACATCAATGTTTTCAAACTACAAACGCATTATTACAAGATGTTCACTACATCTTGAATAATATATCTTATGAAATAAACATCATTACAATGAGCAACACCTTCATTTAGAAAGAACACCACATTATACTAAGTTGAATACTAATTTATACCACAATGTTACATAACATTCACGCTATTATTGTCAGATTATCTACAACATATTATAAAATAGTGCATTCGTATGAACAGAATAATATTTATTACAGAATGGAACAACACATGTAATTAAACAGAATAATACTTATTACGAGCAATATATCTTATGAAATGAATAATATATTATAGAACAGTACATTTGTCTAGATGGAACAACAATTATAACTAAACAGAACAATACATTTGAGTGAATAGAATATCACATTTATACGAATGGAATAAGACAACTTACTAGATGAACACCATTGTACAGAATAACACCTTTGTGATAACGAAACAATAATTTCTATAGGAAAGCGCCACAAAATTTACAAACAGCACATATTACGAAATGAACAGTATATTACAAAAAAAAAAACATATTATTGACAAAAATACCACCACATTTGAAGAACACATTCTATGAAATGAACAACACATCTTATCAAATAGAATAACATATTACAGAATAGCACAATTGTCTGAATGGAACATCACTTTACGTAATGAAAACAACATTATTTATGAATAATAAATTTTACAAAATGAACAACATATTATAAAACAACATATTTGTGAATAATATTTCTTATGAAATAAACAGTATATTACTCAACATCACATCTATGTAAAATAGAACAACAATACTTACTGAACAAAACAACATAATTTACAAACAATATTTCTTATTGAATGGAACAATACTTTTTACAAGATGGAACAATACAATAATCTTTCAAAATAAAATATGTATAATTTATCTCTTATACTCTTACTGCTTGTTAAAATATATAAACACATTTGACAAAATATAGGCTATACCAAAAAAAAAAAATATAACAAGTATGTGTCATAGTAGAGTGTGGGTCGGGTGTATTTTAGCCCTGACTATATATATACAGAGAGAGAGAGGGAGAGCAAACATTAATTCTAGTTTGAATGCATAAGTTCCATTAGTGGTCTTTTCGCTTTTTCATTTATCCTAAAATTGTCCATTTACTCAATTTATGTTATTATAAAGTCCCCTTACCTGTGATACACATCCCACTTAAGACTCTTCTATCAATTTTTAGGCAAAGTGCATTATTAACCTCCCAACTTGGCTAATTCACACGAGTTAGTCCTTCAACTCCAACTTAGTGTACTTAAGTCCTCGAACTTTGAAAAATGGTATAAGTTAGTCCATGGCACCTCATGTTATTGGGGATAAAATTCACAAATGATCATTAATCTCTGGTTTGTCCAAAAATAGGTAATTATAGTTCATTTTTTTTATTGTTTTACTCTATGTCTAGGTTAGATTTATTTAGTTTCATATGTGTTTTTGTTATTTGTGAAGTATCATATAATTGATATTATTTCATAGAAACACTTAAAGACTTATTACAACTACAAAGTAAGGATATGAATTTATAAGAGAAAACTATCTTTATATGAATTAAAATTAAAATTTTTTATATGAATAGCATATGATAATGCAATGTAAAGTAAGGATAATATGGTCTATTATATTGGAACACCTCTTAACAATAAAAGAAAAATATGGACATAAAGACACTTAAAATTGATATGATTAATTTTTTTATTTGTAAAAAATTATTAAAAACAGATAAAAAAAAATACTTCTGTATAGTATACATACACATACTCACAAGACAAACTATAAAATAAAAATCAATAACTTGTTAAACAAAATTCTAAAAATGCTTTTAAGGTTTTTTTTATTTATCAAATTATGATTTGGATAAAATTTTAGAATTCAATATAAATAAAAATAGGAACCTTTAATTATGTCTTAAAAATCTCTATCAAGTATATCATATGATAGTCTTAGTCAATGTTTTACAAAAAGATTATTTAATAGTAATAGAAATAACACGTACTTAAAAAAATTTTTGCCGATTTACAGACTAAATCAATTTAAAATGACCTGCAATTATGTAAATATGAATAAAAGAGACTTAAGGATCAGTTTGAAGTTTTTCCCATAACATATGAGTTGGTTTGGACCAACTTGTGTCATTCACCAAAGTTTGAGGTCTTAAATATAGTGTGTTTGAGTTGAGGGGCTGACTCGTGTAAGTTAACAAAGTTGGAGGGCTGCTAGTGCACTTAGGCCTCAATTTTTCTCATATGATGATGTGGCCCGGGTCTATGTGTCAATGCTTTAATGCCAAGTTGCCGCCTACTTCATAATGACAAATGACTATACTGAATGAATAAAAAATGTGAGGCTAAAATTGATATGAACACATATTTTGAGGGACTTAAAATATAAATTAACTTAAACTTCATCTTCTTCCCAATTTCTCTCTGTTGGAGTGCCTGATCCGATGCAAATTTCTCTGTAAGATATGTTGCCAAGTCATAACAGACATCTGTGTCGCAAGGGTGCATGCTTCTACCTCTGTTCTTGGATTCCTCTATCGAACCCAGTACCTCTGTGGCGATGACATTAAACCCTTTGTTCAATGGCTTCCCAATAAGATTCCGGCAAGCCCTGATCCCGTAACCATTAATCGGCCATATTCTGAACTTTTACCATATTCCGGCAAACCCTCTTGCTTGGAAATTCGTACAACAGCTTCTGAAGATTTGCACAATAACCGGCCAGAAATTCGTACAGTGCTCGCCAAGGAGTTGTTCGAGAAAAGCCCAGTGAACACGGGCAAGGTGGGTGGGCGGCGGGCTGGAGACCGAGGACAATGGGAGGCTGGGCGTCGACGCCGCAGCCACGGTTGGCGATTCTTCTCAAGGATTCACCGCCGCAATCTGAGCTTTCCGACGGACATCGCTGGTTAATGTTGGGCGGTTCCGAGGGACGGCGAGAAGGATTGGACTTGCGTTTTGCAACGAGGGACGGAAGGTGAAGTGGCTTTAGTCTTTTTTCTGAAGGTTTTTGCTTGATTGCTGGGAACTGGAAACGAATTTCAGTCTTGATTTGGTGGGATTTGCAGTAAATTGTATAAATGGTCCCTAATCTTTAGTTATTATTTCATTTTAATCCCTAACCTATTGAGTATTCTATTTTAGTCCTAAACTTATTAAAATTGTTTTATTTTGGTCCCTCATCAGATGAAATTCATTATCTCAAAATAATTGTTTGATAGAAATGCTTGAAATTTTAATTTAAATATTAGGTAATTATTTTCCAGTAAATTTAAATAGTTTAATATTTTTTTACGGTAAATAAATAATTTAAATTAATAGTATTTTCTTTCTGAATGAAATAAGTTAAATTTACAAAGAGAAAAAAAAAGTCATTTTAATTTTTTATTACCATAAAAAAAATCATTATACAGATTAAATTTATTATAAGACAGTTTCCAGATGGTTTAAATTATGAAATAAAAATTTGTTATCAGAAAAATATTTTAAGTTAACAAATTTCATTAAATTGGGACTAAAATGAAACATTTTCAATAGATTTAGGACTAAAACAAAACAATGAATAAGTTAGGGAGTAAAAAGAAACAATGATTAAAGGTTAGGGACCATTTATGAAATTTACTCGTGGGAGTTAGTTGAAATTTGGGATCTGCGAAACGCTTACGCTTTCAGCAGAGAGAAAATGGAAGAGGATGAAGTTTAAGGTAAATTTATGTTTTAGCTCCTTCAAATTATGTATTTGTGTCAATTTTAGCCTAATTTTTTTTTTTCATTCAGTATAGTCATTTATTGTTATGAAATAGAAGGCTACATGGCTATAAAGCATTGACCCAGAAGTGTTACACCATAAACTTCTGTTTAAGATAATGAAAAAATTGAGGAAAGGGACTCAAACGAGATGTGCATCACAAGATAAAAGACTTTATGATGGCATAGATTAGATAAAGAGACCATTTTAGGACAAATGAAAAAACTAAGAGACGACAGGCGGATTTTGCCTAGTTCCAATTTAATTACAATTATGCATTCGTAGAATTGACCTCTAATGAGTCACTGCGTTGGTTACAGTTAGCTTCAATATTTCTATTAATCAAATGCAGGCAGCTTGAAATCCCACTACAGATCTACAGTTCTCACTACCATTCTCGCCCTGACCGTTCCATCAATCGAAAAAATCAGAACGTCCTACAGTTCGTGAAGGAAAAAAGTGGAAAAGTCTCATGGCCTTATATTGCGCCTTAGTGCAATATAAGCCAGCACCCTGTACCCTACAAACATCAGAAACATAACTCCAGCAGTCGCTGCAGGGCTGATTTGCCCTGCAATGTCTTGACCAACGAACTTGCATCTAGCACCGTCACTGCTTCCAGGCTGTGAGCAACCCAACACAGACGAGATCTTTTCCCCATTGCCGTATTGAACATTTACCAGCAATCTATAGCAGTAAAATGTCGAGGAAACGTACTTGAGCCATGCCAAGCATGATGGTACTTTGTGCACGTAATAGCCTCCCGCTAGAACAAACGCCAGCATTGTCACTGTGACTATTGTTGATGCTCGTTTCGCGTCCATTATGGCGGCACCTAAGGCAAGGCCAAGCCCTTGTGATACCAACACATAACCCAGGAGAACTAGCAATGTCAAAACAAATGCTTCTATTTGGGGCTTCAATCCAGCCATCCAATAGATCGTGGTCATGGAAACCAAAGGAAGGATGAGCTCCATGGGAAGATCTCCAGTAATTCGCGCCATGAAGTAGGAAGAGAGGCTGTACATTCCAGAGGCATGCTCCTTCATGAAGATGGCACGTTCTTGAGGAAACGCGAAGACTGCATTGAACGAAGGCAGGACTCCCCAAAAGATGGAAATGAAGAATAGGAGACCTAAGCGGTCCTGGACCTCTCTGTAATCTGAGTGCCACCACATTATGCCGGCAAGCAAGGCAGCCGTGACCACCTGGAAAACTCTGAGGGAATTCAAGGATTCGTGACGCCGTTCTTTGAGGCTTCTTTGGAGGAGAATGTTGTATTGGTGAAGCCAGTATGATAAGCCGGCAAGCAATGTTCCACTTGTCTTTCTGCTGTGCTTTACGGATGAATGATTAACATTACTTAACGTCAGGTCTTTGGGTGGATTTGTGGGTGTTTCTAAGCAGGCAGCTTTGACCATCGGAGCCAAAATGCTCTCATATGCAGCAACAAGAGTTTGCTTCACGTTTGGTCTCTCCCTTTCACTTGCAACATCGAGTTTGCATACACCTGAATCACGTTAATTAACAAGTGATGAATAACTACTACAGACACATATATATAGCCTAGTATATAATTAATATTAGCACAACCAAAAACAGGTTTCCCATCACCTTACTTAGGTAGGCATTTGTGTCATATGCTATACAGATACAACACCAACTTAAACTTCGTCTTGTGCCTATAACTCAGCATTTTTCTAGTGTTCAAAACCTAGAAGCTGTTTTCCGATGTCTAAAGCTTCAACTTCTGATCACTCCATGGCCCCCAGGCCTTAACCTCTCATAAGAGGTTTAGTTGGGAGTGGGTGTTAAAAACCAGCTGTCCCTACATTCACGTTCAATGTTAAATAATGGCTATCATATATATGTATACCATGGTTCTCTACATTAATTAGCACTCGTCATCTGTATATCTTCTTAAATGAGTCACTGAATTAAAAAAGGATAATTCTAAGAAGGTACCCAATTTAATAAACTAGCAGATGACCGGAGGGCAGACAATTATATATATGCGTGTATGACATGCAACCCAACAATGAACAGCCCCACTGATGAATAGAGAGGAACCGATTGGTTGCTAGAAAACAAATTCATTTTCAATACGAAGAGCACAAGCATATCCCCCATCCCAGCTAATAGCGTGCAAGGTATATATGTGTGTGTACCTTAGTAGTTCAATTTTATACCAGCTACATTATTTAAGGCAACGGTACAGGTTTGGTATTGGTCGAGTCG
This sequence comes from Aquilaria yunnanensis, assembly GCA_039654915.1. Lineage (NCBI taxonomy): Eukaryota > Viridiplantae > Streptophyta > Magnoliopsida > Malvales > Thymelaeaceae > Aquilaria > Aquilaria yunnanensis. The sequence goes on along the minus strand of CM077600.1, from coordinate 40,180,597 downwards.
TTTGCTTGCTTTTCCTTTACAGCATGAAAGCAAGGCAGGCTAAATTAAGAAAGTCAAATCCAAATCCTACAAGTTCTTCAAACTAAATAGAGAAATTATGTATTAAATTATAATTGTGAAATATCGGCAGATAAAATTGTTTCTCATGCTTTAAAGTTTTGAACATCATTGACTCTTGTTGAGCGAATAGAAAAAAGTATAAGTAGAGAACGCACCTCCCAATTAAGAAATCTAATATCTGTACTAAGCCGTGTATTAAAGAACATGTGACTGGTTTAATGCTTAATGTAGTGGCATATGGGGGTTAATTAGTGACACATAGTAGAAAACAATAAGCAGGGCTAAAGCAGACCAATGGTCGTGGTCAGGTGGGCGTCCACTCAAAAGTTTGTGCTGCCACTATGTCGGGCCACCACTTCCTACTCAATTTCCTTCTCCTTTTTGTTCAGCCCCCCTCTTTGGTTTTCCTATTGAAAACACCAACTTTATGGCTTTTTTGTGTGGATCACACACGTGTTGCCCTTGAATATATCCCCGAGTTTTTTAAACTTGACAAATTAAAAAGCTCATAGTCAAGGGAATTCGAATCAAAAGGAGAGGAAACGAGGACAAAGAAGAAAGAAATATATAGAAAAAGCGCTGCAGGGTAGCCAGAGGCAGATCTACAGCTCAAGCTGATCAGATTTATTGGAGGCGGAAGGGAAAAGTGGTATTGGACAGCCAAGAAAACCTCCTCTCCTATGTTCAGAACATTACTGCAGGCAGGCAACAATGTATTGTGTTGTATTTGTATATCTAGCAATCGGATGCAACTCCATCAGCATAATTAATGTATACTTCAAATATATATATATATATATATATATATACATGTAGTGACGTCCATAATATCGCTAGCTAGGTAGCTCTAAATGATGGTGCGAAAACAGAGAAGAGACAACTGAAACAGAAACTACGTACTGTGAGGTAGTAGTTATGTTGCAAGATGAGATATGATAACTGGGAAAAAGGTTACTGTGACTCATTATTATCAATATCAACCTATTGCTCGCTCGGATACCCGGCCCATTGCAATCAATGTGTGTGTGGATAAAGAAAAGATTAAGTAGCAAGATGTTGATTCATCTAGCTACGGCTAGTCTAAGAAAATGGAATAATTTAAGTCCTCCAAATATAAGAACAAAAAATTATAATACTTCATCATCTACGGTTTCATACACACACACACACTATTGATGTGTGGACTTTGTGCTGAGTGACGTTACCCACCCATCCATGATCCATCAAATACCTAAATAATAATAATAAATGTGTAATTGATTGATTTCATGTCCTACTTTTAGTTGAATTCATATATAGTACAATATTTATAATAACCTAGCTAGAGGTGGCAGCTGGTGTTACTACCAAATTCAAAATCGAAAGATATCCTATTTCTTCGGAATCAAACGGTTCCCACCCGTAGGTTCGAGCTTCTGTTCAGGGGTAAGCTAGCTCATCCCTTCATGATCATACGTTGCCCTTACTAAGTAATTGATGACAAAAGAAGAGCTTTCTTAATTAGGAGGTCTGTATATATATCTATGTATATTTTTCTCGGCCTAATTAGTTAAGATCCTCTAGTACTTAATTACCATATATATATATATATATATATTGGAGCAGATAATCCGTTTCGTGAAACTTTATACAAGTCCAGAATATATATATATATATATATACTACGTACAATAGCCAACTAATTGTCAGGAGCTGATGACATACATCATTACTATATGCTACTGCATGCCCTTTTGATCCACTACCCATGCTCCTCTGGAAAGGGGGGAGATGATCAGGGCCCCACACATCCTCAATTTGATCCTCTACTCTACTACTCTACTTTTGTTTTATATATATGCTTCCACCCCACCCTCTTAAAAGAAAGAAAAGAAATAAAGCATAACCAAAGGGAGGAGGATATATTAGGGCCCATTCAGACATATTCTGCGGTTGGACTAATTGACAGAGAAATCTCTGGTAATTAGACACCAGATGAATGTGTAGGTATATATAGATATAGCAGTAATTACTTAGTTAAAGCCTACCACAGTAGCTATATATTAAGATCAAGTGAGGAGACATTTAATAGAAGTGGCCAGCCTGGGCTAGCTAGGTCTGTACGTAACGCAAGTAAAATGAACGATCGAATAATCATCACCATTTCTAAATTAGGTTGTAAGAATATTCTCAATAATTAACGAGCTAGCTATAGGCAGCTGCTAAACAAGTAGGGTAGGGCTCCACCCTCCGCAGTGGCCATTCCTCATATAAAAGTAAAAATTAGCTAGTGGCTCTCAGAAACGCCCCCGGACCCTTGTCTAGTCCTTTTCTTAATTATTTGAATTCTTTCCTTAATTTGGCCTCCTCCACTTTTTTTGTTCGATGTACAGTAGAGGGCGGATAACAGAATATTAAGAACATGGACCAGAAGGGACAAGTCTAAAAAGGAAGATAAAGAAATTAGAAAAGGTGATCCCAGTCCCAGAACAACCATTCATCCTGTTGTCTACTGTTTAAAGGAAGCCGCAGCGCAGGTGTGTGTGTTGATCCAACAAATTAACCATTGTTCCAGGAGTGGGTATTACTTTTCTTTCCACTTCCAAACCGCACTTTTCTCATGATAATTCAGAATTAGAGTCTTTTACGGATCTAATTCTAGACCTTCAACCCTCAGTTTTTCATTTTTTTAGTTCTCTCTCTCACTTAGTTTTTAGGCATTTTCTTTTTGCGTGTATATATTAAATTAAGGATCCCCATAAAAGTGACACACCCCAATCACAGCGCCAAGCCAAATGCCTCGAAAGAAAATAATGGAAGCTGATGATCACCCCAACACCAATACTAAAGCCCACTATGGCCCATAGCTTGACTATGATGAGTACTGCATGTCACAATATATAGTTTGTTTTAATCATATATAATTCATTTCGCTACCAATTTGAAAATATATATGTGTATATATATATCGATCATCTCACACACAAAACCAGAATTAGTAGAACCATAATGATGTACCAATTATGACTCAAGTCAAGTGGTACATTATATACACAAAATTTCCTAATTGAAATAACAATTAATAAGAAACAAAAAGGATCAGTGGCACTAGAATTAAAGTGGAATGTAGGTAGTTACGTAACTTGTTCATTAATTAGCTAGCTCTAGGCTCATCAGAATGGTGGACCAGCACTGTTTCGACTCAATTCCTTAATTACTAACATTTATACGTGGTAATTAAGATTAACTATGGTAGGAGGAGGACAAGGATAGATGACCAATTAAGGCAACAAACACTTGAGTTCCACATGATATTGTCTTCGTCATGCGTTTTGGTCCCTCCTCACCAGTCTCTCCCTGGATTAATTTTTCAACTCGCCCCATTATCACCCTACTCGCTTTTTTTAGAAGAAATCCTATCACCCTAATTAATCAGCTGATCAGCCAGCCCAGCAATACTAAGAAAAAAAAATCAAGGCGGAGAAATGATCTTTTAAGGTTACGTACGTACCGTTGGCGAGATCGAGGAGGAAATCAGCAGGATTCATGGGAAAAGACGGCGAGAATCCAACCGACTCGAAATAAGCCATCCCCTCGCTCCGTTTGCCGAAATACAGGCACCGCCCTTCGCTCAGCACCAGCACCTTATCGAACATCTGGAACAGCCGGCTTGATGGCTGGTGCAGAGATGTCACCACCGTCTTCCCCTTCTGCGCCAGAACTCCCAGAGTCGACACCAGCCGGTGCGCTCCCGTCGAGTCCAGCCCCGACGTCGGCTCGTCCAGGATCAACAGGCTAGGGTTCACCAACATCTCGTGCGCGATGCTCACTCTCTTCCTCTCCCCGCCAGAAATCCCCCGGATGAAACTGTTCCCGATGATCGTGTTCTCGCATTTCCCCAAACCCAGCTCGGCGATCACAGAATCCGCGACCCCTACCCTATCCTCCTTCGAGAGCGTCCTCGGCAGGCGGAGGAGCGAGCAGAAGACCAGAGTTTCCCGGACGGTCAGGTGCGGGTAAAGGACGTCGTCCTGGGTCACGAAACCGGTGCGTTTGGCTACCAATCTGCCGGGCTTATTGTTGTTCGCGAGGATCGTCCCCGTCAGATTCGGGCCGTTGAGCCTTCCTGCAAGCGCATTTAGGAGCGTCGATTTGCCGCTGCCGGAGGGTCCGAGGATGGCGAGTATCTCTCCCGGCGAAACCATTCCGGTGATGTTACTGAGAATAGGTCGATCTCCAGTTCCGGTACTTCCTCGCCCGGTCGAACCTTTGGTGAATATTCGCTTGATGCTACTGCCTTGGCGAATCTCGTGTTCCGACTTCAGCCGATAGCTTAGGTCGATGAACTGCATGAAATCAAACACAGAAAAAAAAAAACCCAGAAGACCAGAAAAGTCAGTGTCAGGTCAACAGAATTCAGCGAAAGTCAGAGTCAACCGAGTCATTCTAGGTGAAATGAAGACCTTGAGAGTTATTGGAAAACAAGAGGACATTAAAGAGGGGAGGCCCCGGGGCTGATCGGGCCGGCCTTCTGGGGAGTCTCCGGGCTCGGGCTTTGCTGTACCCTGTAAACCCAACATCGTTGTTTGTTTTGTTACCAAATTGCTTTTATATTCCTTGCGGAGGAAGAAATTAGGAAATTGTGAGAAACGAGGAAGAATTCCGATGGACAAAAAAAAAAGGAGAGGAAATGAGAATGGAGGGAAGTGAGGAGAGGAGGCGAGAAAGGGGATTGATATTTATAGTGGGCGGGTGGGTAGTGGGTGCCACGTCAAAGGGAATTGGCCACAGCAAAAGACGCTACGTGGCGGAAGACAAGTGCCAGATGGCGAGCTGCAGAGGCGGGCTCAGGTAAAGCACCTTTGTTGCCGTCCCATCCTCCGACTTTCCCTTTCCCTTACAAAGTACTTGGTACTACAAGGAATTGTTGCTTTGTTTGGGTTTTTTCTCAGGTTTTTCTACCTGCAATGCTAATCACCAGCTGCTGTTAAATTCAAAGTTACTAAAGTTGAATTTTTTTATATAATTATTTTAATTTTTCTATAATCATAAAGTCATAAGAAATCATCACAGAGTTGTAAGATATAATTAAAAAATTCTTAAAAAAATAAAAAATATAATCATCTAAATTATTTTAGGAACTTCATATTTCACAACATTTTTCTATACTGGTGCTGTAATATTATAAAGAAAAGTATTATGTCATAAACTGACGAAATAAGTTGTATAGTTAAGCATATATTCTTTATTTACTTTAACTAATTCAATTAATAACATATTCAAAACTGAATTCACAAGAAAAGAAGAAGAAGAAGAAGAAGAAGAAGAAGACAAGTTGCTCTTGAGCACGAGGCGAAAAAAATTGAAGATAAGAAGGGCGAGGCTAAAAGAAAAGAAGAAAAGTGGCTTGGATTGGGAAAATGGCTTAAATTTTTTAGCCTATCATCTTTCTTGAACCTAACTACATGCCAATTCATTTCAATTTAATTCAAAATGATTTATTTTTATTTTTATATTTTTTTACTTAAAATTAATTTTATTTAAAAGTTAATATTATGTAAGTATAATAATCCATTAAAAATATATTTTTCATAATCTTATTAAATTTTTATGAATGTTTCTAACTTTAGACATTAAAAAATAAAAAAATCATAAAAATTTAATCATATTATAAAAATTTAATTTTAAATAAATTATTGTATCTACATAATATTAAATTTCAAATGAAATTGGTTTAAGGTAAAAAATATGTAAAAATAAAAACAAATCATTTTATATTGAACTTACTTAAGTTAAGACTTAAAACGAATTGGCTCGAAATATGACTCAATGTTTCAAGGTGTAGAATCTTTTTGTTTCTGTGTTTTTAAAACTCAAGATTCGTTTCTACCTCTTTTTACCGTAATTTGCATTTTCTTCTCTGACTTGACACAGTTTTCACTTATAAAATCATAAAAACGTACATGTTTATATATGACTTGGAACCCGTTTATAGTAACCATGGTTCCAGTAGCTCTTTCTGTTCCTTCAATATCTTTTGGTCTACTATCATTTTTTAATCCAAGCACATAAAATATGACCCAATAGTCTAAAGTTGTAAAATCTTTTCATTTTAACGTTTTTAGGACGCGAAAATCCATTTCTATCATAATTTGTGTTTTACTCCAGCTTAAAATATATAGTTTTCACTTCTAAAGTCTGTAAAAACTTGACGACTCTGTATGAGTTACTGGGCTAAGAATTTCCCTCTCAAGTTCATGCAAGGTTTTTTATTTTTGTCATGACTAGAATGCCTATGCGCACAAAACAATTATGGTAAACAGTTCAATGGCACGATGAGGAGCAGAAAAGAGCTCAATGATCTGTTGGTACATAGTGTGAAAGTTAGATGACTTTCTTGCCATTGATCCCTGAAACTCAAGTAGTGTTAAAAGAGCTAAAGATTCTTTGTAAATTTTACTTGTTTTTCGATGGTGAAAAGTTGACATATTATACTTGTTTTTCGAATTGCCACTCGAAACTGTGTTGTGTAGATTTTTTTGTAAATTTTATACACACACACACACACACACACACACACACATATATATATATAATTCAAAATGGTGTACAATATATGCACCGGTAGAATCCAATTTCTGGTGGAAGTTGTGGGTATCTAAGTCGTAAGTCATATTGGATATGGTTGCTTTAGTTTGCTTTATTATTGTTGAAATGAAAGCCCTGCAGGTAGCTGCAAAAATTATCTATCCTGAAAAGGTTGAATGTGAATTGAATAGAGTAGTGGGAGGGTTGGGGGAAGAAGTAATGATGTGTGGGAAAGACTAGTAGGAACGTTCATTCCAACAATTATAATGCCACTGAAAATCATGTTGGATCAGGGAACACACATATGCAATGCCAATATATATATATATATATATATATATAGAGAGAGAGAGAGAGAGAGAGAGAGAGAGAGAGAGAGAGAGAGAGAGAATTAAGTAGCAGATTGTGATGATTTTGTGGGAAATTCAAAGTTCCTAGTTTTTCTTTATTTCTCTCTCTCTCTCTCTCTCTCTCTCTCTCTCTCTATATATATATATATATATATATAGAATTAAGAGGTTTGTTTGAATTTGTTTAGTGAGGATGATCATTGATGATGTCAACCCAACCCCTTCATCATTCTAATTCTTCGGTCAAAACCATCTTATAATAGCTAGTACCATTTCTTTTTTATTTAACTCACACTCATATATGTATCTTAAACTAATTAATTGACACGCGCACAATTCCTTTCATCCAAACCACTCACACTATAGCCTTTTAGACTTTACTTAGTCGAAATGTATTTGATTACACTAGCCAACAATTAATTAGTTGATTCACATGAATTACACTTAAACCCGCGGTTCAACTAATTACTCCACATCAGTAGGATATTGTTAAATCTTGCCTCCAATTCTTTCATTTTCAGCCCCACGGTCCGATCACCCAATTATTTGATGTGACTCATTCAACTTTTTTTTTTCCCGAATGAGAAACTCTTCAATTTTTTGAATGAACTCTGCATAGAAATCTTACAATTCTTACTACCAAGTCTAAAATTTAATTCCACTTTTCCGCCCTTTGCTTTTTTGCTTAAAAAATTATTACAACATATTTTATTTTGAGTGTACTAAATCTTTATAACATTTGTATACTCCCTCCGACCCAAAAGTTTTGCTCCATTTGTTTTTGACAAGTAATCTATGATTTTTTATTTTCAACATTTTAATATATAAATACAAAATCTTTGTATATGAATGATAATTCAAGATATGTAGTTTCTAATTTTTTTTAATAAACAATAATATGAACAAAATTGAGTCAAAATACAATAAAAAGTTAAATATATCAAAATTTATGGGACGGAGGGAGTATCTAATAAATTATTTTATCATACTATCCTTAAAACAATGTTTTTTCAATATTCAAGGTTTCCAATTTTCTCGAGTTACATGAAAAAAAAGTTCAGTACAAAAATGAAAATAAAATACAAACTTTTTCCACTTACATAATTTCAATGTGAAATAAAATGAATTAATAGATATAGAACGAAGAGAGTAATATTAATAACAAGGAATATTATTTTTTATCTCTTTCATTTTCTAATATCAATTATAAAAGATTAAGTACCAAATTTATCACTCAAAAATATCGAAAGGATCAAATTTACCATCAAACTTTCAAAAGTATCAATTGATACTGAACTTTACTTTTAAGATCAAATTCACCACCGACGTTAATTGAGTATTAATTGACCAACAAATGAAAGGAAAAATAACAAATTTAGTCCTTCATTTTTTTGCATGTTTTTCACTATTGCCCTAACTTTGCCTATCTGACGATCACGTCATCCTCTTCAACCAATTGCCTGATGATCAGTTTGTCTCCATCCTCTAAAAGCTCAAGTCCTCCACCACTTCCCTATCCTATTTCATCAACATCTTCCTCACTTGTAAGCAATTTAACTCTAGCCCTCCACCCCCTTATCTAGTTCAAGGCCTCCCTAAGGGCCCTCATCAGAGAATCGCAATGCTAGCAATGTCTATGACATTGATGTGCTTTGCAAGCTTGTTCATTGCTTGCAAGATGACTATGATGTTTAGCAAAACATCATCACTAGTAGCAGTTTATTGCTCCAAGCAAATGCGCACAAGCTTGTACTGTTTCTTCAAGTTCTCACGAAATAGTGGCCCCTAAATTAGGAGTGACAAGCTATGACGGTCACCTACTTCCTTCTCAATTTGGGTCATAAGCCATTGGGTGAGGTTTGGAGTAATATACCAGGTCTGGAGATGCATCTAGTGAACCAATTTTTGAAGAATATAGTACAATCATTAGATGTGCAAACTTAGGACACTAGTAAAAGAAACGTGAAGAACCAGAGACTAAAACTGTTACTTGCCTCATTCAATTTGATGGTCAATTAATGAATGAGTGGCAAATTTGGTCTTTTTTTTTTTGTAATATTAGTGGTAAATTTGGTCTCAAAAGTAATATTCAGTATTAGATTTAATACTTTTATAAGTTTGATGGAAAATTTGGTTCTTTCAATACTTTTGAGCTGTAAATTTGGTACTTATTCTAAATTATGAAAATAATATTTTTTTGGATGCATAGTGTGTATTAATTTATTAGTCAACTTTGAAATACAGAGCACTGGGCATGATATGCATTAAGTTAGTGTGTATCAAGCTCTTCCTAACTAGATTAATAGAAGATACATTGGCATAATTAGCATAAGATGTACGTACTAGAGAGATATGGAGGCAAAAGATTGTTGTTTACTATAATAGCGAAATGCCTTGGTTGCCAAGAATCTGGAAATAGGGCATTATCTTCATTCTAATTTTCTACATGCAAAGATAGGTGCGGCTCCTTATTCTTTGTGTCTATTGGGCGTATATGTAAAGCAAGAGATGGTCGGCAAATTTCTGTTTGGTTTGACAATGGGGTTTTCTTTTTTAGTCTCATTACTCAAATTGTGGAAGAAACATTTACTTTCAGTAATTGAGTAATTTGGCTGCTGAATGTTTAGTCTTTATGACATTTATTTTTTCACTATCCAATAGCTTAACAAGTATGAAATATCTTGGGTTTTTAGTTTTCTTCTTTGTCCTCGTTAGAAAATTTATATGTCTAACTTGTGGTCAAAACTAAATGACCCAAAGCATGAGAAAGCGAGAGCTGAAAAATGGGAATGGCAGTAAAAAAAATGTTATATCTTAAAACTTAAGTAGGTAAAAATGAAATAAAAATAAAACTAGAAGCGGCCCATGAGAGTAAAAGAAGGAACATGAAAACGCAAAAGCAACATCTTAAAAAAAAAAACTATGTGACTTAGGGTCAGAACGAGCAAAAAGGAAAATCATTGCTCATTACTTGCTGGAAGTCATGTTGGAGTTGTAATAAAAGGTTTTTTAGTCTACTTGTTTTTTACTTCAACAGCTTGTATTGTTGGTGCAACGATATTTGGAAGATTAGATAGAATTCATGTACCACGACTAGGAACTTCTTCAATTGATTGGAGTGGCTAGATCACGAAGTAGGAAAGCACCTTTTGTGAGTTTCATTAAGAAAAATGTTGATGCGGTTTTCTTTCATTCTTGTGGATCCATAGCACTACTAAAAAACAAGGATTTTCCAACCGTCAAATTTTTAACAGTTTGGATGTTAGAAATTTCCGATGCGAAGAGTCATTTGAAAAAGGATGAGACAATTTCCAATGCCCTTCGTGTTGGAAATATATATCAGGCCATTGGAAATTTTTAACGCATATTTCCCAATGGTCTGGCCATTGAAAATTTCAAAATTTTCATTTTCAACGCATTGACCGTTGGAAAAAAATTTTACATATATTTTACACATATTTATAATATATTTTACATAAAAATATCAAAATATAAAAAATGAATATATATGTGTGTGTGTGTGTGCGCGCGCGGGGGGTGCAAATATATGTGTCACATTATATATATATATCATATATAATGTATAATAATAATAATAATAATAACAATAATAATAATAATAATAATAAATTTTATAATGTACCATAATGTATGTATCATAATGTATTATATATAATAATATATATTTAAAATATATTATTACCATATAGTATAATGTATCATATGTATCACAATGTATCATAGATAATAATATATATTTAAAATATATCATATATCATACACCTATATAATAATAACAATAATAATAATAATAATAATAATAATAATAATTCATCTCATTGGCCCAAGCTAGCTTAACCTATATAGATAATTTCATTGGGCCAAAATAACCCAACTCAATCTAAACCTTAGCTATATATCCCATCTCATCTCCTCCGCTAGCCTTCTGTCATCTTCCCCTTTGTCTTTCTCATTCTCTTATCCTCTCATCTCATCCTCTGTCTCTATCGTTCTTTTTTTCGCTCATCATTCCACCGTAGCATTATATGACCTTTCACCTCCCTTAGCCACGCCTCCGCTGTTCACATCTCCTCTCTAATTGCCCATTCTCCTCCTCATTGTTTGCTGTCATTCTTTGCCATTCCTTACTGTTCACCCTTTGTTGGTCAGATCGGCCTCTGCCATTTGCATCTCCCTCCAATCGCCCTTCGCCTTGTCGTCCGCCATCTGTTGATCCACATAACCTATTGGTCCACCTTGCTTGTTCGTTTGTTTATTGGTCCGCCTCCTTGCTCTCAAGGCACTGTTCTCCTCAAACACATCACTTTCCACCATCTGTTGGTCCACGTCACTTGTTGGTCCACCTCGCTTGTTCATTCGTCTATTGGTCTGCCTCCAATTGCCCTTTGCCTCGTTCTCTTGTTTCCGTTCTCGTCGCCCTCCACGCTTTCCAGACACCATTCCCCTCGCACACACCTCTTTCTAGCTGTTGTCCAATATAGGTTATTTCCAATTAGGTCTAATTTTTGCAATCTTGGATTTGTATTTTTTTTTCTTTGATTTTGGATTGTTGGTTTTGATTTCGAATAATATATAATTGTTGGATTAGATCTAGTTGTTGGATGTAACAAATTGAATTGGTTGAGTTATTTTATTTTGTGTTTGTTTGTTGTGATTGAGGATTGATTTTATTTTGTGCTTACTGTGATTTTGTGATTGAGGATTGATTTTTTTTATTTTGTAATTTTGAATTTTTTGAACTTTATAACTTTCTATAAATAGGAATATAATTTTGTGAACTTTTTGATTTTGTAGATTTTGTGAGTTTTAAGTATGTTGAAAGCATAATTTTAGTATACGTTTTTTTGTAATAATAAAAATGATAATTTTTTAAAATATATTTTTAGTAAATAATGTTAAACATAATTTTAGTAATAATATAAAATATTTTATCAGGGTTTTTTTATTGCATTTTAGTTAATTTAATTTTCATGAATATAAAGTATTAAATATGTTTTTAGTAAATATAAATTATAAATTATGTAATTTTATAAATATATTTTTCAGGTCTTTTAATTTTTTTTAAACAAATTTCTAATGGCTTGGTCGTTGGAAATTTCTATTGGCTTGAGCTGTTGAAAAAGTTCTATCGGCTTAAGCCGTTGGCAAATTTCAATTGGAAATACTTTTATGAAGATAAGCTGTTAGGAATTTTTAACGGCTTATACTCTAATGTAAAGGCTGTTAAAAATACCAACTACCAATCTTTGAGTTGTTGGGAATTTTTTTTCCAACATATAATTTGCCAACGGCCATGTTTCTAACAGTTGGCTGTTGGGAAATTAAATTTTTTAACGCGATACCGTTAGAACAAGTCATTGAAAAAAAAATATTTTTTTTAGTAGTGTAGGAATTGGTATTGTTGAACGAGATCATTTGAGGAAGGCTCTGCTATTATATCTCAAGAATTATTATTTTTTTAGGGTGTGCTGCAAGTCGAATCATTGGCCATTTATTACATTTTGTTGGAAGCTAAGGAGCATGGATGGATATGTATGGTTATTGAGTCAGTCTGTCAGACAATGAAATTTTGGTATGCGCACTTTCCTTTTGCCTAGCTTGGGGAATTTAGTTTTCCTTTTGGAGTTACTTTCTAAGACATTCTTTTGTTAGCATCTACTTTCTCTTTTGTTATTTTTTTTATAGGCTTAGAGGTTTTAAAAGGATAACTTATTGTCTGGCCCGAGTTTCTTGTTTGCTTGGCAAATATATTTATTTTACTCATAATTTTTCATGTTGGTTATACGACGTTTTATTTTCGGTTTATCTTATTGCATCCTAATGTTTTTATTAATATATATATATATATATATATTAGAATTTTTTCTTTTAGGATCATTAGAATGAGTGACCAAACATAATGTTGGTATTGGCCAAAAAGAAAAACAAAAATAAAGTTGGTATACTAATGGACTGATTTAACCGCCCAGGTATTGGCTTATTTGTAATACAAAACAATTACAGGACAAACTTGGTTACGTACTTGTTTGAGGTGGAGAGAGGTGTTTTCAGGATAATTTTTACGGGCCCTTGATATTAAATTTGTGTTTAATTTTTTGCCATTATTAACTATTTGTTTTTAGCAGTTTGAATGAATCTTTAGCTTGGTACCTAGTTTCCAATAGAACTTGAAAATTAACCCCTTCTATTTTTTCTACTTCTAATTGTCTTTTGTGGTAGGATTTTAATGTAAAGGGAAGAGGACGCACCTACAAAAATGATACGGAGGAAAATGCTTAAAAAGAATCCGTATCATGATTATAAATTACATATTCTGCATATTCTGCACTAATTCTTTGTGCTAATCTTTTTACAATTCTAAACGCTAACACAATTCTAACTTGAGTTGCTGTATCGTTTGGATGCATTTGTGTAACAAAACGGTCCGCCAGCACCACGACATTAATTCATTTGCACAATCATTTCTTTTTCTGTTTTAATAAAAGATAGTTTGGTCTCGATTAAAAGCATTTTAAAAACTAATAATGGCACAAAACTTTTAAAAACAATAGAAATATAAAATTTGTCACTAAAAAGGCTATTCACTTTTGTGACAGTAAATAAAAAGAAAAGAATCTGATTGATCTGAACATTATATATAAATCAAAATAAATCTATAATAGACATAATTTATAGATAATTGGAATAAAGCCCATATAAATAATGACCAAATAATTGAAATAAATAATAGACAATTTGACTTTGTCTTGTACTCTATGTTTGCCTGAAATTCTTAAAGGATATTGTTCAAGCCAAGTGTACCCCAATTCCTTGTTTTAAAGTCTCAGTCTTAGCAACTCTGTCGAGGTTTGATTGTGGTATGACTCTTAGCTGGGAGCTCTTTTGCTAATGCTCCTTGTGTCATAAATAACTTTAATAGTGATAGGCAACAGGCCTAATTACATAATCCAAAATCGGTAAAACTCCTGTTGGAGGGCCAAGTAAGATCCACAAGGCAACTCCACTGCAGATGGAAAACAAATCCTATAATTATGGAGCAAGCTGTGGGATTCTTATTTAACAGAGAATTTCTTAGAGCTCCTCCAACTATATAAAGCCCTCAAATCCTTAATCCTGGATACGAGGTTTTGACTCTCATCTCTCTCTCTTCCTACTACTCCTTATTAGAAAACTAACTTGAACGCCAAAGAATTTTATTCGAGAGTATATTTCAAAGCTCTAACACTGTATCTGTGCATAAAACTCTGATATGTAATTTACCAAATTTTTGGGCCTAGCTTACCCAATCACCTTTATCCATCAAATAGCTTTTATGTACCGGTTCTGTGACAAGGATAAGGACTGAAGACACCATTCTGTAATTCCTCCTGTTTCTTTTATATATTATCCTGTTCATGGAAAAAAAAAACAAAGAAGAAGAAAAAGTGAATGAAATTATATTAAGTGCCTTTCTCTGCCAGCTCACAAAAGAAGTGCTTCTTTTCCCCCTGGTACTGGATCGGGAAAAATGGGATGGGGGATGGATTTTGTCTCCACTGTTGGACCACATAATCCTTTAGAGTGGCCCATTCCGAGGCCCTTAAGTGTTCAAGCTGTCTGGCTGAATTAAAATTCATGCCTAATTAATATTCCTGAAAAAGAAAAAAACACAAAATCTTAGCTTTGCACCATTTATGAATAGGCTGAAGTTGAAAAAGAGGAAGAAATTTCAAAGTTACTGTTAATTTGTCTTATTATAATCATTCAGGAAAGTACAATTAATTTCATTTAATTTAACACAACTTAAAATAAAATATGTTAGAAAGCATGTATTGTTTTAGGCTACATATTCGTTCAACGAGGATGGATGAAAAGTTATATAAATATTCATTCTTTAAAGCTATTGAATTCAGCATAATTTAGTTTTAATTTAATTATTTATAGCCATTTTCAATTTTTTTCCTCTAAATATAATTAATATAAAAAATTTATATTTTTACTAATCAACCTGCAATGAAGTAGATCCAATTACTTGTGCACTACTAAAAAGGGGAATTAAGAGGCAATTCGATTCCAATTAAAATAATTTAATGAGATCAGATTATTCATGGTTGGGTCGAATTGAGACACGAGTCATTACAGTCCGCCCTCAAATTTTCAAAATGTCCATTGATTTTGTTTTATTTACAATCTTATGCCACCCACCATATGTGACTCTCTCTCATTGACATAGGAGAAGCTTGAGCACCGTCCACTAACCCGCCAGCCGACCCGTCATGCATGTTGGGAGATGTAAAAAAGGAGCAAAAAAACAAGATCTGCAAGTTCATCAAATGAATCATAACACAAACAAATCGAAGAGATTAAAACAAAAACCTATAAGCCAAAACCAAAAAATCAAAATATAAATATGGTCCATTTTGGTCAAAAGTGCAAAAGAATCAAATCAGCAAGTCCATGAGAGAACAAGACGAATTAGAAAATGCAGAAAAGATAATTAACAAACAAAAAATTTAGTTGACTTGGCTCAAATATTTGTAGCCAAAAATTGACTTCTCATCTTCGTTATAACATAAACCTTCATGGCCTTGATCTGTGTGAGTGTGTGGATTTGACAGCAAATTGGGTGATCTAAAATATCCGGTCATCGCGCAATGGTCAACTAGTCTTGTTTTAGACGGAAACCAGAGGAAATACTGAGACATTCCGTGCAAAAAAAAAAAAAAAAAATTTAGCAGATTAAGTTGGAAATGGCCTAGATAGGCGGTCTGAAGCAATGACAGTGACTAGATGGTCTAGTAGTGGTTGTGTTATGAGCGAGAGCACGAAAAAAAAACTTAGGCCAGTTCGGAAAACATTAATTAGATTAATATTTCAAGTTTTTCTATTTAGTCAAACGCATGAAAGTTGGCCAGAGATGAGACTAATCTTGAATTTTTTAAAAAATTACAAAAATGCCATGAATTAATTTGGTAGCCTCGTATTTGGGTTTTGCTGGAGTGGCATTCGGGCAGAATAGTTTGTGAGTTCTCTTGACTGTGCGACATGGCCAACGCACCCCTAACCATGTTCCGCATCCTCCGGCTGACTTGACCATCAGATCTGGCTCCCCTTAACGCCATGAATCTGTTCACAGCTGCATTCGACGCCAATCTCCTCCGTCTTCCCCCTTCAGCGTCTTGTGGATTAGTGATACGATAAGCTGTGAATGCAGCAACCAACAAATGAAGAACTTGTGGATTACATTTTGTGAACTTCAAAACGAGAATTTAATTCCTTTTTCTTCCTTCCTACTCTAGTACCATCCGGAATTAGCCACCCTCCGAGAAAGCAAAGTTCCCAATATGGAGCTCATGGCAGAGTTGTTCCTCAACAATCCAAATGAGAATGATGGCCATGTCTTAACATTTATCAATTTTTTTTAAGTTTTATCGCTTTCTTTTATAGTTAATCACTTTTTTTTGTTTTTTATCACTTTTTAAAAATATTTATTGCATTTTAGATATCTTAATCACTTTTTCGGTTTTTAGTAGCTTTTTAAAAATATTTACCATTTTTTTAACATTTTTCACTTTTTTAGATGTAATCATTTTTTTTTTGTTTTATTCACTTTTTTTTAGTTTTTTTTATCACTTTTTTTATTTAATCATTTTTAAAATTTATTCGTTGCATTTTATAATTATTTATTACTTTTTCGGTTTTTAATAGCTTTTTAAAAATATTTACCAATTTTTTAACATTTATCACTTTTTTATATTTTATCACTTTTTTTATATATATTTAATCACTTTTTTGAAAAAAATTCCACTTTTTATTAGTTTTTTATCTCTTTTTTTTTTTATTTAATCGTTCTTTTTAGCAAATTATTTATTACATTTTATAATTATTTATCACTTTTCGGTTTTTAATAGATTTTTAAAAATATTTACCAATTTTTTTTTAAATTTATCACTTTCTTTTATATAATTCGGGGCATTTTCGTAAATTTTTAGAAAGTCCAAGATTAGTTACCATCCTTGCCCAACTTCCACATGTTTGACCGGAATGAAAAACTTGACTCATTAATCTAATTAATTTTTTCAAACTGCCCTTAGAAATATTTATTTTAGTTGGGTGGCAGGACATTGTAAACTTAATCAAAACTAAGATTATTTTACCGATTAAGGTGACAAATTGTCATGACCCGCGTTTGTACCTGACCGAACTCACCGATATATCTCAGCTCATTAATTTCATCCTAACTCGACCGAAGAAGAAACTATGTCTTAATTGATGTTGCAGCCAATGGGTACGTGTCACTTTGCACTTAACTGGACCTCTGTTCACAATCTCGCAGTCAACTCTCCTCCATGCCAGATGCATTTCAAACTAACTGGACGGAATCACGGAGGGGAGGGAGGAGTATTATTTCGGGAATACCCTTTTTTTTGGTCCTTTTTTAATAATCTGCAGTCAACTACAGTTAACCACATTATAGCCACAAACCTTTCAATATGACGATGTTTAAATGAAGTTTGGTTGTGGAAAAAAATTAAAATCCTACACTCCCTATCTTTAAAAAAATGGGAAAAAGAAAAATAAAAGTTTTCTACTACAAGTACTTAACATTTTCCATAACGTCAGCTTCGATGGGATGATAACTGGGGTTAAATTTTTATAGCAAATTTAAGTATAGATTGAATCGTTTTGTTTCTTTCTTTTTTTTTTTTTTTTATTGAACTTTATTTTTATTTTATTTTCGTATGAGAGAGAGAGAGAGAGGGAACAGTTTAAGGGGGAAAATGCACTGCTAGTCTCAAACATTTTATTTCTATCTTAAATTGGCCCTCAACATCCACTTCATTGCATATTGGCTCCAATCATTTATAATCCGTTGTATATATATTAGTCCCTAATCATAGATAAGTCTAAGTTGACATAAAACCCTGATTATATGGATTAGGAAATGATTGTTTAAATAATCTATTAGTTGTCAAAAACCTATGGTCTAAATACATAGAACACCTTATACTATAGTGACTTAGCAATTTAATCTCTCAAATATTTTAGGGGTATGAATCAAGCCTCGAACTACGATAGCTTAGATACTTTGCCAACTTGACTTAAGTTCTATTTAATTCAAAAAGAGAAAAATCACATAACTATCACATAAATTTTCTAGTTTTTATCTTTTGCATACTAATGTTTTGTGTCCTCCAGTTAAGCCACAACTATCCAAACCTCCACCTCCTTCAAAATTGCTGTCTTTCCTCTCTAGCGCCTCCCCACCTTCAAAACCTTACCCACCACCTCTCCACCCTCTACCACCATTGATAGGGCCTCCCTTATCAATTCATTCGCCTTTCTTTTACTTTTTTAAATATATATTATATAAATTATAATCAATTTTAAAAGGTGAACTTTTGACTTTATTTTTACCATGGTAGAAAAATGTCAATTATGGGGGACAAAATCTGACATAAAAAATTCTCAAAGTCATCATAATTGTTAAATTGAATAGCAAACATAAATTCATTACCAAAAAATGAATCAACCCATCATATCATTTCCCCAACCTTGTCAAAAATTCTGAAAATGATAGGAAAAAATCTATGCAGGAATCATGTCAAAAACCATTATAAATATTTTGGACAATATTTAACTTTTTTCATCAACAAGTCATCCAAAAAATGGGATCAAAATAGCAGCAACACTTCTCTCCCAGTTAATTTCACAGCTCCAATTTTTTGCTTGAAAACCCTGTCTCGGTTTTCGTCTCAAACTCATTCCAAGTTACTCCTCACATTTCCCCTTCTTCCCACACTTCTTTTAAATGATATTAATTTTAAATAGAATGCCATAAAAATCTTCTTTTGGCCATAAAAATCTAAATTAATGCTAAATATAGCATAGAACTTGAAGAGCAAGGAAAGTACAACAGCACAGATCGCATAGGAAATATAGCAAACACCTGGCGGATAATATCAGAGCAGAAAAACCACTGTAACACCACACACATACAAGAAATCACAAAGCCAAAATCAGATAACTACAGGTCGTGGTAAGAACAAAAGTAGCTGAAGCGGACTATAGCAATCCAAGAACAATCATAGAGACAAGCCGTAATTAATGGACCTTAAAAGCCCTAAAACCAACGCAGAAAACAGAGCAAGGCATTGAACGATTGAACCAGCTAGCTGATCAAGGTTCACCATAGATAGGCAGACATCGGAGACGCAGCACAAATCCAAGACAGAGCAGGAAGAAACAAAGATTGACACCGGACAAGAAACAACCATAAAAACCCTATATATCAAAAAGAGTGACAAAGTAAAACAGAGATCCGAAAAAAAGAAGCCCAACACACTAGAACAAGAAGATGACTTAAGAAGCTCACCTAGGAGTTCGTGCTGACAGACAGGGCAAGAATTCCAAATTGGGAGCCAAGAAAGCATACAATTGAAGTTTAGGGTGCAAATGATCGAAATAAAAAAATTAGATGACTTTGTTTAATTGCAATTAAAGTCTCAAAGTTATTGGTGTAAACAATTAAAGGTATGAAATTTTAAAATTGTGCAATCATATGTAATCCTGTTACATAACTTACGGGAAACATTCAAGTCATTAAGTCAAGTGGGCAAAGTGCCTTAGTCATCATAGTTCAGGGCTCAATTCATGTCTCCAAAATATTCAAGGAATTGAATGGTCAAATCACTATAGTACATGAGTATTCTAAGTATTTAGGCAAAAAAATTATAGCATGAATTTTTTAAATTTTAATTTAAACTATTTAATAATTATTTTTTAATAAATTAATTATATCCCATAACTTTTTAACCGTTAATAGATCATTTAAACTACCAATTTTCTCTATTTATAAATAGGTTTTGTCTCAATTTAATGTTATCTGAGTATTAAGTAGTAATGAATTATAAAGATTAAAAATTACTAAACAATCAAATGGCGTTAGAATCAGTTTTTAATGAGAATGAGGCCAATGTTGCTTCATACCAAGCATCATTGTCTTGACTTTGGGGAAGGATAGTAATAAAGAGTCTTGTACGTGTCAGCCTCCAAGTTGTAGTGACTGTGAATATGGAACGTGTTGCTCGATTTTCTAATGAAACAGAATTAATCTAAAATAGTTGTGGTTTTAAAAAAAATCTTACCCAATTTGGGAAATAATAGCCCAATATAGTAAAAAACCATGAGTATAGTTTTCTCGATTCTGATTTTAGAATTTTTCAGCTCATATTATATAGATAGAACAATTAATAACTTCATATTCAAATAGCATGGTACAACCATAAATTTAAAAAATATTTAATATAATACAGAACTTAGTCCACATGTTTTTTTTTATATTCAGAATTAGCTATACAATGCTATAAGATATAAGAAAGTATTTATAGCATAGAGAAAGAGTGTCTAGCATGTATTTGAGACATAAAAAAGACAAGCAAAGCAGCACTTAAGACATTAATGAAATTGGAGGGGAGGGGTATTCAAGCCTATCATGTCAAGGTTTAGTGTCCCAATGCCTTTTGCCATTAGGCTAGTCATGCGGGGACCTTAATCCACGTTTAAATGTCATGTTCTTAGCATATGAATAATTTAAAAATATCATAATTTTTAACATTAATGGTTAAATGCTGTTGACACCCAATTTTGTCCGGCCATTAAAATAATTTAAAAAAAAATTAATTAAAAAAAATGTATTATTATTATTATTGTTATTATTATTACTAAAAATTTTTTAATTAGTTTAAAATACATTTTTTTTGTTTTGTTTTGTGAAGATTTGATATATGTGTGTATATGTGTATGTTTGAAAGAAAAAAAAGAAAACTCCATAAAAATGACAAAATTAAAAAGTTTGAGATAAAAATGACAAAATTGAGAAGTTTCGGGCAAAATTGACAAATTCTGAAAGTTCCAGGAGCTTTGGGCAATTTTTCGTGTCAATTTTGGGCCTAAACGGACGTTTCTGGCCCAAATTAATAGAAAACGACAAAATTGTCAAAATCAGAAGCTTCTGAAGCTTATCCAGAGCCTGAGAAACGTAAAGGACTGAAATTGTCATTTTACCAATTTAAAAGATAAGTTTGAAATTTTTTATTAATTTATCCATCAACAGTTCAGCAAAACTTCCTCTATAAATAGGCCTCCAAATTTAGTGCTGAACACAGAAAAAAATAGAGGAAAAGCTTAGAGCTCCGTTTTAAAAAAAGATAAAATTATAGCCCTTGCCCCTGGCTCTCTTCCCTTTCTCCAGAAAATCTCAAAATTTTTTTTTTCTGACGCCTTGGCCCCCGTTTTCCTCCTCCCGTTTATCTCCGTTCTCTCTCTCTCTCTCGACGTTGTCCGCCACCGCCGTCCGCCGACCGCCACGACTCCACCCAGCCGTCCTGCCGCCGTCGTCCGGCCATCCCGCCGTCGTCCCGGCCGCCGTTGCCCTCGCTGCCGCGCCGCCCTAGCTGCCCGCCGCCGCTCCGCCCCACGCCGTCGCCGCCCTGCCCTTCCTCTTCCTCCTCTGCGCCAGCAGCACCCCCCCACGCCGCCGCGTCGCGTCTATTTCCCAGCAAAAATTCAATTTCAAAATTTTAAGGGTAAACCCCTATTTCATACTTCATCTTTTCAATTTCTTTCACTTTGGTCACTAACTTTTTATTTTGTTCTTGCAGAATTAATTACTAACCCTTTTTAATTTTTACTTGTTTATTTATTATTATTATTACTAACCTTTTGTTTTATTGTTGTTAACAATTGATTAATCTAACTTTACTAACTTTTATATTTATTGTTATTAACAATTAATTGATCTAACATTACTAACTTTTATTTTTATTGTTACTAACAATTAACTCAACTAACTTACTAACTTTTATTTTTATTGTTACTAACTTTTGCTAATTATTATAATTCATGGAAGGTTATACCTCCTATTTATTTAATTCTTTTAATGGATGGCCAAAAAGCCCCATTTTTATCATTTATTTAATAATTGTTTTTAATATTTCTTTATGTGTTTTCTCTTTATTTGTTTATTTATGCATCTTTTACTTTTTAAATGGATGTCCAAACCAAAACAAAAAAGAAAACCTCCACTTTATTCATTTTCCTTTATTTACTTTATGCAAAAATTTTATTTTATTTAAAAAAAAGAAATTAATCATGAAAAAAAAATAATATAAATAAGTAAATGATAACTAATTAAAAGAAAATCCTTTTATGTGAATAATTAATTTTATTCTTTAAGACTAACATAAATTTTTTTTTTAAAAAAAAGCTAATTATCTTTTATTATTTCTTTAAAAAGCAAAAAAAAAAATTAATTAACTTTTTATTCCTTTTATTAAAATTAAATAAACATAAGTAAATAATAAAAAAAAATTAATAATACAAATCATTTATTTTTAAATATATCTTTAAAAGTAGCAATAATTAAAATTTAATAAAAACAACAATAAAAATCCAATAAAATTATGATTTAAATTAGTAACTAATTAAATAATTAATTAATAAAAATTAAACTCCATGTCCAAATGATCTGTCAGGATCCAATGGTTTGGAGAATAAAATTTTTTTTAAAAAATAAAATATAAAAATTAATTTTAATAGTTACTTTAATATTTATCCAATAAAAAAAGTAAAAAGGTAAAAAATGAAAACAAAACTTTCTTTCGATAAAAAATAGATGAAAATTAAGACTTTGTATTTTATTTATTTCTCTTAAAATAATAAAAAGATATAACTTTTTTTTTTCCTTTATTAAACAAAATAAAAATTTTAGCCAAATAATTTCAAATAAAGGTAATAAAAATATAAATAAACAAAAGAATATTTTTTTATTAGTTAACATTAAAAGATCATTAATAAATCTAAAATTTCATAAATAAAAAAAACCTATAAATTAGTAATTAAACTAATAATTAATTTCATAAAACATAAATAATTAACGGTTTGAAAAGTATCAAAATTTTTTAATTTAATTAAATAAATTAAATAAATACAAAGATAAAAATCCATATTTACGATATGGATTAAATTTTCGTCAAATTCCGTGTCCGGGTGACTCGGCAGAGTCCATGGTTCGGAATTAAAAACTTCCGTGTCCGGGTGACTCGGCAGAGTCCATGGTTCGGAATTAAAACTTCCGTGTCCGGGTGACTCGGCAGAGTCCATGGTTCGGAAATATCAAATTTTATACAAATTAATTACTGAAGACTTTTAAACCCGTCTTAATTTAAAAATTCACATCCGACTAATTCAGTTAAAATTTCTAGTTAGAAAATTAACTGAATATTTTTAAAGCAAAGCAAAACAAAAATTAAAATCAACTAATGTGCCAATTTTGGGCGCTATAACAAAGTTGTTTTAGTGTAACTGTACTCCCGATCCCCGAAATCTCGCAGACCAATTTTAAGGTATCCAATCGACCTAGGTAAACTGATTGGTGGCGACTCCAGAAAACCCGACGTTGCCACAAATGCTCATGTCCATATATAAATATATGAGTAATTTGGTGATATACAAGTTTAAATATATATGTTCATACATAACATATGAGCAATTTAGTAATATCATAATTTTTATTATATATTACATATACACTTCGGATTCAGTTTCATCTCAAGTTGATTTTATATAGAATCAGAACTAACAAAAAAATTGATAGTTCTTCCAAATATGGAACTAATCCTTAAATTATAATTTATTTTTATCTAATCTAACTCAACAAAAGTGATTTAGGTTGGGTTTTGAATTTACTCAACTCGTACGTACTTGTTAGTTTCAGCGTTGAGGCTCATGTGACGAGATGAGAGATACAATCTCATACTGATCTTCAATTGTCATGGACCAGGATCAAAGGAATTCAATAGCTACTGAAAGCTGCAAGTAAGTATACATTTCCCTTTTTGTTCTTTATCAGGCTTCTCTTTGATCTAATGAATGAGCCTGATCAATCAATGCTTCAACAGAGAACAGAAACTGCCACTGCTAACTTCAACTTCAAGTCCTACCTATACATCCATCAAAACCAGTTGATGCAAATACAATGGGCAATAATGATTGCCAGATCCGCTTAACCTCCAGCCACCTTGAGTTGTGCGAATAAGAATAACACCAAATTTGTTTTAATTTAAGTTAACCTAATTAAAATAATTTATTTTTTTTTAATATATTTTTTATATAAAATCAATTTTATTTAAAATTTAATATTCTACAGGTGTCATAATTCATTTAAAGTTAAATTTTTATGATGTTATTAAATTTTCATAAATTTTTAATAGATTATTAAATCTACATAATATTGGCTCTCAAATAAAATTAGTTTTACGCAAAAAAGAAAAAAAAAATAACTCATCTTAGATTAATTTGACTTAAATTAAAATGAATTTGGTGCAGTATTATAATTAAGCCCCAATAATAATGTTAGAACACATGTATCCAGTGCAATTGCAATTTTTTTTTTATACGGGGTAACGATAGAAACATAATTTTTGTATAATCAATAGATATAGTACATTGACTCATAAGTATAATAAGAACAATACATCATTGGCCGACTTTGTCTATGACTTCTGGTTATAGTGGTGGCTATCAAGACTTGAACATACATCGGATAATAAAAAGCTGTAACTGCAACCAATGCTTAAGTCACTTGATATAGCTCAATAAGATACCAACGTGAAACTCACGTTATGTGTTCCACCCACCTCAATAAAAAAAAATTAGTAATCTTAGACATATGTAATCTAATTAACTAAGAAGTCAAAATAAAATAGTAATCTTAACATTGGGTAAAAAGGGCAAATGGCTCACCATAATATCTTTTGTAGATGACATCAATCACTATACACACACAAATTCAAATCAATCATTGATATTTTGCTAGAAATTTTATTAATTAAAAGCTTCGTGAGCACGAGACTATATAGGTCAATGAGATTTCAACCTAAAACTAAGGTATTAAGTACTGTTATTGCTAGATATACTACATTTCATATTTTTACAGTATACTGTGTCACATATTGTTACTATTTTTATAAAAAAATATTAGAATATTGATTTAAGATGAAATAAATTAAATAAAGTTTTTTTGCACAATTTTGTATGCATTCTAATTTTCTCATCATAATTTGTTAAATATAACTAAAATATATATGATAGAAGATATT
The DNA here is from genome assembly GCA_039654915.1 of Aquilaria yunnanensis. NCBI lineage: Eukaryota > Viridiplantae > Streptophyta > Magnoliopsida > Malvales > Thymelaeaceae > Aquilaria > Aquilaria yunnanensis. The sequence goes on along the minus strand of CM077600.1, from coordinate 40,155,459 downwards.
TTTTATAAAAAAAAAAGCATAAAAAATGTTATATATAGAGTGAAATAAATATTACTTAGCAAAAAAAACTAATTTATTGATACAAGAGAAAAAAAAAGAAAGATTATTTTAATAATAATAATACATTTTCTAATACAAACAAGAAAAAAAAAGAAAGTAAAAGTAAAAGAAAAAGTAACCAAAAAACAAAATTAAAAATTTATGTTAAAGTATGTGTATTAATTATGTTTTACTATTTTATATATTTATGTATGATATTTTAATTTAAAATGACAAAAATGATATCTCACATATGTCCATAAAAAATAGAATATCACAGTATATAACTAGCAGTATTTTGACAAAATATACATTAAAAGTTACCAACATATAAAATATCATGAAATATTATCATATACTATGGTATATCACATGAAAAAAAATGTAAAAATACTTATACCTTTTACAATAAGTGACATGTCGCGGTGTTTAATTCCACGCCTGAAAAGGCTAAGAATCCCATTATGCGTACCAACCGCACCAACATGGGAAACCCAATTAAATTCGATATTCTACTAATTAACCAGGAAGTTAAAATGAAAATATCAAACCTAGACTTCGGTACACCGGGCAAAATTGCCGACCATAATATTGCACTGGAAATATATATATATATATATATATATATTGCAGTTAGATTTATCAATGATTTTTTAAAAATGGTGGAAATATATTATTAGTATTTTAGATATATGACAAATTACTCACTGCATGAATGTGAAAAAAATGTTTCGTTATTTAGCGGCATATTCTATAAAAAAACCTTTCAAAAAATAAAAGTATGTTTTTGTTATCACTCAATTAGTCCTCTCAATTATTTTTTATGCCGAATATACCATCTCCCTCTTACTCATCTCATGATCTTTGTGCACCATCTTTGCCTAACAAACCAAAAAGCTTAACTAGTTCTTAGGCATAAAATTTTGCAAAAAGTCTATTAACTTATTTTTCATGTCCTAAATTAGTCTATAATTTAAATTAATCCTATCAAAGTCTCTTTCTTCATATCATATGTCCTAATTAATACTAAAGTAAATGTAAAATATCTATCAATTTAAGTCCTCAAACTCCTCTCGATTAAGAGAGACGAATCGAGGTGGGGCCTACTAGCATTTTCCATAATTGTTAAACTTGTCTGGAGATGTGTGAATCTTTCAAATACCTATTTCTTTTTCGTTGTAGTAGATTTTTCAGGAATAATTATTGTGAGTGTTTTGGATGATTTTCAGCGTAATGTCATATTCTATATTATTATGTCGTATTTGTGCCTGCAAGAAAAAAAAGGAAAAATCATAAAATCACCGCTGTTTTTTTACACTAATTTCAAAAAATACTTATTTCATCACAAATAATTATTTCAAATACTTGTCATTATCCTCAGCGTAATCTCATATTCTATTTGTAATCATAAAAATTGTCAAATACTTATTATTGTTCTCAGCGTAATCTCATATTCTATCTGTAACTTTATTATTATGCCATATTTGTGCCCAAAAGCAAAAGAGAAAAAAAATCATAAATTCACCGCTTTTTTTCTTTTAGGACACAATAATTTTAAAAATTGCCACACTTATGAGACAAATGAAGTTTGATTGTGTTTTCGACCAAGTTAATTTCGACAGCAATAATTTTCACGTTTAAGTTGTCATTACTCATTAAACGAAATTTTAATATTTGTGAAATAGTTGGAGATATTACAGTCTTAGAGGTTTTTTTTATTTGTTTGGTAATTATTTTTTCTTGTAGTCATTTTTTTGGTAATTCAAAGCATAGTAATTTAAGTTTTATAAAGGAGGAATGGTACAAGGGACTCGAATCCTAGCTTGCGTGGAAGGAAGGGCTATTGTGCAACCAACTTTGAACTTTGAATTTTTTTCTTGTTGATAAAAGGTATTTCAGTCCTACATATATGTTTTTTATATATAAAAGTCTTGGATAAAAATAGTAGTACTTAATTTTTGTTAGGCCAAACTATACATTTGGCCCCTGGACTTACCTAACTCGAGCGAGTTGGTCAACAACTCAGTATTCAGTAAATATAAGCCCCTGAACTTTGAAAAACTGTGCGAGTTAGTCCATTAGCTCAGCCATATTGATGGAAAAATTAAAAAAGTCCTCTTGATCTCTTTTATTATGGCACATGAAGTACTCTTAGTTTAAAATCATTCAAATAAACTATCTCTTTTACCTAGAGATGAAAATTCGGGTTGTAAGATCATATTTGGGTTGAAACCCGATTTTTATAGCATGTTCTTAACCCTATCCTGACCTTATTCTAGTTATAACCCAAATTGACCCTAAATACTACTGTTTTATTTTGTGATGTTCTGATTGGTTTTCGTCAATATTTATTTTTTAGCAAATGTGTCTAGAATCATGAAAATAAATTATTGCAATAATAGTAGAAATGACCTAGAAAAGGGCTCATAGTCCGCTGTAGGTCAAGCAAATATGTATGGATCAATCAAATATACATGTTTGTTATAGTACTAATATTATAAATAAAAGAAGTAGTAAATAAAAATTATGAGTGATTTCTAAAAATTAATTAATGATTAATTCAAAGCATTGAAAAATTGATTTGGTAAATATAAAATATGTGATATAAAATCAAAGACCTGACATTTCTAATATGCTAAGGGAAAGTTTGATCCCGCTCCATTTCTTATTTTCTAAATTCAAGATATTTAAAAAGCAAGAATTAATTATTGTATATGTAATTATTTTTTATGTCGGGTCTTTGATTTTATGTCACATATTTTATATTTAAATATCTTGAATTTACTAAACAAGAAATGGTGCAGGATCAAACTTTCCCTTGGTGTATTAAAAATGTTGGGTCTTTGATTTTATTTCACATATTTTATATTTACCAAATCAATTTTTCAATGCTTTGAATTAATCATTAATTAATTTTTAGAAATCACTCATAATTTTATGTATTACTTCTTTTGTTTATAATATTAGTACTATAACAAATATGTATATTTAATTGACCAATACATACTTGCTTGACCTACAGTAGACTATAAGCCCTCTTTTAGTTTGTTTCTACAATATTATTATTGCAATAATTTATTTTAATGATTTTAGGCACATTTGCCAAAAAATAAATATTGATGGAAATTAATCAGAACATCACAAAATAAAATAGTAGGATTTAGAGTCAGGTTGAGTTTGACTAGAATAGGGTCGGGATAGGGTTAGGGATATACAATAAAAATTGAGTTTCAACCCAAACTTGATCTTACAACCCAAACTTTCATCCCTAGATAAAAGAGATAGTTTATTTGAATGATTTTAAACTAAGAGTACTTCATGTGCCATAATAAAAGAGATCAAGAGGAATTTTGTAATTTTCTCATCAATATGGCTAAGCTAATGGACTAACTTGCATAGTTTTTCAAAGTTCAGGGGCTTATATTTATTGAGTACTGAGTTGTGGACCAACTCGCACGAGTTGGGTAAGTTCAGTGCCAAATGTATAGTTTGGCCTTTTTGTTATATACTGATAGCAGCAGAAAAAAACAAAAGTGTCCTGCGTCTCTGTGTTGGGCCTGTTGGCCAACATGAATGACCTTACAGACTTGAGTAGAGTTTGGTCGACTTTATCCAGGGCAAGGAAGGTCCTCCACTCTTCTCTTTATGTCCATCATATCGTACAGGAACTGACGTATGTTAGTTTATTTCATGTCGTCCCATTCTCTATTTATTGGCTCGACATAAATTAAGAGGAAATATCAGTGAAAGGGGAAAAAAAAAACTTTTCTCCGTTCTTCCCATAAAATGATAAATAAAGTTTTTAACATATCCACTTTACTATACCTTTACTTAAACTCTCATTATATAAAATTTAAAAATAATTTTTTTTAATCTTCATGTAAAATCTCAAAAGAAGTATTTTCTTTTTTTAATCATCATTTAAATTCTTTCTATGCATAACTCAAAAATGATTTTCTTTTTATTTTTAGTTTCAGGCGCAAAAATAAAAGAATATCATAACCAACTTTAACATCATAAAGGATGATATATTTCTTCTAACACGGAAATTAAGACATGTAGCTTAAGATAGTACTTAACATCTTGTGAGCTATTATTCATGTTTTGGGTAAAATTTATTTATGGTCCATAATATTTTTGTGTTGTCGTAAACAAGTTCCTAACACTCCCATTTTTTTCGTAAATCTAAATGTGACCCTCCTGTTAACTTTACAGTTAATGTTAATGGAATCTAAAAAAAAAATTTACTTTGAGAACAAAAAATTGGAATGGATGAAAGAGAGGGATAAAGTGTTAAAGTTAAATGCTTAAGGGTACTTTGAGTGCGAGGATGAAAAATTAGAGACCAAAATTGGCATTTTCCCTAAAATTTTATTAATTTGAACTATAAAATTTACGGAAAGACCGCACTTTAGTCAACAATATGAAGGTTAGGGACTTTAAAATGATAAAATGAATGTTAGGTACACATTTAGAATAACATGAAAAGGTTAAGGAGCATAAATGAATTTTACCTTAAAAGTTTTAGAATCATAAAAATTAATAATATTATAAAAATTTTATTATTACACCTAAATAAATTTGGTTCCTGGAAAAAGAGATGTAAAAAATAAAAATAAGTTATTTTCGATTAGGATGACTTAAGTTAAAATAAATTGGTTAAGACTTTATTGTTTTAAATTTAAAAAACTCATTAATTTTTTTTTTTTTTAAGAATTATTGTTATTTGAAAGTTAAAATTCTACCTACCTAACAGTAATAATCACTTGAATATTTTTTAGAAAGTAATTAATTTTTTACAAATTTATTTTTCATACCTAGCTTAAAAAAATAAATTTAATAAAAAGAAATATTGTTTAAAAAATAGTTTATATTTTTCATTTCTTAAATTGTAGAGTTTTGATTAGTATATAAGTTAAGTGAAAAAAATTAATAAAATTAAGAATAATGTATTAAATAACTTGCCATTATTCCCGCTTAAACACAATCTAAATTATTATGTTATATATATATATATTTGCCATTGATGTAGCTACCACTACCAGGTGGTGCATGCAGTAAAACGTGTCATACACCACCACCACCACCTCACTTCTCTTGTAATATTATAAAGGGAAAGCTATGAAGCCCGAGAGATATATGTCTGCATATTCAACGAATCATTCGACTAAAAGTTCAAGCCTTGGGACACATATATACATCTCAATCGAATCGAATCGAATCGAATCTCAAAGTTCGACAGAATCTTAAGTTTGTTTTAGTTCGTACAACAAGATTGTGCTTAGCTTAGCTTAGCTCTAGAGTAATTATATGGAGTAAGTTCTTTCAGTAGCCTATATATCTCACAAGATTGCGCCTTTTAAAATTTTGACTCCTAGGCCCGATGTCTGGTTTTTCACGGTCTTTCTTATTCTAGTCTAGACGGGCCCCTCTACGAAATCTGGTCTGGAATTTAAATCATGTCATGGGCTTGATCATCTTTTCGTTTTCCTGTCAACCATATTCTTGGGCTTCGACCCAAATTTCTAGCCTGTTATTCCGGCGCCCAGTTACAGGCCTCCAGAACATCCTCCTCACAATTGCAAATTTTCTTCTGTAATACGGAAAATGAAGGACATTTGATATAAATTTTTCTTCCATATGTTTTGTTTTGTCCAGCTTTTCTTCTAATAATGTGATTCTATATTTTTAACTTTGTCAAAATTGAGCGACTAATTATAGTGTAGCATCGATTATTATGGGTTGAGTTAGTAGCTCCCTCTGTTTGGTTTTTTTTGCTGCAAATGCAAAGCAGTTATTAGTTCTACCATACGTCTGCAGGCCAAGCACGACAGTGAATGACGGACCTCCCAAACCGCCAGCGGAGAAAGACGACACGTAATGTCATTTTTCTTTAATTAAAAAATCAATTAAAATCCTTGGGAGTTAAGTAGAGTAAAGGACAACATACACTAGGAGTCCCTTAACTTGACCAACTCATACAAGTTAGTCCCTCAACCAGAAATCAGTTTAAGTTAGTCCTCCAACTTGACTTCTTGTCACGAGGTAGTCCCTCCAGCCACTTAAAGCAGCACGTGAGGTCACGTGTCTAACACTCATCTACTCCCTTCAGAGTCTGCAAGTCACCATCCCCTTCAAAGTCGACCATCACTTCCTCATGCATCCGGCCTCCCTTATGTTGTCTAGATCAATAAAAAATTTGCAGTACCTAAGGTATACAAAAATCAATGCATCTGCAGTACCCTTGCTTTGGCCCTAATAAAAACACCAAGAGGCTACCAACAGCCTTGCCACCAATAAATTTGGAGTCACTATTTTTGGGACCAAATAAGAGATTTGGCACATTTAAATCTCCAAAGTTGAAAATTAGATGTTGCACTTTGATCAAGCCTTCAAACCACAATCAAGAATTCTGGCCAAGATAATGATTTTTCTCTAAGACATTTTGTCAAACAGTTGATGTATACCAAGAACAAGCACTTAGAATCCAATTGATGGTTGCTAAAATTGGGTCCGAGGATCACCATTCTGATACCAAATGTTATGAACCAACCAGACAATCTTGCCACAATTACGAATCAATCAAAGAATTAAAGAGTCAGAAGATCAAGAAGAGATAGATGGATACACAAAATAGAGAAGAAGAATAAGAAGAGATATAGAGATGAGATACACAGGAAGAAAAAACTTCTGATGCGACGTCTCCAAATCGTACTCGTATTACACATGAACTGAGGCGAACAGAATAGGGTAAAATGGCTCACACCATAGCAACACACAACAGCCCATAAACGGGGCCATTCACCACCGAAGCAACAAGACAAACCAGTGATGAAGTAGCACCTGACAAATTCAACATCATGGTAGGAAGCAAATTTAGGCCTATGTGAGGACGAGGAGATTTTTTTTTTAACCCTAAATTCCTAAATTTGGTTGAACATGATACTCTAATCTGGAGAAGGAGAAGGGGTACCTGAGCAACTTCTCTTCCCTTTTGAACGGCAGGAAATGGACGCCGTTAACCCATGTGAAAACATGGGCCAACTTGTTCGAGTTGGTTAAGTTAAGGGACCGGTGGGGTATTTATGTCTAGAGTAAACACCGTGAACTGAACGGAACAGCCAGACCATCACAAAATTTCCTCATAATATTCCTTCCCTAACCTGAGTTGCCTATGTTTGATATAAAACGCTGAAATCAATCGCAGATGAAGGGCGCAATTGGCTTCTACGCATCGTTGGTACTGCTTTTGGGGTTTTTGTTCTCTGCCTGTCTGATCGAAATGGCTGAATCTACAGCTCCTGGCCTCGAATCTGGAGCCGCGTCCCAACCGGCCGTCCACATAGTCTACACAGAAACCCCGACAGATGAGCAGCCTGAGGCCTATCACATCCGCACCCTCGCCTCCGTCCTTGGAAGGTACGTTTTGCTTCGTTTCTTCTGTTTGGTTTCCGGGGAAGTGATTCACCCCCCCCCCCCCCCCCCCTTTTTGTTAATTTACCTACGGTGTGGATTGGTTTTGCGTAGCGAGGAGGCCGCGAAGGAAGCTCTGGTTTACAGTTATAAGACAGCGGCAAGCGGCTTCTCCGCCAAGCTCACTTCTGAGCAGGTTGCTGAGATCTCAAGTAAGTTGCTGGATTATGTTTTTAGGATGATTCTGTATTCGATGCCTCTTTTACCGTACTTATCTTCTATGATCTTTGCGTTTTGGTGTTTGCGATGGCAAATTTTGACGTCAATTTTGTGAATGGAAACAAAACTTACGGTGATACTCCCAGTCCCAAGATGTAAGAGAGTTGGTGTTATTCTGTTCATAGCGTCTCCTGTGAATTTTGTGTCAAATATTTCTGATGATAATATGAGATGAGGCTGTTCCTAAACAGAAATCAGTTAATAAGTAAAATATAGATGTTGTGAGACCAGCTATACACAAGTTATGCAGGTGACTTGCTCTTGATTGCGTACTTCTAATGCTGGTAAAGCGTTATCTGATTTTCTTTCCAGGCCAGTGAATTGTTGGAAAACTTTTAGAGCCAGTTTTGTATGAATTATTCTATAAATGATTGGTTGTTCTTAACTGAATTGATTTTGAAGGTCTTAAACTGTGTTTTATAGTTCTTCTCCTGTGAAGTGAATATATGAAGCACAAACATTAGTCTCTTCATCTAGAACCTTCATATTTGGTTTTCTTTTGTCTTGATAGAGCCTATGAAGCATGAATTGCTATATCATATGTGAGACACACACATGCAAGCACATATACACACAGCTTTCCTGGTATGTGTGGCATCAACTTTGGTCATCATCTCATGGGCATAACTTTCTTCAGTTCCACTTACTATTTGTATGATCCATTGAAGTCTAAGGTACATCAACATGTTATATTTAACTGATGGTTTTTTTGGCATTGTTATGGGATGTGTTTGCATTTTTGACAAGCACATGTTTATTTGTGCTGCAAGCCTGTGGCGTACATAAGGGTCTTTCTCTGCCCAATGCATGAAGCAGTCTGCAGTTATGTGCATAAAAACAATTTTAGTAGTGTGTGAATTCTAATTTCTCATTACTAGTTTGATGATGGGTTTGATGTGCCTTTACCCCTTCTCCTTTTGAATGCCTTCTTGTTTTCTCACATGATACAAACCTAAATATTCAAGAGGAAGTAAATCTGTGTTCGAATCTTCTGCCAAAAACCTGTACATGCATAGAATGCTGCTTCTATAGACTCTTCTGAGGCCATGTTTATAACTCGCTGTAACCCAAGTTGTTTAGATGTTGTGAGGTCCCAAATGCTCTACCTGCTTGGTTTTTTTTCTCGTGAAAGACAAAAAGGTCTGAAATTTGCCTGGGGACCCATTATTACAGGATTTGTTATTTGTATATGCTGTTTTGCTTGGTCCTTGCATATTTAGTACCCAAAAGAGGATAATTTTCGTGCTTCATTCTGGCCTTAGCTTTTAGTGCATGTTTATTTGTGTGAACCAAATCTTTAACTACCTCAAAATATTTGTCGCTGTCCACCAATATTCTCTAGAAATACTTCCCAAGTCTTCATTTCAGAGGGAAACAAATGGCTATACGTGACTTGGCTGTATTTTCTGTCTCTTGCTGAATTACTTGAATACAAGAGTGATTCAGTTCGTTTTCTTCTGTATTGTGGCAGAGCAACCAGGGGTGCTTCAGGTTGTCCCAAGCAGGACGCTCCAGCTGCATACGGGACCTGTGAAGCCGCATTCATGATCTGTGATGCTGCACTAGAGTGCACTTACTCTCAGTTGGCTGTGAATAGTGTCCTGTATCAATCTGATCGTTCTGCTATCCATGTTATAAACCTCTATGATGTATTAGATCACATACAGTGTTGGTCTGGTGGGAGCTTGTGTGTGATTTCTCCGTGGTGTTATACTATTTGGTTATTTTAAAGGCAAAAGGGGCAATTTTGCCATTAAAGCATTTTTCCTGAGAAATTTGTTACTAATGTTTTCAAAATAGGCATATTTGTCACTGCTATTAGTGACACATAAAAACATGTTGATAAAGCGATGTTGTAGTAGTATTTTGTCGATGTAGAGCCAACAGATACAAGTAAAAATGGTAAAAAGAAAAAATTATTGTATGTTCATTTAAGTTGTTTTTCTTTCTTATTTTTCATCTTCAACACCAAAGCCATCGTCTCTAACCTGTCTCCTCAATCCGTTGGAAATGGAAGATCAGAGAATTGTTCCAACGAATTATTCCATCATGATTTCCATTCAACTTGCTTACACAACTAAAGTAGTCTTAGTCTCAACTATAGCAACATGAACTCATGAATTTGCTCAACTCCAGCAACGGTAGCTACTTGGCAATTGTTGCTTGTCAGCTGCAATTGTTAGACAATTATTGCTTATCATGTCTTGTGCATGATCTGTTGCTATTAGATAACCACCTACTTCGTTCGTCCCTCCTGGATGTCACCACTGTCACTAATGTCAAAACTTTATAGCAAATATACCCATTTGAAAAACATTGATGGCAAATATGTCCGTTTAAAAAACATTAATAGCAAATATATCATATATTGATTGACGTGGTTGACGGAATATCTAATCACTCTAACGGAACATTCTTTATGATAGTGGAATATTCACACTGTTAACTATCATAGTGGTGAATATCTCATTCTTCCAAAACATTAATGACGAATATGTTTATTTAAAAAGCGTTAGTGGCAAATTTCTTCAAAAAAATATTTTAATGGCAAAATTATTTTTTAGCCTATACTTTAACGGCAAAATTGCTCTTATTTTAAATCTCCCAATTTGTCTTGGTTGCCTTGTCGCTGCTTGTGTTGCTGATTTCATTAACTACCACTGTTTCTTACGTCATTCGTTCTGTTTGTCTCTGTGCTTGTGCTAATGTACAGTTTTTAGCGAAAATAGTAGTTTGTTAATCAAATAGTTATTTGAAACCTTTAATACTTGCTTAAAGTATACTACATCTATCCTAAGTTTTTTGGCACATTTTGTTTCAGCTCAATGATTAAGATGTCATAAATTTTAATACTTTTTCCCATTTTGCCTCCATGAAACATGAGTGACTAATTGTTAGATTTTAGGCTTTAGTGACTTATTCAAAAAAATTTTCAAAGTGGGGCCAATTTGAAAATTTTGAAAAATAAGGACTAAAATGAAAATTCTTACAAAATATAAGGATCAAATTGTAAGGGTTTAGGGTTTAAGAGAATTTTGAATCCGTATCCAACAACTACTAAAACTCTAGTTTAGAGTCTTTAGACTATTGAGTAGCTATACGATAGTGATATCATTTTTTTAATATTTTTATAGTTAAATGGCATAAAAAGTTTTTACTTTACATTTACAGTAAGAAATTGATAATTTAAAATATCTATTAATTCTAAAAAATATTAGAGATACCGAAATTATTAAAAATATGGGATAAAATGTCAGATAGTATTAAAAAATGGGTAAAATGTCAACTTTTAAGAATAAGGAATATAAGATGTAAGTTTAGTGAAAGAATTACATGTGTACGTTTCCCTTGTTAAAAAATAAAATGGGAAATAGGAAGTTTGAATAAATTGTAATTTTAATCAATTGCGAACGTTTAATGAGCGTATAAAGCATATTGTTCCAAAACCATCTATTTTGCTGCTATCTGGCTTAATCATCTTGACTATTATTATCAATTTTCTACGACTATCCCACTTGGCATCGTAGCAGAAGGTTAGTCTCATCCTGTAACAACACTATGCTAACTATTAAGAAAAGATTTTTAGTTGCAGTACAAGAAAAATCTTGAGGCATGAATGCGTTCTACTTTCTTGTCACTATGGCCGCACAAAAAACAAAAATAGAAAATCACAGAAAAGACAACGCTTTACAGATGGTGATACAGAGGTGGTTCATTTCTCATTAACCTCTTTAATTGAACCTCATTAATTTTGGGTCATATGTGAATTTAGGGTAGGTAAGTTTAATCCGCATGCAGCTTTTGCTCATTAGTCTCCAAGTTGTCGTTTATTATATCTCCTACCACAAGCACCGTCCCTACCTACTGACTTGATGCTTGCGAATGGCATCCCTCTCCCTCACACGAGCACATATCTACATTTGCCCAACTCGACACCTGACAACCCACCACAAGCTGCATTTGCCATCCCAGCCCATGCACTGCAATCCCTTATGAGGCCATCAAATCCACATTCCATTTTTGTTGCAGCAGGCTTGACCTTTTCCTGCTCCTCGTGGTAGATTCAAATTTGATCGTAAGCTAGGGCAGATGGGTAAATGAATTGACCGAGTTCGGTTTGAAAACAAAGCTAAGTAGATAATAACGATGACAGAGGACGAGGATTTCAGTTGTGAGGATTTGGACTAGACGTGGTTGTTGACTGCCGGCAACCAAAGTCTGGACCAATTGATGCGACAAGGTGAGGGGGGCTAAGGGGACCGGATCGGGAGCTAATGGTGGAAGTAATTATGTGTTAGGATGTACCGTATAAATGCATGGTACCTAGATTTTTGGGCAAAAACTGAACAGTGGTGTGTTTTTGGCCCAACAAAAATGGCGCTTTCTTTATTTGCCCCAGGTGAATTTTCTTTTCCTCTCAATTTTTTTTTAATTTTCTTACTGATCCTGGGTTTTACTTTCTTACAATCGAATCCATAACGGGTGAAGGCCATCATCGTTTTGATGCGGGACAACTCCAGTTCAAACATTGTTTGCCATATGAATAAAAACGAGTAACCAGCGGATGTGCCCAGAAAAAAACAATGAAAAATTTTCAAGAAAAGTCGCAGGTTATCACTCTTTACTGTCTCCGTATTTGTTTTTCCAAATAAATGACCGCCTCATTTTGTAGTATTTACTATTTCAGTCCCAAAATATTGTTATTTATCTTTTTAGTTCGGAAAGTTTGCTTATTTATGACCAAGTGGCCTAATTAAAAATTGCAGCAGCAACATGCTACCAATCCACCTAGTTGTCATCTAATTACTGGAGATATTCCCCGCGTTAGCTTTGCTGTGCCGGGTTTCCCCCGAGACATCTTGTAAGGTTAGCAATTAATTTGTCTAATTAACTGAACGTGGAGGAGCAAGTTGTAATTAGCTTTAGAAATTTATCTGGCCGCATTCTATATTAGCCGTCGAATCTAATGATGAGGGAAGAGGGCCCGACATGAGTGACCGACGCTTGATTGGAAAAGGCCAAAATACAGTTAAAGCCCCCGAACTCGGCAAGCAGGACACTTACCTCCTGAACTCGGGGCAACTTAACCCTAAACTTGACAAAATAGGTCAGTCAACCCCTTTAACTAACACGTGCAGCATGCGATGTAACTTCTGTCAATTAAAAAAAATGCAAAAAGTATATAAAAGCTACTAAACTTCTTTATTGTTCTCTTTGACACATTAATCTTTAATTCCCAACATCAAGGTCACCTTATCAATATTTTCAAGGTTCTAAAAGTTTCTTTTCTAGAACCACCATGTAGTGTGGCCGGAAGACATCCATCAACCCCTCTGAAACTGCTACTTGTGTCATCGGAGTGGTGCAAGGTTGACGCTACTCTACCTAAGCCAAGACGAGGCTGGGCGCGTGTCAACATCTGGGATAGGCTATGGGGTAATTGACAGTGATTCGGATATGTGGGAGGAGACGATGAGGTTGCCTGGACAAAATCTTGGATGGACAAGGCCTTGATTTTTGTAAGGTAGGAAAATAAGAAGAAATTGGGTTGGATTTATCCCTCGACTTCAACCCCAGCGTCGGAGGAATCACCTTCCTTTTGGGCGGAGCATTTGGCATTTGACTTCGATGCCAGTTTGTGCGAGCCGAAGGAGGTGGTGCAGGCGATGATGTTAAGAAGGTGTTGGAAGTGAGCGACCAACTGTTGCTTGGTGTAGTGGAAGAAGAATCAATGCCCTCACCGGATGAGTTTGAATGGCGGGGGAACTGATGTAGTGCAAGGGGCAACAGATGGTGAACAACGTTAGTGATTTGAAGATCACGTGATGCCAGGTGCCACGTTAAAAGGGGATTGACTGACCCACTTTGCCAAGTTCAGGGGTTGAGTTGCCATGAGTTGAAGTTTAGGGAGAGAATGTCCTGGTCATCTAAGTTTGGGGGCTTCAGTTATATTTTGGCCATTGTAAAAAAAAGGTTGCATGAATATCGAACAGAAAGAGAAGCAACGAACAAAATCGAAATGGGAGCCAACAGCAAGAAAAAGAAACTGCAATACTTTCTTCTATCCCGTTAACGAGAACCACATGACACAACACAGAATCGGAAGCATTTGAGAGCGGGTTTTGATTCGAGGGCTGGGGTCGGTTTGTTCATTCTATCTGGAATCGCGACAATGGCAACGCATAGACGAGGCGGGACAACGAGGCCCCACATGGCGAGAACCGTTCTTCCGTATCAGACGCCGAGGCTAAGAGACCATTACCTTCTGGGGAAGAAGCTGGGGCAGGGCCAATTCGGGACCACGTACCTGTGTACACACAAAGAGACGGGCACGCTCTACGCCTGCAAATCCATCCCCAAGCGGAAGCTCGTGTGCCGGGACGATTACGAGGACGTGTGGAGGGAGATTCAAATTATGCACCATCTGTCGGAGCACCCCAACGTGGTTCGGATCAAGGGGACGTATGAGGACCATGTTTTCGTGCATTTGGTGATGGAGCTCTGCGCCGGCGGCGAGCTTTTCGATCGGATAGTTGCCAAGGGGCATTACAGCGAGAGGGAGGCGGCGAAGCTGATCAAGACCATCGTGGCTGTTGTGGAGGGCTGCCACTCTCTTGGGGTTATGCATAGAGATCTCAAGCCTGAGAATTTCTTGTTTGATACCCCCAGCGAGGACGCCAAGGTCAAGGCCACCGATTTTGGCCTGTCCGTCTTTTACAAGCCAGGTTTTTTATTTCCTTCCACCCATTTTTCTTTTTTCGTTGCTTCTTCTGGTTTCATTTTTTATGATTGATTGGTTCTCTTTATGTTTGATCTTCTTTCTTAGGATTATTCAATGTCCTGAGTCTTTCAATCCTCCTGTGTTCTTTGTCATAAATGCCTTTGTTTTTCTATTGCTCATATCTCAATGAACTGATGTCAGAGAGGCCGCATATATTCTCAGGACTGATGATTTTTTTTTTTTTAATTTTTTAGCGAACAAACATGTGATTTGTTTTTTAGTGAACAAACATGCATCTTGGTACACGAAGACTTAATAACAAAATTTGCTAATCCTATATGCTGAGCCTAAATAAACGATGTTTATGTATAGTATGTAAGTGTTTGCCCCGTGATCACAGCGATATGTTTCTAATCTATGGCTCATGTTCTATTTTCTGTATTCTTTGGAACCAAAAATCCAAAACCAAAAAGGAGTATATGTATCCCGAGGCTGAAAATTTTCAAACTATTCCACCCACCCACCCACCTTTCAGAGAAATTGAATTTGGTTTTTGTGTCTGTGTCTCCTCAGGACAACACTTTCATGACGTAGTGGGTAGTCCATATTATGTGGCACCAGAGGTGTTGTGCAAGCGTTATGGACCTGAAGTTGATATATGGAGTGCTGGTGTCATTCTTTACATATTACTTTGTGGAGTTCCACCCTTTTGGGCAGGTTGCTTATCATTTGATCTTACTACCACAACAATGAGCTTCCCTCTGGTCCTCATCTTTTCTTTTCAACTGTTTGTTGCTTCTCTGCTTTTCTTTCGCTACTCGCAGAGTCTGAATCGGGGATCTTCAGACAAATTTTACATGGAAAGCTAGATTTTCAGTCTCCACCTTGGCCTAGCATATCTGATAGCGCCAAAGAGTTGACACAAAAGATGCTAGAGAGGGACCCTAAGAATAGAATATCTGCTCATGAAGTGCTATGTAAGTCAACAATAATCGGTTTCTACAGTTTTTTTCTTCTTCTTTTGTCATCCCTCTCATTTGTCTGTTCAACTCATACAAGTAATTGGTTTATATGTCAGGCCATCCTTGGATTGTGGATGACAGAGTTGCCCCAGATAAACCTCTAGATTCTGCTGTCTTATCACGGTTGAAGCATTTCTCAGCCATGAACAAACTTAAAAAGATGGCTCTGCGTGTATGCAAAATTCTCCTTCAGCTTGTTGTCATGCCGTTTCAAATTCAAAATGACATTCTATAAGTGAAGTTAGGGCAGATGCAGGGTGGTCCAATAGGCATAGTTTTGACACGAACTTGAAAGCGGTTAAAGAAAAAAAAGCTCTCTAAGTATTTGTTATTGTATTAACATGAGCCATGTCCTGTGTATTCTGCATTTCTAAGACTGAAAGATCTGTTTGCAGGTAATAGCTGAAAGGCTTTCAGAGGAAGAAATTGGTGGTTTGAAGGAGCTGTTCAAAATGATAGACACCGATAATAGTGGGACTATAACATATCAAGAACTGAAAGATGGTCTTAAAAAAGTCGGCTCCCAACTAACAGAAACAGAAATCAAGTCTCTGATGGAAGCGGTACTTATATATCCTAATTTCTTACAGAGAAATCATGATAGCTTTTCCCAACTCTCAAAAGCTCTAAACTCTTATACCAAGTCTATTCACAGAAGCAGCATGTGTGTTATGTTAATGATAAGTCACAGTAATAATAGATTCTTTCCCTTGCTAGCATCAACAAAATGATTTCAACAGTTGCCTCTCCGTGTCTTTTCCTATTAATTCAAGCATGGCATTTTAGTCATTATAAACATGATGGACTTGTATCACAGTTGGAGCTGACTTTTGGCAGGCTGATATAGACAACAATGGATCAATAGACTATGGTGAATTCCTTGCTGCTACGTTGCACTTGAATAAAATGGAAAGAGAAGAAAATTTAGTTGCAGCCTTCTCTTATTTTGACAAGGATGGTAGTGGTTACATCACCATTGATGAGCTCCAACAAGCTTGCAAAGAGTTTGGTCTAGCTGATGCTCACCTGGATGAAATGATTAAAGACATTGATTTAGATAATGTAAGTCGTTTTAGTCCGCCAAGCCCTTTTGCTTATCCATTTATTTCATTGTTGAAGTTATACTCGAAAACATTTGACTGCTTAGGCTGAATTTCTTGTTTGATATGGAAATACTAATTGATATCACATGAGGAGTTTTGGCTTG
This sequence comes from Aquilaria yunnanensis, assembly GCA_039654915.1. Lineage (NCBI taxonomy): Eukaryota > Viridiplantae > Streptophyta > Magnoliopsida > Malvales > Thymelaeaceae > Aquilaria > Aquilaria yunnanensis. Next base: position 40,138,778 of record CM077600.1, on the reverse strand, counting down.
ATGAGCTCAAAGTGAGGGCTAGTAGAGTAGTTTGACATCAACTATGATATCTATTCCTGCTTGTATTTTACCTGTTTTCAATGTTACCCAAGGATGGGCGCATCCTATTGCTTGTTACGCAAGTTATATTGGCATTGACTTGGGGAGGAATCATCTTCTGCTGCCTGTATGTATCAATGGCCATTTGGAAAAAAGCTTGATTTTGTGTGTGGTGTTGATTTGCATCTGCAGGATGGACGGATTGACTACTCGGAGTTCACTGCGATGATGAAAAAAGCTGACATTGGAGATGTTGGGAAAAGCAGAACCATGAGAGGCAACCTCAACTTTAACATTGCCGATGCATTCGACACAAAAGGGTCAAACTAAGAAACTAACCCAAACTCTTCTGTATAGATACAGGGGGGGACTAAATTATGTAAAACCTCACTATCCACTCCTGATATAGGTTGTTAATTAAACAGACAACGATCCAAGTGATGTGCTTCACATTTGTCTAAATTTCATTCTTCGGTAATACAGATCTCTCCCCCTTAATTTCTTCCTCTTTTTTTTTTTCTTCTTGTTTTCCGGATTTGCTGCGGTTTAATTATATCTTTGTTTCTTTTATATGTTTGTAGTTAATCCTTTCACAATTATTTTTGTCCCTCAAACTTTATTGATTCCCTCATTTAAGTTTTTTTTTCTTGTATGGCTGTCAATGAATAAAACGAATATAAATGAGCTCTATTCATGTTTGTTCATTTAAGTTTTAACCGAATACAAATACAAATACAAATATGAACAAGCCTTATTTGTGTTTGATCGTTCATTTGGTAAAAAATGCTATTTTTATTTGTTCGTAAACAGTAGTAAACGAACTAAAAAAATAAATGTATTCATGAATAGAAATAAATGAACATATTCATGAATGATATATATGAACAAGTTCAAAAACAATTTAAACTAACCTAAACAAACATAAAGGATCAAATTTAAACAAATGAACACATAAATAAACACAAACAAACATCATCTTAGTCTAAGTGACTAATGAAAATCTAGACTTGAAAAGGGATGGATATTACATGTAGATGGTTTATGTAGACATAAATCGGTATATATATTAATATAAATAATAAATTAATAAATGAACAAATAAAAAATAAATATAAATGAACAATAATCAAATTATTTGTGAATATAAATGAAAGAATACAAACTTGTTCATGTTCAATTGTTTAAATAAACGCACAAAAAATCATATTCATATTTCGTTAAGCTTAACAAACAAATAAAAACAAATTTTTGCTGTTGATTGGTGAATGCGATGGAGGCCATGCAGTCTCTCTAACTACAGTTCCATAAATTATGGGGACCGACAAACTTTTGGGAAAAGAAACATATGTAAAAGAGGAGCATGAGACTACACTATCACAAGGTCATATGCTAAGCATCCAAAACTGAGCTTCCTATATTTTGTTATTAGGAAATCCAAGACTTAATTGACCACTTCCTTACCTCCCATTTACCACAGGAAATATTTATATATGTTGATGTGTACATTAATAATAAGAATAATAATAATAATAAGATCAAGAACAACAACAATAATAATAAATATCATTGCCACGTATTCTGTTTCTACACAATGGACAGCAACATTATGTGGGCAGTACAACATCTTTCTACCAGGATTTTGCCCCCAACATTCCCTAAATAATCCACATTGGGGGAAAATTGAATAAGCATACATTAAACAAGTGAAAAGGGCAGGAAAATAACATAAGATCTCTTTTTGTCCCCTAAAGTTTGCCCAAGAAATGTTCTAAATGATTGCTGAATCTTGATCAGGTTGTGTGGTGATCGATAGAAAGAAAGCCAGCTTCGTATGAGGCACTAGACCAGTTACACATCCTGCCAGTTTGTGATTAAAATCTACCCTAAGCTGCAGGTGCAACCAACAACATCTTCATTCATATATTTTCTTTCTCTTCAATAGCGTCGGAAGTATTGAGACAAATCCAATCAGGAAAAGCACCGACAAAGTTTTAAAATCATATAGATCCTTAACTGACCGGAGATCTCCAAGAGCAAGGCCCGCCTGAAAGGAAAAAAAAATATCGAAACAACCAATTCAAACCATTACCCAGTGCTTTTTGAAAGGAAATGACCATAGCATGCGAGCATGACAAGGTAGGGATCGCAGTGAATAACACCAAAAAGGGAAACACGAGGTTATTCAGCAATCACTGAATTAGAAATCCACAAACCGACAAACTACTTATCAAGTAGACCTTTTTGTGGATGAGGTAAAACTTGGCCATACTTTCGAATATCAAAAGCTGTTATATTATCTAGATTTATTACAATGAACCTATACTACCGACTTAAGACTAGTCTTTGGTATAGCTTCCATGGATGGAAACCTTATTAACAACATAAAAAATCACTCTACCCAAGCAGGGCATAACATCCACAAACTGTAATTCAGGAAAAAGAAATTGAGAAGAACATGCATCCCTAGTGAGGAAATTCCATAACAGATGTCACGAAAACTAAGGAAATCATACGATCCAGTAGCAGATTAAAACTTTGAATCACATGAAAATGTTCATAAAAACTTACTCTGACAGTTATATAGGAGGCTGGAATAAGACCAATCAAAGTTGCCAAAAAGAAAACATGAAATGGTATGTCAACAATTGGTGACGCCAGATTGATAAAAAGGTTTGGCAAAGTTGGAGTTATCCTCAGAAAGAGCATGTAATTCAGCAGCTTGTCCCTGCGCTTGGCGATCTGATTTGACAGGAGCACACATTAACTTAGCAACAATAGAGATGGTGCAACAAGATGAAGGAATAGATACAAAAAATGAAATAATCAAGCATATGAAGATTTGAAGGCAAATACCTCTGCCCGAAAAAAGCTTAGCTTTTCAGGCCACAGCCAATTAACTAGGGGCCTTCCTATCATCTTAGACAGAAAAAAGCAGGAAGATGCTCCAGCAGTAGCATTGAACACAACCAAGAAGAGGCCTCTAACAACACCAAAAAGGGCTCCCGCTAGGAGGGACATGAAAATGGTTCCAGGAATCATGAAAGTCTGCATGAAGATGTAAGTTGAACAGTAACCCAGAATGAACTGTGCTGGGTAATCATTTGCGTAAGTCGCAAGATTATCTCTGGAAGGAAAAAATACATACAGTTTAGGCCTTCAGGAAATGGATTTGCAGTGAATATGGAAAAAGAAGACTATGGTGATACAGTTATCAGTAAATTGAGCTTCGCACAAGAAAATTGCCAAACCAGAACTTAAATGCAACAATAGCAGTTAAAAGTGTCCATCCTACCAAGTAATCAAACCATTACTCGTTGAAGACTTACTAGGGGACACCCCAACTGAAATATGCACAAGATCGTTCTTCGGTAAGCTAAGTTTCACTCAAGATGTTAATCAACCACAAACTCATCCTTTATCTAGGTTTAGGACAGGCTGTACTTTGGGAGAGTTCCAGCCCTCCAAGCAATGGAAAAAAGATACAAGGCGAGAAAAAGAATATAACAGCACAAACTAATTAATTCTATTAGTGCTACTCTTGGAAAACTGGCCATTATATGACAGCTTGAGAAAGCAAGTCGCAGCGCATGGTAAAAGGCTATCAAATGCAGTATGCTTCTGAAGACAAACGGAAGCACTCGTTCTAACCATCCGAACTCTTCACGCAACCAAAATGCTCAACCTCTTACTCTTGTTCCAAGCCTTCCATCATTTCTCTCAAACGTGAATCAAATGAACGGTAATTAGGGTAAAAACTTATTGGATCCCTTCCTCTCACACTCAACCTTTCTCGTATCCACGATTTCCGTCAGAGACCAATGTCTAGAAAACAAAGACGCAACACAACAATACTTTCTAACTTCAACTTGCAACTCTTTGAGATGAGCAATCCATGTACGTGCCAAATAAAGCCAAAACTAGCACCAAAACTATGCAATGGAAATGGAATACACACACTTGACCAAGACAACGAAGTTACCAACAACCATTAAAGACAAGCCATCAGAGTAGATCCGAAGCTAAGACCTACTTGAGCAAACGGATATCAGAGACGGTGCGAGGCAACCTGAGCTTCCCGTACTCAGCAGCAGGCATGGTAAGGTAGATGCAAAACAAGCCAACAGAGAAAATGGAGAAAACCCCCAAAAATGCGGCGAATTCCCATCGGGACAGGGGAAGCCTATCAGATTTGAACCTCTTAGCGGTCGGGGAATCGTCATCCTTGGCGGCGTTGATGACGGCCGCGCTCTCCTCGTCTCTCAAGACGTTCCTCGGTGCCGCCATTGACGTGACGAGGAGGACAAGCAGCAGCTTGATCTGGGTGTCTCTAAAACGCAGTTCGACAATCAAAAGCTCATTATTTGACGAAATCCCATCGGTTGCAATGAATTGAGAACCGAATGGAAAACTGATCTGAAATGGGGATCAGTGGACGCGAGATTGAAGACCCAAAAAAGGTCTAAGGGTGACGACACGGAGGGTTTGAGATGTTGTAAATTTGAATGAAAATGGGCACGAAAATTAGAAACCCTAGAGAGAAGGGATTTGGGGGTTAGCTTGAGAGGGTTAATGAGGAAGGATTGGACTGAGAAATAGGGGTTTGGTTTGGTCGCTTAAGTCGGAGAGATGGAGGCTTGCAGAGACACAAGCTTTTATTGGAAACAAGTTCACGACCGGAGGAAGGACTTGGACCTGGAGCAGTTCTATTCTGCTCCCGAGCCTTTTTCCTTTTCCTTCTTTTTCTGTATCTTTTTGCTTTTCGTTTAACTACATTTATCCCCTAAGTTTTAGTCAAAATCACATATACCCTCGAGCGTTAAAATTTATCCCCTAAAATTAAGGTTTTTAAAGTTAATTTCAGATAACATAGAAAATGAGCCGATAAATTTACATTTTAAAAGCCATGCGTGTAAACATTATTCGAATTAAAGTTTAGGATGAGAGTAATCCAACAAGCTAATTTTTGTTTTTCCGTTTCCTTTTCTTAGACCATTCATTATAAAACTAGTTTACATGCTATGGGTTTCATTCTCTTTTTAAGTTTTAAAAATAAATAAATATTAAATGGTATCTAAATAATATTAACACAAATAACATGTATTGGATTTAAACTAGTGAGACAATGAAAAAAAAAGGATGAACTAAAAAATAAAATGCCTAACAAGGGTATAAATTACCAATATATAAAATAATATAAATAGGAAGCCATGATTTTGAAAGGGTAAATGACACTAATCATCCCTAAACTATCACTTATGTTGCATATTGATCCTTAAACTATAAAATGTTACATCATCATCCTAAAACTATTAATAATGTTGTAATTTTCATCTTCTAAGACTAAACTGAATATTTAAATTGAATTGTGTGGCAACGTCGGGTTTTCGGGAGTCGCCACCAATCGGTTTTCGCTCAGGTCGATTGGATACCTTAAAATATGGTCTGCGAGAGTTCGGGGATCGGGAGTACGGTTACGCTAAAACAATATTGTTATAGCGCCCAAAATTGGCACCTTAGTTGATTTTAATTTTGTTTTACTTTGCTTTAAAAAAAAATCCAGTTAATTTTCAAACTAGAAATTTTAACTGAATTAGTCGAAATGTGGATTTTTTAAGTTAAGTTGATATTTCCAAACCATGGACTCTGCCGAGTCATTTGGACACGGAAGTTTTTAATTCCGAACCATGGACTCTGCCGAGTCACCCGGACACGGAATGTTGATGATATTTTAAATAATTTAATCCATATCGTAAAATATGAATTTTTATCTTTTGTATTTATTTAATTTATTTAATTAAAAAATTTTGATATTTTTCAAACCGTAGATCCTGACGGATCATCCGGATATGAAAATTATTTTAAAAAGGTGAGCCAAAAAATAATTATTTAATCAAAATTTCATTTATTTAATAATGAAACCAAAAATTTATGTATATTTCAAAAATAAAAGAAAATTTTTAATATTTTATTTGTTTTATTTTGTTTTAATGAAAGATTAACCAAAAGTAATTATTTAATTAAGAAACCAAAAATTTATATGCATATTTTAAAAATAAATAAAAGTTTTTGATATTTATATATTTTATTTTTTTGTGTTCTTTTTTATTGATAAAATAAGTCTAAAATATTTAAAAAAAAATTAATTCTTTTTTCTTGTTTATTTTTATTACCTTTATTTGAAATTATTTGGGTAAAATTTTATTTTGTTTAATAAAGGAAACAAAAAGTTATATCTTTTTATTATTTTGAAAGAAATAAGTAAAATATTACTGGATAAAAAAAATAAGTAAAATATTATCCCAAAGTTTTTCAATCAAAAAGTAAAATATTACTGAATAAAAATAAATAAGTAAAATATTATCCCAAAGTTTTTCAATCAAAAAGTAAAATATTACTGAATAAAAATAAATAAGTAAAATATTATCCCAAAGCTTTTCAATCAAAAAGTAAAATATTACTGAATAAAAATAAATAAGTAAAATATTATCCCAAAGTTTTTCAATCAAAAAGTAAAATATTACTGAATAAAAATAAATAAGTAAAATATTATCCCAAAGTTTTTCAATCAAAAAGTAAAATATTACTAAATAAAATCCTGAAGTTTTTATATCCTTTTATTCTTTTTACTAATAAAGAAACTAAAAAGTTATACTTAATAAATAAGTAATATATTGCTGGATAAAGAGATAAGTAAAATATTAGCCCAAAGTTTTTATTTTTTAATAAAAGAAAATTTATTTATATACTTTATGTAAAAAAAAAATATATATATATATTTTATATACTTTATTTAAAAAAATATTTTCCAAGCCATGGATCCTGGCGGATCATTTGGACATGGAGTTTAATTTTTATTAATTATTTATTTAATTAATTATTAATTAAATCATAATTTTTATTGGATTTTTATTATTGTTTTTCTTGAATTTTTAATTATTATTACTATAGAAATATATTTAAAAAACAGAATTGATTTTTTTTGTATTTTTAGAATTATTTAATTATGTTTGTTAAATAATTTTTAATAAAAAGAATAAAAAGTTTAACTTTTTGTTCTCTTTAAAGAAATAATTAAAACATATGTTTCAAAATAATAAAAGATAATTGTCTTTAAAAAATGATTTTTAAATAGAATAAAGTTAATTATTCACATAAAAGAATCTTCTTTTAATTAGTTACTGTTTACTTATTTATTTATTTTTTATGATTAAATAAGTGAAATAAATTTTATCATAAAATAAAATTTTGGCATAAAGGAAAATTAAATAAAGTAAGGTAAAGGGGAGGTTTTATTTTAGTTTAGACATAAAAAAAATGCATAAAATAACACATGTAAACATATAAAGGAATATTAAAAGATAATAAATAAATAAATAAAGTGGGGCTTTTTGACCATCCACTTAAAAAAAATAAATAAATAGGAGGTATAACCTTCCATGAATTATAAAAGTTAGCAAAAGTTAGAAAAGTTAGATGTTAATAATGATAATAACAATAATAAAAGGTTAGTAAATTAGTAACAATAATAATAATAAAAGGTTAGTAAAGTTAGTTGTTAATAACAATAAAAATAAAAGTTAGTAATGTTAGTTGAGTTAATTATCAATAATAACAACAATAATAATAAAAATTAGTAAGTTAATAATGATAATAACAATAACAATAAAAGTTAGTTATGTTAGCAATTAATAATAATAATAATAATAATAATAACAATAAAAGTTAGTATGGTTAGTAAGTTAGTGAGTTAATAATAGTAACAACAATAATAATAGAGGTTAGTGATAATAACAACAATAAATAATAGATAAACAAATAAATATTAAAAGAGTTAGTAATTAGTTTTTCTTTCTGCAAGGATAAAAGAAAAGGTTAGTGACCAAAGTGAAAGAAATTGAAAAGATGAATGATTATGTGGGAGTTTTACCTTTTGAAATTAAAACTTGAATTCTGAGAACAGGAAAACAGGGACGCGCGCGCGCACGAGGGGGAAAGGGGGCGGAGCTGGGCGACGGCACGCCAGGCGAGGGACGGCGAGGCAACGGCGGGCCAGGAATGGGGCGACGAGGCGACGGCGGGCCAGGCGAGGGACGGCGGTGTGACGGCGGGCCAGGCGAGGGGCGGCGGCCGGCGAACTAGGAGAGAGAGACGCGGCGGAGGGAGAGACGGGACACGACGGGAAGAGAAGCGGACGGCGGCGGGACGGCGTGGGAGCTACCGGCGGCGGCGGGCGTGGCTGGGCCGGACGACGGCGGCAGAGGAGAGAAAAACGGTGAACGGAGAGAGAGAGAGAGAAAACGGAAGAAAAGAAAAAAACAAACGAAGAAGATGGTCGAATCGTAAGAAAAAAAAGTTTTGGGACTTTCTGGGCAGAGAAAGGATAAGCTAGGGAATAAGGCTGTAATTTTATCTTTTTTTTGAAACGGAGCTCTAAGTTTTCTTTCTATTTTTTTCTGTGTTCAGCACAAAATTTGGGGGGCTATTTATAGAGGAAGTTTGGCTAAACTGTTGATGGATAAATTAATCAAAAATTTCAAACTTATCTTTTAAATTGGTAAAATGACAATTTTAGTCCTTTACGTCTCTCAGCCTCTGGATAAGTTCCTGAAGCTTCTGATTTTGACAATTTTGTCGTTTTCTGTCAATTTGCGCCAGAAACGTCGGCAGGCCCAAAATTTTATGTGACAAACTACCAAATGCTCCTGGAACTTTCAGAATTTGTCAATTTTTCCCGAAACTTCTTAATGTTGTCATTTTTACCTCAAACTTTTAAATTTTGCCATTTTTTTTGAGTTTTCTTTTTTTCTTTCAAATACACACATATATCATTTTAAATCAAATCTTCACAAAAAAAAATGTATTTTAAACTAATTAAAATTTTTAGTAATAATAATAATAATAAAAATAATAATTTTTTTTATTTAATTTCTTTTAAAATTTTTTATGGTCGGACGAAATTGGGTGTCAACAGCTGCCCCCCTTTGCATGCTTCATGAGACATGATGTATGCAAAGTCGTTACCAAATTTCGTCCGGCTTAGCTAGGCATTGAAAACCTTTTCGCCGCCTAAATCCTGAGGTTAAGGAACTCTCCTTAGAACCCCGGCGATAGGAGCTCTCCTATCGTTGAAGGAAAATTGATTGTTTCTGAGGCAAAGGTTCCATCCTTAAAACCTCGGATTGATTGATTGATTTCGAAGCAAAGGTTTCATCATTAAAACCTCGAATTGATTGATTGATTTCGAGGCAAAAGTTCCATCCTTAAAACCTTGAATTGATTGATTGATCTCGAGGCAAAGATTTCATCCTTAAAACCTCAGATTGATTGATTGATTTCGAGGCAAAGGTTCCATCCTTAAAACCTCAGATTGATTGGTTGATTTCGAGGCAAAGGTTCCATCCTTAAAACCTCGGATTGATTGATTGATGTCGAGGTAAAGGTTCCATCCTTAAAGCCTCGAATTGATTGATTGATGTCGAGACAAAGGTTCCATCCTTAAAACCTCGGATTGATTGATTGATTTCGAGGTAAAGGTTCCATCCTTAAAACCTCGAATTGATTGATTGTTTTCGAGGCAAAGGTTCCATCCTTAAAACCTCGGATTGATAATTGATCTCGAGGCAAAGGTTCCATCCTTAAAACCCCGGATTGATTGATTGATCTCGAGGCAAAGGTTCCATCCTTAAAACCCCGATGATGAAAATTGGTTGTTTTCGAGGCAAAGGTTCCATCCTTAAAACCTCGGATTGATAATTGATCTCGAGGCAAAGGTTCCATCCTTAAAACCCCGGATTGATTGATTGATGTCGAGGCAAAGATTTCATCCTTAAAACCTCGACGATTGATTGAGTTCGAGGCAAAGGTTCCATCCTTAAAACCTCGGATTGATAATTGATTGTTTTCGAGGCAAAGGTTCCATCCTTAAAACCTCGATGATGAAAATTGATTGTTTTCGAGGCAAAGGTTCCATCCTTAAAACCCCGATGATGAAAATTGGTTGTTTTCGAGGCAAAGGTTCCATCCTTAAAACCCCGATGATGAAAATTGATTGTTTTCGAGGCAAAGGTTCCATCCTTAAAACCCCGATGATGAAAATTGATTGTTTTCGAGGCAAAGGTTCCATCCTTAAAACCCCGGCGATGAAAATTGATTCTTTTCGAGGCAAAGGTTCCATCCTTAAAACCCCGATGATGAAAATTGATTATTTTCGAGGCAAAGGTTCCATCCTTAAAACCCCCATGATGAAAATTGATTTTGAGGCTAAGGAGCTCTCCTTAGGACCTCGAGCGAAATTTATATGAAAGCAATTGAAATTGGAATAATTTTCTTCGAAAGTGTGAATTTTCATAATAGGCGAGCGCAAAGAATTAGGCTTCGATAAAACGAGTGAATCTTGATGATGACAATAACACTGACAAATTATGTAAAGGGAACGGATGTTTGGAATCAATATCCAAGGTTCATCTAATATTTTCTTCAGTAAATATAGATTCCCTTGTGAGATATGTCATCCAAATAAGGTCAAAGCTTAACTACCCCAAAATGTTATGCCTAGTAGACCTAATAGGATGCGTCTCAAGAGTAATAAAAATTACTCTTTACTCAGCCATTCCAACCTAAAGGCATTGTCGCATGGTTTTAATATCAGCATGGACGAAACTATCTTATAAAAAGAAATTCCCTGAAAAGAAAAACTGAAACGCGAAAGAAAATGCTGATAATAAAACTAAAGGACAAGAAAAACGGATCAGATCGCTTCTTTCTTCCACAATACTTCAACAGGGTGAGTAGAGGACCATTATGGGAGTGAACTGGTCGGGAAAGACTGTCGTGTCCAGTCTATCTGAATCATTGCTGGATCTGGTTCAGGAACAAAAGCTTGTATTTTATCTAGCAATTCTTCAGCAGTTGTTGCGGATATTATGATTCGCCGTGCCACTCTTGATATGAAATTCTTCTGCATAGCATAATCCATAAAAGCTATCAGACCTGTAAAGAAATTGTTAACATTCAAAAGCCCAATGGGTTTCTTATGCAAATTAAGTTGGGCCATGGAAGCAATTTGAAAGACTTCTCCCAATGTGCCAAAACCACCTGGTAGAGCGATAAAAGCATCAGCATTTAAAAGCATTTGTAACACACGCTCTTGCAAATTTTTAACCACTAATTCTTCTCCAATCGTGCCCCCAGAAACAAATTTCAAAGGTCCAGGGATGATGCCCAAAACTTGACTTCCTCCTAAAGATGCTGCTGATGCTACACCTCCCATTAGTCCGACACTACCTCCTCCATAAACTAAATGTATTTTTCGCTCAGCTAATACTCTACCCAAATGGTTGGCTGCCTTTAAATACTCTTCATCTTTTCCAGGAAAAGCCCCAGAAAATACACAAATACTTCGGGGTTTACGAGTGGAGGTTTTCTCCATTCCTATCCTTACCCATGTGAAAAAAGAAGAAAAGAGGATATATTTATAGAGATGAAAAGATAAAGTAATAATTTTATTCTCAAGAGTGGATACATTATTGCCAGCTATACACAGTAGTCACGACTATGGCTCAGGTCGGGAGTGGGTACATTATCGTCAAAAGAGGAGGAAAATTTCAAAAGCAACTAAAATATACAGTAGTCGCGATTGTAGCTTATGTCAGGAGTAGGTACGTGATTGTCGGAAGTGAAGGAAAATTTCAAAAGTGGCAGCTATATACAGTAGTCCGTGTCAGGAGTGGGTACATTATTGCCAAAGGAGGAGGAAAATTTCAAAAGCGACAGCTAGCATGTACAGTATCGTGACTATGGCTCATGTCAGGAGTGGATACATTATTACCAAAAGGGGAGGAAAATTTCAAAAGCGACAGCTAGCACGTACAGTAATCGTGACTTTGATCCTCGTCTTCCACTGGCTTTCTATGAATCGGTGATTTGCATCTCATTTAGCTTTCTCACAAACTGGCAAACAGGGTCGTTTAGGGTTAGATTCCCAAGACTGTAACGATCTCGTTCTTTTTGGAAAATTATCCATAATCCAACCACCTCAAATTGCACTATTCCGCAAGAATGCGCTTCAAGAACCTCTCGAATATCTTCTAGAGATTCCTTACGCAAGCCATTCTTAATGAATCTTATTCTATCATTACGATTTCTGGTGATCACTCCTGGAGAACGACAGTTATTGCCGCAAATCCACCATCTACAATTATGACAAACGCCTAGCCTTTTTGCTCTTCTTTTTTTGGCATAAGCGCTTTTACCAAAGCCGGGCATACGGGGAAAGAACGCTTCTGGAACTTCACCAGCTGAACGAACCTTAGCTTCAATTAGCGACCGCACATTATCAGGAATGCCTTTGTGCATAAATACTCTGAATCGTTCACATCTAGCTTGATAAATCTTTTTAAGAACATTTATTGGGAAGGAAGGAAAATACTTTCGTAGGGCGGAAAGAGAAGACTCCATTGATGAAGGAGGCAAAGAAAGAAATTAGTGATTGTAGGAAACGAAAATAACTAACACATATTTATAGTGATGAAAGGGATAATGCGTTAATTACACTTACAGAAGCAAGTACATTATTGTCAAAAGAAAAGACAAATGACAGCTTATATGTACAGGAATCATGACCGTGGCTCTCATCTTCCACTGATTCATGTCCAGTAATGGCTTCAATGCTTTCTATAAGTCGGGGATTTGCTTCCCATCCAGTTTTCTTACAAACTGACAAACAGGGTCGTTTAAAGTCACATTCCCAAGATTGTAACGGTTTCGTTCTTTATGGTAAGTCCTCCATAAACCGATAATTTCACCTTGCACTTTTCCACAAGAATGCGTTTCAAGAGTCTCTCGGATATCTTCCAGAGATTCCTTACGCAGGCCATTCTTAATGAATTTTCTTTTATCTTCACGATTTATGGAGATGTATCCTAAAGAGCGACATTTAGTATTACAATTCCATCGCCCACATTTATAACACACGCCTAGTCTCTTTGCTCTTCGCCTTTTGGCATAACGGCTTTTACCTAAACCGGGCATGCGGGGCATAAATGCATCTGGAACTTCACCCGCCAAACGGATCTTAGCTTCAATTATCCACTGCACATTATCGGGTATGCCTTTGCGTGTAAAAACTCTGATTCTTTCACATCTAGCAAGGTAGATCTTTTTAAGGACTTTTATTGGAAGAGAAGGAAAGTATTTTCGCAGGATAGAAAGAGTAGAATCCATTGATGAGAGAAGAATTTGAGAGATGATGGAAAGGAATTAGTTATTGAAGGAAACTTAGATAACCGACTGGAAGAACATGCATTTATAGCGATGAAATGGATAACGTGTCGATTACACTTACGGGAGTAAATACATTATTAAAAGAAAAATGGAAAATTTTAAATATGATAAATTGTATGTACAGTGATTGTGACTGTGGCTCACATCTTCCACTGGTTTTACGTCCAGTAACGGGATTAACGGCTTCTATGAGTCGAGGATTTGCTTCCCATCCAGTTTTCTTACAAGCTGACAAACAGGGTCGTTTAACGTCAGATTCCCGGGATTGTATCATTCTCGTTCTTCATGAAAAATGCTCCACAAACCAAGTAGTTCACGTTGCACAGATCCACAAGAATGCGTCTCAAGAGTCAATTGGATATCATCCAACGAGTCCTTACTCAGGCCATTCTTAATGAATCGTATTTTATCTTCTCGATTATCAGAAATCATCCCTAAAGAACAACATTTAGTATTACAAGTCCACCGTCCACATTTATGGCAGACTTGTAACCTTTTTGCTCTTCACTTTTTGGCATAAGAGCTTTTGCCTATACCAGGCATGTGAGACACAAATGCCTCTGGGATTTCACCTGCCAAACGAACCTTGGCTTCGATTAACCACCTCACATCTTCAGGGATTCCTTTGTGCATCAGAACTCTTAATCGTTCACAGCGAACTTGGTAGATCTTTTTGAGGATGTTCATTGGGAGAGAAGGGAAATACTTTCGCAAGGCGGAAAAAGTAGGATCCATTTTCTAGGAGGAAGTAAAAGAAAGAAGGGGTGAAGGAATCAGTTATTATGGGCAACTGAGAGAACCGACTTGAGAGTCACGGAGTACCGTATCCGCTGTTTAACCGGAAAAGTAGATCCTACTTCATTTTGATAGATATTTTTTATCTTGGATATTCCATCGAGCTGACGTTGATCCAGTCCTCGATTATTGAATCCATTGTCCGCTTTTGACAAAGTTTCAACGACAATATTTCTTGATATCTGCCTTATCTTTGACCACAGCTATCTCTTATCTTGGATGCTGCTAAGCTGGCATCAATCCTGTCCTTCCAGGTGTAGCCTCGATTATTGAATCAATTGCCAAACTTTTGACAATATTGTCTACTTTATCCTTTTTGATATCTGCCTTATCCTTGGCTATAGCTATCTCTTATTTTGGATACTACTAGCTGATGTCAATCCTGTCATTCCAGGTGTAGTCTCGATTATTGAATCAATTGCCAGGCTTTTGACATATTGTCTACCTTATCCTTGAATTCCTGATGTGGGTTGGTCCCGCATATTAGCTGTGTATCCAGTGATAGATTGGTAAGAGCTGATATTATTGAGATCTCAGCTTATACTGCTGTAACGGTACGGTGGATGTGTTTCCCATTTGATTCCTATCATGTAAAAGTCATGCATGCATGATGTGAAATGCATGAATGCAAAGCATGTGTAATTGATGGTTCTTTTTTTTATTTATTTTTTTATTTTTATTTATTTTTTTATTTTTATTTTTTTTGGATTGATCTAGTTCTTCATATCTTTGCTTTACTGGATCCTCTTTATAATTGCCTTCTTGGACTATCATTGAATCTCTTTATGCTTCTCTGGACAATTGTCCCTGTTATGGATTTCATATCATCGAAGGCTTATCTTCCAATGTCTGCTTTGCCCCTTTTCTTGTGACCGTGCCGACACTTACTTATCCCCATGTTATAATCTGAATGATTGCTTTTCCTTGAACTCATGTTTTGATCCATAAGACTTGCCCCCTTGTCTATTGAACTTCTTTGTTGGCAGTACTCCTCTTACGCTTCGTAGAGACTACTTTGCTCCCCTGAATATGGTATTTATGTGGATAAAAGGTATCATCTCGCCTTTGATTTAACAGAAAGTCGAGCATTTCTAGACCTTTGTGCTGGCACTTGATCGTAAATTTCTCTTACAAGAACCACATCTTATTAAAGAAAGACTCAAGCTATCTCCTCACTTTTAAGTCTACATACATTAATGAATAATGGTTTGGCCTTAAAGAAAAACTTTCATCAATTTGCAAAGCTTGACAAAGTAATTTACGGTCTTTGTTTTCAATTAAAATGTCCTGCCATTCTTCCCTTTCCAACTCGAAGACATAAACTGTGCAAGGCAATAAGGTAGAAACATGATTCACAATAATAGCCTTTTAACTGAATGAGGATGATATCGAGAGGTAAATGTTAGGTGTGAGGAAAGTTAAGTTTGAATGTTTTTTTTTTGTGGCAGTCTTTTAGCTGAATGAGAATGATATTAAGAGGTAAATATTAGGTCTGAATAAAGTTAAGTTTGAGTGGTGTGAAAGAAGGGTCTTTTAATACTACTCGTGAGCAAATTTGATTATGGTGAAAAACTCAATAGTGATGACCTCAATTTGCCACTCTTTCCAGAAAGTTAAACCTCATCTGTTGCCCCCCAACTATCGTGGTCTTTATGTATGCTTGGCTTGAAAGTTGCTTTTGTGTTCTAAACCCCCTTTGCAGGTTTTCAGTCTAGAATCCATAGCTCACTTTTTTTCTCTTTTTTTTTTTTTTTTTTCTAGTTTGAGCCCTTTTTCCTTTTTTTTTTTTTGTTTTTTTTGTTTCCCTTTTTTTTTTTTTGTGAGCTATGGTGATGACATACTTGATAACTCTCTTGAAGTGAGATGACTCAAGTGGCCTTGCTTGCTCGTGCTTGTTCTCAGTCCTTTTTGGTTTTGAATTTTCCCTTGTTGTCTTTTGATGGAAGGGATGAACTTCTTTTTCTTTTTGGAGTTTGTGTTGCAGAGAACCGAGATTATAGCCCTCTTGAAGTGAGATGACTCAAGTGGCTTTACTTGCTCGTATTTGTTCTCAGTCTCTTTTGATTTTGGATTTGAATTTTCCCTTGTCGTCTTTTGATGGAAGGGATGAATTTCTCTTTCTTTTTGGGAGTTTGTGTTGCAGAGAACTGAGAACATTTTCTTGTGTTGAGCATTTATGAGAATTGGGAAGCCATTGAAGCCATTTAATATGAGAGCTAGCTTCTTTGGAAGCTAACCCCGGACTTCTTGCAAGGATGTTGATAACCACTGTGAATTCTTTTTTTTTTAAGAGTTGGGGTGCAACATATGAAATCATTCTTGCTAGATTTAGTAGTACTTTCAAGATCACTACTATCAAATCTCCCTTAACTTTTTATTTTTACCCACGAGTAGTACCATTTAGAAAGCAAAGTATGATGGCAATAATAGTTAGTGCAATGGCGAAGATTGAGAGATAGAGGTAAAAAAGAAATTTTTGGTAAAAAATGGTAGAATGCACACATAATATCTTTTTGTTGGAGAACAAAAAGAATTACCGGTTGTCAAAAAGTAAAGTGTGATGACAATAATGGATAGTATAATGGCAAAGAGTGTAAAAATGGAAAGTAGTAGAATGCACGCATTACATCTTTTTGTTGTACCAGAAAGAATACCAGGTGTCCATCTAACAAAGACTACACCCTAGATTCTGGACTAAATCTAGGAGATTTTTACTATTAAATTACTTTTGCAAGCTTTCAAAGATACAAGTTTATTCAAAGGATTCCCTGTCATTCGAAAATGTATGCGGACTGTTAGGTCAGATCTGACTTGGAGCCCTTCCAAAATCAATGTAATTCCAGCTCAAAATCTTCACTTTCAATTACCAATCACATCAGGCCTAGCAGCTTGACCTCGGTTTTGTTTGATTTGTAGAGCAATGGCCTCGGGACTTGACGGCTTAAGAGTAGGTTTTGAGATTGGTATAGCATTGACTTCTTGTTCTTTAATGATCACATTCACATCATCATCTTTATCTGACATAAAAACGATAAGTTGGGATGAGTTTATGAGTCTTTGCAGATTCTTACGGAATTCTGAGCATTCTTGGATAGAATGACTCTTATTGTCATGAAAGTTGCACCATTCCTCATCTTCAACTTCTTCATGTCCAAAAGAAGGCTTTCCCATGATAATCCCTTCTTTCACAAGGCATGAATATACATGCTTAAGAGGGGTTATGATATCATTGACTGACTTTTTCATCAGCCGGTGTTCTTCTATCATATTGACTGGTTTTTCTTGATGAGGCGGCAATGGATTGTGAGTGACGTTCGGTTCATCGGAAAAGTCCAACCACTTTGATTCGATTAATTGTTGGACTATACGTTTCAATGCTGTGCAATTTTCCAAGCCATGGCCTGGAACGCCATCATGATATGGGCAAGTTATGTTGGGGTCATACCACGTTGGATATGGGGGTCCAAATGGATTTGTAGGAATTGGACGGATAAGTTGACTTTCAATGAGTTTTGGATACAACTCAGTGTAAGTCATGGGAATTGGTGCAAAAACTTCTTTTGGTCTTCGTGTGGGTACTGGAGGAGTTGGAACAGGTGGCCGTAACTGATTAGGCCTATTGAGAGGATAATTGTTGGGCCTATTGGGAGGATAATCATTAGGCCTATTGGAAGGATAATCATTGGGCATATTGGGAGGATAATAATTGGGCCTTTTGGCAGAATAGGATAGGCGAGGACCGGTAGCCACAGTACCTACGAGGGGAATCCCTCTTTCGCGTCCTATTTGTTGTACTTCTTCATCTTTTGTTCTGGATGGTCTTCCTCTTTTCATAGGATCACTAAAGGACTCAGCAATCTTCCCAGTCCTAATCCCATGCTCGATCCTTTCTCCAGACATGACAACATCGGAGAAATTAGTTGCCGAATTGCCGATGAGTTTGTCATAATATGGGTATTTCAGTGTCTGGACAAACAAAGTGACCATTTCTTTTTCTGTCATGGGTGGCTGAACTTGTGCAGCTAAGTCCCTCCACCGTTGGGCATATTCCTTGAAAGTTTCTGGCTTTTTCTTCTCCATGTTTTGGAGAGTTTGGCGATCTGGAGCCAAGTCCATAACGTGTTTATAATTGACGATGAAGGCCTGAGCAAGGTCATTCCAAGTTTTAATGTTTCTTGGACCTTGACTTAGATACCACTGTAATGCTGATTTTGTGAGGCTTTCCTGAAAAAGTGCAATCCACACATTTTCATCTTTTGTGAGTGGTTGTAGTCTCCTTAGAAACAATGTGATGTGAGTGATGGGATCACTCGTTCCATCGTATTTCACGAAATCTGGCACCTTAAAGTCCGAAGGGATTACGACGTCTGGCACTAAGCAGAGGTCATCCACTGAAAGAGATCCGAATATATTACCTCCTTCAATGGCTCGCAGTCTCTTCTCTATTGTTTCGAGTTTTTGAGATTCTCCTTCTTCCTTTGGTGGTGTCTTCTTCTCTTCATACACAGTGTCTTGTTTCAGGTGAACACTAGCAGACTGTCCTGGTTCCTGAAACAGGTTTTCTTGGACTGAGACTCGTTGTGGGGTGAATCCCGGAGGATAAGTGGGATCTTGTGCTTCTTTGATGGGAACTTGAGTTGCTTTCCCTTTGATTATTTCCATCAATTGTCTCATTTGTTCTGCCATACTTTCAATCTTGGACTCCATCTCCATGAGACGTCCTTCGGCTTGTTCTGCCATTAATCTTGTTTGGAGCCGAGTTGGATATCGGTGTTGAGGTCCAATTTTACCCCTTTTTAAAGTAAGATTTATTTTATTAGACTCTACATGTATGTGATTGATGCAATGAATGCATTCATGCAATGTGAGATTATGTTTTTATCAGACTTTGTATGCACGTGATTGATGTAATGGATGCATGCAATATAAAGTGAGATTATGTTTTTATCAGACTTTATATGAACGTGATTAATGTAATGCATGCATGCGATGAGTGAGTTTGCTTATCCACTATTGTGGAACTTCAAAACTTTTAGTTGTCATTATAAAGACCAAAAAGTTAGCATAATTTGATGCGTGGTTTTGATGCATGAAGAATAATTGCACAAGAAAGATAAGGTTATTAATAAGTTAAATAGCAATTAACAACTCATAAAGTATTATGGATAAACAAGTTAAAACCATACGAAGAAAAGTGTAAAGTAACAACACAGCATAACAAGGATATGCTTATGGCGTTAGTAAAATGGTAGAAATTCTATGGTCAGTTCTATGGTTAAGTGGGGAGTTCTATATGCATAAGGTGGCTTATCAAAAAGGCAAGGGATAGTTCCCGAATCCCGTCACTAAATTATAGTGACAGCCCGATTCCTTACCCTCTAGGGTTTATGTAAGGAATGGATTAATTCGAGTCGTAGCTTTTCGTGGGCCCATGCAGAGACTAACCGTCTCAGAAGGCAATACACTACTTTGCTACTTTGAAACCGGTGAAGGCTTGGAGACCATAGCCTCTCAAGGACAACAACACCAATTCCGCTTGGAAAGAACGTGTTCGCTTTGAAGAAGCTCGGGTATAGAGCTTCATATTGTGAATGCATAATGCATGTTTACCTAAGTAAATATAACATATAAATCCACATAAATATAAGCAAAGCAAATCAAAACAAATCAATTTGTAGGCTTGACTCACTAACGTCGACTCCCCAGCGGAGTCGCCAAGCTGTGGCAACGTCGGGTTTTCGGGAGTCGCCACCAATCGGTTTTCGCTCAGGTCGATTGGATACCTTAAAATATGGTCTGCGAGAGTTCGGGGATCGGGAGTACGGTTACGCTAAAACAATATTGTTATAGCGCCCAAAATTGGCACCTTAGTTGATTTTAATTTTGTTTTACTTTGCTTTAAAAAAAAATTCAGTTAATTTTCAAACTAGAAATTTTAACTGAATTAGTCGAAATGTGGATTTTTTAAGTTAAGTTGATATTTCCGAACCATGGACTCTGCCGAGTCATTTGGACACGGAAGTTTTTAATTCCAAACCATGGACTCTGCCGAGTCACCCGGACACGGAATGTTGATGATATTTTAAATAATTTAATCCATATCGTAAAATATGAATTTTTATCTTTTGTATTTATTTAATTTATTTAATTAAAAAATTTTGATATTTTTCAAACCGTAGATCCTGACGGATCATCCGGATATGAAAATTATTTTAAAAAGGTGAGCCAAAAAATAATTATTTAATCAAAATTTCATTTATTTAATAATGAAACCAAAAATTTATGTATATTTCAAAAATAAAAGAAAATTTTTAATATTTTATTTGTTTTATTTTGTTTTAATGAAAGATTAACCAAAAGTAATTATTTAATTAAGAAACCAAAAATTTATATGCATATTTTAAAAATAAATAAAAGTTTTTGATATTTATATATTTTATTTTTTTGTGTTCTTTTTTATTGATAAAATAAGTCTAAAATATTTAAAAAAAAATTAATTCTTTTTTCTTGTTTATTTTTATTACCTTTATTTGAAATTATTTGGGTAAAATTTTATTTTGTTTAATAAAGGAAACAAAAAGTTATATCTTTTTATTATTTTGAAAGAAATAAGTAAAATATTACTGGATAAAAAAAATAAGTAAAATATTATCCCAAAGTTTTTCAATCAAAAAGTAAAATATTACTGAATAAAAATAAATAAGTAAAATATTATCCCAAAGTTTTTCAATCAAAAAGTAAAATATTACTGAATAAAAATAAATAAGTAAAATATTATCCCAAAGCTTTTCAATCAAAAAGTAAAATATTACTGAATAAAAATAAATAAGTAAAATATTATCCCAAAGTTTTTCAATCAAAAAGTAAAATATTACTGAATAAAAATAAATAAGTAAAATATTATCCCAAAGTTTTTCAATCAAAAAGTAAAATATTACTAAATAAAATCCTGAAGTTTTTATATCCTTTTATTCTTTTTACTAATAAAGAAACTAAAAAGTTATACTTAATAAATAAGTAATATATTGCTGGATAAAGAGATAAGTAAAATATTAGCCCAAAGTTTTTATTTTTTAATAAAAGAAAATTTATTTATATACTTTATGTAAAAAAAAATATATATATATATTTTATATACTTTATTTAAAAAAATATTTTCCAAGCCATGGATCCTGGCGGATCATTTGGACATGGAGTTTAATTTTTATTAATTATTTATTTAATTAATTATTAATTAAATCATAATTTTTATTGGATTTTTATTATTGTTTTTCTTGAATTTTTAATTATTATTACTATAGAAATATATTTAAAAAACAGAATTGATTTTTTTTGTATTTTTAGAATTATTTAATTATGTTTGTTAAATAATTTTTAATAAAAAGAATAAAAAGTTTAACTTTTTGTTCTCTTTAAAGAAATAATTAAAACATATGTTTCAAAATAATAAAAGATAATTGTCTTTAAAAAATGATTTTTAAATAGAATAAAGTTAATTATTCACATAAAAGAATCTTCTTTTAATTAGTTACTGTTTACTTATTTATTTATTTTTTATGATTAAATAAGTGAAATAAATTTTATCATAAAATAAAATTTTGGCATAAAGGAAAATTAAATAAAGTAAGGTAAAGGGGAGGTTTTATTTTAGTTTAGACATAAAAAAAATGCATAAAATAACACATGTAAACATATAAAGGAATATTAAAAGATAATAAATAAATAAATAAAGTGGGGCTTTTTGACCATCCACTTAAAAAAAATAAATAAATAGGAGGTATAACCTTCCATGAATTATAAAAGTTAGCAAAAGTTAGAAAAGTTAGATGTTAATAATGATAATAACAATAATAAAAGGTTAGTAAATTAGTAACAATAATAATAATAAAAGGTTAGTAAAGTTAGTTGTTAATAACAATAAAAATAAAAGTTAGTAATGTTAGTTGAGTTAATTATCAATAATAACAACAATAATAATAAAAATTAGTAAGTTAATAATGATAATAACAATAACAATAAAAGTTAGTTATGTTAGCAATTAATAATAATAATAATAATAATAATAACAATAAAAGTTAGTATGGTTAGTAAGTTAGTGAGTTAATAATAGTAACAACAATAATAATAGAGGTTAGTGATAATAACAACAATAAATAATAGATAAACAAATAAATATTAAAAGAGTTAGTAATTAGTTTTTCTTTCTGCAAGGATAAAAGAAAAGGTTAGTGACCAAAGTGAAAGAAATTGAAAAGATGAATGATTATGTGGGAGTTTTACCTTTTGAAATTAAAACTTGAATTCTGAGAACAGGAAAACAGGGACGCGCGCGCGCACGAGGGGGAAAGGGGGCGGAGCTGGGCGACGGCACGCCAGGCGAGGGACGGCGAGGCAACGGCGGGCCAGGAATGGGGCGACGAGGCGACGGCGGGCCAGGCGAGGGACGGCGGTGTGACGGCGGGCCAGGCGAGGGGCGGCGGCCGGCGAACTAGGAGAGAGAGACGCGGCGGAGGGAGAGACGGGACACGACGGGAAGAGAAGCGGACGGCGGCGGGACGGCGTGGGAGCTACCGGCGGCGGCGGGCGTGGCTGGGCCGGACGACGGCGGCAGAGGAGAGAAAAACGGTGAACGGAGAGAGAGAGAGAGAAAACGGAAGAAAAGAAAAAAACAAACGAAGAAGATGGTCGAATCGTAAGAAAAAAAAAGTTTTGGGACTTTCTGGGCAGAGAAAGGATAAGCTAGGGAATAAGGCTGTAATTTTATCTTTTTTTTGAAACGGAGCTCTAAGTTTTCTTTCTATTTTTTTCTGTGTTCAGCACAAAATTTGGGGGGCTATTTATAGAGGAAGTTTGGCTGAACTGTTGATGGATAAATTAATCAAAAATTTCAAACTTATCTTTTAAATTGGTAAAATGACAATTTTAGTCCTTTACGTCTCTCAGCCTCTGGATAAGTTCCTGAAGCTTCTGATTTTGACAATTTTGTCGTTTTCTGTCAATTTGCGCCAGAAACGTCGGCAGGCCCAAAATTTTATGTGACAAACTACCAAATGCTCCTGGAACTTTCAGAATTTGTCAATTTTTCCCGAAACTTCTTAATGTTGTCATTTTTACCTCAAACTTTTAAATTTTGCCATTTTTTTGAGTTTTCTTTTTTTCTTTCAAATACACACATATATCATTTTAAATCAAATCTTCACAAAAAAAAATGTATTTTAAACTAATTAAAATTTTTAGTAATAATAATAATAATAAAAATAATAATTTTTTTTATTTAATTTCTTTTAAAATTTTTTATGGTCGGACGAAATTGGGTGTCAACAAATTGAAGGTCTAAGAAAGTAAGTCGACCATAAATATAAAATTAAAATTGATAGAAATTACTTAATTTATTTCCAGATTAAAAACTATCTTTGCATTCACTGAGAGCAAAAAATTGATAAATCAAGTTATTTGTTAATTGTCAAAAAATTATTTAACATTTTACGGGTAGTTCATTTTGCATTAAACGTATTAATGAGACCACATTATTCCTGGGTCAAGTCTGGGTTGTTCGCAGGTCATAAGAACCATCAACTAGGAAAGTGTAAACATCCCCCAATTTTGCATTATTTACGTTCTTTGCCAGCCCTCCACTTTCCTTTGGCCGCTTTGTCATACGCATTTCTCTCTCACCCACCAGCTCCAGTCGCTGACCATGGTTTCGAATCCAATTCTTTGTCACTAGATTCTCATAAATGTCAATTACCCGATTGCTCACACTATCACAGAAAGACCACTGCCACACTTGCCATCCCCTTCGCGGCTCTATCTATTGTCTAATTGAATTGTTGCCACATTTGGCAGCCGACACAAATCCTTGGATTTGGTGATCTACAACTAGACCCATTGATTAATGGTGACCTAGCCCATTGATAGAAGACCCGCACGGTGGACTTCGTGACTTCCCTTGTTCGCTTGAGTCGATGCCAGAAATTGATTTTGGCGAGCTGGAGTTTTTTGAAAAGTCTTTAGATCAAATTTGAAGTTGTCAATGATATAATTGGGAAATTTTGAAGAATCTTCAAACTTATTAGTTGGCAAATAGCGAAGGACAACAATGGTAGCAACTCGCCTTGTTTAGTTTTGGGAAGGATGTCTCCCAAGATGAGAAGAGAGAGAAGACATGGAGAAATGCAGCTTAAGTAGGGACAAATGGATGTAAATAAAAACAAATCAATGCCCTATTTTCAAACCTGACTCGTGGGTCATCTTGACCCCTCTTTAACCTACCTAGGACCCACAAATAATTCAGCTACATTAATGAGTTTAATTTTAAACAAACTGCCCCTTAAATTTATTGAGAAACAGCTATCAAATAGTTTAAATTTTATATTTATGGCTAAATCACTTTCTTAAACCTTTAATTTAGTTTAAATATTCAGCTTAATAATAGAGGATGAATGCTGTAACAATATCAATAGCTCCAAAATGATGGTACAACATATCATAATTAGAGGATGAATGCAACATAGGCAATGGCTTGGGGATTATTTTGTGCTTTTTAATTTCTAAAACTATTGATACAATTTAAGTATATTTGATTTAATGTATTAAAAAAGTACAAAAAAATAGGCAAAGGATGATTTTAGGAAGCAATAAAGCTGAAATTTCTAATTTTTGCACAAACAACCAAAAAGGCACAAAATATGAAGTAACATCGGCCATGTTAGTGTTTGTTGGCTATTGGCTCTTTAATGGGAGTATGAGGCTCAACTCACATCAACCCAATTGTTTAAACACAGTGCTACATGAAGTAGGAGTAAGAGTTCGGGGGAAGTATCGATATCCATGACTTTGAGCTGTGCACACTTTCATAGGATAGGACGTCTAAAATATTTGTACATATGTACACAACGGAACTCATTAAAGATCATACACAAGAAAATTGGACTCTTAATTAGGCAAATGGATGGATGGACACAAGCTCGATGATATGCAATACAGGCTGTGCACCTTACGAAATAGGCACCAGCAACCTAGCTACTAAAATTTTATTCTTTACTGAATCATTAATGAAGTTACATATATACTTTTTTAAACAAATTGTAGAAAATTCCGTGAGGATAGGTTGAAGTTATATTTATCACTTCTGATAGAAAATTAGCACGTTTCCCTCCTAAAAGTAAATCCCCACCATAGACTCTTAGCCCCTGTTTTCCCTTATGTGTTTGAATAGGAGACAACAAGAATGAGAGGTTGAGAAGGGATGAAACACTTCCCTCGTTATTCCCTTAGCAAGCTTTTTTTGGCAATCCGGGGGGAATCAGTGGGAGGGTTTGATGAAATTGACTGAGTTTTTCGACTGTCAAAATTGCGCTCTCGCTGCTTGCTTGTTATCGCTTTCTACCGGAATCTTCGCGGCCTCCGTCGCCTGAGCCTCCGCCACTGTTATCCACTTGGTCGACATAGTCGACAGTTGCGGCTGAAGCAATGAGGACCTCTCTTGCCCTCAGAAGCTAGAGACGAGCATCTCGCGCCCTAATTCAGTGCAATTCCAATTACATTGACCGTTCGATTGTTTGTAGGTCTCTGTCCCAATCCATATTTTCCAGAAAATGTTGCGTTTTTTAGTCATTTTGTATAGTATAGAGGGATATGTTAATCGCATGACTTTTGGTATGTACGAATTTATTTTACGCTCAGGAACACAAATTGATTCATGGACAGGCTTCAAGTTTTAATGTTTTGGGAATTTGGATATATTAGGTAGGATTTAATTTCACATTGAACACAAATCTATACGTTTATTGGGTGTGCTTCCGTTTGAATCTCGGGTAAGATAATGAATACTGGAAACAGACTACATTTTCATTTCTTTTGGGGGATTTAATATAGAAGTAGTAGTGCTCTTAACTTTAATAAGTTGGTTCTATTTTCAATTTCGGCATGAGTAAGACTCTAACTTTGATGAGTTGGTTCTATTTTCAATTTTTGAATGAGTAATACTTTAATTTTGATGAGTTGGTTTTATTTGAACCGTCCCAGAAGTGCTCAAAATTTGTTCCAGTGACTGACATTGGTTCCAATTATAATATTGTTTTTGTTTGCTAGGATTTTAAAAATTGTAATATTTTCTTTCTACATTTTTTTATGATTCTTCCTCTTCTTTAAAAACTTCGCTATTGTCAACTATTTATCGCATTATTGAGAAAGAAGGACAAAGTAGGTTTAATAGTTTAAATAAGGTTAAAATTGTAATGATAATTAAATTCCCTCCCTTGCTATCCTTGAATAAATGTATCCAAATAAGGGAATGTGTATGTTTCTTCCTTCCCTTTAATAACTTTATCAAAACAATGTGAGGTCATGACATCCTCCCCCTCCCTTTCCCTTTCCCTTAGTGAGTATATTCAAATAAAGCCTTAATTTTAACATGAAATTACCAAGTTAACATTTCTTATAACTCCTTACAGAAGTTAACTAGAAATTACCAAGTTACCTTTATTATAACGGGAAAATTACAAAAACTTCATGTGGTTTGGTCTAACCTATATTTTGATTCATCTATTTTCAGAAACCTACACTTTATCCATTTCTTCGTTTACGATGTCTAATAACAACTTCTGAAATTCTAATTTAAATTAGTTAATATTCATATTCCAGTAATTTCAAGATTTTTATGTTTTTCCACAGCTAACTGAATTTTAGAAAATACTGATATGCATTTATAGGAAGAAAAAATATTTACAAAAAGGAAAAAAAATGATAATTTACAATGTCTATTAACTATAAAAAAATATTGAAGAGATTGAAATTACTGGAAGATAACTATAGTATGGTTTAAATTACAATTTTAGAAGTTGTTATCGAACAATATGAAAAAACACAGACAAGATGTAAGTTTTTAAAAATAAAATGATAAACTGTAGGTTAGGACAAATCTCACGAGGTAATTGTAAGTTCACTATTATAAGTTTATAACACGCTAGCTACAGAAGTTAACTCCTTGAGAAAAGGGGAAAGAAAAATAAAAGAAAAACAATTGCTTTTTATTGTGCAAACTCTTCGTGGGTTTTTTACCGGGGTGAAAAAAAAAATGTGTGGGTTTAGTTTTTCAGTTTTGGGCATACCAATGGACTATAGCATCCAAATTCGGAAGATGAACTTGGGCCAATCTACCTCGTGGAAAAAAGTATTTTGGGTTTTTATTCTTGTAGCCTGCTTTGATCATTGAAGCCCATAGGCTGACAATCTGGAAGTATGCGTGCAGATCACAGATTCAACTCGTATGGTAACTGATTTTATGATGCAGAAAGACAAACAAAACTTTTCCTGCGTATCAACATCACCCCCAACTCCTGAAGACTACTAAAACCAATTTTTGACTGCCTGTTTAGGATTAATCACCAACTCTATCCAACTACAACTAATCTTCGCACATCTATTTCCAACCCATAATAAAGACCACACTTGAGCCTTATATATCCAACATTTGCAAAACAGACACCCGAATTTTATTCAAAGCAATCTATTCCTGTTTCTCCAAATTACCCAAACTAAAGTAAAACAAACGGCCTCCATGCCTTTTTCTCCTTCAAAAGTGATGCACAACTTCAGTTTTAGTTACTTCAAATTTTGGGTTTCGTAATTAAACTCCAGTCCAGCTAATATTCAACGGTTGCTAGCTACCTTTTGAGTGATGACGAGCCATCATCTCGATTGCTGCAGAAAGTTTATCTATGTATTAACTAGCTAGCCAAAAATATATATAGCAACTGGATCAAGATCAGGGACGATAAAGCCATAGAATTGTAACCTTGATGAATATGTAAATGTAATACGCACACCAGTGTAATTACAGTTAAGCAGTAATTACAGATTAACGAAAACAAAAAAAGCAAAAGGGAAAAAGTTGTTCAAATAATATAATTAGATCCTAATGGCTAGCTAGCTAATTCAGAGGTTACGTTGCATGCTAAACCTCTTGAATCTACATATTCGTCATCAGGACCAGTTTATTAGTATTTCATTCTATCACTAATACACATCCATACATATATTTTAATTCTGTAGAATTAAAGAAATCAACCCTTAAAATAATAGGGTCAATTTTTTTTTTCTTGTAAGAGGGGAAAAAACCAATAGTATTATATATATATGAGTCTCATATGGAATGAATAGAATAGATTGCGGGGGGGGGGGTTTCGTGCTAGCTAGCTAGGAGTCGGCGGTGAAGCATCCAAGGAAGGGGTCATCATACGAAGACGTGTTGGCAGAAAGCAAAGAGTCCAAATTTCTCCAGTCAACAATAGTAGTGCTGCTTCTGTTATGGCGGCTGTTTTCCTGGCGATCACTGGTAGTAATAGTATCTTGATCGGTACTGGGGTTGGTCAACAGATCAGGGGTAGGGGTGGGGCTATTTAGCTGGGGGAGGTCCATTATAATAAAATTTGGTGGAGTTTCCAATAAAGGATTGTTACTGCAGTTATGTGTGGAAGTAGTTGCAGAAGCAGCCATGAGATGAGGATGATGATTTTCAGAAACAGAAGCAGAACTAATGTTAGGGTGATCATAATCAATGAATGGATGGTTTGTAGTGTGATCATAATGAGAACTTGTATTGTTATGATCTGCAGCTGCAGGCGGGTACTGGCCGCTGAAGTTTTGTTTGACATAGTAGGCGTGGAGGTTCCATGTTTCGAAGCCCGGTCTCTGATTTGGGATCGGTTTTCTGAATGCCCGGCACACCACCCAACCTTCTTCCTGCAATTAAACATATACAAAAGGTTTAATTAAAAATATATAAAAATGTTAAAACATACAATTATATAGTTCTAATTAATTAATAGTGACGAATAAATAAATGAAATGACAAGGAGGAGGGGGCCGGTTGGGTTGGCAGGCATGCCTGCGGGGGAGTGTGGTCGGAGGTCTGGAGGCGGTACTCGTGCATGATCCAGTCAGTCTTGCGGCCGTTAGGGGCGCGGCCCTTGTAGAAGACAAGCGTCTTGCGCATCCCGATGATCTTGTTCTTGGAGACCACGGCCTTGTCTCGCCCAGTGGCCTTCCAAAATCCGGCGGCAGTGGCTCTGTTGGTCCTGTTCCCCGTCGGGTACTTGCGGTCCTTGTGGCTGAAAAAGTACCACTCGCTCTGCTCGTCGTACCCTAGCTTGCATCTCTCTGCAACTCACATATATAAATATATATGTGTGCGCTATTAATTTCGATCCACATGTACATACATACATATATACATAATTGCATGCATGCATGAGTGACATACCTTGGATATCCCATGGCTCCATTTTGTAGAGATCAATGTCGACGATAACGTCGAGATCGATTTTGAGGGAGTCAATCTTTCTTTTGAGGTAGTAGCCCACCAGCTCCACCTCTGTCGGGTGAAACCTGAACCCCGGCGGCACCGTTGAATAATCCGATAACTCCATATATAGGCACACAAGCTCAACTATTATTCTGGTTCACCACCAAAACCACAAGAACTTTAATTAATTATGAGTTAATTTCTTGATCGTATCATCAGTTAAATTAGTTAATGCCAGAGGGGGTGGGGGTGGCAGTTTAATAAGTAATTATGATCATGATACCAATAATATTAATGCAGTATATGTGTCCATAAAAAAAATAAAAATCAGAAGGTGTATGTATATTCCGTAAAGGTTGTGTTAGCGGAGGAGTTGAAGAAAAGGCAAGCGGAGGAGTTAGGTCCACATATATCTATCTTGGATTAGATGCAGGTGCAAGTAAGGAATTATATGGCTGCAGCTATGGAATGTGCTAGGGATGAATGATGGGCGGGGAAGTTTTTTATCTCTTTATTATTATTTTTTTTTTTTGTAGCAGCAAAAAGCACGAAATGTTATTAATAAAGTAGAAAAGCAAATCTAGCAAGAAATAGGGGGTGAAATAGTCCAATTTCCATATATATTTATACGATCATGATTTCATGAATATAATATACTATAAGATTATATGAAAATGTTGTAAAGGTTTAAAATGAAAAAAAAAAATATAGAACATAGGATGAAAAAAGTATATAAATATAAAACGTGACTCATCAACTCGTAACCAGAGCATCAAATTGACCTGCAGAAAAGTAATGTTGTGTTTATTTGATTTTCATGTGAGGACATATATATATATATATAGTTGTGATTACTAGCTAGCTAATTAAGGTGTTTTCAAATAAATAAATTAAAGCAATATTATGAATTCAAAAGGTATATATGTAGGTAGCACTTAGTAGTTAGGGGGGAGAGGTTGATGATGGGAGCGAAAAGGTTGACTAAGTTGGTGGGCATGTTTCTTTGAGTGGAGTGCACTCGATCAGCAATCAGTCAGTATGTTGTGTTGTCTTTTGTTGCTCGTGCGGTGCGGGGCGTGCATGCTTAATTACCTTCTTTTAATTAGTTTCTGCAATCCAATTCCAATTAATTATATTCTCCGAATCCAACCTTTTCACACCCACCACTACTCCTCTCTATCTAAAACAAACTCTGCCCTGGCTAGCTTCTTTCTTTTTCTTCCAGCTCCTACCATTTTTCTTTTCTTTTCTTCTTTCTTTAATTTTGCCTAGCTAACTAAATCATCACACTATTTAATTAGAGAAACTTTTATTAATTAGTCGAAGAAAAAAATTCCAAGTGAATTTCAGATGATTGATGCAGTTTCAGTTTCCCTGAACTAAATTAGGAAAAGTGGCGTTTGCTTTTGTAATTCTAAGATTGATATTTTATTTTAGCTGATCCCTCACATCCATCTTTATATATATATTAGCTTTTTTGCAATTATGATCATTTATTTTCTTTCATCGCTATCCATGATCTCTAGGCTCTAGCTACCGCTGGCCAATCGAATGACTTAATTTTCTTGTCCATATATTTTTGCTTACCTAGCTAGCTTTCCTGCAAAATATCTACACGATATTTACATATATGATCTCGATCAGATCACAGCCGATCATTTGATAAATCATGCATGCACCACTCACTACTCTTGTATGATGAGGACTGCCGGCCGGCCGGTCCTCTTAATTAGCTTCACAGAGAACAAACGAGTAGATATGTATATATATGTATGTATGTATGTATGTATGTATCTATATATCCAGCTCCACCATGAACCAACAAACAGAAAACGAAATAGCTAGCTCGCTATAAGACACATTTGGGCTGCCGGGGATCATCTTCGGACGAACATGCAAATGTGTTATCACAAAAATGCTTAATTATATGTACATATTATACTCACAGGGCAAAGCAATCTTAAAATCCTTCTTCTTCTTCTTCTTCTTCCTGTGTTCCTTGAAACTTCCCAGGCGCGCACACGTGCTGATCCAAGGAACTTATTACGTGGAGACAAAGAGGAGGGAGGC
The DNA here is from genome assembly GCA_039654915.1 of Aquilaria yunnanensis. Classification (NCBI taxonomy): domain Eukaryota; kingdom Viridiplantae; phylum Streptophyta; class Magnoliopsida; order Malvales; family Thymelaeaceae; genus Aquilaria; species Aquilaria yunnanensis. Next base: position 40,107,286 of record CM077600.1, on the reverse strand, counting down.
GGCTATAGGGAGATGTTGAAATGGAATGGTTGCGAGCGAGGATCAGAGAAAGGGGAGGAGAGGATTATAATAAAAGGAGAATAGAGGTATCCAGATGAAACAGCTGGTGAATCCAGCAATATATAATGTTCCTTTCAGCTTAAAACTTAATACTAGCTAGCAGTTTTCTAAGATAATATACAGAACTAGTACATCCGATCTGGAGAAAGAAGCAGACAGAGAGCCTATATATAAACTTATTAATATATATATGGAGGACTGGAGGGAGAGGGGGGGAGTGTGTGAAGCAGAGGTCAATCGATTGCGCGTGGGGTGGCAGATCACTGGCTCAAACTTGTAACTTGAAGGGCGTTTAATTGTTTGGGCGGCGTGACACCCAGTTTTCACGCCAACCCCACAACCTCATTTCTTCAATTCCCCTTCCCTATTTTTTTTCTCCTTAATTCCCAACAAAAAAGAAAAACAAAAAAACAACAACAACAGTCTCATTTGTCTGTCTATTCACCATTCATCAACTCTAATTCTATTACATCGCCGTCACACACATTTTCATTTCTACCTTAGTTTGCACATCAACCATCTTCTCTTCCCACAATCCAGCTTCTCTTGTCTGTCTGTTTGGTGCGCCGCCCTTTGCCTACTTGGCTCCTCTACCCTCTTGCCACCTGGATTCCATGTCACAACTCCCACCTGTCCTGTCCTTCCCAAGCCACTAGTTAATCTTTAATTTATGCCCCCTCTTCTTCCTCTCCTCCCGAGTTTCATTAATAATTAATAGTCAATTCGTTTTAACTTAATTTAAATTCATTCACTTATTTTTACTTTTTCATCTTTTTTATATGAAACTATTTTTATTTAAAATTTAATATTATGTATATACAATAATCCACCTAAAAGCAAATTTTTATGATAATGTTAATTTTTTATGAATTTTTTTTAATGTCTTAAACTAAAAAAATTCATAAAAATTTAATAAAATCACAAAAATTATATTTTCAATCAATTATTGCAGCTATATAATATTAAATTTTAATTAAAATTAGTTTCAAGTAAAACATATATAAGAATAAAAATAAATTATTTTATAGTCAATTGACTTAAGTTAAAATGAATTGGATCTAACTCACTGTCTCTTTGCCTCTCTCGCCTATCTATATATTTTGTACATGTTCTTGTTTCATCTCCCGTCTAGAACTTCTATTAAATTTTTAATTAGTAGTGAACTGGTCATACATATAATGGTTACCAAATCAACTGAGTTATATTCCTTTATCAGTCACCACTGATTTATTGCTGATCACAACAAAAAAAAGAAGAAGAAAGTTACTGCTCATTTCTTAATATGATAGAGTATTAATTTCTAGTAATTACCTTCAGAATACTTTTATATTAATTAACGAATAAAAAAATTGGGACACTTTAGATGGTAAAGTCGTGAGACTAAATTATTATAACTCCGCGAAGAAAAATCAACCTCACAATTTTTTTTTTTGTTGGTACTGAGAATCAGCTATTGCATGATTTTGAAGTTAGAAGTAACCAGCCATTTAAATTATAGGAATGAAAATTTTTACTTGTTTGAGACCCCAAATTAAAGGCAACCAAACTAATACCAAATTGGCATTTTATGTATTGGGAAGGGGGAAGGGGCCGAATCTGGTACTTTGAGCAAATAAGCTAGTAGCGCGGGACAGATAGATCAATTAACCTCCCATTGTGTTGGCACCTATTGAGCCACTCATTAGGGGGAAAAAAGGAGAAAAAGAACAGTTAGGTGTGTGTGTGTGTATGTATATATGCTACTTCTGTTGATGCAATTATATATATATGTGTGTGTATGTGCGCACGCTTTTAACAGTTCAAGCTTTAGCTATTGGTCAAATTGTTAAACTTGTTGCCTTGTTGGCTGAGGTATAGGAGTAAACCCCATCCCTTAAATCCTTAACCTCTTAAATATGCCAACAATAATGTAATAATAATAATGTAAGAGCTGTGTAATTCTAGGTCAATATGACTAGAGGATGTTTTCCTGGGAGATTGTGCGTGTGGTAGAAGTTGGAATCGTGACTTTCTACTCTAGAAGTGTTTAGTTGTAGGAATTTTTCCCTTTTTTAAAAAATTTGTTTGATAAAAGTTTGAATGCATAACATGTTTTAAGGATGTGAAAAATCTTATTTTCTAAATTTTAAAAAATTAATGAGTTAAAATGGAAAATATTTAAAATAAGAATTTTTATTTTATAGCATGAATTTTCTAAAATTTAGAAAATAATATTTTCTATGTTTTTAATTAAAACAAGCTACATACTCAAACGTTTGTTAAAAAAATTCGGAAAAGAAAGATAATAAAATTTTCACATCCGGCTTCTGTTTTTCTTTGGCTTGCACGCGAGGAAGTATAAAGGCCTTAATGGCCAATTAACTGCCTTATCTTCATTTATATATGTTGACCTTGTAAATATACCACATATTACGAAGTACCTTGTTGACAATAAAATTCTTGTCCGTTCCGTGTTCTCAACTTACCTGACAATGTAAGGGATATCTCATTTAAAAAATTTAGGTTTGAGTTTAAGTGGTATAGCATTTCAAAAATCAGATGTCTAAAAGTAGTTAAATTATGGCCAGAATCCTACAAGGTTTCATTCGGCAGATACTCCACCCTTAATTTTTCTATAGATTCTTATAACTCATGTAATCTTGTAAAGATTTTGACTATCAGAAATATGTACATAGATAAATAAATAAAAACCTTGTCTCTTATGAGACCTAATTAACGCGAGTCAATGCAAGGCCTTGGAGTTGGAGGTGCATGGTTTTGTTTCTTGTCTTGTAGTGTCAAATAAATTTGTTGGATTGGAGTTTGGATGCCGTAAAACTGTTTTGGCTCCACTATCAAATTAGTTGTCTTCTTTCTAATTAATTGCAATAACTAATTAATGGAGATAGTATAGAATCACCTGATCAAACTTAATTGATTATGTTATATATAGCTTAGCATGATGATTAATGGTGAGACCAAGCAAAAGTGAGGAGCTCACCTCTTTGGATGGCCGGTGCCTTCTCTGCAATATGAATCGTGGATCCAATGCAAGAAGTTTTTTCACGTTTGACAAAAACATGCTAATAAGCTATACAAAGCCATGACTAATTGTCCTCAACACTAGGTAATTATATATCACTCGTTTTCTAGCTAGTCGCCTCTATATATATGTGGCTTTGGTCAGCGAACATTCTTCCTCAAGGCTCGGCTTATAGTTATGGTCAGGCCCGCCCAATATGAATATCCCTTGACTTTTGTTTGCAATCTATTAAAACCCTAGCCATGGTCCCTTCAATTAATTATAAAGCTTACCAGAGACAAATCGTTCACTAGCTAGCGATGGAGACTGAGTAATTAAACGTAGCTATCGAAATTAATTAGTTTAATTTGGTAATTAATGAGGGTTAGTTAATGATGCATAATTAATAGTAGATGGGTCCCATGTGATAAACCTGTTGGGTTGAATTTGAATGATGAAGCTAATCTGATAAAAATGATGAGAATCTACCGACTTTCCCTTGCCAACATTTTTTTAAGATCCAAATTCTCATCCAACGCAATCCATTCCATTCCCATTCCATATATCGATGGACTTGAGTCTAGTGTGTACATACACATATACGTGGTACATATATAATAACTTCCATTTGGATTACATTCATCATTTCATTTCGGACAAAAAAAAAAACAACAACAACTTAACATCTGCTGCATCATCATATATGTATGTGCCAGTGCCACCAATTATATATATATATATATTCATTCCTTTAAATTACCAAGAGGTGTAATTATAATTAATTAACCGTCTAGCTAAGCTAGCTGCAGGCAAGCTGGTTTCTTTTCTAATAATTAAGTTAAGCTTGTGGTATTTTAATAGATCTAGTGGTCTAATACAATATAAACCACGAGCCCGTGATTCTTGAATGAAAGTGTTGCTAGGCTCATTCTTTTTTGTGTCTAAAATTATATAAATAGAAAAAAATTAAAAGAGGTGTCATATTAATATCATTACTTGGCGTGGGAAAATTTGAAAGACGGTCGGAGGATCGAGCGTAGATCTTTGTGTTGCCCATTAAATTAAACCCAACCTCCAAAGCTTCTTTCTCAGACTCTGACGTGCTATCCATAAAATCTACGGTTACCTCTTTTTATCAGCAATTAAAGGGGGGGAAAAAAAAGTAAATGTACGTACTGTGTAAATAAAGAAGGCGAAAAAACAATAATTTACTAGTTAGCTAGTATGTACGAAAGAAAACAATCAAAAGCCAGCACACTTACACCCAATTCGTTTTAACTTTAGTTAATTGACTACAAAATAAATTTTTTTTTATTTTTACATCTTTTTTATTTGAAATTAATTTTAATTAAAAGCCAATATTATGTAGCTACAATAATCAATTGAAAATATAATTTTTATAATCTTACTAAATTTTTATGAATTTTTCTAGTTTTAAGTCTTAAAAAAGAAAAATTCATAAAAATTTAACAACATCCTAAAAATTTACTTTCAAATTGATTATTGCATCTACATAACATTAACTTTCAAATGAAATTGATTCCACGTAAAAAAGATGAAAAAGTTAAAAAAAGTTAGTTGACTTTAGACAAAACGAATTGGCCCTTAATTATCACCTATTAGATTTACATATACCAATTTATCATTTTTTTGGATCCGTACATGGTTGAAACCAATTAGGGCGAGCGGAGTATTGAACACTCGACCTCTTAATAACCATAATAAATTTTCATCACTAGACAAAAGCTTTTATAATGATTATATACGCATCAATTGATCATACAAGTGCAGGGGTGGACGCTTGCTGAGAAATGATCTTACAGCTGGGAATTGGGGAATTTTTTTTTTTTAAAAAAATCACAGAGACAATAAATCATATATACTGGCCATGGTTGTACAGTTGATTTTTTTTTTCTTTTTTTTTTTCCCGGAAGAATTAATTAATACAGTAGTTTCGTAACTATTTAACTTGTAGGGTGATGTATTTTCGTAAACAGATGAGGCAGCTAGCTACGAAGCTATACTTGATGTCTTTTTTTTTTTTTTTGGTAATCAGCTATACTTGATGTTGGTTGGCGAATTCAGATTAATTAATAATGCAATCCATCGATTGGCGTTGATTATCGTAGGCGCCTTATAATTAAAAAATTAACTAATCAAGTCCTACCCATCGAGTATATAAATTTCACACACACGCACTAGGCCCACTAGTAACACTAGTTTTTGGGTAAATTTTTGCAGTGTCTGTCTGTACCCTTTAATTTATGTTTCAGTTTGATTTTTAACCTATTGGTTGTTATCATTTTGGCCCTTAATTTTTTTAAAGAATTTCATTTTTGTCCTGTTATGGAAGGAAGTCATTAAAATAGGTGCATGCATGTTCCTACGAAAGCGACTTCACATATTGTTGACACCCAATTTCGTCCGGCCATTAAAATAATTTAAAAAAATTTAAATAAAAAAAATTAAATAAAAAAATATATTATTATTATTATTGTTATTATTATTACTAAAATTTTTTTTAATTAGTTTAAAATATATTTTTTTGTTTTATTTTGTGAAGATTTGATATATGTGTGTATATGTGTATGTTTGAAAGAAAAAAAGAAAACTCCATAAAAATGACAAAATTAAAAAGTTTGAGATAAAAATAACAAAATTGAGAAGTTTCAGGTAAAATTGACAAATTCTGAAAGTTCCAGGAGCATTTGGTAGTTTGTCACATAAAATTTTGAGCCTGCCGACGTTTTTGGCTCAAATTGACAGAAAACGACAAAATTGTCAAAATCAAAAGCTTCAGGAACTTATCCAGAGGCTGAGAGACGTAAAGGACTAAAATTGTCATTTTACCAATTTAAGAGATAAGTTTGAAATTTTTTATTAATTTATCCATCAACAGTTCAGCTAAACTTCCTCTATAAATAGCCCCCCAAATTTTGTGCTGAACACACAAAAAAATAGACAGAAAGCTTAGAGCTCCGTTTTAGAAAAAATAAAAATTACAGACTTAGTCCCTGGCCCTCTTTCCTTTTCCCAGAAAGTCCCAAAAGTTTCTATTCTGACGTATAGACTATCTTCTTCCTCCGTTTTCTTCCTGTTTCTTCCTTCTCCTTCGCTGCCCGTCGCTCCACGCCGTCCCGCCGCCGCTCATCACTCCCCCACGCTGCCGTCGCGCCGTCCCCACCTGCCCCTGGCCGCGCTGCCGCCCCGCCGCCAGCTGCCCCTCCTTCCCCCCCTGCGCGCGCGTCTGTTTCTCACGTTCCCAGCAAAATTCAAAATTAAAACTAAAGGGTACAACCCTTGTTTTGTCCTCTATTTTTTTATTTCTTTCACTTTGGTCACTAACCTTTTATTTTGTTCTTGCAGAATTAATTCCTAACTATTTTAATTTTTACTTGTTTTACTTATTTCTTATTATTACTAACCCTTTTTTTTTTGTTATTAACTTACTAACAACTAACTTTTAATATTATTATTGTTACTAACCTTTTAATTTTTGCATTATTACTAACTTTTATAATTGTTGTTAACAATTAATTAACTTTTTATTATTGTTGTTAATTAATTAATTTAATTAACTTGGCTAACTTTTTATTATTGTTGTTAATTAATTTAATTAACTTGGCTAACTTTTATTGTTGTTAATTAATTAATTTAATTAACTTGACTAACTTTTTATTATTGTTGTTAATTAATTAATTTAATTAACTTGACTAACTTTTTATTATTGTTGTTAATCAATTAATTTAATTAACTTGACTAACTTTTTATTATTGTTGTTAATCAATTAATTTAATTAAACTTGGCTAATTTTTATTATTGTTGTTAATTAATTTAATTAACTTTGCTAACCTTTATTATTATTTATTTTTAAAGTGGATGGCCAAAAAGCCCCACTTTATTATTATTAATTTTCCTTTATATAATTTTTTTTTAATTTAATTCACCTTTACCCTTACTTAAATAAATAAATGAAAATTAAAAGAAGATTATTTTTTAAGCCTAATAAAAATAATTTTTTTAAAAGCCAATTATTTTTATTTTTCTTTTATAAATTGAATAATTATTTAAATAATAAATAACTTTCACTAAAAAAAAAACTAAAAGAAAGATAAGAAAAAGATAAGAAAGATAAGAAAAAGATAAAAAAAAGAAAAGAAAGAAAGAAAAGAAAGAAAAGAAAAAGAAAAGATAAAAAAAGAAAAGAAAGAAAGAAAAGAAAGAAAAGAAAAAGAAAAGAAAAGAAAAGAAAGAAAAGAAAGGAAAAATAAAACTAAAAGAAAGATAAAATCAAAAAGAAAGAAAAGAAAAGAAAGTGTAAAGAATAAAAAATAAATTTTTTAGATTATTAATAAATCTAAAAACAAAAGACTTACAAATTAGTAATAATAAATTCCATAAAAATAATAATTATATAACTAACAATTAATTAAAGTAATTTCCATATCCGGATGATCCAGCAGGATCTACGGTTTGGAAAATATCAAACTTTTTAAAATAAATAAATTAAATAAAAAGATAAAAATCCATATTTTTTACAATATGGATAAAATTGTTTAAAATTTCACCAAAATTCCGTGTCCAAATGACTCGGCAGAGTCCATGGTTCGGAATCAAAATCTTCCGTGTCCAAATGACTCGGCAGAGTCCATGGTTCGGAAGTATCAAATTTTATATAAATTAATTTAAAAATCTGCATCCGATTAATTCAGTTAAAATTTCTAGTTTGAAAATTAACTGAATATTTTCTAAAAGCAAAGCAAAACAAAATTAAAATCAACTAAGGTGCCAATTTTGGGCGCTATAACAAAGTTGTTTTAGCGTAACCGTACTCCCGATCCCCGAACTCTCGCAGACCAATTTTAAGGTGTCCAATCGACCTAGGTGAAACAGATTGGTGGCGACTCCCGAAAACCCGACGTTGCCACAGCTTAGCGACTCCACTGGGGACACGGTTAGTGAGTCGAGCCTAAAACTTGATTTGTTTTGTTTTGCTTTGCTTCTTTTTATGTAGATTTTTATATGTTATATTTACTTACATAAACATGCATAATGCATTCACAATATGAAGCTCTATACCCGAGCTTCCTCAAATCGAACACGATTCTTTCTAAGCGGAATTGGTGTTGTTGTCCTTGTGAGGCCATGGTCTCCAAGCCTTCACCGGTTTCAAAGTAGCAAAGTAGTGTATTGCCTCCTGAGACGGTTAGTCTCTGCATGGGCCCACGAAAAGCTACGACTCGAATTAATCCATTCCTTACATTAACCCTAGAGGGTAAGGAATTGGGCCGTCACTATGATTTAGTGACGGGATTCGGGAACTATCCCTGGCCTTTTTGATAAGCCACCTTATGCATATAGAACTCCCCACTTAACCATAGAACTGACCATAGAATTTCTACCATTTTACCAACGCCATAAGCATATCCTTGTTATGCTGTGTTGTTACTCTACACTTTTCTTCGTATGGTTTTAACTTGTTTATCCATAATACTTCATGAGTTGTTAATTGCTATTTAACTTATTAATAACCTTATCTTTCTTGTGCAATTATTCTTCATGCATCAAAACCACGCATCAAATTATGCTAACTTTTTGGTCTTTATAATGACAACTAAAAGTTTTGAAGTTCCACGATAATGGATAAGCAAACTCACTCATTGCATGCATGCATTACATTAATCACGTGCATATAAAGTCTGATAAAAACATAATCTCATTTTATATTGCATGCATCCATTACATCAATCACGTGAATACAAAGTCTGATAAAAACATAATCTCACATTGCATGCATGCATTCATTGCATCAATCACATACATGTAGAGTTTAATAAAATAAATATTCCTTTAAAAAGGTAAAATTGGACCTTAACACCGATATCCAACTCGGCTCCAAACAAGACTAATGGCAGAACAAACCGAAGGACGTCTCATAGATATAGAGTCCAAGATAGAAAATATGGCCGAAGCAATTCCCTCCTCATTACACAAAAAAAAAATGAAATTCATTTTTGAAGGAAAGTTAATCACAGTCTTTGCTGAAGAAGGCATTCTGCTATCATCTATATCAATAGTAGCAAAGGCCAAGTGACCTTCTCTTCCAAGTTGGTGTAACCCAAATCCCAAATGTAACTGAAAAGTCTGTGGTGCTGAAACTCAAGGTCCAACAGTTGGTCGAGTCTAAGTTGCTAGGCCATGATGTGATTGATAATTGAAAGTGAAGATTTTGAGCTGGAATTACATTAATTTTGGAAGGGCTCCAAGTCAGATCTGACCTAACAGTCCGCACACACTTTTGAATGACAGGGGATCCTTTGAATAAACTTGTATCTTTGAAAGCTTGCAAAAGTAATTTAATAGTAAAAATCTCCTAGATTTAGTCCAGAATCTAGGGTGTAGTCTTTGTTAGATGGACACCTGGTATTCTTTTTCTGGTACAACAAAAAGATGTAATGCGTGCATTCTACTACTTTCCATTTTTTACACTCTTTGCCATTATACTATCCATTATTGCCATCACACTTTACTTTTTGACAACCGGTAATTCTTTTTGTTCTCCAACAAAAAGATGTTATGTGTGCATTCTACCACTTTTTAATTCCATTATTACATCTACACATTCTACCAATTTTTACCAAAAATTCAATTATTACACCTACACATTCTACCACTTCTTACCAAAAATTCCATTTTTATATCCATCTCTCACTCATTTCCATTATACTATCCATTATTGCTATCACACTTTACTTTGAAAACGATACTACTCGTGGGTGAAAATAAAAAGTTAAGGGAGATTTAATAGTGGCGATCTTGAAAGTGCTGTCAAATCTAGTAAGAAGGATTTCATATGTTGCACCCCAACTCTCAAAAAAAGAATTCATAGTGGTTATCAACATCCTTGCAAGAAGTCCGGGATTAGCTTCCAAAGAAGTTAGCTCTCATATTAAATGACTTCAGTGGCCTCCCAATTCTCACAAATGCTCAATACAAAAAAAAAAATTCTCAGTTTTCTGCAACACAAATTCCAACAAAGGAAAGAAGTTCATCCCTTCCATCAAAAGCCATTAAAGGGAAAATCCAAAACAAAAAAAAAGAAACTGAGAGCAAACACAAGCAACTAAGGCCACTTGAATCATTTCACTTCAAGAGGGCTATGATCTCAGTTCTTTGCAACACAAACTCCGAAAAAAGAAATTCATCCCTTCCATCAAAAGACAACAAGGGAAAATTCAAAACCAAAAAGAACTGAGAACAAGCACGAGCAAGCAAGGCCACTTGAGTCATCTCACTTCAAGAGAGTTATCAAGTATGTCATCACCATAGCTCACAAAAAAAAAAAAAAGAGGAAACAAAAAAAAACAAAAAAAACAAAAAAATAAGGGCTCTAACTAGAGCAAAAGAAAAAAAAGAAAACAAGTGAGCTATGGATTCTAAACTGAAAACCTGCAAAGGCGGTTTAGAACACAAAAGCAACCCTCAAACCAAGCAGGCATAAAGATCACAATAGTTGGGGGGCAACAGATGAGGTCTAACTTTCTGGAAAGAGTGGCAAGTTGAGGTCATCACTATTGAGTTTTTCACCATAATCAAATTTGCTCACGAGTAGTATTAAAAGACCATTCTTCCACACCACTTAAATTTAACTTTTCTCAAACCGAACATCCTCATTCAGTTAAAAGACTATCATTGTGAATCATGTTTCTACCTTGTTTAATACTGCTCACGAGTAGTATTAAAAGACCCTTCTCCCACACCACTTAAACTTAACTTTCCTCAGACTGAACATCCTCATTCAGTTAAAAGATTATCATTGTGAATCATGCTTCTACCTTATTTAATATTGCTCACGAGTAGTATTAAAAGACCCTTCTTTCACACCACTCAAACTTAACTTTACTCAGACCTAATATTTACCTCTTAATATTATTCTCATTCAGCTAAAAGACTGCCACAAAAAAAAAACATTCAAACTTAACTTTCCTCACACCTAACATTTACCTCTCGATATCATCCTCATTCAGTTAAAAGACTATTATTGTGAATCATGTTTCTACCTTATTGCCTTGCACAGTTTATGTCTTCAAGTTGGAAAGGGAAGAATGGCAGGATATTTTAATTAAAAACAAAGACCGTAAACTACTTTGTCAAGCTTTGCAAATTGATGAAAGTTTTTCTTTAAGGCCAAACCATTATTCATTAATGTATGTAGACTTAAAAGTGAGGAGATAGCTTGAGTCTTTCTTTAATAAGATGTGGTTCTTGTAAGAGAAATTTACGATCAAGTGCCATCACAAAGGTCTAGAAATGCTCGACTTTCTGTTAAAGATGAGATGATACCTTTTATCCACATAAACACCATATTCAGGGGGGCAAAGTAGTCTCTACGAAGCGTAAGAGGAGTACTGCCAACAAAGAAGTTCAATAGACAAGGGGGCAAGTCTTATGGATCAAAACATGAGTTCAAGGAAGAGCAATCATTCAGATTATAACATGGGGATAAGTAAGTGTCGGCACGGTCACAAGAAAAGGGGCAAAGCAGACATTAAAAGTAAAGCCTTTGATGGTATCAAATCCATGACAATGGATGAGTACCCGAAAGAGATACAAATTATGAGGCGGGCCAACATTAAAGAAATTGAGGCCAAAATTCAAGAACAAGTCAAAGAAAGAGGATTTTGAAAAGAGTTGGGCTTTTGAGGCAGCGAACAAAAGCTGAAAAGCATAAAGAGATTCAATGATAGTCCAAGAAGGCCATCACAAAGAGGATCCAGTAAAACAAAGACATAAAGAACTAGATCCATACAAAAAAAAAAGCCATTAGTTACACATGCCCTGCATTCATGCATTTCATATCATGCATACATAGCCTTTACATAACAAGGATCAAACGGGAATCACATTCACAGCATAGTTACAGCAGTATAAGCTGAGATCTCAATGTCATCAGCTCTTACCAATCTATCACTGGATACACAGTTAATACGCGGGACCAACTCGCATCAGGAATTCAAGAATATAGTAGACAATATTGTCAAAAGCCTGGCAATTGATTCAATAATCGAGACTACACCTGGAATGACAGGATTGATGCCAGCTTACCAGCATCCAAGATAAGAGATAGCTGTGGTCAAAGATAAGGCAGACATCAAGAAATATTGTCGTTGAAACTTTGTCAAAAGCGGACAATGGATTCAATAATCGAGGACTGGATCAACGTCAGCTCAATGGAATATCCAAGATAAAAAATATCTATCACATCAAAATGAAATAGGATCTACTTTTCCAGTTAAACGGCGGATACGGTACTCCGTGACTCTCAAGTCGGTTCTCTCAGTTGCCCATAATAACTGATTCTTTCCTCTCTTCTTTCTTTTACTTCCCTCTAGAAAATGGATCCTACTCTTTCTGTCTTACGAAAATATTTTCCTTCTCTCCCAATGAACATTCTCAAAAAGATCTACCAAGTTTGCTGTGAACGATTAAGAGTTCTGATTCACAAAGGAATCCCTGAAGATGTGCGGTGGTTAATCGAAGCCAAGGTTCGTCTGGCAGGTGAAATCCCAGAGGCATTTGTGTCTCACATGCCTGGTATAGGCAAAAGCTCTTATGCCAAAAAGCGAAGAGCGAAAAGGTTACAAGTCTGCCATAAATGTGGACGGTGGACTTGTAATACTAAATGTCGTTCTTTAGGGATGATCTCTGATAATCGAGAAGATAAAATACGATTCATTAAGAATGGCCTGAGTAAGGACTCGTTGGATGATATCCAATTGACTCTTGAGACGCATTCTTGTGGATCTGTGCAACGTGAACTTCTTGGTTTATGGAGCATTTTTCATGAAGAACAAAACCGTTACAGTCCCGGGAATCTGACTGTAAATGACCCTGTTTGCCAGCTTGTAAGAAAACTGGATGGGAAGCAAATCCTCGACTCATAGAAGCCGTTAATGCCGTTATTGGACGTAAAACCAGTGGAAGATGTGAGCCACAGTCACAATTACTGTACATACAGTTTGTTATATTTGGAAAAGTTTGCATTTTCTTTTGACAGATGTACATGCTCTCCTAAGTGTAATCGACACGTTATCCATTTCATCGCTATAAATGCATGTTTTTCCAGTCGGTTATCTAAGTTTCCTTCAATAACTAATTCCTTTCCATCATCTCTCAAATTCTTCTCTCATCAATGGATTCTACTCTTTCTACCCTGCGAAAATACTTTCCTTCTCTTCCAATAAAAGTCCTTAAAAAGATCTACCTTGCTAGATGTGAAAGAATCAGAGTTTTTATGCACAAAGGCATTCCTGATAATGTGCGGTGGCTAATTGAAGCTAAGGTTCGTTCAGCTGTTGAAGTTCCAGAAGCGTTCTTTCCCCGTATGCCCGGCTTTGGTAAAAGCGCTTATGCCAAAAAGCGAAGAGCAAAGAGGCTAGGTGTCTGTCATAAATGTGGACGATGGAATTGTAATACTAAATGTCGCTTTTTAGGATACATCTCCAGAAATCATGAAGATAAAAGAAAATTCATCAAGAATGGCCTGCGTAAGGAATCTTTGGATGATATCCTATTAACTTTTGAAACACATTCTTGTGAAATAGTGCAATGGGAAATTATGGATTTATGGTGGACTTTCCGTAAAGAACAGGATCGTTACAGTCTTGGAAATCTAACTTTTAATGACCCTGTTTGCCAGTTTGTGAGAAAACTGGATGGGAAGCAAATCCCCGACTTATAGAAGGCATTGAAGCCGTTACTAGACATAAACTAGTGGAAGATGAGAGCCACAGTCATGATTGCTGTACATATAAGCTGTCATTTGTCTTTTCTTTTGACAATAATGTACTTGCTTTTGTAAGTGTAATTAACACATTATCCCTTTCATCACTATAAATACGTGTTAGTTATTTTCGTTTCCTACAATCACTAATTTCTTTCTTTGCCTCCTTTATCAATGGAGTCTTCTCTTTCCGCCCTACGAAAGTATTTTCCTTCCTTCCCAATAAATGTTCTTAAAAAGATTTATCAAGCTAGATGTGAACGATTCAGAGTATTTATGCACAAAGGCATTCCTGATAATGTGCGGTGGCTAATTGAAGTTAAGGTTCGTTCAGCTGGTGAAGTTCCCGAAGCGTTCTTTCCCCGTATGCCCGGCTTTGGTAAAAGCGTTTATGCCAAAAAAAGAAGAGCAAAGAGGCTAGGCGTTTGTCATAATTGTGGATGGTGGATTTGCAGCAATAAATGTCGTGCTCCAGGAGTGATCACCAGAAATCGTAATGATAGAATAAAATTCATTAAGAATGGCTTGCGTAAGGAATCTCTAGAAGATATTCGAGAGGTTCTTGAAGCGCATTCTTGCGGAATAGTGCAATTTGAGGTTGTTGGATTATGGATAATTTTCCAAAAAGAACGAGAACGTTACAGTCTTGGGAATCTGACCCTAAACGACCCTGTTTGCCAGTTTGTGAGAAAGCTAGATGAGATGCAAATCACCGATTCATAGAAAGCATTGAAGCCATTACTGGACGCAAAGCCAGTGAAAGACAAGGATCAAAGTCACGATTACTGTACGTGCTAGCTGTCGCTTTTGAAATTTTCCTCCCCTTTTGGTAATAATGTATCCACTCCTGACGTGAACCAAAGTCACGATTACTGTACGTGCTAGCTGTCGCTTTTGAAATTTTCCTCCCCTTTCAGCGATAATATATCCACTCCTGACATGAGCCATAGTCACGATTACTGTACGTGCTAGCTGTCGCTTTTGAAATTTTCCTCCCCTTTGGCAATAATGTACCCACTCCTGACACGGACTACTGTATATAGCTGCCACTTTTGAAATTTTCCTTCTCTTCCAACAATCACGTACCTACTCCTGACGTAAACTACAGTAGTGACTACTGTAAATGCTAGCAGCTATTTTGAAAATTTTCCTCCTCTTTTAACGATAGTGTACCCATACCTGACCAGAGTCATACTCGTGACTACTGTGAATAGCTGGCAATAATGTATTCATTCTTGAAAATAAAATTATTGCCTTATCTCTTCATCTCTATAAATATATCCTCTTTTCTCACAAGGGTAAGAATAGGAATGGAGAAAACCCCAACTCGTAAATCCCGAAGTATTTGTGTATTTTCTGGGGCTTTTCCTGGAAAAGATGAAGAGTATTTAAAGGCAGCCAACCATTTGGGTAGAGTATTAGCTGAGCGAAAAATACATTTAGTTTATGGAGGAGGTAGTGTCGAATTAATGGGAGGTGTAGCATCAGCAGCATCTTTAGGAGGAAGTCAAGTTTTGGGCATCATCCCTGGACCTTTGAAATTTGTTTCTGGGGGCACGATTGGAGAAGAATTAGTGGTTAAAAATTTGCAAGAGCGTGTGTTACAAATGCTTTTAAATGCTGATGCTTTTATCGCTCTACCAGGTGGTTTTGGCACATTGGGAGAAGTCTTTCAAATTGCTTCCATGGCCCAACTTAATTTGCATAAGAAACCCATTGGGCTTTTAAATGTTAACAATTTCTTTACAGGTCTGATAGCTTTTATGGATTATGCTATGCAGAAGAATTTCATATCAAGAGTGGCACGGCGAATCATAATATCCGCAACAACTGCTGAAGAATTGCTAGATAAAATACAAGCTTTTGTTCCTGAACCAGATCCAGCAATGATTCAGATAGACTGGACACGACAGTCTTTCCCGACCAGTTCACTCCCATAATGGTCCTCTACTCACCCTGTTGAAGTATTGTGGAAGAAAGAAGCGATCTGATCCGTTTTTCTTGTCCTTTAGTTTTATTATCAGCATTTTCTTTCTCGTTTCAGTTTTTCTTTTCAAGGAATTTCTTTTTTTATAAGATAGTTTCGTCCATGCTGATATTAAAACCATAGGGCAATGCCTTTAGGTTGGAATGGCTGAGTAAAGAGTAATTTTTGTTACTCTTGAGACGCATCCTATTAGGTCTACTAGGCATAACATTTTGGGGTAGTTAAGCTTTAACCTTATTCGGATGACATATCTCACAAGGGAATCTATATTTACTGAAGAAAATATTAGATGAACCTTGAATATTGATTCCAAACATCCGTTCCCTTTACATAATTTGTCAGTGTTATTGTCATCATCAAGATTCACTCGTTTTATCGAAGCCTAATTCTTTGCACTCGCCTATTATGAAAATTCACACTTTCGAAGAAAATTATTCCAATTTCAATTGCTTTCATATAAATTTCGCTCGAGGTCCTAAGGAAAGCTCCTTAGCCTCAAAATCAATTTTCATCATCGAGGTTTTAAGGATGGAACCTTTGCCTCGAAAACAATCAATTATCAATCCGAGGTTTTAAGGATGGAACCTTTGCCTCGAACTCAATCAATCGTCGAGGTTTTAAGGATGAAACCTTTGCCTCGACATCAATTAATCAATCCGAGGTTTTAAGGATAGAACCTTTGCCTCGAGATCAATCAATCAATTCGGGGTTTTAAGGATGGAACCTTTGCCTCGAGATCAATTATCAATCCGAGGTTTTAAGGATGGAACCTTTGCCTCGAAAACAATCAATTATCAATCCGAGGTTTTAAGGATGGAACCTTTGCCTCGAACTCAATCAATCGTCGAGGTTTTAAGGATGGAACCTTTGCCTCGACATCAATTAATCAATCCAGGGTTTTAAGGATAGAACCTTTGCCTCGAGATCAATCAATCAATTCGAGGTTTTAAGGATGGAACCTTTGCCTCGAGATCAATTATCAATCCAAGGTTTTAAGGATGAAACCTTTGCCTCGAAAACAATTAATTATCAATCCGAGGTTTTAAGGATGGAACCTTTGCCTCGAACTCAATCAATCGTCGAGGTTTTAAGGATGGAACCTTTGCCTCGACATCAATTAATCAATCCGGGGTTTTAAGGATAGAACCTTTGCCTCGAGATCAATCAATCAATCCGGGGTTTTAAGGATGGAACCTTTGCCTCGACATCAATCAATCAATCCGGGGTTTTAAGGATGGAACCTTTACCTCGACATCAATCAATCAATCCGAGGTTTTAAGGATGGAACCTTTGCCTCGAAATCAATCAATCAATCCGAGGTTTTAAGGATGGAACCTTTGCCTCGAGATCAATCAATCAATTCGAGGTTTTAAGGATGGAACCTTTACCTCGACATCAATCAATCAATCCGAGGTTTTAAGGATGGAACCTTTGCCTCGAAATCAATCAATCAATCCGAGGTTTTAAGGATAGAACCTTTGCCTCGAGATCAATCAATCAATTCGAGGTTTTAAGGATGGAACCTTTGCCTCGAGATCAATCAATCAATCCGAGGTTTTAAGGATGGAAACTTTGCCTCGAGATCAATCAATCAATTCGAGGTTTTAAGGATGGAACCTTTGCCTCGAGATCAATCAATCAATCCGAGGTTTTAAGGATGGAACCTTTGCCTCGAGATCAATCAATCAATCCGAGGTTTTAAGGATGGAACCTTTACCTCGATATCAATCAATCAATCCGAGGTTTTAAGGATGGAGCCTTTGCCTCGAGATCAATCAATCAATTCGAGGTTTTAAGGATGGAGCCTTTGCCTCGATATCAATCAATCATTCAGTCCATCTTACAACGATAGAACCTTTCCTATCGTTAGAGGTTCTAAGGAGCTTTCCTTAACCTCAAACAAACAATCAATCATTCAGTCCATCTTACAACGATAGAACCTTTCCTATCGTTAGAGGTTCTAAGGACCTTTCCTTAAACCTCAAACAAACAATCAATCATTCAGTCCATCTTACAACGATAGAACCTTTCCTATCGTTAGAGGTTCTAAGGACCTTTCCTTAAACCTCAAACAAACAATCAATCATTCAGTCCATCTTACAACGATAGAACCTTTCCTATCGTTAGAGGTTCTAAGGACCTTTCCTTAAACCTCAAACAAACAATCAATCATTCAGTCCATCTTACAACGATAGAACCTTTCCTATCGTTAGAGGTTCTAAGGACCTTTCCTTAAACCTCAAACAAACAATCAATCATTCAGTCCATCTTACAACGATAGAACCTTTCCTATCGTTAGAGGTTCTAAGGACCTTTCCTTAAACCTCAAACAAACAATCAATCATTCAGTCCATCTTACAACGATAGAACCTTTCCTATCGTTAGAGGTTCTAAGGACCTTTCCTTAACCTCAAACAAACAATCAATCATTCAGTCCATCTTACAACGATAGAACCTTTCCTATCGTTAGAGGTTCTAAGGACCTTTCCTTAAACCTCAAACAAACAATCAATCATTCAGTCCATCTTACAACGATAGAACCTTTCCTATCGTTAGAGGTTCTAAGGACCTTTCCTTAACCTCAAACAAACAAACAATTATTCAGTCCATCTTACAACGATAGAACCTTTCCTATCGTTAGAGGTTCTAAGGACCTTTCCTTAAACCTCAGAGTTTAGGCGGCGAGAAGGTTTTCAATGCCTAGCTAAGCTGGACGAAATTTGGTAACTAACTTTGCATACATCATGTCCCATGAAGCATGCAAAGGGGGGCAGCTGTTGACACCCAATTTCGTCCGGCCATTAAAATAATTTTAAAAAAATTAAATAAAAAAAAATTAAATAAAAAAATGTATTATTATTATTATTGTTATTATTATTACTAAAATTTTTTTTAATTAGTTTAAAATATATTTTTTTGTTTTGTTTTGTGAAGATTTGATATATGTGTGTATATGTGTATGTTTGAAAGAAAAAAAGAAAACTCCATAAAAATGACAAAATTAAAAAGTTTGAGATAAAAATAACAAAATTGAGAAGTTTCAGGCAAAATTGACAAATTCTGAAAGTTCCAGGAGCATTTGGTAGTTTGTCACATAAAATTTTGAGCCTGCCGACGTTTTTGGCTCAAATTGACAGAAAACGACAAAATTGTCAAAATCAAAAGCTTCAGGAACTTATCCAGAGGCTGAGAGACGTAAAGGACTAAAATTGTCATTTTACCAATTTAAGAGATAAGTTTGAAATTTTTTATTAATTTATCCATCAACAGTTCAGCTAAACTTCCTCTATAAATAGCCCCCCAAATTTTGTGCTGAACACACAAAAAAATAGACAGAAAGCTTAAAGCTCCGTTTTAGAAAAAATAAAAATTACAGACTTAGTCCCTGGCCCTCTTTCCTTTTCCCAGAAAGTCCCAAAAGTTTCTATTCTGACGTATAGACTATCTTCTTCCTCCGTTTTTTTTCTGTTTCTTCCTTCTCCTTCGCTGCCCGTCGCTCCACGCCGTCCCGCCGCCGCTCATCACTCCCCCACGCTGCCGTCGCGCCGTCCCCACCTGCCCCTGGCCGCGCTGCCGCCCCGCCGCCAGCTGCCCCTCCTTCCCCCCCTGCGCGCGCGTCTGTTTCTCACGTTCCCAGCAAAATTCAAAATTAAAACTAAAGGGTACAACCCTTGTTTTGTCCTCTATTTTTTTATTTCTTTCACTTTGGTCACTAACCTTTTATTTTGTTCTTGCAGAATTAATTCCTAACTATTTTAATTTTTACTTGTTTTACTTATTTCTTATTATTACTAACCCTTTTTTTTTTGTTATTAACTTACTAACAACTAACTTTTAATATTATTATTGTTACTAACCTTTTAATTTTTGCATTATTACTAACTTTTATAATTGTTGTTAACAATTAATTAACTTTTTATTATTGTTGTTAATTAATTAATTTAATTAACTTGGCTAACTTTTTATTATTGTTGTTAATTAATTTAATTAACTTGGCTAACTTTTATTGTTGTTAATTAATTAATTTAATTAACTTGACTAACTTTTTATTATTGTTGTTAATTAATTAATTTAATTAACTTGACTAACTTTTTATTATTGTTGTTAATTAATTAATTTAATTAACTTGACTAACTTTTTATTATTGTTGTTAATCAATTAATTTAATTAACTTGACTAACTTTTTATTATTGTTGTTAATCAATTAATTTAATTAAACTTGGCTAATTTTTATTATTGTTGTTAATTAATTTAATTAACTTTGCTAACCTTTATTATTATTTATTTTTAAAGTGGATGGCCAAAAAGCCCCACTTTATTATTATTAATTTTCCTTTATATAATTTTTTTTAATTTAATTCACCTTTACCCTTACTTAAATAAATAAATGAAAATTAAAAGAAGATTATTTTTTAAGCCTAATAAAAATAATTTTTTTAAAAGCCAATTATTTTTATTTTTCTTTTATAAATTGAATAATTATTTAAATAATAAATAACTTTCACTAAAAAAAAAACTAAAAGAAATATAAGAAAAAGATAAGAAAGATAAGAAAAAGATAAAAAAAGAAAAGATAAAAAAAGAAAAGAAAGAAAAGAAAAAGAAAAGATAAAAAAAGAAAAGAAAGAAAGAAAAGAAAGAAAAGAAAAAGAAAAGAAAAAAAAGAAAGGAAAAATAAAACTAAAAGAAAGATAAAATCAAAAAGAAAGAAAAGAAAGAAAAGAAAAGAAAGTGTAAAGAATAAAAAATAAATTTTTTAGATTATTAATAAATCTAAAAACAAAAGACTTACAAATTAGTAATAATAAATTCCATAAAAATAATAATTATATAACTAACAATTAATTAAAGTAATTTCCATATCCGGATGATCCAGCAGGATCTACGGTTTGGAAAATATCAAACTTTTTAAAATAAATAAATTAAATAAAAAGATAAAAATCCATATTTTTTACAATATGGATAAAATTGTTTAAAATTTCACCAAAATTCCGTGTCCAAATGACTCGGCAGAGTCCATGGTTCGGAATCAAAATCTTCCGTGTCCAAATGACTCGGCAGAGTCCATGGTTCGGAAGTATCAAATTTTATATAAATTAATTTAAAAATCTGCATCCGATTAATTCAGTTAAAATTTCTAGTTTGAAAATTAACTGAATATTTTCTAAAAGCAAAGCAAAACAAAATTAAAATCAACTAAGGTGCCAATTTTGGGCGCTATAACAAAGTTGTTTTAGCGTAACCATACTCCCGATCCCCGAACTCTCGCAGACCAATTTTAAGGTGTCCAATCAACCTAGGTGAAACAGATTGGTGGCGACTCCCGAAAACCCGACGTTGCCACACATATCAAACTCTTTTTTCTTTGGATAAAGATTAATTTTTTTGATTTTGTCCGAACAATACTCACCTTTAGTCTAACCTACACTCTTGTTAGCCAAAGCAGATGCTAAACCCAGACTTTGAACTGCACTTTTTTAAAGTGGAGGTTTTAACCCCTGAACTTTAACAATTAACGAACTAGCCCACATCAAAAATTGGCTAACCATTATCTAGTATATGCATGCATTTTGTTTTTTGAATGGCCAAAGACTTGTACACATGCATTTTCCTGCTCAAATAAAAAAAAAAAAAAAACCACATCGGCCACGATTCCCCCTAACTAGCCTACCCCGTCGTGAGAAGGCTCCTTAGCTCCTCTCCTCGACCCAGAGATCCACACCTACTTCACCGGCCTCCTACTGGACTACACGCTACAGCCCCGTCGTTAAGATCTGCCCTGGAAGCAAAATTGGCATTCTCATCATCTCTCACTGTAATAAAGTAAATTGAATTTTAAAAAATTTCTAAAAAATAAAATATTTTAATTTTTTTGAAATAACAAAAAAAATATACGTTTCATCATTATTGTGATAGTTGGAATATAAGGGTAAATTTATGGGCCTCCGCTACCCTTTAATTGGTAGTTTGTCTTGATCATAATCTTATCAATTGTTGTCTTCTGATCTTAAACCCTTTTAAAACCTTTTGTATATATTAGTCCCCCAGTGAAAGAAACTCATTAATTTAAAGCAATGGATTGAAATGATTTTAAATTCTTAATTTAAGCTATTTAATAATTAGCTTTAATAAATTTAAAATATTTATTATGGTTACTAACAATTTTAAATCATCAATTTTTCTCTTTAAATGGAAAACAAATCCGTTTTGGCTAACAAGAGTGTAGGTTAGACTAAGGGTAAATATTATTCGGACAAAACCAAAAAAATCAAATAGATCAATTATGTTTGAATAAAGTAGTTCGGTTATTTTTCTAGTTTAGTTGATTTGGATTAAAATTGAATTTCATATTCAATTGTCGGATTAGATATTAGATCATATACTTGAAATTAAATACCGAATAGTAATAAATATTCTACTATTATCTATGTTAACTATATATATGTAAAGTTGTTTTCTACTAATTTAGGACTATATATTATTTACCATTCTTTAATTGTGGGTATAATTGGTAAAATTTTTAATATTTATCTTTCATTTACTATGTATCTATGTCTTAGAAAGATGAGTTGAATAAACTAAACTAATAAATCAAAATGTAATAATTTTCATTGAATCTAACATATAATTTAGATAATTTAAATATATTTTATAAAAATAAAAAATTAATTAAATCATCATATTCAAATTAATTATAAACTGAACCAACCAATATTTACTCTAAATTACACAAGGAGGTTTATGAAAGACAAAGGGACCGTGCTGTATATGCAACTAGCTAGAACTGGTACTATTAATCTTAATGATTGCCTGTGGTCGACGCGACAACATCAATACAACGAAGAATTTTTACTCTATTCAATTAATACTACATTTTGTTTGTGCCTCTCTCTCTGTCTTTCATAAAAATTGTCGCCTAGTGCATAAATTAGTGACCACTCTATCCACATTACCTTATTTGATTTTGACGTCGAATTAGCATGAATAGAATTGTCTTTACTTTTTTCTCCCTTCGCTCATAAAATTCCATAAATTATCTTACACTTACAGTTTATTAGGTTCATTTCATGAAATTCCAGTACGGTTTTCTTTTTCTTTTTTGGGTTCATAAACTACAATATCGCTATCTATCACATTACAAAAGGAGCTATCTTACTAAATTAACTTTCTTTAAAAGAATAGCTTTTTTTTAAAAAAAAAAAAAAAGAAAATGTATATGTAATTATATCTACAAACTTATTCTTTTGTGTGGTAACTTTTTTTTTTTTCAGTGACCACTTATGGGGATGAGTTTGAACACCACAGCTTTTATTTATAAGAACAAATAATTGTACAAATTTAATGATTTTTGGAACATTAACTGATTGGTTTTATTAGGTAATTAATTAAACATTTGAATACAAGTTATAGACGACGAGTTTATGATAAATCGCAAAGATTAATCAATTAAGATAGCTTGTCCCTGTCGTGGCCGGTTATTGCATGGCCTTGACATGTTATGGCCGGCCGGTGAGTGCTTTGAAAAATATATCACTCACAATTACTGTTTCTTGGTCCGGGATGCCACATAAAAAATGAGAAATTATTAATATGTGATTATTAGTATGTGTGTGTGTGTGTTTACTTGTATGTTGTTTGAAGTCTTAAAAACTAAAAAATAAGTGTCCCTTTTCGTAAGCCGGATAAGGAAAAAAAATCATAAAAATATTTTTTTATAAAAAATAATTTAAGGATTAAATTTTAGATAATATTAATTCAAAAAAATGAAGCAAAATTGAAAATAAAGTGGTAATAAAATACTTATGTAATACTCCATCTATATCATATTCTTTGAAACATTTACTAGTTTGGGTTGGCTTGGTTCCTTACAACATTTTCATATTTAATAAATTACTTTATCGCATTATTACTAGGGCTAGCAACCTATATGAATATTCATTTTTTCATCTTTCTTGATTTATATGTCAAAAGTGAATGGTAAAGATGGAAACATGAACTTTTCCTCTTTCTTAATATCTGCACTAAACTCGATTATTTTGAAGAAATTGTAAGAAAGGGAATAATTAGTTGAGCCAAATACAAAACTAAAATGTTATGATATCTCTATATAACAAGGTCGAAAAAATTGATTAAAGAATATATATCTAGAGTCTAGACCTGCACATATTTTATAAGCTGGAACCCCAATTTATAGTTACCTCTTGAACTTCTAATTTTTTAGGTAGCCTCGATTCTAAATTTCTAATACCAACCTAGAATAGGAGATATATATATCATCAGTTACTAATTAAGCTTTGTGAAATGAGAAGCTTAAGTGCTGAACCGAAAACTACTCTCAAAATATTGTTCAGTTTAATTTCCACGCGTACTTTCATTTGATTTAGATGAATCCTTTATTTGATCCAACAGTCTCCGCCCCACTGCGAAATAGTACAACCTTAATGAAGTTTGTTTCAATTATCGTACGTCATCATTAATTCTGCTTCCATATAAACACCTGAAAGGGGCTGGGTAACTTAAGCAATATAATTGCTCGAACCTTGTGACTTTCAAATAACCGGAATCTTTATTTCCAACTTCATTCCTATTGATATTTGCTTCAAATGGGATTATGAGAAGCCTTTTGGGGGAAAACATAATAGTTTAAACACTAGGACATCCTCTCTATCTTAAAAAATATACACATTTTGGAATAATGCCCGAAAATATACTTAGAAAATAGAAAAACCGCCACTTTCTACATTTTTTTTTCCTTGGCTAACTCACAATATTTAATCCACCCAAGTCCTTGATAATGTACATGCAATGGATAAAAGAGATATCTAAATTTTAAGAGGAAATTTTAAAAAGATTACTCAGATATAGCGCATATATATATATATATATATATATATATATATATGCGCACATCAATTGTTAGGAAGAGGGATAGGAGGGGGCGGGGGTTGCTTTAGGATAGCAAACAAGAAATAGTGCAAAGCAAGCAAGTAGGCGTCTCTGTGGGGCGGTTTGTGGTACTGCGGCCCACCTGCTTTTCCTTGCGTCCCACATATATACAGATAACAATATATATATATATAGGAAATCCATTCCGCCCACAATTCTCGATCAAACTATAATACCACCAATTTTATACATGTGCTTTTCCAACAAACCTTTGTAGGGCCGCTACGGAGAGAAACATCGATCGATCAGGCTAGCTAACAAAGCTTGAAAGAGACTTCAACACAAAACAACTTCTAGAGGCCTGAGGAAAGCTTAACTAAGCTCGATCATGACTCCTCTCCCCACACCTCCAAAGTTTGTTCCCCCTTTTTATTTATATTTACATATATGTATAACCGGGTTTATGATTGCCTAGACCTATAGTCTTCTTTTCTGCTCTCCTTTTAATATTTTCTCCCTCCCTGCACATGGATTGTTTTTAAATACAAGTTAGATAGGGTTTCTTTAATTAAATGACATAACTTACAGCTCTTCGAACGAAAACAAAACTTCCAACACCACCAAGCTAACAAGAAGCTCAGTCAGTCCACCCACACCTTGTTTCCCAGATGATAAGCCCATCTTTTTCCACGAACACGTGAAGTCGTGTTCCTACGTAAGATTTGTGCTCGCTCCCTAGTTATGAACTGATCAACTACAAACGCATGTCCCTCTCATAACCTCCGAATAATGAGGAAATTTACCGTTGTTATTTATCAACTCTTCGTCCCTAGCTATATATTTTCTAGTTGCCCGAGTTTAATGGGAGCAAATTGCATACCAATTCATCACCGAAACAATGTTGCGATCGAACGGAGTTCAATTTACAGACTTGCTTCAGCCAAGCTGAGCAAACAACGAAATAAGGGTCTGGAAAAAGAAATTCGAAATCTGCCAAAAATATTTTAATCAACTTAACTGTTGAACTTAAATTCAACGAAGAATCAGGGCTTGAAAGACTTTTCACTTTTGCCCATCTAGTTATAGCTCATTCAACATCCTCATTCCTATGAACAATCGAACCCAAATACATGTGTTCCACGGCATGATAAGTGAGTCGATATGAGCATATGTTCACCTATAACTTAACTTTACACTTAGTTTATTTTAACTTAAATCAACTCGATTTAAAATAATTTATTTTTACTTTTACATCTTTTTTGTCCAAAATTAATCTTATTTTTAAAGCCAATATTATATAGATATGATAATTCATTAAAGATAAAATTTTCATAGATGTCATGAAATTTTTATTATTTTTTCTTTTTTAATGCCTAAAAAAATCATAAAAATTTAATAACATTATGAAAAGTTGTTTCCAATGAATTATTACATATAATATTAACTTTCAAATAAAATTAGTTCCAACAAAAGAAAATATTGACAAATAAAAATGTTGACTCAGTTTTGCAAGAACATCCAACCAAAAGTTATTTTAACTTACCATCAGCTACATTCAGATTAAACATTCAATAACAAATTGATTTGACCCGAAACAGAAAACAAAACCAAAACAAAAAAAAAACAAAACAAAACAAAAACAAAACAAAAATTACTCTAGATAATTTCTGAAAGCAAAGGAAAAATTAAACTCAATGTGGGAGCTAAAACTAGCACACCACTTACCTGAATGGGATCGGACATGGTCTCAAACAAACCTGCGTCAGCTCTTTGGGACACATAAAACCATCTCCATGGATCAGATCAACAAATGACCGAAGCAAACATTAATTGACCTGTAGCTCTATCACTCTGATCCGACTTAATCAAGGCCCACGAAACCTTGGATCCAGCTATCTTTACGGCATCAACAAATGCCGTAAAAGCTCTTCATTTTCATTTAGCCTTTCTTCCCCTTTCTACATATTTCTACATGATTAAGCAAAATTTCAAAACTGCCTAAGCAATGTTCATAAATATCTCTAACTTAAACAAAGCGTAAAGAAGCTTACGTTTGTTAGAGGAAGTTTCTTTGGTAATTTCCTGATGAAAACCTAGAAGCCAAACCCTCGGCCATTGAATCGGAGTCAAATTTCACACTCTGCCTCCCACCAGCCAAGTCCTTCTCACGATCCCAAGGCCTCCAGGGATGTTTTCCCAGCCACTCTTCTTTCTCTTCTTCTTGCTTTGCCTTGCTTTTCTTCTTTGAACGGATCGAAGCTGCAGCTTCTTCTCGGTGTTTCTGCACCAGTGACTTGGATCTTTTCTCCTCGTTATACTTATCCACCAAATCTGCATCCGAGCTTCTCTGTTTGTCCTCTTCAGTAGAAGCAAGTGCTGTAGCTTCATTATATGCCTCCAGGTAGCTGTAATTAAGAGACAGCCATGAATAAACCCAAATAAGAATGGAGGAGGAAACAACAAAGGCATTGTAAAAAACAACCTAACCTCATCTTTGCTTTTTGAGCTCTCTCAGATGGGGTGTCAGTCCAGACACTAGTATCACCTCTTCCTTCTTTAGTGCCTTTGCTGAATCTTTTTGTTGAATGCTGGGTCACACCGGGCTGTAAAGTATGAAATGTGGTTGGGAATTAGACGTAGATACTTCGCCCATTTCTTTCCAAACAACAGAAAGTAGAAACCCTCAGCCAAAATAAGTTATTACTTTCAAAAACCTAAATCTATTCAAACAATGAGAACATGAAATTAACTGTACTAGTCTTTCTAGTCTAAGCTGGAGATTATGGTCAGCAACGAGCTGTAATGTATAACACGGGTCTTTACCAAATGAATTTATTTCCTTCAAAATTACCTTTTCATTTCAACATGCGGCTTCTGATTTCTTATGCCTAGCCTCTGAGTGCCCTTTCTACTATGTTCAGGATACTAAGAAACTTTTATTTGAAATTCGTACAGAACTGTTGGATAACACGACTCTGAAATGAAAAAGCAATCAGATTTGGAGAATTGAATTTTAGGAGACCCAACCAAGTTAGACCATGGAATCATTGCTATTGAACAGGGTGATGATCAGTCGAGTTACCCACAACTAATGAGGGGGAATAACATTTTGGTTGCATTTGAGGGAGATTAATCGTAAGTGATAATTAGTAATTATTTTTATATATAATGATTATCCGCTCAACTTGTACGCCAATCAAAGCTCTACATGTCAAGAAGCCTGAAAACCACTTTTAAAACATTTTATATGAAAGAAAAATAGTTTTGATTAATTTTTTCTTTTTCTAAACTAGGTAAGGAAAAATGTTCATAATATTTTTTGGGGGAAAAAATATGATTCAAGTGATTATTAAGTAGATAGAAGATTAACTTTAAAATGCCACTAATTCCAGATTAAGAAAAAGGCAAAATTGAAAATAAGCGGTCAAATAACCACTTAATTAATTTCCAACAAATGAACCCTTAAACTTACTTTCCTCTCAGGAGGCAGTGTTGTCATCCATTCATCTCTTGTTCGAGGTGCTTTAACTTCAATCTCTGCCAGGAGCTCATCATCACCTTCCATGGATATACCTGACAATGAAACAGATTTCTTACTTCGAGACCAATGATAAAAGAGAAGGTAGACCGAGGGGCAATGAGGAAAACACCAAAAGATGATGTCGAAAAGAACTTGACAGAAAGGGCAAGAACTTAATGCAACTGCTTATAATGTTATGAAATCATAGGTCTGTGCAAATGGCCAAAAGAGATCCTAGCCACAAGCAACTTTTGACTATGATGCTACTTGAAAGTGGTGGTAATCGAGAGAGAGAAAGAGAGAAAGGCAAGGAGGGAGGGAGCGAGGGAGAGAAGAGAGGACATGAGTAGGAGATTATTTTATTTATTCCTGCTACTGCTGCTGCTACTACTACTATTATTTGGTGGGGCTCAAATGTTCATAAATCCAGAAATTTGCCAACCTTGCAATCTTCTCCACTGTGCAGCCTCACGCATTGCCTGTAATTCAGCCTGTAAAGGGGGAAATGGAATTTATCATAGCTGTCAAACAAGTTTCTGAGATGTCATATCAATTCCAGGATAAAAGTACACACCTTGAATGCTTCTTTCTCCTCTTCTGCTTTGATTTTCTCATCAAGTTGCTTCTTCTACAATTGGAAGACGTCAGATTAAAAACACATCATTCATCAAAATCCATGAACCAAGTAACAGTTATTACTGTATCTTGTTTGATCCTACTGCAATAACTAAAAATGTAAGACTGAAGAAACATCTTTTTTTAATAGGTAGAGAGTGGGGGGTGGGACAAACAAGCAAAAGCCATATGGCTGAAAGGGCCTATTTCTTGGGAATTAAGAATGTTGTGCGACGTATGACATGTCAAATTTCTTTGTGCAGTAAAATATTATCCTCAAACATTTATCATTGACCAATTTTCCACAAAAAAAAAAAGTATCATGGTAAAAGGATAAACATATAAAAATTACATTTGCACAAACACATAACTAATTTTGCTAGATAAGTCCACAAACAGTATGGGGTTCTTAAGAGACGATTAACACAACACTCTAAATGCTACTCAAAGAAAAACATGGTCCCTGCTACGTAATAGTCACAGAAGATATAAAAACTTTAAGGTGACAGCAGATTCTAGGTTATATCTAAAACCAATCTGAATCCACCTCCAATATCAATATCCACAAAATCGTGTATGTTTAATGCACAACATTTTCATTCAGTGGACTCCCTCAATTCTACTTTAAATTTGCCAAGCTTGAATATCTCAAAACCAAAACCTCATAGATTCAGGGATTACAACCACATATAAGCCAAGATGAAAGAAAAAAACAGATTGATCAAATACAAATTCAGCGAAAGGCATATAATTTTCCTTTGCATTCATTCCAATATGAGTTATAGTGTATAAAAACTCACCTTATCGGGATCCTGCAATTCCTTGAATGCTTTATTAAGTATGATAAAGGCTTGATGGGCCTGAGGGTGAGAACATTTGTCCGGGTGAACCAAAAGTGATAGTTTCCAATACCTGACCAGAACATGGGATAGTCACTTGATATCCTAGTCAATTTGAGTACGGAACGCTAGCAAGATATGGGAAGAATGAGGCCTGCTGTAAGCCCACTAAAGTGCTTTATGTTAGAAAATGCTGTAGAATTGAAAAAGAAAAAAAATTCAATTTAACCTGAAAGAGTCCGGCTAAGTGACAGTCGATTTCTTTTCTTACCTCAATAACAATAATAAATAAATGCAATTGAAAATGAGAAATTCCTTATTTCTCTACTGAACATTTTCCAAACTTTCACTCTATCCCCATCCAGTACGTTGGTTTTATCCTGTTACAGCCAATCCTATCTTAATGCCCTAAAATACCCCTTGGTTGTGAACCCCATTTTGCAACTTAAATAGAACCAATCACTCAACTACACCTTAATCCCAACTGGTTTGTGCAGCTACAAGAATATTGTATCTCCATTCTACTTGGTTGAAACTCTAATACTATATCCCTTTTCATAATTCCCACCAAAGTAAGTTTAGATCTACCCTTACCTCATTTAGCCACTCATATGCCTAGCCTACAACTCTTGCATACTCACACAGCTATTGGATCTTTTTTCTTCTTCCTTCTTTTAGTAAGAATGAATTTATTGGAAATAAGTCTATTGGACTAGGTTGAATATGCCAAACCATCTAAGGTGACCTTATCTAATATCAGGCCAACAAAAGCTGCTTATATCTTGTCCCTCACATTCTCCTTTCTAATCCTACCCTTCAATGTACATCCACTCATCCAACATAATACATTCTAAACTTTGCTGAACTCATTTTGTTTGTGACTTGAATACAATTATTGTCACCATCATAGATCATACCCTAATTCCAACTATGTAACGGTCAGTGGCATGAAGTTCACCATGTCAACTATAAAAAGTAATGTTGACACTAAATTCATGTAAAAGCTAAGTAGCAAATCATACATCTAATAGAAAGCAAATTATATATGCATTCTGTGTGTGTGTGCGTGTGTGTGTTATGGCTATGTGTTTCTTTTTTTTTCCCCCTCTTTCTGAGGGGAGGGGGCCGTTGAATTCACGAATGGACAATACATGAACTTCAGTATGGCATCTTCTGAGTTTTGTTATATTAAGTATTACTGAATCAGCAATACATGGGGTATTTCAATCAACATGATCAAGGTAGAAAAATTCTCAAATTAATCATACTCATAAACTTAAGAAATTTGTCTGGTTAAATTTGAATCATCAAATAGAAAAAGAAAAGGGAATTCATAGTTGCTCGCTGCAATTGCCATGAATTCCTTTTGAGTCTAAAAATTGATAAGACATTCTCTTGGGAGAATGTTATTTAATTAGCATCCAATTTGCATCACACTAACTGCACACTCATGACCAAAATAAATAAACTGTTTGCACCCAAAACAAGGTCATACTTTTTCTTTATGTTGTCTGCCAATGTATTATGATTCACTCCTAGGACATCATAAGGAGAATCAGTCTCAGATGCCATTATTCTTGTGACCTGAATGGGAAACATAAAGAAACTGTGTCAATGACCAAAAAACAAGTAGACAACAAAGATAAATAAGACGTGAAATCACTGACCTCTTCAAACCGCTCTGCCTCATTTGCTGATTCAGCTTCTGCAACCAGAGCAGGAGGTGGTGGTCCGATAAATAATTCAGTATCCTCTTCCAACTCAGCATCCCTAAATTGAATTATCATAATATCAAGAACTAAGTTTCATAAATGCAGATGCATTTAACGACACCTAGCACTAATTCACAGTAATTGGATTAATTAGGCTTTGAAAAGATAGATGTGTGAACAAAAAAATACAATAATTCACAGTATGCAAGGAAGCATGTTACATAGAAAGCTTCTCTCCCGTAAGTTACCTAAGCTCAGCTTGGGCTTCTGTTAGTTTGGCAGCAGCAGCAAGTAACTCAGCTGATGGCATTTCAGGGCCAATCACCCTGCATTGATATACAACAAGGACTCAGCATCTTGTGGTTTTAAGAAAACTAATTTACAATAACTTTTTAATCAACACCTGAACATGTGACTTGGGACTAGCATTATCAGTCCCAACACCTCCTGCTATTAGCACGCCACTTCTAGACAACAATGGTCCCTTGGTTATCGATTACCAAAGTTGAAATATATGATCACAGAAAAGTAAGAAACATTTATAAAATATATGGCATTTTAGTACGGGAACTTTGACTACATACTATCATCCTAATATATTCAATCAGTGCAATGCACTCTTTCAGAGTTGACAGGGCCATGGTAGGTCTCTACCATCTCTCTGTCTCAAAACGCATGCGAAGAAAAAAACTTAACACACATAATAAATGTTATTCTTCAAAGGCTTTCTTCTTTATTTACCATTTGCACACATGACCTCATCCCAACCTTGTTCTATGGCCGACCCACCAAAAAAAAGTCGTTCTAAATTGAAATTCAAGGTAAGAGTTTTAAGAGTTTTGGTTTGCTGACACACAATATTTGAAGTAAAAAACTACCTTCTAGGAGCTGAAGAGCCATCCCTAGGGTGAGGAGAGGGTGAATTATTCTCATCTGCCTGGTAGCTGCATTCCTCATCCTGCGCGATTGAACTAGGAGGTTTGTCCTCATTACATTCAGCAGGAGCTTGAATCAAGTGGCCCACCACATCTAATGTGGGGCTTCTCTTTGAAGGCAGTAAAAACACTTTATCTCCAGTTTCCTTTAGCTTCAAGGATAAAAACAGCTTCTTCAAATGCTTAATCAAGGCCCTTTCAGATATGCCATTTATGTCAACAGCTTGCCCATCATCAATCATTTGTAGAAGCTAAAAAAACCACAAGAAAACACAACTGTAAGCTTTTTCTTCTTCTTCTTCTTCTTCTTTTGGGGGTGGGGAGTGTGTGCGCAAAACTATTCATAGTTGAGGAACAAGCTCATAAAGACATTATTACAAAATGCAAGTACATCAACCATAGAACCTCAGTTCAAGAATAACTAAAAAAAATTAGGCAAAATAATTTGAGTAACCTTTTCAGATCTTATTCCAGTTTGGTTGCTACTTTTTTTCAGTGAAATCAACCCATATTCCACCCATGACACGGGTTTAATGGGGGAAAACAGTAAATATGGTGCCGTCAGATAAAATCCAGTCCTCTATTCAACCTAGCGGAGAAAAATACATGATTCAAGAGCATGTTCTGTCTTCCAAAATCTAAGCTTTTTAAGCATGGTTGGGATAGCTTATATAATCTAAGATCTCTCCCGTGACATAAAAACATCAAAATGCTAATGTATGTTGTACTTAATGCATCTAACCTTCCAACAAATAAGAAGTATATAGATAGATAAATAAGTGGGCATGGCATTCCATGTCCATAACTCAACTACCTGTATTCCAAAGAGAACTGCAGGCGTGTGCCTAAACCAAATTGTTTCATGCAAAGAGATGCATCAGAATCTCTCAGTGTCGTTAACAGAACCTAAAAGAAACCTAATAATACTTGCGCCTAGCATCTAACCATTATTAACTAACAAGGCTTGTACAATCTACTTCGACAAAAGTAGCCACTTCTTTTACTCTTTCAAGTTTCTGTTCTCTTGATATTATTGCATTTATAAGCCTACAACCAGAATCAGTATGTGAAACAAGAGTTCGAATCAATTGTTTGACCCAAAATCTAAATTCATCCATGCTATCACAGCCTCTGAAAGTCAGTGCTTGATGTAGCTTAAATTCCTGACTGAGCAGTAAGCAGGGAAAACTCAGTTTCATTAATAGCAACCTACTGAGAATCCTTTTGCGGAGAACCAACATGACAATCAAATAGAATAAAACCAAGTTCAAAAGGAACAGTTACCTGTCGCAAATCACTGCCAACGCTGGGAAACTTGTTCAATAGGTCTCTCACTACCGTTTCCGGCGCTATCCGCACTCTCTCCGTACCTGAATCGGTCGCAGAACCAGAGTCCGACTCTGACCCTGATTCAGACGCATAATGCTTTCTCTTGCTCTTCCTATCACCTCTCCTCGATTTCCTTCTCTCTCTCGCCCTTTCTTTTTCCCTTCGTCTCCTTTTCTCCCTCCTCCTCTCTTTCTCCCTTCTCGAAGACCCATCGCTCCTCCGCCGCTCTTTTCCGCGTCGGCGCCTGCTCTTCGGCGATGAGTCGGAGTCGTCCTCGGGGGTCGGTGAAGGGGATGAACTAGCAGTGTCGTCCGAGTACTTCCTCTTGGATTTACTTCCCATATTTAATCGAGGGAATTTGGGGTAGACCAAAAATAATCGGTATATACGTTAAGCGGAGCCTGCGACAGCAATAAGGGACCAATTCATCGGCACTCAGCTTCAGGCTTCAGCCACAGGACATGCGCATCAGCATAAGTATGGCGGTTGATTACGATGGTAGACTCGCTCGATCGCAGTCCAATTCTGAGAGGGTGTGAATGGCCAAATAATTAATGTATGTGAGCTCATTATGATTTTCAGTAAAGCCCCCTAACCTCTCCTTTTCTTTTTCTTACACTAGGTGAATTGTGGCTGCGAGTTACGGTGACAATTTATTATTCGGTTACTTGATTATAAATAATTAAAATTTGTGATTTAAAGAGATAGATGATAATATTTTAAAAACTTAAATACTACAAATTAAATGATTAATTATCTAAAAGAAAATTTTAAGGACCGAAAACATAAAGTACAAAATTTTGGAATTATGGTAGTTCAATATTTGATAGCATTTAATATAATATAGTATAATAATTATTAAATAATGAATTTTGGGGTTAAAGAGAGGAAAATTTAGAGTTCTAGTAATTAATAGTGAGTTTAACTATTGATAAAATAAACTTTTTCACAAAAATAAAAAATTGAGATTTAGAGTTGACCTAAAATTAGGTTTAATCATTATACAGCAATTTTTTTTACATTAGTAGGCTAAAAAACAGGATTTTAGAAACTAAAACTGGTGTTTTACTATTGACACAAAAAAAGAGTAATAAAATAAAATGAATTAAGGGTTTAAATGAAAATCCAATTATGTTTCAAAATGATGTTTAAGTACTGGCACAAAAGTTAAGGTAAAATTTTGGAATTAATAGAGCAAATAAAAAGACTACAACTAGTAAGAGTTCAATATTGAATTTGCACGAGAGAGAGAGAGAGAGGGGCAAAGAAACTAAAATGAAAGCAAAGAAATTTAGATGGGCTGGAAGAGAGGTTATGTCATTACCTATGAAAAAGATTCTTTTTTTAAAAAAAATGATACTGTAAATAAACAGTGTTTTTTCTTCTATGTTTTAGTATATACAAGGTTATTTTTCACCTGCAATTTGTAGCAAGTATTGCTTCAATAAATTTACCATTAAAGCAATTCTCAATGACAAACAATTAAAATTTTACTTTAATTTAATTTTCAGTTGAATTTTTTTATGTTATATTCTTATTATTGCATTAATTAATTATGATCGAAACATAACACTGTGAAACATAGTATTGTACATGCTTCAAAATTATGGATATTTTTTTTCATTAAAGAAAAATTCAGTAAAGAATTTTATCCAATATTAACTCAAATGTCAATTTTTAATTTTAATGAGAAATTTATTTAAAAAAATTACTTTCAATTTTAACAATTATGGATCAAAATACTTTATTAAACCATAAATTTTTTTAATTAAATAACTAATGCTACAAAACTTAATTACCAATAATGCATTAAAAAGTTTATTCAATAAAAAATTTCATCTCTTATCACTTAAATTCAAATTTTAATATAAATGAGAAATTTATTTAGAAAAGTACACTTTTAATTTTAACAATTATGAACCAAATTATTTTATTAAAGCATAAATATTTTGAATTAAGTAACTCATGCTATAAAACTCCATTATCAATAATGAAAAGATATAATTGAAACACAAAAATTGCGTTTAGTTTACTTTAATCAATTAGCAATATAACCATTAACTTAGTAAAGATTAAAAGAAAAGAAAAGACAAAACTTAGCCAAAAAGTTTAGGGACAAAAAGAGAAAATGGAAAAGCACAATTGAAGATGACCAATGTTTTTTTTTTTTTTGTGGAAGATGATAGTACATAAAAAACAAAAACAAACTTGGGAACCATGAGAGTAAATAGATAAAATCTAGTTAAGTAGTTATTAAATTTTTTATCATTAAAAAATAATTCATTAAAAAATTTCATCTCTTATCACTTCCAATTTTTAATATCGATAAAAAATTTGTTTAGAAAAATTAACTTTGAATTTTAGCAATTATGGACTAAATTGTTTTATTAAGCGATAGAGTTTATGAATGAAATAACTCATACTATAGAACTCAATTATCAATAACAAAAAGAAAACACAGAAACAAAAAAAAAATTAATTTATTTTAATCAATCAGTGATATAGCTATTAACTTAATAAAGAATAAAAGAAGAGAAAAAACTTGGCCAAAAAATTTAGAGAATAAGAGGAAATGGAAAAAATTTTAGGTATTAAAAGTTTAACAATTAATTGTAACAATGTTTTACTTTAGAAGATAGTGCATAAAAAATAACAAAAAAAAAGTGTGGGGACCAAGAGAGCAAATAGAAAGAAACTAGTTAAATAGTCATTAAGTTTGGTTTGGGGACCAAAAAGCAACAGGATTCAACATTAGTGACTAAAATGGGAAATGGTAGAAATACAGGGACTGAAAATGCATTTTAACCACAACAGATGGAAAATTGCAATAAAGGACCTCAAGACGTGATCAGATTACAAAAAGGATACCAAACTTCAAAAAGTGTCAACCAAGTCTAGCAAAAAACAAAAAAAAAAAGTACTGCTCATGACCAGCGTGCCCACACTCTACTTTTACACTATTCATCTACAATGAACTTAACAAAGGCCGTCAATATGTGACCAGCTTGTGAAAAGGATACGAAACTTCAAAAAGAGTCGACCAAGTCCAGCCAAAATAAAAAAATAAAATAAAATGTGACAGCACCCACACTCTACCTAATCTCTATTCATCTACAATGTATTTGTGTCATCTATAATGTACTTGTGTCATTTTTAGAAGATGAGGGGTTTTATGACCCGCACTTTGTAGCCAGTATTATCTTCAATAAATTTAGCATTAAAATAAATTTTAATAATAAGTAATTAAAAAATTCTCACCCATAAATTCATGTTAAACAATTAACATTCTGATGCATCTCAATTTAGAGTTGCACTCTCTTTATGTTATATTCTTATTATTAAAATAATTAATTATGATCAAAACATAACATTGTTAAACTAAACATTGTATGTTCTTCAAATGATACATATTTCTTTTGTTAATAAAAAAAATTTTACTAAAAATTTTCATGTCTTATTAACTCAAACTCAAATTTTAAATATCAATAAAAAATTTATCTAGAAAAATTTACTTTCAATTAAGCAATTATGGACCAAATTATTTTATTACACAATAGATTTTGAAGTAAATAATTTATGTTACAAAAATCAATCAACAATAGTAAAAAAATTATTGAAACACAAAATTGTGTTTGGTTTATATTAATCAATTAATATTTTAACAATTAACTTAAAAAAGATAAAAAGAAAAAAATGATTAAAACTGAATCAACCATAACCATAGTAAAAAATAGGTAAATTATAATAATTAGAGTTTCATTTTTAAAAAAATAATAAATAAATATGACAAAAAATTTTTGGATCAAGACAAAAAATGGTAGAACTTTAGGTATTAAGGGCTTAACAATTAAATTAATAAAGGTAAAAAATGATTTAACTAAAAAATAAATAAATTATGGTGACCAAAGTTTTACTTCAGAATATAATATATAAAAAAACAAAAATAAGTTTGGGGACTAAGAGAGCGAATAAAAAGAATCTAATAGTTATAAAATTTGGGATCAAAATGGAACATGGATGATGAAACATTGGGACTATATTGGGAAAGAGTAGAAATTTACGATTTGAAATCACATTTTAACAAAAAAAAATATGAAACAGACTAAAACTGAAAACTATAACACATGCTCTCAAAAAGCGTGTGCCTTGTGAAAAGGGGATAGAACTTAAAAAAAAAGTCAATTGCATCCAAGAAAATAAAATTAAAAAAAGGCATTGTTCATCTATAATGAATTTCATTGCAGATGAATGGTAAAAAAGATGCTCTCTTTTAGAAGTAAGCAAGGTAATATATAGAGCTATGTGTTACGCTAGGTACATTTTGTAGCAATGTTAACTATATTGTAATCAATGTAAGTCAATAATAGAATAATGTAAAAGGATAAGACATACCTCAATGTGAAATAAAATCTAAGTATAGATAATTGTAAACACATATAATAGTTAACTGAATATGTGTTTATATATTGTCAAAAAACATTAATGATAACAGGTGAAAAATTATCAAAGAAAATTTATTAACCAATTCAAATGAAACCATCAAGAGAAAGAAAAGTTTCTGTTATTGATAATATAGGATAACATTGCACAATATATATGTATAAGTTTTTTCAAATTGTTACTTACTAATGAATCGGTGATAAAATGAAATATTTTAAGAATCAAGCACCCATATGAAATGCAAGTTATGCATTGGTTTAACTAATCAAAACTCTGAATTAAACTCATGTAGAGCAATCATGCATTATGAAAATTGTACATCCATTTCAATTAATCAAAACTCCAAATCTAACCTATTCAATTAAAACTCTAAATAAAACCGTGTAAAAGAAAAAAGTTTTGATATTTAATATAGTTAATAAAGACATGTCTCTTATTTCCATTTAAGCTCAATATAACAAAAGGCAGGTGGGTAAGGGCATAAAGTGTTTTTTAATCAAACCATTGAAATTTTAATTTTATTTCTAAAACAAACCATTCAAACTTTTCATTTTTCTCTAAAAATTTGCTACAGATTGAGAAAGTTGGGGATCATTATAGTAGAATTGTTATACTCAAGGACCAAAAGAGGGATTTGACCATTTCCCAGGGTAGCAAAAAAAAATTGAAATGACATCAGCGTGGGCAAACTTACCAGAAATTGGACAAATATAATTTCAGTCCCTGTATTATGAGTTTTTGCTAGTTGTAATCAAGCTTAATTGTCTATCTATCCTACCACCGCCAACAAACAGTCTTCACATTAGCTTGCGACAAAAGGTGAAAGTACATTACACAATACATGTTTCAAAATCATGGATTTTTTATTAAAAATAATTAACTAAAAAATTTCATCTCTTGTCAATTCACACTCTAATTCTTAATATTGAGGAGAAATATATTTAGAATAATTCACCTTCAATTTTAGGCAAGTATTGACCAAATTGATTTATTAAACCATAGAACTTTCAAAGAAAATTCAAGCTACGAAACTTAATCATCAATAAAGAAATGACATAACCTAAACATAAAATTGTATTTAATATATATTAATAAATTAACAGTTTAACCATTAACTTAATAAATACAAAAAGAAACAAAAAATAATAATAAATTGACCACAGCCAAATATGTGGAACCATACACAAAAGTGGAAAAATTTTAGTGACTAAAGTTTTGTTGGAGAAAACAATAATGAAGGAAAGGAGCAAAAATAGTTTAGGGACCAATAGAGGAAAAAAAATTTAGATACTAAGAGTTTAACAATTGACTTAATAAGAGAGAGTGAGACAGGGGGAGAGCAAGAGGGAGAGAAAAAAAAAAAAAGGGAGGGAAAGAAAGAGAGAGAGAGAAAGAGAGAGAGAGAGAGATGGTTTGCTAAAAAACAAACAAATCATGTTGACTAAGTTTTACTTTAAAAGATAATACATAAAAAAAATAAAGAATAAAAAAGCTTGGGGACCAAAAAATACAAATAGAAAATAAGTAATTATTAAGTTTGGGACCAAAACATCACACAAATCAAACATAGGGACTAAAATGGGAAGTAAAAGCAATTCAGCGATTCAAAAAGTGTTTTACCAAAAAAGAAACATAAAACAAAATGAAAATGGAGAAATAGCAATATAGGCCCTCCAGAATACTATTATCTTTCAAAAAGATATTGATCTTCCAAAAGAAGCAATTGCATCTCAAAAGAAAATAGGGGGGAAAAAAGCGATATACACTGTTTATCACTGCAGATGATTCAAAATGTGTTTTAGAAAAAAAAAAAAAACACATGAAATCAACAAAATGAAAATGGATAAACAGCAACATAGGCCATCAAGAATATTATTATCTTTTGAAAAGATGATAGATCCTCCCAAAGAAGCAATTGCGTCTCAAAAGAAAATAGGGGGGGAAAAAAGCGATGCTTACTGTTTATAACTATAGATGAATAGTGCATGCCCAAACTTGGACCAAGTTCACTGTTGTATTTATAGTTTACTTGTGTTGTATGAACAGTATCCCCTTTTGACAAAGTTTGGGGACCAAAATGAAAATAAAATAAATTTACAAGATCTAAAAGAGATTTAGACCATTACTCTGGAAAAAGCCAAAAAAGAAAAAAGGAAGACGGCGCTGCACACTGTTCATGAACAATCACCATTGTCCGCAATTGATGTATACTGTATGGTATAATTTTAATATATAAAAGGATCATACTCATTATGATTTTCAGGAAAGCCCGCTAACTAACACGTACATCCTTTTTCCTTGTTCTCTCATTTTCTTTTTCTTACAAGGGAAAGAAGAATATTGTTGCCATTACTCCGTCCTAAGTTCTTTATAATATTTTATTTTTTTTCACTTAAATTTAAATTAAATTTATTTATATTAATATTTATTAAAAAAA
Source organism: Aquilaria yunnanensis (assembly GCA_039654915.1). Taxonomy (NCBI): domain Eukaryota; kingdom Viridiplantae; phylum Streptophyta; class Magnoliopsida; order Malvales; family Thymelaeaceae; genus Aquilaria; species Aquilaria yunnanensis. The sequence goes on along the minus strand of CM077600.1, from coordinate 40,066,742 downwards.
ATTAAAAAAATTATATTTAATAACTATAAGTTTATTATTTTCTAAATATATATATTTTAAACAAAAATTAAATAAATATTAATATAAATATATTTAGGTCAAACTTAAATTAAAAACTGAAATAGTATAAAAAATTTGAGACAAAAAGGTCATTATTATCATTATTATTAATATTTTTATTAGGAGATGCAGCAAAGTCATGTGCAGAAAATGAAGGAAATTTAGTGCACAACTAATGAGCACTTTAATTTCCATGATATAAAATTAATGCAAAAATTAAGGTATACTTGGTTATCACTGAAGAACCGAATGATAGCCTCCTTGATGAAAAACGTCTCTTTGAACATATTTGCAGAAGACGTGACTTATTGTGAACACTTAATGTTGACACCCAATTTCGTCCGGCCATTAAAAAATTTTTAAAAAAAATTAAATAAAAAATTAATTAAAAAAATTATTATTATTATTATTATTATTACTAAATTTTTAATTAGTTTAAAATACATTTTTTTGTTTTGTGAGGATTTAATTAAAAATGATATATGTATAAATGTATGTATGAAATAAAAAGGAAAACTCCATAAAAATGACAAAATTAAAAAATTTGGGGTAAAAATGACAAAATTGAGAAGTTTTGAGAAAAATTGATAAATTCTGAAAGTTCGAGGAGCATTTGGTAATTTTTCGCGTCAATTTTGGGCCAGACTAACGTTTCTGGCCCAAATTAACAGAAAACGACAAAATTGTCAAAATCAGAAGCTTCTGAAGCTTATCCAGAGTCTGAGAGACGTAAAGGACTGAAACTGTCATTTTACCAAATTAAGAGATAAGTTTGAATTTAATTAATTTTTAATTTTGAACAGTCCAGCACCCCTTCCCCTATAAATAGGGGTCCAAAATCTGTGAAAAAGGCACAGAAAAAAATAGAAATCAAGCTTAGAGCTCCGTTTTAAAAAAGGGAAAAAATTACAGCCACAGTCCCTGACCTCTTTCTCTCTTCCCAGAAGCCTAAGAACTTCTCTTTCTCTTCGTTTTAGCCCCTGTTCCCGTTTGCTCTCTCTCTCTCTCCTCTCGTGCGTTCTCTCTCTCTCTCCTCCCGCGCACCCTTCCCTCTCTCTTCTGCTTCCTTCCTCCGTCGCCGTCCCGCCACCGCCAGCCCACGCCCCGCCGTGGCCGTCCTTTTTCTTTTTTCCTCCTCCTTTCTCCTCGCCTCGCGCCGTCCACCGCCTCCGCCGTCACGCTGCCGCCGTACCCCCTCCGCCTCACCGCCCCGCGCTCGTGCCGCCGCGCCAGCGTCGCCAGCCCAACCCCCTGCCCCTCGCGCGCGTCGTTTTCCTGTTTCCAGAAATTCAAATTTTAATTTGAAGGGTACAACTCTCATTTAATCCTTCATCTTTTCAATTTCTTTCACTTTAGTCACTAACCTTTTATTTTGTTCTTGCAGAATTAATTACTAACTCTTTTAATTCTTACTTGTTTATTTATTTGTTTATTGTTACTAACCTTTTTTTGTTATTAACAACTAATCTAACTTTACTAACTTTTATATTTATTGTTATTAACATCTAATCTAACTTTACTAACTTTTATATTTATCGTTATTAACATCTAACTTTACTAACTTTTATATTTATTGTTATTAACAACTAATTCATCTAACTTTACTAACTTTTATTTTTATTGTTATTAAAATCTGACTTTGCTAACTTTTATTATTGCTGTTATCATTATTGTGTTATTAAAGTGGATGGCCAAAAAGCCCCACTTTATCATTAATTGTTTTCTTTAAGTGGTTAAATTTATTTCTTTATAATGTAAAAAATAATAACAAATAATGAAAATAAAAAAAAATAATTTTATGTGAATAATTAAAATCATTTTTAAGACTAATAAAAAATTTATCTTTTCTAAAAATCCAATCATCTTTTGTTATTTCTAAAACACATGTTTTTATTTCATTAAAAAAAAACAACAAAAAGATAATCTTTTATTCCTTTATTAAAATTATTAAACAGACATATTTAAATAATTACAAAAAAGTAAAAATTGTTTCTTTTTAAATATAACTTTAAAAATAGAAATAATTGAAGTTTAATAAAACAATAATAAAATCTAATAAAATTATGATTAAAATTAATAATTAATTAAATAATTAAAATTTAATAAAAATTAAAACTCCATGACCAAATGATCCGCCAGGATCCATGGCTTGGAAATATTTTTAAATAAAGTATCTAAATAAATTTTTCTTTATTAAAAATAAAAACTTTGGATTAATTATTTATTAAAATAATAAAATATAACTTTTTAGTTTTCTTTATTAATAAAAAGAGTAAAATTTTTGGGTTAATATTTTATTCAGTAATATTTTACTTATTTCTTTTAAAATAATAAAATATAACTTTTTTTAGTTTTCTTTATTAATAAAAAGAATAAAAAAAAAGTAAAATTTTTGGGCTAATATTTTATTCAGTAATATTTTACTTATTTCTTTTAAAATAATATAACTTTTTGTTTCCTTTATAAAAATCTTAGTCAAATGATTTCAAAAATAATAAAAATAAATAAATAAAAGAATTGAATTTCTCTTAAATATTTTAGACTTATTAATTAGATATATTTTCAGAGATATAAATTAAAATTATTTAAAAAAAAAATATTTCATCAAACAAAAAGAATATAAGAATAAAATGTAAATATCAAGATTTTTTATATACATGTAAATTTTTAGTCTCTTCATTAAATAATCACTTTTGGTTAAATTTTTTATAAAAAATAAAACAAATAAATAACAAAACTTTTGTTTTATGTTTAAAAATATACATAAAATTTATTTTTAGTTTATGTGGCAACGTGCGGGTTTTTGGAGTCGCCACCAATCAATTTTCTTAGGTCGATTGGTCACCTTAAAATTGGTCTGCGAGAGTTAGGGGATCGGCAGTACGGTTACGCTAAAACAACTTTGTTATAGCGCCCAAAATTGGCACCTTAGTTGATTTTAATTTTTTGTTTTTGCTTTGCTTTTAAAAAAAATTCAGTTAATTTTCAACACATAAATTTCAACTGAAATTATTTAATTGGATGTGGATTTTTGGTAATTAGTTCGGATAAAATTTGATACTTCCGAACCATGGACTCTGCCGAGTCACCTGGACACGGAAGATTTAACTCCGAACCATGGACTTTGCCGAGTCACCCGGACACGGAATTTGACAAAATTTTAATCCATATCGTAAAAATTTGGATTTTTATCTTTTTATTTAATTTATTTATTTTGAAAGTTTGATATTTTCCAAACCGTAGATCCTGCCGGATCATCCGGATATGGAAATTAATTTAATTTATTTGTTAATTATTTAATTATAAAATTAATTGTTAAGGATCTTTTAATGTTGACTAAAAAAAATTTATTCATTTCCCTTTTTTTTTTTATATTTTATATTTTTCTTTTGTTTTTCTTATTTTTCAATTTTTGTTTATTCTTTTGCTTGTTCTTCTTTTCTTTCTTTTACTTTTCTTTCTTTTCTTTCTTTTCTTTTCTTTTCTTTTCTTTTACTTTTTTTTTTCTTTTAGTTTTGTTTTGAAAGATTATTTGTTTAATGAAAGATATTTATTATTTAAATAATTACTCAATTTATAAAAGAATCAAAAAGTAATTTTTAAAGATTTAATATAAAAAATCTTTAAAGAAATTAAAGAGTTGACATTTATTTTATGTTTATTCTATTTATTTGATAAAAGAATAATCAAAAAGTAATTATTTAATCAAGATTTTATTAAAAAAAACTAAGGATTTATATGTATATTAAAAATAAAAGAAAAAGTCTTGATATTTATATAATTTATTTTGAATAAAAGATTAACCAAAAGTAATTATTTAATTAAGATTTTATTTATTTAATAAAGAAAACCAAAAATTTATATGTATATTTTAAACATAAAAGAAAAGTTTTCATTTTTCATATGCTTCTTTTATTAAAGAAAGATTTTGTTTTAATTTTTATTATTTTTACTGAATAAAAAAAATAACTATTAAAATTAATTTTATATTTTATATTTTTTTTAAAAAAATTTTAATTCTCCAAACCATTAGATCCTGGTAGATCATTTGGACATGGAGTTTAATTTTTATTAAATTCTAATTTTTAATTATTTAATTAATTATTAAACTTAATCATAATTTTATTGGATTTTTATTATTGTTTTTATTAAATTTTAATTATTGCTACTTGTAAAGATATATTTAAAAAGAAATGATTTGTATTTTTTTATTTTTTGTTTTGTGATTATTTACTTATGTTTATTTAATTTTAATAAAAGGAATAAAAAGTTAAATAATAAAAAACTTGTATTCCAAAATAATAAAAGATAATTAGCTTTTTCTAAAAATGATTTTTATTAGCCTTAATAATTATACATAAAATTCTTCTTTCTTTTTATTATTATTATTATTTTATAAAAAATTAAAAGTGAAATAAATTTAATCACAAAAAAAAGATAGACAATTAATAATAATAAAGTGGGGTTTTTTGGCCATCCACTTTAATAACACAATAATAATAGCAACAATAATAAAAATTAGCAAAGTTAGTAAAGTTAGTTGTTAATAACAATAGTAAAAATAAAAGGTTAGTAAGTTAGTAAGTTAGTAACAATTATAACAATAATAAAAGGTTAGTAAGGTTAGTAACAATAATAACAAGAATAAAAAGTTAGCAATAATAACAACAATAAATAATAAATAAACAAATAAAGATTAAAAGAGTTAGTAATTAGTTTTTTTCTTTCTGCAAGAACAAAATAAAAGGTTAGTAACCAAAGAGAAAGAAATTGAAAAGATAAAGGACTAAAGATGAGTTTTACCTGAAAGTTAAAATTTTTGAATTTCCTGGGACGAAAAACGCGAAAAAAAAAAAACTGGAAACGGCGACGGGGTATGGGAAAAAAATTGGCAGAAAGAGGAAGAAGATGGTGTTTATGTAAACAGATGGAAGTTTTAGGATTTTCTGGGAAAAGGAAGGAGAGCCAGGGACTTTTAGCTGTAATTTTTTCTTTTCCTAAAACGGAGCTCTAAGCTTTTCCTCTATTTTTTTCTGTGTTCAGCACAAAATTTGGGGGGCTATTTATAGAGGAAGTTTAGATGAACTGTTGATGGATAAATTAATAAAAAATTTCAAACTTATCTCTTAAATTGGTAAAATGACAATTTTAGTCCTTTACGTCTCTCAGCCTCTGGATAAGTTCCTGAAGCTTCTGATTTTGACAATTTTGTCGTTTTCTGTCAATTTGGGCCAGAAACGTCGGCAGGCTCAAAATTTTATGTGACAAACTACTAAATGCTCCTGGAACTTTCAGAATTTGTCAATTTTGCCTGAAACTTCTTAATTTTGTCATTTTTACCTCAAACTTTTAAATTTTGCCATTTTTTTTGGAGTTTTCTTTTTTTCTTTCAAATACACACATATATCATTTTAAATCAAATCTTCACAAAACAAAAATGTATTTTAAACTAATTAAAATTTTTAGTAATAATAATAATAATAAAAATAATAATTTTTTAATTTCTTTTATTTAATTTCTTTTAAAAAAATTTTTTATGGTCGGACGAAATTGGGTGTCAACAACTGCCCCCCTTTGCATGCTTCATGGGACATGATGTATGCAAAATTAGTTACCAAATTTCGTCCGGCTTAGCTAGGCATTGAAAACCTTTTCGCCACCTAAATCTCCATAGAACCCCGGCGATAGGAGCTCTCCTATCGTTGAAGGAAAATTGATTGTTTCTGAGGCAAAGGTTCCATTCTTAAAACCTCGGATTGATTGATTGATTTCGAAGCAAAGGTCTCATCCTTAAAACCTCGAATTGATTGATTGATTTCGAGGCAAAGGTTCCATCCTTAAAACCTCGAATTGATTGATTGATGTCGAGGTAAAGGTTCCATCCTTAAAACCTCGAATTGATTGATTGATCTCGCGGCAAAGGTTCCATCCTTAAAACCTCGGATTGATTGATTGATTTCGAGGCAAAGGTTCCATCCTTAAAACCCCGATGATGAAAATTGATTGTTTTCGAGGCAAAGGTTCCATCCTTAAAACCCCGACGATAGGAGCAGTCCTACTGTTGATTGTTTTCGAGACAAAGGTTCCATCCTTAAAATCCCGATGATGAAAATTGATTATTTTCGAGGCAAAAGTTCCATCCTTAAAACCCCGATGATGAAAATTGATTATTTTCGAGGCAAAGGTTCCATCCTTAAAACCCCGATGATGAAAATTGATTATTTTCGAGGCAAAGGTTCCATCCTTAAAACCCCGATGATGAAAATTGATTTTGAGGCTAAGGAGCTTTCCTTAGGACCTCGAGCGAAATTTATATGAAAGCAATTGAAATTGGAATAATTTTCTTCGAAAGTGTGAATTTTCATAATAGGCGAGCGCAAAGAATTAGGCTTCGATAAAACGAGTGAATCTTAATGATGACAATAACCCTGACAAATTATGTAAGGGGAACGGATGTTTGGAATCAATATTCAAGGTTCATCTAATATTTTCTTCAGTAAATATAGATTCCCTTGTGAGATATGTCATCCAAATAAGGTTAAAGCTTAACTACCCCAAAATGTTATGCCTAGTAGACCTAATAGGATGCGTCTCAAGAGTAATAAAAATTACCCTTTACTCAGCCATTCCATCCTAAAGGCGTTGTCCTATGGTTTTAATATCAGCATGGACGAAACTATATTATAAAAAAAAGAAATTCCCTGAAAAGAAAAACTGAAACGCGAAAGAAAATGCTGATAATAAAACTAAATGACAAGAAAAACGGATCAGATCGCTTCTTTCTTCCACAATACTTCAACAGGGTGAGTAGAGGACCATTATGGGAGTGAACTGGTCGGGAAAGACTGTCGTGTCCAGTCTATCTGAATTATTGCTGGATCTGGTTCAGGAACAAAAGCTTGTATTTTATCTAGCAATTCTTCAGCAGTTGTTGCGGATATTATAATTCGTCGTGACACTCTTGATATGAAATTTTTCTGCATAGCATAATCCACAAAAGCTATCAGACCTGTAAAGAAATTGTTAACATTCAAAAGCCTAATGGGTTTCTTATGCAAATTAAGTTGGGCCATGGAAGCAATTTGAAAGACTTCTCCCAATGTGCCAAAACCACCTGGTAGAGCGATAAAAGCATCAGCATTTAAAAGCATTTGTAACACACGCTCTTGCAAATTTTTAACCACTAATTCTTCTCCAATCGTGCCCCCAGAAACAAATTTCAAAGGTCCAGGGATGATGCCCAAAACTTGACTTCCTCCTAAAGATGCTGCTAATGTTACACCTCCCATTAATCCGACACTACCTCCTCCATAAACTAAATGTATTTTTCGCTCAGCTAATACTCTACCCAAAGGGTTGGCTGCCTTTAAATACTCTTCATCTTTTCCAGGAAATGCCCCAGAAAATACACAAATACTTCGGGATTTACGAGTTGGGGTTTTCTCCATTCCTATCCTTACCCTTGTGAGAAAAGAGGATATATTTATAGAGATGAAGAGATAAGGCAATAATTTTATTTTCAAGAATGGATACATTATTGCTAGCTATACACAATAGTTACGAGTACGACTCTGGTCAGGTATGGGTACACTATCGTTAAAAGAGGAGGAAAATTTTCAAAATAGCTGCTAGCATGTACAGTAGTCACTACTGTAGCTTACGTCAGGAGTAGGTACGTGATTGTTGGAAGAGAAGGAAAATTTCAAAAGTGGCAGCTATATACAGTAGTCCGTGTCAGGAGTGGGTACATTATTGCCAAAGGAGAAGGAAAATTTCAAAAGCGACAGCTAGCATGTACAGTATCGTGACTATGGCTCATGTCAGGAGTAGATATATTATCGCCTAAAGGGGAGGAAAATTTCAAAAGCGACAGCTAGCACGTACAGTAATCGTGACTTTGGTTCACGTCAGGAGTGAATACATTATTACCAAAAGGGGAGGAAAATTTCAAAAGCGACAACTAGCACGTATAGTAATCGTGACTTTGATCCTCGTCTTCCACTGGCTTTGCGTCCAGTAATGGCTTCAATGCTTTCTATGAATCGGTGATTTGCATCTCATCTAGCTTTCTCACAAACTGGCAAACAGGGTCGTTTAATGTCAGATTCCCAAGACTATAACGATCTCATTCTTTTTGGAAAATTATCCATAATCCAACAACCTCAAATTGCACTATTCCGCAAGAATGCGCTTCAAGAACCTCTCGGATATCTTCCAGAGATTCCTTACGCAAGCCATTCTTAATGAATCTTATTCTATCATTACGATTTCTGGTGATCACTCCTGGAGAACGACATTTATTGCCGCAAATCCACCATCCACAATTATGACAAACGCCTAGCCTCTTTGCTCTTCTTTTTTTGGCATAAGCGCTTTTACCAAAGCCGAGCATACGGGGAAAGAACACTTCTGGAACTTCACCAGCTGAACGAACCTTAGCTTCAATTAGCCATCGCACATTATCAGGAATGCCTTTGTGCATAAATACTCTGAATCGTTCACATCTAGCTTGATAAATCTTTTTAAGAACATTTATTGGGAAGGAAGGAAAATACTTTCGTAGTGTGGCAACGTCGGGTTTTCGGGAGTCGCCACTAATCTGTTTCACCTAGGTCGATTGGTCACCTTAAAATTGGTCTGCGAGAGTTCGGGGATCGGGAGTACGGTTACGCTAAAACAACTTTGTTATAGCGCCCAAAATTGGCACCTTAGTTGATTTTAATTTTGTTTTCCTTTGCATTTAAATAATTTTCAGTTAATTTTCAAAAATAGAAATTTTAACTGAATTATGTCGAAATGTGGATTTTTAAGTTAATTTGGATAAAATTTGATATTTCCGAACCATGGACTCTGCCGAGTCACCCGGACACGAAAGCTTTATTTCCGAACCATGGACTCTACCGAGTCACCCAGACACGGAATTTTTAATTCCGAACCATGGACTCTGCCGAGTCACCCGGACACGGAATTTGACGAAATTTTAATTAAATACTTTAATTTCCATATCATGAATCCCGGAGGATTATCATAATATGGATTTTTATCTTAATTTTATTCATTTAAAATTTGATAATAAAAATTTATTAAAAATCTTTAATTTATTATTCATTATTTAATTAATTATTATTCTTTTTGTCATAAATTTTTATGGAATTTTGGAAAAAATGTTGTCTAAAATTTTATTTTCCATTCTTTCTTTTTGAAAGATTTTTAAAAAAATTATCTAATCTTTGGGTCTAAAAATATACTTAAAAATAATTGATTTTTGTGGAATTGTTTGGTTATGATTTTTTATAAAAAGGAAAAACAAAAGGTTGAATTTTTGTTATTATTTTTTTTATTTTTATTTTTTTTTTTTGAGGAAATAAAAAGGATACGTTTTAATATTCCAATTAATGTTTAAAAATATGAAAGAAAACAAAGGATTGGGGCTTGGTAATAAAAATGGATTCTTGATTAGTCCTAAAATAAAGTTAATTATTCACAAAAAAAAAATTCTTCTTATTGCTTTGTTGTTATTTTATTTTTTATAGCTAAAAGTGAAAATAAGTTTAATCAGCTATGTAAAACAAACAATTACATACAAGTAAATAAAGGTCAATAAATAAAGAATAAAGTGGGGCTTTTTGGCCATCCACTTAAAAATTTTGCACAAATTAAATAACATATGTAAATAAATAAACAAATAAAAAGCACATAAAGTAAATAAGAGAAAATTAAAGGACAATAAATAAATAAAAAAATAAAAAATAAAAATAAAGTGGTGCTTTTTGACTATCCACTTAAAAAATAGAAGATACAACCAATAATGATAATAATAATAATAACAGTTAATTGTTAGTAAAGTTAGTAACTGATGTGAAATAGAAAAGTTGAAGAATATAAGAGGAATTGTACCGAGATTTGAGTCGACTTTTAACAGAGCTATGGATTCCAGAACAGATTTTTGTCCTGTTTTGATATCGTTCGGCAGTGGGCGATTGATCAGCGATCAGTGCTGGGCTTGTCGAGTGGTGCGGTGATTATCTTCTAAGGATTTTCATAAATCCCCTTTTATATATTTTTTATTGTTTTAAAATATTTTTAAATAATTATCCAAGTCATGGATCTTACCAGATCACCCGGTCATGGATATAGACATCCCCGAAATCTCAGAATTTTATCATTCATTTTTTTTTTTTGAATAAACACCCGTAATTCTGAAACTGATCTACTGATTTTAAAGGGTACAATAAACTGATATAATTGCATCCGGGTATCAAATTTCTATATCAAAATTCAACTCATGAAGCACTACCAAGTAAGATGCATATTAGCCATACGTATCCACCCCCTGTGTCTCGGCTCATCAACAACAGAAAACAACTCTGATCAGTTCGTATATCAAACCGTCTTAAACAAATAAATTTAATAGCTAAGTTTGAGGCATAGCAAAACAAATAAATAAAGAAACAAAAAGCTTGTTGTCGGTGACTGATCTGCAAAATAAAAGAAAGTTAGTGACTTGGATGGATAAATAAAGATTACTAAGGATTAAATGAGAATTTTACTCCAAATTTTTAAATTTTGACTTGGTCAAATCGAAAAAATGTGTCTTCTTCTTCCTCTGTTGCACAGCAGCAAAGGAGCACAGGGGGAGGTGGCTGGAGGCGACGGCGGCGTTGCGACGGAGACGAACGATGATGCGTCAGACAACGACTACAACGGGAAAGAAGGCTAGAGTGGTGTCGGACGGCGACGGGAGGGGGCGTGAACGGCAGCGGGGCAAGGGACGGAGGACGGTGTCAAGGAGAACGTGCGGCGGCTGGAGATGAGCTCTGATGGGAGCACGACGATGATGGCCTCACGGTATGACGGCGAGCAGGGAGAGAGTAAAAATTCCCGTGAGAAAGAAGGAGTTGGGCGACGCGACGGGCTGGGCGACACAGCGGGAGCCAGGCGATGGCCGAGACGCGCGATGGAGGATGGCCTGGAGTGATGCGATCGGGCGCGAACGGACAGCAGAGGAGACGCGAGGGCTGGGAAGGCGTGACTGGCAGGGAAGACGTGACTTGGGCGGCGAGGTGGACGGCCAGAAACGTCGGGTTTGAGAGAAGAGAAAGAATCGAGAGCAGGCGAGCTCTGTAGAGAGAGAGAGTTGGTTCAGGGAGAGAGAAGAGAGTTTTTTTTTTCTGGAGAGAGAGAGAGACCGGAGAGTTGGTATGTAGAGGGAGAAAAATGGACAGTAGTTGGTGTTGTGGGTAGGGAGAAGATGGTTTTTATCTCTGGTGGAGGGAGAGAAGTCGTTAAAAAGGGGGAAAAGAAGGATCTGGAGAGGGCGAGAAGAGAGAGCCGTGTGGGAGAGAGAGAGCGAACCTGATTGAGGGCGAGAGTGTCGGCTGCTAAATAGAAAAGAAAAGGAGAAGCCAGAAGGCTCCAGAGAGCCTGGAAGTCTCTGGAAGGGGAGATTTTTATTTTATTTTATTATTAATTTTTTTAATTATTTAATTAACTAATTTTTTTTTAATTTTAATTAACACACACAAACAAATATATTATTATTTTTTGACTAAACTTATAAAATAAAAATGTCCCCTCCTACACTAATTTTTATCAATAAATATATAATAATATTATTTTATTTTTGATTTAGTTTTAATTTAATTAATTTATTTTTAAATTAATTTTTAATTAATAATTTTTTTTTAATTTAAAAAAAATTAATGAAGGTCGGACGAAATTGGGTGTCAACAGCTGCCCCCCTTTGCATGCCTCATGGGACATGACGCATGCAAAGTCGTTACCAAATTTCGTCTGACTTTAGGTAGGCATCGAGAATTTTCTCGTCGCCTAAACTCAGAGGTTAAGGAATCTTCCTTAGAGCCTCTGCGATAGGAACTCTCCTATCATTGAAGGGAAAATTTGATAATTTTGAGGTTAAGGGTCCTACCTTAGAATCTCGACGATAGGAACTCCCCTATCGTTTGAAGGAAAATTGATGATTTTGAGGTTAAGGGTCCTATCTTAGAACCTCGACGATAGGAACTCTCTTATCGTTTGAAGAAAAATTGATGATTTTGAGGTTAAGGGTCCTACCTTACAACCTCGACGATAGGAACTCTCCTATCGTTTGAAGGAAAATTGATGATTTTGAGGTTAAGGGTCCTACCTTACAACCTCAACGATAGGAACTCTCCTATTATTTGAAGGAAAATTAATTGTTTTGAGGTTAAGGGTCCTACCTTAGAACCTCGACGATAAGAACTCTCCTATCGTTTGAAGGAAAATTGATGATTTTGAGGTTAAGGGTCCTACCTTAGAACCTCGACGATAGGAACTCTCCTATCGTTTGAAGGAAAATTGATGATTTTGAGGTTAAGGGCCCTACCTTAGAACCTCGACGATAGGAACTCTTCTATCGTTGAAAGTTTGAGGTTAAGGGTCCTACCTTAGAACCTCTGCGATAAGAACTCTCTTATCGTTTAAGAAAAATTGATGATTGATTGTTTGAGGTTTAAGGAACTCTCCTTAGAACCTCGACGATAGGAACCCTCCTATCGTTGAAAGTTTGAGGTTAAGGGCCTTACCTTAGAACCTCTGCGATAAGAACTCTCTTATCGTTTAAGAAAAATTGATGATTGATTGTTTGTTTGAGGTTAAGGAAAGGTCCTTAGAACCTCTAACGATAGGAAAGGTTCTATCGTTGTAAAATGGACTGAATGATTGATTGTTTGTTTGAGGTTTAAGGAAAGGTCCTTAGAACCTCTAACGATAGGAAAGGTTCTATCGTTGTAAGATGGACTGAATGATTGATTGTTTGTTTGAGGTTTAAGGAAAGGTCCTTAGAACCTCTAACGATAGGAAATGTTCTATCGTTGTAAGATGGACTGAATGATTGATTGTTTGTTTGAGGTTTAAGGAAAGGTCCTTAGAACCTCTAACGATAGGGAAGGTTCTATCGTTGTAAGATGGACTGAATGATTGATTGTTTGTTTGTTTGAGGTTAAGGAAAGGTCCTTAGAACCTCTAACGATAGGAAAGGTTCTATCGTTGTAAGATGGACTGAATGATTGATTGTATGTTTGAGGTTTAAGGAAAGGTCCTTAGAACCTCTAACGATAGGAAAGGTTCTATCGTTGTAAGATGGACTGATTGATTGATTTTGAGGTTAAGGGCCCTACCTTAGAACCTCGACGATAGGAACTCTCTTATCGTTTGAAGGAAAATTGATTTTTTTTTTAGGTTAAGGGTCCTACCTTAGAACCTCGACGATAGGAACTCTCCTATCGTTTGAAGGAAGATTGATTGTTTTCGAGGCAAAGGTTCCATCCTTAAAACCCCAAAGATGAAAATTGATTGTTTTCGAGGCAAAGGTTCCATCCTTAAAACCCCGATGATGAAAATTGATTGTTTTCGAGGCAAAGGTTCCATCCTTAAAACCCCGACGATAGGAGCAGTCCTACTGTTGATTGTTTTCGAGACAAAGGTTCCATCCTTAAAATCCCGACGATAGGAGCAGTCCTACCGTTGATTGTTTTCGAGACAAAGGTTCCATCCTTAAAATCCCGACGATGAAAATTGATTATTTTCGAGACAAAGGTTCCATCCTTAAAATCTCGGATTGATTGATTGATGTCGAGGTAAAGGTTTCATCCTTAAAACCTCGAATTGATTGATTGATCGATGTCGAGGTAAATGTTCCATCCTTAAAACCTCGAATTGATTGATTGATCTCGAGGCAAAGATTCCATCTTTAAAACCTCGGATTGATTAATTGATTTCGAGGCAAAGGTTCCATCCTTAAAACCCCGATGATGAAAATTGATTGTTTTCGAGGTAAAGGTTCCATCCTTAAAACCCCGATGATGAAAATTGATTATTTTCGAGGCAAAGGTTCCATCCTTAAAACCCCGATGATGAAAATTGATTATTTTCGAGGCAAAGGTTCTATCCTTAAAACCCCGATGATGAAAATTGATTGTTTTCGAGGCAAAGGTTCCATCCTTAAAACCTCGAATTGATTGATTGATCTTGAGGCAAAGGTTCCATCCTTAAAACCTCGGATTGATGAAAATTGATTGTTTTCGAGGTAAAGGTTCCATCCTTAAAACCCCGATGATGAAAATTGATTATTTTTGAGGCAAAGGTTCCATCCTTAAAACCCCGATGATGAAAATTGATTATTTTCGAGGCAAAGGTTCTATCCTTAAAACCCCGATGATGAAAATTGATTGTTTTCGAGGCAAATGTTCCATCCTTAAAACCCCGATGATGAAAATTGATTATGAGGCTAAGGAGCTTTCCTTAGGACCTCGAGCGAAATTTATATGAAAGCAATTGAAATTGGAATAATTTTCTTCGAAAGTGTGAATTTTCATAATAGGCGAGCGCAAAGAATTAGGCTTCGATAAAACGAGTGAATCTTGATGATGACAATAACACTGACAAATTATGTAAAGGGAACGGATGTCATGCCCTAAACTGCCCCTGGCCCATTCGGGCCCAATTATATAAGACATGCAGCGGAAGTTTAATTAAACCGAAAGGGCTTTTATTACTCACTAAGACTTATGGGCACGAACCCCAGGATACTTACTGGTACTAGCTTGTTATGTTCTTATTAAAGGTTTTAGCTTAAATGCTCTTGGAAACAAACTAGCACTTATGTGGATTTCATGTGTTCATTTTCATGGTATTTACCAAGCTTTAGCCAAGATTATGCATGGCAACCAAAACACCAACTTAAGTTTGAAAACTTAATTTCATGCATATGCTTCACATGCTTATGTATTTTGGTGTTCACTAGTGCACGTAATCTCTTAATGCTTTTAAAAGCAAACTAATGCTTAGGCATACATTAATTCACATATGTGCACCTATTCTTCTTATTAGCCAATCTTTACACATGCATCCAATTTCATGCTTCTCCAAGTTTATTTGCATGTTTTTCTTTGAGTGCGCATACAAAGCCAAACATAGCATGCTTTCAACATAAACATGGGCTTATGGGCCTTTTCCATACTTAACATGCATATGGCCCAAAATTAACCAAGAACATATTCAAATTTTCTAATTTCTTATTTAAGCCCAAAACATGCATTTAAGCCCAATTTATACATGCTTCCGATTTTCATAAAAAATCATACTTCCATAAAACATGCATGGGCCTTGGTAAGTCCACCAAGCAATAAAAACACCCAAAGTGTCCATAGTCCATATTACAAGCCCAAAATACTAAGTTTGGCCAAATTTTGGCTAAGTCCATAAATTTGGTCATTTAACTAAGACCAACTATTACATGCTTAAAAGCAAGCCATAATCCAAAGAACACAAATCCACCTTAAGACGTTGTTCCCACAGTTTCTAGACTCGTAGTCCTGCACACAAAGTCCACATTTTATTAGCTTGATTTTCAAGCAACTAAAGGTAAATACTTAGAATAAATTGAGCAAATAGTATTTACATACTCAACCTCAACACCACAGAAAGAGTACTTAGGACTCTTAGCTCAATCTTTCGAGCACACTTTTTCCTACAAAGGTAGAGTAGGGCGGGTGAGATTTAAATCTCAATAAGGATTCCGTATGGCTTCCAAAGCCTAACATATGGCCTTTATGGCCTAACATATGCCAAGAATGTAATGGCAATAAATATTCCAAAAATCCTGCAAAGAAAACATAAAGACAAAGAAAACACAAAGATACATGTATATACAATAATAATCGAAATCGGGGGTTAGCATGCACAACAAATTCATAGAAGCACACAAACACACGCCACTTAACACCTTGATTTACAGAAGGGCAGCAAGCATCCCTCAAGTTTTATTTCATTAATTTCACATACTTTTCATTTTCGGAGATCTCACTTAGCATAGGAATTTAAGGTGGCCTACTTAAATCCTAGCCCATAATGCTTACTTACTTAACTTAGCTCATGAGCGATACAGAATTGCCGAAGCAATAATTTAACTTATGCCCTCTTAGCACACCTAGGATCATATGGTTCTTTGACCATCACCTAGGGGCCTGAATACTCAAAGAGTATAGGAATCCTTACCAATACCGAAAGCTTCTTAGAAGCTTGTTTTCTTTCGATTTCCTCGCTTGTTGGTTTCTAGAAATGATTTTCTAGCACAAGAACCAAAATGGCCAAATAAATTAGTAATCCATAAAATACCAAGAACACTTGGTAATTATCTTAAAGAAATCAAAATACCAAGAATACTTGGTTCACACTTACGAAACCTCGACTAGGAGGTGATAACGAATTTTGTGTGCTTGATGTTCTTCAAATTTTCTTCTTGATTCTTCCTCCCAATGAGCTTAGAAGCTCATATACATAAAGAACTCCTTGAGAAGAGTTCAAAACTTCTAAGAAATGAAGATGGCCGAATTTCTCTCCTTGGTTTTCTTTGAATCTTTTACTTGATTCTTGCTCTTTGGGTGTTTAGAGCATGAATTCCACCAAGAACACTTGGTTTTAATTTATGGAAGGGTGATTTCTAGTGATGGCAGAATTTTTGGAGGAAGGAGAAGAGTTAGAAATGTTCTTGGAGAGAAGAACAAGTGTTGGCCAAAACTAGAGAGAAGGGAGAGAGAGTTTGTAGAGAGAGATTGAAGAAAGAGAGTGAAATGGCTTGAATGAGGTGAGATGAGTGAAGAAATGTATTTTGTTGAATGGGGGAGTGTATGTATGGTTATGGGTGTCTAAAATGGGTGGGAATAATGCCTTAGTGGAGTAATAATTCAAATGGGAAGTGGGAGACAAAGTGGGGGGACAAATTGGAAGAGTTGGTGAAGTTAAATGATGAAGTGGTGAAGGTGGGGGACAAAGGTGAGTGGAGGTGTGGGTGGAGGTGGAGGTGGCATAAAATATATTATTTTGAATGGACATGGCTAGCCATGGCATCCAAGGCCATGAAAATGGGTCAATTCCCCACGTAGTCCTCCAATCTTTTGAATTTGGGCAATTGAGCCCAACTTACAACAATTCCTTTGTTCAATTGAGTCCTTCATCTTTGAAATCCACCATTTTCACCATTATATTTCTTGGCCTAAGCCAAGCTTAATTTCATGAATCCTTAACACTTAATTTAATGTCCCCTCACATTAATTCAGCTAAATTCCCAAATTAGGAAAATTCTTTGGCTCCCAATCCACTTACCCCGGGACCTAATCAGTTTGGATTTTCCGGGCATTACAACGGATGTTTGGAATCAATATTCAAGGTTCATCTAATATTTTCTTCAGTAAATATAGATTCCCTTGTGAGATATGTCATCCGAATAAGGTTAAAGCTTAACTACCCCAAAATGTTATGCCTAGTAGACCTAATAGGATGCGTCTCAAGAGTAATAAAAATTACTCTTTACTCAGCCATTCCAACCTAAAGGCATTGTCCTATGGTTTTAATATCAGCATGGATGACACTATCTTATAAAAAAAGAAATTCCCTGAAAAGAAAAACTGAAACGCGAAAGAAAATGCTGATAATAAAACTAAAGGACAAGAAAAACGGATCAGATCGCTTATTTCTTCCACAATACTTCAACAGGGTGAGTAGAGGACCATTATGGGAGTGAACTGGTCGGGAAAGACTGTCGTGTCCAGTCTATCTGAATCATTGCTGGATCTGGTTCAGGAACAAAAGCTTGTATTTTATCTAGCAATTCTTCAGCAGTTGTTGCGGATATTATAATTTGCCGTGCCACTCTTGATATGAAATTCTTCTGCATAGCATAATCCATAAAAGCTATCAGACCTGTAAAGAAATTGTTAACATTTAAAAGCCCAATGGGTTTCTTATGCAAATTAAGTTGGGCCATGGAAGCAATTTGAAAGACTTCTCCCAATGTGCCAAAATCACCTGGTAGAGCGATAAAAGCATCAGCATTTAAAAGCGCAAATCCACCATCCACAATTATGACAAACGCCTAGCCTCTTTGCTCTTCTTTTTTTGGCATAAGCGCTTTTACCAAAGCCGGGCATACGGGGAAAGAACGCTTCTGGAACTTCACCAGCTGAACGAACCTTAGCTTCAATTAGCCACCGCACATTATCAGGAATGCCTTTGTGCATAAATACTCTGAATCGTTCACATCTAGCTTGATAAATCTTTTTAAGAACATTTATTGGGAAGGAAGGAAAATACTTTCGTAGGGCGGAAAGAGAAGACTCCATTGATGAAGGAGGCAAAGAAAGAAATTAGTGATTGTAGGAAACGATAATAACTAACACATATTTATAGTGATAAAAGGGATAATGCGTTAATTACACTTACAGAAGCAAGTACATTATTGTCAAAAGAAAAGCCAAATGACAGCTTATATGTACAGGAATCATGACCGTGGCTCTCATCTTCCACTGATTTATGTCCAATAATGGCTTCAATGCTTTCTATAAGTCGGGGATTTGCTTCCCATCCAGTTTTCTTACAAACTGAGAAACAGGGTCGTTTAAAGTCACATTCCCAAGACTGTAACGGTTTCGTTCTTTATGGTAAGTCCTCCATAAACCGATAATTTCACCTTGCACTTTTCCACAAGAATGCGTTTCAAGAGTCTCTCGGATATCTTCCAGAGATTCCTTACGCAGGCCATTCTTAATGAATTTTCTTTTATCTTCACGATTTATGGAGATGTATCCTAAAGAGCGACATTTAATATTACAATTCCATCGCCCACATTTATAACACACGCCTAGTCTCTTTGCTCTTCGCCTTTTGGCATAACGGCTTTTACCTAAACCGGGCATGCGGGGCATAAATGCATCTGGAACTTCACCTGCCAGACGGACCTTAGCTTCAATTATCCACTGCACATTATCGGGAATGCCTTTGCGTGTAAAAACTCTGATTCTTTCACATCTAGCAAGGTAGATCTTTTTAAGGACTTTTATTGGAAGGGAAGGAAAGTATTTTCGCAGTGCAGAAAGAGTAGAATCCATTTATGAGAGAAGAATTTGAGAGGAGAGGGAATGAATCAGTTATTGTAGGAGACTGGAATAACCGACTTTAGAAGTCACGGGGTATCTTATCCGCTGCTTAATTAGAAGGAAGAACACGCATTTATGGTGATGAAAAGGGATAACGTGTCGATTACACTTAGGGGAGCATGTACATCTGTCAAAAGAAAATGTAAACTTTTCCAAATATAACAAACTGTATGTACAGTAATTGTGACTGTGGCTCACATCTTCCACTGGTTTTACGTCCAGTAACGGCATTAACGGCTTCTATGAGTCGAGGATTTGCTTCCCATCCAGTTTTGTTACAAGCTGGCAAACAGGGTCATTTACAGTCAGATTCCCGGGACTGTAACGGTTTCGTTCTTCATGAAAAATACTCCATAAACCAAGAATTTCACGTTGCACAGATCCACAAGAATGTGTCTCAAGAGTCAATTGGATATCATCCAATGAGTCCTTACTCAAGCCATTCTTGATGAACCGTATTTTATCTTCTCGATTATTGGAGATCATTCCTAAAGAATGACACCTAGTCTTACAAGTCCACCTACCACATTTATGGCAGACTTGTAATCTTTTCGCTCTTCTTTTTCTAGCATAAGAACTTTTGCCAACACCAGGCATGTAAGACACAAATGTCTCTGGGATTTCACCTGCCAGATGAACCTTGGCTTCGATTAACCACCGTACATCTTCAGGTATTCCTTTGTGCATCAAAGCTCTTAATCGTTCACAGCGAACTCGGTAGATCTTTTTAAGGATGTTCATTGGAAGAGAAGGAAAATATTTTCGTAAGACAGAAAGAGTAGGATCCATTTTCTAGAGGGAAGTAAAAGAAAGAAGAGAGGAAAGAATCAGTTATTATGGACAACTGAGAGAACCGACTTGAGAGTCACGGAGTACCGTATTCGCCGTTTAACCGGAAAAGTGGATCCTACTTCATTTTGATGTGATAGATATTTTTTTATCTTTGATATTCCATCGAGCTGACGTCGATCCAGTCCTCGATTATTGAATCCATTGTCCGCTTTTGACAAATTTTCAACGACAATATTTCTTGATGTCTGCCTTATCTTTGACCACAACTATCTCTTATCTTGGATGCTGCTAAGCTGGCATCAATCCTGTCCTTCCAGGTGTAGTCTCGATCATTGAATCGATTGCCAGGCTTTTGACATATTGTCTACCTTATCCTTGAATTCCTGATGCGGGTTGGTACCGCATATTAGCTGTGTATCCAGTGATAGATTGGTAAGAGCTGATGACATTGAGATCTCAGCTTATATTGCTGTAACTGTGCTGTGAATGTGATTCCCGTTTGGTTCCTATTATGCAAAAGCCATGCATGCATGATGTGAAATGCATGAATGCAGAGCATGTGGAATTGATGTTTTTTTTTTTTGATGGATCTAGTTCTTCATGTCTTTGCTTTACTGGATCCTCTTTGTGATGGCGTTCTTGGACTATCATTGAATCTCTTTATGCTTTCCAGCTTTTGTTTATTGCCTCAAAAGCCCAACTCTTTTCAAAATCCCCTTTCTTTGACTTGTTCTTGAATTTTGGCCTCAATTTCTTTAAAGTTGGCCCGCCTCATAATTTATATCTCTTTCGGGTACTCATCCATTGTCATGGATTTCATACTATCGAAGGCTTAACTTTCAATGTTTCATTGTCCCTTTTCTTGTGGCCTTGTCGACACTTATTTATCTCCATGTTATAGTCTGAATGATTGCTCTTCCTTGAGCTCAAGTTTTGATCCATAAGACTTGCCCCCTTGTCTGTTGAGTTTCTTTGTTGGCAGTACTCCTCTTACACTTCGTAGAGACTACTTTGCCCCCTTGAATATGGTATTTATGTGGATAAAAGGTATCAACTCGCCTTTAATAGAAGGTCGAGCATTTCTAGACCTTTGTGATGGTACTTGATCGTAAATTTCTCTTACAAGAACCACATCTTATTAAAGAAAGACTCAAGCTATCTCCTCACTTTTAAGTCTACATACATTAATGAATAATGGTTTGGCCTTAAAGAATAACTTTCATCAATTTGCAAAGCTTGACAAAGTAATTTACGGTCTTTGTTTTCAATTAAAATATCCTGCCATTCTTCCCTTTCCAACTCGAAGACATAAACTGTGCAAGGCAATAAGGTATAAACATGATTCACAAGGATAGCCTTTTAGCTGAATGAGGATGATATCGAGAGGTAACTGTTAGGCGTGAGGAAAATTAAGTTTAAATGTTTTTTTTTTGTTTTTGTGGTAGTCTTTTAGCTGAATGAGAATAATATTAAGAGGTAAATATTAGGTCTGAGTAAAGTTAAGTTTGAGTGGTGTGAAAGAAGGGTCTTTTAATACTACTCGTGAGCAGTATTAAATAAGGTAGAAACATAATTCACAATGATAGTCTTTTAGCTGAATGAGAATATTAAGTCTGAAGGAAGTTAAGTTTTAATGGTGTGAAAGAAGGGTCTTTTAATACTACTCGTGAGCAGATTTGATTATGGTGAAAAACTCAATAGTGATGACTTCAAACTTGCCACATTTTCCAGAAAGTTTGATCTCATCTGTTGCCCCCCAACTATCGTAATCTTTATGTACACTTGGGTTGAGGGTTGCTTTTGTCTTCTAAACCGTCTTTGCAGGTTTTCAGTCTAGAATCCATAGCTCACTTTTTTTGTTTTCTTTCTTTTGCTCTAACTTGAGCCCTTTTTTCTTTTCTTCTTTTTTTTTTTTTTGTTTTTTTTTTCTTTGTTTCCCTTTTTTTTTTTTTTTTTTTGTGAGCTATGGTGATGACATACTTGATAACTCTCTTGAAGTGAGATGACTCAAGTGGCCTTGCTTGCTCGTGCTTGTTCTTAGTCCTTTTTTGTTTTGAATTTTCCCTTATTGTCTTTTGATGGAAGGGATGAATTTCTCTTTTCGGAGTTTGTGTTGCAAAGAACTGAGATCATAGCCCTCTTGAAGTGAAATGATTCAAGTGGCCTTAGTTGCTTGTGTTTGCTCTCAGTCTCTTTTTTTTGTTTTGGATTTTCCCTTTAATGGCTTTTGATGGAAGGGAGGAACTTCTTTCCTTTGTTGGAATTTGTGTTGTGGAAAACTGAGAATTTTTTTTTTTGTATTGAGCATTTGTGAGAATTGGGAGGCCACTGAAGTCATTTAATATGAGAGCTAACTTCTTTGGAAGTTAATCCCGGACTTCTTGCAAGGATGTTGATAACCACTGTGAATTTTTTTTTTTTAAGAGTTGGGGTGCAACATATGAAATCATTCTTGCTAGATTTAGTAGTACTTTCCAGATCACCACTATCAAATCTCCCTTAACTTTTTATTTTCACCCACGAGTAGTATCATTTAGAAAGCAAAGTATGATGACAATAATAGTTAGTGCAATGGCAAAGATTGAGCGATAGAGGTAAAAATGAAATTTTTGGTAAAAAGTGGTAAAATGTGTAGGTGTAATAATTGAATTAAAAAGTAGTAGAATGCACACATAACATCTTTTTGTTGGAGAACAAAAAGAATTACCGGTTGTCAAAAAGTAAAGTGTGATGGCAATAATGGATAGTATAATGGCAAAGAGTGTAAAAATGGAAAGTAGTAGAATGCACGCATTACATCTTTTTGTTGTACCAGAAAAAGAATAGCAGGTGTCCATTTAACAAAGACTACACCATATATTCTGGACTAAATCTAGGAGATTTTTACTATTAAATTACTTTTGCAAGCTTTCAAAGATACAAGTTTATTCAAAGGATTTCCTGTCCTTCAAAAGTGTGTGCGGACTGTTAGGTCAGATCTGACTTGGAGCCCTTCCAAAATCAATGTAATTCCAGTTCAAAATCTTCACTTTCAATTACCAGTCACATCAGGCCTAGGAACTTGGACTCGACCAACTGTTGGACCTTGAGTTTCAATATGACAGAATTTTCAGTTATATTTGGGATTTGAGTCACACCAACTTGGAAGAGAAGGTCACTTGGTCTTTGCTACTATTGATATAGATGATAGCAGAATGCCTTCTTCAACAAAGACTGTGATTAACTTTCCTTCAAAAATGAATTTCATTTTTTGGTGTAATGAGGAGGGAATTGCTCCGGCCATATTTTCTATCTTGGACTCTATATCTATGGACGTCCTTCAGTTTGTTCTGCCATTAGTCTTGTTTGGAGCCGAGTTGGATATTGGTGTTGAGATCCAATTTTACTTTTTTTAAAGTGAGATTCATTTTATTAAATTTTACATGTATATGATTGATGCAATGGATGCATGCAATACATAATGAGATTATGTTTTTATCAAAATTTATATGCACGTGATTGATGTAATGGAATGCATGCAATGAGATTATTTTTATCAAATTTTATATGCATGTGATTGATGTAATGGATGTATGCAATGAGTGAGCTTGATTATCAACTATTGTGAAACTTCAAGACTTCTAGTTATTATTAAAAAGACCAAAAAGTTAGCATAATTTGATGCGTGGTTTTGATGCATGAAGAATAATTGCACAGAACGGAAGTATAACAAAAGAAAAATAAGGTTATTAACAAGTTAAATAGTAATTAACAACTCATGAAGTATTATGGATAAACAAGTTAAAACCATACGAAGAAAAGTGTAGAGTAACAACACAGCATAACAAGGATATGCTTATGGCGTTGGTAAAATGGTAGAAATTCTATGGTCAGTTCTATGGTTAAGTGGGGAGTTCTATATGCATAAGGTGGCTTATCAAAAAGGCAAGGGATAGTTCCCGAATCCCGTCACTAAATCATAGTGACAGCCCGATTCCTTACCCTCTAGGGTTTATGTAAGGAATGGATTAATTCGAGTCGTAGCTTTTCGTGGGCCCATGCAGAGACTAACCGTCTCAGAAGGCAATACACTACTTTGCTACTTTGAAACCGGTGAAGGCTTGGAGACCGTGGCCTCACAAGGACAGCAACACCAATTCCGCTTAGAAAGAATCGTGTTTGATTTAAGGAAGCTCGGGTATACAGCTTCATTTTGTGAATGCAATATGCATGATTACTTAAGTAAATATAATATATAAATCCACATAAAAAGAAGCAAAGCAAAACAAAACAAATCAAGTTTTAGGCTCAACTCACTAACCAGAGTTCCCCAGTGGAGTCGCCAAGCTGTGGCAACGTCGGGTTTTCGGGAGTCGCCACCAATCTGTTTCACCTAGGTCGATTGGTCACCTTAAAATTGGTCTGCGAGAGTTCGGGGATCGGGAGTACGGTTACGCTAAAACAACTTTGTTATAGCGCCCAAAATTGGCACCTTAGTTGATTTTAATTTTGTTTTGCTTTGCATTTAAATAATTTTCAGTTAATTTTCAAAAATAGAAATTTTAACTGAATTATGTCGAAATGTGGATTTTTAAGTTAATTTGGATAAAATTTGATATTTCCGAACCATGGACTCTGCCGAGTCACCCGGACACGAAAGCTTTATTTCCGAACCATGGACTCTACCGAGTCACCCGGACACGGAATTTTTAATTCCGAACCATGGACTCTGCCGGGTCACCCGGACACGGAATTTGACGAAATTTTAATTAAATACTTTAATTTCCATATCATGAATCCCGGAGGATTATCATAATATGGATTTTTATCTTAATTTTATTCATTTAAAATTTGATAATAAAAATTTATTAAAAATCTTTAATTTATTATTCATTATTTAATTAATTATTATTCTTTTTGTCATAAATTTTTATGGAATTTTGGAAAAAATGTTGTCTAAAATTTTATTTTCCATTCTTTCTTTTTGAAAGATTTTTAAAAAAATTATCTAATCTTTGGGTCTAAAAATATACTTAAAAATAATTGATTTTTGTGGAATTGTTTGGTTATGATTTTTTTATAAAAAGGAAAAACAAAAGGTTGAATTTTTGTTATTATTTTTTTTATTTTTTTTTATTTTTTTTTTTGAGGAAATAAAAAGGATACGTTTTAATATTCCAATTAATGTTTAAAAATATGAAAGAAAACAAAGGATTGGGGCTCGGTAATAAAAATGGATTCTTGATTAGTCCTAAAATAAAGTTAATTATTCACAAAAAAAAAAATTCTTCTTATTGCTTTGTTGTTATTTTATTTTTTATAGCTAAAAGTGAAAATAAGTTTAATCAGCTATGTAAAACAAACAATTACATACAAGTAAATAAAGGTCAATAAATAAAGAATAAAGTGGGGCTTTTTGGCCATCCACTTAAAAATTTTGCACAAATTAAATAACATATGTAAATAAATAAACAAATAAAAAGCACATAAAGTAAATAAGAGAAAATTAAAGGACAATAAAAAAATAAAAAAATAAAAAATAAAAAATAAAAAATAAAAATAAAGTGGTGCTTTTTGACTATCCACTTAAAAAATAGAAGATACAACCAATAATGATAATAATAATAATAACAGTTAATTGTTAGTAAAGTTAGTAACTGATGTGAAATAGAAAAGTTGAAGAATATAAGAGGAATTGTACCGAGATTTGAGTCGACTTTTAACAGAGCTATGGATTCCAGAACAGATTTTTGTCCTGTTTTGATATCGTTCGGCAGTGGGCGATTGATCAGCGATCAGTGCTGGGCTTGTCGAGTGGTGCGGTGATTATCTTCTAAGGATTTTCATAAATCCCCTTTTATATATTTTTTATTGTTTTAAAATATTTTTAAATAATTATCCAAGCCATGGATCTTACCAGATCACCCGGTCATGGATATAGACATCCTCGAAATCTCAGAATTTTATCATTCATTTTTTTTTTTGAATAAACACCCGTAATTCTGAAACTGATCTACTGATTTTAAAGGGTACAATAAACTGATATAATTGCATCCGGGTATCAAATTTCTATATCAAAATTCAACTCATGAAGCACTACCAAGTAAGATGCATATTAGCCATACGTATCCACCCCCTGTGTCTCGGCTCATCAACAACAGAAAACAACTCTGATCAGTTCGTATATCAAACCGTCTTAAACAAATAAATTTAATAGCTAAGTTTGAGGCATAGCAAAACAAACAAATAAAGAAACAAAAAGCTTGTTGTCGGTGACTGATCTGCAAAATAAAAGAAAGTTAGTGACTTGGATGGATAAATAAAGATTACTAAGGATTAAATGAGAATTTTACTCCAAATTTTTAAATTTTGACTTGGTCAAATCGAAAAAACGTGTCTTCTTCTTCCTCTGTTGCACAGCAGCAAAGGAGCACAGGGGGAGGTGGCTGGAGGCGACGGCGGCGTTGCGACGGAGACGAACGATGATGCGTCAGACAACGACTACGACGGGAAAGGAGGCTAGAGTGGTGTCGGACGGCGACGGGAGGGGGCGTGAACGGCAGCGGGGCAAGGGACGGAGGACGGTGTCAAGGAGAACGTGCGGCGGTTGGAGATGAGCTCTGATGGGAGCACGACGATGATGGCCTCACGGTATGACGGCGAGCAGGGAGAGAGTAAAAATTCCGGTGAGAAAGAAGGAGTTGGGCGACGTGACGGGCTGGGCGACACAGCGGGAGCCAGGCGATGGCCGAGACGCGCGATGGAGGATGGCCTGGAGTGATGCGATCGGGCGCGAACGGACAGCAGAGGAGACGCGAGGGCTGGGAATGTGTGATTGGCAGGGAAGACGTGACTTGGGCGGCGAGGTGGACGGCCAGAAACGTCGGGTTTGAGAGAAGAGAAAGAATCGAGAGCAGGCGAGCTCTGTAGAGAGAGAGAGTTGGTTCAGGGAGAGAGAAGAGAGTTTTTTTTTTTTTTTGAGAGAGAGAGAGACCGGAGAGTTGGTATGTAGAGGGAGAAAAATGGACAGTAGTTGGTGTTGTGGGTAGGGAGAAGATGGTTTTTATCTCTGGTGGAGGGAGAGAAGTCGTTAAAAAGGGGGAAAAGAAGGATCTGGAGAGGGCGAGAAGAGAGAGCCGTGTGGGAGAGAGAGAGCGAACCTGATTGAGGGCGAGAGTGTCGGCTGCTAAATAGAAAAGAAAAAGAGAAGCCAGAAGGCTCCAGAGAGCCTGGAAGTCTCTGGAGGGGGAGATTTTTATTTTATTTTATTATTAATTTTTTTAATTATTTAATTAACTATTTTTTTTTTAATTTTAATTAACACACACAAACAAATATATTATTATTTTTTGACTAAACTTATAAAATAAAAATGTCCCCTCCTACACTAATTTTTATCAATAAATATATAATAATATTATTTTATTTTTGATTTAGTTTTAATTTAATTAATTTTTTTTAATTAATTTTTAATTAATAAATTTTTTTTTAATTTAAAAAAAATTAATGAAGGTCGGACGAAATTGGGTGTCAACACTTAGGGCGGAAAGAGAAGACTCTATTGATGAAGGAGACAAAGAAAGAAATTAGTGATTGTAGGAAACGAAAATAACTAACACATATTTATAGTGATGAAAGGGATAATGTGTTAATTACACTTATAGAAGCAAGTATATTATTGTCAAAAGAAAAGACAAATGACAGCTTATATGTACAGCAATCATGACTGTGGCTCTCATCTTCCACTGATTTATGTCTAGTAATGGCTTCAATGCCTTCTATAAGTCGGGGATTTGCTTCCCATCCAGTTTTCTTACAAATTGACAAACAGGGTCGTTTAAAGTCACATTCCCAAGACTGTAACGGTTTCGTTCTTTATGGTAAGTCCTCCATAAACCGATAATTTCACCTTGCACTTTTCCACAAGAATGCGTTTCAAGAGTCTCTCGGATATCTTCCAGAGATTCCTTACGCAAGCCATTCTTAATGAATTTTCTTTTATCTTCATGATTTATGGAGATGTATCCTAAAGAGCGACATTTAGTATTACAATTCCATCGCCCACATTTATAACACATGCCTAGTCTCTTTGCTCTTCGCCTTTTGGCATAACGGCTTTTACCTAAACCGGGCATGCGGGGCATAAATGCATCTGAAACTTCACCTGCCAGACGGACCTTAGCTTCAATTATCCACTGCACATTATCGGGAATGCCTTTGCGTGTAAAAACTCTGATTCTTTCACATCTAGCAAGGTAGATCTTTTTAAGGACTTTTATTGGAAGGGAAGGAAAGTATTTTCACAGTGCAGAAAGAGTAGAATCCATTGATGAGGGAAAAATTTGAGAGGAGAGGGAATGAATCAGTTATTGTAGGAGACTGGAATAACCGACTTTAGAAGTCAAGGGGTATCTTATCCGCTGCTTAAT
The DNA here is from genome assembly GCA_039654915.1 of Aquilaria yunnanensis. Taxonomy (NCBI): domain Eukaryota; kingdom Viridiplantae; phylum Streptophyta; class Magnoliopsida; order Malvales; family Thymelaeaceae; genus Aquilaria; species Aquilaria yunnanensis. The sequence continues at coordinate 40,038,508 of CM077600.1, read as the reverse complement.
CAGAAGGAAGAACACGCATTTATAGTGATGAAAAGGGATAACGTGTCGATTACACTTAGGGGAGCATGTACATCTGTCAAAAGAAAATGTAAACTTTTCCAAATATAACAAGCTGTATGTACAGTAATTGTGACTGTGGCTCACATCTTCCACTGGTTTTACGTCCAGTAACGGCATTAACGGCTTCTATGAGTCGAGGATTTGCTTCCCATCCAGTTTTGTTACAAGCTGGCAAACAGGGTCATTTACAGTCAGATTCCCGGGACTGTAACGGTTTCGTTCTTCATGAAAAATGCTCCATAAACCAAGAAGTTCACGTTGCACAGATCCACAAGAATGCGTCTCAAGAGTCAATTGGATATCATCCAACGAGTCCTTACTCAGGCCATTCTTAATGAATCGTATTTTATCTTCTCGATTATCAGAGATCATCCCTAAAGAACGACATTTAGTATTACAAGTCCACCGTCCATATTTATGGCAGACTTGTAACCTTTTCGCTCTTCGCTTTTTGGCATAAAAGCTTTTGCCTATACCAGGCATGTGAGACACAAATGCCTCTGTGATTTCACCTGCCAGACGAACCTTGGCTTCGATTAACCACCGCACATCTTCAGGGATTCCTTTGTGCATCAGAACTCTTAATCGTTCACAGCGAACTTGGTAGATCTTTTTGAGAATGTTCATTGGGAGAGAAGGAAAATATTTTCGTAAGACAGAAAGAGTAGGATCCATTTTCTAGAGGGAAGTAAAAGAAAGAAGAGAGGAAAGAATCAGTTATTATGGGTAACTGAGAAAATCGACTTGAGAGTCACGGAGTACCGTATTCGCCGCTTAACCGGAAAAGTGGATCCTACTTCATTTTGATGTGATAGATATTTTTTATATTCCATCGAGCTGACGTCGATCCAGTCCTCGATTATTAAATCCATTGTCCGCTTTTGACAAATTTTCAACGACAATATTTCTTGATGTCTGCCTTATCTTTGACTATCTCTTATCTTGGATGCTGCTAAGCTGGCATCAATCCTGTCCTTCCAGGTGTAGCCTCGATATTGAATCAATTGCCAGGCTTTTGACAATATTCTCTACTTTATATTTTTTGATATCTGCCTTATCCATGGCTATAGCTATCTCTTATCTTGGATACTACTAACTGACGTCAATCCTGTCCTTCCAAGTGTAGTCTCGATTATTGAATCGATTTCCAGGCTTTTGACATATTGTCTACCTTATCCTTGAATTCCTGATGCGGGTTGGTCCCGCATATTAGTTGTGTATCCAGTGATAGATTGGTAAGAGCTGATGTTATTGAGATCTCAGCTTATACTGCTGTAACGGTGCGGTGGATGTGTTTCCCATTTGATTCCTATCATGTAAAAGTCATGCATGCATGATGTGAAATGCATGAATGCAAAGCATGTGTAATTGATGGTTCTTTTTTTATTTTTATTTTTATTTTTATTTTATTTTTTTATTTTTATTTTTTGGATTGATCTAGTTCTTCATATCTTTGCTTTACTGGATCCTCTTTATAATTGCCTTCTTGGACTATCATTGAATCTCTTTATGCTTTCCAGCTTTTGTTCACTGTCTCAAAAGCCCAACTCTTTTCAAAATCCCCTTTCTTTGACTTGTTCTTGAATTTTGGCCTCAATTTCTTTAAAGTTGGCCCGCCTCATAATTTATATCTCTTTCGGGTACTCATCCATTGTCATGGATTTGATATCATCAAAGGCTTTACTTTCAATGTCTGCTTTGCCCATTTTCTTGTGACCGTGCCGACACTTACTTATCCCCATGTTATAATCTGAATGATTGCTCTTCCTTGAACTCATGTTTTGATTCATAAGACTTGCCCCCTTGTCTATTGAACTTTTTTGTTGGCAGTACTCCTCTTACGCTTCGTAGAGACTACTTTGCTCCCCTGAATATGGTATTTCTGTGGATAAAATGTATCATCTCCCCTTTAATTTAACAGAAGGTCGAGCATTTCTAGACCTTTGTGATGACACTTGATCATAAATTTTTCTTACAAGAACCACATCTTATTAAAGAAAGACTCAAGCTATATCCTTACTTTTAAGTCTACACACATTAATGAATAATGGTTTGGCCTTAAAGAAAAACTTTCATCAATTTGCAAAGCTTGACAAAGTAATTTACGGTCTTTGTTTTTAATTAAAATATCCTGCCATTCTTCCCTTTCCAACTCGAAGACATAAACTGTGCAAGGCAATAAGGTATAAACATGATTCACAAGGATAGCCTTTTAGCTGAATGAGGATGATATCGAGAGGTAACTGTTAGGCGTGAGGAAAATTAAGTTTGAATGTTTTTTTTTTGTTTTGTTGCTATCTTTTAGCTGAATGAGAATGATATTAAGAGGTAAATATTAGATCTGAGTAAAGTTAAGTTTGAGTGGTGTGAAAGAAGGGTCTTTTAATACTACTCGTGAGCAGATCTGATTATGGTAAAAAATTTAATAGTGATGACCTCAAACTTGCCACGTTTTCTAGAAAGTTGGACCTCATCTGTTGCCCTCCAACTGTCGTAATCTTTATGTACGCTTGTCTTGAGGGTTGCTTTTATCTTCTAAACCGCCTTTGCAGGTTTTCAGTCTAGAATCCATAACTCAATTTTTTTCTTTTTTCTTTCTTTGGCTCTAACTTGAGCTTCGTTTCTTTTCTTTTCTTTTTTTTTTATTTCCCTTTTTTTTTTGTGAGCTATGGTGATAACATATTTGATAACTCTCTTGAAGTGAGATGACTCAAGTGGCCTTGCTTGCTCGTGCTTGTTCTCAGTCCTTTTTGGTTTTGAATTTTCCCTTGTTGCCTTTTGATGGGAGGGATGAACTTCTCTTTCTTTTTGGAGTTTGTGTTGCAGAGAAGCGAGAACCTTTTCTTGTGTTGAGCATTAAGAAGAGTTTGGGAGGCCATTGAAGCCATTTAATATAAGAGCTACCTTTTTTGGAAGCTAACTCAGACTTCTCACTGTGAATTCTTTTTTAGGGTTGAGGTGCAACATTTGAAATCCTTCTTACTAGATTTGGTAGCACTTTCAAGATCACTACTATCAAATTTCCATTAACTTTTTATTTTCACCCACGAGTAATATCGTTTTCAAAGTAAAGTGTGATAGCAATAATGGATAGTATAATGGAAAGGAGTGAAAGATGGATATAAAAAAATGGAATTTTTGGTAAGAAGTGGTAGAATGTGTAGCTGTAATAATTGAATTTTTGGTAAAAATTGGTAGAATGTGTAGAAGTAATAATGGGATTAAAAAGTGGTAGAATGCACACGCAACATCTTTTTGTTAGAGAACAAAAAGAATTACCTGTTGTCGAAAAGTAAAGTGTGATAGCAATAATGGATAGTATAATGGCAAAGAGTGTAAAAATGGAAAGTAGTAGAATGCACGCATTACATCTTTTTGTTGTACCAGAAAAAGAATACCAGGTGTCCATCTAACAAAGACTACACCCTAGATTCTGGACTAAATCTAGGAGATTTTTACTATTAGATTACTTTTGCAAGCTTTCAAAGATACAAGTTTATTCAAAGGATTCCCTGTCATTCGAAAATGTGTGCGGACTGTTAGGTCAGATCTGACTTGGAGCTCTTCCAAAATCAATGTAATTCCAGCTCAAAATCTTCACTTTCAATTACCAATCACATCAGGCCTAGCAGCTTGACCTCGGTTTTGTTTGATTTGTAGAGGAATGGCCTCGGGACTTGACGGCTTAAGAGTAGGTTTTGAGATTGGTATAACATTGACTTCTTGTTCTTTAATGATCACATTCACATCATCATCTTTATCTGACATAAAAATGATAAGTTGGGATGAGTCTATGAGTCTTTGCAGATTCTTACAAAATTCTGAGCATTCTTGGATAAAATGACTCTTACTGTCATGAAAGTTGCACCATTCCTCATCTTCAACTTCTTCATGTCCAAAAGAAGGCTTTCCCATGATAATCCCTTCTTTCACAAGGCATGAATATACATGCTTAAGAGGGGTTATGATATCATTGACTGACTTTTTCATCAGCCGGTGTTCTTTTATCATATTGACTGGTTTTTCTTGATGAGGCGGCAATGGATTGTGAGTGACGTTCGGTTCATCGGAAAAGTTCAACCACTTTGATTCGATTAATTGTTGGACTATACGTTTCAATGCTGTGCAATTTTCCAAGTCATGGCCTGGAACGCCATCATGATATGGGTAAGTTATGTTGGGGTCATACCACGTTGGATATGGGGGTCCAAATGGATTTGTAGGAATTGGACGGATAAGTTGACTTTCAATGAGTTTTGGATACAACTCAGTGTAAGTCATGGGAATTGGTGCAAAAACTTCTTTTGGTCTTCGTGTGGGTACTAGAGGAGTCGGAACAGGTGGCCGTAACTGATTAGGCCTATTGAGAGGATAATTGTTGGGCCTATTGGGAGGATAATCATTAGGCCTATTGGAAGGATAATCATTGGGCATATTGGGAGGATAGTCATTGGGCCTATTGGTAGGATAATAATTGGGCCTTTTGGCAGAATAGGATAGGCGAGGACCGGTAGCCACAGTACCTATGAGGGGAATCCCTCTTTCGCGTCCTATTTGTTGTACTTCTTCATCTTTTGTTCTGGATGGTCCTCCTCTTTTCATAGGATCACTAAAGGACTCAGCAATCTTCCCAGTCCTAATCCCATGCTCGATCCTTTCTCCAGACATGACAACATCGGAGAAATTAGTTGCCGAATTGCCAATGAGTTTGTCATAATATGGGTATTTCAGTGTCTGGACAAACAAAGTGACCATTTCTTTTTCTGTCATGGGTGGCTGAACTTGTGCAGCTAAGTCCCTCCACCGTTGGGCATATTCCTTGAAAGTTTCTGGCTTTTTCTTCTCCATGTTTTGGAGAGTTTGGCGATCTGGAGCCAAGTCCATAACGTGTTTATAATTGACGATGAAGGCCTGAGCAAGGTCATTCCAAGTTTTAATGTTTCTTGGACCTTGACTTAGATACCACTGTAATGCTGATTTTGTGAGGCTTTCCTAAAAAAGTGCAATCCACACATTTTCATCTTTTGTGAGTGGTTGTAGTCTCCTTATAAACAATGTGATGTGAGTGATGGGATCACTCGTTCCATCGTATTTCACGAAATCTGGCACCTTAAAGTCCCAAGGGATTACGACGTCTGGCACTAAACAGAGGTCATCCACTGAGAGAGATCCGAATATATTACCTCCTTCAATGGCTCGCAGTCTCTTCTCTATAGTTTCGAGTTTTTGAGATTCTCCTTCTTCCTTTGGTGGTGTCTTCTTCTCTTCATACACAGTGTCTTGTTTCAGGTGAACACTAGCAGACTGTCCTGGTTCCTGAAACAGGTTTTCTTGGACTGAGACTCGTTGTGGGGTGAATCCCGGAGGATAAGTGGGATCTTGTACTTCTTTGATGGGAACTTGAGTTGCTTTCCCTTTGATTATTTCCATCAATTGTCTCATTTGTTCTTCCATACTTTCAATCTTGGACTCCATCTCCATGAGACGTCCTTCGGCTTGTTCTGCCATTAATCTTGTTTGGAGCTGAGTTGGATATCGGCGTTGAGGTCCAATTTTACCCCTTTTTAAAGTAAGATTTATTTTATTAGACTCTACATGTATGTGATTGATGCAATGAATGCATGCATGCAATGTGAGATTATGTTTTTATCAGACTTTGTATGCACGTGATTGATGTAATGGATGCATGCAATATAAAGTGAGATTATGTTTTTATCAGACTTTATATGAACGTGATTGATGTAATGGATGTATGCAATGAGTGAGCTTGATTATCAACTATTGTGAAACTTCAAAACTTTTAGTTGTCATTATAAAGACCAAAAAGTTAGCATAATTTGATGCGTGGTTTTGATGCATGAAGAATAATTGCACAAGAAAGATAAGGTTATTAATAAGTTAAATAGAAATTAACAACTCATGAAGTATTATGGATAAACAAGTTAAAACCATACGAAGAAAAGTGTAGAGTAACAACACAGCATAACAAGGATATGTTTATGGCGTTGGTAAAATGGTAGAAATTCTATGGTCAGTTCTATGGTCAAGTGGGGAGTTCTATATGCATAAGGTGGCTTATCAAAAAGGCAAGGGATAGTTCCCGAATCCCGTCACTAAATCATAGTGACGGCCCGATTCCTTACCCTCTAGGGTTAATGTAAGGAATGGATTAATTCGAGTCGTAGCTTTTCGTGGGCCCATGCAGAGACTAACCGTCTCAGAAGGCAATACACTACTTTGCTACTTTGAAACCGGTGAAGGCTTGGAGACCGTGGCCTCACAAGGACAGCAACACCAATTTCGCTTAGAAAGAATCGTGTTTGATTTAAGGAAGCTCGGGTATAGAGCTTCATTTTGTGAATGCATTATGCATGTTTACTTAAGTAAATATAATACATAAATCCACATAATAGTAAATCAAAGTAAATCAAAACAAATCAACTTTAGGCTCGACTCACTAACGTGGAGTCCCCAGTGGAGTCGCCAAGCTGTGGCAACGTGCGGGTTTTTGGAGTCGCCACCAATCAATTTTCTTAGGTCGATTGGTCACCTTAAAATTGGTCTGCGAGAGTTAGGGGATCGGGAGTACGGTTACGCTAAAACAACTTTGTTATAGCGCCCAAAATTGGCACCTTATTTGATTTTAATTTTTTGTTTTTGCTTTGCTTTTAAAAAAAATTCAGTTAATTTTCAACACATAAATTTCAATTGAAATTATTTAATTGGATGTGGATTTTTGGTAATTAGTTCGGATAAAATTTGATACTTCTGAACCATGGACTCTGCCGAGTCACCCGGACACGGAAGATTTAACTCCGAACCATGGACTCTGCCGAGTCACCCGGACACGGAATTTGACAAAATTTTAATCCATATCGTAAAAATTTGGATTTTTATCTTTTTATTTAATTTATTTATTTTGAAAGTTTGATATTTTCCAAACCGTAGATCCTGCCGGATCATCCGGATATGGAAATTAATTTAATTTATTTGTTAATTATTTAATTATGAAATTAATTGTTAAGGATCTTTTAATGTTGACTAAAAAAAATTTATTCATTTCCCTTTTTTTTTTTTATATTTTATATTTTTCTTTTGTTTTTCTTATTTTTCAATTTTTGTTTATTCTTTTGCTTGTTCTTCTTTTCTTTCTTTTACTTTTCTTTCTTTTCTTTCTTTTCTTTTCTTTCTTTTCTTTTCTTTTATTTTACTTTTTTTTTCTTTTAGTTTTGTTTTGAAAGATTATTTGTTTAATGAAAGATATTTATTATTTAAATAATTACTCAATTTATAAAAGAATCAAAAAGTAATTTTTAAATATTTAATATAAAAAATCTTTAAAGAAATTAAAGAGTTGACATTTATTTTATGTTTATTCTATTTATTTGATAAAAGAATAATCAAAGAGTAATTATTTAATCAAGATTTTATTAAAAAAAACTAAGGATTTATATGTATATTAAAAATAAAAGAAAAAGTCTTGATATTTATATAATTTATTTTGAATAAAAGATTAACCAAAAGTAATTATTTAATTAATATTTTATTTATTTAATAAAGAAAACCAAAAATTTATATGTATATTTTAAACATAAAAGAAAAGTTTTGATTTTTCATATGCTTCTTTTATTAAAGAAAGATTTTATTTTAATTTTTATTATTTTTACTGAATAAAAAAAATAACTATTAAAATTAATTTTATATTTTATATTTTTTTAAAAAAAAATTTAATTCTCCAAACCATTAGATCCTGGCGGATCATTTGGACATGGAGTTTAATTTTTATTAAATTTTAATTTTTAATTATTTAATTAATTATTAAACTTAATCATAATTTTATTGGATTTTTATTATTGTTTTTATTAAATTTTAATTATTGCTACTTGTAAAGATATATTTAAAAAGAAATGATTTGTATTTTTTTATTTTTTGTTTTGTGATTATTTACTTATGTTTATTTAATTTTAATAAAAGGAATAAAAAGTTAAATAATAAAAAACTTGTATTCCAAAATAATAAAAGATAATTAGCTTTTTCTAAAAATGATTTTTATTAGCCTTAATAATTATACATAAAATTCTTCTTTCTTTTTATTATTATTATTATTTTATAAAAAATTAAAAGTGAAATAAATTTAATCACAAAAAAAAAAATAGACAATTAATAATAATAAAGTGGGGTTTTTTAGCCATCCACTTTAATAACACAATAATAATAGCAACAATAATAAAAATTAGCAAAGTTAGTAAAGTTAGTTGTTAATAACAATAATAAAAATAAAAGGTTAGTAAGTTAGTAAGTTAGTAACAATTATAACAATAATAAAAGGTTAGTAAGGTTAGTAAGTTAGTAACAATAATAACAAGAATAAAAAGTTAGCAATAATAACAACAATAAATAATAAATAAACAAATAAAGATTAAAAGAGTTAGTAATTAGTTTTTTTCTTTCTGCAAGAACAAAATAAAAGGTTAGTAACCAAAGAGAAAGAAATTGAAAAGATAAAGGACTAAAGATGAGTTTTACCTGAAAGTTAAAATTTTTGAATTTCCTGGGACGAAAAACGCGAAAAAAAAAAAAAAACTGGAAACGGCGACGGGGTATGGGAAAAAAATTGGCAGAAAGAGGAAGAAGATGGTGTTTATGTAAACAGATGGAAGTTTTAGGCTTTTCTGGGAAAAGGGAGGAGAGCCAGGGACTTTTAGCTGTAATTTTTTCTTTTCCTAAAACGGAGCTCTAAGCTTTTCCTCTATTTTTTTCTGTGTTCAGCACAAAATTTGGGGGACTATTTATAGAGGAAGTTTAGCTGAAATGTTGATGAATAAATTAATAAAAAATTTCAAACTTATCTCTTAAATTGGTAAAATGACAATTTTAGTCCTTTACGTCTCTCAGCCTCTGGATAAGTTCCTGAAGCTTCTGATTTTGACAATTTTGTCGTTTTCTGTCAATTTGGGCCAGAAACGTCGGCAGGCTCAAAATTTTATGTGACAAACTACTAAATGCTCCTGGAACTTTCAGAATTTGTCAATTTTGCCTGAAACTTCTTAATTTTGTCATTTTTACCTCAAACTTTTAAATTTTGCCATTTTTTTTGGAGTTTTCTTTTTTTCTTTCAAATACACACATATATCATTTTAAATCAAATCTTCACAAAACAAAAATGTATTTTAAACTAATTAAAATTTTTAGTAATAATAATAATAATAAAAATAATAATTTTTTAATTTCTTTTATTTAATTTCTTTTAAAAAAATTTTTTATGGTCGGACGAAATTGGGTGTCAACAGTTTCTTTTCTTAAATAATCACTTTTGGTTAAGTTTCTATAAAAAACAAAACAAATAAATATCAAGACTTTTATATACATAAAATTCTTAGTTTCTTTTCTTAAATAATCACTTTTGGTTAATTCTTTATTAAGATTTTTTTTATTTTTAAAATATACATATAAATTTTTTTATACATAAAATTTTAATTAAAATAATTACTTTTTAGTTAATCTTTTATTCAAAACAAATTAAATAAATATCAAGACTTTTCTTTTTTATTTAAAATATACATATAAATGTTTTGGTTTTCTTATTTAAATAATTACTTTTGGTTAATCCTTTATCAAAACAAAATAAAAAAAATAAAATATTAAAACTTTTTTATATATATAAATTTTTTGTATTCCTTTATTAAATAAATAAAATTTTGATTGAATAATTGATTTTTGATTCACCTTTTATCAAATAAAATATTAAGTCTTTTCTTTTATTTTTAAAATATACATTTTTTTTTGGTTTCTTTATTAAAGATCTTGATTAAATAATTTCTTTTATTAAATAAAAAAGAACAAATATAAATCTTTCTTGATTAATTTATTTTTTTAAAACATAAAATAAATCTCAAGATTAATTAATTAACTTTCTTATTAAAAAATTAATTACTTTTGAATTCTTTTATAAATTGAGTAATTATTTAAATAATAAATATCCTTCATTAAACAAGAAAAAAAATTCAAAAAAAAAAAAAAGAAAGATAAGAAAAAGAAAAGAAAGATAAGAAAGAAAAGAAAAATAAAAAAAAAAAGAAAGAAAAAAAATATAAGAAAGAAAAGAAAGGAAGGAAAAGAAAGAAAAGAAAAGAAAAGAAAATATAAAATATAAAAAAATAAAATTTTTAGATTATTAATAAATCTAAAAATTTCATAAACAAAAAGAATTATGAATTAGTAATTAAACTAATAATTAATAAAAATAAGAATTAAATAATTAACTATAAATTAAATTAACTTCCATATCCGGATGATCCGTCAGGATCTACGGTTTGAAAAATATCAACCTTTTTTTAACTAAACAAATTAAATAAATATAAAGGTAGAAATCAATATTTACGATATGGATTAAATTATTTAAAATTTAGTCAAATTCCATGTCCGGGTGACTCGGCAGAGTCCATGGTTCGGAATCAAATCTTCCGTGTCCAAATGACTCGGCAGAGTCCATGGTTTGGAAGTATAAAATTTTATACAAATTAATTACCAAAAATTCACATCCGATTAATTTAGTTAAAATTTCTAGTTTGAAAATTAACTGAATATTTTCTAAAAGCAAAGTAAAACAAAATTAAAATCAACTAATGTGCCAATTTTGGGCGTTTTAACAATATTGTTTTAGCGTAACCGTATTCCCGATCCCCGAACTCTCGCAGACTATATTTTAGGTGACCAATCGACCTAAGAAAAAACCGATTGATGGCGACTCCAGAAAACCCGACGTTGCCACACTTAAGATCAGATATTTAATTAACTTAGAAATAAAAGTAATTAAATATGTTGGTTCACACCCAATACTCTACCATAATTCTCTTTATTGTGATAGAGAAGCGTGTATGACGAAATAGAATAAGTAGAGCCTCCAGAAATTGTGTTCACAACTTCACCTTGCACAATTCTATTGCTCTCTATTTATAGAGAATGAATTGGCACTTATGAAGGGTCATAACCCTTCATAAAAGAGTTACAACTCTTCATAAAATGTTGTACTACTTTGTCAAAAGGTGCCTTTATCCACCCATAACTTCTTCCCTTAAAATAAGGCAATAACTACCCTTAGAAAAGATGTGTTGGTTCGGCCATAGAGTCACAACTCTTCTAAGAGTTGTGTCTCCTTAAATCAAGGTCATAACCACCTTCTAAAGATTGTTAAATTCGCCTAAAACATGACCCTTCACTAAAAGTCATGTTATTTCATTAACCAGTGTAGTTATGGTGCATAACTACCTCCCCAAGGGTCATATATGTTGGGATAGACATATCTTTTCATTTAAAGGTCATATCCCTTCATAATATGAGTAGTTATGGGGTAGTTATTAAATAATCATCCCATGTGTCAAGGTGTACATGTATACTAACATATGATGTGATTACACCAAGCAGTAGTAAAACAAGTATATCTTAGTGCGTCTATAGAATTTAGTAATCATTATTTATAACTAAATTCCAACAGAAAAAACATGCTCACAAAATACCATCACAACCAAACAAAAGAATATTATTAATGGAGAGACAACGGAAAAAGTTTTGACAGTCTACACATATAATACTGCTGCCATCAATCCTAGGGAGAAAACTAGCATTTGTGTCGAAACTATTTGCGGATTTACGTAGGCCACAGATAAACCCCCACTTGGCCAAAACATCTGTTGCTCAAACTTAGTTCCCCTCCTTGAAAATATGCTGGATGTTATTAATCTGCATTTGAACCTTTAATGACATGCACTTCAAAGTTAGTCTAACACAATTCAATAGAGATGAATTCACCATATTAACAATAATTTGTGAATCCATCTCTCTCTCTCTCTCTCTTTTTTTTTTTTTTTTGCATTGAGAGCTAGTAGGTATTTAAGAATCAATTTGTTTTAACTTAAATGGACTGACTTATTTTTACTTTTATATTTTTTTTTCTAAAACCAATTTAATTTTAAAATTAATATTATGTAGATGTAATAATCTATTTGAAAGTAAATTTTTATGATATTATTAAATTTTTATGAATTTTTCTTTTTTAATGTATTAAACTAGAAAAATTCATAAAAATTTAGTAAAATTACAAAAATTATATTTTTAATGGATTATTGTAGTTACATAATATTGGATTTTAATTAAAATTATTTTCAAGTAAAAAAGATGTAAAAATAAAAATAAAGCATTTTAAAGTCAATTAACTTAAGTTAAAACAAATTAAGTGCAACTTGGTGGACAAGCTTAATCAAGTCCTTCCCGCCGCGCGCAGGTTTCAATAGTTAGAGTATGAGTTAAGCTCAAGTTCCTGTTGAATGCTACTAAAACCTTACCAAGATGATCTTTAATGAGACCTCCAGCTCCTATACCATGTTCCTACTCTTTTGATAAGAACCTTATCCACATTAATTTAGCTTGAAGTGATTCACTAAATGAGGGCATGCACCATCAAATTCTTGCATTTATATTACCAGCACCACTAGCTATACCAAAGACATGCTGTATTTTTAACCCTGCCCACTACAGTTTGATTATTATCATAGTCTTTCAAACATGTTTTTATTCCCAATTAGTACAGTATATATCAAACCATAGGTTTTGCGGATTTTAATTAATGTGTCTCGATTAACATATATTTTCCTTTCGTATACCAAAATTTGCAATATCCCGTGACTAGTGTGGATTTGTAGTTTCTGGCAACATAACCAGATCCAAATGCACATAAGTAAAGGTGCACAAAGTGATCAAATATATTCTGTTCTTGAACGATGAACGGAGGAAAAGTAAACAGCTAGCGGGAGGAAAAAAAACAAACAAACAAAGAAAAAGATGTATAGTAGTCACTTAGGCATAAGTCTTATTTATCTTCACTCAGAGAATATATGCGTCCATATGATAACACAAGGCAGCCTATACAGAGGTCATACATGGTGGGTAGGAATTAATTAAGGGCACTTGAGGCGGCCGTGGTGGGTGGTCATGTTGGCATAGCAAGGGCAGACGTCGCGGTTGCCAGAGGTGCCTGGAGGGACGCAGTTGCAGCGGTGGCAGCAGGTGTTGCAGGCCCTTATGCAAATCTTATGCCTCGACGCCTTGCTGCATCTGTAGTTGCACTTCCCTGCACAGTCTGCTAGCTCATGCATGGAAGTCCACCAGCATTAGATAGAGTTTTACTCAAATAAACTATATATATATATATATATATATATATATATATATATATATATATGCATAGCTGCATATGGGATAATTAATTTATATTCTTTGAAAATACTCGATCAAGAGTTCGCCAACCTATTGTCTGTGCTTCAACATTATGCATCTCCAGCTGAAAATTCACAAAAAAAAAAAAAATTAATAATAATAAAACATGGGTAGCTATAATTTAATAAAATTAATACGGGAAATTAATAAATTGAATGGAATTAAAAGAAATTAAGAAAAAAGGGAAGGGGTGACTGAGTTAATATTAAGCACCTCATATAATATGAAAAGGGAGAGGATTAGCAGCAGCAGGAGTTTTGTTTTGAATTTGATGCAAGCCATGTTGGTTTATATATGTGTCTTCAGATATGCAACAAATTAAGAGTTGCAGAGGATAGTGAGGATTACGAAGCTGGAGAATTTAAGAAGTAGTTGTCATTGCAGGTAATGGGCAACAAATTAAGAGTTGCAGAGGTGTGTGATTGATATATATATATATATATAGACACATACGTACAGTAGAATAACATTCGTGCCAAATTCTTTGCTACTAATGTTAATACGCATTCGGCCACTAGTGATAAATACTACCTCCATGTGAAATTTTTTGTTACATTTCAGTTTTTAAAATTAATTTAATTTAAATTTATTTATGTTATTATTTATTTTAAAAAAATATATATATTTAGATTCTACTACAATTATTGGTTTTATATATAATTTTTTAAATTTTTTTATCAAATAATAATATAAATAAATTTGAGTCAAATTTAAGTTAAAAGATTAAATAGAGCAAAAAATTTAAGACAAAGGAAGTATTACTATATATTCTACACCAAGGTTTTAACTGAATTAATTTGGATGACCCAGCAGTAACTAAGACAGTAACTAAATCACATAAATTAGTAAAATAAAGAACAGGCGGCTTTTAAATAAATAGTAATTAAATTTCAGGGCATATAAAATTTATTTACAAATTAAAATTAGAAACCCAAAAAAAAAAAATGAATTACCCGTCTTTAATTATATATATGTATATATCATATACATAAATAGTACGGAACGATGTTAAATTGCCTGTTTAGTTGCTGGCTAGCTCAACAATTGCTTGTTTCCAGGGGCAGAGCTAATAGGAGCTAGGGGTGCCTCCAAAATTCTTATAAATTATATATATAAAGATAAAATTATTATTATTATTTGTTGACACTCAATTTCGTCCGACTCTTAAAAAATAAAGTAAATAAAATTATTAATTTATAAAAAAAAAGAGATTAATTAATTAAATTAATTATTATTGTTAATTAATTAATTAATATTATTAAATAGCTTATGGGGACATTTTAAGGTTAGTTAAAAATAATATATAAATATCTATATGTATGTAATTAAAAAAAAAAAAAAAAAAATCTTCTTTCACTCCCACACGTCTCTCTCTTCTCGCCCTCTCCAGAATCTTCTCTCCCCCCTTCTTATCTGCTCTCGATCTCACTCTCTGGGATACACAAAAAAAAAGCTAACCCCTCTCTCCTCTCTCCCCTGGCCTTGAATCTAGCTCTCTCACCACCAACAGAAGCTCTCCCTTACTCTTCCTCTTCACCTCTCTCTCGCCTCAACTCTCCCAGCTCCCGGCCTCTCTCTCTCTCAAGAATCACGAGCTCTCCCACTCCCTCTATCTCTCTCAGCCCTCGCTCTCTCTCCTCTCCCTCGGACTCCCAGCTCTCGGCTCTCTCTCTCTCCTCTCAAACCCAGGCCTCCATCTCTGGCCGCCCGCTTCCATCGCGACCTCTCACCGTCGCGTCGCTCCGAGTCCATCGTGCACACCTCCTTCCTTTGTCCAGCCGCTCAAGCCACCGTGCCTAGCCCTCCCTCCGACGTCGCTCCAGCCCCTGCCGATACACCACCGTCTCCTCGCCTCACCGTCACGCCGCCTCGCCGTCTTCCCCCTCCTCGCCGTCGCGTCGCTCACCAGCCAGCTCGCCACGCCGCCCGACGCCGGAGGATTCGAACCCAGAAACGAAGTTGAAGACGAAGACGACTGAAAAAAAAACACAGACGCGTTTACGCGTTTTCGTTTTTTTGTTGACCGAAGTCAAAATTTATTTTTGGGTAAAACCCTCGTTTAATCCTTGATCTTTCTTATTTTATCCATCCAAGTCACTATCGTTGTTTTCTTTGCAGATTAAGCATGGACAGCAAGGTTTTTTTTTGTTTATATTTATTGTTTGCCCTTTCTTTGTTTATCCTTGGTTTGTTTCGATCCTCTAATAATCGGAATTATTTTTATATGGTTTTAATGCATGACTGGAATGATATCAGCATTGATATAAATAAAAAAAATATCTCTCTTTATAAACTTGGATGATTCAGAATATCAAAATAAATAAATAAATAAATATTTATATTGTTGTGAAACATACATACTTGTATACTAATATGGACCATCTACATACGTACATTGCAATATACTTATACATCAAAAGAACTGCGTGGTGAAATCTTTCCATATGTGATTTTTAGTAACTAAATATTGATAAGGCTATAATTGTAAATATCTATATAATTTTTTTTTTTTCGTTCTTGTACATATTTTATTGCAGTAATTACAATTTATTCTTAAGGTTTTATGTAAAATTACATTTTCTCCCCTCTTATTTTAAAAATATATAGTTTGCCGCTAAATCTTTTTAATACATTTTGATAACAACCTCTAAAATTTTAATTTAGATTGTATTATCTATTTTCAGTTAATTTCAATCTTTGTGGTATTTTTGGTTAATTGACATAAACAATAATACTGTAGTTTTCATATTAAAAAATTAATAATTTGAAATGTCCCTTAACTAAAAATTGATTGAAATTAAAAAATATAGCTACCGTAACATTAAAATTAAAATTTTAAAAAAGTTACTATCAGTTGTCTTAAAAAGCAAAGAGGTAAAGTTTATATTTCTGAAATATGAGGGTAAAAATGTAATTTTATCTAATTATTATGGGACAAATTGTGATTAACCAATTTTGGTAACTAATTATCTTGCTGCACTATGTCTGGTCTATTAATATATTATTTTTTTTATTTTATTTTATTTTTATTTTCTTATTTGTTTGTTTTGCTCACTCTACCTTTACGTGAACCATATGTTATTGCAGGAATTTAATTATATAAATCTAGCATTAAAATAATTTTTTATTATAAGTAATAAAATTTTTTATTTTAATTTTGAGTTGGATTTTTCTTTTACGTTATATTATTAAAAAGAAATATATGTGCTTTGAACTTATACATATTTTCTTCGTTATAAAAAAATAATAATTTATTAAAATTTTTAATCTCTTATTAAACTCTAATTTTTTTTAATATCAATAAAAAAATTTTATCTAAAGAATTGCTCTAAATTTTAGAAATTATGGATCAAATTATTTTAGTTAACCGTAGACTTTAAAATATTGATGCTATAAAAATTTAATAATTAAATTAAATTTTATTAATTTCCATATCCGGATGATCCGGCAGGATCTACGGTTTGGAAAATATAAACTTTTTTTTAATTGAATATAAATAAACACAAAGATAAAAATTCATATTTACGATATGGATTAAGTTATTTAAAATTTCGTCAAATTCCGTGTCCGGGTGACTCGGCAGAGTCCATGGTTCGGAATCAAATCTTCCGTGTCCAAATGACTCGGCAGAGTCCATGGTTCGGAAGTATAAAATTCTATACAAATTAATTACCAAAAATCCACATCCGATTAATTCAGTTAAAAATTCTAGATTGAAAATTAACTGAAATTTATTTAAAAGCAAAGCAAAACAAAATTAAAATCAACTAAGGTGCCAATTTTGGGCGCTATAACAATATTGTTTTAGCGTAACCGCACTCCCGATCCCCGAACTCTCGCAGACCAATTATAAGGTGACCAATCGACCTAAGAAAACTGATTGGTGGCGACTCCCGAAAACCCGACGTTGCCACAGCTTGGCGACTCCGCTGGGGACCCTGGTTAGTGAGTCGAGCCTAAAGTTGATTTGTTTTGATTTACTCTGCTTTACTATTATGTGGATTTATATATTATATTTACTTAAATAAACATGCATAATGCATTCACAAAATGAAACTCTATACCCGAGCTTCCTTAAATCAAACACGATTCTTTCTAAGCGGAATTGGTGTTGCTGTCCTTGTGAGGCCATGGTCTCCAAGCCTTCACCGGTTTCAAAGTAGCAAAGTAGTGTATTGCCTTCTGAGACGGTTAGTCTCTGCATGGGCCCACGAAAAGCTACGACTCGAATTAATCCATTCCTTACATTAACCCTAGAGGGTAAGGAATCGGGCCGTCACTATGATTTAGTGACGGGATTCGGGAACTATCCCTTGCCTTTTTGATAAGCCACCTTATGCATATAGAACTCCCCACTTAACCATAGAACTGACCATAGAATTTCTACCATTTTTACCAACACCATAAGCATATCCTTATTATGCTGTGTTGTTACTATACACTTTTCTTCGTATGGTTTTAACTTGTTTATCCATAATACTTCATGAATTGTTAATTACTATTTAACTTGTTAATAACCTTATTTTTCTTTTGTTATACTTCCGTTCTGTGCAATTATTCTTCATGCATTAAAACCACGCATCAAATTATGCTAACTTTTTGGTCTTTATAATGACAACTAGAAGTCTTAAGTTCCATGATAATGGATAATCAAACTCACTCATTGCATGCATGCATCCATTGCATCAATCACATACACGTAGAAGTTAATAAAATGAATCTTACTTTAAAGGGGTAAAATTGGATCTCAACACCGATATTCAACTCGGCTCCAAACAAGACTAATGGCAGAACAAACCGAAGGACGTCTCATAGATATAGAGTCCAAGATAGAAAATATGGCCGAAGCAATTCCCTCCTCATTACACCAAAAAATGAAATTCATTTTTGAAGGAAAGTTAATCACAGTCTTTGCTGAAGAAGGCATTCTGCTATCATCTATATCAATAGTAGCAAAGGCCAAGTGACCTTCTCTTCCAAGTTGGTGTGACCCAAATCCCAAATGTAATTGAAAATTGTGTGGCACTGAAACTCAAGGTCCAATAGTTGGTCGAGTTTAAATTCCTAGGCCATGATGTGATTGGTAATTGAAAGTGAAGATTTTGAGCTGGAATTACATTGATTTTGGAAGGACTCTAAGTCAGATCCGATCTAACAGTTCGCACACACTTTTGAATAACAGGGAATCCTTTTACTAAGCTTGCATCTTTGAAAGCTTGCAAAAGTAATCTAATAGTAAAAATCTCCTAGATTTAGTCCAGAATCTAGGGTGTAGTCTTTGTTAAATGGACACCTGCTATTCTTTTTCTGGTACAACAAAAAGATGTGATGCGTGCATTCTACTACTTTCCATTTTTACACTCTTTGCTATTATACTATCCATTATAGCCATCACACTTTACTTTTTGACAACCGGTAATTCTTTTTGTTCTCTAACAAAAAGATGTTGCGTGTGCATTCTACCACTTTTTAATCCCATTATTACTTCTACACATTCTACCAATTTTTACCAAAAATTCAATTATTACACCTACACATTCTACCACTTCTTACCAAAAATTCCGTTTTTACATCTATCTCTCACTCCTTTCCATTATACTATCCATTATTGCTATCATACTTTACTTTGTAAACAATACTACTCGTGGGTGAAAATAAAAGTTAAAGGAGATTTGATAGTAATGATCTTCAAAGTGCTACCAAATCTAGTAAGAAGGATTTCAAATGTTGCACCTCAACCCTAAAAAAGAATTCACAGTGGTTATCGACATCCTTGCAAGAAGTCTGAGTTAGCTTCCAAAGAAGGTAGCTCTCATATTAAATGGCTTTAATGACCTCCCAAACCCTTCTTAATGCTCAACATAAGAAAAGGTTCTCTGTTCTCCGCAACACAAACTCCAAAAAGAAGAGAAGTTCATCCCTTCCATAAAAAAAAAAAAGCAACAAGGGAAAATTCAAAACCAAAAAGAGACTGAGAACAAGCACGAGCATGCAAGGTCACTTAAGTCATCTCACTTCAAGAGAGTTATCAAGTATGCCATCATCATAGCTCACACAAAAAAAAAAAAACAAAAAAAAAACAAAAAAAGGAAACAAAGAAAAAAAAAAAAGAAAAAAAAAAGAAAAAGGGCTCAAGTTAGAGCAAAAGAAAGAAAACAAAAAAGTGAGCTATGGATTCTAGACTGAAAACCTGCAAAGGCGGTTTAGAAGACAAAAGCAACCCTCAAGCCAAGCATACATAAAGACCACGATAGTTGGGGGGCAACAGATGAGGTTTAACTTTCTGGAAAGAGTGGCAAGTTTGAGGTCATCACTATTGAGTTTTTCACCATAATCAAATTTGCTCACGAGTAGTATTAAAAGACCCTTCTTTCAAACCACTTAAACTTAACTTTTCTCAGACTTATCATCCTCATTCAGTTAAAAGACTATCATTGTCAAATATGTTTCTACCTTATTTAATACTGCTCACGAGTAGTATTAAAAGACCTTCTTTCACACCACTTAAATTTAACTTTCCTCAGACCTAACATCCTCATTCAGTTAAAAGACTATCATTGTGAATCATGTTTCTACCTTATTTAATACTACTCACGAGTAGTATTAAAATACCTTTCTTTCATACCACTCAAACTTAACTTTACTCAGACCTAATATTTACCTCTTAATATTATTCTCATTCAGCTAAAAGACTGCTACAAAAAAAAAAAAACATTCAAACTTAATTTTCCTCACGCCTAACAGTTACCTCTCGATATCATCCTCATTCAGCTAAAAGGCTATCCTTGCGAATCATGTTTATACCTTATTGCCTTGCACAGTTTATGTCTTCGAGTTGGAAAGGGAAGAATGGCAGGATATTTTAATTGAAAACAAAGACCGTAAATTACTTTGTCAAGCTTTGCAAATTGATGAAAGTTTTTCTTTAAGGCCAAACCATTATTCATTAATGTATGTAGACTTAAAAGTGAGGAGATAGCTTGAGTCTTTCTTTAATAAGATATGATTCTTGTAAGAGAAATTTACGATCAAGTGCCATCACAAAGGTCTAGAAATGCTCGACCTTCTGTTAAAGGCGAGGTGATACCTTTTATCCACATAAATACCATATTCAGGGGGGCAAAGTAGTCTCTACGAAGCGTAAGAGGAGTACTGCCAACAAAGAAGCTCAATAGACAAGGGGGCAAGTCTTATGGATCAGAACCTGAGTCTAAGGAAGAGCAATCATTCGGACTGTAACATGGGGGTAAACAAGTGTCGACACGGCCACAAGAAAAGGGACAATGAAACATTGAAAGTTAAGCCTTTGATAGTATGAAATCCATGACAAGGGATGAGTATTTGAAGAGATATAAAGTATGAGGCGAGTGAACATTAAAGAAATTGAGGCCAAAATTCAAGAACAAGTCAAAGAAAGCGGACTTTGAAAAGAGTTGGACTTTTGAGGCAGCGAACAAGAGCTGAGAAGCATAAAGAGATTCAATAATAGTCCAAGAAGGCAATCACAAAGAGGATCTAATAAAGCAAAGACATGAAGAACTAGATCCATATAAAAAAAAAAACAATTAGTTACGCATGATCTGCATCCATGCATTTCACATCACACATACATGGCTTTTACATAACAGGGATCGAATGGGAAGCACATCTACGGCATCGTTGCAGCAATATAAACTGAGATCTCAATGACATCAGCTCTTACCAGTCTATCACTGGATACACAGCTAATACGCGGGACCAACCCGCATCAGGAATTCAAGGATAAGGTAGACAATATTGTTAAAAGCTTGGCTACCGATTCAATAATCGAGGATACACCTGGAAGGATAGGATTGACGCCAGCTAGTAGTATCCAAGATAAGAGATAGCTATAGCCAAGGATAAGCCATATATAAAAAAAAAATATAAAGTAGACAATATTGTCAAAAGCCTGGCAATCGATTTAATAATCGAGGATACACCTGGAAGGATAGGATTGACGCCAGCTAGTAGTATCCAAGATAAGAGATAGCTATAGCCAAGGATAAGCCAGATATAAAAAAAATATAAAGTAGACAATATTGTCAAAAGCCTGGCAATCGATTTAATAATCGAGACTACACCTGGAAGGACAGGATTGACGTCAGCTAGTAGTATCCAAGATAAGAGATAGCTATAGCCAAGGATAAGGCAGATATCAAAAAATATATATATATAAAATAGACAATATTGTCAAAAGCCTGGCAATTGATTCAATAATCGAGGCTACACCTGGTAGGACAGGATTGATGCCAGCTTAGCAGCATCCAAGATAAGAGATAGCTGTGGTCAAAGATAAGGCAGACATCAAGAAATATTGTCGTTGAAACTTTGTCAAAAGCGGACAAAAGATTCAATAATCAAGGACTCGATCGACGTCAGCTGGATGGAATATCAAAGATAAGAAATATCATTCACATCAAAATAAAGTAGGATCCACTTTTCCGGTTAAGTGGCGGATACGGTACTCCGTGACTCTCAAGTCGGTTCTCTCAGTTGCCCATAATAACTGATCCTTTCCTCCCTCATTTCTTTTACTTTCTCCTAGAAAATGGATCCTACTTTTTCTGCCTTGCGAAAATATTTTCCTTCTCTCCCAATGAACATCCTCAAAAAGATCTACCAAGTTCGCTGTGAACGATTAAGAGCTCTGATGCATAAATGAATCCCTGAAGATGTGCGGTAGTTAATTGAAGCTAAGGTTCGTCTGGCAGGTGAAATCCCAGAGGCATTTGTGTCTCACATGCCTGGTGTAGGCAAAAGCTCTTATGCCAAAAAGCGAAGAGCGAGGAGACTAGGCGTCTGTTATAAATGCGGACGCTGGACCTGTAATACTAAATGTCGTTCTTTAGGGATGATCTCTGATAATCGAGAAGATAAAATACGATTCATTAAGAATGGCCTGAGTAAGGACTCATTGGATGATATCCAATTGACTCTTGAGACGCATTCTTGTGGATCCGTGCAACGTGAACTTCTCGATTTATGGAGCATTTTTCATGAAGAACGAGAACGATACAGTCCCGGGAATCTGACGTTAAACGACCCTATTTGCCAGCTTGTAAGAAAACTGGATGGGAAGCAAATCCTCGACTCATAGAAGCCGTTAATCCCATTACTGGACGTAAAACCAGTGGAAGATGTGAGCCACAGTCACAATCACTGTACATACAATTTATCATATTTAAAATTTTCCATTTTTCTTTTAATAACGTATTTGCTCCCGTAAGTGTAATCGACACGTTATCCATTTCATCGCTATAAATGCATGTTCTTCCAGTCGGTTATTCCAGTCTCCTACAATAACTGATTAATTTCCCTCTTCTCTCAAATTCTTCTCTCATCAATGGATTCTACTCTTTCTGCACTGCGAAAATACTTTCCTTCCCTTCCAATAAATGTTCTTAAAAAGATTTATCAAGCTAGATGTGAACGATTCAGAGTATTTATGCACAAAGGCATTCCTGATAATGTGCGGTGGCTAATTGAAGCTAAGGTTCGTTCAGCTGGTGAAGTTCCAGAAGCGTTCTTTCCCCGTATGCCCGGCTTTGGTAAAAGCGCTTATGCCAAAAAGCGAAGAGCAAAGAGGCTAGGTGTCTGTCATAAATGTGGACGATGGAATTGTAATACTAAATGTCGCTTTTTAGGATACATCTCCAGAAATCATGAAGATAAAAGAAAATTCATCAAGAATGGCCTGCGTAAGGAATCTTTGGATGATATCCTATTAACTTTTGAAACACATTCTTGTGAAATAGTGCAATGGGAAATTATGAATTTATGGTGGACTTTCCGTAAAGAACAGGATCGTTACAGTCTTGGAAATCTAACTTTTAATGACCCTGTTTGCCAGTTTGTGAGAAAACTGGATGGGAAGCAAATCCCCGACTTATAGAAGGCATTGAAGCCGTTACTAGACATAAACTAGTGGAAAATGAGAGCCACAGTCATGATTGCTGTACATATAAGCTGTCATTTGTCTTTTCTTTTGACAATAATGTACTTGCTTTTGTAAGTGTAATTAACACATTATCCCTTTCATCACTATAAATATGTGTTAGTTATTTTCGTTTCCTACAATCACTAATTTCTTTCTTTGCCTCCTTTATCAATGGAGTCATCTCTTTCCGCCCTACGAAAGTATTTTCCTTCCTTCCCAATAAATGTTCTTAAAAAGATTTATCAAGATAGATGTGAACGATTCAGAGTATTTATGCACAAAGGCATTCCTGATAATGTGCGGTGGCTAATTGAAGCTAAGGTTCGTTCAGCTGGTGAAGTTCCCGAAGCGTTCTTTCCCCGTATGCCCGGCTTTGGTAAAAGCGCTTATGCCAAAAAAAGAAGAGCAAAGAGGCTAGGCGTTTGTCATAATTGTGGATGGTGGATTTGCGGCAATAAATGTCGTGCTCCAGGAGTGATCACCAGAAATCGTAATGATAGAATAAGATTCATTAAGAATGGCTTGCGTAAGGAATCTCTAGAAGATATTCGAGAGGTTCTTGAAGCGCATTCTTGCGGAATAGTGCAATTTGAGGTTGTTGGATTATGGATAATTTTCCAAAAAGAACGAGATCGTTACAGTCTTGGGAATCTGACCCTAAACGACCCTGTTTGCCAGTTTGTGAGAAAGCTAGATGAGATGCAAATCACCGATTCATAGAAAGCATTGAAGCCATTACTGGACGCAAAGCCAGTGGAAGACGAGGATCAAAGTCACGATTACTGTACGTGCTAGCTGTCGCTTTTGAAATTTTCCTCCCCTTTTGGTAATAATGTATCCACTCCTGACGTGAACCAAAGTCACGATTACTGTACGTACTAGCTGTCGCTTTTGAAATTTTCCTCCCCTTTCAGCGATAATGTATCCACTCCTGACATGAGCCATAGTTACGATTACTGTACGTGCTAGCTGTCGCTTTTGAAATTTTCCTCCCCTTTGGCAATAATGTACCCACTCCTGACACGGACTACTGTATATAGCTGCCACTTTTGAAATTTTCCTTCCCTTCCAACAATCACGTACCTACTCCTGACGTAAGCTACAGTAGTGACTACTGTACATGCTAGCAGCTATTTTGAAAATTTTCCTCCTCTTTTAACGATAGTGTACCCATACCTGACCAGAGTCATACTCGTGACTACTGTGTATAGCTGGCAATAATGTATCCACTCTTGAAAATAAAATTATTACCTTATCTCTTCATTTCTATAAATATATCCTCTTTTCTCACAAGGATAAGGATAGGAATGGAGAAAACCCCAACTCGTAAATCCCGAAGTATTTGTGTATTTTCTGGGGCTTTTCCTGGAAAAGATGAAGAGTATTTAAAGGCATCCAACCATTTGGGTAGAGTATTAGCTGAGCGAAAAATACATTTAGTTTATGGAGGAGGTAGTGTCGGATTAATGGGAGGTGTAGCATCAGCAGCATCTTTAGGAGGAAGTCAAGTTTTGGGCATCATCCCTGGACCTTTGAAGTTTATTTCTGGGGGCACGATCGGAGAGGAGCTAGTGGTCAAAAATCTTCAAGAACGTGTGCTACAAATGCTTTTAAATGCTGATGCTTTCATCGCTTTACCCGGCGGTTTTGATACATTAGGAGAAATCTTCCAAATCGCTTCCATGGCCCAACTTAATTTGCATAAGAAACCTATTGGGCTATTGAATATTAACAATTTCTTTACAGGTCTGATAGCTTTTATGGATTATGCTATGCAGAAGAATTTCATATCAAGAGTGGCACGGCGAATCATAATATCCGCAACAACTGCTGAAGAATTGCTAGATAAAATACAAGCTTTTGTTCCTGAACCAGATCCAGCAATGATTCAGATAGACTGGACACGACAGTCTTTCCCGACCAGTTCACTCCCATAATGGTCCTCTACTCACCCTTTTGAAGTATTGTGGAAGAAAGAAGCGATCTGATCCGTTTTTCTTGTCCTTTAGTTTTATTATCAGCATTTTCTTTCGCGTTTCAGTTTTTCTTTTCAGGGAATTTCTTTTTTTATAATATAGCTTCGTCCATGCTGATATTAAAACCATAGGACAACGCCTTTAGGATGGAATGGCTGAGTAAAGAGTAATTTTTTTTACTCTTGAGACGCATCCTATTAGGTCTACTAGGCATAACATTTTGGGGTAGTTAAGTTTTAACCTTATTCGGATGACATATCTCACAAGGGAATCTATATTTACTGAAGAAAATATTATATGAACCTTGGATATTGATTCCAAACATCCGTTCCCTCTACATAATTTGTTAGTGTTATTGTCATCATCAAGATTCACTCATCTTATCGAAGTATAAATTTCTGCACTCACCTATTATGAAAATTCACACTTCCGAATAGAACATTTCAACTTCGATTGTCTGAGGTACTTAAAAAGGAGGAAAGAGTTTTTCTCCACAATCATAATCAATTTTCATCATCGGGGTTTTAAGGATGGAACCTTTGCCTCGAAAAAAATCAATTTTCATCATCGAGGTTTTAAGGATGGAACCTTTGCCTCGAAAACAATCAATTTTCATCGGGGTTTTAAGGATGGAACCTTTGCCTCGAAAATAATCAATTTTCACCATCGGGGTTTTAAGGATGGAACCTTTGCCTCGAAAATAATCAATTTTCATCATCGGGGTTTTAAGGATGGAACCTTTGCCTCGAAAACAATCAATTTTCATCATCGGGGTTTTAAGGATGGAACCTTTGCCTCGAAGAACAATCAATTTTCATCATCGGGGTTTTAAGGATGGAACCTTTGCCTCGAAAATAATCAATTTTCACCATCGGGGTTTTAAGGATGGAACCTTTGCCTCAAAAATAATCAATTTTCATCATCGGGGTTTTAAGGATGGAACCTTTGCCTCGAAAACAATCAATTTTCATCGGGGTTTTAAGGATGGAACCTTTGCCTCGAAAACAATCAATTTTCAATCCGAGGTTTTAAGGATGGAACCTTTGCCTCGAAATCAATCAATCAATCCGAGGTTTTAAGGATGGAACCTTTGCCTCGAGACCAATCAATCAATTCGAGGTTTTAAGGATGGAACCTTTGCCTCGAAATCAATCAATCAATCCGAGGTTTTAAGGATGGAACCTTTGTCTCGAGACCAATCAATCAATTCGAGGTTTTAAGGATGAAACCTTTACCTCGAAATCAATCAATCAATCCGAGGTTTTAAGAATAGAACCTTTGCCTCGAGATCAATCAATCAATCCGGGGTTTTAAGGATGGAACCTTTGCCTCGAGATCAATTATCAATCCGAGGTTTTAAGGATGGAACCTTTGCCTCGACATCAATCAATCAATCTGAGGTTTTAAGGATGAAACCTTTGCCTCAAAATCAATTTTCATCATCGGGGTTTTAAGGATGGAACCTTTGCCTCGAAATCAATCAATCAATCCGAGGTTTTAAGGATGGAACCTTTGCCTCGAGATCAATCAATCAATTCGAGGTTTTAAGGATGGAACCTTTACCTCGACATCCATCAATTTTCCTTCAAACGATAGGAGAGTTCCTATCGTTGAGGTTCTAAGGTAGGACCCTTAACCTCAAAACAATCAATTTTCCTTCAAACGATAGGAGAGTTCCTATCGTCGAGGTTCTAAGGTAGGACCCTTAACCTCAAAATCATCAATTTTCCTTCAAACGATAGGAGAGTTCCTATCGTCGAGGTTCTAAGGCAGGACCCTTAACCTCATTCAAACAATTTTCCTTCAAACGATAGGAGAGTTCCTATCGTCGAGGTTCTAAGGTAGGACCCTTAACCTCAAAATCATCAATTTTCCTTCAAACGATAGGAGAGTTCCTATCGTCGAGGTTCTAAGGTAGGGCCCTTAACCTTAAAATCATCAATTTTCCTTCAAACGATAGGAGAGTTCCTATCGTCGAGGTTCTAAGGTAGGACCCTTAACCTCATTCAAACAATTTTCCTTCAAACGATAGGAGAGTTCCTGTCGTCGAGGTTCTAAGGTAGGACCCTTAACCTCAAAATCATCAATTTTCCTTCAAACGATAGGAGAGTTCCTATCGTCG
This sequence comes from Aquilaria yunnanensis, assembly GCA_039654915.1. Taxonomy (NCBI): domain Eukaryota; kingdom Viridiplantae; phylum Streptophyta; class Magnoliopsida; order Malvales; family Thymelaeaceae; genus Aquilaria; species Aquilaria yunnanensis. The sequence continues at coordinate 40,011,120 of CM077600.1, read as the reverse complement.
AGGTTCTAAGGTAGGACCCTTAACCTCAAAATCATCAATTTTTCCTTCAAACGATAGGAGAGTTCCTATCGTCGAGGTTCTAAGGTAGGACCCTTAACCTCAAAACAATCAATTTTCCTTCAAACGATAGGAGAGTTCCTATCGTCGAGGTTCTAAGGTAGGGCCCTTAACCTCAAAATCATCAATTTTCCTTCAAACGATAGGAGAGTTCCTATCGTCGAGGTTCTAAGGTAGGACCCTTAACCTCATTCAAACAATTTTCATTCAAACGATAGGAGAGTTCCTATCGTCGAGGTTCTAAGGTAGGACCCTTAACCTCAAAACAATCAATTTTCCTTCAAACGATAGGAGAGTTCCTATCGTCAAGGTTCTAAGGTAGGGCCCTTAACCTCAAAATCATCAATTTTCCTTCAAACGATAGGAGAGTTCCTATCGTCGAGGTTCTAAGGTAGGACCCTTAACCTCATTCAAACAATTTTCCTTCAAACGATAGGAGAGTTCCTGTCGTCGAGGTTCTAAGGTAGGACCCTTAACCTCAAAATCATCAATTTTCCTTCAAACGATAGGAGAGTTCCTATCGTCGAGGTTCTAAGGTAGGACCCTTAACCTCAAAATCATCAATTTTTCCTTCAAATGATAGGAGAGTTCCTATCGTCGAGGTTCTAAGGTAGGACCCTTAACCTCAAAACAATCAATTTTCCTTCAAACGATAGGAGAGTTCCTATCGTCGAGGTTCTAAGGTAGGACCCTTAACCTCAAAACAATCAATTTTCCTTCAAACGATAGGAGAGTTCCTATCGTCAAGGTTCTAAGGTAGGGCCCTTAACCTCAAAATCATCAATTTTCCTTCAAACGATAGGAGAGTTCCTATCGTCGAGGTTCTAAGGTAGGACCCTTAACCTCAAAATCATCAATTTTCCTTCAAACGATAGGAGAGTTCCTATCGTCGAGGTTCTCAGGTAGGACCCTTAACCTCAAAACAATCAATTTTACTTCAAACGATAGGAGAGTTCCTATCGTCGAGGTTCTAAGGTAGGACCCTTAACCTCAAAATCATCAATTTTCCTTCAAACGATAGGAGAGTTCCTATCGTCGAGATTCTAAGGTAGGACCCTTAACCTCATTCAATCAAATTTTCCCTTCAACGATAGGAGAGAGTTCTTATCGCAGAGGCTCTAAAAAAATTTTCCTTAACCACATGATTTAGGCGGCGAGAAGGTTCTCAATGCCTAGCTAAGTCGGACGAAATTTGATAACAACTTTGCATGCATCATGTCCCATGAAGCATGCAAAGGGGGGCAGCTGTTGACACTCAATTTCGTCCGACTCTTAAAAAATAAAGTAAATAAAATTATTAATTTATAAAAAAAAAAGAGATTAATTAATTAAATTAATTATTATTGTTAATTAATTAATTAATATTATTAAATAGCTTATGGGGACATTTTAAGGTTAGTTAAAAATAATATATAAATATCTATATGTATGTAATTAAAAAAAAAAAAAAATCTTCTTTCACTCCCACACGTCTCTCTCTTCTCGCCCTCTCCAGAATCTTCTCTCCCCCCTTCTTATCTGCTCTCGATCTCACTCTCTGGGATACACAAAAAAAAAGCTAACCCCTCTCTCCTCTCTCCCCTGGCCTTGAATCTAGCTCTCTCACCACCAACAGAAGCTCTCCCTTACTCTTCCTCTTCACCTCTCTCTCGCCTCAACTCTCCCAGCTCCCGGCCTCTCTCTCTCTCAAGAATCACGAGCTCTCCCACTCCCTCTATCTCTCTCAGCCCTCGCTCTCTCTCCTCTCCCTCGGACTCCCAGCTCTCGGCTCTCTCTCTCTCCTCTCAAACCCAGGCCTCCATCTCTGGCCGCCCGCTTCCATCGCGACCTCTCACCGTCGCGTCGCTCCGAGTCCATCATGCACACCTCCTTCCTTTGTCCAGCCGCTCAAGCCACCGTGCCTAGCCCTCCCTCCGACGTCGCTCCAGCCCCTGCCGATACACCACCGTCTCCTCGCCTCACCGTCACGCCGCCTCGCCGTCTTCCCCCTCCTTGCCGTCGCGTCGCTCACCAGCCAGCTCGCCACGCCGCCCGACGCCGGAGGATTCGAACCCAGAAACGAAGTTGAAGACGAAGACGACTGAAAAAAAAACACAGACGCGTTTACGCGTTTTCGTTTTTTTGTTGACCGAAGTCAAAATTTATTTTTGGGTAAAACCCTCGTTTAATCCTTGATCTTTCTTATTTTATCCATCCAAGTCACTATCGTTGTTTTCTTTGCAGATTAAGCATGGACAGCAAGGTTTTTTTTTGTTTATATTTATTGTTTGCCCTTTCTTTGTTTATCCTTGGTTTGTTTCGATCCTCTAATAATCGGAATTATTTTTATATGGTTTTAATGCATGACTGGAATGATATCAGCATTGATATAAATAAAAAAAATATCTCTCTTTATAAACTTGGATGATTCAGAATATCAAAATAAATAAATAAATAAATATTTATATTGTTGTGAAACATACATACTTGTATACTAATATGGACCATCTACATACGTACATTGCAATATACTTATACATCAAAAGAACTGCGTGGTGAAATCTTTCCATATGTGATTTTTAGTAACTAAATATTGATAAGGCTATAATTGTAAATATCTATATAATTTTTTTTTTTCGTTCTTGTACATATTTTATTGCAGTAATTACAATTTATTCTTAAGGTTTTATGTAAAATTACATTTTCTCCCCTCTTATTTTAAAAATATATAGTTTGCCGCTAAATCTTTTTAATACATTTTGATAACAACCTCTAAAATTTTAATTTAGATTGTATTATCTATTTTCAGTTAATTTCAATCTTTGTGGTATTTTTGGTTAATTGACATAAACAATAATACTGTAGTTTTCATATTAAAAAATTAATAATTTGAAATGTCCCTTAACTAAAAATTGATTGAAATTAAAAAATATAGCTACCGTAACATTAAAATTAAAATTTTAAAAAAGTTACTATCAGTTGTCTTAAAAAGCAAAGAGGTAAAGTTTATATTTCTGAAATATGAGGGTAAAAATGTAATTTTATCTAATTATTATGGGACAAATTGTGATTAACCAATTTTGGTAACTAATTATCTTGCTGCACTATGTCTGGTCTATTAATATATTATTTTTTTTATTTTATTTTATTTTTATTTTCTTATTTGTTTGTTTTGCTCACTCTACCTTTACGTGAACCATATGTTATTGCAGGAATTTAATTATATAAATCTAGCATTAAAATAATTTTTTATTATAAGTAATAAAATTTTTTATTTTAATTTTGAGTTGGATTTTTCTTTTACGTTATATTATTAAAAAGAAATATATGTGCTTTGAACTTATACATATTTTCTTCGTTATAAAAAAATAATAATTTATTAAAATTTTTAATCTCTTATTAAACTCTAATTTTTTTTAATATCAATAAAAAAATTTTATCTAAAGAATTGCTCTAAATTTTAGAAATTATGGATCAAATTATTTTAGTTAACCGTAGACTTTAAAATATTGATGCTATAAAAATTTAATAATTAAATTAAATTTTATTAATTTCCATATCCGGATGATCCGGCAGGATCTACGGTTTGGAAAATATAAACTTTTTTTTAATTGAATATAAATAAACACAAAGATAAAAATTCATATTTACGATATGGATTAAGTTATTTAAAATTTCGTCAAATTCCGTGTCCGGGTGACTCGGCAGAGTCCATGGTTCGGAATCAAATCTTCCGTGTCCAAATGACTCGGCAGAGTCCATGGTTCGGAAGTATAAAATTCTATACAAATTAATTACCAAAAATCCACATCCGATTAATTCAGTTAAAAATTCTAGATTGAAAATTAACTGAAATTTATTTAAAAGCAAAGCAAAACAAAATTAAAATCAACTAAGGTGCCAATTTTGGGCGCTATAACAATATTGTTTTAGCGTAACCGCACTCCCGATCCCCGAACTCTCGCAGACCAATTATAAGGTGACCAATCGACCTAAGAAAACTGATTGGTGGCGACTCCCGAAAACCCGACGTTGCCACATTATTATTATTATTATTATTATTATTATTATTATTTGGCTGTGGCCCTCTAAATTTTTTATACTTTTGAAATGAAGTTTGCCTTTTTTTAACTTAAAATTGTGGCCTCGCTTATCTTAGGTCTAGCTATATATATCTTGTAAGTTAATGAAAAATTTAGACATGTATGTGATCGTCATTTGCTCGCAACTCGCAAGTGATGAGGACCATATAAGTTGTCAATTGTCATGCGCTTCATGCTTTTATTATCACACTAACATTGTCGCTGCCAGGATCTTACCTGTCATTCGTTTTGTATTTCCCCAGCTTTGGCTTTAGATTCGTGCAAATATAATTAATATATTCTCGATCCTTCCAACCAATTAATTAACCTTAATTTATGCCAACAATAATTAGTCATTGTTGTGTTATGTTGTCAATATTAAGTCCAGTCTTAATAACCTTCGTTTCTACTTGGCCTATTTTTTTAGTCATCATTTCACAGTAACTCAGGGGTACATTCCAGGATTCAATTATACGATATAACTGAGGGGTGGACCTAGAAATTTTTTTTAATGGGGTAAGGACTATATATATTAAAGATAATAGGAGTAAATAGGTACATATTTTAAAGAATTATGTAGTCAAAATACTCAATTATCATAAGTTTATACCTAAAATGTGTAGTTTTTCCAAAATTAACTAAGAGCAATTGCACCTATTTGATACTAAGTGGCGCTGCGCCTGATGTAACTTATTAATTAGTGCACGTATGTAGTCTATGAATCAATAAGAACAAAGTTAACCTACAACTACAATTTAAATATTTAAAAATTTTATAATATTTTTATTTTTATTTTTATTTTTCGAATATACTGGAGAGAGAGGTGAGGGGAAATTGGGAATTAATTTAACCTCAGAACTCTTAATAATAATCACATGTTTTTATTACTAATAAAATTTTTTAGTAAACTTACTATTGGGTAACCTCTACCTATCAATTCTACATAAATTTTAACTTGTACCAACTATAAATAGTTGTAGTCTTCCTTTTTGCTTTCCGACCTCACCAAGGCTCCTTATATTATGTTATTTCAAACTATTTATTACGTCCAACGAATATAAGGATGTCTCGACTTTATTGAGATTTGTCATTACCTAATTTAAAAAGAAAAAGAGATGTCAATTTGAAGTTTTCAAATCAAGCCAATATTTATTAGGCTTAAATTTTACACATACACTAACACACATAAAACTAGGTCATGGTTGTACTAACGTCTCTCATATTTCAAAGCATATGATTGCCTCTTTGTTGAACAAACACGGTGCCAAACATTTATGATATGAATCGGAAATGAGATTGTCATCTTCCCTAGCAAATAAAATTTGACATGACATGATGGTAGCTAATTAATTAGTCGAAGTTCTAATATGGCCACTAGATACTGGACATCTTGCACAAATAACCTAAAAGAAACTAAGGTTTTTTACCTCAAGTCAGGTCATAATTGCACCTACTTACATCTTTCAATTTTTAAAATTACAAGTTTTTTTTTAAGAGCACCAGATAAAGTTCTTCACGCTTACTTACTCTCCAACATACATGTGGAAGGGGTGTGAGTGAAGACAGATCTTCAAATGTTGGCAAATTCAGAATCCGCGTCTGGTAAGTATTGCTGGCTTAGTGGAGAATTTGCCTTTGCATGATTTGAGCAAAGAAGATAAAGTTAAACCATTTTCATTACTTACTGGAACAAAATTATAGTACTTTATACATAGTCTTATTACAATAAATGCCTAAGATTAAGCAAAGGAATCACATGGAGAATAGGTAAGTTAACGTTGGCAGGATTTGGAGGAAAGATCATTGTTGACTTGTGTGATTCTTTCCTTTAACACTCCCCCTCAAGTTGGTGTGTATGTTGATTACACCCAACTTGCTAAGTAATGCTTCAAACTGTGATGAACCTAGTGGATTGGTGAACAAGTCTGTTGGCTGGTCTTTGGTTCGGACATGCTCTGTTTTAATCTCCCCTCCTTGTACCTTTTCTCGCACAACATGACAATCTATTTCTATATGCTTCGTCCGTTCGTGAAATACTGGGTTTGAGGCTATGTGTATCGCCGCTTGGTTATTGCAAAATAACTTGACTGGCTGTGTGTGGCTTACCTTTAAGTCCTTTAATATGTTTCGTAGCCAAGTTATCTCACAACACGTTGTAGCCATGGCTCTATACTCCGCCTCGGCGCTTGAGCGAGCTACTGTGGTTTGCTTCTTTGTTTTCCAGGAGATTGGTGCGTGCCCAAGGAAAATGTAGTATCCAGTCACTGATCTCCTTGTGTCCTTGCAACGTGCCCAATCAGCATCACAATATGCCCTTAATTCCATTGGTCCTGTAGATGGTAAAAGGATGCCTTGTCCTGGTGCTTGCTTGATGTATCTCAAGACTCTATGTGCAGCTTCAAGGTGTGGTTGCCTGGGTTTGTCCATGAATTGGCTTAATGTATGGATAACATATACTAAGTCTGGTCTTGTAATGGTAAGGTATATGAGCCGCTCTACCAACCTTCGATATTGAGACGGATCTTCTAATAGGTTTCCATCCATTTGTGTGAGCGTGAGGTTTTGATCAACTGGAGAACGTGAGGCTTTGGCGCCAAGAAAACCTGTATCTTCAAGAATTTCCAAGGCATATTTCCGCTGGCATAATGAAATGCCTTGTTTCTACCTCGCCACCTTTATTCCCAGAAAATATTTAAGTTGCCCCATGTCTTTCAGTTTGAACTGGTTTGAGAGGAACCTTTTTACGCCGATGAGGTCCTCCAGATTGTTTCCTGCCAATATTATGTCATCCACATAAACCAATAATGCTGTGAATTTACCTGAACAGGTTCGGACGAATAATGAGTAGTCTGAACGCGATTGGTGGAAGCCAGCTGTTTTGAGAGTTGTGGAGAGCTTGATGAACCACTGTCGCGAGGCTTGTTTTAAGCCATAAATGGATTTATGTAGCTTGCATACTCTAGTCTCCCCCTTTCGTCCGAATCCAGGAGGGAGTTCCATGTATACTTCCTCAGAGAGGTCTCCGTTAAGAAAAACATTATTGATATCTAATTGGTGTAAGTGCCAATCTTGTACAGCCGCTAGACTGAGCAATACCCGTACTGTTGTTAACTTGGCAACTGGTGCAAAGGTTTCTCGATAATCAGTTCCTTCAATTTGGCTGTAACCTTTGGCGACAAGTCGGGCTTTATAGCGCTCAATTGTTCCATCTGGGTGGAGCTTGAGCTTGTAAACCCATTTACAGCCGATGGCTCGTTTGGTAGGAGGTAGTTCAACTAAACTCCACGTGTGATTTGCCTGTAGAGCGTGTATTTCTCTGTGCATGGCTTCTCTCCATTGTGGGTGTCGGACGGCCTGAAAAGAAAAAAGTAGGTTCTCTCTGGATGGAGAGGTTAGTGGTAAAAGCTCGATGTTCAGAGGAAAGACGATTATAAGACAAGACATGAGATAAAGGATGGGCAGTACCTGGAGCGGAGACCACATTCGAGGAAGATGTGGGAGCAGGCCTGCATGGGAGGGCTGTCTCAATATGGAAGTCGTGTAAAAAGGTTGGTGGCTTTGTTGGTCGAGTGGACCGACGAGGTGGTGATGGTGGTGAGGTGCTGGAAGGGGGGGAGTTGGTAGAGGCTGTTGGCGGCAGGGGTTCAGGTGTGTCTGGAGGTGGGTCTGGCGTGTGTGAGTTCCCAGTAGAGGTACCATCGAGGTCATCGGTAAGGTTGTGGGTGCTAGTGAGGGGTGGTGTGTTTATGAGTTTAATGTTCGTCTGTGGTGGTTGCATTTGTGGTGGAGAGATAGGTGTTGTTGGTTGTGGTGTTGTACTGGACATAGATTTGAGTGGGAAAGTGTCCTCAAAAAACAAGACATCTCTTGAGACAAAATTTTTTTGTTGGTTTAAGTCAAAAACGCAATATCCTTTCTTGCCGTGGGGATACCCGAGGAAGACACACTTTGTGGAACGTGGATCGAACTTGGTGGGTTTGTGGGGATGGGTTGATGCAAAACATAAGCACCCAAAAACTCGTAAATGAGAGTAACTTGGTACTTGATTAAATAATTTTTCAAAAGGTGTTTTTCCTTGGAGAAGTGGTGTTGGTGTCCGATTAATAAGATAGGCTGAAGTAAGTATAGCCTCCCCCCAAAATCTTTTAGGTAAGTGAGCTTGAAAAAGAATTGCTCGGGCAACATTTAGTAAGTGTCTATGTTTGCACTCAACAACACCATTTTGTTGTGGTGTGTTGACACAACTTGTTTGGTGAATGATCCCCTTTGATGAGTAAAAATGTTCAGTTTTAAATTCAGGGTCATTATCACTACGCACGATCTTGACTCTTTTATCAAATTGGTTTTCAATCATTTGAATGAAATTTATCAAGAGATTTCGTGCTTCTGATTTGTGTTTCATCAAATAGACCCAAGTGCCCCTAGTGTGGTCATCAACGATTGTGAGGAAATATTGTGCACCAGAAAGTGAAGGTTCATGATAACCTCCCCAAATATCAACATGTATTAGATCGAAAGGAGACTCACTCAAAGTAGTACTTATGGGAAATGATGCCCTTGTTTGTTTGGCCATAGGGCAAATGGGACACTTGCTTGCATCACAATCTTTATTTGTAGAAATTTGAAACAAAGGAAGAATTTTGCTGGACGGGTGGCCAAGTCGTTGGTGCCAAAGGTGCTCTGACGTGTTGGTTACAACGTTGCATGCCCTTCTTTGGACTTGATTGAGACAGTAGAGTCCCTCCCTCTCAGTTCCCGTCCCAATCGTCTTCCCCGACTGTAGGTCCTGTATGACACAAATTTGTTTGAGAAATGTGGTGACATAAAGCGAATCAGATGCCAATTTGCTAATTGATATCAAGTTCAAATAAAAATGAGGTACACACAAGACTTTGTGGAGGACAAAATGAGGAGAGAAGACTACGTTGCCAATGTGAGTGACCTTGGCCGAAGTGCCATCTGGTAGTTTAACCAAGTGATTATTAACAGGTTTTGATGATGTGAGAAGTGAAGGGTTGCAGACTATGTGATCACTGGCACCACTGTCTAATATCCATGTGCTTTCTTTCCCAAAAATAAAGGTTTTACCTGAGAGTTCGTCACAGTTGAGGATGTTACCGACTTGGTTTGCTGTGGTAGTCGTCCTTTTACTCAGTAGGTTCATAAGCTGCTGGCATTCCTCGTGTGTGAATGGAAAGCTCATCGCAGCTTCTCTTTTGTTGCCCAGAAAGCCAACTTGGTTTCGTTCTTTTGCTCCTCCTTCAGCAGCCTTCCTTTTGCGGCAGTAGTCGTAAGTGTGTCCTTTGCCGTTACAAAAGGTGCACTTGAGATGTGCCCTGCAATCCTTTGTGGTGTGATTAGTTCTATTACATTTTTCACACCTGTACTTGTTTTCTCCAGATTCCAAGTCCCGGCTTGTTTTCTTCACAATGAAGGCGGTTGCCTCAGGTTGTGTCGATACCTTTCCGCTTGATACTTCTGCTTGTTTTTCATGATGTAGTGCCATCGAGTATGCCTTGTTTGCACTTGGAAGTGGATCTATCGCCACTACATTGCTGCGCACGGTGGCATAGTTATCGTTAAGTCCCATTAGAAACTTCATGGTTTTCTGATTTTCCATGTATGCTTTAATTTCTCTGGCTGTTTCACAGGTGCAAGGAGGGATTTCGCACAGCGCATCTCTCTCGTCCCAGAGGCTTTTTAGTTTGGTGAAGAATGTCGTGATAGAACTTGTTCCTTGCACACAATCATGGATCGCACTTTCTATGTGAAACAATTGGACAGTGTTAGTGTGGGAAAATCGTTCTTGCAATTCAATCCACATACCTTTGGCATCCTTGCAATGGATGACACTACTTGAGATCTCTTTTGACATAGATCCCAGTAACCAGGTTTTAACTAACATGTTGCATCGATCCCATTGTTGCTGTTCTTCTATTCCATCAGTTGGCCTCTTGATGGATCCATCAACAAATCCTTTCTTGTTTTTGATCATCAGGGCCATGCTCATAGATTGTGCCCATGTCATGTAATTATCTTCTGCCAGTGGCTGAGATACGAGCATCGCCCCAGGTTGGTCCCAATGGTGTAGAAACAATGGGTGATTAGGATTTTCCCATTGTTCTGGGGATTTGGATGGATTTGAGGACTTGCCGTGTTCCACGAGTCTTTGATTTTCAGCCATGAAGCTTTGGTTGGTTTGGCTGAGTTTCACGCTATGTTTGTATCCAATGCTCTGATACCATAAAGTTAAACCATTTTCATTACTTACTGGAACAAAATTACAGTACTTTATATATAGTCTTATTACAATAAATGCCTAAGATTAAGCAAAGGAATCACATGGAGAATAGGTAAGTTAACGTTGGCAGGATTTGGAGGAAAGATCACTGTTGACTTGTGTGATTCTTTCCTTTAACAGAAGAAGTGAAAGGACTAGAAGCAGTGATTCTTATTGGCATCTGGGTACTCTGGAACAGGAGAAATACTGTTGTGTTCTAAAAGACTCAGTTTGGTGACAATGGTTTGCTGTAGAAAATACAGGCTCATTTTTATGAGTATCTAATTAATAGGTGGACCAAACTGAATTGTAATTGGTTTGCGTGGGTCAATAATCCGGGATTAGCCATAAAAAATTGGCTGTAAAACAGGAAGAGTAGATGAGATGGGTGGGCAATAGAGCAAGATTTACTTGTTAAAAATTGGTCTAGCATCTTGCTAGAACTGAAAGTATACTTGTAAATTTCATTGCGTATTAATATAAATCTTCTTCTGCTGTTTGAAGAAAAAAAAAAGTAAAAAACCCTTCCTCTCCTGGGTTTCAAAACATACCAACTATATATAACTAAAGCTACAAGGTTTATTACCGTTCATTATCTCTTGCTAACCTCAGTCTTTTTCTTTTTTTTTTCTTGCTAGTCTAGTAAGACATCCAAAACTAGAAAAAGAGAAAACTACAAAATAGTCCTCATTTCTATGTGATGACATCAATTGGTCTTCAAATTTTGAAATTAGTTTTTTTTTTGCCACTACTGGTACTACCCAATAAGCACCAAAGACGTCTTATTTATTTTTTATTTTTTTTATGTTTTTATCCCTTGAACTCACATGAGTTACAATCAAGAACTCAATTTGTGCTAAAATACCAAAACACTACCTCAGTCTTATGCATATGTCTTCTATTTATCAAAAATTAATCACCAATAACTTGAAAACAATTTCAATTTGTAAAACCTTGCAATTTATCAGTGTAACTTAGTTTTGATTTAATCATTCATACCTTTATTTTAGCATTTTCCCCCAATAAATCTAATCAATATGAAAAATTTATATTTTCATTAATCAAACTACAACAAAATACGGACTATATACTAATTATATATACTAATTACCTAAGGGGTGGCACTATGCTTATCAACAGTGTTGCTCGTGCTACAGTTTTTGTGTGTGTTTTTGGACTTATTTTTTTTCCAAATTGCTTTTTTTAAGGGGTTCTTTTTTACTTGGGCTGTTTTTTTTTTTTAAATCTAAAATTGCTTTACTTTGAGCAAGTTTTTATTTCGTAGAAAAAGGGTAAAGTGCACAATTTATCCTCTATTTGTCTATGGTGATGTCTTCTGGTCCTCAAATTTTGAAAGTGAGTATTTTACCACTTTGTTCTAAACTTTTGATTTTTGTGTTTTAGGTCCTTCAACTTTCATGCATGACATTTAAGGCTTGATTTCTCTTGATATTCCTAATTCATTATATTGATCTTATGTCGTATATTTTCTATTTATCAAAATCTGTTATTAACACCATTCAATTATTTAAAAATTTTTTAGCTCTTTTGAATTGATCATAGCTTATTTTTGAATTCATAACTTTTTTAGTATGTTTTCCTCTATATAATAATCACCATTAAAAAATTACATCTTTGTATAATGAAGTGTAGGTCACAATCTAGTTCCTTTCTAATTCTATTTTATTGAGCTTACCTAGCTTAAGCATAAGCCAAACTTTATCCAACCATGCCCAAGCTTGAGGTGTTGCTAAACCCCTTTTTTCTCTAAAGTTTTTTAGTGAATTCCACCATAAGTCCTTGAACTTGAATTCATGTTCTATCCGAGTCATGTAATTTTATTTTGTCCCAGCAAGTTCCTTTAGCTCATGTAGCACGTCCTATTAGAGTCGTTTTCATCTTTGGAGCTATTAACTTTGACTAAATCTTGGTGAAAAGTTACAACTCCAATCCTTAAATTTTCATCATCATGCTCTCAGTAGATTAAAACTTGTGGATCTAACATGTCAACCATCATCTTCCCCTCGTTCACTCTAAATTTGCCCAAATTCAATAAGATATTTCAATCCAATGCAAAAAATCTACAAAATAAATCAACAAATTGAATTCAAAACGAAAAACAAATTACAATACAGCTTCTCGTCCTTTCTTCTTCGCTGGGTTCCAATAAGCGAACTCTATTGGATTCAAGGCATCTAGGAGCAAATCGGTCAGATTTTCTCTGCTGCAAGTCTTGGTTGAACATGAACTCCGTCAGATCGAAAGCGAACTGTGTTAGATTTGCTGATGATTCTCGCCATCGAGCCGCTTTGATCTCCTTGGCTTTGACCTGTTTATTTCAATGATGACAGCGCACTATCACCTACTCGGATCCACGGAGTTGTATAAGGAATAAGAGGGAGAGATTATTGGTAGATCGAGCAAGCTAGGACTTGTGAAAAGGGGAAGAATAGGAAGATGATTAAACCGAGAGAAAATCAATTGATACATAGAACTGATTGGTACACAGAGAGACCAATTGTTAAAATTGAAAAAGATTGTCTTTTTCGTAGGGAAAATTGTAAAGAATAGGAGCTTTTGTGAAGGAGATGATGAAAGGGCTGGAAGAATAAGAAAAATGACAAGTGAGGTGAAGAAGGTGGTTGATGTGTTAGATTTATAACTTTTAGGATGCTAGAAGTAGGATGAACAAAGTCTAAGATACTAGCAGCAAGATGAAAAAAAACTAAGGACTGAAGTTGTCAATTTCACCAAAATTCTATTAAAGTTATCGGCCAAATGACGGAAAGGATTCCAATAAAACAACTTACATAAGTTAAAGAAGCTTACTAGAACAAAATGGAGTTATGTGACTAAAATGGAACACAAATTTAAATTAAGAGACCTACGCTAGAATTTATTATATATATATATATATATATATATATATATATATATTGTTATAGAAAATATTCAAAGTGAAAGTACTAATTATTAATATATCATAAATACCGTGAAAGGTGTCAATGTTCAGCCAATAGTAAAATTTCACTATTCATAAATAGTAATCATCACATTTCCTGGGAAGATTGCCTTTTATGAAATGTGATCACTTTCTATTTTTAAACTCGACTGCGTTTGGAAAAGTGATCACTTTTCCAATGACATGTGTTGCTATTTTCCCAATTTCATTTTATTTCTGTTTGCTCCTTGCCACATTTTCTTTGTTAGGGGTTATCAGTATTTAATTAAAAAAAAACTGAAAAACTGAAATAATTTAAGAATTTGGTTCAGTCAATTCAGTAATTTAGTTCGATTTTGGATGAAACCAAATAACAAAATTTCAGTTTCAGTTCGGTTTCAGTTTTAGATATCGGTTAATTTGGTAATTGAATTAACCGAAATTTTTATAATTATAATTTTTTTTTCAATTTTTTTCATAGACAATAAAGCTACAAACCAACCAAATTAGCTTAGATTTTTGTTTTATTTCTTTCCATGGACAATAAATTTTTTATATTAAATGGAATTTGGAAAGAAAAGCAATGTCTTTCTTTCATTCCTTTTCTCATAAAATCCCACTCTCATTTTTTCGATTTGAACCAAAATAGTTCGGTTCGTTTTAAGTTTAGTTTTAAAGGTTAATTTGGTCTATTTAGTTTTTTTTTTCATCTAAAATTGAAAAAATGAATAAACCAATGGCGGGTTCATTTGTCTAATATGGGGGTCCATGAGCCCCCTTTTTTATAAAATTGTTAGTAATAGATATATAATTTAGTAATTAAACCCTTTAATTTGTTTAATGGACCCTCTTAATTTTTATAAGATCTAATGGGATACACAAATAAGCATTTCTTACCTTTAAAAAAGCAAAAAAGGGGTCAGCCTCTACCTCTCATTACAAACGATTTTCTAAGTACAAAAGTCTAATTTTACCCCTAAACTTTTATATATTTTTCCACTTTGATGTTCAAAATTTTTTTCCACTATTTTTTCTATTTAAACATATAGAAAAATTCACACAAATGACACAAAAATTAATTTATAAATTTATTTATTTCAAAATTTATAAAAAAATATAAAATTTTTATAGGAAAATTAAACTTTAAAAATTATAGTTTCTAAAAGTTTTTAAATTTTTTTTAATATATATTAATATGAATATATTCAAGTCAAACTTTGATTAGAAAAGGTAAAAGACTAACTAATGCAAAATGAAAGAAGTATTAAATATTTATATATGTAATTAGACCCCCTTTGTAAAATTCCTGGATCTGCCATTGGAATAAAACGACTAATTTGGTTCAGTTTAAACCAAATAAACCGATCACCCCTGAATCTTTGTTGCTTTGTTTTTTTATTTACTATTTTTTAATTTTCTATCTTTTCCATTTCTATTTTTGTATTACCTTTTTTAAGTTAATCATTAAAACGTTAACACCTAAAATCAATACAATTCCTCTCTTGGTTTTCAAACTCTTTTTGTTATTTTCTTTATTGTTATTTTCTTAAATAAAACTTTAGTAACTATAGTTTGCCTAATTTTGGATATGGAAGCCTCAATACATGAAATCTTTCCATTTCTCCTCTTGATCAGTAGAACTTTCTCCATTGCTTTTCTTTTTTTTTTTTTTTTGTTAGTCATTAAACATTACTTTTTATCACTAAAATCTCATTTCTTGTCTTATTTATTAACTTTTCTGTATTATTTCTATCTTCCAAAAAAAATTAGTCATCATGATTTGTCTATTTTTGGCATGATCTGTGCTGCTCCAACTTTGGCTAATATCACTTTTTTGTCTCTTTTTGTATTAAGTCGGTGGTTAAATCCTTGGTGCTTTTAATCTTTGTGTTCGCTTTCTTAGTCCCCAGATCTTCCTTTGGCGTTTTACTCTCGATTCTTGCTTCTTATTCTTTTTTTTTTTTTTTAATTCCTTTTCTTTTCGGTTAAACGCTACTATTAGTCACTGAGATCCTATCCTTTTCCCTATTGGTCCTCAAATTTTATTATATTAACATTATATTAGTCACTGAAATCCCAATTACTTAATTTTTATGGAAAATTTTTTCATGGTCAATGGTCATTATTTATTATATTAACATTATATTAATATGGAATGAACCGGCGTAATGCACAGACTTCTTTCACTTCGTTAAATTAATAAAGGCAGTAAAGGATGATTTTCCCAAAATTTGCTTTCCTAGTCTGGTGTATGGCTTTTCATGTTAATTTATGATGAAAGCATGCATATAATCAAATACAGAAATAAAGGTGATGAACTTGTTGACTTATTTGAAATCTATATGATATTATTATTTATTCTGAATTAAATATTAATTTATGTAAGAGATTGAAATAAAAAGAAAATATAATTTTGAGTGAAATGTAGAGATAAGGATAACTGATAACCAAGATCTGCTACTATTTAATTTCATGCACAAATAGTTGCAACTATCCCTACAATGTTTTCTCACTCTTTTTATTGTATTTTAATAAATTTTATGCTTCCAATATACCAGTTAATTTTGGTCTTCACCGCGGAGCCAACTATTATATATATATATATGTGGAGGTAGTGGAGAATAGAGCATTAAAGAGAAGTATGGTTTGAGTTTAAGGACACTTGAATCTATTGCCGTGGGTCTTCATCTTCGCGTAGCAAGGGCAGACATCCCTATTAGCAGTCGGGCCAGGGGGCACGCAACCATCGTTGCACCTCTGGCAACAGACATTGCACGTCTTATGGCACATGTTTGGCTTCCATGATTTGCTGCACCTTCTGACACACTTAGGCCCGCAGTCTGTGTGTATCGCATTAATGCAAAAGTTGCTGGTTAATTTAATTGAAGCTCCCGATCTTAACAAATGTAACATAATTAATATGATTCATCTTGATAATATCGTTGTCTCTTACCTGGCCTTTGAGCTTCAACCATAGTCATTCCAACCTATAAGCAGAAAAAGTTGCAAGTGAAACTGTTAGCAACTTTATCAGATAAGTAATGCTAACAAACAGATTTTCAAGAATTTTAATTCAATGGCATGCCTCTGATATTAGGATGAAACAAAGAACAGATAATGCAAGTGTCCATTTGATGTTTGCCATCTTCAACAAACAAGCTCCTTTTTTTTGGGTTTTTTTTTCTTTAATTTATTTGTTGTCTGCTTTTCACCATTTTGGCATGGTATTTGCCAAAATCCTCCCATATTTAAGGCGTGTTCACGTTCTTAATCCTGTGGACAATAAAATTTCCCTGCACAATTTGTCCTGTTTTCGAGCTAGACCAATGATTCTGTAGCTATAATGCCAAGAGGGGATAACTACTACTAAAATTAGAAATGATGATTTTTAATATTTGTAGAATTGGACATACCTTTGAAATGAATGGTTTACAAATAATAAGCTCCACAAAACCCTCGATCTTGTAACAGGATAGATCACCAAACCCCAGAAACATTTTTTTTAGGTCCCTATCTCGCTTGTCTATTTTTTTTCACTGTAAATTTTCCAGTGACTCCATTTGTCTGTTGTTTGTGTTTTTTTTTTCTGAAAAGAAATTGGAGTATAGTATTTCTTGTATTTTTCTAAAATATATTTTCTAATAGTTTCTCATTTTGTATATTTTCCATCTATTTATTTTTTATTTTGTTCTTCAAATGATGGAATAACAAGAGAATAGAATGAAGATAGCGACAGTGAAGACTATAATATTGATAGTATTATTGGTCCTAATGATTCTATATGGCATACTAGATAATTAACATGTATGGACCTATGAAATACAGAAGTTTTTTTTTTTTTTTTCATGTTGTATGTTTATGTAACCATACTTTCTTTGTCATACTACACTATTAGTAAGTGAAAATGTTTTGAAACATAATTTTCTAAAGATAATTTAGATGGCTACAATTTTTTTCATATATTTTAAATATAATCAAATTAATAATTGTATGACTTTACAATTGTAAAAGGAAAAAGATGATTCCAGGTAGAATTTCCATTTAATAACCTTGGACCACATATGTTTTCCCCATATGTTTTCCCCACCTTTCTGTGAATTCGTGCGCGAGTATGTGTATAAGAGAAATATATGTGTGCGTGTCTATATATATGTGAATGTGTGTGCGTGTGTGTGTGTGTGTAGCCAAGCCAGACGTATTGTTTCCAAATCCAGATATTGCAAGACCTGGTATCATATCATCAAGATAATAGAAAGACTATACGCAATTCCATACTGGTACGAACTAGTCCTGTTGACTTACAAATTCAAATGCTAATAGAATGTAGGTATAGACGTATCAGCACAAGCTCCCTTTCTATGTGAGGATAAAGAAACAGAAGGAAAGGGAAACGTAAAAGATGCAGCTAGAACCGAACCCAGCACCTTGTACACTTTGCCATACAGTCTCCCTTGCAGTCAACATTGTAACCCAGCACTTTTGGATTTCGAAGCAGAAGCTTTGTCAGAGTTTTGCCTTCTATTCCCCACTCCTTCGCCAATTCCTGTACATTTTTTGTTAATTCGTCTTCAAGGCTACATCCAAGCACTTCAGGAAATTTTTTGAGCAATTTGCAAAGATCACCATCGGACAGACCCAATCTCCTGAGATAATCCAGTGTTGCATTTAGATTTTCAAGTCTTGGTGTCTCCTTCTTACGTTCCTCACTCCAATATGGGGAAGGAATGTGCCCAAATGCTTTTCCAAGTATATTGTCTTCCTCTTCAATGCTGAAACCAAATGCAGATAAAGCTTGCCGACATGCTTCCCATGACTTTTGACCTTCATCATCTAATGCTACATCTTCAATATGTACAGTTGAACCAATCATCCATTTCTTAGGAGACCCATGAAATGTTGAAATTCCTCTGCTGACATTATGTGAAAAACCACCACTGGAAAATGTAATA
Source organism: Aquilaria yunnanensis (assembly GCA_039654915.1). NCBI lineage: Eukaryota > Viridiplantae > Streptophyta > Magnoliopsida > Malvales > Thymelaeaceae > Aquilaria > Aquilaria yunnanensis. Next base: position 39,992,832 of record CM077600.1, on the reverse strand, counting down.
CTGCATTGCAAGACACTTGGGGCAGCTGCTCCAAGAACAGGCTGCATGGGAAAATATAGATTTCAAAATCAGGACGCATGCTTGTGTGCACGTCCATCTCATGGACTGCAAGCACTTAAGGACTTTGGTATACTCATTATGATTCAGGACTTAATGATATTTCATTAACATTAGTATCATGACTTAGTATGGGCACTTGCTTCCTTGCTATTATAGGAGTCAATGGATACTTCAACTCTTTCCTGTTAGTATCGGCATTAGCACTTAACAAACCCTTGGTGATTTAATATATTTACTTTTCTTGGGGGGGGGGGGCTATTAACTGCATAAGAGTGATAAGCTAGATATAGAAGGAAAAAAGACGTAAAGATAAGATAGACCTAATCTTGCTTGGGTAGAAATAGTAAAGAAATACCTCTCTTTTGGAGCTTACTGAGGAACTTGTTTCCAACTGAGCAGATTGAAGACACGGATTCATATCAACAACTCCAACTACGTGGGGTTAAGGCCTAGTTGGTTGATTGATTGATTGATAGACTAAATGATTGAAAAAACTCGTTTGTATACAGTGGATGGAACAAATTACTGATTGTTAAGGAACTGTTCCTGCTTGTATTACCATTGTGCACATGATCCTTGCATACACAGTAAGCTCTAACAATCATTAAAATACTATGTTTCAAGCATTTGAAGTAATGAATTGCACTACTATCGTCACATGTGCTTATCAGAAATGTAACATTTAACCAAACCTAAATAATCTTGATTTTCAAATATAAATCGATTTGGCTGAGAATCTATACTTACAGCAGAGTAGCAGTACTTTTGAGATTCAAATGACAACAGACTAGACAATGATGAGTTCCGCAGCATTCCTAAATTTTCCAATAGATTTAATTAGACAAGAGCACATCAATAAGAAGCATAACTTCTTTCTAGAAATAAGAAGACTGGCTAACAAACACTAAGCAATTTGGGAAAAAAAAAAAAGGCAAGAGATACATATAAGTTCAATCAATCAATGAAGACTTGACGCAACTAGTTAGGGGGGCAGGGGTCAGCTGCTATATACATGTGCTCAGTGGATGGTATTAACAGAACTCAATAACTGTTGGATGGACTAAGAAGGATCAGAAGCGGCACAGCCACTACATTCTGTTCAAACATATGAAACCAAGAAAACAAGCCACTTAGTAGAAGTACTTATCACCTCTATCTCACACACGTTTGTTGGAAGACCATTACGTTCTCCTCCACCAAAGATACCATTACAGACAGAAGATGTGCCTTGTTCAACTGTTTCCAATTATAACGTCGTGAAAATAATTTCAATTGGTAGGGTTAGATCAGAGGACACTTCCAATCAGAGATCAGTGCTCCCGCAACCAAGGTTAATTCACAATGAACACAAATGAATGTTAGAATGTTCTACTGGGACCTGAACACAAACAGGTATAATAGACCCAAGCACAAATCTCTCGCTGTAACCCAGCTCTGAGCCAAAGAAATCTACCTAAAGGAAATAAATTAAGTCTCTAACTCGAAACATAATTAGAATCGTTCCATTTTTATTTTTATTTTTATTTTTTGTAGAAATTACTTATTCTACGAGATGGAATGTACCAAAAGGGATCCATAATCAACAGAAAACCACCGACGATTCAGAGCAGCCACAATCACCACCGCCAAACAAATTGAGCATATTCACCCACAAACAAAAAATAGGCCAGGTAGTTGATATCACAAAATTACCAGTAGAGTAGAGTAGAAGGTAAATCGCTAGTCACCGAGTAAGCCCAGAGCGGTGTGGTAGTAAGGAGCGGAAGGAGGGAAGCAGACACCGAATATGCGCGCCAGAGGTGCCGGGATCTACTACTGTTGTCGATGACTCGAGGCTTAACTAGAAAAATGACAATGGCCGCAAAATTAGAGATTGATTCTCTCCCCATATTTCGGTTGTGCAATCGCGTCCCTATTTTGAACACTAATGTTTATTTTGAACACTAATGTTTATTAATCAGTTCCTAAAATACAAAACGAAAAACAATTTGACCATAAAAGAGCATTTAGCTAAAGGGAAACTTACAATTACCCACTAATATTTACTCTTAGTTATTTTATATTATTTAATAATAATTTTTAAAATCCTAATTTAAACTGTATAATAGTCATGATAGTTATTTTTTAGTAATTTTAATTTATCTAACTTTTTTACAGTTAATAGATATTATAAATTATTATTTTTTCTCTCTGTAAATGCATTTTTCTCTCTATAAAATGCATATTAATATTTTTTTAAAGGTCAAATAATTATGAAAGAAATATAAAAAATTTTAAAATTACTAGAACATATTTACCATTAAGTTTAAATTAAGGTTTTAAAAGTTATTGTTGGATAGTTATTTTATTATGTACTTATGTCTAATTAGACATACTAACCCAACTCTTGATCTTCAATATATAAGACATAAATTATCAGAAAAATTGACAAAAATACTCTTAATTAAAATATTTTTCTCTACAAAAACTCTAGTTTGTTACTATTGACTCCTTCGGTGGCGATGTTGACGATTGTTAGATGTTAAGATCTCACTATCATCGTAATTCCTCTGAATCGCATCGCCACTGTGAGAATATGCATTGTTGTAAAAGTGTCTAAAGTAATAAACAAATGTGTCTAAAAAATATGTAAAAATATCTAATGCAGTATTTGAAAGTGTTTGTAGTAATTTAAAAATAATTTATTATTATCAGAAAAATAAGAAAAATGTACGAAACAATGAAAAATATCCAAATGGATACCGAATAGTGTCTAAATAAATATTTAAAAGTGTCTGAACCAATACATAAACAATTTATTCTCTTCAAAATAACTATTTGAGACAATAAAAAAGTATCTGAATGAATGTGTAAAAGTATCTAAAGAAAAGTTATAAATTGTCTGAAGCAATATGTAAATAATTTATTTCCGTTATAATAAAAATGTAAATGAACTAATAAAAAAATGTCTAAATAACCATTTAAAGTGTCGTGTGTGAGAGTGTATAAAGAAAAATTACAAAATGTCTTCCACAGCCTTCACATCTCACCTAGTCTTGGTTCTTTGCCGCCACGGTTGCTCCTTTGGTCACTGGTCCCAAATCTGCTTCTGTCGCAACCCTCCATCCACAGCCCCTACCGCACAGCCCGGCCTCCCTCCATGCCGCAACCTTCCCTCCACAACCCCCTACCCTTATAGCTCGCCCTTCCTCCACACCTAGCCTCACCACGCCTCTCATCGCCGTCCATCGCCTCGCTGCTCACCTCACCTCTCCTCGACATGCCACATCAAAGCCTCACCTCTCCTTGCCTCTAATCGATCTTGTCGTCTCGCTTTAGATCACGCCGCCTTATCTCGAATCGCGCTGTCACGCCTGGTATCATCGCTGCCTCGCTTCAGATTGCTAATTCTCATGACTGATCTTCCTCTCATATCCCTTGTCCTCCGCTTCTCCGGTCGTCAATCCTAGCTTTGCCTTCTTCGGCTGCCACTTTTATCGTGGTGGTTCTCGTGGAGGAGTGGGGTTTAGAGTGTCCTATTGTCAGAAATTTTTTACAATAATAAGGAGTAAAATGTAAAATCTATCCTATGTCTAATTAGACATATATGTATTATATCCATTGTAATTGTTGGATACTGTAAAAGGAAGTAGAGGGTAATTCTTTTGAACTTAGGTTTTCTATGCGAATTTGGCTTAGTTTTTACCCTAGTTTTAGCCTATAAAAAAAGCTTATTTTTTAGTTGTAAACCACAAATTTTGACACCAATAATACTCTTGTGGAGGAAATCCAGGACCTTTCTTCTTGTTTTCAGGATTGCTCCTTTTAGGAAAATAGATAGAAGTGCAAATGGTTGTGAAAACCATCTTGCCAAAATTTGCCAAAAGGAGATGAGAAATATTTATTGGACAACAATTCCCTTATCTTCCTTACTTCTTCTTCTGGCTAAGGACTCTGTATTTGAACTGCCTTTCGTCTGTGGTTAATAAAATCTTCATTTGGCAAAAAAAAAAAAAATTGATGCCTTTCATAGCATAAAATTGGAGATGTGTGTGAACATATATCAAATCTCGTGTTCTCTTTAAACTGAAGATATGTTCAAATTAGAAACTAGATATGTACAAAGATGATATACAAAGAAAGTAAGAGATATGTAAAAATAATATGTAACATATGTACAAATGATATCATAGATATATTATAGGTTCAACATCCAATAAAAAATAGGTGTGAACGTGTCAAATCCTGTTTCTTATCAAAATTTAAAATGTACAAATGGATGACCGATATGTATGAAACTCCATGTATAAAGTGAGTAATATATATGTACAAAAAATGTTCCACATATGTACAAATAAGATTAGAGATATATTGTAGATATATTCAAGAAAATGTATGAGATTTACATTTTTGTAAATAAAATAAAAATTGGAGATATGTACAAATTAGATATTAGGTATGTATAAACTCAATGTAAAAAGCTAAAAATCTATATAAATAGTGTCAGACATACGTACACATATGTGTACCTGAAAAAACATTAGGGATTCATTTAAAAACAAAAAAAAAATATGAATGTGTGTTTTAAATTTAATCTTTACATTTGTACCTATGATTAAACTTTTTGCTTGAAAATAAAATTAGGATAAAAGTAGGTAAAAAAAATATTGAGGGCTAAAACCAATATAGACCAAAAAGTACAGAAAGCATGTCTACTTGCCTTTGTTAACATAGGGTCGACGAGGGAGGTGTATTTTCCATCGAGAATGGGACGACGAAACAGGGACGGTGGCAGCTTGGGCTCCAAGGGTGACAACGCAGATAGCTCTCAAGTGCACCTGTTGACACCCAATTTCGTCCGGCCATTAAAATAATTTTAAAAAAAAAATTAAATAAAAAAATTAAATAAAAAAATGTATTATTATTATTATTGTTATTATTATTACTAAAATTTTTTTTAATTAGTTTAAAATATATTTTTTTTGTTTTGTTTTGTGAAGATTTGATATATGTGTGTATATGTGTATGTTTGAAAGAAAAAAAGAAAACTCCATAAAAATGACAAAATTAAAAAGTTTGAGATAAAAATAACAAAATTGAGAAGTTTCAGGCAAAATTGACAAATTCTGAAAGTTTCAGGAGCATTTGGTAGTTTGTCACATAAAATTTTGAGCCTGCCGACGTTTTTGGCTCAAATTGACAGAAAACGACAAAATTGTCAAAATCAGAAGCTTCAGGAACTTATCCAGAGGCTGAGAGACATAAAGGACTAAAATTGTCATTTTACCAATTTAAGAGATAAGTTTGAAATTTTTTATTAATTTATCCATCAATAGTTCAGCTAAACTTCCTCTATAAATAGCCCCCCAAATTTTGTGCTGAATACAGAGAAAAATAGAAAGAAAAGCTTAGAGCTCCGTTTTTAAAATAGAAAAAATTACAGCCTTAGTCCCTAGCTCTCCTTCCTTTCCTCAGAAAATCTCAAAACTTTTCATTTTGACGATTAAGCCATCTTCTTCCCCCCCGTCGCGCGCCCTCTGTTTCCATTTCTCAGAATTCAGAATTTAAAATCAAGGGTACAACTCTCATTTAATCCTTCATCTTTTCAATTTCTTTCACTTTGGTCACTAACTTTGTATTTTATTCTTGCAGAATTAATTACTAACCCTTTTAATTTTTACTTGTTTGTTTATTATTTGTTTATTACTAACCCCTTTTTTTATTGTTGTTATTAACTTACTAACAACTAACTTTTAATACTATTATTGTTACTAACCTTTTAATTTTTGCATTATTACTAACTTTTATAATTGTTGTTAACAATTAATTAACTTTTTATTTATTTTTGTTAATTAATTAATTTAATTAACTTGGCTAACTTTTATTATTGTTGTTAATTAATTAATTTAATTAACTTGGCTAGCTTTTTATTATTGTTGTTAATTAATTAATTTAATTAATTTGGCTAACTTTTTATTTATTGTTGTTAATTAATTTAATTAATTTGGCTAACTTTTTATTTATTGTTGTTAATTAATTTAATTAATTTGGCTAACTTTTTATTATTGTTGTTAATTAATTAATTTAATTAATTTGGCTAACTTTTTATTATTGTTGATAATTAATTAATTTAATTAACTTGGCTAACTTTTTATTATTGTTGTTAATTAATTAATTTAATTAACTTGACTAACTTTTTATTATTGTTGTTTAACAATTAATTTAATTAACTTTGCTAACATTTATTATTATTTTTAAAGTGGATGGCCAAAAAGCCCCACTTTATTATTATTAATTTTTTTTTTCTTTATATAATTTTTTATTTAATTCACCTTTACCCTTTACTAATTAATAAATAAATGAAAATTAAAAGAAGATTATTTTGTAATTAATTATTAAGGCTAATAAAAATCATTTTTAAAAAAATCCAATTATTTTTATTTTTATATACATGTTTTTAATTCTTTAAAGATAACAAAAAGTTAAAATTAATTTTAATAGTTATTTTTATCCAGTAAAAATAATAAAAAAATAAAAATAAAACATGTTTAAAAAAAAATACATGAAAATTAAGACTTTATATTTTACTGATTTATTTAAAATATAACTTTTAAATCCACTAAAATAATAAATATTTTTCATTAAACAAGAAAACAAAAAGAAAACTAAAACAAGATAAGAAAAAGATAAGAAAGACAAGAAAAAGAAAAGAAAAGAAAGATAAGAAAAAGATAAGAAAGATAAGAAAGAAAGAAAAGAAAGAAAGAAAAGAAAGAAAAGAAAAAGAAAAGATAAAAAAAGAAAAGAAAGAAAGAAAAGAAAAAGAAAAGAAAAGAAAAGAAAGAAAAGAAAGGAAAAATAAAACTAAAAGAAAGATAAAATCAAAAAGAAAGATAAAGAAAGAAGGAAAAGAATAATAAAATATAAAAAGAAATAAGAAAGATCTTTTAAAGATCATTAACAAAAAATCTAAAATTTTAAAAGACTTACAAAAATAGTAATTAAAATAACAATTACTTCCATTAAAATAAAAAATCCATATTTACAATATGGATTAAATTGTTTAAATTTCACCAAATTCCGTGTCCAAATGACTCGGCAGAGTCCATAGTTCGGAATAAAAATCTTCTGTGTCCAAATGACTCGGCAGAGTCCATGGTTCGGAAGTATAAAATTCTATATAAATTAATTACCAAAAATCCACATCCAATTAATTCAGTTAAAAATTCTAGATTGAAAATTAACTGAAATTTATTTAAAAGCAAAGCGAAACAAAATTAAAATCAACTAAGGTGCCAATTTTTTGGCGTTTTAACAAAGTTGTTTTCACGTAACCGTACTCCCGAACCCCCGAACTCTCGCAGACCAATATTTAAGGTGACCAATCGACCTAGGTAAACAGATTGGTGGCGACTCCCGAAAATCCGACGTTGCCACAGCTTAGCGACTCCACTGGGGACTCCACGTTAGTGAGTCGAGCCTAAAGTTGATTTGTTTTGATTTACTTTGCTTATTATGTGGATTTATATGTTATATTTACTTATTCTAAACATGCATAATGCATTCACAATATGAAGCTCTATACCCGAGCTTCCTTAAATCAAACACGATTCTTTCTAAGCGGAATTGGTGTTGCTGTCCTTGTGAGGCCACGGTCTCCAAGCCTTCACCGGTTTCAAAGTAGCAAAGTAGTGTATTGCCTTCTGAGACGGTTAGTCTCTGCATGGGCCCACGAAAAGCTACGACTCGAATTAATCAATTCCTTACATTAACCCTAGAGGGTAAGGAATCGGGCCGTCACTATGATTTAGTGACGGGATTCGGGAACTATCCCTTGCCTTTTTGATAAGCCACCTTATGCATATAGAACTCCCCACTTAACCGTAGAACTAACCATAGAATTTCTACCATTTTTACCAACACCATAAGCATATCCTTGTTATGCTGTGTTGTTACTCTACACTTTTCTTCGTATGGTTTTAACTTGTTTATCCATAATACTTCATGAGTTGTTAATTGCTATTTAACTTATTAATAACCTTATCTTTCTTGTGCAATTATTCTTCATGCATCAAAACCACGCATCAAATTATGCTAACTTTTTTGTCTTTATAATGACAACTAAAAGTTTTGAAGTTCTACGATAATGGATAAGCAAACTCACTCATTGCATGCATTCCATTACATTAATCACGTGCATATAAAGTATGATAAAAATAATCTCATTGCATGCATTCCATTACATCAATCACACGCATATAAAATCTGATAAAAATAATCTCATTGCATGCATTCCATTACATTAATCACATGCATATAAAATCTGATAAAAATAATCTCATTCCATGCATTTCATTACATTAATCACGTGCATATAAAGTCTGATAAAAACATAATCTCACTTTATATTGCATGCATCCATTACATCAATCACACGCATATAAAATCTGATAAAAATAATCTCATTGCATGCATTCCATTACATCAATCACGTGCATATAAATTTTGATAAAAACATAATCTCATTGCATGCATCCATCACATCAATCATATACGCATAGAATCTAATAAAATAAATATTCCTTTAAAAAGGTAAAATTGGACCTCAACACCGATATTCAACTCGGCTCCAAACAAGACTAATGGCAGAACAAACTGAAGGACGTCTCATAGATATAGAGTCCAAGATTGAAAGTATGGCAGAACAAATGAGACAATTGATGGAAATAATCAAAGGGAAAGCAACTCAAGTTCCCATCAAAGAAGCACAAGATCCCACTTATACTCCGAGATTCACCCCACAACGAGTCTCAGTCCAAGAAAACCTGTTTCAGGAACCAGGACAGTCTGCTAATGTTCACCTGAAACAAGACACTGTGTATGAAGAGAAGAAGACACCACCAAAGGAAGAAGGAGAATCTCAAAAACTCGAAACAATAGAGAAGAGACTGCGAGCCATTGAAGGAGGTAATATATTCGGATCTCTCTCAGTGGATGACCTCTGCTTAGTGTCAGACGTCATAATCCCTTCGGACTTTAAAGTACTGGATTTTGTAAAATACGATGGAACGAGTGATCCCATCACTCACATCACACTGTTCCTAAGGAGACTACAACCACTCACAAAAGATGAAAAGGTGTGGATTGCACTTTTTCAGGAAAGTCTCACAAAATCAGCATTGCAGTGGTATCTAAGTCAAGGACCAAGAAACATCAAAACTTGGAATGACCTTGCTCAGGCCTTCATCGGCAACTATAAACATGTTATGGACTTGGCTCCGGATCGCCAAACTCTCCAAAACATGGAGAAGAAAAAGCCAGAAACTTTCAAGGAATATGCCCAACGGTGGAGGGACTTAGCTGCACAAGTTCAGCCACCCATGACAGAAAAAGAAATGGTCACTTTGTTTGTCCAGACACTGAAATACCCATATTATGACAAACTCATTGGCAATTCGGCAACTAATTTCTCCGATGTTGTCATGTCTGGAGAAAGGATCGAGCATGGGATTAGGACTGGGAAGATTGCTGAGTCCTTTAGTGATCCTATGAAAAGAGGAGGACCATCCAGAACAAAAGATGAAGAAATACAACAAATAGGACGCGAAAGAGGGATTCCCCTCGTAGGTACTGTGGCTACCGGTCCTCGCCTCTCCTATTCTGCCAAAAGGCCCAATTATTATCCTACCAATAGGCCCAATGACTATCCTCCCAATATGCCCAATGATTATCCTTCCAATAAGCCTAATGATTATCCTCCCAATAGGCCCAACAATTATCCTCTCAACAGGCCTAATCAGTTACGGCCACCTGTTCCGACTCCTCCAGTACCCACACAAAAACCAAAAGAAGTTTTTGCACCAATTCCCATGACTTACATTGAGTTGTATCCAAAACTCATAGAAAGTCAACTTATCCGTCCAATTCCTACAAATCCATTTGGACCCCCATATCCAACGTGGTATGACCCCAACATAACTTGCCCATATCATGAAGGCGTTCCAGGCCATGGCTTGGAAAATTGCACAGCATTGAAACGTATAGTCCAACAATTAATCGAATCAAAGTGGTTGGACTTTTCCGATGAACCCAACGTCACTCACAATCCATTGCCGCCTCATCAAGAAAAACCAGTCAATATGATAGAAGAACACCGGCTGATGAAAAAGTCAGTCAATGATATCATAACCCCTCTTAAGCATGTATATTCATGCCTTGTGAAAGAAGGGATTATCATGGGAAAGCCTTCTTTTGGACATGAAGAAGTTGAAGATGAGGAATGGTGCAACTTTCATGACAGTAAGAGTCATTCTATCCAAGAATGCTCAGAATTCCGTAAGAATCTGCAAAGACTCATAGACTCATCCCAACTTATCGTTTTTATGATGATGTGAATGTGATCATTAAAGAACAAGAAGTCAATGCTATACCAATCTCAAAACCTACTCTTAAGCCGTCAAGTCCCAAGGCCATTCCTCTACAAATCAAACAAAACCGAGGTCAAGCTGCTAGGCCCGATGTGATTGGTAATTGAAAGTGAAGATTTTGAGCTGGAATTACATTGATTTTGGAAGGGCTCCAAGTCAGATCTGACCTAACAGTCCGCATACATTTTCGAATGACAGGGAATCCTTTGAATAAACTTGTATCTTTGAAAGCTTGCAAAAGTAATCTAATAGTAAAAATCTCCTAGATTTAGTCCAGAATCTAGGGTGTAGTCTTTGTTAGATGGACACCTGGTATTCTTTCTGGTACAACAAAAAGATGTAATGCGTGCATTCTACTACTTTCCATTTTTACACTCTTTGCCATTATACTATCTATTATTGCCATCACACTTTACTTTTTGACAACTGATAATTCTTTTTGTTCTCTAACAAAAAGATGTTACGTGTACATTATACCACTTTTTAATTCCATTATTACATCTACATATTGTACCAATTTTTACCAAAAATTCAATTATTACACCTACACATTCTATCACTTCTTACCAAAAATTCTGTTTTTACATCCATCTCTCACTCCTTTCTATTATACTATCCATTATTGCTATCATACTTTGCTTTCTAAATGATACTACTCGTGGGTGAAAATAAAAAGTTAAGGAAAATTTGATAGTAATGATCTTGAAAGTGCTGCCAAATCTAGTAAGAAGGATTTCATATGTTGCACCTTAACCCTAAAAAAGAATTCACAGTGGTTATCAACATCCTTGCAAGGAGTCCGGGATTAACTTCCAAAGAAGTTAGCTCTCATATTAAATGACTTCAGTGGCCTCCCAATTCTCACAAATGCTCAATACAAAAAAAAATTCTCAGTTTTCCACAACACAAATTCCAACAAAGGAAAGAAGTTCCTCCCTTCCATCAAAAGCCATTAAAGAGAAAATCCAAACAAGAAAAAAAATCCAAAAAAAAAGAGAGACTGAGAAGCAAATAAAGCCACTTGAGTCATCTCACTTCAAGAAGGCTATGATCTCGGTTCTCCATAACACAAACTCCAAAAAAAAAAAAGGAAAAAGTTCATCCCTTCCATCAAAAAGCCAACAAGGGAAAATTCAAAACCAAAAAAAGAGAGACTGAGAGCAAACACAAGCAAGTAAGGCCACTTGAATCATCTCATTTCAAGAAGGTTATGATCTCGGTTCTCTGTAACAAAAACTCCGAAAAGGAAAAAGTTCATCCCTTCCACCAAAAAGCCAACAAGGGAAAATTCAAAACCAAAAAGAACTGAGAACAAGCACGAGCAAGCAAGGCCACTTGAGTCATCTCACTTCAAGAGAGTTATCAAGTATGTTATCACCATAGCTCACACAAAAAAAAAACAAAAAAAAAAAAAGAGGAAAAAGGGCTCAAACTAGAAAAAAAAAAAAAGAAAGAAAAAAAGTGAGCTATGGATTCTAGACTGAAAACCTGCAAAGGCGGTTTAGAACACAAAAGCAACTTTCAAGCCAAGCATACATAAAGACCACGATAGTTGGGGGGCAACAGATGAGGTTTAACTTTCTGGAAAGAGTGGCAAGTTTGAGGTCATCACTATTGAGTTTTTCATCATAATCAAATTTGCTCACGAGTAGTATTAAAAGACCCTTCTTTCAAACCACTTAAACTTAACTTTCCTCAGACTTATCATCCTCATTCAGCTAAAAGACTATCATTGTGAAACTTGTTTCTACCTTATTTAATACTGCTCACGAGTAGTATTAAAAGACCATTCTTTCACACCACTTAAATTTAACTTTCCTTAGACCTAACATCCTCATTCAGTTAAAAGACTATCATTGTGAATCATGTTTCTACCTTATTTAATACTGCTCACGAGTAGTATTAAAATACCCTTCTTTCACACCACTCAAACTTAACTTTACTTAGACCTAATATTTACCTCTTAATATTATTCTCATTCAGCTAAAAGACTGCCACAAAAAAAAAACATTCAAACTTAACTTTCCTCACACCTAACATTTACCTCTCGATATCATCCTCATTCAGTTAAAAGGCTATTATTGTGAATCATGTTTCTACCTTATTGCCTTGCACAGTTTATGTCTTCGAGTTGGAAATGGAAGAATGGCAGGATATTTTAATTAAAAACAAAGACCGTAAATTACTTTGTCAAGCTTCGCAAATTGATGAAAGTTTTTCTTTAAGGCCAAACCATTATTCATTAATGTATGTAGACTTAAAAGTAAAGAGATAGCTTGAGTCTTTCTTTAATAAGATGTGGTTCTTGTAAGAGAAATTTACCATCAAGTGCCATCACAAAGGTCTAGAAATCCTCAACCTTCTGTTAAATCAAAGGCGAGATAATATCTCTTTCCACATAAACACCATAATCAAGGGGGCAAAGTAGTCTCTACTAAGCGCAAGAAAAGTACTGCCAAGAAAGAAGCTCAATAGACAAGGGGGCAAGTCTTATGGATCAGAACCTGAGTCTAAGGAAAAGCAATCATTCGGACTGTAACATGGGGGTAAACAAGTGTCGGCATGGCCACAAGAAAATGGGCAAAGCAGACATTGAAAGTAAAGCCTTTGATGGTATCAAATCCATGACAAAGGATGAGTATTCGAAAGAGATATAAATTATGAGGCGGGCCAACCTTAAAGAAATTGAGGCCAAAATTCAAAGAACAAGTCAAAGAAAGAGGATTTTGAAAAGAGTTGGGCTTTTGAGGCAGTGAACAAAAGCTGGAAAGCATAAAGAGATTCAATGATAGTCCAAGAAGGCAATCATAAAGAAGATCCAGTAAAGCAAAGACATGAAGAACTAGATTCACCAAAAATAAAAAATAAAAAAATAAAATAAAAATAAAAATAAAAAAGAACCATCAATTACACATGCTTTGCATTCATGCATTTCATATCATGCATACATAGCCTTTACATAACAAGGACCAAACGGGAATCACATTCACAGCACAGTTACAGCAGTATAAGCTTAGATCTCAATGTCATCAGCTCTTACCAATCTATCACTGGATACACAGCTAATATGCGGGACCAACCCGCATCAGGAATTCAAGGATAAAGTAGACAATATTGTCAAAAGCTTGGCTACCGATTCAATAATCGAGGCTACGCCTGGAAGGATAGGATTGACGCCAGTTAGTAGTATCCAAGATAAGAGATAGCTATAGCCAAGGATAAGGCAGATATAAAAAAAAATATATAAAGTAGACAATATTGTCAAAAGCTTGGCAATTGATTCAAAAATCGAGGCTACACCTGGAAGGACAGGATTGATGCCAGCTTAGCAGCATCCAAGATAAGAGATAGCTGTGGTCAAAGATAAGGCAGACATCAAGAAATATTGTCGTTGAAACTTTGTCAAAAGCGGACAATGGATTCAATAATCGAGGACTGGATCAACGGATAAAAAAAAATATCTATCAAAATGAAGTAGGATCTACTTTTCCGGTTAAACGGCGGATACGGTACTCCGTGACTCTCAAGTCGGTTCTCTCAGTTGCCCATAATAACTGATTCCTTCACCCCTTCTTTCTTTTACTTCCTCCTAGAAAATGGATCCTACTTTTTCCGCCTTGCGAAAGTATTTCCCTTCTCTCCCAATGAACATCCTCAAAAAGATCTACCAAGTTTGCTGTAAACGATTAAGAGTTCTGATGCACAAAGGAATCCCTGAAAATGTGCGGTGGTTAATCGAAGCCAAGGTTCGTCTGGCAGGTGAAATCCCAGAGGCATTTGTGTCTCACATGCCTGGTATAGGCAAAAGCTCTTATGCCAAAAAGCGAAGAGCGAAAAGGTTACAAGTCTGCCATAAATGTGGACGGTGGACTTGTAATACTAAATGTCGTTCTTTAGGGATGATCTCTGATAATCGAGAAGATAAAATACGATTCATTAAGAATGGCCTGAGTAAAGACTCGTTGGATGATATCCAATTGACTCTTGAGACGCATTCTTGTGGATCTGTGCAACGTGAACTACTTGGTTTGTGGAGCATTTTTCATGAAGAACGAAACCGTTACAGTCCCGGGAATCTGACTGTAAATGACCCTGTTTGCCAGCTTGTAAGAAAACTGGATGGGAAGCAAATCCTCGACTCATAGAAGCCGTTAATGCCGTTACTGGACGAAAAACCAGTGGAAGATGTGAGCCACAGTCACAATTACTGTACATACAGTTTGTTATATTTGGAAAAGTTTGCATTTTCTTTTGACAGATGTACACGCTCCCCTAAGTGTAATTGACACGTTATCCCTTTTCATCAGTATAAATGCGTGTTCTTCCTTCTGATTAAGCAGCGAATAAGATACCCCGTGACTTCTAAATTCGGTTATTCCAGTCTCTTACAATAACTTATTCATTTCCCTCTTCTCTCAAATTCTTCTCTCATCAATGGATTCTACTCTTTCTACACTGCAAAAATACTTTCCTTCCCTTCCAATAAAAGTTCTTAAAAAGATCTACCTTGCTAGATGTGAAAGAATCAGAGTTTTTACACGCAAAGGCATTCCCGATAATGTGCAGTGGATAATTGAAGCTAAGGTCCGTTTGGCAGGTGAAGTTCCAGATGCATTTATGCCCCGCATGCCCGGTTTAGGTAAAAGCCGTTATGCCAAAAGGCGAAGAGCAAAGAGACTAGGCGTGTGTTATAAATGTGGGCGATGGAATTGTATTACTAAATGTCGCTCTTTAGGATACATCTCCATAAATCGTGAAGATAAAAGAAAATTCATTAAGAATGGCCTGCGTAAGGAATCTCTGGAAGATATCCGAGAGACTCTTGAAACGCATTCTTGTGGAAAAGTGCAAGGTGAAATTATCGGTTTATGGAGGACTTACCATAAAGAACGAAACCGTTACAGTCTTGGAAATGTGACTTTAAACGATCCTGTTTGTCAGTTTGTAAGAAAACTGGATGGGAAGCAAATCCCCGACTTATAGAAGGCATTGAAGCCATTACTGGACATAAATCAGGGGAAGATGAGAGCCACAGTCATGATTGCTGTACATATAAGCTGTCATTTGTCTTTTCTTTTGACAATAATGTACTTGCTTCTGCAAGTGTAATTAACGCATTATCCCTTTTATCACTATAAATATATGTTAGTTATTTCTGTTTCCTACAATCACTAATTTCTTTCTTCTCTTAAATACCTCTTTCATCAATGGAGTCTTCTCTTTCCTCCCTACAAAAGTATTTTCCTTCCTTCCCAATAAATGTTCTTAAAAAGATTTATCAAGCTAGATGTGAACGATTCAGAGTATTTATGCACAAAGGCATTCCTGATAATGTGCGGTGGTTAATTGAAGCTAAGGTTCGTTCAGCTGGTGAAGTTCCAGAAGCGTTCTCTCCCCGTATGCCCGGCTTTGGTAAAAGCGCTTATGCCAAAAAAAGAAGAGCAAAGAGGCTAGGCGTTTGTCATAATTGTGGATGGTGGATTTGCGGCAATAAATGTCGTTCTCCAGGAGTGATCACCAGAAATCGTAATGATAGAATAAGATTCATTAAGAATGGCTTGCGTAAGGAATCTCTAGAAGATATTCGAGAGGTTCTTGAAGCGCATTCTTGCGGAATAGTGCAATTTGAGGTTGTTGGATTATGGATAATTTTCTAAAAAGAACGAGATCGTTACAGTCTTGGGAATCTGACCCTAAACGACCATGTTTGCCAGTTTGTGAGAAAGCTAGATGAGATGCAAATCACCGATTCATAGAAAGCATTAAAGCCATTACTGGACGCAAAGCCAGTGGAAGACGAGGATCAAAGTCACGATTACTCTACGTGCTAGCTGTCGCTTTTGAAATTTTCCTCCCCTTTTGGTAATAATGTATTCACTCCTAACGTGAACCAAAGTCACGATTACTGTACATGCTAGCTGTCGCTTTTGAAATTATCTTCCCAATAATGTACCCACTCCTGACATGAGATACAGTTATGATTACTGTATATAGCTGCCACTTTTTAAAATTTTCCTTCTCTTCCAACAATCACGTACCTACTCCTGACGTAAGCTACAGTAGTGACTACTGTACATGCTAGCAGCTATTTTGAAAATTTTCCTCCTCTTTTAACGATAGTGTACCCATACCTGACCAAAGTCATACTCGTGACTACTGTGAATAGCTGGCAATAATGAATCCATTCTTGAAAATAAAATTATTGCCTTATCTCTTCATCTCTATAAATATATCCTCTTTTCTCACAAGGGTAAGGATAGGAATTGAGAAAACCCCAACTCGTAAATCCCGAAGTATTTGTGTATTTTCTATGGCTTTTCCTGGAAAAGATGAAGAGTATTTAAAAGCAGCCAACCATTTGGGAAGAGTATTAGCTGAGCGAAAAATACATTTAGTTTATGGAGGAGGTAGTGTCGGATTAATGGGAGGTGTAGCATCAGCAGCATCTCTAGGAGGAAGTTAAGTTCTGGGTATTATCCCTGGACCTCTGAAATTTATTTCTGGGGGCACGATTGGAGAAGAATTAGTGGTTAAAAATTTGCAAGAGCGTGTGTTACAAATGCTTTTAAATGCTGATGCTTTTATCGCTCTACCAGGTGGTTTTGGCACATTGGGAGAAGTCTTTCAAATTGCTTCCATGGCCCAACTTAATTTGCATAAGAAACCCATTGGGCTTTTGAATGTTAACAATTTCTTTACAGGTCTGATAGCTTTTATGGATTATGCTATGCAGAAGAATTTCATATCAAGAGTGGCACGGCGAATTATAATATCCGCAACAACTGCTGAAGAATTGCTAGATAAAATACAAGCTTTTGTTCCTGAACCAGATCCAGCAATGATTCAGATAGACTGAACACGACAGTCTTTCCCGACCAGTTCACTCCCATAATGGTCCTCTACTCACCTTGTTGAAGTATTGTGGAAGAAAGAAGCGATCTGATCCGTTTTTCTTGTCCTTTAGTTTTATTATCAGCATTTTCTTTCGCGTTTCAGTTTTTCTTTTCAGGGAATTTCTTTTTTTATAATATAGTTTCGTCCATGCTGATATTAAAACCATAGGACAATGCCTTTAGGTTGGAATGGCTGAGTAAAGAGTAATTTTTGTTACTCTTGAGACGCATCCTATTAGGTCTACTAGGCATAACATTTTGGGGTAGTTAAGCTTTAACCTTATTCGGATGACATATCTCACAAGGGAATCTATATTTACTGAAGAAAATATTAGATGAACCTTGAATATTGATTCCAAACATCCGTTCCATTTACATAATTTGTCAGTGTTATTGTCATCATCAAGATTCACTCGTTTTATCGAAGCCTAATTCTTTGCGCTCGCCAATTATGAAAATTCACACTTTCGAAGAAAATTATTCCAATTTCAATTGCTTTCATATAAATTTCGCTCGAGGTCCTAAGGAAAGCTCCTTAGCCTCAAAATCAATTTTCATCATCGGGATTTTAAGGATGGAACCTTCGCCTAAAAAATAATCAATTTTCATCATCGGGGTTTTAAGGATGGAACCTTTGCTTCGAAAATAATCAATTTTCATCATCGGGGTTTTAAGGATGGAACCTTTGCCTCGAAAACAATCAATTTTCATTATCGGGGTTTTAAGGATGGACCCTTTGCCTCGAAAATAATCAATTTTCATCATCGGGGTTTTAAGGATGGAACCTTTGCCTCGAAAACAATCAATTTTCATTATCGGGGTTTTAAGGATGGAACCTGTGCCTCGAAAATAATCAATTTTCATCATCGGGGTTTTAAGGATGGAACCTTTGCTTCGAAAATAATCAATTTTCATCATCGGGGTTTTAAGGATGGAACCTTTGCCTCGAAAACAATCAATTTTCATCATCGGGGTTTTAAGGATGGAACCTTTGCCTCGAAAATAATCAATTTTCATCATCGGGGTTTTAAGGATGGAACCTTTGCCTCGAAAATAATCAATTTTCATCATTGGGGTTTTAAGGATGGAACCTTTGCCTCGAAAATAATCAATTTTCATCATCGGGGTTTTAAGGATGGAACCTTTGCCTCGAAAACAATCAATTTTCATCATCCGGGTTTTAAGGATGGAACCTTTGCCTCGAAAATAATCAATTTTCATCATCAGGGTTTTAAGGATAGAACCTTTGCCTTGAAAAGAATCAATTTTTATCATCGGGGTTTTAAGGATGGAACCTTTGCCTCGAAAACAATCAATCAATCAATCCGAGGTTTTAAGGATGGAACCTTTGCCTCGAAAACAACTAATTTTCATCATCGGGGTTTTAAGGATGAAACCTTTGCCTCGAGATCAATCAATCAATCCGGGGTTTTAAGGATGAAACTTTTGCCTCGAGATCAATTATCAATCCGAGGTTTTAAGGATGGAACCTTTGCCTCGAAAACAATCAATTATCAATCCGAGGTTTTAAGGATGGAACCTTTGCCTCGAACTCAATCAATCGTCGAGGTTTTAAGGATGGAACCTTTGCCTCGACATCAATTAATCAATCCGGGGTTTTAAGGATAGAATCTTTGCCTCGAGATCAATCAATCAATCCGAGGTTTTAAGGATGGAACCTTTGCCTCAAGATCAATCAATCAATCCGAGGTTTTAAGGATGGAACCTTTGCCTCGAGATCAATCAATCAATCCGGGGTTTTAAGGATGGAACCTTTGCCTCGAGATCAATTATCAATCCGAGGTTTTAAGGATGGAACCTTTGCCTCGAAAACAATCAATTATCAATCCGAGGTTTTAAGGATGGAACCTTTGCCTCGAACTCAATCAATCGTCGAGGTTTTAAGGATGGAACCTTTGCCTCGACATCAATTAATCAATCCGGGGTTTTAAGGATAGAATCTTTGCCTCGAGATCAATCAATCAATCCGAGGTTTTAAGGATGGAACCTTTGCCTCAAGATCAATCAATCAATCCGAGGTTTTAAGGATGGAACCTTTGCCTCGAGATCAATCAATCAATCCGGGGTTTTAAGGATGGAACCTTTGCCTCGAGATCAATTATCAATCCGAGGTTTTAAGGATGGAACCTTTGCCTCGAAAACAATCAATTATCAATCCGAGGTTTTAAGGATGGAACCTTTGCCTCGAACTCAATCAATCGTCGAGGTTTTAAGGATGGAACCTTTGCCTCGACATCAATTAATCAATCCGGGGTTTTAAGGATAGAATCTTTGCCTCGAGATCAATCAATCAATCCGAGGTTTTAAGGATGGAACCTTTGCCTCAAGATCAATCAATCAATCCGAGGTTTTAAGGATGGAACCTTTGCCTCGAGATCAATCAATCAATCCGGGGTTTTAAGGATGGAACCTTTGCCTCGAGATCAATTATCAATCCGAGGTTTTAAGGATGGAACCTTTGCCTCGAAAACAATCAATTATCAATCCGAGGTTTTAAGGATGGAACCTTTGCCTCGAACTCAATCAATCGTCGAGGTTTTAAGGATGGAACCTTTGCCTCGACATCAATTAATCAATCCGGGGTTTTAAGGATAGAACCTTTGCCTCGGGATCAATCAATCAATCCGAGGTTTTAAGGATGGAACCTTTGCCTCAAGATCAATCAATCAATCCGAGGTTTTAAGGATGGAACCTTTGCCTCGAAAACAATCAATTTTCATTCATCGGGGTTGTAAGGATGGAACCTTTGCCTCGAAATCAATCAATCAATCCGAGGTTTTAAGGATGGAACATTTGCCTCGAAAATAAATAATCAATCAATCAGTCCATCTTACAACGATAGGAGCTTTCCTATCGTTAGAGGTTCTAAGGACCTTTCCTTAACCTCAAACAAACAATCAATCCATCAGTCCATCTTATAACGATAGGAACTTTCCTATCGTTAGAAGTTCTAAGGACCTTTCCTTAAACCTCAAACAAACAATCAATCATTCAGTCCACCTTACAACGATAGGAGCTTTCCTATCGTTAGAGGTTCTAAGAACCTTTCCTTAACCTCAAACAAACAATCAATCCATCAGTCCATCTTACAACGATAGGAACTTTCCTATCGTTAGAAGTTCTAAGGACCTTTCCTTAAACCTCAAACAAACAATCAATCATTCAGTCCATCTTACAACGATAGAACCTTTCCTATCGTTAGAGGTTCTAAGGACCTTTCCTTAAACCTCAAACAAACAATCAATCATTCAGTCCATCTTACAACGATAGAACCTTTCCTATCGTTAGAGGTTCTAAGGACCTTTCCTTAAACCTCAAACAAACAATCAATCATTCAGTCCATCTTACAACGATAGAACCTTTCCTATCGTTAGAGGTTCTAAGGACCTTTCCTTAAACCTCAAACAAACAATCAATCATTCAGTCCATCTTACAACGATAGAACCTTTCTTATCGTTAGAGGTTCTAAGGACCTTTCCTTAAACCTCAAACAAACAATCAATCATTCAGTCCATCTTACAATGATAGAACCTTTCCTATCGTTAGAGGTTCTAAGGACCTTTCCTTAAACCTCAAACAAACAATCAATCATTCAGTCCATCTTACAACGATAGAACCTTTCCTATCGTTAGAGGTTCTAAGGACCTTTCCTTAACCTCAAACAAACAAACAATTATTCAGTCCATCTTACAACGATAGAACCTTTCCTATCGTTAGAGGTTCTAAGGACCTTTCCTTAAACCTCAGAGTTTAGGCGGCGAGAAGGTTTTCAATGCCTAGCTAAGCTGGACGAAATTTGGTAACTAACTTTGCATACATCATGTCCCATGAAGCATGCAAAGGGGGGCAGCTGTTGACACCTAATTTCGTCCGGCCATTAAAATAATTTTAAAAAAAAAATAAATAAAAAAATGTATTATTATTATTATTGTTATTATTATTACTAAAATTTTTTTAATTAGTTTAAAATATATTTTTTTTGTTTTGTTTTGTGAAGATTTGATATATGTGTGTATATGTGTATGTTTGAAACAAAAAAAGAAAACTCCATAAAAATGATAAAATTAAAAAGTTTGAGATAAAAATAACAAAATTGAGAAGTTTCAGGCAAAATTGACAAATTCTGAAAGTTTCAGGAGCATTTGGTAGTTTGTCACATAAAATTTTGAGCCTGCCGACGTTTTTGGCTCAAATTGACAGAAAACGACAAAATTGTCAAAATCAGAAGCTTCAGGAACTTATCCAGAGGCTGAGAGACGTAAAGGAATAAAATTGTCATTTTACCAATTTAAGAGATAAGTTTGAAATTTTTTATTAATTTATCCATCAACAGTTCAGCTAAACTTCCTCTATAAATAGCCCCCCAAATTTTGTGCTGAACACAGAGAAAAATAGAAAGAAAAGCTTAGAGCTCCGTTTTTAAAATAGAAAAAATTACAGCCTTAGTCCCTAGCTCTCCTTCCTTTCCTCAGAAAATCTCAAAACTTTTCATTTTGACGATTAAGCCATCTTCTTCCCCCCCGTCGCGTGCCCTCTGTTTCCATTTCTCAGAATTCAGAATTTAAAATCAAGGGTACAACTCTCATTTAATCCTTCATCTTTTCAATTTCTTTCACTTTGGTCACTAACTTTGTATTTTATTCTTGCAGAATTAATTACTAACCCTTTTAATTTTTACTTGTTTGTTTATTATTTGTTTATTACTAACCCCTTTTTTATTGTTGTTATTAACTTACTAACAACTAACTTTTAATACTATTATTGTTACTAACCTTTTAATTTTTGCATTATTACTAACTTTTATAATTGTTGTTCACAATTAATTAACTTTTTATTTATTGTTGTTAATTAATTAATTTAATTAACTTGGCTAACTTTTATTATTGTTGTTAATTAATTAATTTAATTAACTTGGCTAGCTTTTTATTATTGTTGTTAATTAATTAATTTAATTAATTTGGCTAACTTTTTATTTATTGTTGTTAATTAATTTAATTAATTTGGCTAACTTTTTATTTATTGTTGTTAATTAATTTAATTAATTTGGCTAACTTTTTATTATCGTTGTTAATTAATTAATTTAATTAATTTGGCTAACTTTTTATTATTGTTGATAATTAATTAATTTAATTAACTTGGCTAACTTTTTATTATTGTTGTTAATTAATTAATTTAATTAACTTGACTAACTTTTTATTATTGTTGTTTAACAATTAATTTAATTAACTTTGCTAACATTTATTATTATTTTTAAAGTGGATGGCCAAAAAGCCCCACTTTATTATTATTAATTTTTTTTTTCTTTATATAATTTTTTATTTAATTCACCTTTACCCTTTACTAATTAATAAATAAATGAAAATTAAAAGAAGATTATTTTGTAATTAATTATTAAGGCTAATAAAAATCATTTTTAAAAAAAGCCAATTATTTTTATTTTTATATACATGTTTTTAATTCTTTAAAGATAACAAAAAGTTAAAATTAATTTTAATAGTTATTTTTATCCAGTAAAAATAATAAAAAAATAAAAATAAAACATGTTTAAAAAAAAATACATGAAAATTAAGACTTTATATTTTACTGATTTATTTAAAATATAACTTTTAAATCCACTAAAATAATAAATATTTTTCATTAAACAAGAAAACAAAAAGAAAACTAAAACAAGATAAGAAAAAGATAAGAAAGACAAGAAAAAGAAAAGAAAAGAAAGATAAGAAAAAGATAAGAAAGAAAAGAAAGAAAGAAAAGAAAGAAAGAAAAGAAAGAAAAGAAAAAGAAAAGATAAAAAAAGAAAAGAAAGAAAGAAAAGAAAGAAAAGAAAAAGAAAAGAAAAGAAAAGAAAGAAAAGAAAGGAAAAATAAAACTAAAAGAAAGATAAAATCAAAAAGAAAGATAAAGAAAGAAGGAAAAGAATAATAAAATATAAAAAGAAATAAGAAAGATCTTTTAAAGATCATTAACAAAAAATCTAAAATTTTAAAAGACTTACAAAAATAGTAATTAAAATAACAATTACTTCCATTAAAATAAAAAATCCATATTTACAATATGGATTAAATTGTTTAAATTTCACCAAATTCCGTGTCCAAATGACTCGGCAGAGTCCATGGTTCGGAATAAAAATCTTCCGTGTCCAAATGACTCGGCAGAGTCCATGGTTCGGAAGTATAAAATTCTATATAAATTAATTACCAAAAATCCACATCCAATTAATTCAGTTAAAAATTCTAGATTGAAAATTAACTGAAATTTATTTAAAAGCAAAGCGAAACAAAATTAAAATCAACTAAGGTGCCAATTTTTTGGCGTTTTAACAAAGTTGTTTTAACGTAACCGTACTCCCGAACCCCCGAACTCTCGCAGACCAATATTTAAGGTGACCAATCGACCTAGGTAAACAGATTGGTGGCGACTCCCGAAAATCCGACGTTGCCACAGCACCAATGGAGCACGACAATGCTTGATGGTGTCGGATTAGAAACATGAATGCAACAGTGGAATGACATTGAACAGTGGTTATTCCTCTTGGATTTGGCGTCGCTAGTGGCTGGCGATGCTGAGGAACATGACATGGGATGCGACAAAACAGGAGGTGGTCTAGTGAAAAAAAGCCAGTGGTGAGAGACAAGGACTTGAGGTCGGTGGGAGATAAAAGAATAGATGCAGATGCGAAAAAGAAAGGGAAAAGTACCAAAAAACTCAACGTAGTTATGGGTTTGGACCGATTTGGTCACTACAGTTTTGAGTGGTTCCAATTGTATCACTAAAGTTATAGTTTAGAGCCAAATTAATCATTAATATTACAATTTGGTACCGAATATGTCATTAGCCATTAAAAATCTAACAATAAACGTGAGAAGTTGTTGATTTTAAAATTTTAGGGTCCTTATGTAACTTTTAACAAACTTCAGGAATTATTTATAATTTATGATTTTCATTTTTTTGTGTGACAGTAACTTCTATCCTTCACCAGATTTGCCACTGGTCTCTCTTGAAATGATATTCAAATTAGTTATGACATTCTAACACTACATATAACCCGAATCTCGATTAAATGAAACTCATTCATTCAATATCAATGTGTTTCTGATTATCTACTTTTGATATTGCAGTTTTTCTGTTTGCAAAATAGTTATGTCTAATGCTACATCATTTGACATCACCTTCATCACTAGTGACAGATTTAGTGGTGACAGATGTAGTGACTTGCACATAAAATAAGTGAAAATGGTAAATTACATAAAATTTCTGAAGTTTATTAAAAGTTACATTAGTACCCCAAGATTTCAAACTTAACAACTTCCCGCATTTACTGTTTGATTTTTAACGGCTGATGGCATATTTGATACCAAACTGTAATATTACTAACTAATTTGGGCCTAAACTATGACTTTAGTGATGTAATTAGAACCACTTAAAACTATAGTAACCAAATCGGTCCAGATCTATAACTACAATCAGTTTTTTGGTACTTTTCCCAAAAAGAAAAGGACAAACTTAGCATTAGTGTTTTAAGAAGGCTAGAAGAGTAATTTTGCCCGTAGGCGCACATACAGACGTAGTTTTGACCAACTCGAGCGAATTTTGTTACCGTCTCATGAGTCATCTCCGGCACCTCCCAACTCCGAATGCGATCCGTATATCAGCCCCTCAAAACTTTCTGACTATAGCAATTCCATACCCAATATAATAGTATAAAAACAGAAACGAATATACACTTCAAAATCTCTCTCTTTACCCACAGGCGTGGTGTGGTGTGGTAAGACTTGGATTTGTATCTCGCTCGCTCTCTCTCTCTCTCTCTCTCTCTCCCCCCTTTTCCGAAACAAGCAAGTGAGCTCCACAGGCATTACAATGCAAGGATGGCTCAGTTCAGGCAGCAGCACCATTACTTGAACGGCATCTCCGCCGATCACGTCTCCATCGGGATTCGAACCGGTCCGGCTCACAAGGGCGCCGCTCGCTTGCGGCGATCCACCCGCCCCGACAAGCCTCGCCGCCTTTCGATCGGCTCCTTCATCGTCTTCGTCCTATCCGTCGTCCTCTTCGCCACTATATTGGCTTACCATTACGTCTCTGGTGTCAATCAAACTGCAGGTCGGTTCCGTTCATGTTGTTGCATATTTTACTTGTAATTTAGGGATTTGTGCTCCCTATGATCATTTGAGTCGCTTCAACTTGGCGTTGCTACAAAAATTGCTCTATCTTAATTACATTGATTGCCACTGATGGATCAATGCCGGTCTTCTATACCTAAGAGTTTGATCTTGTTTTGATCGTTACTTATAGTCAGATTCCTTTGAGAAACAAGGAAACTAACTCACTGTCCTATTTGTTCGGTTATTTTATTGTCTCGAGCAGCAGATTTGGACTGGCTTTCCTATTTCCGAACTGGTAGCTGTGTTTCATCACTTTCCTATATTGCGTTCCGATAAGGAATCACTTTTTATTGGGTTTTATTTGGTGACTAAAATTCTTAGGTTCAAAACATTACTCCGACATCGAGCAAGGAACTTAACTTTTGATCCAAAATTTGACGAATGTTTGATGGATCTTTGGCTGCTGAATTTTATTGAGATTGGGTTGAGGCTGGCCTGTGGATGCCGTGTTCAAGGACTCCATTTGTGATGATCGCTCTTGTTCATTTATGAAATTTTGCATACTCTTAAGAGTTATGAATGAAACTGTCTTACTTGGGATAATGATGTTAACATTTATGTTAATTGCAAGATCCATATGGTGATGGACAAATTTCTGTTAGATTGTATGATTTAGATTGCATGACATGGCGATTCCACAACTGAGTCTTTGTGCTAAGTAATAAGCAACATGACAATCCAGTACCGTGTTATCTTATTGGACCGAATAGTTTGCACAGCTACTTTTAAGGTTTCAATACTCCTGGTTATCATAGCTAAAAAAAACACACGCTAATTAGTTAGTATCCACTTTCTTTTAGACATGAATGAGCATCTAATAGTCATATGCATTTTGATGCAGAAGTAAATGGTTATAGTTCTGAAGATGAGGATTCAAGGAAAGATCTGGATTTTGTTGCGAACGTTACACGTACGAACACTCACAAAATCCTCAAATTTGGCCATGGTTCCACAGCACACGGGAGAGATTCAAGGTATTGGGATAGGGATGATAGAAGAAGGGACAATGATTATGATGAAGATTCAGTTGAGCAAAATAGCTTAGATTCTAGGGCCAAGTCTCTTGACAAGCATTCTTCTGTCAACAGCAAGTTCAGGAACAATGAGGCTCCTCTTGACCCTACTAAAGGATCTGATCACAGGGTTGTTGGGTTATACAATGAAGCTGGACGCAATGAGTTGAAAATATATGAAGCTGAATATGAGGCTTCTCTGGATAATTCGGGTTCTTCTGGAACGGTGAACAAGAATAGCAATCAGATGTTGGGTGAAAGCAGCTCTAAGATGCATGGGGAGGAGGGTGGTGATGATTATAATGATGATATTGATGGTGCTGATTTCCAAATTGATGACGATGAAGATTCTAGTCCTGACAAAGGTACCAGAATGGATAATAAAAGAATGACTGATGAAGATGAAAGTGAGTCTTTGAGTTTTCATGGTATAATCAAGGGTTTGCCTATTACCAAAGATGATGAGAAAACGTCCAAATTATCAAAGAAGGCTCAAGATTTAGGTGCTGTTGATGGAAATGTTCATCGTGTCAGTTCCCGTGGTAGTAAATCAGCAAAAACCTCACGATCAGATCCAAAGCGAAAATCAAAGCGCCGTAAGTTTCTGGTAACTTTGATGGACTTTATTTTTTCAATGGTATTTGTATGCACCAGTATTTCACAGATTAAAGGGAAAAAAAAAAAGTTGGTTACTGTGTAAGAACTATCAATTGACATTACATGTGCACAACCCATTAATGATGCTTCTGTAAACCATTTATTGGCAAACTTACCTGAATTAGTATTTATAAAATACTAGATTTACAAAACAGGTGACATATTATGATATGAAGTTGTGATACATCCATCTTATCTCAAAATGAGGCTGGCTCCTTTTTCATAAGTAATTTTCACACCTACCTTTGTGGTAGCTTCAATGAAGGAGAAATGATGCATGTCCACTGGTTCCTTGTGGCAAATTTGGAATAGATTATTCTGTTAAAGATTTTTTTGTTACAATCTTCACCACAACCTACTATAGGACTGGATATTGTACAGAAATGGAGAATCAACTCAATTGGGAATATAGAAACTTGTACGTCATTTCATTCAATGTAGTGTGTGTTGCAAAAGGAGTTACGTTCCTCTTTACATGTATATTTGCTAAATGGTAAGCATTTACTATTGCATTATCTTCTTTCACCTGATATTCCATGTGAACTTTTTCAGACTCTTGTGAGATGCTGTTATTAAATTCTACAGTACAACTTGTAGAACCTCTTGAAACCCGAAAGTTTGTGAGATTTTCCTTACAGTATACTGAAATGGAGCGAAAACAAGAAGGTGTAGGACAATGGGAACCCAGATTTTCTGGGCATCAGAGTTTACAAGAGCAAGAAAGCTCTTTTGTCGCACATGATCAGAGAATAAACTGTGGATTTATTAAAGGTCCCAAGGGATCTTCCAGTACTGGATTTGACTTGACAGAAGATGACACGAACTATATCAGCAGGTGCCATATTGCTGTTATCTCTTGCATCTTTGGAAATTCAGACCGATTGAGGCTACCTGTTAGTAAAATGGTATGGATTAGTCTAACACAGTCTTGTGCCTGAATAGTTTAGATACAGCATACTCTCAGAGAAAGAGATGACATGCTTTCCTAATCTCTATTTTGTTAGCTTTCATTATACATCATTTGAAGCTTCCACATTTGATGTGTATTCTTAAGATGTAAAGATGTTATTATTCTTAATTTACTAATTTCAGTTTGAAATATAAAATTGTGTTGTATGTACCAATATATCAAACATAGAAGGCTGTAATGACCTGATATTTGTGGTGTATCATAGTGCATATTGCTAGAAATTTTAACCAACTTACCTATGCACCTAAAGCGGTTGTTGTTTTTTGCATCCCGGCACACAAAATGGAAAATAAGCTCCTTTTTTCTTCTTTCCTTTTTAGTTAGGGATTTCCTGAAAAATTGCACAGAACTTTACTGCTTGTCAGTTAGGGGTGTCATGTGTGGGTGTTATTTATTGTTTATAGTGATACTTTTTTAGTTTCGAACAAGTTAAGACACAATCACTTTCTACACTCTATTATGGCTGTGACCCTTGAGCTGAATTTTTTTAATAAAAAATTAATTGTGTATAGCAAATATGTTTTCTTTTAATCTCTGTTGTCAATTGCTGAAGATCTTCCCTGCATGTGTTGTTCTGTGTACATATCAATATTTGCTCTTGTGATTCAAATTTCAAATACCTGCTGATTCTTGGTTTTTGTTGTTTTCAGGTCACTCGATTGTCAAGGAAAAATGTCTGCTTTGTTATGTTCATGGACCAAATCACACTGCAAACACTTTCATCCGAAGGCCAATCACTAGATAGATCAGGTTTTATTGGATTGTGGAGGATAGTAGTTGTAAAAAATCTCCCATATGATGATATGCGAAGAGTAGGGAAGATACCAAAGCTGTTGCCACATCGGTTGTTTCCTTCTGCAAGGTGTGAATTTATCTAGTTAAACTTTAGATTAGGAGATTATACCCTCCGTGTAGGTAAGTTGCTCTATACTGTAAAATTTTCTGACTGATCTTTACTGTAAAAATCATTAAGCTCTATGTTAGAAAATGTCATTCTGTGCTTCTGTGTTCTGTTTGAATGCTGCCAATAAGCAAGCATTTGAAGGTGGAGCTGAAGACCCAGAATGTATTGTCTGCTGTATCTTTAAGGCGAACATTTTCAAACTTTTCTTTAAGATGGTTGTTCTTGGACTTAAAGCACTAACTAATAAGAACGGAGAGAAGCATATGCCTGTATGCCTAGTGCCTGAGAAACAAAAACCATATTTCCTAGCTTGTATCAATTTCGTTGTTTCTGATATTGACTCTTATCATACACCATCCTCCCTTGGATATATTGGTTGCTTCAGTTTTGTGTATTTGTTTAATCTAATCCGTCAACTGCTCCATTTCCATATTTTAGTATTTTTAATCATTACTAAGGGACGGATAATATATAGGTTGAAAGTAAACCCAATGTCCAGTAGCTCAGTCTCTCTCCTCAACAATATTCAGGAACTTCAGGTTCCTGTGTACATGATTCTGGTTGGGTAGAGGGGGTTCCATTCTTTGAATGCTTTAGTTTCACTTGTCTTTTACCCAATCTTCAGTTAGGTTCTGCCATTCAGCACTCAATTCTTGCTATTTTGGTTTCAGGTACTCAATTTGGCTGGATAGCAAACTGCGCCTCCAGCTTGATCCTTTACTCATTTTGGAATACTTCTTGTGGCGCAAAGGCCATGAATATGCAATTTCTAATCACTATGACCGACATTGTGTTTGGGAAGAGGTTGCACAAAACAAGAAGCTTAACAAGTATAATCACACAGTCATTGATGAACAATTTGCATTCTACCAGGCTGACGGACTCAAACGATTCAATGCTTCAGATCCTGAAAAGCTACTTCCTAGCAGTAAGGCTTCTTAATTGATACATAAGTGAAAATACATCAATTCACATGCATGCATATGGGCAGCCTGCATTTATGATTTTTTGGCAATGTTCTTTTGTGTTTACAGATGTTCCAGAAGGATCCCTCATTGTTAGAGCGCATACTCCCATGTCAAATTTGTTCTCATGTCTTTGGTTCAATGAAGTTGACCGGTTCACACCCCGTGATCAGCTTAGTTTCGCATATACATACCAGAAATTGAGAAGGATGAATCCTGGCAAGCCCTTTTACCTAAACATGTTCAAGGTGAGAATTTCTAGATGGCACCTGTAAAATAGTTGAACTGGTCAGATGTTAACTGCCACAACAACCATGGTACTTCTTGAAGAAGAGGTGATAATTGCAATTTATTGTTTCCGTTGCAGGATTGTGAGAGACG
This sequence comes from Aquilaria yunnanensis, assembly GCA_039654915.1. Classification (NCBI taxonomy): domain Eukaryota; kingdom Viridiplantae; phylum Streptophyta; class Magnoliopsida; order Malvales; family Thymelaeaceae; genus Aquilaria; species Aquilaria yunnanensis. The sequence continues at coordinate 39,962,397 of CM077600.1, read as the reverse complement.
AAAAGTAGCAAAGTTGTTTCGTCATAGGTCAGAAGAAAAGAGGAATGTTCAACAAGAGGTGTTGTAAACAACTGTTGTATAAAAATTTCGCCCCATGGATGCCACTTTTGTATATTTACGTGGAGACACCCTGGTGAAGGGATAGCCAAGATGGGCAGCAGAAATTGCTGGGAATGGATCCACATTGCTTATGCTTTCAATATTGGCATTTTTGCAGCCAGAGAAGTTTAAAACAGGAGCTGATATTATCTGATCATGATTCACTTGGTGAGGCTTATATCCTATAATTCTCTCTTGTTAAATTGACCATTCATTGCGTCATTCGGAGTTAGGAGACGCCGGTTCCGCAACAAATTCATTGTATTTTTTTACCGTCCAAATCGTCTTTCCGGTATGTTGTTGATTTGTAAAATTTTGGGCGATTGGCTGTATGGTTTTTGCCTGTAGGTGTAACTTCTGTTGCATAGAAAATGTAAGCTCTGCCGCGCAGCTTCTGATTCTAGATTCTCTTTCTCAACTCTCCCTTCTTTGTTGAGTTGGGAGTTACTTGGGAGATTTTCTTTTTAGATTGAATTTGTTCATTTGTCAAGCAGATAAGTCCAGTTTTATGGTTCCTCAAAAAAAAAAAAAAAAAAAGTCTTTTTTATGGTGATGGGAAAATAAGATCATGACCTTTTTGGAAGAATTAGTTAAAAAACGTTCAAACAAATGTTCTGGAATCAGATACGGGCTTCACCATGAAGAAAATATTAGGTCAATGTAATTGAGGGTTACCTCATTGTGTATTTGTGTTACGCAATCATGCTTTTTTTTCTTTTCTTTTTTTCTTGTTTCTTTAAGTAACCCAAATCATGCTTATTACGTATATGGTTAATAAAAAACTAATTTTCAGGCATGTTGTAAAATAGTAGGGGTCTAATATTCTCTTAAAGAAAAAAAAAAAACTTTAGCAAGCCCACTGTCCATCATCATAAGAGATTGATCTAGACCATCTAACTACTACGGCCCAACTAAGATTTGGGAGACCTGCTGTGAATAAGTGGCTAAGACCGAAATGGCTAAAATATATTTGTCACCATAACAGGCCATCTCGTTAGTGTTAACAACAAAAAAAAAGGTGGCGTCTAAAATCCAATCTCGATATCACTAGAAGATGGGAGAGATGTGAGGGTTTGCTTGTGAGAAAGCATGCCATCTCTCATTCTATGATCTGACTTTGACTAGGCTAATACTAGCCTTTAAAAACCGTGAGTAGCGCAAAATTCATTGTTCATCAACAGTTTCCGTTGCTTTTTTCAGGCTGATCACTTTTCTCCTAGAGGTAATCATTTTCTTAAGCCTTGTCGGCTTTGAAAAAGCAATCACTTTTTTAAGGACGTGTATCAATAGTTTTCCACTTCATTTTGTTTCATGTTTAATTAAGTGACACTTGTCGTGCCTAAATTAATTTTAATATTACTTAATTATCTTAAAACTATGAATTATTGTATTTATTGTCTTGCCATTATATCAGACGTTAAAAATAATGAAAGTTAGGAGGAAATTACACAATTATTCTTAATACTTGAGAAACTTTTCTATTTATTCTTAAAACTTTATGGGTTTCTAGTTTAGATATAAAATGTATATACTTGATCTCCGTCTATCTTACCAACATCAAAACTGCCATGCCTCCCTTGCCATTGTCCATAGTCTAACTGGGAAGTCATAGGAAAAAATACCTAGGAGGTAGAGAGAAATATGAAGCCAAAAAAGTCTTTGAATTTAAGACCATTTGTTTGCTCTGCAAGCGAATTGATCACATGCTCGTCCACAAGGACCATGATTTTTACTATAACTAGTCCATCTGCAATGATTACCTGAGGAAAGTTTCTACTCTCACCTTCTGTCATGCCCACAAAAATCTCTTTAACATCACGAAGATGTGTGAGAGATGTCTTTTTTTTTTTTTTTTGTTATTGAGAAAGATCACGAATTGGAAGAAAGATCTTCATTTCTAAGCCATTGAAGATCACATCAGGATATGGTAAAGGGATGAAGGCTACTTTTTTTTCTTCTGCTTCTACTCCCTCTTCATAAGCCCCGAACTTAATTTCTAAGAATGATGAAAACACAAATTTGACCTTATCCAATTTTACACTTCCAAAGCTCAAGGTTGGAGATAAAGATTTAGATAATCAAGGGTATAGCGAGGAACCCACTTTAATAATCTTCGGCAAGTAAGGTGAGTTGAAATTTAGAAGCATGCTTTTTTAAAAAAAAAAAAATTCTTGCATCAAAATCATTTTATCTTTGTTTCATGTATTAGAATCCTATCATTTGTTGCAGATGATTTAGCATTATGGTTAATAAAAAGTAGCATTATGGTTTTTACTTTTTATATTCATTTTTATCAATTACTTAGGTAATATGTAGGATATGAGTAGTGTTTGTTAGATTAGATAAAAATTATGTTGGTGTCCCTCTTTTGTAATAATAATTTTGAGTATTAAGAAAAAAAAACACATTAAAAACATAAAAGAAATAAAAAGTCCAGCATGGAATTGGGAACTCGAAGGCAGGTGAAGTACAACAAGAGCAGCAATAAGAATAATCGAAAGAGAAAGAAATCATGAGAGTAAGAGTGGAATGGATGAGTTTGTCTTAGGGAAATTGATTCCTCCTAATGATTATTGCTTCCAATTATTCACCTCCTTGTTTTATGTTGATTCTATATGCTTTTGAAAATTGGAAAATGTTCCATAAATCCTAGTAATAATCAATATAGGTTTTTTTTTATAAATCAAAAAAAAAAATTCCCTAAGAAATAAGAAGAAAAAAAGACAAAAAAAAGCCTTAAAAAATAAAAAGACTTAAAAGTCTTAATATAAAAAAGTTTAGGACTCAAATAGAAAAGTTTACCAAACATTAAAACTAACTGTGCAATTTACCCAACTTCTGTCACTTATTTAACACATGTTATGACGGCTAAACTATGAGAGCAATAATTTAGTATTTTATGGACAATTGATGCAACAATTCATAGTTTTGGAATAATTAAGTAGCATTAGGATAGTTTACAAACAATATGGGCCATTTACCCTAATAGCTTGTGAACAATATGGGCCATTTACCCTTTTATTTTACTTAAATGTTTCATGTGTTGTTTGACTTAAATGCGTGTTTAGTCCCTAAATTGCTGTTCTTTTCTATTCAGTCCTTTAGTTTTATTTATTTGTCATTTTATTCCCCAAACTGAATACCTAAAGTATTTCCATTTGTTCTTTTGGTGCCCAATTTTTTTTTGTTTCTTCTATTACTATATTCTAACAGAATGCCTTAGTCATTGTGGTTTGCCTGTTGTTTTGTTCATGGTTTGAACTAATCCCACTTTAGCAATTTATCTTTTTTTATCTTTTTTTTTTCTAGTTTTTATTAAGTCAATTATTGAACCTTAAATTTCTACAGTCTTTATATTTTCTTTCTCTTTCCCCAAATGTTTTTGTTATTTTTATTTATTATTATTTTCTAAAGAAAAACTTCAGTCATTTTATTTTATTTTTCCTGATTTTATGTATGTTTAGGTTGATTTGGCCTTGCCTTTTTATTTTTATTTTTATTAAGTCAATGGTTAAATTGTGAATACCTAAAATCTTTCTATTTTCTTTTTTAGTTCCGAGAGTTTTCTTTGTTTTTTTCGGTCAATGATTAAACCTCACTTTTTTCACTAAATATTTTATCAACTTTCTCATATTATTTTTATCTTTTAATATAAAACTTTCATTACTGTTGTTTGTCTACTTTCGTACATATTATTCATATATTGTAAGACAACAAGTTTCACCATTTATTGAATAGTAACACAGTTTCAAGCTAAATGTACCAGGCTAAAAATTGCACAGTAGTAGGCTCAATTTAATAGGTCACACATTAAACTAGTAAAGTGCCTAATGTACCAAGATTAGCTATTTTTGGTTATAAAGATTTTCTTCCTGACAATTATTGCAACATTTTATATGTGTGTTTGTAATTAAGGAGGAAAATGTCTTTTCACATAACACGGTTAATAATAGAGCAACATGTGTCACTTTTTCCTTTCTTGATGCGAGATTCTCCATTTTTTATATTTAAATTCCTAAAATATCCCACAAAATACATTTCATTTGCTAATAATACCCTTCCATATTTGTAATCAAACGGTTGATGGCATTAAAAGCATTTAGTGAAAATGTGAGTATTGGGCCTATAAATAGGACTGTAAATGAACGGAACGAACACGAACAAAAGATGCTCATATTCGTTCATTTAACTTTTAACGAATATGAACACGAGCACGAATAATAACCAAACACAACTTCTCTGTCCATGTTCGTTCATTTATTAATAAGCGAACATGAACACGAACACAAACAATTAAAGTTAATGGCTACCACCAATCTAAATTGGAACGAGTCTACTGATAACTGACAGACCAATTGGCGATAGTGAAAGAGATTATGGGTAAAAGTTGTGGAGTTCAGCTTGATGTTGCAGCAAGTTCACGTTGTGAAGGAAATGACTAATTATATTTGAGGAAACAAAGACAATAGATTAATTTATGGGAGATTGGGACATAATCATGTGTGGGTGTAGAGTAAGTAGACACTAATAAAAAAATATGTATATAAAATATATATAGTAGTAAATATATAGCTAATATATACATAAACAAACAAATAAATCAATGAACATAAAGGAACAATAATCAAATGGTTCATGAACGTAAATAAATAAACAGGATCTTGTTCGTATTTGTTCGTTTAATTAATCGAATAGAAAAATCTGTTCATATTCGTTCGTTTAACTAAATAAATGAATATAAACAAACTCATACCGAACAGTTCATGAATGGTTTGCCGAACGTTCTGTTCGTTTACACCCCTACTTATAAAAGAAAGAAAAGTGCTGGCTTCCACTTTTTATGGCTTAACTAGCACATGCCTGTGCTCTACTGCGAGAGTTTTAGTAGCTGACGTTTTATTTTTATATATATATAAAAAAATCTTACAATATATAAACATTCGTTGTTCATAAATATGAATAGTATATAGGTGAAATGGTTTGAAGGTGTTTAAAAAAAAAAAGAGACAAAATATAGATTAGGTCAAACCGTCATGAGGGTTTCTATAATTTTCCCTAGAAAAATATGAGGAAAGCACATGTATAAGACATGAGAATAATACCATTTAAATTACAGTATAAGAACTTGAAATAGGAAAACCACACAAACTTTGAAAACCCTAAAACAAAAGATAAAAACAATAATCAAAGCTAGAAACTTGTACACACCAAAGTGTTGAGAGTACCTAGACTGGGGTGCTCATGAAGCATTCAAAATATGTGCATAGCTCAATCACAAATTGATAAGTGCATAAAAAATAGGTTGCTTTAGCTCAAACATAAAAGTAGAAGGTGTAAAATATAAAAAAGAAGAGATTTTTCTTTCAATTTCATGAAAGAAATTACACAAAAACATAGTTACAAAAAAAGGTACGAAATGAGGCACAGAATAAAAAAAAAAGGTGTAAACAAACAGAGCATTCGATGAACCGTTCAGCAAGAGTTTATTTATATTCATTTATTTAGTTAAACGAACAAACACAAATAAATTTTTTTATTCGATTAGTTAAACAAATGAACACGAACAAATGTCTCATTTATTCATTTACGTGAACAAACTGTTCAATTATTGTTTGTTTATATTCATTTATTTATTTGATCATTTATGTCTATTTGTTTGTTTATTTATATATTAGCTGTGCATTTATTATTATATACAAATTCATACCTAAGAAAATTGCAATTAGGACCTAGCTAAACCATTGAAAACAGCTTCCAAACCCCTAAACAAAAATGAAACTGAGCCTTACCTTACTTCACCTCACTTCACACCAGGCCTTTCACGGTTCAATGAGGCAATGCACCTCAAAATAGTTATTCCTTTGCTTCCTAGTAGGTTGATCGCAACCTACGTGCATTTGCTCTCCCTTATACATTCTCTCAAACACTCGGTGTGCAAGATCGCGTACCTCTGTAAAAGCCTTGCTCGGCTCGCTTTGGCATCACACAAACTCAGTGAACTGAAAAAAAATTGAGAAGGATAAAACCAAGGAATCAGTTATGACATAGAAACAAATGTTAGAAGAGACACCTCACATGCAAAACTAACCAAATTGTTTCCTTAACATTCCTCCTCCAGCCTCTAGTAATCCACCATGGAATCACCCCTTGAATTGCTACGGCTCAAGCACCCACTGTTTCACATATTTGAAAAACCAAATTTGACATAATGTAAGCTTGATTTTGTCAGTCGATCACCATAACCACTTCATCTTCATACCATGTATGTCTCAACATAATTTCCCCTGCAACACCACGCTTCGTTCATGTATTTTCCCCTTCGACGCCACATCTTTTCACTAGGGGCTAAAACATGCAACGTGTCCCTTATCAAAGCAACAACGTTTATCTAACAAGTAGCCAATACTTCAACAACAAAATACCATTATTTTAAGGGACAGATGTCGCTCCCCAATTCTCCTCATGCCCTTTTAGAGAGAGTGTGTGTGTGTGTGTGTGCGCGCGCGCGCGTGTGTGTGTGTGCGGCGTGCGCGTGTGTGTATGTATGTGCGTGTGCATATGTGTGTGTGTATGTGCGTGTGTGTGCATGTGTGTGTGTGTGTGTGCTGTGTGGGTGTGTGTGTGCTGAATACTCATAAGTGTATGTTATTAAGAGTTTTAATCATCATTATACACTTTGAGTATGATTAATTTCTATATTCTGAGCATTTTTCCACCGAGTTACTATTCATGCATTTTTTACTATTCACATACATTTGTACTATTCATAGTTACTATTTACCGACATACTATTCATACGCGTATTCACTATATATACGCAGTTTACTATTTATTAATATTAAAATATATATATTAAATAATTATTTTTTATATAGGTAAAAATCATCACTTGGCGGCCCTTCACGAGAAAAAAATCATATCTGGAGCTGTAGGCATCGAAACTTAGTGATTCCAAATTCATCTGAAAGCTAACACATAGATCTTTAACTCTACTTCATTCTGCAAGCTAGTTTGATCATTTTCATTGCCGAAATCTTATTATAGATGAGACCATTCGCTATTTTGTGTGTTAAAGAGCAGTTTCAGTAGAAAAATGATAACTTGAGCTACGAATGTTTGATTTGAATGAACAAGCTATTGATTCGAAGCTAAAGAGGAGATCTACAACTTCCATGCTTTGAGGAATAGCTGATCTGATGTCTACAATGGCTAAAAAATTAAAAGAAGTTGCGGCCTACCATTGTTGATTTGTATTTACCTACATTTTACCATTTTATTTTTACCATTTCACCCACCTCAAAACTCTATAAATAGGCACATTGGGAGGAGGTTGAAGGTTGCCATTTTCTTAGGCCTTCTGTATGTTCTTGTATTTTCTTTAGCTTTTCTTCTTTATTCTTGTTCTTTTTTTCAACACCAAAGCTCTGTCCAAGTGTTTTCTCGTTCTTGTTCTTGTTATTTCCTTTGATATTTCAATCCATGTTTATTTTATCTTTCTACATGTTGCTTACTTTTATTATGGTTAACTAATCTTCTTTTTACTAAGGTGAAAGGGTGAAGCTTTTGGTATAGAGGTTATGATTGACTTGAATGGATCACAACGTTAACGGTATTTTCTTCTTTAATCTATTTAACTTCCTTCCTTGTTAAATAGGAGTCTTGATTCATCATAGTCAAATCATTGGCACAAAAGCTGCTTGATTCCCTCTGTAGAACATGGCTCTGCCGGCTATATTGGAATCTTGAGTTATTGTCGACAAAGGTTGGCATGATGAATACTTGAACCCATTAACAAGTGTTGGCGTTTTAAGATCAATGAACGTTAATACTAATTAAATTCCCCGATTGGGAACTCTTTTATGTGTGGATCTCAATTGATGGGCAAGATAAACTAAAATTAATCATAACCGATATACTAAAAGTGAATCCGCTAACCTTAGCTATTTTATTTGAATTTGAGTTTTTAATTCACACTTGTTCACACTTTTCACCAAAACTTTCTTTACCAAGATCTTTCCTTTGTAACAAATCTATAACTTATATTTCTTAATTCACTTCCTTGTGATTCGACACTCGGACTCCCGAAATTTTATTACTTGTGACAATCTACACTTGGATTACAACTATTAGAGCGCAGCAGTATGTGTGTGTGTGTGTGTGTGCGCCATATAATGCCCTTCCTGTGGTCTTTATGAGTTATGGGAGAAAGTCTGTCACGCCCCAAACTGCCCCTGGCCCATCTGGGCCCGATTATCAGATTAATGCAGCGGAAGTTATTCATACTGAAGGGGCTTTATTAGCTAGTTATGAGCACCTACGGCGTGACTCCAGGATCTATTCTGGTACTAGCTTGTTACTTAAATACTTTCAATGTGTTGTCAGGGTGCTCTTCAGGAACGAGCTAATACCTATGTGGAATTCTAGTGTTCCATTTATGGACTTTACCACTTAGCCGGTTACACACACAAGTCTTTAGATGCCATTTCAACAAAATCCAATAAATCCAGATTCACTGGAAGTCTTCCCTTAGTTACACACATAATCAGCAAATCATACTTGCAATTCAAGCAAAGCATACACTTAATCCATTAAGTGCATAGGATGTGTGTCCATCAAGTGTACTAATCCAATGCATGGCAACAAAGAAGCCCATCTTATTTTCAACTTTGAAAACCACATTTATATATCCATGAGCATCAGCCAAGTCTAGTACACATAACATGAATATCCATCATGGCATTTCATCAAAATTCATCCTAAGATAATCATGATCATAATGTGCATCTAACAAGCATCTCATACTTGGAAAACATACCAAGGATGCTATATGTCCATAACTAGTTAAGTTTAGGTTTTACAGACCAAGTTCTTATGTCTACCCAAACTTTAACTCATAACCTGGAACTCATTCCAGCTTAATAGACCTTGTTCCCACAACTTCTAGACTCCACAAGCCTGCACAAGGAAGTCCAAACCATTAGCTTGTTCCACAAGTAAAATATACCACATAAGTCACTTAGAGTCAAATGAATATATTAAGCAACACTAAACTCATACCCAACCCTTTAGCAAAACATAACGAGTACTCTAGTACTCCCTACTTGATCTATCAAGCCATCCAATCCACTTCCTGAAAAAAGTAAAGAAGGGCGGGTGAGTTATAAAACTCAGTAAGGATCCAGGTGTGAGGTAAGTAACTCATGACTTTCGTAGTCATATCCGGCTTAAAAAGCCAAAATTGTGCCAAGAACGTAATGGCAATGCCAAATCAGAATGAGGTAATCTCTCGTGACTTTTGTAGTCACATATGGCTTCCAAAGCCTATTCTTAAGCCAAGAATGTCATGGCAATTAAATCCAATACCAAGAATATCATGGCAAATAATCCTGTTCCTGCAAAGGAAAACACTAAAACAAAGAAAACACAAGATACAGCACAATAGCAGCATCAACAATAATAATAATAATTTGGGTCAGCATGCACAAACAACAACGGTTCAGAGAAGCACACAACACACGCACTCAACCACAAGTTTTCCTGGGCAATCACTACTGCCACCCACTACTGGCACTCCTGGCCAGACTGGCAGTACTGGCACCAATGGCACCCCTGGCACCACTGGCACCCCTGGCAAGTGTCCAAGGCTTTAAACCTCAATTCTCCTTCTTAATCATACCACCCGTTCCCCTAGAGCTCCGAGTTACATAGTAAGTTGGCCATTCTTACTATAAACTCTAACACTTGCCTTTATATTGATTAGCTAATCAAACCATATATATATCCAGAATTGCCCATTATTCATATCCATAGTTGCCGAAGCAACAATCCACGTCCAATATGCACTTACGTGCCCAAAGTTGCCGAAGCAATGATATCTCATCAATTATGCACTTACGTGCCCAATTATTAAACTAAGAAAGTAACATGAGCCCTCACACAAAGAACAACTAACCCGCTGCACACCTATGGTCACTTGGTTCTATGACCATCACATAGGGGCATTTATACTCATAAACAATATCATGGAAGTACACCATGCAATAAGTGAGTAAAGGATCCTTACCACCATTGGTGTAACCTTTTGCTTATTGCCTTTGCTTTGCTTTGTTTGTTGTTGGAACTTTGCCATTTCCTTAATGGACCTCACTTAAGGAGGTAAAGGCCCACTTAGCCTTTTTGTGAACTGAGGCCCATATTAACCTTTTCAGGACTTGGGCCTATATTAACCTTTTCAGGATTTAGCCCATTTTCCAATAATGCCATTATGGCCCAAAATAGCCCATTTCATAATTTATGGACCAAGAACACTTGGTTTTCAATTTGGGTCTTCAAATTTAACTTTTGGCCCAAATAGCCCCATCATTTCTTTTTCTTGCTTTTCTTTCATCTTTTGCTTGTTTCCTTCCTTGGAATGGCCACACAAGCCTCGAGGCACCAAGAACACTTGGTTTCATGCCTCCAAATGCCATGTATACTCATGGTCAAAACCTCCATCCTTGCTTTCCATGGCTTAAAAGTGCCATGCATATAAAGAGCTCTTGAGTTGAGCTCAAGAACAACAATATCCTTCCATGGCCGAAATATCCACTTGATTTCCTTGCAAAAATCCAACATGGCCAAGTCATTAGAGAGTAGCATCTAGCTCAAAATACATGAAACTACCAAGAAAAACTTGGTTCACTTACAACCTTTAAATGGCCGAAACTTGAGCTTCACTTTCTTGGAGTTCGTCTTCATCTTCTTGCTCTTCATGGCTTAGAAATGCCATGCATGTAAGGAGCTCTTGAGGTGAGCTCAAGAACACCATTTTATCCATATGGCCGAAACTTCACAAGCATTTCTTCATGGGTTTTCTTTGATTTCTCACTTTGTTCTTGGTCTAGATGGGTTTAGGAGCTTGAAAGCTTCAAGAAAATGTGTTTGCATGTGCAAGAACATGCATTTCTAGCTATGGCCGAATCTTAGATGAAGAAAGAAGGAGATGGAGTTTGAAGAACACCATGGCTAGAACTTAGAGAGAAGGGAGAGCTTTTGGTGCTTAGAGAGAGAGTGGAAATGAAAATGAAATGAAAGTGGGAGTGATGGCTGGTTATGCACTTGCAAATGAAAGAGAAATGAAACTCAAATGCATTCTAAATGTGCATTAAACGTATATTCAAAGAAGGTGGGTGGTCATGGTGCTAAATGAAGTGAAATGCACCCAAAATGCATATCAAATGCATAATTTGGAGGTATGGACGAATTTTGAATGAAAAAGGTAGGAGAATAAGTCAAAAATGATGGGCCAATATTTTAATGTAAGTGGGAGACAATGTAAGTGGGTGATTAAAATATGGTGAGTGGGATTTGTAGTGGGAGACAAGGCATGGGTAATAGAATAGTCAAATTGGGAAAGTGGGGGACAAAAGTAGGTGGGGTAATATTTAATTGGTGAGTGGAGGATGTAGTGGAGGGATTAAATAATTATGAGTGGAATGTGTAGTAGGCCAATTTTAAATTGATAACATGGGGTGGCTGGCCATGCATATATTTTTCATGAAAAATGGCCAAATTACTCACTTGGTCCTCCATCTTTCTCCAACTTTGCAATTGAGTCCTCCCACCCAACTTTTCTTTGTGCAATTGAGTCCCTCAACTTCCAAACTTGCCATTTTTTTATCACCCAAACTCTTGGCCTTAGCCAAGCATAATTCTCAGAGTATCCAACACTCATTAATGCCCATTCCATAAATAATTCAAAGTCTCTACAAATAATTTCGCTAAGTTTTCAAATTAGGAAACTATTTATGCCACTAATCCACTTAACCCGGTAATTAATCATTCATCACTTTCCGGGTGTAACAAAGTCAAAGCCTCAAACCCTTATAAAATGAAAAAAAATAAAAAAATAAAAACTTAACATTTGTTCTGTGTTACACCCGGTATATATATATATACACACACACACAAAAGATTTTACAAAGAAGAGAGAAATAGAAAAGTGGATGATCTCTAGCCTGCCTTGATTCATATATTTGAAGCTTATTTATAAGTAGAAAAGTCCCAGACTTAAAACTTTTGAAATCCGGATGACATCATGGCTTATGTCTTTCACTCCATTATTAATTGATAACATCACTGCTGACGTTGATTAAATTATTGTTAGTTGAGTGCTTATCTTTTCCATTATTGATCTTTTTCTTCCTCTGGTAAACTAAAAAACTTTTCTTCAGAATAGTGTCTTTGCGTATCATTTGTTTGTTAGTGTAGAGTCTCATATGTTCACCAAGAGCTTGTCCTGATAAAAAGATCATGTTGCATTTCAAACATTGATGCTTTTGTGCTGAATGATGATTATGTAGTATCATTAGAGTGGTTGCAGCAGTTATATTTCTTGCATGGCTTCTTTAGAGAACATTTTTAGATGTGTGTTTTGATATTTTTAGAGATGATCAATTTATAGCCGTAACTTGTTCTTTGCTTTGTCAATAGTCTTGGTGTCTGTCTTCTTTTGATTAGATAGAGAAAAACTTATAGACTTTATCTTTCTATCATTCATATTTCTGTCATTTTGATTCTTTGTGTGAAGCAAATGATCTTTGATAGGGTTGATAAAAGTTTTGAGCAAATATCTGGTCTTGCAGCTCCTTAGAAATTGTCCATAATTCTAGAATCATAAATCTCTTTTGAAATTAGAATATGGATCTTGAACAAACTCCATATTGTAACAATCATCTTCATAATGAGAACTTGGTTGTTTTGAGGAGGTGGAAGACATATCATCTTCTTTGTCTAAATCCGAATCAACTTGATAAACTAGTTTTTTGATGAGTTTTTTGTATTCAGACTTTGAAGAAGTGGAAGCTAGCTATCCTTGAATTTTTTTACTTATTAGTAAAAAAAGTAAGGTGGTTATTACTCATTGGTGTTTTTTTTTAATCATAGCATTAGTTGGTCTACTTCTGAGCCATTATATGACAGTTTCTTAACTAGCTTGAGTCATAGGAAAACTGAGAATTGGGATGTTCCAATCTGATCTTTATTAATAATGAAAGTCCATGAAACTATCCAAGGAATGCTGAAGGTTATAAAGAAATTCATTAATCGATTATATTGTTTAATCATGTCTGTGTACTTTTTTAAATATTCATTAAGTCCAAATTTAATTTGTTGAGGTAAAGCTTTTCAGATAAAACTGAATGAATCATACCAAAACCAAAACCAAGTTGGAAAATTATGAGACAAGTTTTTATTAAAAGAGAAACCAAGAATAAGTGTAATTGCAAATATAAAAAGCATTATAGCATGCTGTAATGGAATCATAATATGTATAAGATGGTGGTTTTGAGTTAACTGAAAACTTCTTATAAGACCAAATTGGTTGTTGAAAATCAAATGGGTTTAATACCTTTAAAATTCTGCATTTTGAATAAGAGATATTTGAATAGTCTTTATTATCAAAAGTATAAGTGATTTCAACCGAATTAGTATCAATCAGAACTTGTTCATAAAATTGTCGTGTTTTGAAAGGATGTTCTAGTTGATACATCATACCGTCTAAAAAAACCTTTTTAAAAATTTGATTAAAGTTATTTTGAATCGTTGTATGCTGAGTAGGGAAGTACTTAGGTTCTATAATCAATATAAATAAAGAATTAGTCTTCATATAATACATAGGAGACTTTTTAGTCAAAGATGGAGATTTAATAATCTCTTTTGAATCACTTTTGACTACCTTTAAATAATTGCAAGGTGAAGCTTTTGAATCATGGGATTTTTGCACCAAAGATGCAAAAGAATTCTTATTCAATTTCTTTTGATTGGGAGCAAGTTGATTTGTATTCATTGCTTCCTGAATTTGCCTTGTAAAAATTCACGAGATAAAAATTTAGGAAGATTATTTGAAGTTCTTTTAATATGTTCTATTTCAAAATCGAAATTACTCAATAAAGCTTGCCATCGGGCAAATATTTATTTTGATATTAAATTTTTAACATCATTTTCTAATATTTCTTTAGCAGACTTACAATCTATTCTTAATAATTTTTTTTAAAGTATAAATCATCTTCAAATTTTAATATACATAATACCATTGAAATAATTTCCTTTTTGATAGTTGAATAATTTAATCGAGTATTGTTCCAAAATCCTTAATAGAATCGTATTAGATTTTCTTGAGAACTATTAGGAAATTTTTGTTTAAGAATTCCACCATAAAAGATATCAGAAACATCTCTTTCAATGATTAAAAAGGCATTGGAATTGCGAAGACTTAAATAGGGGAGAACTTTTATTTTTTATTTTATTATTTTAACAATTTTCATGTGTTCTTCTCTCCATGCTAAAGGTTTCTTTCTTAGTCTTTGGTATAATGGTTTGCGAATTATTTTTATATCTTTAAAGAAATCTGATATATAATTTAAACATATTAAAAATCTTTGTAATTGATTCTTATCTTTAATTTCATCAAAAAATTTAGAAGTGAACTTTAATGATCTTGATATAGGGGTTATCATTCTTTGATTTATATTATGTCATAAAAATCTAATTTGTGTTTGAAATAATTTTATCTTTGTTTGGGAAACTACTAATCCATTAGCTTTGATTACATTATAAAACTTTTCTAAATTTAAAAAATGTTGATTCAAGGATTCAGAATAGATTTAAACATCATCAATATATACTATAGAGAAACTTTGAATAGGATTTAAAATATCATTCATAATATTTTGAAATTCTGATGGAGCATTTTTTAATCCAAATGACATAACTTTTCATTTATAATGTCAGAATGGAACATTAAATCTTGTCTTATATCTGTCTTTCTCATTAATTTGAAATTTCCAAAATCATGATTTCATATCAAATTTTAAAAATATTTTAGCATTATGCAATTTTTTAAGTAAATCTCATTTATTTGGTATAGGGTATCTTATCCATACTAAAACTTTATTTAATTGTTTATAGTTTATAACTAATCGATGGACACATCTTTCTAATTCAGCAGAATGTATTACATAAAAAGTAGAGCATGACCATGGTGATTTTGATTTCTGAATTAATCCCTTTGTTTCTAGTTCTGCAATTTCTTTTATATAAATTTTTTCTAACTCTTCATTCATATAAATTGCTCTAGATTTAGTTGGCATTTTTTTTTCCATCAAATCCTTTTATATACAGTAGATTTACTATATGCTTTTTTTTAGGCCAAACTATACATTTAGCCCTTGAGCTTACCCAGCTCGCGCGAGTTGGTCCACAACTCAGTACTCAGTAAATATAAGCCCCTGAACTTTGAAAAACTATGCGAGTTAGTCCATTAGTTCAGCCATATTGATGGGAAAATTACAAAATTCCTCTTGCTCTCTTTTATTGTGGCACATGAAGTACTCTTAGTTTAAAATCATTCAAATAAACTATCTCCTTTACCTATGGATGAAAGTTTGGGTTGGAAGATCGACTTTGAGTTGAAACTCAATTTTTATAGTATGTCCCTAATCCTATCCCGACCCTATTCCAGTCAAACTCAACCTGACCATAAATCCTACTATTTTATTTTGTGATATTCTGATTGATTTCCATCAATATTTATTTTTTGGCAAATGTGCCTAGAATCATTAAAATAAATTATTGCAACAATAGTGTTGTAGAAACAAACTAGAAGAGGACTTGTAGTCTACTATAGGTCAAGTAAATATGTATGGGTCAATCAAATATACATATTTGTTATAGTACTAATATTATAAATAAAAGAAGTAATAAATAAAAATTATGAGTGATTTCTAAAAATTAATTAATGATTAATTCAAAGTATTGAAAAATTAATTTGGTAAATATAAAATATGTGACATAAAATCAAAGACCCAACATTTTTAATACGCTAAGGGAAAGTTTGATCCTGCTCCATTTCTTGTTTAGTAAATTCAAGATATTTAAATATAAAATATGTGACATAAAATCAAAGACCCGACATAAAAAATAATTACATAAAGAATAATTAATTCTTGCTTTTTAAATATCTTGATTTTAGTAAATACGAAATAGAGCAGGATCAAACTTTCCCTTAGCCGATTAGAAATGTTAGGTCTTTGATTTTATGTCCGATATTTTATATTTACCAAATCAATTTTTCAATGCTTTGAATTAATCATTAATTAATTTTTAAAAATCACTCATAATTTTTATTTACTACTTCTTTTATTTATAATATTAGTACTATAACAAATATGTATATTTGATTGATTCATACATATTTGCTTGACCTACAGAGGACTACGAGCCCCTTTCTAGGTTGTTTCTACTATCATTGCAATAATTTATTTTCATGATTCTAGGCACATTTGCTAAAAAATAAATATCGATGAAAACCAATTAGAACATCACAAAATAAAATAATAGGATTTAGGGTCAGTTTGGGTTATGACTAGAATAGGGTCAGGATAGGATTAGAGACATGCTATAAAAATTAGGTTTCAACCCAAATCTGATCTTATAATCCGAACTTTTATCCCTAGGTAAAGGAGATAGTTTATTTGAATGATTTTAAACTAAGAGTACTTCATGTGCTATAATAAAAGAGATCAAGAGGGCTTTTGTAATTTTTCCATCAATATGATTGAGCTAATGGACTAACTCGCATAGTTTTTCAAAGTTCAGGGGCTTATATTTACTGAGTACTGAGTTGTGGACTAACTCGCTCGAGTTAGCTAAGTTTAGGGGCCAAATATATAGTTTGGCCTTTTTTTTTTATTCCAAAAAGTGTTTGGAACAGATGAAAAAATATCTTGAAAAAAAATTGATTTTCAATTTGTTTTATTCTTTCTTTTAATGTCTGAATTATTTAATTTTCTTCTAAATGTAAAAAATTGATTTCTTGTTTAAAGAATTTATAATGATTTTCTTTGCTGTGTATCATGTTTATTGTTTGAATATATGAATTTTATAGTATTTTAATACTCTTTTATTAAATAGAAAAGGTGAAAGGAAACTATTAATTCTCTTCCTAGAGCATTAAATTTTATATCGAAATGGGTTATGTTAAAAGGATATAGTGAAGTAATAAAGGGAGTTCCAAGAACTATATTAGTGTTAAGATTTTTAACTAAAATAAAAGGCATTTTGAAGCATATTTCATTATTGCATACTTTAATATTACTTATTTTATATTTAACATTTAGTTTTCAACTATTAGCATAATGTAGTTCTTCAGTGGTTTTTTCATAATGTTTAGCGGGAATTAATCCTTCTTGAATATAATTTTGATCTGCACCTGTATCTACTAATGCTATTGCTTTAACATGATATTCATTATTTATTATTAAGTTTATAGAAATGTACCATTTATGATAATGTATTTTTGATATTATATTTATGAATTCATCATTTTGTTCTTGAATTTTTATTCCTTAATTTTTTGTTTTGGCTTCTGAACTTAAAACGGTTTAGACTTCAAATTCTAATATTTTTTGTTTAAAATTTTGATTTTCTTCTTTTAATTCTTTAATTTCTTGTTTTATTATTTTTACTTCATTATGAAGATCTTGTAGTGTTGGAGTTTTTTATTTTTTAAGTTTTTCTAGGATTTCTGAAAATTTATAAGGTTCTAATTCAGACTTAGGAGTTTCTTCTTGAATTATTAAATTTTAAAATTTTTCTAATGATTCTTTCCTTATTTTTGGGTTTTCAATTTTTAAGATTAACTTAAGAATTTTTTATTTATTAGAAGAAATTATGTCTATACATTGACATTTTTCAAATCCACAACCTTTGATTTTAGAGTAATCTTTTTCCTCTTCTTCTTTAGAAGTACTGTAAAGTTCATTAATTTCTAAAGTTTTAGAATGAGTACTTGATCTTTCTTGATTAGATTCAAATTCGAATTCTAATAATAAAAGGTTAATCGTTTGGTCTTTTAATTCTTCTGATATGTCTAAGTTATTTATTTTATTTTTCATCTTGCATTCATTTAATGTTGCTAATATTTTCACTGTGTCATGTAGGAAAGACCAAAGTTATAAGAAACTTTAGGGGGTTTTTAATGGGTGACTATTAACCCATGTGTCTTAGCATTTTGGTAAAAAAAATGCATTAATGTCCTCTCATAAATAGATAGCCCATTAATTGTTTCCATTTATGAGCTATTTTAACTTGGCTTGAATGAGCCTATTAATTGTTTCCATTTATTAGCTCTTTTTACTTATGATTGAATAAGCTCATTATTTGTTGGCTAGTTATGTTAAATAGCTTGCTAAATTTAGGGGAAACACTTTAGGGAGATTTCCTAGGTCAGAAGAGGGGTAATATATATATTGTGGGTAATGGTTAATTAGAGTTAAAAGACTTGTGTTAAAGGTATATGTATATAACAAATTATTTGGATAACACACCCTAGAAACTTTGTATCTATATGTGTTTAGTATATTTGGTTATGTTTGTTTGGGTCAGTAGTTGGGTGCTTTATAATTTTGGTAGTTTAGCTTCTTATTTCCTATTTCCATTGTTTGTTTGCTCTAGCTAAAATTGAGTTTACCATAGTCTGATACTTAACTCATTGACATTGCACACTTGAGAATGAGTTTTCAATTAAGCTTGGGAAGGTATCTTGTAAACTTCTTTCATACAACACACACATTTCAGATCTTGTCATTTTCACTGGACAGATAGAGATTGACATAGGTTCATACCTTTATAGATTTTTTAAAGTTAAATAGAGATGTGTCACTAATTCTAATGCTAGAATTTGCAGATTTTGCTCGAAATCATAAGAGTGAATGAATGATTGGTAAAGGAGATCAGAAAAAGAAATCGACATAACAATGGCTCTACTACTGGTTTTTCACACTTCAAATATTGTTAATGGCACTAAAAATGGTGATTGGCTGCAGTTTGGTTGTGGGTTTTGGAAGATGATTAAAGAATCATGACTAAAGAGATAGATTAAAGGTGGTTGAATTTTTTAGAATCATGATTGGCTAATGGGGAAATTTAGGGGAGATTTGTGAATATTGGGATTTTTAAGTGCTCGTGGTAGAATAGTAATTTGCATGATTTTATAAATGAGTGATGTGATTGTTTGATTTCTAAGAATTAAAGTTAAGTTATCAAATTATGTATTTTAGGATTGTGTCATACGACATAAGCCAGACTTACATAAGTAGTACTTATAAAATTTTACATTCTACTAAAAACATAGCTTGTTTTGGAAGAAAACAAAGGTCTTAGGGCTAACCTTAACCTTAAGGCTAAAGTCAGGAAGTTAAAAGGGCAGGTTGCCTCTTCATATTAAATTAGGAGGATTAACGTTAATTAAAGTGTACCCATCAAAGAATTAATTAAAATTAGAGTGCCAAACACCAAACTCGCAATTAGAGTTCAACTCACTACAAGTTGCAGGCAAGGGAATGGTCCAAATCTTCTACCCCATATTTCCCTCCTACCCACCTCATCCACCACTCATTCAAAAGCATACATATACCTTTTTGTTATACTTTATCTTTTTTAATACTATGAATGATATTTCCCAAGTCCAATAATTTATCTTTATCGCTAGGTGCTCCTACACCCCAAGCATTGAGATTAACTTAATGTTGCCTGGCCAAGCTTTCGAGTTCACCAGAGCTCCACAAGTTATGTTGCATTGAACCTTTCATGAGTTCACCCTCAGTGGGTTAATTTCTAATTGCATTAGCGTCTTCATTTCCTTTACATGCCTTAAGATTATCTCTAAAAAATTTTTGAAATTGCTTTACGATGGTGACACCCTATCCCTCCGGCACAACCAAGTCCTCTTACAACAATCTTTATAACAATCTTTCAAAATCATTGACAATTTTATGATGACATTAACTTTGACGATCGAGAGTTTAAATTCACCTATTGATTCAATCAACAGTACTAAAAAAGTGTCAAGCCCAAATCATCATCATCATCTTTACGAGCAAATGACATTGGGCTACCTTAGATCAATTTAGTATATCTTCAAGAAAACAACAAAAAAGGAAAAAAAAAACAAAGGATTTGTGGAACAAGTGTAACGGTAAGCAAGTTCTGTAGGGTATAAGGGCTCTATTTGATGGCTCGTATGTGTGCGTCTATGGATTATGTGGTTGTTGAATTTTTCCCCCAAGCATAAGCTAATATCATCTTTTTGGATTGTCTAATTCTGTAGCAAACTTATCCGGCCATGATTTCACCATCGGTGGCATCGTGGGCTCTCGCATGATGTGCCCATTGCAGTCAACCTATTGAATCCTCATAGAGGTTGATTAATAAAAGATCCAAAGCGGTTAACTTCACTATTATGTTGAATTTACCAAGTCATTTTTTTTTGTTAGACCCTTATCATCAAAGGCTGAAGTTGATTCTTTATTTGAATTTGTAGGGTAAAAAGATGAAGATGAAGAAGTAAGAAAGAAAGAACACAATCTTTCTTAAATGAAAACTTGCACAAATTCTATTGAGAGGTCAAGGTTGAGTTAGTGGCTCAGCTTTGATAATGACGGGAAAACAGTGTTAAAGTTATTATTATTATTATTATTATTATTGTTGTTGTTGTTGTTGTTTTTTTTTTTATTTAAAAACATTACAAATGTAGGGATCTATGGAGTACATTGAGAAAGTTAAGGGAAAGTGACTATTGCACGAAAGTTGGAGGACTTTGACTACACTTCACTACTGTAAAGAGCCAAAGCTAGATGACCCTGCCCAAATCTTGACCATATTTATGGTGTTTCTTATACTTTTATCAGTTAGATTAGGCCTTGTTAGAGAACAGCTTTTTTAATTAGCGTTAGAGTTTTGTATAATTTATTTAATGGTTATAATAAAAATGTTAAAACTAAAAGTTAAAAGCTATTATTGAATAAATTTTTTAAAACTCTAATACTAGTCGCTGACACTAATGCCAAATGGTTCTTAGTCGTTCGAAACTTAAGTTAACTTTTGTAGTAGAGGGCACGTGTAAATCAAACTATGAGTCTGAGATGAAATTCGGGATTTGGACTCGGAAGAAAAGGCCGCTCGCTTTCCAAGTTTCCAGTTTTGACCACCAGTAATTACCAAAAACAGTTTAAGATTTTTTCGTTTTTGTTGAACCGTCCCCAGGTCTAGGGCTCTTCCTCCCTCCAAGCTTCTCTTTTCAATTTATCCGCGTTTCATATCATCGTCCCTCTTTTTTTTTTTCCCTCTAATGATTACTGATCACAAATCTTCATTTTTCATCTTTCTCTACTGTTTCCTAAGATTTCGATTTTTTTCGTGTTTTGCCTAAAAATCCACTTTGATCTTCTGTTCGGCACTCAATGCCGTTCGAATTCTTGTTGGTCCGTTGCGATAGTTCTCTTTCTTGTTCGATGACGCGCGGAAGAAGATTCTTTTGATTTTTTGACGTGAGGAAGAAAGATTTCATCTTTATGTGGGAAAAGGATGAAGCTGTCGGTGCGAGTAATCGAAGCGAGAAACATACCGCCCATGGACCCGAATGGGCTCAGTGATCCGTATGTGAAGTTACAATTGGGGAAACAAAAATTCAGAACGAAAGTGATCAAGAAGTGTTTGAACCCAAATTGGGGGGAGGAGTTCTGTTTCAAGGTGGAAGATTTGAACGATGAGCTTGTGATATCTGTCTTGGACGAGGACAAGTATTTCAATGATGACTTCGTTGGGCAGCTCAGAGTGCCGGTTGGGCAGGTTTTTGATGCTGAGAGCAAGTCTCTTGGAACCACTTGGTATTCTCTCCAACCCAAGAACAAGAAGCCCAAGAACAAGGAATGTGGTATGTTAATGGGATGTTATGGACTTTTATTGATGTATGCTCCTGTGTCCTGTGTTCTACTGCTGTTTTCTGTTGATGGGTACTTTAATTATAGTCCTTACTGAATCCTGAGTGATTAGGCAAAACTATAATGCTAATGATAGAGCTTGGCATGTCTTCTGTGGCGAATTGATTGGTTTTGGTGTCACTATTTCTTCTTTTGCGTGATTGTTAAATTTTCACCGAGACTAGATGTATACGATTGTAGAAGGTAATGTCTCCCTGTTTTGAAATATTGGTTTCTGTAAATTGTTGCTCCGAAGTTTCCTCATTCTCTCTAAAAATCTTTTAAGTTTTTCTGAGAAAATGGTTCATAGTGCTACTTATGCTTTAGTTAGTTGAAAATATGATCCTGCCATATCTTTTGTGCTGTTAATTTCTATATACAGGTGTATTTCCGTTTTGCTGTGTTCCCTTCTGCATTGAGTGAGTGAGTGGGTAACAATTTCTGTCTTCCTAGATTTTGCCGTTGGATCTCTTCACGGCTTGGCTGTATCAGTCAATAATGTACTGACCACAATTCTCTTTTCTTTTTTGCTATCTGATCTGAGCTGCAGGCGAAATTCTTCTGGACATCTCTTTTACTCAGAACAACTCAGTCCTGGATATGGTTAGTAATGGTGGTAATTTGTTACAGTCAAGGAAGTCTGGTGATATAACTGGTGAAGCTCTCTCGAATAGCCCATTAAACACAAATTTACCTCTGAAACAAGAAGATAACCTACATTCTAAGGAAGAGAAGTCTTTTAGTCAGAAATCACTTGCTGGTCGAATTGCTCAAATATTCAATAAAAATTCAGATTCAGTACAATCTAGTAAAAGTCTTGATCTCTCACAGTCTGTTTCATTCCGAAGTACTGATTCATCAGATGTTGTTGAACCTCCAAGACTTGAGGTAGTGGATGAAAATTTGGAGGAGGATCAGCCATCCAATTGTTCATTTGAAGAGGGAATGAAAACCATGGAGTCAAGAGATCAGGGAAGTGAAATTCCTAGCAATTTACCTGGTGGAGTCCTTTTGGATCAATTATATGTGGTCTCACCAGCAGATTTAAACTCTCTGCTCTTTTCACCTGACTCTACTTTTCCTAAGTCACTAGCTGAAGAGCAGGGCTCTACAGATTTGCAGTTAGGAGCTTGGAAATTTGAAAGTGGTGGTGAGGGCTTGAAGAGAGTTATCAGTTACGTTAAGGCTCCGACTAAATTAATTAAGGCTGTGAAAGCCACTGAAGAGCAAACTTATCTAAAAGCTGATGGGAAAGCTTTTTCAGTTTTAGCAAGTGTGAGCACACCAGATGTCATGTATGGGGGCACCTTTAGGTGTGAAGTTCTTTACAGCATTACTCCTGGACCAGAGTTGTCATCAGGGGAGCAATCTTCACGATTGGTGGTCTCATGGAGAATAAATTTTTTGCAGAGCACCATGATGAAAAGTATGATAGAGAATGGAGCTCGACAAGGTCTGAAGGACAGCTTTGAGTCCTATGCTACCCTACTTGCTAAGATGGTTGAGCCAGTTGATTCCAAGGATATGGGATTAAATAAGGAACAGCTTTTGAGTTCATTGGAGGCAGAGCCTCAGTCAGATTGGAAACTGGCTGTACAGTACTTTATGAATTTTACTGTGGCTTCTACAATTCTAATGGGCTTGTATGTACTTGTCCATATATGGATTACAGCACCTAGCCCAATTCAAGGATTAGAATTTGTAGGGCTTGACTTGCCTGACTCAATTGGTGAATTCATTGTGTGTGGTGTTTTGGTTCTTCAATGTGAAAGGGCACTGCATTTAATTTCACGATTCATGCAAGCTAGAGCACAGAGGGGTAATAGCTCTAATATCTGATAATTAGTATATTAATATCTTGTAGTTACACTTTCTATTGTGGTGAACAGGCAACACTAAGGTGCATCAAATTGATTTATGTGGAATTCATGGAATAGTAACTTACATGTCTAGTAATTTAGAATATGGGTAATCATGGAGATATGGTGGTTCTGTGTGTGTTGCCTTAACAATGAATGTGCAATTTTCCTCTGCAATTACATCCTTCTGTATACTTCTCTCAAGAAGAAGCTGCTGATTTCCTTTTGATTTTGAAAAGGCTTTTGTTATCTGCCGTTTTTTATTTTTACTTGTTCTCCTATTTTTTTTTTTTATTTCAAATTCCCTGTCCCAATTCAGGCGGTGATCACGGGGTGAAGGCTCAGGGAGACGGGTGGCTCCTCACTGTTGCATTGATTGAGGGAAGTAATTTAGCAGCTGTGGACTCAGGTAGCTTTTGTGATCCATATGTGGTGTTCTCTTGCAATGGTAAAACTCGAACCAGCTCAATTAAGTTTCAGAAATCAGATCCTCTGTGGAATGGTGAGTTCTATTCTGTTCTTTATATCTTGAGCGTAAATAACCTGTATTGCCATATTTAGATGGAAAGTTGATTGTTACCTTTTCTGCTCTTTGTAGAAATATTTGAATTCAATGCAATGGATGAGCCTCCTTCTGTGCTTGACGTGGAGGTTTATGATTTTGATGGACCTTTTGATGAAGCTAGATCTCTTGGACATGCTGAGATCAACTTTGTCAGATCCAATGTATCAGAACTGGCTGATATATGGATTCCTTTACAAGGGAAGGTGGCACAGGCATGCCAGTCTAAGCTGCACCTTAGAATATTTTTGGACAACACAAGAGGTGGAAATGTCGTTATGGAATATTTGACTAAGATGGAAAAAGAAGTTGGGAAGAAGGTGAGTATTTAGTTATTCAAGTCTTGAATTTAGAGATTTTAGGTTTTCTCATGTTTATATAATATGTTTGCAGATAAGTGTGAGGTCGCCACAAACTAATTCAGCTTTCCAGAAACTCTTTGGTCTTCCGGCTGAGGAATTTCTTATCAATGACTTCACCTGTCACTTGAAACGCAAAATGCCTCTGCAGGTTCTCCCTTTGGACTATGCTTTTCCTTTCTCTCTGAAATCTTCTTATAACAATGACAGTGAAAATAACAAACAGAGTTCTTAAAACTCTTTGTAGAGATGGTTATTTTTCTGGGATATAATCATTAGGTAGAGATCAGTTTCTGCCCCATTAATCTGCTGTTTGTCTATATGCAGGGTCGACTATTTCTTTCAGCAAGAATAATTGGGTTCTATGCAAATTTATTTGGACGCAAGACAAAATTCTTCTTTCTATGGGAGGATATTGAAGACATTCAAATTTTGCCTCCCTCACTATCTTCCATGGGAAGTCCAGTAATGGTAATGACTCTCCGTCCGGGCAGAGGTATGGATGCAAGGCATGGGGCAAAGACTCATGATGAGGAAGGAAGGCTGAAATTCCATTTCCAGTCCTTTGTTTCTTTTGGCATAGCGCAAAGGTAAATAATGAAATATATGATTCTAATGCCTATGTCCTAAAGTTCTAAACAACTTATTTAACCCCCTTTAATAGGAAATAATTAAAATTAATTATGGGATGTAGTTGATTTTTTAATATTGAGAAAACTAAGGGGGTTCTCATAATCACACAACTCCATAACTTGAGTGAAATTCTTTCTCCCTCTTTCCAGAATTCCATTCTGGTGGTCTCCATTTCTTCCACTTTATGCTTTTTTTATCTGCCAATTTTAAAATCTTGTTCTCCATCTCCCTTGTGCATGTGTTTAAAAATTAAGCACATTGTGATTCTTGACTTAAGGGGAAGATTTTATATACTGATGGTTGTTGCTGTGGCTGTTTGTATGCAAGGTTTTAAGTTTTCTACTCTCACAACATAAATGTTAAGAAATGTTCTCTTATCTATAATGTTTTTAATATCCAAGGAAAATTTTGACTTCCTGTATATAAAAGGTTTGAGCATGTGTGAGTATTCTGTTTCATCTTCATGAAATTTGTCAATTTTTACATAGTTGCTAAATTTCTGTTGATGTAATGCATTTCCAATGTTTGTTTATGTGAGTTGGTGTCATTCCTTTTACTTATCAGGACTAGCAATCATTGCAGCCTCATTACATGGTTAAGCTCTCAGAAGTGTAATTCTTGTGTTATAGCTTGAGTCTACATTTCTCTCATGGAAGTTCTAAAGATACTAGTAATAAAGGGATAGGATTATTTTTCCATTTGAGAGTTAGATCGTCTTTAGGAAATAGATTGCATATGCAAGATCCTATTGAGAGGGGTTCAAATTGATAATAGTAACAGAATGTTTATTTTGAGTGTTGGACATGCTTTTGAAAGAGTGCATATTGACCTGATGCGCAAGTGATGGAAGTTTCAAAGCATTGTGTTCCATTACTCTAGCAAAGGAGACTGGGGAAGCCTGCTATGTTAAGTTTCCAAAAATCGGAATTTTAGAAAAGGTGTTATTAGTCTTATCTTAACTTCAAGGTTATGTATGCTGCACAGAACAATCATGGCATTATGGAAAGCTAGATCCTTGAGTCCTGAGCAGAAAGTGGAAATAGTAGAAGCAGATTCAGAAATGAAGGGTCTTCAATCTGAGGAGAGTGGTTCCTTCTTAGGGCTTGAGGATGTTAGCGTGACTGAGGTCTATTCTGCTGCTCTACCTGTTCCTGTAAGCGCTCTCCATCTATTTGTGTGGGTTCGTTTATGTTGTTATTCTCCATTCTGCTGATGGACATTTCCCATTTCCTTTTGGCCTTTGGTGATTATAGACTAGCTTCTTCATGGAGTTATTTACCGGGGGTGATTTGGAACGTAAGGCTATGGAGAGAGCTGGTTGTCTCAACTATTCTTGCAGTCCCTGGGAGTCTGAGAAAGCTGATATATATGAAAGGCAAGCATATTATCGATTTGATAAATTTATATCCCGTTATGGAGGAGAGGTGACAAGTACTCAGCAAAAGTCCCAACTCCCTGATAGAAATAGTTGGCTTATTGAAGAAGTTGTGACCCTCCACGGTGTTCCTTTTGGGGACTATTTTAATGTAAGTATGATTGCGGGAACTTAATTGCTTGCATGAATGCGCATGCATATGAAATTTTGCAACTTCTCCTTTACTTGATTTACATTTTATCCTCCCATGTTTGACTTTTGTCTGCTTTTGTGTGCAGATCCATGTCAAATTTCAAGTAGAGGACTTGCCCTCAAGATCTAAGGGATGTCAGGTTCGGGTATATTTTGGAATGGCATGGCTTAAAAGCACGCGTCACCAGAAAAGGATTGCTAAGAATATTCTCGTAAATCTGCAAGATCGCTTGAAGGTAATGTTTGGTTTTGTGGAGAAGGAGTATCATGCAAGATAGGGGAAAATCTTCATCACTTTCCTTTTCTCCAATTTTGTGCAACGGCTGGAAACTGTATTTTCTGTATTATAAAATGTGACGGCAATGTATCCAATTGGTAATCTGGTTGAGTGGGGCTGGTGCTTCACCTCACTGATCAACATCAGGAGTGCTACTGATTTGGGGTTTGCCGAGATGCGTTTACTAATGAATTGGAGACTCCAAAGCTACCCTCAGCCTTGAGTTCACCTGAAAGCCGAGTTTCCGGGATCTGGCTGTGTATCTTTCTGTTGATGGAGTTATTTACCTTTTTGAGATTATAGTCCATTGTTATGATAATGTGGCGTAGTTGGATAAGTTAATGTAGCATACGATTATAGGAGCTCATTTTTCCCGCAATTTTGGGTAAATATACTAGCAAGTATTTGTTGCCTGTAGAATTGTAGTCTTGGCAAGATCAGTAGATCTTAATGTTGTAAGGTATGCGCTCATTTTTTTCCCAAGATTTGTTAATGCAGCAGTTTTACTTTGTTATATATAAGCCAAAACCAGGTTAAGTTTGCAGTGATAATTTCGCTTAGGAAAGGATAGATTTATTATTCCTGGTTGGGTGTACATGCATCTTTTATCCCAGGACAATCTATATGTAGCATTAATTTGTTCTGGGGAAGTTTGTTTCTAATTCGACGTAGAACAGAGGGTAAAAATCACCATCAGTCCCAAACCTCTAGTTACTATTGTAAATTGGTCCGCTGTCCTATCTCTATTTCATTGTAAATGGGTCCAATCTTTATACTTCTATGTGTATTAGTCCCTAGTCATATGAAAGATTGAATTGACATAGAAACTCAATTTATATAGGAAACTTGGTATTTTAAATGGTCTATCAACTCTCAAAATATTATGACACAATTTGAATTTGATGAAAAATAGTTATCAAACAACTTGAAAAGGGAGATTTAGTAATGAATATTAGTGACAATTAGCTGTTACTAATACTAAATCAGATGTCACAATGGTCAGCCGTTGCTAAACTTGCCGTGGCTAATTTACTCGCTGTTAATAATTTAGTGACCTTTGCAAATATGATGGTCGCTAATTTCCCGGAACCAGCATGATATTGGTGAATTAGCAATGGTTAACTGTTGCTAATATTTTTATGAAGGCAAAGTCATCACTATGTTTATTAAAGATTAACAGTTACTAAATTTGTCCCATTAGCTACTTCTGGCATTGGCTAAAATAAATAAATGGTAAAATAATACTTTTTACTCTTATTCTTCAATCACAGACAGTTTACCCGTCATTCTCGCCGACCTCACGCATCAAACGCGTCTGTCTCGCCGACGACGAATTCTGATTCGTCTTCTTCTCCCGCTGCTCCGTTCTCTCTTCTTGTTGCAAATAACCTTGCAAACCCGTCTGTTTCTCCTCAAGCGGACGGCCACCAACGGCTCTCTTCTCGTTCGCCCTTGCTCCTGGATAACCATCGCTCCTACCTCTTTCCCGTTTATCTCTCTCACCGATCTCGCGAACGGCTGGGTTCGACGGATTTGGGACGCCATCGTCGACGAAGATCGCGCCCGGCTCGACGGATTTGGGACGCCGTCGTCGACGAAGATCGCGAACGGCTGGGTTCGTCGAATTTGGTAAGCCTGGGTCGACGAAGATCACGCGCTTCGCTCGACGGAGGGGCTGGGCTCGACAGAGCGCGACTGGGGTCGATGGAGCACCTGCACGCGGATGGGCTCGACGGAGTCCCTAGGTCGATGGAAATCGGAATCTAAGGGAGGGCAGCGAGGGCGAACGGCGGGGGTGGCTATTTCGAGTCGTCGGCGGCCAACGATGGTGAACGGTGGGATGGAAGACGAAGAGTTGAAGGCGCCTTGGGATGAAGGTGAAGAAAATGCACAAAAAGTGGAAAAGTGGTAAATTGCACTTTTTGTCGAAGGCACAGGGGGTTGGAAGGGTGAACGGCAGGGTGTTTAAAATTTTTTGAAATTAGTGAATGCACCCATCACTAATTTTTTTTTCAGACTTAGTGAAGGCTAATTATCATTAATTAGTGAGAGTAAGCCCTTACTAAATTTAGTGATGGTTAGTTGTTGTTAAATTAGTGAGGATAAGCTCTCACTAAAACCGTCATTATATTAGCAAGAGCAACCCGTCGCTATATTAGCGATGACAACAATTTAGTGACTGTAAACTACAAAATAGCAATTGCTAACTCTCATTATATGTAAGCCTACACCATTTCAAATATAATTATTTATTTTAATAATAAGTCAAAGCTACAATGAAATTCTAAAATACAAAATAATGGATAAATATAACTATTCATTTGTCACTAAATATGTTTAAAGAAATAATTTTTCAATTATTTTACTTAGTCAATTAAACAAGTCAGAATAAATTAGGAGCCCATGGGAGTCCATGATGTAGGCAGATTTAAAAAAAAAAACCTTAAAAAAAAACTAAAATGTAAACTAACATAATTAATTTAGTTAGCTAGACTTAATAAAAACTAAAATAAAATATGAAAAGCTTAACAGCACATAAGTAATTGATAGCTTAAGTATTTTTTTTTGAAAAATAATAAATAAGATGAAAGAATATTTTAATCATAAACAAAATTTATCATAAATAATAATCTATATTTTGTAATAGACACTAAATTAGCGAGGGCAAGCCGTAGCAAAAGTTAGCGATTGCTAATAATCGCTAAATTAGCAACGACTAGTTGTCACTAAGTTAGCGAGGGCAAACCTTCACTAATTATTGCCATAATTTAATGATGACTAGCTTTCGCTAACTTAATGAGGGCATGTCGTCACTAACTCTGGCTAGAAGTTAGTGACAACTAGCTGTTGCAAAACTTTTATAAGATTTTAAGGTACACATCTCCATTGCATTACTTATATTCAAAAAAGTTACTTATGTTAAAATGGATGACAAGTTAACATAAAAAAATGATTAATACGTGAAAACTCCTACGCAGCTAGCGTGGGTAAGTCGTTTTTAATTGAGGCGTACTTTAGTGATGACTTGCTATAGATATTTCATCGGCTTTTAGCAGGGGCTACGTGTCACAAAATTCAGAAGAGACTTAGTTAAGGCTAACCGTTTTTAGAGAGGTCAAGTCATCACTAATTTTAGCAATAGTTAACCGTCACTAAATTAGCGAGGGTAAGCCGTCGTTAAAATTTACTGTCGCTAAAATTTAGCGATAGACAACCGCCATTAAACTTTCATCAAACTTTTAGTGACTATTTGCCATTGTTAATTAGTGACTGTTTTTAGTCGTCGCTAATTAAACCATCGCTAAATGGCTTTCTTCTAGTAGTATAGGAGATTGAACCAGGGGAGCGGGGAATTGAACCTTGAATCTATTAGTAACAAATGACAAGTCTTAACCATTAGGCTAAAGTTTTGATTATTATCAACTTTCTAAATTCTAATTTAAACTATTCAGTTATTGATTTTTTGTAAATTTAAAATGTGCCATAATTTTGAATAATTAATAAAAAAAATTTACATTATCTGTTTTTGTCTCTCAAAATTAGGTTTTTATGTCAACTCAATCTTGTTTAAGGCTAAAGATAAATATGTAATGAATTGTAAATATTTGAGAATAACGTATAATAAATGAAGGTTGATGACCAATTCATGATGATAATTAAATATTGGAGACCAATTATGCTATTTACCTATTCTGAATATTTTGACAAAATTCATTCTAAGGCCAGATGGATAGTAATTATGTCACCAACAACAAATGTCGGTGATAAATTTAGAATGCTCATATCATGATTGTTGATTCAAATCTGTCACCAATATCTGTCATCGGGGATAAAATAATTTTTTAGACCTCAATGCACGATCTTCCAAAATAGTACATACTTAGTGTCAAATTTGTTTATTTTGTTTTTGTTGACACTCTGAGATTCTTTAACTTTTAGATTTTGAGTCTTATATTTTACAATGGATATAATACACATATATCTAATTAGACATAACATTAATTTTACATTTTTACCCCTTACTATTGTAAAAAATTTCCAACACACTTTAAACCCTATGGGTACGAATCCCAGAACAAACAACCATCTCCTCATTCACCGAGAACCACCACAAATCTGACTCCCACCTACTGAGTAGGGACAAAGTCGGAGCGGTGACCGAAGCGAGATGATGCCAGTAATGGCGACCAGAGGAGGTGAAGCTAGGAGTAGTGATCAGACGAGGCGGAGGATGGGGATTTAAGCGGAAGATCGGTGACAAGAATCAGTGATTTGAGGCAAGGCAATGCTGATCCGAGGTGAGGTAGCGCTGATCTGAGATGAGTCAGCATGATCTGAGGTGAGACAACAAGATTCGATGGGAGTCAAGGCGAGGCGAGGCGAGGCACAAGGTGAGGCGTGGTAGGGTGAGGCGAAGCCATGCGCGAGGCATGGCGGAGCAAGGCGAGGCTAGGCATGAGGCAAGGCACGAGGCGAGGCAAGGCACGAGGCGAGGCAAGGCCAGGTGAGTGATGAGGGGAGCCTAAGCGAAAGGGAGGGCGGGCTGTGGTTGTGGAAGGACGGTTGCGGTGTGGAGGGAGGGTTGCAGATGAGAGATGACGATTTATTTTCTAAAACAAAAATATATTTTTGTTAGTTATTATTGTTTAGACACTTTTGTATTGCACTTTAGACATTTTTAAATTTTTATTTAAACACTTTTTTATTCATTGAATCATATACCTTTATTTAAACATTTCTTTAAATATTTACACATTTTTACATTTTTATTTGAACACGTTTATATATTTAGTTAGCCACTTATTTTAATTATTTCAGATATTTATTTTCTAAAGATAACAAATTATTCACAAGTTATTTAGTCAGACACTTTTATATATTTCTTCAGACATTTTTCAATATTCAATTAGGCAATTTTTACTTATTGATTCAGAAGTTTTTTTAATTATATTTTAAAGATAATAAATTGTTCACAAGTTGATTTAGTCATTTTTTGTTCAAACGCTTTTACATGTTTATTTAGATATTTTTCAATATTCAATTAGACAATTATTCTTATAGTTTTAGACGCTTTTAATTTAATATTATAATCATTTATTTTATATTACTTTGTAGACACTTTCACATATTATATTAGACACATTTACATTTTATTGCAAACACTTTTGTCGTTCAAAAGCAACAAGAACGTGACTTGGAGGCAATGATCGGAAGCAAGATTTGCAGGTGATCAACACAATCCGGTGAGTGATGACGAGATCCGGCAAGTGACGATAAAATCCAGTAAGAGACGACGAGATATGGACGTAAGTAGTTGTGAGATCTGGAGGTAGATGATGACTACAAGATTTGGAGGCGGTGACGGTTCGTTGGAAGAGAAGGAGGAGGCAGCGTCGGCAGCGGCAGAAGTGGCAACAGAGGTGAGGTTTCAAGGGTGAGGGTGAGTTTTGGTCCAAAGGCAAATTAATCAATTTATTTATTGAGTTATGGGTTATATATAGGGAATTAGAGATAGATTAGTATGTCTATAATATAATAGCTACTTATATTTGATAGTTTTTTTCAGAGAGAGAATCTTCCTAATGTATCTGTGTGCCTTTAAAAAAAAAATTAAGAGGAAACTATAAAACGACTTCATCAAACTTGGAAAGAAATTCTTTCTTGTTCATTCAATATGACATACAATGGTGTTCTTATTGAGGGAATTTTGGAAAGATTAATTGTACAACTGAACGATTTTCAAACGTAGAAACTATGATAAGTAAGCATGGTGTGCAAGTTAGATAGCTGTACTTAATTAAAACAACAGGGTCCAATGTAAGCAGCGATTATATGGTAAGCGGCGGAAAGTGGTTTCGTTGGTTCGAATTCTCATATTTCCTTGCGGGTTTTCCTCGATCCGATAGCTTTTATATTCTAGGAAAAAATTGTATGTATTTATGGATGTGTTAAATTCTTGAAGTGAACTGATCATCAAGCTGAAAACTAACCGAATGAAGTTGAGTAATAGATTAATCATATTCGGCTTGAAATATGTATTGATATTTGATATTTTATTCATATTTAAATTGAAAAGAATATGAACGTGTTTTAAATGAATCAAACTCAATCTGTGTACTTAAATTAAAAGAACAACTTAAAACAGAGGTCGAGCTCAGGTGTTTACAGTTTCACTTCTTTTGTTAGAATTAAAAATAATTCTAAACCTGCAAGTTCAATTATAAAAGCCAATGCTACAAGATGACGTCCCACAAAAATCACTGAAATTGAAATGAGGGCCTCTCAAGTTCAAACTTTCTACTAATTATTTGACCGAGAAATTTATCAAATTCTGTATAAATGCAGCACTCCTCCAAGAAAAAAAAAATAGTTTGGGTATGGAATGTAGATATATAAGGTGGGGCGAAAAGGATACGGTGGGTGTGCATACAATAGCATACAACTTGAGCAACTGGTTGTCGGGAGACAAAATCGGGAGATGTATCAAGTCTGGATATGAGATGAATCAGCTAGGTCAACAATGGCAACTGTATAGAGCAACAAGTCCGTTTAAGGACAAAAGGGCTTCGAATCACTTTTGACCATAAAGTGGTTGGTAGAGGCAAAGATCTTTGCCTGTATAAATTGGAGATCACAGGACAAGGCCAGTCCATCTCATACTCTGTAAGTTTTGAGTATTGCAAGGAAGGAGATTATAATGAGTAGGAAGGCGACTATACTTGTTGGGCTGGTGTTGCTCCTGGTACTCGCTTTTGCCGTCACCACGACGGCAGCGGCTCGGCTGAAAGCATTCGAGAATGCAGCCGATGCAATTCATCCCCAAGGTACGTAATTAAGCACTGTATATTAATCTTTCTCTGAAGGTCTCCAAAATTAAAGGAAGTTGGTTGAATATATAGTCATCCAGACATGTTCGCTGCATTCGCAGGTTGTCGCTGCTGCTACTTCATTTGGAAGCCAACAATCCACTGTGGAGCCACGTGCTGTGGAGAGGGATGTACCTGCACTTAAAGGTAGAAGCTGGCGCGTGCGTGCCTTTGCTCGTCTCCACAAATACCACCATGCTCATCTTAGGCTCTAATAACTGGATGTTGTAATATCCATGAAAGCAGAAATAAAAAAGCTAAACTATTTCTTTTTCCCTTCCTCACAAGGATTTAAGCTCTTGTTTGTCGTCCCTTAGTTGTGATCGTTCCAAATAAATCTGTACAAGACTTCTATACATATATGAAATTCAAAAGAACTACTTCTATATATATAGTTCCTCTCTGGCAACTAGATGGTCCAACCCATGCCAACCTTCTGGAGGCGGATCATCCTACACTCTCCAACCGAAATCAAGCTTTATTCTGGGAGGCTACCAAATGGTCAGCTGCTTGGATTATTTGGCTAAAGAGAAACACTTCCATCTTTTATTCAAAACCATTTAGCATTCATGATGTGCTGGCTGAAATTCAAAGCTTGCCATTCTTATGGATTACAGGCAGGTACAAGAAATTACGATGCTCCTGGTTTGAATGGTGTCACTACCCCTCGCATCATTGCAAAATTACTGGTAGCTTGCTAATGTCTAAATCTTACTGAAATAGGAGTAGTATCTTGGATTGATATTGCCCAGCACCCTGCTGGACTTACCTTTGGTTGTACTCTATTTTTTATTAATATATTGTTGGCCATTAAAAAAATGTATATAGTTCCTCTCTGAAACGCCATGGTTGATAAGGAAAAAAATGCAAGACAACGCAAAAGATGAACAGCAATAGGCTGCAATACAAATGGAAAGGCCTCACTTACATATAAATTCAATCTTCATTCAAACTATTGTGAGATCTAAATCTTAAACAAGGCTTCTACGAAGTTATCAAGGGCGATTCCATACTTCATTGGCGACTTGCTGGAGCTCGAGGTTCTTTGCAATAAAATTGACTCAGTGATGGCATCGGCGCCATTATCAGGGGTGAAGTGGAAGGAGACTAGGGAGTTAGCCAGGGCGGAGGAGAGGCAGGAGGGATCGGAGGGAGATTTAGAGAAGAAGATTAAGTTTGGGCAAATATATTTTGAGTCTCTAAGATTACGTGTTTGTATCAATTTTAGTATGAAGTTTATTCTTCTTTTAGTATAGTTATTTATTACTATAAAAGAGAAAGTCACATGACAATGTGGGTACAACATAAGTAACTTTTATCCAAAATAAGTAAATAATAGAGAATTTGATGGAAGGGGCTCATATATTATATTAGTAAAGGGACTTTAAGAAGTACTAATTAACGTAAGGGACCATATTAAGACAACACCAAGGGTACTAACATGTGTATTTATATTGCGTATGCACTTTTCGTCCTAATCTTTGATACTATTTACAATTATACTGCCCGGTTTTGGAGACCGATACTTGCTCTTCTACTGTTGTTTATACTACCATATATATACTTCTGAAATTCTATATGTAAATTGTTTGATAATTGTATTAATTTTCATAAATTTAAATTGTCTAATATTTTTAGATAATTAATAAATGGATAAGTCAAACATGTATTCTACCCTTTATGTTTATATATGTTTATATTTCAATACTACCATTCATAACAAAAAATAAGTGAAATGATATCAAATTCCGTGTCCCCCCTAATTAAAATATGTACAAACTCAATGTATAAAAAAGTGAGTGATCTGTATAAATAATGTGTAACATATATATATAAATAAGATTATAGACATATTAATGATATATTCAATAGTATGTACGTGTTCAACCTCCTATTAAAAAATAGTTGTAAACATGTCAAGTCCTGATTCTTGCCGTAATTTAAGATATGTACAAATAGAATAATAGATATGTATGAAATTTGATATATAAAAAAAATGATGGATCTGTACAAAACATGTGACATATTGTACAAATAAGATCAAAGATATATCACAAATATGTAAGTGAATAACATACGATAATAATGTATTTAACATTATTTGTACAAATAAGTTTTTTCTTTTGTATTGTACTATACATATGTAATTATATGTTAGTACCATTCTCTTTATTCATTTATCTATATTACAATATGATACTAAAACTGTTCTTATATTATTTTTGAATGCCTATAATTTCATATCTTTATTCATATCATTTTTCACATGTATGTGTGTGTGTGTGTGTGTGTGTGTACTTGGAAATACAAGCAAAAGTGATTGACCCTAGCCCGAAACTTGACCTAATTTATTGGGTTAGGGTTGGTTCAGTTCATAGGAAAATGAGATTCGGGTTAACCTGAACTCTACCCAACTCAAAGAAGCCAAAATCAGGATGGTTTGAGGCCAACTCGAACTTACTCAATTAACCCAAAATGCCTAACCCATCTACTTTAATCTTTACCCCCGTCCATCTAAGCCTAACCTATAAACAAACTCCTTACTCACAATTAGTCTTAGCCCAACCCAGTTCTCTAACCCTAATTAGGTTTTGAGTCTAAATTCCCCCAACCCTTGCTGTTAAAGACCCAATCTCCTTTCTAGCTTTCCTTGATTCGTATCCAGTCAACCTAAGCCAATTATCTTGTCGTGCTAGTCACTTTATTGGAGATTTTTTATCCTTCATACCCCAGCCTCCCCAAAGTTCCTCAATGCTCTTCATCATCACGACGCCCTCGATCTCCTCCTAAATGCATGCACATTGTCACACCTTGCACGATGTCCTTTGCCTGTCACTATCTTTCTACCTTTGATTTTTTCCTAAACCACACGCATGCAAAGGTTGATCTCCTCCTCACTGCCCCATCGTCAATCTCTTTCTCACCACCTTTGACAATAAGTGGGGATGTAATCACCAAGGATGAACAGCCGACAAGAAAAAATCCATCGCTTTTAAGCTAAAGGCTTTAGATCAATATGAAGTTAGTGAAGCTGGCACAAGAGGAACATAGGAAATGAGGTGGTTGGATACACAAATCCAACTTGGCTTGAACCAACCCAACCCAACCCTAACCCATTTTTTTCGGGTTATTTTTAGTTTGATTGGATGCTTGAATTGGGTCAATTCATGTTAAAAATTGGAGTCTATGAATGACTCCAATAATTTTAGGTCTGGGCCTAAACCTGATCCAAAATCGGAAACTTTTACTCCAAATTAAAAAAACTTAAAGGATTACAATAAAATAAATAAAGCCTATTAGAGTGACTAAATTAGAAATCTAAAATCATTAATGACCAAAATAAGAGATCAAGAAGTTAAAGGATCAAGTTTTGAATTTTTCATAAAGTTACAAAATTTGTTTTGTCGAACGGTTCTTTGTGGCAACGGGTCACAATTTCTTCTCCAAACTCTTTGATCTAAACGATGGGCGGCAAATTAAGTGAGTGGCAACCTAGGCTAGCTTGGACAATTGCTAGCAACAAATTAGATGGCATGATGATGGGAGGCAAATTAAGTGAGTTGGAACCTAAGCTAGCTTGGACAATTGTTAGCAACAAATTAGATGGCGTGGGCATGACTTGATTACGAGGGAGGAATTAGGATTACATATCTGGACGATTCTTCTGTGTCCCCGGCGTACGCGTAAGCCATGCCCTCAAAGTCATTTAATTTTTTCAATCTAGACCCTAAGTTTTAAACTTTGACATTTTTAACATCCTAGTCCTAAAGCTTATTCTTTAACCTATCTCTTTAAAAGAATAAGTAGCTTAACTCTAAAAGTTTCTCTCTCTTAGTAATACAAGATTATTGTTAAAAATCTTTACAGATTATCACCTAAGTCGCATAGCAACAGCAAGGCCCGTGTTAAGTTGAAAGGGTAGTAAAATTGTGTAAAATGTTGACAGATAGCTAAAAAAGAATTTAACATTAATCAAAATATTACTAATGGATAAAATCTTTAAGAGTTTGGTTAAATCCTCTGCAAAGATAGAAGAAGAAGAAGAAAAAGCCCTAGGAAATAGAAAAGTTAAGAATTCTCAAAGTGTTATTATTAGGGATATAGAGAAAAGATTGGATAACTGGAACATACCAAGAATGGACAAATGGGAGGTTTGCCAAAAAGGTAGTTTTGATTTCAGAATGACTTATGCTATCAAAACTGTAGAAAAGACTGTTCCTCTCATGGAGAATGATCATCAATTTGAATTATTTTGTAAATACATGATTAAAGATCATCTAGAACACCATTACAATTATTTAGATGTAGGTTTAGTTCAGATCACGTTAAAACCCTTAACACGAAACAGACTAAATACCTCTGTAATAATTGCTCTGAGAGATCAGAGGCATAACAAGTTTTCTGATTCCCTTTTGGGAATTGTAGAATCAAGTTTATGTGACAGTCCAATATTTTTTAACTGTCACCCTAATTTTACGGTGTCTTTAAAAGATCCTCATATTATGAAAACCTTAACTGCTAATATTATAACATCAGGTTTTGACATGTTAGAAGGATCTCAAAATTTGGCTTTAGTAGACATAATTTATTATAAAGTAATGACAACACAGATTGAGCCAAAGACTCTAAATTATGATACACGTGGAGAAACTTTGCTATTAAAAGCAAATACAGAAAAGTCTAATGTGGTGGTTCCCAAACCAATTAAGTGGAAAGATGTAAAGCTTCTAGAAAAATGAATTTTTCAAAATAACAAGCCTATCAAAACAGTGAAACCACAGGAACTTGAAAGAATAATTGAGTATGACAATGGAGAAGTAGAAATACATTTTAGTAAGGATAGAATTACTAAAATCGATTTCTCAGAATTGGACACTAGAAGAACTCCATCTAGAATTTCTTATAGATCTTCAAAACCATCCTCATCTAGAGCTTCGACTTCACAAGTCCTAGTGTCTGAACATGAAAAATTGGTTGGAGGAGTTAGAGAGTCAACAGAATAAATTTCTCATCCTGTTTACAAAATTGATCCAATAATTATTGAAAAAGATAATTAGGAAGAAATTAGATATGTCTCCATAGGATTTCCAAATCCATGTTTTTCAGACTTTCAATTGAATGCTTTATCAAAAAAATTTAAATTTGACCCTAGAAGTCTTAATGAAGACTATTGGTCAGAAAAGAATGAAACCAAAAAGAAAATGGTTTTTTGATAATTATGCCATAGAAGAAAGAAAAGAAATAAAACATTTATGGTATAAAAGGATCATGAAGAATAAAAAAAACTTAAAATTCTTTAAATGGTTTATTCCTACACTTGTCTTGGATGAAGACTTGGCAATAGATGTCCTAGAAGAAACCTGGTCTACTTACAAGACCAAGGATGGGAAAGAGATCACAACGCCACATCCACCAAATACTGTGTTAACTCTTGGAGAAGATTTAAAAACTAATGCTATTCCTTTTAAGACTCTAGAAACAAATGAAGTAGAAGTAGGAAAAAGAGTAGTAAATACAAAAGATCTTCAAAATGTAATAGAACAGAATAATTACACAAATCTTTATTTACAATCCATAGGTAGCCAAATGAAAAGAATCGAACATGCCATGGATAGACAAAATTTTGGTTTAACAAAATCTTCTATTTTTAAAACAGAGCTTTTGCCAGGAACAACCAAATCCCTTATTAGTTTTCTTACAAAACTGCCAGAATTGAAGTTAAAATTTGATGATAGAATAACAGAACTCGCAAAAGAAATTGCTAAGCTTACGCTTAAAGAAGAACCTGCTAATTAAAAACTAAGGGTGTTCATCCAACTCGCTCAAGCTGCGAAACCGCATAGACCAAACCGAATTAACCCGTTAGCTATGTGGGTTTATGCGGGTTTATGCGGGTTATGGTGCGGTTTGAGTTTTAAAAATTAAAAACTGAAGTATATGTGGTACAGTTCGGGTTTTAATTTTGAAACCCTGTAAACTGAACCGCATTTTTAATAACCTCATAGAAACTTCTGTTTTGAGGTTGAGGAAAGAATTGATGAGCTTGAACAAATTGAATTAGGTAAAATAGTTTCTTTTGTATTTGTTGTTAGTATATTGTCTAATATATACATAATGATACATCTAATTTGTAATTTATTATTCTACAACTTTATAGAATTTTTTTAGGTAACTCAGACATCACTTGTTGTTGGTGTTAATTGATGACCACTCATTCAATGTATATTTTTTCTATGTAAGCATGTTTTCATAATTAAGAATTTATTGTTCATAATTTTAATTCATTTTGAATATCCTGTAACTCACACTTAGTGGTTTTATACAGGTGAATTCAAGACCATTACATATAAGAAGCTAAAATATTTTGAAGTAATTTTGTACTCTAATCAAGCGTGAGCTTTGACAACTTGTGTAACAGGAGCTTTAGACTCTATATATTATCTTTGTATTTTGTAACAAAAAGTCTACTTTGTGCTTGTGATTTTCTAAAATATGGAATTGTTGATATTTCATAAAACTATTTAGTTTTCAAAACAACGTATTAACATTAAAACAAGTGTTTTGAAGTAGCTTAAATTGTTTTACAGAGCTTAAATTGTTTTACAGGATAGACAAGTTAAAACCAGTCAAACCAAACCGCACCAAACCGTATTTTATGCGGTTTGGGTTTTAATTAGAGTTTGTGATAAGCGGTGCGATTTGGTTTTATATTATGTAACCCGGTCACCTATATAGTGCGGTTTGGGTTTAGGGTGAACCCAGTTAAACCAGCATCAGTGAACACCCCTGTAAAAAACAGAAAGGTCTTCAGATTAATGCTCTTGAAGAATCACCAAACATCCAAGAATTAGTTGATTCCTACCACTCTGATCAAGAACCCACTGAACTTAATCGCATTAGTTCTCAAGGGGGGAGACGAGGACCTCTAAGAAGATGACCCTTTCAGACATGGAATTGGAACATAACACATCCGTATGCCCAAACTAGACCATCCCTAGTAGACATACGGTTGGATAATGTTTATGGACCATATTTCATAGAATACAAAGGAGATTTCATCAGAGAATGAAATATAGATGGTTTGTCAGAATATCAAATAATTAACACCATCCAAAACATGATAATGTTCAGCGTAGCTGCTAGAAAACAAGTAGAGAATACTGATCAAGAAATAGCTGAAATGATCCTAACAGGATTCACAGGACAGCTTAAAAATTGGTGGGACAAGTGCCTAACAGAACAGGGTAGGCAAGAAATTAGAAATGCCAGAAAAATTGTCACTACTCAATATGGTAATCAATTAGTCCAGAATAGTGAACCAGATGTGGTAAATACACTTCTTTGCACGATTTATTCACACTTTATTGGTAATACTTCGAGTAAAAAAAGTAGAAATAGCGAGCTTCTATTAAATCTGAGATGCAGAACCCTCTCGGATCTAGAATGGTATAAAGATACTTTCTTTACAAGAGTCTATGAAAGAGAAGACTGTAGATCCTCAATCTGGAAAGAAAAATTTATCCAGGGTCTACCTAAACATTTTGGACAACTTGTAATTGATCAAATAAAAGGTAAAAATCAAGGACAATTAAATTTAGAAAATTATACCTATGGTCAGATAATGGCTGAGGTCAAGGAAGTTGGACTAAAATGATGTCATGAAATGAAATGGCAGAAACATATCAAGCAAGAAAGGCTTGCAGGTCGTAAAGAAATGGGCCAATTATGTGCCCAGTTTGGATATGATGTCCAAAAGCCCTATTCAGACCAAGAACCCAAGAAACACAAGAAAAAAATACAAGCTCTATAAGAAATATAGGAGAAGAAGGTTTGAACAGGTTGAAGAAAAGCCCGAAACCTCAAGAAGATTCAAAAGGAGAAAGCCTACTAAAAACAAAGACCAAAAGATCT
Organism: Aquilaria yunnanensis; assembly: GCA_039654915.1. Classification (NCBI taxonomy): domain Eukaryota; kingdom Viridiplantae; phylum Streptophyta; class Magnoliopsida; order Malvales; family Thymelaeaceae; genus Aquilaria; species Aquilaria yunnanensis. Next base: position 39,920,467 of record CM077600.1, on the reverse strand, counting down.
GTTGGAAATGTGGAAAGCCTGGTCACTTTGCTAACAAATGTAAAACCAAACAAAAAATAAATTCTTTAGAAATCAATGAAGGATTAAAGAAGAGTTTAATGCAGATTCTATTAAATAGCGAAAGTGAACCAGAAGAAATAGAAAATGAGTCTTCAGAAAACTCAAAATCGGAAGAAATAAATGAAATTGGTCTTACAGACAGCTCTGAAGAAACAGAGAGCTGTGGGTCAAACTGTGACTGTGACACTTGTCAGTTACAAAATACTTTTAATAATCTCCAGTTAAATACACTTCAATTGAATGTTTTAACTAAGGAAGATGAAAGAATTCTTGAATTGGCTAAACAAATTGATGACCCAGAACTAAAAAGAGAAATTCTTTTAAAGCATTTTGAAAAGGCTAATGACCAAGAAAATCAAGGTCGTAGAAAGAATTTCAAAAAGAAAATTGATATTAAATAAATAATGAAACCTCCGGTTTATAGTCTTAATGAAATTCTTAAAAGGGTTGAAGAAGCATAGAAGGTTCATAAAGAGCCTACAATAGCAGAATTAGGAAGAGAAATTTTTGACGTTAAAAAAGAAATAAAATCTCTGAAAAATAGAATATAAATTCTAGAACTTCAGAATTTTGAAAACTACTCAAAAGATTTTCCAGAAGAAGAAGAATTAGATCTAGAAGAATCTAGTTTTAAAACAAAAGAGAAAGGTAAAGAAATTCCAGAAACTAGCCTCAAGGAAGATAGTCCAGAAGACTTTGTAATAGAAGAAAAGCCTCTACAAATTAATGAAGTATTCTTTGTGCCAAATCAAAGATTTACCAGTAGAATGACTTTATTAATAGAAAATGAGTTTAAAATAATTGCAATTGTGTTAGTAGACTCAGGAGCAGATAGAAATTGCACAAAAGAAGATATTGTCCCACACCAATACCTTGATAAATCTTTTGGAGCAATCACTGCAGCTAATAAAGAAGTAATGCCAATCAGATTCAAACTTACAAACGTAGATGTCTGTAATGATGAAATCTACATTAGGCAGCACTTTACAGTTCTAAGTAATATGAACTAAGAAATCATTTTAGGAACTCCATTCCTTGCTGCTATCATGCCTTTTAAAGTTAACATGAATGGAATTTCTACCAAGAAGTTTGGAAAGAAAATAACTTTTGAATTTGCAGAACCACCCAGAAGATCGTTACTTGAAGAACTAAGCTTAGACTTAGGAAGAAAGCAAAGTGTTTTAATGTGTTTACAAGATGAAGTTAAACACAAAAGCGTAGAAGAAAAACTAGAAGACTCAGAATTAAAGTAGAAAATTGAAAACTTTAAAATAAATTTTGCAAAGAAAGTCTGTTCAGAAGTCCCAAATGCCTTTTGGGAAAGAAAGAAACACATTGTAAATCTTCCTTATGAACCAGACTTTAATGAGAGAAATATTCCTACAAGATGTCGAACAATCCAGATGAATGAAGAACTCATGCAACATTGTAGGAAAGAAATCAAGGAACTCTTGGACAAGAAACTAATTCAGAATAGTTCCTCTCCCTGGAGCTGTTCTGTCTTCTACGTAAATAAAAACTCAGAAATAGAAAGAGGCATTTCCAGATTAGTAATTAATTACAAGCCTCTCAATAAAGCTTTAAGATGGATTAGGTATCCTATACCTAACAAGAAAGATCTTTTATCTCGACTTCATAATTCAGTAATTTTTTCAAAATTTGACATGAAGTCTGGATACTGGCAAATCCAAATTGCCCAAGAAGATAAGTATAAAATTGGTTTTAATGTCCCTTTTGGACATTACGAATGGAATGTTATGCCCTTTGGGCTCAATAATGCTTCATCAGAATTTTAAAGAATAGTGAATGAGATTTTTAATCCTTATAACTCTTTTACTATTGTTTACATTGATGATGTTTTAGTGTTTTCTCAATCTTTGGATCAACACTGGAAACATTTATAGGAATTTGTAAAAATAGTGGAAAGAGCAGGATTAGTAATCTCTGCAAAGAAAATGGAATTGTTCCAAATAAGAATAAGATTTTTGGGACATATAATCTTTAGAGGAACAATAAAGCCTATTGACAGATCAATAAGCTTTGCAGAAAAATTCCCTAATGAAATAAGGGACAAGAAATAGTTACAGAGATTTTTAGGAAGTCTTAATTATGTTGTAGACTTTTATAAAGATCTGGCCAAGGATTGCAAACCATTGTTTGATAGACTCACGAAAAATCCTCTTGAACGGGGACCAGAACAAACTAAGGCAGTTCAGACTGTCAAGAGAAGAGTAAAAAAAATCCCTTGTGTTAATATTCCCGATCCAGAAGCCTTTAAGATTGTAGAAACTGATGCTAGTGATATAGGCTATGGTGGAATATTAAAAAAAAGAATTAATAATAAGGAACATTTGGTCCGATTCACCTCTGGAGTATGGAATTAGGCCCACCAGAATTATGCCACAATCAAGAAAGAAATTTTGGCTTTTGTTCTTTGTGTCACGAAATTTGAGGAAAATCTCCTCGACAAGAAATTTTTAGTTAGAGTAGATTATAAAGCAGCAAAAGATGTTCTTTTTAAAGATGTTAAAAATCTAGCTTCCAAACATATTTTTGCTAGATGGCAAGTTATTTTGTTTGCTTTCGATTTTGATATTGATTATATTATCGGAGAAACAAATTCCCTGCTTGACTTTTTGACAAGAGAATTTTGCAGGGGAGGTAAGATGGCAAACAATCCCAATAACCAAAAGAACAAGGTGATCCTCCAACCAGAAATAGAAGAAGAAATGGAGGTAGAAGCCTGTTATGAAATGGACCTAGAATTAACCCGGGCACTTTTGGCCCAACACCATTTCAAACTAGAAATCCCTGAAAAGTCAGAAAAGACTTTTCAATAAATTCCTTACAAAAAGAAAAAATCAGAGGCAGAGTCCTCCAAGAAAAGATCATGGATTAATCAAAATAATCCCAAGAAAATTTGGAACAAAGAACAAAGTTCCCAAGAAATCATTTTAGGGTAGAAAAAGCCCCAAGGAATTTCATTATATTCTATGGGAATACCAAGTGTGTTCCTAAAGGTTGATAGGCAATGTCTCATTGCCCTAGAGGATAAAGACTTTGACAGTCTTTCAAAAATTGATTTGGCGTAGAAATATTGGCCAAATTACCAAAATCCTTAGTGGCAATTCCAGCCATGAAAGAAAATACAATTCTATGAGTTGATACTCCAAGAATCAGGCTCTGTCGATATAGAACATAAGCCTCGACGGACAAAATTCTCCTATAAAAATGATAAAGGGGAAACCCAAGAAAGATATATAACTGAGTTAGGAATTTTCTCATTTAAAATTAAGAAAGTCTGGACTTATGAAGAATGGGGAAATCCAACTTGCAGAAGAAGAATCATAGACTCAAGATATGAGAATACCCTCTACTCCTACTGGGATTATTAGATTGCTTGGGAAGAAGTTTTTCATAGACAAAACCAGGATCATCAACACTCTTGGATGATTATATTTAAAACCAAGCAACAAAGGTTCCCCAACTGGTTCCATTTTTGGTACGCAAGAAAAGGAATTTTTAAAGAATCCTTCCTAGAACAAGTGAGAGCTTCATTCGAAGGATTTCTAATGTACCAATCCCAGTTTGTAAAAGAAGGACAATCAGTACCCTTCCTAGAATTTTACTTTGTCCTTATGAATCATATCCCATGGATCCTACAGTGGAATTACAGAAAAATGGCAATTGGAGAAGATGGCCATTACATTCACTGCCTAGAAAGAATATGGAGAATTAAATGGTGGGAAAAATGCATTTTGGACCAATACCTTCCAGAAAATATAACTTTTAATAAAATGGATATTTTGGAAGAAGACAAGGACTTTCTGGACCAAATGCTAGAGCAATTCTACCGTGGTGGACAATTCAAGGATAGCCCAACATTGTCCCAAGAACAATTTAAGGAAAGGCTCCTCCAAGAAGTCCGAAGGCAATTAGAAGCCCAGAAGAAAGAAGGCTCAGAATCATTAGAAGGCCCAAAGATTCTGATGCCCAAATAAGATTGTCGGCAAAAGAAGACAAGTCTTCTAGAAGTTTGCCGGATAACCATCCAGCTGTCCCAGAATAATTGAAGACCAGTTGTCCTCCACTATCATCAATAATGGCACATTATCCTAGTTGTAACGGCTTGGGTACCCCCCAGTGCTGCACATCGGACCTGTGTTACTGGCCCTAACCGAGTCCAGCCCACAGCGTCGTTCGGGCTCCCTAACCAGGAAGCCCACAAAGCGTATTGTCCGCTTTGGCCGTCTTGGGAGTCGAACTCCTGACCGCACAGATTTACACTCCCTAACCGGGAGTCGCGTTTGATGGTTAGACGCGACTCCTGGTTAGGGAGTCTAAACTCGTGAGGGCAGGAGTTCGACTCCCAACGACGCCTAAAGCGGCCAATACGGGTTGTAGGCCTCCCGGCTAGGGTGCCAGTGCGATGCTGTGGCCCGGACCGGTTAGGCTGGCTAAGCAGGTCGTATGTACGGGACTGGGGGGTACCCAGCCCGTTACACAAAATGCGCATTTAGTGTAATGGCCCGGGTACCCCCTAGTCCCGCACATACGACTTGCTTAGCCAGTCTAACCGGTCCGGCCCACAGCATCGCACAGGCTCCCTAGCCGGGAGGCTTGCAACCCGTATTGTAAACTTTGGGCGTCGTTGGGAGTCAAACTCCCGCCCTCACGAGTTTACACTCCCTAACCGGGAGTCGCGTCTAACCATCAGATGCGACTCCCGGTTAGGGAGTGTAAATCCGTGCGGTAGGGAGTTCAACTCCCAAGACGACCAAAGCGGACAATACGCTTTGCGGGCCTCCCGGTTAGGGAGCCCGAACGACGTTGTGGGATGGAGTCGGTTAGGGCCGGCTAAGCAGGTCCGATGTGCGGTGCTGTTGGCTAGATCGGTTAGACTGGCTAAGTAGGCTGTTACACAAAACACGCGTTTTGTGTAACGAGCTGGGTACCCTCCAGTCCCATACATACGACCTGCTTAGCCAGCCTAACCGGTCTAGGCCACAGCATCACATAGGCTCCTTAGCCGGGAGGCCTGCAACCAGTATTGTCCGCTTTAGGCGTCGTTGGGAGTCGAACTCCCGACCTCACGGGTTTACACTCCTTAACCGGGAGTGTAAATCCGTGCGGTCGGGAGTTCGACTCCCAAGACGGCCAAAATGGACAATACGCTTTGTGGGCCTCCCGGTTAGGGAGCCCGAATGACGCTGTGGGCTGGACCTGGTTAGGGCCAATAACACAGGTCCGATGTGCGGCACTGTGGGGTACCCAGGCCGTTACAGAAAAACCCACCACGAACACCCCCGTCGCCAGGCTCTCGATCATTGAATTCCACCCACAATGCATCATGAAGCAGCCCACTGCTGGGTGCCTCAGCACCTCAACCTGTGAGCACCACCCCACCACCATCCCTCTCTCTCCCTATGCCACCCTCTGTTTCATCTCATTCACCAATCCTTCTTCCCCCTTTACCGCTCGGAGCACCCATAAGAAGTCCAAACTTGAATCCCATAACCCAGAAAATATCTCCTCCACCTAATCCCCTAACAGAACAGCTAAGCTCCCAAAAGAGACATAAACAACAGATATCTCTGGCTTCAAGTCCAACCATTCGATGTAGTTCTCTAACAACTGGAATAAATCACAGCCGTAGGATTTATCTGACAAGGCCAACATCCCGGCTGTTGAGATCATTGACGATATATTTCCACCTATGCTGTGAGGGATCGGTGTCAACGATGAATGAGAAGGACAGGCTGGAAAGGGCGGGGAAAGATTTGATGGAGCAGAGATCATCAACTAAAGATCGTGAGCTAAAGATTTGGTACTCACGGTTTTTGGATCAATAAATTAGGGGCAGTTGCAGAAGGATAAGATGAGGAAGATTGGCTGCAATGGTGGTGGTGTAGATGGAGAGACGATGACATGATGGTGGGCATATACGGCAAGATGGTGGCGGCGTTCCTTGTGATAGTTTAGGGTTTAGTATAAAATTAAGGTTAATCATTTATTTAAGTCACTAAAATTATTTGTTTACGTAATTTTACCCTGAGATTTATTATTCTTCCAATTTTGTCATTTATTATCATAAAAGAGAATGTCATATGACAGTTGGGGTGCCATGTAGGTAATTTCAATCCAAACTTTCAATCCAAACTAACACCTGAACTGACGGTAGGGTCCAGAGTAGGACACGTGAGTTGAGTTAGGAGACTTTAATAGTCACTTATTGAGTTAAGGGACCACATTAGGACAACTTTTAAAGTTATGGGACTAAAATTGGATTTTACCCTATAATTATATAACAAAAAATATAATATTACTAACACATCCATATGTATATGTATTTTTTTTTGAAGAATTATAATAGTTATCTTGTGTTTTTATATTAAATTCTAAAATTGATGTCCCAAATTGAAACAACATGAAAATTGTGAGATCATTCATAAAATTTCTCCATATTAACTCAAATAATTTCGCTTCATAGACACGACTACTCCTGGGTCATTTTGCTTTCGATCTATCTACTCTAGACTACTCGTTACGATACAATTATCATATTTTTTCATTTATGAGTTATATAAAACTGAAAATTCATAACATTAACATATTTTAGGTTTTGATACTAAAGAAGATGGTATTAAAGGCTCAGCTTTCCATGTTGAATGCTGTATCAATGTTAGGGAAGTAAACTGGTTGAGATGAAATATACTCCACAAGCAAATCTTTTGAACCATTTTGGTAATAATGTTTTAAACTCTTTTGAATGTGTCTAAGTAAAAGTATTTAAATGTTAATTTAATTGTATATTATGTTCAATATTTCTTAAACTAGTTCTAGATGCAATTTTATTGAATTTTGGTGTTGTTATATGTATATGGTATAAACAAAAAAACCCGAGAACTGGAACAAAAAAACCCAGAACCATAGTTCTCATTTTGTATGATTCTCAGTCTCGGGTTAGGTAAAAAAATTTTGGAACCAATGTCATTTTAGGTTGGTTTGATTTTACCATAACATCGAATCAACCCAATCCATACTCATGCCTATGTGAGAGAGAATATGAATGATAGTACCAACGTTGTCCTATTTAATTCACTAGAAAGTTGAAACTTATCTTTTGACTTCTTACACACCAGCAACAAGTTAACATCAAGGTCTCTAGAAGAGATGGGTCGTAGGACAACCTTGCTTACTTAGGCTAGGCCACGGAGGAAGGGTCCAGGACCGCCCCACATATGTGTTGGCCCTGCAACGCCAGGTGTAGCGAACCTTGGCCCAATGTAATTAAAACTAAAATTTTAAAAATGATCATTACAAAAGTTTTATGTGATTTGACCTAATATACACTTTACCACCTTTATTTTTTAAAAACCTATACTTAATCCTTATTCATTTAACACTCTCTAACAACAACTTGTAGATGATAACTATGTTTTAATAATTTAAATTTTTTTATATTTAAAAAATAATAATTTTTATTTAGAGAAAGGAATAAGCATTTACAAAGAAGAATAAATAATTTAAAATGCCAATTAATTGAAAATCAAATATTGGGGAGATTAAAATAATTGAAAATGGTTATGATGCAATCTAAATTAGGATTTCATAAGTTATTGTTGAACAGGGTAAAAAAAAGTTAGGGACAAAGTATAAATTTTAAAAAATAAGAGGATAAATATGAGTTAGGTGAAACTAGTAACTTTCATTGTAAAAATAAAAATGCCTAAAATCATTGTTTTTTAATCTATTTTTGGAGAAAATAATAGATCTTTCACTAGACTACACATGTTTTGTTATTTATATGTTCATATTAATATATGTGTGTGTGTGCACAAAATTCATTTTTGAAGAAAAAAATATGTCATATTTTTTAAAAATGAGTTGGCAGGTCGGAAGAGCCTGGTCAATGGTCTTCCTGCTCGGCCCCCTATTTGGCATATGAATGACGGGCCGGCCAATTCAATCTGGTCCAATGCCCACATATAGCCTATGGAAAAGTTGTTAGATGTAGTAATTAGTTAGCAAGGGTCGCTTTGTGACAAAACCAGACTTGGGGCCGAACGGAAGAATTATTAAGCAAGCTCAGGTATTAAGCATTAACTCACCCTCAAGCTAAGTTTGGCGGGACTTGCTGCCCAAGCTTTGTACAACCCTGCGTCATTGAATCATCCATTTCTTTTAGCTGTTATCCAATTTTCTTTTTATAAGTTCAAATACTCTCATAAAAAGTATGATGTTTCATAAGAAAATAGATTGTATAAACCATCTCGGAGTTAGGTTGTCCATTTTCCCATCCCCTTTACCTTATATTGAGCTTGAATACATCAAAATTGGTAAGGTGTTTCATAAAACATAAAGGTATGATCAGGGACGTAACCAGGATTCGCGGCAAGGGGGGGCGGGACGAGAGTAGAGGGACAGAGCGCCTCAGCGCCTGCGTCTGCGTCGGCGTTAGAGCCAGGAGGAGGAGGGGCTAGGGGTTTGGGGTCGCTGGCCGCTGGGCACTTGCGTCGACTCGTCGGCGTCGCTGCTAAGACCTGACAGGGACGGAGTGTTTGAGTCGCCGTCGGAGCCAGGAGGGGCTGGGCGCCTGGCCTGGGCAACTGGGCGTGGTTTGGTCACGAGTCTCGCGACTCGCAGTCGCAAAGTCTGAGAGTTGCAAATAGCAATCTCGCGATTCTAATTCTGTCCAATTAAAAATTTTTAAAAAGGATAAAATATGTAAAAGTCCCTAATTAAGTTTATAATTTACGAACAAGTACCTAACTTTAATATTGTTACAATTTTATTCTATTACACATACTACTAATAAAATTTTTTAAAAAATCCCCGCCCCAGCTAAGCTCCGTCCCTGGGTATGATCCTACTATTATGAGAATTGAGTTAATTAAAATTAGTAGTACGATATGCTAAAATAGCCAATCTTCTATCATAATTAAAATATGTTTTTTACCCTTTTCCATTTTTTATTATTTTTTTTCAGTCCTTTTTTTTTCCTCATTTTTACTAACCTATCAAGTAGAATCCAGAACTCATCCAAATTGGTTCTACAAGAAGTTTCTTATGATGCAAAACTTCTCCAAATTTATTTATGTACTTTTTTCTATCTAATAAATTTAAAGTGTATTAAAAATATTTCATAGAGAAAATGAGAAACCGTACAGAACAATTCCAATTTTAGTAAATAAACAAAAAATTTGGCTTCTATCTTTATATTTCGGCATAGAAAGATGAAATCAAGTTCTTCTTTTGATTTCAAGTTTGCATTGAACGCTGTCTCGACCAAGTAATTGCTGTCAACACCTGGGGCAAATTAGCCAACACATTCATGCACTAAAAGAAAGATATGTTGGAGTGACTCAAACTAGTGAAATTAGCTCATAATTTCAGTCGCTCCAACGTATCCCTCTTTGTAGTGCATGAATGTGTAATTTCAGTCGCTCCAACACATCTTTCTTATGGTGCAAATTTCAGTCGTTCATAGCAAGTCGCTAATTCTAGTTCTCTAACTTTTCCTAAAATATTCTAAAACGTTAAATATCTAAATCTACTGTTTATACTTTCTCCATCAAATTTGTCCTCCATGCGAAAAGGAAGACCACTGAAAGTGGCTAAAATCATGGTCATGCCACTTGACGTCACCATCTCTGTGCTCTTTGAATTCAACCCAAGCTGCAATGGCTCTAAACTAATGTTGTATCCCAATCCACACAGATACCCACTACCCAATCTACCTCGAACTTCATTATGTGGCAGATAGAAAAGTTGAAGTGGCATATAACGGCTGTTAAATGTTGACTTATAACCATCTTTTATATTTTGAGGGTGAGTTTACAATTACACACATAGTTCAGGAACCTAACCTACAATTATGAAACCCTAAGCTCCTAGCAAAGAAAAAAAAAGAGGAAAACTACATCTTTGGTCACTAATTCCTTATTCCCTACCCCACAAAACCTTAACCTCATCCCTCTACCACCACCACCCTTGGAACATTGCCAAGCTTCCTTGCCGTCACCCCACGGCTGCTAGCCACTCCAGCTCATCGCTGAAGTTTCACCTCAACAGAGGCCACCATTCCCAAGCATCACCAACCACTGGCAATGTAGAATAGAAGATAGTTACATTGGGCTCTTATTCGATTCACGTGATCAGTGGGATGAGAGGAACAACTAGTAGGGGTCTCTGCTTGGGATGACCATCAGCAATGTCAATGGAGCGCTGGTGTGGTGAGGCAAATAGTGATGATAAAGCCTATGGCAGTGGCAGGGTCCATGGCGGATCAAAAATGGAGTGTTGTAAAGGACAAGGGCAAGTGCTGGTAAAACAGTGTTACGTCGGACAACGAAGGCGATAAGAGGAGAATGAAGGGTTATGGTGAGAAGTGGTGAAGAAGATAGAAAATGGGGAAATTAATGTTTTAATCACTCTTATTTTTTGTTTTAAGCAATTAAATCCCTCGAGTTACTAAACAACTAAAAAGAGTTAACAAGTTGCCATTTAAATGTCTGTTATGTGCCCACCTCAGCTTTTCCGTCTACCACCTAGTAAAACATCCAAATTAGGACTAATAGAGCGAACAATTTCATAGTTTTATGACTATTTTGGCAAGTCAATGAGTTTTAGAATTTTTTGTCAAAACGTAAAAAGTTTTAGGACTGACTAATATTTTATCCCGTATTTCTCAAAAAATAAAAAAGAAAAAGAAAAAGAAATCACCAGACCTACTTCCGTACATAAATTTCTGGGAACGAGAAATTGTTGGGCGCCGGTAAAACAGTCTGTCCTTCCTTCCTTTGCTCTGCGACAGAGAGGAGAGGGAGCGCGCAGATAAGAAAGCTGTACATTGCCATTGTTAGGGTTTTTCTTCTTCACGCTCTACATTGCCATTGTCAGGGTTTTTCTTCTTCTGTTCTAAGAGGCCTCTTTTTATTCTTCTTTTCTAGTTTCTTGCTTGTATTTTGGATCACAGAGAGAGCGAACGCGAACTAGCAGGTAATTTCTTTCTCTGAAAAAATCTTATTTCTACGAAGCCTCTTTTCTTCTTTGCGTTTCTTGTATTTTGGATCAAGGAATCTTTGTCAAAAATGGCACTCAATAAAACCCCTAAACTCGAATTTTAATTTAAGCAGACATGTCGTCGTCCGACGATGAAGCTAGAGAGAACTCGTTAGTCTGGAAAACTTGGTATTCTACGGACTGAGAAACCTGAGTGCACCAAGAAGGGTGAGCTCAGGTAAGCTTATCATTTAATTCTCTCCCAATGAGCATTCTGCTTTTTTTTTTTGTTTGTTTGTTTTCTAATCACATTAATAATTCATTTGTCAGCGAATCGTGTGATAGCCACCGCTATTATTGCTATGGAGGGGCGCTTCGCTGTGCAAGGGCCTGGAACGTTTCAATTCCGTGATTGCACGCTATCTCCCCAGTTTGTGATCGACCGTATGGCCATGGGAGCCGATGGCCGGGGAAGTATCGCGTGCACGCTACGGTGGATTAGGAATCACGGCGTTACGTCCGAGAGGCACTATCCCACGGGTGGACAGAGGAGGCATGAGATACGACTTCAGGGTTGCCCATGTTACCGCATCAGCATCTTTGAAGTCTTGGCACCGTCTATGGTGGCGGACACGGAGACCTTTCCATTGACGATATGGGCCATGGGACCTCTGATTACCTCCTTTAATATCTGCACTGATTACCACACTGGTGCCCCCGATCGTCTGTACCGTGGTGTCGGAAATCAGACCCAAGATCCGCCACTCATGGTGGCTCTGGTCGGCTATATGCAGAGAGAGGGCGAACTGTGGTGCAGATACTGTTGGGAATCCGAACGAGTTTCACGCTATTAAATTAGCGTACACCAGGATCGGATTGCAGAAATAATCACACAGGTACCTTGTTTTCGAAATTCCACAAATGCAGAATTCTCCAAGCTTAACACACTCGAATTCCTTCTCTTCCGGTTGCACTATATGAGTGTTTGTGCTATTATTGATGATAGACTAATTATGTCTCTCTATCTTTTTTTTTTTTTTTTCCAATAATGCACAACCACTCCTTTTATAGGCAAAAATACAATAGCTTCTCTTAGAAGCTAAAGTACAACTTCTTTTAGAAGTTGGACCGGGTAGAGTTTAGAATGTGGCGTGGGACCCTTGGGATCTCTTAATCCTGTCAAATTAGTCCTCAACTAATTTATTGTTTACAAGTCAGTACAACATATTATACGACCTTGTAAAATCTCTCAGGATTTCAGAGACAATTCATAAGTACCCATTTTATTCTATTCTGTTCACCGTCCAATATTGTTGCACATAATCCGGACTAGACCAACCACATCCAAAACGTGGTACTGTCAATACGGAATTAAATATGTGCACGTCTCTTCAAGTTTATTCGGACTCTAAACAATTTAGAAAAACATTTATAAAATCTATATATACCATATATATAATTTTATATATAGAAAATAATATTTCCAAAACAATATTTTTCTAAATTGACCACGTGGATTTCTTAATCCGAAAAACCAAGAGACATACTCTACAATATTCACTCTTATTTCAAGAGCGGTGAATTCTTTGTTGAATAATCATGAACTTAACATGTTACATTTATGTGATCCAACATGTCCAAGTATATCCTATATTAGGCATCATTGGTTGACATATCAAAATCACATAAAGTATACATTTAAATTCATATTATTCTCAAGTCTACGAAATAAATAACATTTACTCTTTCTCAACAGTTGAAGGTTTAAGAGTAATTGATTTGGTCTTGTTCAAATATTTATCTCCATAAATATCCACATACACATTAGGAATCAATATTCCAGTGATTGAGACAAATCACTTTATTTCATATAGTAATGTCATATGTGCAATCTTTTATGAGTAATCAACCCATGTATATACTCATAGATTGTGAACACCTTTTAAAGAACTACAAAGATGAATTAAGTCTCATGTGGCATGATCTCCATCATCCATCAATTCATATATAATATAATTCTTATTGGTTTATCACAATAGGAGATAAGTTGGCTTTGATGAGCACAACAAATCTTTCAGATACATGATCTGCACAGATGAGATGGAGGAGAGGACGTTCGGTTGGGTGGCCCATACCGCACTTAATGAAGTTTGGGTAATTTTTGTTGATGATAATGTCGGGGTCTTTCCCGAACTAGTCTGAAAGAAGCAGTGTCTGTTTAGAACTTCATTAGCCGTTATATTCCAATCTGGATTTGAGGATGTGAACTTTGTTTTCTGCTGCATAGTTGTCCAGTAAGGTTTCTAAGACTGATTGTTCCTTGGCTTTCCTAGTTTAGGTCTCTGTTCTGGCTGTCTGGATGCGTGTTTGCTATTGCAGGAATGTTTGTGATTTGTTTCTGTATTGAGGGCTGGGTGTATGCAGTACTTTTTGTTCAGAATGGAGGTCCTCTTGGCCATTCATTTCCCAGATTTGTAGAATGCTTTTCTAATCTAGATGACAACTCTTTTGACATAGACACAAATTTTCTAGAAAACTAAAAAGCAAGGGATTGAAGTATAAAATAGAAAATGTCCTATCATGTTCGCACTGCCTTATCAATAAAAAGAAGTAGAAAAATAGAAACACAAATAGATGAGTTCTAATAATGTGAAACAGTTTCTTGTTTTCCAAGATATTTCTGGTTCCAATGACCGTCCTTATAAATCTATGTCTTAATAGTTCTGATAGGATAGTAACCAGCTTATGCGAAAGCACCAATGTTGTCGGAGCTCTCACAAATCTTATTACAATCACTACATATATATTCCAGGTCTTTAGTAAGTGCATTAAGGAAGAGCTGCAAGGGAAGAGCAGGGTACTTGTTACAAACCAGCTACATCACTTGGACAGGATTTTCGTATACCTGCAGGTACCGTTAAAAAAGAGGGAACTTCTTAGGAGATCTCAAAAAAAAAAAAAAAAAAAAAAAGGCACGCTATTCCAAAAATGGATGGAAAATGCTGGCAATATGGAGTGGAGGACATGACTGAGCCAGGAACATAAAAAGGAGAGGAAGAATTCGGATTAAAATCATCCTCCTTTTTTTGTGCATGTTCATGCCTTTTACAATGATCCTAGCTGTTATGAGCTAATTGATCTGAGAAGTGCTTCAGCTGATACTAGAGAATCAATGGTTATTTGCGCCGAATGTAGTCTAAGTTAATTTGTTTTATTGAAAGTGGATCTTAAGCTGGTACAATGCCATGTTTTCGATATGCCTTTGAGTGCAGGTACCAAGATGCACTTGGAGGAGTAGTGGTAGTTATCGTAGTCTTTACATGCTATTTATCAACCGATCGAGACTTGACGAATTCTAAGTAGCACCTGGTTAAGTAATTGGACAAATCAAAGCACTTCGAAGAGTTGCAGGCCTGAATACTGCATACTCATCTATTCAATTCTAGCGTTTGGTCAGGTGAGTCTTCAGCCAGAACTAGACCCATTTTATTTCATTATTACCATCTCCCAATTTGTTTTGCTCGGAAGAAAAAAAATTGTTGTTTTTTCCTGTTCCATCATATTACTGTCCTTGACTGACGCCCAGCATTTTTTAGTCTTGACATTTGTTTCTTCAAAGGACAGGGTTTCAGATTAGACAAATCTGTGCCTGTCTAAAGCTTTACCACATGACTTCTGGATCAGGCACTCTTAGCACTGATGAATTCATTTTGGTTGATCACCTCTGGCCTTCGTGCGGCAAAAAGATTGCATGATGCCATGCTGATGAATTCAGTTTTAAGAGCTCCAATGTTATTCTTCCAGACCAATCCAGTAGGACGGGTTTTCAACGGGTCTAAGTGATGTTGCAAATTTTATAAATACTTTTCTGGGTCAACTACTTTCGACTTTTGCGCTGATAGGAATTGTGAGAACAATCTCAATGTGGGTCATTATGCCACTTCTCATCTTGTTCTATGCAGCCTACATATACTACCACTACCAGGTGTTTTTCTTATTGCTTCAAAAGATATGACTATCTACTTTTTCCTGGCCTCTTTTTCTGTGGACCAATCCCTATATCTTTAGAGACAGAATTTGTGAAAGAA
This sequence comes from Aquilaria yunnanensis, assembly GCA_039654915.1. Lineage (NCBI taxonomy): Eukaryota > Viridiplantae > Streptophyta > Magnoliopsida > Malvales > Thymelaeaceae > Aquilaria > Aquilaria yunnanensis. Next base: position 39,905,315 of record CM077600.1, on the reverse strand, counting down.
GTCCGTCAGTTCCCATTTCTGGTGAACATAAAGCATTATGAAGTCTATCAATTTGTGAAATCGTCCCCCACATGGCTGGCCTTCCATAGGGACAATCTTCCTTCCTTAAAATTACCTTTTTATTCCCATATGCCTCCAGGCTATAAAAACAAAGGGCTTTTCAGCCCAAGAGTGCGATCGACCTTCCTCCTTGATAGCAAAAAATGAACCATGTGTATTTTTTGTCTATTTGCTTGTACTATGAAGCCTAAATATACACAAGCTTATAGACAAATGAAACCCGAGCTCTCATACCATAATAACGAAATGAACCGGGCTGTCACTCGCTTAATTTGCTTCCCATCATTTGGATCGAAGAGTTTAGAGAAGCACCGTTCGACATTAACTTTACAAAAATTGCAAAACTTGTCCTTTAACTTTTGTTGATTTCTTATTTTGGTCATTAAAGATTTTTTATTTCTAATTTAGTCACTCTAATAGGCTTTATTTATTTTATTGCAATCTTTATTTTTTTTTACATAATAATTAACTTATCTTATATGATGTATCTACAACTATTTCTATGCAGAAAAACCTATTAATAGTAAGGAGAAAAAAATCTTTTCCTCTATTACTAAAATCGTATATCATCAATATATCATCAACCAAAAGACACACACACACACACACACACACATCCCCACAAGAGTGTGAGTGTGTTTATATTATGAAATACCAAATATTTTGGGAAAGTTACAAAAACCCCCCTGTAGTTTGGTCAAACCTACAGTTTGCCCCCCATGTTTTTTATACTGCCTGATAACAACTTCTGAAACTGTATTTAAACTCTACGATAATCATCTTCCAGTAATTTCAATTTGTTCAGTATTTTTTTTATAGCTAATAGACATTTCAAATTATCAGTTTTTTCTTTCTGTAAATGTACTTTCCCACCTGTAATTATATATCAGTATTTTTTAAAGGTTGGTTTACTGTGAAAAAAATATCAAAAATCTTAAAATTACTAGAGCATTATTACCATACAGTTTAAATACAGTTTCAGAAGTTGTTATCGGGCAGCATAAAAAATGTAGGGGCAAAGTGTAGGTTTATCAAAATAGATGGGGCAAACTGTAGGTTTGACCAAACCACAGGGGGGTTTTTGTAACTTTCCCTAAATTCAATATCCCATAAAATTTTCTATCCAAATAAATGGTATATGTGTGTGTGTGTGTGTGTGTGTGTTTGTCCCTTTGTTAATCTACTCACTTCATTATATCCTAGAATTAGAACTGGAAATAGAAATAGATGAACAGTCTTGAACATCTATTAGATATTGTACGTGGATATTACAGGCGGTGGGGGATGTCACCCTACTTCAACAACATGCAATATTTTGACAAAATCACTAAAACCAATCATCACAATCTTCCTTTCTCCACGTGGAAGCCACTCTTGAACACATAGTTGTTCTTCATTTGCAAATTGAAGAGACAAATCTTTGTTATAATTATATTTCTCTCAACAAGTCTTTTCTTCTCCCAAACACAGCGGCAATCAAATTACTTTTTCTTGAATGAATAACTATTACATAACCACTGATATCCCTTTCCATAATTGTGCAGTAGAGCCATCTAGTATGCATGTACATTGAACTGTTGGAATTCTTGGCACACAAAGATCCTTTTAAGATAGAATTTGAGCTCATTGAGCTAACTCTAGCTTGAACAACTATCTAAGGCAGCTAGAAGTAGCTCCCCTTAGCTTAAGTTAGCTCAAGTCAGCTCAAGTTAGCTCAAGTCAGCTCATTTCAGCTTCTGATAGCTGAATGTAGCTGGACTTCAGCTCAAGTTAGCTCACTTCAGCTATAAGTAGCTGGACTTCAGCTCAAGTCAGCTCAAGTCAGCTCACTTCAGCTTTTGGTAGCTGAATATAGCTAGACTTCAGTTCACTTCAGCTGAGAGCAGCTAACTCCAGCTCAAGGTCAGCTCTAGGAGCTGGACCTCAGTTCATGGTGCTTGGTTGGAGCTCAAAGGAGCTCAATGGTGCATAAGTAGCATAGTGAGCTAGCTTTGTGCCAGCTCACATTGCTTTTAGCTCAAAACCACCAAGAGACACATATTTTGTGTAAAGGTATGTCTCTTCATCAAAAGAAATAACTCTTGGCTAAAAGAACATGTCCTTTCATCCAAAGGAAGTGTTCCTTGAGTGAATAGACATGTATATTCGGCCATGGGGTGGTTATAGCACCAAGAGTGATGTTCTTTGACCTTAAAAGACATGTATATTCGGCCATGGGGTGGTTGAGGTGGTTATAGCACCAAGAGTGATGTCCTTTGGCCTTAAGGGACATGTATTTTCGGCATTGGCTAGAAAAGACATGTTCCTTGGCCAAGGAGACACATCATTTCGGCCAAGACATGTCTCTTGGCCAAAAGGACATGCCTCTTAGGCCAAAGGAAGTGTTCCTTGGCCAAAGAGACATGTATTTTCGCCAATATAGATGACCCTTGGCCAAAGGAAGTGTTCTTTGGCTTAAAAGACATCTTGCTTGGTGTAAAGGTATGCCTTTTGGTCATCTATAAATAGCCTAAAGTGGCCGGCCATTTCAAGCATTCTTTGGCACTCCATTTGCTCCATTTTCTTGAGAGAAAAGTTTCCTCCTTCCATTCCTTTAAATAGCCAAAATATTAGACAATTTTCTAGAGCATTGTGGGTGGATTTACATTGAGATTGTTCATCTCAATTCAAGCCTCAAGGTGCTCCTCCAAGATCAAGTTCTTCCTCTTTTTCGCCACACATAACCAAGAAGGAAGGTACACATTCTTTCTTGGTTTAGTAGCATGTTAGGATTTATTTATTATTTACATGAATGTTCTTAGTATCATTCTAGGATTTGTTTGACACAATATTTATGTAAAACCAATATGCTATATCAAATGCATAAAATATGTTAAACAAATTAAAATGATGCTTGCTTATATTCATGTTGAACTTAAATGAACAAAAATGCATGTGGCATGTACATAAGTAGATAACATAAAGATATGTTATCATGAGATCATGAAATCTTCATGAACTTGGTATCAATCACATTTTCAACCTAAGTTTAAAAACATACTTCTGTCCATTACTTTATTCAACTTCATATTAAGCAGAGTAAATTAATATTGTTCAAACTGCTTATCAAGCATTGGTAAAAAAATACTCTCTACCTTATATATTCCCTATTTTTGGAATTGCCCTTCTATACTTATTAAAAATTAGAAATCTCAAGCATGTCATGTTCCCTCATTATGCACTGCTACTGCATAAGCCACTTGTCACTGTCACAAATCTTGCCTTGTTAGCCACTCACTGTTACCAGTGATCTCACCCTATTAATTGCTCATTGCCACCGGCAATCTTGCCCTATTGCCGCTCCCCTATTTTGCCAGAATTCCCCTGTATCGACCAAATTACTACATATGGAAAAATCCATGACTCCTATCCAACGAAGAGAAATAATAGGAGGCTAGCAATGGATTTATCCTAATAATGTAGACAATTTGATATATGTTAAACCCGCACTCAAATTAATAAGCGATATACGATATATATTATATAGAAAAAAAAATTGAAAAAAGAACATCAAAATAGATGCTTTGGTATCGATACATATATATCGACATTCAATACAAAAGAACCTCACATACAACTAAGAAACATGTTCCTAGCACAGGACTAAACAGCCAACATATTACATATAGAAATAAGCGAAGTATAGCAATTTTGACTACCGAAAAAGCCATATGCCAAGTGTCACAACCAAAGCTATGTGTCACCAGCATAATCGAAATCTTTAGAGGAAAAATTGACACAGAACAGGAAAAAGAAGGGCACAAGTAAACATTCTCCTCCAAGGCAACATCCATGTGGCACACACATAGCACTTATTTCCTCTTTCATATATAAGGTATAGATAGAGGTAAAAATCATTTACGATTCCTAACCTTTTTTGCAAATGGGTCTCTAACCTTCATTTTGTCTTCTTAAGGTCCTCGGCATGTCAGGTTTTGTCTCAATTGTAGTCCTTCAATTATTTTCACGATTAAGTTTGACATGTATAGATATTGTGGACATATGTCTAATTAGACATAATGCTGATTTTACAATTTTACCCCTTACCTTAATTTCCCTTTCTCAAATTGTTTCTCTCTATCCATCTTATAGCCGCTCAAATTGTTTCTCTCTCCTCCTCTCATCACCGCAACCGTTGATCACTGCTCTAGACTTTGATCTCCGTCGAGCGTCTGATCTCCATCACTCTATTGCGCATCTCTGATCTTTGTCATGCATTTGATCTCCATTGTCAACCTTTGACCTCCAAATCACACACCACTGACCTTCATTTTCTACTACAATGGCCGATCTGTCAACATCCGCATCGGAGATTAAATCACATCAGAGAAAAGATCGTCGGTGACAAAAGAATCGGCACTGGAAGATCTTTGCATATTTTCACTCGTTCGTTATCCTCTCATCGTTTCCAGGTGCCTCCACTTCCTCTCCTTCTCTGGTGGTAAACTTAACAGTAACATGGGAGAATCAGTTCCAACAAACTAAGAGAGAAATAACACTTAAACCCAACACAGTGGATTTACGGAACAAACAATGCTTTAGACATTTTTGTATTTTACTTTGAAAATTTTTAAATATTTATTTATACACTTTTTTATTATTTTTGCATACATTTTTTTATGAAGGAAACAAATTATTTGAATATTTCTTTAGACACTTTTAAACATTTATTCAGACATTTTTTATTGTTTCAGATAATTATTTTTAAAGAGAATAAATTGTTTACATAATGGCTCAGACATTTTTGAATATTTCTTTATACAGTTTTCGATATCCAATCATACACTTTCTTATTGCTTCGGACACTTCTTATTGTATTATAATAATAAATTATTTGTAAATTACTTTAAACCCTTTCAAATAGTGTATTAAAAATGTTTACATATTATTTACAGACATTTTGCTCATTACTTCAGACACTTTTAAATAACATTTTTTTGCGGAGAACAAATAGTTTGCATGTTATTGAAAAGAGCAAATAGTCTGTATATTGTTTTAGACATTTATACATACTAGTTCACATGCTTTTCCCAATTTGTTTACACTTTGCATATTAATCTTTGACACTTATGTAGATACGAGTAATAATGCAAGATCTAGTGGTAGTGGCAGCGGCGGCAATGGTAGCAACCTAGGCTACTGCAGGATTGAGGGAAGTATTTTTAAGGGGAGAGAGAGTGTTTTGGTGAAGGTAATTTTGTCAATTTCTTTTGATGAAAGTGGCTTGTATATAGAGAGTTAATGGTGGGTTAATATGTCTAATTAGACATAGGTGCATAGTATATATTATAATTAAAATTTGATGGAATGTCTATGACAAATGCCAACTCTGGTTCATATATTTTTCTTTCGCCCAATGGCAGCACCCCTAACCTTGTTGGTTAGTTAGATGCACCACAACAATCACTTCCCATCTCAAATCTGACAACCTTTGTCACCATGATTGATTTTTTCCGCTTCAACCACATTCGTACCACTTCCATAACTTTAAAGAACAAAACAATAAAATCAACAACATTGTCACAACTGCTCATTAATCACGAGAACCGGAAGCAAGATGACTTTTTCTTGCATGCAAGCACTAGTCAGCTTCCCTTGGATCATGATAGCTTGAATCCGTCTAGAACGCCGGAGTGAATAGATCAAGCTGTCGGTGAAAAGGATTACTTCCTAACTACGAACCAAGAACCCAATTGCATCAACATCTTCCACATAATCATGAATGGGATGAAGAACATCATCATGGCAGTCATGACGAAGGTGCGACCTATGGTGTTCACCTCCTCCATCGATGCTGGTAACCATGGACCCTAATTGGAGCCCCGTTGACTTTGATTCGACTCATCACTGTTGCCCTGATCGATTTCCCAACTGTTGTCCATGGCCCTACTAGATTTTTTTCACCAAGGACGGCTTGATTGGCCTTCACTACTCTGGCACAAATGTCGAGGTGTTTAACCCTTCCATCAGGAGGTTGCTGAAATTGCATGTTTCTTCAACTGGTCGGCCCACCAGTGAGTTTTGCAAAATTGGGCATGTGTTTTACAGGTTTGGGAAGGACCTTAAAACCTTGGGCAAATTTGAAAGTAGTGGGCGTTAGCGATATCAACGATAATCAAAGACCTTGGAGAGGTGAGGATTTGGGGCTACGATTTGAAGTTGCAGATGATGAATAGGCCGAAGGAGGGTAAGCTAAAGGTGGATGAGGATTTGGTTCTGCTTCGTTTAAGTGAATTTAGGGATAATTTTCTGGAATTTTTTTTTATAGTTGAAGTATGGATTTTGCTAACTTAAGGGTGCTTTGATAGAGAGGAAGAAAAAGTAGGGACCAAAGTTGGTATTCTTCTTCGGATTCCGTTAAATTTAATTATAAAATTGACAAAATGACCACTATTAGGACAAAAATATGGAGGCTAGGAAGATAAAATAAAGGTTAGGAACCCGGTTAGGAAAACACGAAAAGGCTAGGGACCACATGAAATTTGCACCAGTAGGTAGGCGGCGCTGAGAGGCGATGGGGGCAAGGAAGCAATCTAGCAGAGCGAGGCGGAGCCAGCCGGAGAACCCTAGAAAACGCCAATCTCTCGTCGACATGGCTGGGTAATTTTATTTGATTTCTCGAATCAATCTATAATCAATTACTACTGTGATTGGGAGCAATATATATGTAATTGCCCAAGAAATTCAGAGCCTATTGCATCGCTTATGTATTCGACATCTTGATTTGAACCGATTATTTTCTTCCAGGAACAGGGAAGTGAGAAACTCCGATTCCGTCTCTTCGAAGGGGGTTTCGGGAAGATCTTCCGCCACCAATACCACCCAGGCGTGCGTAAGATTTCCCATCTCCCTTTATGTGTTAATGACAAATTAATCATGCTTTCACACAGCAGTTTTACTCATTTCATTTTTGTGTTTTTGTTCTTATTATTGAAGAGCTGAACTCTCCTTCCGTTGGGAGCTTCTTGCCCGTATCATAGAAATCTGGTAATTAGCATTTTCCTTAATTGTGTAAATAGCTTTTTCTTTTCGTATCAGAGGAATTCCCTGCATGTTCTTGATTATATTTGTGTGCGCGTGGGTGTGGCCGTCTGGCTCTTTCTTTGTATCTTCTCAAACAAATTGAATGCTAGAAGACTCATTGGCATATTAAAGAACCATAAACAAAACCAATCAACCTGCACATGATCAGAGTTTCGAAGAAATTGCTCTAAATATTTAATTTCCTCTTAATAATGTTGAATGCTTGGCTTTGATCTACGAAAAACGAATTCATTGAGGTAGCAAACCTCTTTAGCTTGTTCTTTCCTTGTATCTCTCTTAATTGGTCTAAAACTACTTTGGAGAGAAACTGAAAGCTTGAAGACACATTTGCATGCTAAATAACCATACACAAAACCAATCAACCTGCATGTGCTCAAAAGTACCAAGAACACTTGGTTTAGAGCTTCACAATGCCAAGAATATACTTGGCCGAATTTTCTTCTTTGCTTGGAAACCTTCACTTGATCTTTGCTTTGTGGGCTTCTAACACTTCATAAACACCAAGAATACTTGGTTTATCTTCCAGAAAGTTCAAACATGAACTTGGCCGAATTGCTTCAAAATGGTAGCATGGCTGAAATTCCTACATGATCTTTCTTCAATATCTCCCTTGATTTCTTGCTTTGGATGGCCTTGGAAGCTTAAGAATACCAAGAAAACTTGGTTGAACTTCATGAATGCCAATAATATATCATGGCCAAATTTTAGAGGAAGAAGAAAGAGTTGTAAGCTTGAGAAAGAACATGGCCAAATTTTGATGAGAGAAGGAGAGAGATTGGAGTGTGTTTTGAGTGTTTGAGTGTGAGAGAATAATAATGAATGGGTGGGAGTGAATGGCCAGCTATATGGGTGAATTATGGAGTGAATAATGTGCTTGGAAGAGTGGGAGACAAGATTTAATGGAAGGAAGACTAATTGGAAGACTTTTGTGTAAGTTGGTAGAAAAAGTCAAAAGTAGGAGACAAGTAGGTAAAGAAAGAATCCAAAGTCTTGACTAAGGATGGGAGGTGGATTAAAATAATGGGATTTTGGAGGAGGTGACATAAAATATTTGGAAATGGAGGGGCATGGCTGGCCAAGGCATCCCAGGCCTTTAAAATGGCATAATTCCCCTTTTAGTCCTCCAACTTTCTGATTTTAGGCAATTAAGCCCAACTACTAAAAATCCCTTTGTGCAATTGAGTCTTTTAACTTTAAATTCCACCCTTTCATCACTAATATTCTTGGCCTAAGCCAAGCTTAATTTCAAGAGTGTCCAACAGTCACATAAACCCAATTCCTCACCTAAATAATGTCTCCCGAGCTCAATGAGCTCAATTCCCTTTTTAAATTTTTTTTAGCCCTTTTTATCTCCATAATTCGAGACTTAAATATTCAGAATTTTCAGGGCATTACATAATATCTGCAACAACTGCTGAAGAATTGCTAGATAAAATGCAAGCTTTTGTTCCTGAACCAGATCCAGCAATGATTCAAATAGACTGGACACGACAGTCTTTCTCGACCAGTTCCATCCCATAATTGTCCTTTAACCGGCCTAGTGAAGCATTGTGGAAGAAGAAGCGATCCGATCTGTTATTCTTGTCCTTTAGTTTTATTATCTGCATTCTTTTTTCGTGTTTCAGTTTTTCTTTTCAGGGAATTTCTTCTTCCTTTTTACCTTTTAGGATAGTTTTGTTCATGCTGATATTAAAACCATAGGACAAAGCCTTTAGTTTGGAATGGCTGAGTAAGGAGTAATTTTTTTTACTCTTGAAACGCATCCTATTAAGTCTACTAGTCATGACATTATGGGGTAGCTAAGCTTCAACCTTATTTGGATGACATATCTCTCAAGGGAATCTATATTTTCTGAGGAAAATATTAGATAAAACCTTGGATATTGATTCCAAACATCCGTTCTCTTACATAATTTGTCAGTTTTATTTCTCATCATCAAGATCCACTCGTTTCATGGAAGATTAAATTTTTGCACTCGCCTATTATGAAAATTCACACTCCGAAGAAATCATTCCAACTTCAATTGCCTTCATACAAATTTTCCTTGAGGTACTCAAAAAGGATAAAAGAGTTTTTCTCTATAATCAATCAATTTTTCTTCAACGATAGGAGTGTTCCTATCGTAGAGGTTCTAAGGAAGGTTCCTTAACCTCAAAATCAATCAATCAATTTTTCTTCAAACGATAGGAGAGTTCCTATCGTAAAGGTTCTAAGGAAGGTTCCTTAACCTCAAAATCAATCAATCAATTTTTCTTCAACGATAGGAGAGTTCCTATCATAGAGGTTCTAAGGAAGGTTCCTTAACCTCAAAATCAATCAATCAATTTTTCTTCAACGATAGGAGAGCTCCTATCGTAGAGGTTCTAAGGAATGTTCCTTAACCTCAAAATCAATCAATCAATTTTTCTTCAACGATAGGAAAGCTCCTATCGTAGAGGTTCTAAGAAAGGTTCCTTTACCTCAAAATCAATTCTTCAACGATAGGAGAGTTCCTATCGTAGATGTTCTAAGGAAGCTTCCTTAACCTCAAAATCAATCAATCAATTTTTCTTCAATGATAGCAGAGTTCCTATTGTAGAGGTTCTAAGGAAGCTTCTTTAACCTCAAAATCAATCAATCAATTTTTCTTCAAACGATAGGAGAGTTCCTATCGTAAAGGTTCTAAGGAAGGTTCCTTAACCTCAAAATCAATCAATCAATTTTTCTTCAACGATAGGAGAGTTCCTATCGTCGAGGTTCTAAGGAAGGTTCTTTAACCTCAAAATCAATCAATCAATTTTTCTTCAACGATATGAGAGTTCCTATCATAGAGGTTCTAAGCAAGGTTCCTTAACCTCAAAATCAATCAATCAATTTTTCTTCAACGATAGGAGAGTTCCTATCGTAAAGGTTCTAAGCAAGGTTCCTTAACCTCAAAATCAATCAATCAATTTTTCTTCAACGCTAGGAGAGTTCCTATCGTATGGGTTCTAATGAGGGTTCCTTAACCTCAAAATCTATCAATCAATTTTTCTTAAACGATAGGAGAGTTCCTATCATAGGGGTTCTAAGAAGGGTTCCTTAACCTCAAAATCAATCAATCAATTTTTCTTCAACGATAGAAGAGTTCCTATCGTAGAGGTTCTAAGAAGGGTTCCTTAACCTCAAAATCAATCAATCAATTTTTCTTCAACGATAAGAGAGTTCCTATTCTAGAGGTTCTAAGGAGGGTTCCTTAACCTCAAAATCAATTAATCAATTTTTCTTCAACGGTAGAAGAGTTCCTATTGTAGAGGTTCTAAGGAAGGTTCCTTAACCTCAAAATCTATCAATCAATTTTTCTTCAACGTTAGGAGAGTTCCTATCGTAGAGGTTCTAATGAGGGTTCCTCAACCTCAAAATCTATCAATCAATTTTTTTTCAACGATAGGAGAGTTCCTATCGTAGAGGTTCTAAGGAGTGTTCCTTAACCTCAAAATTAATCAATCAATTTTTCTTCAACGATAGGAGAGTTCCTATTCTAGAGGTTCTAAGAAAGGTTCCTTAACCTCAAAATCAATCAATCAATTTTTCTTCAACGATACTAGAGTTCCTATCGTAGAGGTTTTAAGGAAGGATCCTTAACCTCAAAATCAATCAATCAATTTTTCTTCAAACGATAGGAGAGTTCCTATCGTAGAGGTTCTAAGGAATGTTCCTTAACCTCAAACTCAATCAATCATCAATTAATTTTTTTCTTCAACGATTAGAGAGTTTCTGTCATAGAGATTCTAAGGAAAGTTTCTTAACCTCAAAAAGGAGGAGGAAAATGTTTTTCTCCTCAGAATTTAGGCAGTGAGAAGGTTCTCAATGCTTAGTTAAGGTCGAACGAAATTTGGTAACGACTTTGCATACATCATGTCCCATGAGGCATGCAAAGGGGGGCAGCTGTTGACACTCAATTTCATCCGACCATTGAAAAAAATTAAAAAAAATTATTAATTAAATTTTTTTTAATTAATTAATTAAAAAAAAAAAAGAAAAAAATTAAATTAAATAGTTTATGGTGGCATTTTGTTTTATAGGGTTAGTTATATATATATATATATACAGGTGTGTATAAAATATAAGGGAATTTTTTAAAAAAAATTGACAAAAATAGAGGTTTGGGTGAAAATGACAAAATTAAGAAGTTTGGGAAAAATATGACTAAATCTGGAAGTTCCAGGGAAATTTGGTAATTTTTTGGGTCATTTTGGGCCAAATTGACAGAACAAAAAAATTTTGGGCCAATCTGTAATTTCACGAAAAACCTACGACCAGATCAGTAGTCAACAAAAGCTAAAGGACTAAAGCTGTCATTTTTCCCAAATTATGAGATAAGCCTGTTTTAATTAAATTTTTGATTTTTTTTTTTTTATCAAGGGTATCCAATGCTCCTCCACCTCTATGAATAAAGACCCAAACCTGAAAAAAAAAAAAAAAGGCCAAATTAGAGCTCCTAATTAAAAAAGGGAAAACTGTAGCAACAATCCCTGGCTCTCCTCCCCTTTCCCAGAAAATCCTAAATTTCTTTTTTCTGACGCTGTCACCCTCCGTCGCCCTTATTTTCTCTCTCTCTCCCGTCGCCGGCAACGGCCTCCCTCCTCTCTCTCTCCTCTGCTCGCCGCGACGCCCCCGTAGGGTGGGCTCCTCCGCCGTGGCCGTCGCGTCCACCCCCATCGCCGGCGTCCCCTGCCCTCATCGCTTCCTTCGCTTTCCGTTCTGCTCACCGTGTCGCTTCCCTCCTCGCCATCCTGCCCTCGTCACCCAGCTGAGCTTCCCCTGACGTCGTTCCCCTCCCTCGCCGCCTTCAGCTCGCCGTGACATCGTCGTAGCCTCCGCCGTCATCGCGGCCTGTCTTCTTTATTTTGACCAAATCAAATTTCAGGTATAATTCTCCTTTAACCCTTCATTTTTCCATATCCCTTCATACAAGTCACTAACCTTTTTTCTATATTTTTGCAGAACTAACAACAAACTTCATTTTTTTATTTATTTAGTTGTTCTTTTTTTTTTTTCTTTCTTTCCTTTTTCTTCTTTCTTGTTATTTTTTTTATGGAAGGTTATACCTCCTACTTTTATGTGGATGGCCAAAAGCCCCACTTTATCTTTTTATTTATTTCTTTTATTGGCATCTTATTTATTTTTATTTACTTTATGTACCTTATTTTTTTATTTTTTATTTCTTTTTCTTGTTATTTTTTAATGGAAGGTTATACCTCTTATTTTTATGTGGATGGCTAAACGTCCCATTTTTTTTCTTTATTTATTTACTTTTATGCAATTATTTACTTTACGCACTTTTATTTATTTATTTTTCCATAGAAGGTTATACCTCCTACCTTTTTTATGTGGATGGCTAAACGCCCCACTTTTCTTTATTTATTTACTTTCATACAATTATTTACTTTATGCACTTTTATTTATTTATTTTTTCATGTAATGTTATACCTCCTACTTTTTTATGTGGATAGCTAAACGCCCCACTTTTCTTTATTTATTTACTTTTATGCAATTATTTACTTTACGCACTTTCATTTATTTATTTTTCCATGGAATGTTATACCTCCTATTTTTTTGTGGATGGCTAAACGCCTCATTTTCTTTATTTATTTATTTTTCTACACTTTATTTATTTACTTTCTGCACTTTATTTATTTCTTTGTTTATTTACTTTCTGCACTTTATTTATTTTCTTTTTTTATTTATTTTCTGCACTTTATTTACTTATTTACTTTTCTGTACTTTATTTTTACGTGGATTTTTAAACACCCCACGTTATTTATTTATCTTTTTATTTAATTTCTGTAATTTATTTTTCTTTTATGTGGATGACGAACCTTATTTTGTTTATTTATCATTTTTATGGTTGGCCAAAAGCCCATCTTGTTTCCTTATTATTTTTTTATCATTACAATACAAGCCCCCCCATCTTTTTATTTTTCTCGTCATTTTAAATATTAATTGGAATATTAAGACTTTTTATTTCCTTTAAATAACAAAAATTAATCTTTTTATTCCTTTTATAAAAAAAATAAACGATTCGACAAAAATCAATGTTTTTTTAAAATAAGTAATCTATGGATTAGATAATCATTTTTAAAAGAAAAATTAAAAAATTAAAAATATATATATAATAAAATAATATTAAGATCATTAAAATCCATATTCAGATAATTCGGCAGAATTAATAATATGGATTAATTGATAAATTTAATAAATTAAAAAATAAATTTTTCATTAAATTTCATATCCAAGTGATTCGATAGAATCCATGGTTTTGGAAAATATCAAATTTATAATAAAAATGAATAAGTATTCAAGTACCAAGATAAAGAAAAATCCATATTCGGATAATTCGATAGAATTTATGATATGGATTAGTAATTAATTAAAACATTCAATAATAAGGAAAAAATTAAATTTTCATTAAATTCCGTATCCGAGTGATTCGATAGAATCCACGGTTCGGAATTATTAAACTTATTATAAAAAATTATTATAAAGACCAAATATCAAGATTTTAAAATTTCATATCCGGCTGATCTGAGAAGATTCATGGTTTGAAATTAAATTAAATAAAATTCATTAAAATTATTATACTCAACCAAAGATTAGCTCAACAAATAAATAGTTAAGAAAAGATAAAAACTGAACCCCGTGGTACCAATTTTCGGGTGCTTTAATAAGGTTATTTTAGCATAACCGACTCACGATCTTAGAATCTATCGCAGACCATTACAGGTATCCAATCAACCTAGGTAAACGGATTGGTGGTGACTTCATGAATTTTCATGTTGCTACAGGAAGATTAGTTAGACATAATAAAAGTAGACAACATGTAGGAAGAAGAAATGAACATGGATTGAAAGATCAAAAGAAGAAGAAGAAGAAGAACGAGAAAACACTTGGACAGAGCTTCGGTATTGAAAACTAGAACAAGAACAAAGGAGAAAAACTAAAGAAAATACAAGAGCATGGAAATGGCCTAAGAAAAATGACATCCTTCACCCTCCCCCAATGTGCCTATTTATAGAGTTTTGGGGTGGGTGAAATGCTAAAAGTAAAATGGTAAAATATAGGTAAATATAAATCAACAATGGTGGACTGCAACTTCTTTTAATTTTTCGGCCATCGTAGACATCAGATTTGCTTTTCCTCAAAACACAGAAGTTGTAGATCTCCTCTTTAAATTTGAATCGATAACTTGCTCATTCAAATTGGATATCCATAGCTCAAGTTATGATTTTTATACCGAAACTGCTCTTCAACATACGAAATAACTAAGGGTCTCATCTATAATCAGATTCGGCACATGATAACGATCAAATCAGCTCACAAAATGAATCATAATTGAATATCTATGTGTTAGCTTTCTGATGAATTTGGAATCACTCAGTTCTGATATCTACAGCTCCAAATATGATTTTTCTCGTGAAGGGTTGCCAAGTGATGATTTTACCTACGTAAAAATAATTATTTAATATTAATGAATAGTAAAATGCATATGAACAGTCAAATACACGTATGAACAGTGGAATACGTGTATTGAATAGTATGTCAGTGAATAGTGACTCAATGAATAGTGAATATAAATAGTGACTCGGTGAATAGTGCATATGAATAGTAACTATAAATAGTAAAAATGCGTAAATAGTAACCCGGCGAAAAAATGCTCAAAATATATAAATTAATTATACTCAAAGTGTATAATGATGATTTAAACCCTTAATAACAATACACTTATGAGTATTCATCAACATATTGTGCCCATCAACAGCATAACAACAATAGAAATCTGGGTCACTATGAGCCCTAGATGTAAGATGAGCAAGTGCCTTCTCTGAGTCAGTTGCAAGGTCGCCCACCCTGCGGTCTGAGTCAATCCAATTATAGAGGTCTTTACGTGTAAATCCGACATTCTTATACCCGCAGTGTGCAACAACCATATAGTCCATTATCTGGGAAGATAAAACTCCTACTTTACGCATGTCTGTTTGAACCTTCTTTGCTGCTTCATCAATACACCTCTGGGTTCGGAGGTAATGTCCCTCATGGTTTCCAACAAGATCATGGTTGTGCATGGTTTTAAACTCACCAACAATGTACTTATTCTGCTTTTTGCTATAGTGAACACGAAAAGCAGTATTGCATCCACAGCAAGACAAACGGCGTGGCTGCCTCTGCCTCCCCTCCTTAGGTGTACTCACCATTGGTATTCGCTCCCTAGAACAAACCCACCTTCTTCACTGCATTATTTTCAACTTCGTACTCATCCTTATGTCATCCTTTCTAACAGAAAACCCCATTATGCATGCATACTTATGGCAGAATTGCTCGGCATCACCAACTGTTTCAAACTCAACACCCTCTAGATCCACAGCATCCCACATATGAACATCTTTGTTCACCTTACTGGTTATGTGTGACCAATCGTATTCAAACGCCTTTGACCATCGGCCCGAAATAAGGTAATGTTTGGAATCTGTAGATAGCGACAAACATTCTGGCTCCATCAGAGGTTCTACAAGAAGTACAAATAAGCTACATCTGGATATTTACATGTATTGTGTACGAATTTGAAGTATTTGAAAAAGCTATGCTAAATGAGACAAAGATGAAAAGTCAAAACACATTTAGATCAACAGGCCAATGTCATGTGAGGGAAAAAAAATTAGATGAGACACACAAATTCAAAAAAAAATGCGATCATTCATTAACTTATGTGAATCATTAACTCAGTAAACTAAATATCAAACCAGGTGTGTATCACATATACAGCAAGATGATGAGGAAATTGTGAAATAGGTGGTAACAAAAACCTACTCACAACGAAGAACGAATGACACAAAAGGTTTTGCGTCGGAAAGGAGCGCCGGTGGCCAAAGATGAATAAGTTCTGAAAAAATTACGGATGCACCACGTCGACAATGCCGCAAGGAGGTGATGGATCCTGTGGCTGGCTAGCATCACCCAGATCGAGCTCTATGCATTGTAGCCGAGCTCTATGCATTGTAGCCGGTGGTAACACGTACTTCTTCATCATCAGTGACCAACAGAATAAAAAAATATGAAAGCCTATAAGTGGATGTACGATTCAAAGGAATTTACGGGACATCTTTATTTAATTTAATTGTTACAGAAACAGATAAATATTCACAGGGTGCAGTGGTTGTTGGGGAACACAAACTTGAATTGTAGGTCGTAGGTTCGATCCCAAGTTAATACACTTTAGTTGGAGTCAATTTTTTTTTCTGAATACGTATAGCCGCATACTAGACAGAAAAAGAAATTGAACATAATCATTAATTAAAAAAAAACCCATCGTAATACTATTTGTTATGACATCATATTTTTTAAATAGTCAAAAAAAATTATCTCTTGCATCTTTCTTAATTTATGTACTTTTTATAAATGAAGCAAATAATCTAGAAATATGGAGTAATATTTATTTTCTTTTATTTTAATATACTTTCGATATATTTAATTAATACTAAATAAAACTGTAACTGTAACATAAATATAACATATTTAAAAAATCTGCTATTTTTACATTGGGGTTTTTTTGTTCTAATTCAACACAAGTCAGGTCAATTTCTATTTCAGGTAATTTTATGCATGGTTATTTAGGACAGATAATTATAAACACTATACTGGATGTCCAAGAACAAGAATTAAATAGTAACATTAATCCAAAAAAATAATGAATAATAAACCGTAATCCCTAACTATAATTCCTAATCATTAACCATAAACCTTAAACTTTAATCCTAAACCTTAACTCTAATTCATTGAATATTCATTTCTTATAATTTTATTTAATTTTTATTATTTTTGACTGCTTAAATTTATAAAAAAGTACTAACATTATGAAAAATTAGTACCAAATGAATTATCAGATCCGATTATTTTTAAATAATTTTTTCAAAAATTACACTTATCTTCCTCCGATTTTATAAACATCTTTAAAAATCCTAAACATCAACCCTACTATCTAACTTTAACCTTAAACCCTAATTGTATATTCAGTGACTTGTTCGATGAAAGACCTCTAACACTACATGTAACCCTAGCTTTAATTGTAATCCTAATCCTCAACCCTAAATGAATTACTAACCCTAGCCTTAAATCCTTAAACATAATTCTAACCCAAACCATAACCTTAAACCTTAAACCTTCATCTAACCTCAATTCCTGATCCCTAAGGAGCAAACCCCTAATCTCTAATCCTAAATCATAATATTAAATCTCTAACCCTAAAAGTAATACTAATCCTAACCCCTTAATCCTAAACCCTAATCCTTAACCCTAATATTCAATTCCTGACCCTAAACATAATCCTAATCCTAACCTCTTTATCCTAAACCAGAATGCCTTAATCATCTGAATTAATATTTATTTCATATAATTATATACATTACTCATATCATTAGTTAATAATTATACTTTTTACATCTAAAAATAAATGATTTCATGGTTCAAATATATTTAATTATACATGTGATTATTACATTTACTGATATATTAAATATCAGTAAATATAATTCTATTAATTAACTATTCTGACGGCCCTCGGATCTATAAGTCTAATCAGACAGAAAATTAGTTAATTTAATAAAATACACTTTAGATAATTTATTTGCAAGCTAAGTCTCGATAATTTAGGGTTCAGTACTAAAAAATGAATAAAATTGATCATTTAAGCAAGCCGGGCCCAGAGGGGCATTTTGGTCATTTCACATAGTGCACTATTTTTATAGCACGTTTGAATAGAGTATGAGAAAATATTAAATTTCAGGTATCCCAGTTTTTCGTGATTTTCTCTCCATCATTGTGAAAATTTGGATTAACTAAATTGTCTATAAGTAATTTTTGTGTAACCCGTATAAGTGTTGGGACAAAATTGCATGTCTGTTGAAGCTGAGAACTCAATTACATACTATTTTTATGGTTATTGTCCTACAACTATAGTAAGGCGTAGTATGAAACAGTATGCCATTAAGGATTTAATAAATTAGCAGACCCACTAAGAACAATACATAGGCCTAACACTGAATGACTGGAATGTTCCTGGGGTCCTATATGACTAAGATGGGATTAAGGTTCAAGGTCTGTGACTACTATATTTTTTACTGAATGCATATTTATATGTATTATTATATTAGTATTATTATTATGAATACAGATATTACGTTTAGTTTTTCTTTTTCGAGTTGAATGCAAATCAGGTCAATTTCTATCTTAGGTAATTTTAGACCAAGTTATTTAGGTTGGGTAATTATAGAGACTATTATGGATGCTAAGGAACTATAAATAAATATAATTACCTATTTTTTTAAAATGTAAACAATATAATAGTAACAAAAAAGCAAAAAATATAATCAAAATTAAACCTTATTCCCTAAACCTTAACCTAACCTTTACCCTAACTAAACCTTAATCCTGAACCCTAACCCTAAACCGTAATCATAACCCTATTCCCTAAACCTTTACCTAACCTTAATCCGTAACCCTAATCCCTAACTTGGTACCATAATAACCTTAACGTGGTATAATAAAACCTTAATTTAGTACCGTTATAACCTTAACTTGGGACCATTCACACCTTAATTTGATACTATACAAACTATAACTGGTACCACTAGAACCTTAAACTGGTACTTTTTAACCGTAGTTTGGTACCAATATGACCTTATGTTGGTACCATTACAATCTTTAGTTCACCAGTATAACCTAAATTGGAACCAATAAAACCTTAAAATGGTACCATTGAACCTTAAATTGGTATCAGTAAAACTTTAACTTGATACCATTAGAACCCTAACTTGGTACCACAATAACCTTAACTTTGTATCACAAAACCTTAATTTGGTACCGTTATAACCTTAACTTGGGACCATTGACACCTTGATTTGATACCACAAAAACCATAACTTGGTACCACTAGAACCTTAAACTGGTACCATTGAACCTTACTTTGGTACCAAAATGACCTTAAGTTGGTACCAGTAGAACCTTAAGTTGGTATCAGTATAACCATAATTTGGTACCACTAAAACCTTAAACTGGTACCACTGAACCTTAACTTGATACCACAATAACTCTAACTTGGTACCACAATAACCTTAACTTGGAATCACAGAACCTTAATTTGGTACTGTTATAACCTTAACTTGGGACCATTGACACCTTGATTTGATACCACAAAAACCATAACTTGGTACCACTAAAACCTTAAACTGATACCATTTAACCTTACTTTGGTACCAAAATGACCTTAAGTTTGTACCAATAGAACCTTAAGTTGGTATCAATATAGCCATAATTTGGTATCACTAGAACCTTAAACTGGTACTGCTTAACCTTAAATTGGTACCAATATAACCTTAACTTGATACCATTAGAACCCTAACTTGGTACCACAATAACCTTAACTTGGTATCACAAAACCTTAATTTGGTGCCGTTATAACCTTAACTTGGGACCATTGACACCTTAAGTTGATACCACAAAAACCATAATTTGGTACCCCTATAACCTTAAATTGGTACCACTATAGCCTTAACTTGATACCATTAGAACCCTAACTTGGTACCACAATAACCTTAACTTGGTATCACAAAACCTTAATTTGGTACCGTTATAATCTTAACTTGGAGCCATTGACACCTTAAGTTGATACCACAAAAACCATAATTTGCTACCACTAGAACCTTAAACTGGTACCACTGAACCTTAAATTGATACCACTATAACCTTAACTTGATACCATTAGAACCATAACTTGGTACCACAATAACCTTAACTTGGTATATCAAAACCTTAATTTGGTACCGTTATAACCTTAACTTGGGACCATTGACACCTTGATTTGATACCACAAAAACCATAACTTGATACCACTAGAACCTTAAACTGGTACCATTGAACCTTACTTTAGTACCAAAATGACCTTAAGTTGGTGTCAGTAGAACCTTAAGTTGGTATCAGTATAACCATAATTTGGTACCACTATAACCTTAAATTGGTACCACTGAACCTTAAATTGGTACCAGTGAACCTTAAATTGGTATCACTGAACCTTAAATTGGTACCAGTATAACCTTAACTTGATACCAATAGAACCCTAACTTGGTACCACAATAACCTTAACTTGGTATCACAAAACCTTAATTTGGTATCGTTATAACCTTAACTTTGTACCATTGACACCTTCATTTGATACCACAAAAAACATAACTTGGTACCACTAGAACCTTAAACTGATACCATTAAACCTTACTTTGGTACCAATATGACCTTAAGTTGGTATTAGTAGAACCTTAAGTTGGTATCAGTATAACCATAATTTGGTACCACTAGAACCTTAAATTGATACCACTAAACCTTAAATTGGTACTAGTATAACCTTAACTTGATGCCACAATAACCTTAACTTGGTATCATAAAACCTTAATTTGATACCGTTATAACCTTAAATTGGTACCATTGACACCTTAATTTGATACCACAAAAAACATAACTTGGTACCACTAGAACCTTAAACTAGTAGCGTCGAACCTTACTTTTGGTACCAATATGACCTTAAGTTGGTACCAGTATAACCATAAGCCTAACATTAAATTCCTAACCTTAAACATAATCCTAATCCTAACTTGTTAATCCTAAAACAAAACGCCTTAATCATCTGAAGTAATATTTATTTTATATAATTATATACATTATTGATATCATTAGTTAATAATTATACTTTTGTAAGTCTAAAAAGAAATGATTTATTCGTTTGAATATATTTAATAATATGTGTGATTATTACATTTAATAAAGTAAATATCATTAAATAGGAATCTATTAATTACCTATACTTTTTACTGAAAACATATTTATACTTATTATTATATTAGTATTTCATATTATGAATACAGATTTTAAATGCAAGAAATATTTTCAAAAAGTGATAAAAAACAACAAAAAGTGAAAATTTCTTAAAAAAAGCAATTACATGTTAAAAAAAGCTATTAAATATAAAAAAAGCGATAACATTTAAAAAAAAGTGACATGTTTAAAAAATGGTAAATTTTTTAAAATGCTAATAAATACCGAAAAAGTAATGAATAATTCTAAAGTGCAATAAATAATTTAAAAAATGAGTAAATTCTGTTCCACATATCCCTTCTCCCTTGTAACCTGTTACCTGATCAATATGTTACATTTTACTCTACCAGTCCAATGGTCTTTTTGTCACTAATTTCTAACATGGATCCTTAATTGACACATTCTGAAAAATTTGAGGAATTCTGAAAAACGGGAGTATCGTTACCGACCGAGTATTTTAGAATCTTCCCACCACAACTACCACTTCCCATCTCAAATCTGACAACCTTCGTCACCATGATTGATTTTCTCCTCTTCACCCACATTTGTACCACTTCCAGATCTTTAAAGAACAAAACAATAAAATCAACAACATTGTCACAACCGTTCATTAATCACAAGAACCAGAAGCAAGATGACTCTTTCTTGCATGCAAGCAATAGTCAGCTTCCCTTGGATCATGATGGCTCGAATCCATCTGGAACACCAGAGTGAATAGATCAAGCTGTCGATGAAAAGGATTGCTTCCTGACTATGAACCAAGAACCCAATTGCATCAACATCTTCCACACAGCCGTGAATGGGATGAAGAGCATCATCATGGTGGCAGTCGTGACGAAGGTGCGACCCATGGTGTTCACCTCCTCCATCGATGCCGGTAACCATGGACCCTAATTGGAGCCCCGTCGACTTCGATTCGACTCATCACTGCTCTCCTGATTGATTGCCCCACCGATGTCAACGTCCCCACTAGGTTTTTTGCACCAAGGACAACTTGATTGGCCTTCACTACTCTGGCACAAATGTCGGGGTGTTAAACCCTTCCACCAGGAGGCTGCTGAAATTGCATGTTTCTTCAACTGGTCGGCCCACCAGTGAGTTTCGCAAATTTGGGCATATTTCTTACAAGTTTGGGCAGGACCTTAAAACCTTGAGCAAATTGGAAAGTAGTGGCCGTTAGCGATGTCAACGAGAATCAAAGACCTTGGAGAGGTGAGGATTTGGGGCTACGATTTGAAGTTGCAAATGACGAATAGGCCGAAGGAGGGTGAGCTAACGGTGGATGAGGATTTGGTTTTGCTTGGTTTAAGTGAATTTTGGGATAATTTTATGGGTTTTTTTATAGATGAAGTATGGATTTTGCTAACTTGAGGGTGCTTTGAGGGAGAGGAAGAAAAATTAGGGACCAAAGTTGGTAATCTTCTTCAAATTCTGTTAACTTTAACTATAAAATTGACAAAATGACCACTATTAGGATAAAAATATGGAGGCTAGGAAGATAAAATAAAAGTTAAGAACCCGGTTAAGAAAACACGAAAAAGGCTAGGAACACATGAAATTTGCCCCTATAGATATATATATATATATATAGCGCGGCGCTGAGAGGCGAGGGGGCAAGCAAGCAAATCTGGCAGAGCGAAGCGAAGCCAGCCGGAGAACCCTAGAAAACGCCAATCTCTCGTCGACATGGCTGGGTAATTTTATTTGATTTCTCGAATCAATCTATAATCAATTACTACTGTGATTGGGAGCAATATATATGTAATTGCCCAAGAAATTCAGAGCCTATTGCATCGCTTATGTATTCGACATCTTGATTTGAACCGATTATTTTCTTCCAGGAACAGCGAAGTGAGAAATTCCGATTCCGTCTCTTCGAAGGGGTTTCGGGAGGATCTTCCGCCACCAATGCCACCCAGGCGTGCGTAAGATTTCCCATCTCCTTTTATGTGTTAATGACAAATTAATCATGCTTTCACCCAGCAGTTATACTCATTTCTTTTTTGTGTTTTTGTTCTTATTATTGAAGAGCTGAACTCTCCTTCCGTTGTGAGCTTCTTGTCCGTATCCTAGAAATCTGGTAATTAGCATTTTCCTTAATTTTGTGTAAATAGCTTTTTCTTTTCGTATCAGAGGAATTCCCTGCATGTTCTTGATTATATTTGTGTGCTCGTGGGTGTGCCCGTCTGGCTCTTTCTTTGTATCTTCTCAAACAAATTGAATGCTAGAAGACTCATTGGCATATTAAAGAACCATAAACAAAACCAATCAACCTGCACATGATCAGAGTTTCGAAGAAATTGCTCTAAATATTTAATTTCCTCTTAATAATGTTGAATGCTTGGCTTTGATCTACGAAAAACGAATTCATTGAGGTAGCAAACCTCTTTAGCTTGTTCTTTCCTTGTATCTCTCTTAATTGGTCTAAAACTACTTTGGAGAGAAACTGAAAGCTTGAAGACACATTTGCATGCTAAAGAACCATACACAAAACCAATCAACCTGCATATGTGAGTTTCAAAGAAATTGCTCTATTTTCCTCTTAATAATGTTCAATGCTCGGGTTCTATCTACGTCGCTCTCCTCTCTCCCAAAACGAGTTCACAGAGGTAGCTAACTTCTTTAGCTATATATTTATTTGATTCCAGGTCCAGGCCTGATTCTGGTTGGTCTAGCCGGCAAGCTTATTTCCAAGAAGTCAGGAGAATCAGGCAGGAGCTGTTGCAGTCTACTGGTGGCATTGGAATGGAAATGGTAACCTCCAAGCTCAGCTTGGAGGATGCTGACCAGACGAACGATGATGCTGCAATTTGACATTACATTCTTCAGTCTCATGCTCCACCAATCCAAATATGCTACTTTGCTCCAACTAGTTGTGAAGTTGAGGAACATTTGCGAATGACAATAACTTTAGGTCTTGTTACTATTTTTTTCCTAAGAAGATAGACTCTGTTGGATCATTGCCCAAATATTGTCACTACTCACTAGTAGATTACTTCTAGTTCCGCTTATGGTTGCCATGATTAAGATGATGATGAGTTGGACAAGAGAGATTAACATCGATTTGGTCATTATGATGCCGCATTTGGGAGGGCATGAGGATCGGCTTGCTGCCTTTGTTTTGTTTCCTTTGCTCAACAAGCACTTCCTGGCCATCAAATGTGGGGCAGTTCGGCAAGAATTAACCTGATGCATTAATGTGCCTTTCTTTCTGAAGTGGGTTGCTGCAATTTAGGGGTCGTAAGAAGATAGAAAGTAGAAACGCCATGGTTGATAAGTAAAAAAAAAACGCAAGACAACACAAAAGATGAACAGCAGTAGGCTGCAATACAAATGGAAAGGCTTCACATACATATAAATTCAATCTTCGTTCAACCTTTCACACATGACTCATCTTGATAATTAATACAGTGATATACTACAACCACCTCCAATGATTTAATAATACTGCTGTTTATAAATAACTTCTACCTAAAGTATTCTTTCACCCACCTAGGCATCATTAAGTTTCAGAAGAGGGGCACCCTGAAAAACCCACTTATGAAACCATTTTTCCTTTTTTTTTTCACATAGTAGAGAACCATGCCCCCCACAATATCAAGATCCAGAAATGTTTGTGTAATCTGTAACCATACAAACTTGAACTTCTACCAGTTACACCGACAAGAAACCTACATTCCCCAACTGAAGGATCTAGAAAAGTAACCATGCCAAGCCCATCAAAATCACAGCTTCGTTCATTCTGCATTTGTAGTTGATAGTAACTGTTAAACGCATAGGAAATGTTCCCCTTTGCGCCAATTCCATTGCATGACCCACCATAGTTGAGAGTTGTGCAGTCAGCAACACTGCAGGCAAGTCTCAGGTGATTGGTCACATCTGTAAGATCCCTTAAAGGCTTCGCTACACACCACCTTGCCGGAAGATACTGCACATTCTTTGCATTCTTCAACCTCTTGTTGCCCAAACCAAGATTCAAAGCATACTTAGCCTGGCCATCAAAAGAGAAGATCCCCCAGTGCCTTTCGAAGTTCCCGGGCAGTGTACTCTTTGCACCTTCATCAAGGAGGCTGAAAAGATAGATATCCATGGGTGGAACACCCGGCCTAAGCGGGGTTCCTCCGTTACTCAGAACATGATTTATTAGGCCTTGGTTAAAAACCCTAGCAGCAGTGAGGTTAGCACCAATTGCTCCATCAGTGGGCCAGCCAATCTCCCCAATGACTATAGGCATTTGACCATATCCAAGTTTGCTGAGGGCTGCAACTAAGGTGTCAAAATTTCCATCGAAGGCATTGTAATAAGTATTGGAGCCATCCACAACAGGATGCGTACTACCCTCAAAGAATGCATAGTCTTGCGGAAAATCTGAATTTCCATATAAGCTTAGAAATGGATAAATATTGACAACAAATGGGGAACCATTTGAGTTGAGGAAGGAAACGAGCTGAGTCATAATTTGAGTCAGTTCAGGTCGAAATGCCCCTTGAGAAGGTAAATTCGACTCGTATGCATCTGCATTGCAAGGCACCACTAACCGTACAGTCCCAGCAAGATTGGCTTTGACCAATGATTGCTGCAGATTAAGTAAAGCAGGAACTACATAGGACTGATACTGGCCTGCATAACTTGTGAGAAAAGGTTCATTTCCAACAGCAATGTACCTGCCACCATAAAGATGATTCAAGAGATCATTTAAAATCAGGAGCCTGATATACACCTAGCAATATATGAAATTTTCAGTTGCGTGATCAATTAGAATGTCCTCTCAAGCAGGGACACGAGAAATTAAGCATTGTCTATTTCAAACAAAATACATGGGGACCATAAACTTTTTGTTAGGGACATTTTTAGAATTAACAAGACAAAAGAACATTGCTAAACAGGTCCCACAATCATTTTTGTTAGGCTGGACTAGTTTATGAGCAATGCTCCTTCCCTCTTTTCTTGTTCTTTATTTTTTCCTTTCATTCCTTAGACTCATTATCAAGTTACAAGAAGTTGTTAGATTATATGGCGACACACTTGGATAACGATCAGCATACTGCATGGCAACCCTAAGTTTTTTAAGATCTTCAGACAATCGCTGATCAAATTTCCTGTATAGTAATAACAGCTGACAATGAATGGGCATCAACTTTATTGAACTGGCCTATAAGCAAAGGGATACTCTTATATACAATAACATGAATGACATCATTTAAACTATAGAATGAGCAGCTGCACGGGCAGCTTCCCTGGAGAATCACATTTCAAATCTGACATAGCAACCCAAAGCTTGCAGGACAAGGGTAAATAAATTTTGATGAAGCAGGATTGAGTAGCTGAATTAACCTATAAGAAATTCAATTCAAAGGCAAGGCTAGAAGAACAAGACTTGCTAAGGATCACCAGATTAACGAGTAAGATCAAGCAATTCAACTCCTCTTGGAGGACAGAACACTCGCCAATTTACCTCTTTCAGCAACTGACATTTTTTAGTAGTTATACTCACCGTTGCTGAAAATAGCTAAGCAGAAAAGCTCTTCAGGTCCCTCCCTTTTGTGGTGGATTCCATGATTGAACATGCCATCAACCAAGCATTCAAATAACTTAAATGATACCAATATACTACTCTATAAGTTATACATATTCAGCAAATAAATCATCCACATGAATCGAAACAAAGCCCCAGATCCATAAAGCTAAGGACTTCCCTTCCATATGCTTTAGTTAATCTTTTAACCTCCTTTTCGCACTAAGAACCATATCAAAAAAGGAACCAAGAGAAGCACAAGCACCGGCTCAGGCTCAACGATAAACAGAAAAACGATGCACATGCCAAAAAATGAAGAGCAAAAAGCAAGCCACCAAAAAAAAATCAGGAAGAGAAAAAGAGGGGGGAGGCAAGTACCGGATATCAGCACCACCTTTGCCAATGTAAGCGGAGAGGTTCTGGCGAACCCACATATCAGCAGCTGCCAGAGAAGAGCTGAGCGTCGGCAACATATCGTTAGGAATGCCAACCATGACCTCGATGCCGCTCCCCATGAGGGCTCTCAGAACTTGAGAGTCTGCATCAAAAAGCTTCACCTTTTGAATCTTGTTTTCCCTCAGCAGATCCACCACCGTGGAAGGCTGCAGCCGGTGGAACGATATCGTCCCCCAATTCACTCCTATGGCCGATTCCGCCGACCCCAGAAGGAACAGCATAGTCAGGCCAAGCAGAAGTGGACAAGCGAGGCTCCTCGCCATTTTCTTGTGGATTTCGAATCAGTAAAGTTATTCCGCCATCAGGGGTGGGAGCGAAGAATGGAAAGTAAGTACAGCGTTTTTATGCTGAGAATAACGAGTAAGAACTAAGAAGTCACCCACACGCTGGGTATTGATGACAAGAAAAGAGAGCTAAAAACCAACTGCCTTCCTGTGCTAGAGTAAAGAGCAAGAATTGGCACTAGGCGTTGCCAAGTGATTTTTTATTATCACCATAGGGATCTGATTTTCTTTTTGGGAATTCTAAATGACCAAAATGTCCTCCAGTGCAGTGATGACAAGTGTCTTGAGAGTATACTACATTGCTACTGGTGTCGCTCTCGAAAGGTCGAGGCCCGAGTGTATGACTTATGAGGGGCAAATTTGGGGTTTGGAGATCATTGGCAACTTTGTAGTTGCCATGTCTTATTCTATAGGTCATTTAGGTGTATTAATTATTTTTTTGAATTTCATATATAGTATTAGTTAATAATTAAAATCAAAATCATGTTCCGTACACAATTCAACGACGAGTTACTGACTAATTTCTACGAATTTTTCTTTTATAGGATTAAAAATTAAAAAATCAACACAACTACAAAAAAATTATTTTCAATAAATTATTCTACTTACACAATATTAATTTTAAATAAAATTAATTCCAAGTAAAAAATATGTGAAAATGAAATAAGTGACCAAGAAGAGCTACAACACATAAATTTGATATATATATCCTTTATCTATTAATCTCCAGATAACACTATTGAAAATCCATGATCGCCATCCAACGACTATTATTAGTTTTGACAGCATTTCACCAGAGCAACTACCATAATTTCCGTGGAGAACAAGAAAACAAAAAAAGAGACACATTACATAATAAAAACGCAGTCAAAAATAGATTGAAATCAAAAGATAATTGACCAAAATTGTTCTATAGACCAGTTTTGGCCAAAAACAGAACTTTGATTGAAAGAAAAATTTAAGAGAGAGAGAGATCGTGTTTCCAATTATAGTGGTTAGGGGATAATTATTTTTATAAAATCAATTTTACCAGATTATTTTGTATAAAACAACTATGAAAAAAATAAAATAAAATTTGTAATATGCACAATTATACATTTAAATTATAATTTGTCTCGTCATTTATATATGAATAATTATATAAAAAATTTTGTAGCTACAGTATTCTTACTTCACTTACCATTCTGTACGGGTGTTATACCCGTATTTATATTTTGCATTTATCACTTGTAATTTTCAAAATGGCAAAAACAAAAAAACAGAATAAAGCAAAGAAAAAGACATAAGGAATACGACAGTGCTAACACCTGGCCGTAGTCGTAGACTCGTAGCTGCATTCACATTACCTGCTAAACGGTCGACAGCATTGCAAAAGGGGAAAATAACAAATAAACCTATAATATTTTGGGATCGGCTTGAATAAGCCACTGATGTTTTTCTATCAGCCAAATAAATCACTAATGTAATAATGTTGTTCAAAATAACCAAATAAACCACTAACATTATTCAAATAGCTCAATTCACCCACTCGGCTTTAAAATATTACAAAACTCTATTATTATCTTTTAAAATTGACATAATAAATCCTGTTGGTTTAAAATAATTCAAATAGGCTACCTCTATCGTTCAAATCATTCTGCAAGCAACACTGAGTAAAGCTCCAAAACTCATCGGAGACATTGGCTGACAAGCTCAACGATTCCTTGAAGCGACTCGTGCACATCAAGGTCACCCAAAATCTGCTATTTTGAATTTCATCTTCTTGTTGATCATCAAATTGGAGGGTTTGATATTGCGGTGGATAATTTTGTATATGTGCAAATAAGAGAGACCCATGAGAATTTTATTGGGTGAAGTGGACAACCTCCGGCTTTGAAAAGGTACCTGCTTTACAGATGAAGAAATCCATAGAGCCACCATCCAAGTTCTGCATGAGAATCGCGTCGTTGCCGGACGGCTTCTCAAAAACAATGTGGTAGCAAATGACAGAAAGGGGAATTACTGCGGCAGAGGATTTTCATCTCCCAAAAAGCAAAATTGATGCAAAAGAAAAACAGCCAATGTATTTGGCGAACTGTCTTGCTTCTCCTAAATTATACTCTAAATTGCAAAATTATCCTAAAATAATAAATGTAATAAATTCATCAAAATTTACTAACAAAATGTAATATATACTAAATTTATTATATAAACATATTACTAAATTCCAGGTTAGTTACACAATAAAAAAAAAAAAAGTAATTTTCTAATGACCTTTTCCAACAGCTTCGCGTTGGAAATTAGATTTTTCAAAGGCTAGTCACTGGAAACAAGACAGTTGGTAAATGAAGCGTTGGAAAAAAATTCCAACGGCCATTGTGTTGGAAGATGAGCCATTAAAAATTTCTAACGGCGTATCTCCCACAAAATTATTTCCAATGGCTCAAGCCAATGGAAATTTGGAAAACGGTTGGAAAACTTGTTTTTAAAAAATAACAAAAAAATATAAAATCACGTTAAAAATATATTTATATTATTAAAAATTTATAAATTATATTTATTAAAAACATATTTAATACTTTATATTCATGAAAATTTAATTAACTAAAATTCAATAAAAAGACACTGTTAAAATATTTTATATTATTACTAAAATTATGTTTTATATTATTTACTAAAAATATATATATTGCACAAAAAATTATAATTTATATTATTAAAAAAACACGTATAAAACAATTATGTTTCCAAAAACTTAAAATTCACAAAATACAACAAATTAAAAAGTTCAAAAATTTATATTGCTATTTATAAAAAATTATAAAATTCAAAAAATCCAAAATTAAAAAAATCACCAAATCAAAAAATCAATCCACAATCACAAAATAACAACAAACACAAAATAAAACATGAACTACTCTGCTTCAGATCCAACAAGTCAATCTAATCCAACAACTCCACCAATCAATCCAACAATTAGATCTGATTTGAAATCAAATTAAAAATATAGATCCAAGATCGGAAAAATCAAATCTAATTAGAAATAACCTAATCAGATGGTGGCCAGAAAGCGAAGACTGAGAGACAATGACCAGATCTACACACGGATGACAAGCAAACGGCTAGACTGAAAGAGGACAAGGGACGACAAGCTTTATTTGCAAGGACGTCGCGCACGGATGACCGAAAGGACATCACCGCTTCATCCGTAAAAAGGGAACGAGCAAACAGCTTGACCAAAAGAGTATGAGGGATGGCAACCCAAAGAAAGGATGGCGACGGTGAGCTAGAAGGAGGACAAGGGACAGCCAGTTGAAGTGAAGACGAGGGACGACGAAGCGACGGAGCGACCAAAAAGATGACAAGACAGAGAGGCAGCGTGTATAGTGAGTTGGGGAGAGAACAAGGGACGGCTCGCCGAGAAAGATGAGGGAGTTGAGAGAGACAAAGAGTTGAAAGTAAGGAAGGGAGGTCTGAGAGAGATAGGAGGGGGGCAGCAGATTAGGGTTTAAGAGGGGAGAGAGTTAGGTTCTAATATATATATATATATATATATATATATATATATATATATATATATATATATAGGTTGGGTTATATGGGCTGGGTTATATTATAGTATAATATATATGAGCACTTATCGTAACATCAACAATCAAAGTATCTTTTTTATTTGAGAAAAGAAATTGAAAATTTTTTATATGAATTGCATATGGTAATGTTATATGAAGGATAATTGGTTTATTATATTACATTAAAACCATAAATTTTAATTTCACTATAAAAATATGTTCATATATATGTTAATACACATTATAAATTGTATATATATAGTTATTATTATTATTATTATTATTATTATGACATATACATCATATACATTATCACATTATTATATTCTTACATTATTACATTATTACATTATTATCATATATTATATATCAGATACATTATTACAACATATATATATTATGATATAGTTATACTTATAAATATGTTAATACATATGTAAATTATTATTATTATTATTATTATTATTATTATTATTATTATTATAAAATATTTTTAAAATACTACTTTATTTTCTTAAATTGTGAAATTTATTGGTTTACTAACACAAATTTCCAACGGATGCAAGAATTTCCAATAGCCTTATGTTGGAAAATTTCCAACATGAAAATTTTTAACAACCTTTGTGTTGGAAATTGAAATCTTCATGTTTCCAACGGTTATATTTCCAACGGCTCAATAAGTCACAAATTTTCAATGGCCAGGCTGTTAGAAAATATAGTTTTCAAAATTTCTAATAGTCAGACTGTTGAAAATTCCTCTCATCTTTTTCCAACAGCTTTTGCATTAAAAATTTCCAACAACTAAAATGCATGTTTTTTAGTAGTGACAGAAAATTTAACAAACTCCACTTCCATTTTTATGATCGAACAAATTAGACTATGTGAAAGTTTTATAAAATTTTTATAAGATGTGTAACATTTTTCTTATTCAAAGCATTGCTTTCATATTATTTCATCCATTTCACGATTAATAAAAATTTTCAAAAGAATTGTTGTCAAAAAAATAAGTGGCCCTTTAAATTTTTATACGACCTTATTTAGATTTAACCGATTGATTTTATATAATTTAAGAAAAACTCGTCAATATACGATTTTATAAGGGCAACTAAAAATTATAAATATGCCTATCTAATACTATATTCTAATTTTTTTTACAAAAAACACAGTCATAGAAACACTATCAACAAAGAGGCTATTAATAATGTTCTAAGTACGTAAGGGAGAGATGAGCGACTTTCATGTGAAATCAGGGACATCTAAGCTGCCTGAACTTGTCCTTTGATTTGATTTCATGTGCCAATGCTTTTCTCAGACACCTGGATTGGAATTTGGAGGTCAGGTCATAACATTTGCTGTTACTGTTTTATTCTTGTTAACATTTTACGGGGAGACCATCAAAAAACGGATGTAATGCTCATAGAAAATGGTTCCATTAACAAAACTCCATGTTTCTTACTTGAAAAGTACTCCTGCAATGTTATTTAAAAATGAGATATATGAAAAATGATCAAATTTATTAATATCTGTAATGAAAATTGCAAGATGCCACTTATTATTAAAGTATATGCATCTCAGTTCTTGATTCACATGTTGGCACCTAAATTAAGGATTGAGATAAGTTTATCATGGCAATAGACTATCATTCATTCAAGTTAGACCATTTCAAAATTATTTTTTCTGAAAAAGCGTACTAGTGAGACACATTTCCTTTTACATTTTTGTAAATCATCTTTTTATAGGCCAATATTGTATCGTTTCCTTGAAAGAGTTCACAATAAATAAGAGATCATGTGTTCGATCTAAAACCTTATATATAAAAGGAGATAACCTTTTTTTTTTTCCAGACAATGCTTAATACTCCCTCCGTCACATTTTACTTTAAACGTATTTTTTTTTTATGTCCCAAAAAGGTTGAAACATTTTTTCTTTTAGAAAATTTTAAACAATCAATGTACCCTTTAACCCATATTTAAACTCTCAATACACAAAACTCAATAAATAATTTTTTTAAATTTCTACTCAATTTCTTATTGTACAAACCAAAAAAAAAATATTTAATCATTATTTAAACTCTTATTACAGAAAAAAAAATATAAATTATATACACCTTAATCTCCATAGCCACAGAAATGTTTTAAGTAAAACAGGACGAAGGTAGTATTACTTCAAAAAGATTAGCCTTTACCTATTGAGTGACGAATACTTTGAGCACCAAAAAGAAAAGTTTCCATTTTGATGACTAAACTTGGTAGAATTTGTATACTTTTATCATGTCAAATTTATGCCGTTAAAAGCTAATATCTAAAACGTAACTATTTCATGAATGAGAAATTTGTGTAATTAATATTATAAAAAAACAAACAGATTTAAGAGTTTAGGAGCAAATAAAAGTTGGAAGTATCCAAAGAGAACAGCACTGGGGGTTCAGGGACATTCTCACAGTTTCAACGCTACTAACAAAACAGTTTTAGTTGTCCAAATTGTAAGCAACATTACCAATTCAGTTCAGACTAACAACCCGCATCTTGTAGTATAACTTCCAATCAGATCAAACTATAATGAACCATAATTCACTACAATATAATGGAGTTAATACTTCCTTCTAACACACTCAAAAAAGGTTTATTCTATAATGAATCATGAGGTTCACATTTTCTTTAGCTCATAACACAAACACAAAGGGAAAAAAAACTCAATAATGCAAAAGGAAGACTCATCTTTTCGTGCCTTTTTATCACAAAAATGCAAAGGGGACGCATTTTAGTTTTTGCTAAGCCACGTAGACAAGATTAGATATTCCTGGCGGTGAACATGATGCACCAATTGGAAGCTCAAGCCAGAGGTGCCCTGTCTTGTCTTTATTCACCAAACGCAAACGAGAAAAGTCTCGCACCCCCTCCAGCGTCAACAGTCGCTGTAGCAGATTCCAACTTTCCTCGCCACTTTCCCAAGAATATTTTTGAGGCATCTCCTTTGATAAAATGTTTGGTGCTCAAACGGCATAGACAAGCCGCTGAAAAATTCGTAGCAGCTGCTGGAAGTTGGATGAGAACTCAACTACCTATCAATGTGGAACAAGGCATAGTAAAAGATCCCAGAAACATCTGTTACTTCACGAATAACATCTTATAAGCAACTACTATCCAGCTCCACAACAGAGAGAACGTTTACGTTACAGAGCCTCCGGATATACAAATAATTACTTGTTGTGACACCCACTAGGACTAGGTCCTCACAAAATCGGGCTGGTTGGTGATAGACCTCACCCATGCCCATTTATGGTCCTTCGTGTTCACTGGGTTCTTGGCTTGTGCAACCTCCACCAGGGGAATGTATGCATAGTTGCCGTTTATTGGACCTGCCACAAATCCGGCATATCCAGCCACAACCCCATGAATAGCCGAGTGTGCCAGTAGCGTGCAATACAAGTTATCTGTGGCATTTGCAGGGACTGCCTGGATCATGTATGTGGGATCAATGTACTTCCCAGTGAATAGCTCGTTTGGGTGTTTTCTGTCCCACCATTTCTTAAGCTCTGACTTCAACCATGGACCAACATCTAAGAACACCAAGTTCCCTGATTCATCCCTCTGTTCCTTCTGGTTCTCACTTCTAGGTATCAACTCTTGTCCAGCTCCTTCGGCCACGACCACAACTGCATGGCCATTTTCTTTAAGCCTCTGGTCGAGGAATTCAAAAAGTCCTCCTCCTCCTTCCAAGAAAAAGTCGACTTCAGGAATCAAACAGCAATCCACATCGCCGCTGCTTAATGTTGCATGAAGGGCAATATGCCCTCTGCTTCTACCCATTAGCTTAACCAGACCAATGCCATTTACTGCACTCTCCGCCTCAGAGTGAGCGGCACCAATAGCATGCTGAGCCATTTCAACGGCTGTCTGAAATCCAAACGATCTGTCAATGATGCCCACATCGTTGTCAACAGTTTGAGGGAGTCCAACAACTGCAACAGCACCCCGCAATGTGCCATCTCCTCCAATGGTATACACCTATCGACATAGTTTTAGCAAGCAAATGAATGATGGAACTTGAACACCTGATCAGCTCTTTTGGTCCCATAGACATAAATCTGCTCAAGAAACTATGCTAGTAGCAGAATTAGGGTATATATAACTAAGTTAATTGACCATTAAGCAGCAAAAATATAGATTGATAGCTAAGTAATCAGCGTACAACGTTCACTTGACAAGTAAATTACTCATGACACGTTTCCTAGCAACACATAAGAAACCACTCAAGCTTGCATAATCGGAGATCAAATTATAAGCGAACTGAATCAAAGAGATACCTACTGCAGTTGAGGGCCTGAATAATACGTGATTAAATCCGTGGTGCTCAATAGCATCAACAATCTTGTGAAGATCAAACCCACCCCTGGAAGTCCCAAGCACAGTTCCTCCTCTCTTGTGACAGTCATCAACAAGCTTAGGATTGAGCTCAACTGGGTCGAAAGAGTAAAAACCCCGGTACCCAGCTTTAATCCCATAGATATGACGGACCCCATAAAGGTCCCACAGCCCAACCACCAGCTCCCTTATCACAGTGTTCATACCAGGGCAGAGCCCCCCGCAGGTGACGACGGCGGCCCTGGTGTCGGCGGGGTCGAAGAAGATGCGGTCACGAGGGCCGGCCCGGAGGTAGGCGACGTGGGAAGAGTCAGGGAGAAGAAAAGGAGCCGGAGAGGTCATAGACGATCTGGCGTAGGATGACGTCGTAGTGGGAAACGTAGAAACCCTGAACAGGATGGCAGAAGCCGTTGCTGTGGAGGGGGTGGTTCGGGCGAGGGCGGAGCTCCGGGAGGTAGTCGGTGAGGTGGGGAAGTTTCTGGAGGCGGACGGGGGAGAAAGAGAAGGATCCGTCTGCACTGTGTGAAGTGTACCGTTTTACTAAGTTGGAAGTTGATGTTTGAGTCAGTTCCAATAAATCCTAGTTTTTAGCAAAGTTATACTATTGTTCAGGTGCTGAGATTTTTTTCTTGATTTTCTTCTAGTCTCCAGCCACGTTTAGGAAGCTTGTTCAATGTGGTTATCCAACTTTGATATTCTAGTTCTTATCCTGTTTTGTAACCAGCTATATAAGCTGTTCAGTTAATGAATAATAAGGCAAGATTGTCTTCGTCATTCTTCTGTGCATGTTTGCAAGTTTGACAGCAATCTCACATTTGGTATCAAAGCCATACTAGTGGTTCTGTGAGAGCAAAACACGTGAGCAGAGTGATAAAAGAGTGAGAGAGAGAACAATGGCAACATCAGCAGATGCATCCTTTGTTCAACCAGCTATTCCAAAGTTTGACGGTCACTATGACCATTGGTCAATGCTGATGGAAAACTTCTTACGATCAAAGGAGTTCTGGAGCTTAGTGGATGAAAGGATTGTTGCAGATACAGGGGAGATGACAGCTGCACAAAGGAAGGCTCTTGATGAGCAAAAGCTACGAGATTTAAAGGTGAAAAACTACTTGTTTCAGGCAATAGACAGAACCATCCTGGAGACTATCCTAGACAAAAGCTCCTCAAAGGCCATTTGGGATTCGATGAAACAAAAGTATTAAGGCTCTACCAAGTCAAAAGGGCTCAACTTCAGGCCCTTCGGAGAGAATTTGAAATTCTTGGCATGAAGGATGGAGAGAAAGTTGATGAATACTTTGCAAGAACACTATCTATTGCAAATAAAATGAAGGCTCATGGTGAAAAAATGGATAAAAATGTGGTGGTAGAAAAGATTCTCAGATCAATGACACCTCGGTTCAATTATGTTGTTTGTTCAATTGAGGAGTCAAATGATGTGAGCACCATGAGCATTGACGAACTTCAAAGTAGTCTTTTGGTGCATGAGCAGAGAATGCAAGGACAACAAGAAGAGGAACAACTCCTGAAAGCCACAAATGAAGAATGGTTCAGTGGCAGTAGAGGACGAGGTCGGTGGAGCCCTAGAGGAAGAGGTAGAGGAAGAGGCAGACAAAACTTCTCCAAAGAAACCGTTGAATGCTACAAATGTCATAAGCTACGACATTTTCAATATGAATGCCCTAGCTTGGAGAAAGGTACAAACTATATGGAAGAGGATAAAGAAGAGATGTTGCTCATGTCCTTTACCCAGCCAAACGAGAAGCAAAATGAAGATTTATGGTTTCTAGATTCCGGCCGTAGTAATCACATGTGTGGAGTCAGAGGCTGGTTTTCAACATTTGATGAGGAATTCAGACAAATCATAAGGCTAGGAAACAATTCGAAGATGGTGGCTATGGGAAAAGGAGACATTAAAGTTCAAGTGGATGGAGTTAATCAGGTGATTATTTCCGTTTATTTTGTACCAGAGTTGGAAAATAATTTATTGAGCATGGGTCAATTGCAAGAAAAAGGGATTACCATTCTGATAAAGAATAATGTGTGTACTCTCTACGATCCGACACGTGGAAGAATGATGCAATGTAATATGGCATCAAACAGGATGTTTATAGTGGTGATGTCTGTAATATCACCAGCTGAGGTGTGTCTCCAGACGTCCATTGAAAAAAATGCGCAACTTTGGCATCGAAGATTTGGGCATCTTAGTCTCAAAGGACTTAACATGCTTCAATCAAAAGACATGGTGAAAGGTCTGCCAAATCTGGCTGACTCAATGAAGGTCTGTTCTGATTGTATGATGGGAAAGCAACATCAAGGGGCATTTCCAAAGAAAATCACATGGAGGGCAGCAAAGACCTTGCAACTGGTTCACAGTGACTTATGTGGACCGATTAAGGCGAAATCACATAGTGGAAAAAGGTATGTCATCAATTTCATAGATGATTTCAGTAGAAAGACCTAGACTTATTTTCTCACTGAGAAATCTGAGGCGCTTGAGACTTTTAAAAGATATAAATTGATGGTAGAAAAAGAAAGTGGAAATCTCATATGTTGTTTGAGAACAGATAGAGGAGGAGAGTTTACCTCAAAAGAGTTCAATCAATTTTACAGCGATAATGGTATTGCAAGACAGCTTACAGCAGCGTACACACCTCAACAGAATTGAGTGGCGGAGATAAAGAACCGCACTTTGATGAACATGATCCGATCAATGCTCTGTGGGAAGAATATGCCAAAGAGATTCTGGGCAGAAGCTGTAAATTGGGAGATTCACATCTTGAATCGCAGCCCCACCTTAGCTGTGAAAGACAGGACACCGGAAGAAGCCTGGAGCGGCAACAAACCCTCGGTCGATTATTTTAGGACGTTCGGTTGTATTGCGTATGTGCACATCTCAGATGTCCGCAGGACAAAGCTGGATGATAAGAGCATGAAGTGTATATTGCTGGGTATCAATGACGAGTCGAAGGCATATAAACTCTACAATCCCATCACTAAAAAAGTGATAATCAGTAGAGATGTGGTGTTTGCAGAAGATGAAATATGGGATTGGGAGCAAAGCGAAGCAGAACAGAAGCTTGATGTTCTAGAATGAAAGAGCGATGAACAAGCAAATGATAAAGGGGAAATTGAAGAAATTAATGAATCTACAGATGAAGAAAATGAGGCGAGTCCAGCTCAAGGGAGGATCAATCCTTTACAGCGTAGAATCATAAGGGAACCGGCATGGAGAAGTGATTATATTACTGGAGAAGGACTTTCTGATTCTGATGAAGGACAAAATATGATGATGGTCCTAACAGAAGGGGATCCGACTTCTTTTGAAGAAGCTACACAGAAATTACATTGGAGGGAAGCCATGAAACAAGAAATACAAGCAATCGAAAATAATAAAACCTGGGAGCTGGTTACATTGCCAAAAGACGCAAAAAATGTGAGAGTAAAATGGGTGTACAAGACCAAGTTCAACGAGAAGGGTGAGTTAGACAAACACAAGGCGCGTCTGGTTGCTAAGGGCTATTCCCAACAATATGGAATAGACTATCATGAAGTGTTTGCCCCAGTTGCTAGATGGGACACAATTCGTCTGATACTAGCAATGACAGCTCAAAGAGGTTGGTGTGTATATCATCTTGATGTTAAAAGTGCCTTTTTACACGGAGAGTTGAATGAGGACGTGTTTGTGGAACAACCTCAAGGTTTTTAGGTTAAGGGAGAAGAAGAAAAAGTATATAAGTTGAAAAAAGCATTGTATGACCTCAAGCAAGCTCCACGGGCATGGTATAGTCGGATTGAAGGTTACTTTATCAGTGAAGGTTTCAAAAAATGCTAGTGTGAGCACACACTATTTGTCAAGATCGAAGAAAGCTCCATTCTCATTGTAAGTCTCTATGTTGATGACTTAATATTTACTGGCAATAGTGAGAACATGTTTAGTAAATTTAAATCATCAATGATTAGAGAATTTTCTATGACTGATCTGGGAAAAATGTCCTATTTTCTCGGAGTAGAAGTAATTCAAAATGAGCAAGGTATATTCATTAATTAGAAAAAGTATGCCATGGAGGTTCTGGAAAGATTCAGTTTGGCTGAAAGCAATGCTGTGAAGAATCCTGTTGTTCCTGGGTTCAAGTTGTCAAAGGATGGAGGAGGGGCTGTTGTCGAGACAACCTATTTTAAGCAGATAATTGGAAGTTTAATGTATTTGACAGCTACAAGGCCGGACTTGACGTTTTCTGTAAGCTTGATCAGTAGATATATGGAGAAACCCACAGAACTTCATCTTCAAACTGTGAAGAGGGTGTTGAGGTATTTAAAAGGAACTGCAGAGCTGGGAATTGCTTACAAGAGAGGCGTTAATGGAGGTTTGGTGGGGTACACCGACAGTGACTATGCCGGAGATGTTGATGATAGGAAGAGTACATCTAGGTTTGTGTTTATGTATGGAACAGAGGCTGTTTCATGGTCCTCAAAGAAGCAGCCGGTTGTAACTTTATCAACCACAGATGCCGAATTTATTGCTGCAGCTCACTGTGCGTGTCAAGCAATTTGGATTAGAAGAGTTCTTGAAAAGATTGGAGATGTACAGAAAAGAGATACTGTTATTTACTGTGATAATAGTTGAACTATTAAACTCTCAAAAAATCCAGTGCTCCATGGTAGGAGCAAGCACATAGATGTGCGTTTTCACTTCTTGCGTGACCTCACCAAAGATGGAAGTGTGGAACTTGACTACTGCAGTTCACAAGATCAAGTTTCAGATATGCTGACCACACCTCTTAAATTGGAGCAATTTTTGAAGCTTCAAGACAAGCTAGGCATGTGTTCATCAATGGAGTAAACATATCCTGGTATAGATCAGTTTATGGGAGGATATGTGAAGTGTACCGTTTTACTAAGTTGGAAGTTGCTGTTTGAGTCAGTTCCAATAAGTCCTAGTTTTTAGCAAAGTTATGCTATTGTTCAGGTGCTGAGATTTTTTTCTTGATTTTCTCCTAGTCTCCAGCAACATTTAGGAAGCTTGTTCAGCGTGGTTATCCAGCTTTGATATTCTAGTTATTATCCTGTTTTGTAACCAGCTATATAAGCTGTTCAGTTAATGAATAATAAGGTGAGATTGTCTTCGTCATTCTTCTATGCATGTTTGCAAGTTTGACAGCAGTCTCACACACTGTTGGCAGGTTCGGTCTGTTGGGAGGTCAGATTGGCGGCTACCGGCTGAGATACGGCCATGGTGGGGAAGGGTCGAGGAGGAAGAGAGATGAGAGGTGGTGGAGAGGAAAACGTCGAGTTGACTCAGAGAGGGGGAATTTGAAATGGCAATGGCATGTTCATTGTGAAACACGTGTAGAGACGCGTACCCTCCATCATAGAAGAGGGCTCTGTAGAAGAAGATGGAAGACAGCCGGGGACGAGCACGAACACGTAATCGACTATTGCCCGATCGTATTGGAAGGGACAGTACAATGGTCCATTAGGCCCATAAAGCATGTACGGAATGGGTCTCCCCCATCCCATGAACTAAAAAGGCTTCATGGTGGATGCAAATGGCAATCCCCTTGACGCTTCCCATTTTTGGGCTTCTATTGGGCCCTCTCGTTTTATCAATATGTAGTCAACCATCACACTTTATGTAAGTTACAGCTAGTGAAGGTCAGGAGAACAGGCTATCATGTTTTCCGTTTTCGTTTTACTTTAGTCAATAGATACTAATATTGTGACAGAGCTAAACTGACAGGCAAATTGTTGCTGTTCACGCAAAACGTGGGACACTAAATTTGAAATGGCCACATCTTTGGAATTTTGGATTAGTGGGATAGATACATCTATCAGCTTCTTCCGAAATAACAGCCGATTATGATATAATTTTTCCTAGTTAATTGATGCTTGACAGATAACGCCTGGCTTCAAGGTTTGGACCACTGCCTCAACGTTGTGTTGTGTGGGTAACTCGATGAAAAGCATTGTTTCCGTATGTCCTTCGAAAATTGTTCCTTGTGATTTCGATGAACAAAGCCTTTTGTTTCCTGCCGTTGTTGATTCCTCCCAACATGGTCCCCAACTTCCTCTGTTGCATCTAATTGCCTCTTCCTCTTCTTTTCCTTCTTACCATTTTCTTTACTTTTCTTGCTATGTTAAAACATTTTGTTCCCCAAAATAGGGGTATAAATGATTTGGACTTTTTATCATGTAGCTTGAATTTTACTTGAATAAAAGTCTATCAAGTCAGGCTCTATTAAACTCAAGCCTAAAATTAAGCTCAGAAATTTGAGGGGCTAAGCTCAGACTAACCAATATCCAGGCTCATGTCATATCGAGTCTAAGGAGCCTCATATATCCTAACTATCCCAATGAGCCTACCAGCCCCATATCATATCAACCCTTACCCAGTCCTTTAATTTCTAAATTCCCAAATACCTAATTAGGCGATTTTCCCAAATACCAATGGCCTTTCCAATCCAAAGTTCTATTCCATATCTCTTACAATATTCCTAAACCTTAAACCCCCTGGTCCTAACCATCCACCAAGACTACCACAATTGACAACGTGCCCAAGCTTGATGTCAACGATGATGCTTTCATAGTCGATGCCTATTTCTCCAAGTCTAAGCCCCAATCAGCCCCAATATGCTTCAATTTATGAGTAAGAACAAACAGAATCGGGCTACTCAAATTGTTGTTAGCTTATCGGTTAGTAATTTTTTATTGTTATGTTCTTAGTACCATTCCACATTAATGGGGCCTTTTGCAAATCATGAATTCTTGTGCAAATTTTTGTATTTTGAGGGACCTAAACTTCATATCTGGACACGAGAACCAAGAGTTTGTAGGGGGAATTGGGAATTGGTAATGTGAATGACTAATGTAGTTGGGTCATACCAACTATAGCTATAGTCATAACTACGACTTTAAAATTGAAATAATTTAAGTTATTGGGATAATTTTCTACAGAACTTGTTTGATTCAACTAAAATGCAACATTTTTTAACCATGTCTTACCTTGAGAGCCTCTCGTTGGTCTGTTAGGTTGATACCGATGATATCTTGAGGTAGGTTTTGTGGAATTAACTATTAAATTTTATGCTCAAACTGGGCTTATACTATGTAAACTTAGGTGTTAATTGCATATTAGAAATTGGAATGCACTTCTTTACTGCAACCATGTCTCACTTTGAAGCCATTTGCATATGAGTGGTGTTCCTTTTTTCCCTTTCTCTATTTTTCCTTTGCAGAGATAAAAAGTCTTGTGGGGCTCCTTTCTTGTTATGTAGGAATAGAGTTTTTAAGGGAATGAGGTAAAAGAGTCCTAAGGATAGAACAATTTTACATACCATACTAGCATATTTTTACGTCTCTAGACTCCAAGGTTAAAGGGTGCGTGTGCGTGTGTGTGTTCAGTTCCTATACAAAACTAGTTTATGTACATGTGCCCAGATTCTATCCCTTAGTCAGGTAAAAAATTTCAAAATTTATATTTGATACATAGATGCTTAGCCTTTGTCTTCAGTTCCTATACAAAACTAGTTTGTATACCTAATATTGCCATGGAAACCAAAAAAAAGAGAAGGCACAAAGTATATCAATAATCACACATTTTATTGAGAAGCACTAATAAATTTAAGAGTTTAATAACAATTTTTGAAGAGCTACTATAGGTTTGCTAAGGTGATTATCAACAACCTGTAGAAATAGAACCTAGTGCTTTGCCAAATCCAACAGAACTATGAACGCATCTAACTTATCCCAAGTAGGCCTATATGACAAACCATAAGGATTAAGTTGTATTAACATAGCATGAAGCTCTATAACTAAAAGCTTGAATGATCTCTAATACTTGTGCGATAGCTTGTGCCGATGTTGCCAACATCTCCACCTAGACTTGGGTGTTTCGATCGGAAAGTTTTCATCATCCTCACTGCAATTACAAAATCAGAGAATTAGAGTGGAAAAAAAAAAAAAAAGACAAAATGAGTTCATGTTATCTGCGGCATAATAACAATTTATGATGAGAAGTATCTCACTTCATCTTCCATATGAACGGAATATCATTGGCCTATTTCCTCTAGCTTATTGTTCTCGTACTTTGCCATAAGGGTTTTGCAATCTATGAATATTGAATACCCGACGTTTATCTTCTGAGGGCATTTATAGAGTTTCACTTCACCAACATTTCAACCAATTAGCTAGTAAATTCAATCTCATTCAATGATGGTTTTATATTCATGCTTTAAATAGATAAGTAACAATAATTATTACATTTCAATATGACTGTTGTTCGGTCTTGAGGTTGCTAATTTCTAGGCAAAAACTTTCTATATTCATTATTAACATATATTAAACATACTTACATAAATCACAATAATTTGACAATTTAAAATATTCCTTTTGAAGTCAATTGACCAATTTGTAAATATTCCCTTTTTCTTTACTGTACACATAAATAATTTACTGTGTTTATAATTTAGTTTCAAATTTTCATAGGGTAAAAAAATTGGTTTACCGGCTTTTATAATTTACTGTATATATCTAATTCTATTTATTGCTGTTTTCAACTTATTCCTAGACATTTCGAATTTTTATAAATAAACATGTAAAAAACACACACACACCAGTGCGGGTAAGTGTTCCCATCGGAAGACTAAAAACTAAGTCTACTAATACGATAGTAGTTGATCTTTTAAAATAATAATTGAAAAAAATTAGTTGATTTTAGTAATAATTCAACAATTATATTTTAGTAATAATTGTAGTCAATTTTTTTTCCTATTTTCTGTTCAATTTGTAAATAAAAAATAATGAGTTTATGATGGTAGGTATATATGGAAAAAATATATATAATTGGACATAATTTCACTGTACCATAAAAGGAGTAATAATTCAATCATAATATTTCATTGATAATTGTAGTCGAGTTTATGCCCTTTTTGTCTTCAATTTGCAAATTAAAATCATAATTTTGTGCTTAGGCGATAGTAGTTGAATTTTTTTCAATAATAATTTCAATAATAATTTTTTTCAATTTGCAAATTAAAAATCATGATTTTGTTCTTAATTTTCGTAATGTATAAATGGATAGCATAATTACTTGTTGGAAAGTATTTTTACCTATTCTATAATATTTCTACTTAATTTAACAAAATTTTGAAGTATTTAT
Organism: Aquilaria yunnanensis; assembly: GCA_039654915.1. Classification (NCBI taxonomy): domain Eukaryota; kingdom Viridiplantae; phylum Streptophyta; class Magnoliopsida; order Malvales; family Thymelaeaceae; genus Aquilaria; species Aquilaria yunnanensis. Next base: position 39,860,970 of record CM077600.1, on the reverse strand, counting down.
CTCCATTATATTTTCATTCCATTAATCTAATCCCATTTAGAATTTTTAAAGCATTGCATAATTATCTAGTGAAACACACACGATTTGACATATTGCCTATGAAAAAGCAAAAACAATACCCTCATTCAGGCATCTTGGCCGATTAATTTCTGACTAACAAAAGATAATAAAAATTACAATTTGATGATATTGTCCCAAAAAATATATTTATGAAATAACAGGAGTTAAACTTTATTGTCCTCATCACTATAAAACACTTATTTAGCTATTAGCATAATAAAACCAAGGGGCTATCAACTAATATATGACTATGGGCTAAGATCAATAACTAGACTTTTTTCACTCTTCTCATCTTCATTGCGATCTCCTCCAATTCTCAAAGCATCTTGATTTTGATATTTAATCAATTGTCCGCCACCATGATTCCTATAGTTGAAAAATCCAAACTTATATATTGTTGACATTATAGCACTTGATCTACCCAATTTGTGTTCTCTCTCCCCAAAACTGAATATTGGGCCACCTATTTCCCATAAATCTGACCCAGCAACATCACACATATCATCAGCATCAATATCTTCCATCTTTTTAGAATTCTTATCCTTCATTCCATGCTCTATAACCTATGTTAAAAAATAAATACATTTCTAGGTGCAAAGTTGCTGTGATAGGGAATTGCGTGATATAAGTATATAGAAATTGAAATTTCAAAGAAATCAACCACACTCACACCATCCATGGTATCTAACGATTTCAATTTCACCTTTTTCTCCAATTTCACCAACTACACTGAAGTAGAGAAATAACTTAATTGATAAAATTCAGAATGAAAACCCCTTATAGGAAAAAACCCTAAATATAGTTCAATACTTGCATTATTTTTTAGAAATTTTTTCTCCTTCAAAAATAATATTCTACTTCTCCATGTGTTTCAACTGGTCACGTAAATTGGCATTCATGGTCCATTCCAATGCCAACTCTCGTTCAGTAAGAACACGTGAACTAAAATTAAAACCTACAACTCTAAAATAATAAATAACCTGCAAACTTTTGATTGTTTCAATAGCCGTATCTTATCTACTCTTTAACTTGCATATAGATGTTTCACTGAAGTAGTGATACTTTGTGCGCTTATTCATCTCATCATCTGCCTTGATTTCCAAAAATATTATGAGTATAAAAACACCAATTTCATCTGTGCTGAAAATCGTTTGTGGCAAATTATAAAAGTTGAGAATTCTTTTCAGTAAGTAAACATAACAAGAAGTAATCAAATCCATTATGTAGATGTAAGAAAACACTAAAAGTGAGGAATGGATGTGAGGATGGTAGGACGGAAGCTACTACTGTCAGGCTCTTATACAGTTTTAATTTGTATAGGAATGGTAATTTGGTGTTATTGATTCCTTCAATTTTGATTACGTGTAAATAGACATTAAATAATTAACTTGACACTTCCATATTGTCTCATTTGGCTGAATTGGAAAATACATTTAATTGATTCCTTTTTTGTTTATTTGCAAAAGATTCCTTGAAATTACTGGTTATATGGTCTTAACACCTCCACTACTAAAAAATCATGGTTTTCCAATTGTATTATTAGCCGCTGGTAATTTCTAATGTGGCAAACCGTTGGTAAAAACTTTCTAACGTGCAGGCGTTGGTGGCTTTTTTTTTTGTTTTTTTTTTTTTTAGCCGTTGGTAATTTGCAACGGTTATGACCGTTGGAAAAGGTTCCTACTGTGACGCGTTGGTGAGTTGTAAGTGGCAATTGGGCTTGTTGGATTGGGCCCATTTACCAACGGCTAGACCGTTGGTAATGGGGAAACAAAAACGGTGCCGTTTCATTAAATGAGATACCAACGGCTAGCCGTTGGTAATCTCTTTTTAAAACCTGCCTTCTTCCTCGCGATTCGCCAGTCGCGAAATTGAGCAACGTTGGCCTCCTGAGTGCAGCCGCCAGAACGCGTCCGTTTACCGCCAATCGCTCGTCTTCGCCGGCCGATTTCCACCGTAAAGGGCACCCATTTGGTAGATTTACCGGTACTTTGAACGTTTGGCATTAATTTTAACTGTTATTTGTCGTTTTGAAGTAAATAGCGTAAATGTTCAATTTCTTGACAGAGGAGCTTCAATTTGGAAGTTTAAGCTCCGTTCTTGGGTGTTCACGGCTGGGCATTGCAAATCCATCGTCGAAATAGCTGTAAGAGGTAATTTTAATTTTTTTTCTGAATATATCTGAATATTTTCTTGATTTTCACTGAATAAATTGTGTTTTATTTATGTATTTGGTCATTAAAATTTATGTATGGTGATTGTTGAAGGCATTGGTCTGGGTATTTGAGTTTGGTTGGCAATTGATTTGTGTTAATTTTTTAAATTTTTAGGTAATTTTATTTATGGAAAATGTGTTATGAAATTGATTTATGGTATTTAGTTATAGTTAATATAGTTAGTTTCATTTTATGTATAGATCCTTTTATGCATTGATTGTTGCAATCTTTTTTCTATCGGAATTGGTTGACTTAAGCTTTAGTTGAAATTGATTCATTTAATTAGTCTTGAGTAATAAGGGCAATAATAACATATTAAAAATAATAATAAGAGTAATAATGCCTAAATAATAATAATGGCTATAATAATAATACTAATAATAATTATTATAATAATAATTATAAGAATAATTTATTGAAATGGTAAATTTCAAATATTGAAATAGTAAATTGATTTTAGTAGTGCAATTAACAAATTTCCTCTCCTATGGTAAATTTATTTAACCTCTCTAATATTGATTAACAATTCCTTTTTCCCTCATAATTAAAGGTTTTTAAGTTTCATGTGATCTATTAATCTCTTAAGAACTTGGCCCTCCCACTTCTTAATAAATTTTAACTTAATTTGCCTCTTCCTTCTAACACAAATATCTTCTCTTGAAAAAAAATTTGAGGATAAAAGTCAACTCATGGCCAAAAATCTCAACAATTTACCATAGGAGCAAACCAAACAATAAATTCAATAAATAATCTAGGGTTCAAGCTAACAATCATCAAAGCATCATTCAAGATTCACAAACATTATAGAAGATAGAAAAATTTAGCCTCATTCTTTAGTCCTTATTAGACTTAGAACTATTTCTTACTTGAACATTAGGAAAGACTAGTGCATTACTTGTCAATTACCCACACAAGCCCCTACATAGAAAATGAGTACGAGTGCTTGTTCCTTTATTGCATTGAAGACAAAAATGCTGTAAGTTCTAGTAACTCAGTAAGGGCAATCTATTATAAAGCATAAACAATATGAATAGAAAGAAGGGCCTCCTTGAAACCCTACAAAGACAAAGAAAACTAAGGTAAGTACAAACTAGTATATATGCATATAAACAGCAACATTCATAGTATTACTTTAAGGGTTAGTACACGCATCCATCACAACAAAAGCATGTAGAAGTCATACACACACCTCGTAAATACAACAAGGGCTCACTCAGTACAAAGGCCCTAGCAAATAGTACACTAGTTGGCTCAACATGAAATTGATTTACGTTATTAAACTGATTTTCAATTTCAAAACATAAATCAATTTCATAACTAAAACACTATTCTTGTGAGACTTAAGGTCTCACAAAAACACTAGTCTTGTGAGACTTAGGGTCTAATATCAGAAACGAAAATAATATAGGGACTCCAAATGACGACCACTGAAGAGGAGGAGTCACCGTCCTTGGACAAAATAATGCTAGCCTGATTGAACCAAACATGACTTGAACTCAAACCTAATCCTAACACTAACCTTGATGTTATACCCTAAATCTAAACTTAAACCCAAGATCATAATCCTAAACTTTAAAACCCTAAAGACAAAATCTAACCTAAACTATAAGTCTAAAATCCTAACAGTATAAACCCTATACCTAAATCTAAACCCTATACCTAAATCATAAGAACAATAAGGTTGAGAATAAACTTTGTTTATCTCACAATTTTTTAGGTACTTACGTAAACATTAATGAACTTTTGTTATTTTTATTAACTCAATAGTAAACTTTACTACGTATATCATTTAATAGATTGAGGTGTTTATGATTACGAACAGAGTTTGTTTGTAATGGAATCCGCCCGTAGTTGGATGTACAATAACCGTTTTTTGCCTGGCCGAACGGGTTACACACAACAGTGGGAGTCCGATGTCGATGAATTTATATCATTTGTTATCTCTCACCCTGAAACTATAAGCGGGTTATGCATTCGCTGTCCTTGTCGGAAATGTAAGAATTTGCGGTTTCAACAGTCTGATGAGGTCAGAGTTCATCTGTACAAATGGGGGTTTAAGCCTTTTTACTTGAATTGGACCGTTCATGGTGAGCCATTTAATGAAGCAGCGGATACTTATCCGGGTGTGGGTGGGTTTGATCAGTTTGACCAAGGGTGTTCGACGAATCCATATGAAAGGATGGTATTAGATGCCGTTGCCCCTAGTTACTCAAAAATTCCGGAAGTTAATGTTGCAGAGCCGAATGAAAGTGCCACAAATTTTTTTAATCTTTTGAATTCAGCATCAACTTCTTTATGGGATGGGTGCGAAAGTCATTCTGAGTTATCTGTTGCTGTTCGTCTTCTGAACCTTAAATCTGAGTATCACATGTCACGAGGATGTTTTAATGGCATTGCCCAACTGATGAAGGAGACTCAACCAACAGATAGTAAGATGCCATCAAATTGGTATGAAACTAAGAAATTAGTTTCCCATTGGGTCTGTCTCACGAGAAGATTGACGTCTGTGTGAATGATTGTATGTTGTTCTGGAAAAATGACAGTAGCCTGAGTATTTGTAAGTACTGTGGAGCTGAAAGATATAAGCCAAAAAAGGGAGGTCGTGGTAAAGATCGACCAATAAAAACCATGCATTATTTACCACTAAGTCCTCGTCTGCAACGCTTATTTGCGTCATTGGCAACAGCTGAGCAGATGAGGTGGCATAAGGAGCAAACACAGGTCACAGGTGTTATAAAACATCCATCAGATGGTGAAGCTTAGAAACATTTTGATCAGACCTACCCATGGTTTGCTTCGGAAGCACGAAATGTCAGACTGGGGTTGTGTGCCGATGGATTTACACCTTTTGGACCATCTGGGAAACAATACTCTTGTTGGCCTGTGATCGTTACTCCGTATAATTTGCCCCCTGGGATGTGCATGAAAAAACCCTATATGTTCATTTCGTTGCTGATTCCAGGTCCACGTAGCCCAAATCATAAGATTGATGTTTATTTACAACCTCTAATAGACGAGCTACGGCATCTGTGGTTTGATGGCGTTGAAACATGGGATGTGTCATTGAAACAAAATTTTATTCTGCGAGCAGCATTAATGTGGACCATAAATGACTTTCCGGCTTATGGCATGCTATCAGGGTGGATGACACATGGGCGATTGTCTTGCCCTATTTGTATGGGCGAAAGTAAGGCATTCCAACTTAAGTATGGCGGGAAAATTTTATTTTTCGACTGTCATCGGCAATTCCTTCCCCGGAACCACCAATATAGAAGGAATTGTACTTGCTTTAAGAAAGGGAAATCAGAGAAGTCATTGTCTTCTTCGCGCTTATCAGGTGAAGATATATTTGAAAGAATATCATGGATTCCATCAGTTGCTAACGATGGGCCACAACATCGACCGTGCAATTATGGGAAATCACATAATTGGACGAAGCGAAGCATTTTCTGGGAGTTACCATATTAGGCCACGAACTTAATACAACATAATCTTGATGTTATGCATATTGAGAAGAACGTGTTTGAGAATATATGGAATACTGTGATGGATGTTAAGAACAAAACGAAAGATAATATGAAAGCACGGAAGGACCTGGAAATTTATTGTAATCGGCCGGAGTTAAACATGGTTCCACTTGATGATGGTCGTTCTTTCAAACCAAAGACGAGGTTCACATTTGAAGTTAACCAAAGGCAAGATGTGATTGCTTGGGTAAAATCTTTACGACTCCCTGATGGATATACCTCGAATCTTGGTCAATGTGTTGATACAGCTGGTTGCAATATGTATGGCATGAAGAGTCATGATTGCCATGTTATGATGCAAAGACTTCTCCCCATTGCCCTCGAAGTGCTACCCGAGAATATTTGGAAGCCATTAACAGAGTTAAGCCTATTCTTTAAAGACTTGTGCTCTCCAGAGCTGCATGAGAATCACTTGTTTGCATTGGAGGCCAATATTCCAATTATAATTTGTAAACTTGAGAGAATTTTTCCTCCAGGGTTTTTTGATGTCATAGAGCATCTCCCAGTTCACTTGCCATTTGAAGCAAGGGTTGGAGGACCTGTTCAGTACCGATGGATGTATAAATTTGAGCGGTACATGCATGACCTAAAAATGAAGGTTTCTAATACTGCTCATATTGAGGGATCGATATGTGAAGCATACCTTATAGAGGAGACTTCCATCTTTTGCTTTCATTACTTTGAATCCCATGTTCCCTCCATGATGAACCGAGTACCGAGAAATGATGATGGTGGTCCTGTCCCATGTAATGGTGACTTGTGGTCCATATTCACCTTTCCGGGATGTCCATATGGTGCAAGCCGATATAGATTCCTCGGGGACGATGAACTCAGACTTGTAACCACATACGTTCTTCTAAACTGTGCTGAGATCAGGCCATATCTAAAGTAAGTCATCGTTCATGAAAAGAGATTATTACTTTGATTATGTTGAAATTCAAGACTACTCAATATTAAAAACTAACATATTTTCATTTATTCTGTTATTGGCCACAGTATGTTTGTGGACATGGTCAGGGAAACTGCACCCGAGATTACAATGTCTGAGATGGACATACACATTGAAAACAATTTCAATGTCTGGCTCCGACACTATGTAAGTGTGCTTTTAGTTAGTACGTATTGCAACATGTTAAGTTATAAAAGTCTCAATATATATTGTCCTAAATTGAAAATGTATTACATAGGTTGATGACCCAGGTAACAATATTGTCGATAACATCTTGTGGGATGTTGCATGTAGGCCCTCACGTCGGGTTCAGACATGGTTGATTTATTTCACAAATGGGTACAAGTTTCACATAAGTGAATGGGGGAAGGACAAAGCAACATTTAATAGTGGAGTCTGCATACGCAGCACGGGTGCAAGCGAAGTTGAATGTGATTTTTATGGTATATTAGAAGAAGTCATTCAACTCGAATATCCGGGCTTTCCACATAAAAATATCGTCTTGTTTAGGTGCAACTGGTTTGACCCAACACCTGAACGTGGAACTCGAATGCATAAAGAGTTTGGGTTAGTTGAGATCTGGAATAGCCGCAGATATCAGAAGTTTGATCCTTTCATTCTAGCATCACAGACTGACCAAGTTTACTACACACAATATCTGAGTAAGTCACGTGAAAGAAACGAGTGGTCAACTGTTATGAAGATAAAACCTCGATGGATAATACAGTATGGAATTCTGGACAAGGATGACGTGTATCAAGACAGTGGATCCGTGAATTACACTAGAATTGAAGATGACCCAGTTGAGGAGTTAGCTGACCCGGGTGTGGGTGATGAAATTGAAGAAGATGTACTTGAGGACCCGGGATCTAATGGCAAGACAGAGGATGAGGAGGAGTTTATTTCCGATGACAGTGAGAATGAAGAGTCTGAGGAGTTTGACGAGAATGGAAGCAGTGGGTCGAATGAATGATTAGATAACATGTACTAGGAATAATGATAACCTGTCATTTCTAATGTGTAGAAAATATTTGGTAAATTTATGTACCCCTAATACTCGACAATATAGGTCAGACAATATATGTTTTGTTTTATTTACCTACTTAGCTAATAATAAATGCAGATGCCTCGTAAAGGGGATAACACCTATAAACGCCGACCTGGGAAATGACCATTTGCTTAGTTTAAGGAGGTAATGGAGCCAATACTTAATGAACGACATAGGAGGGGTTCTTCATCCCGGGCACACGAGGATGTCGGTGTAGAGACGCCGGACACAACAGTGCTAGCGACGCATTTTCACTCACATGAGCACCGATCTGACGGCGGTGGAGGCACGCCATCTGGACATGGATCTAGTGCGCGCCACGTTAGGCACCCCATAGTGACGACTCATCCCTCAAATGATGATATACATATTGATGACATCCCATCATCGATGTCACAGATAGCAGGCCGACCGCGGATGAGGATATCCCCACATGGTAACACGTAAGAACCAAAAACCAGACACACGTATTAATAATAGTAAGAATAATTGCTTTACATGGAATCATCAACAACTCAGTAACTAACAAGTTGAACGTCGCAGATTCATTCTAGCTGCAGCGACACGGTTAGTGACACCATGTTTCACCACACATTTCAAACCCTATTCTGATTGGTCCTCCGTCTCTCCATCAGACCTGCAGCAATGGTGGCGTGTTTTTGAGGTATAACAATAATATTACTATGATTAATGATGTAATAATGTTATACGATTAAGAATTGTTTTTTTCCATTCTAATAGTTTAAACATATTAACTTTCACAGAGGAGCTGTGAGTGGGATCCGGTACACCATAATGAGGTGTATCGGGTGTGGAATATCTTGGGAGCACAGCATTACAGAAGCATGATGTCAGAAATTCGACGTGTGAAAGATCCTGTTAAACGTCGAGTGAAGGCAAACTTTATGTCAGATGCTGCATATGCGAAAATGGAGGCATATTGGGCGAGTCCGGAGTTCATTCAGAAATCCGCTAAGTTTGAGGCAATGCGAGCAACATAGACTGACGAGGATTCACAGTCGGGGTCTTAGAGCGCGACATATGCAGGGGGATCTATCTCGATGTCTGCACATCGAGAGCAAATTGTATGTATCTCGGTAATGTTCTTTCATTTTACATTTAAGATACTAATGAAATTAAATAACATATTAATGTTACGTTTCATTCAATTAGAGAGATAGAGAGATCCTGAGAAGAAGGACCCTGGCTTGTTTAAAGTCCTTCAAGCAACACATAAAAAGAAGAATGGGAAATATGTTAGTAAGCGCTGTGAAGAAGTTACTGTAAGTATTATAACTATTTGTTCACAATTCATTCTGCAGAAAATTACCTTGTTTTACAAATAATGACTGGCTGAAATGTATTTTATTATGTTTCTGTAGACTCGTATCAGTGTAGAGATTGAGGAACAAACACAACAAGAGGATGGCATAGAGGCAATTGATGAACTAGCAATCATTAGTACTGCATCTGGCGGTAGAAGGAGGGGCCGTGTATTTGGATTAGGATCGGAGCAATGTGTCATACCGGGACGCCGACAGCCAGGTGCCATCCCGCCTATCAACATCACACAGACACCGCAATTCAACGAAGCAAGTACAGAAGATGATGGCGAAGGAGAATGCGCGAAGGGATGCGGAGTACGAGAGGAAGCTCGAGAGAATTAAGAGGAGACAGAGAGCAGAGATGGAGGATGAGAAAGCAGCATTTGAGGCAAACCGGGCTCAGTTGGAGATTATTTATCGTTCGCTAAACCTTCCGTGCCCGTCGGCTCAACCAGTTACACAGTATCCTGCTGACTCGGACTCAGAGGATGAGGAGATAGTCGGGACTCTGTGATGGGCGTCATGAACAGGTTAGCGCATTTCCAAAGTTCTTGTGTTATCAGACTGACATAATAGTTTTTAGACCTAATTAAGACTCAGTTGAAATTACTGAAATGTGTAATCCGTTGAATGTTGTATGCTTTCTTGCAGACATATATGTTATTGTTTTAATTATGCTGTCTTTGAGAATATTTTATTTTAATTACGTTTGCATAGCTGTGTAATATTTATTGCTGAGTAAAGCTGGAGGAACTTTTGAAATGATATGTTAATTTTGAATGTGTATTCAAACCGGGAAAAATATGAAACAACCGAAACCTGGAACGTTTAATATACATTACCAACATGCAAACGGGAAACTTACCAACTTGTGCGCGTTGGTAATTACCGCCTGTCATCTTGTTACCAACGCGAATGCAAGTTCATAATAACCAACAGCTTCATAACAACTCCCTTACCATGTAAGTTGGTAACAAATTGCTGAGTAAAGCTGGGGGAACTTTTGAAATGATATATTAATTTTGAATGTGTATTCAAACCGGGAAAAATATGAAACAACCGAAACCTGGAACGTTTAATGTACATTACCAACGTGCAAACGGGGAATTTACCAACTTGTGCGCGTTGGTAATTACCACCTGTCATCTTGTTACCAACGCGAATGCAAGTTCATAATAACCAACAGTTTCATAACAACTCCCTTACCATGTAAGTTGGTAACAACCAACGCGGGTAACTACCAACTGCCAACAGTTGGTAATTTACCAACGGCCAGCAATTGGTAACTACAACAACGCGATGGAAACCAAGCCTAGTTCATGACTATTGGTAATTACCAACTTCTACACGTTGGAATTTACCAATGCGTTATTAGTTGGGCGTTGGTAAAAAATTTTCCAACGTATCGAATACCAACTATCATTTACCAACGTGCAGCAGTTGGTAAATTGCACTTACCAACTGCTGCGCGTTGGTAAATGGCAGTTGGTAAAGTCCTATATTTTAGTAGTGCTCCAATTGCTTTTTTTTTTTTTTTATTTGCAAGAGTTTGCTTAAAATTTCTGGTTATATGGTTTTCACACCTTTGATTCCCTTCTTGCATTTTATTTGTAAGAGATTACTTAAAATTCCTAATTATATGGTCTTAACACCTCCGATTCCTTTACTAGGAAAAACTTGCCTAATCTAGCTCCATTATATACTGACCATAAGGTAATATTCTTTTTTTTTTTCAAACCTAAAGTTTATGCCCTTTTTCTAATCATGGTTCCATTAAAACTAAATAGTTAACATTTCATTAATTTTATGTAATGGTGTTAGGGAATCTATTAGTTTTAATGAAAGGTAATTTTGGGTTACAACTTTTTTTCCAACAATACACAGTTATTGCAAAAAAGTTTAAAAAATAAAAAAGGATACGTGTCAATCAAGGAGGGTGACAATTATGGTCTTATTACTCTTACTATAATCATCCAGTATTCAATTTTTATTTTCTTGAGATTTAGTGTGTCTTCTATATAATTTGTGATCATTTACTGTAGTTAGAGAAAGAATCAGTCATAACTTATTGCAATTAGAAAGTTTATATAGACATGGGATGAATCAATGATAATGAAGTGCTTTTGTTAATCACACTTGTTAGTAGAGAAATTCAAGGTCATGTAACTCATGTTTGCTTGGTTGTATTTCATTGCAATCGTATGATTATTATTCCTTGATACCATAGCTCATTTTTTGGAAATTTTTTTCATTTTTCAATATTTCTAATCCTGTTTTCATCATGCTTGTAGAGCCAAGAGTCTTTGTGAAGTTTCTTTGTTCAATCCATTAACAATTAATTATTATTATTATTATTATTATTATTATTATTATTCATGCTTTTGGTTTTTTTTTTTTGGGTTATTGGGTCAAATTCAAGAAGATTATAGATTTTGATTTTGTTTAGAATTTGGTTTTAGTTTTTCTATTCAATTAAGATTTATATTTTCTATTTTGATGTAGTTTAGGTTTTATGTATGGGCTATAAAAAGACTTGTTATGTTAAGGTTTTGAGTATAAAAGAAAAGCTAATGAGTTGAAAAAGCAAGATATGAGAATTTTCAAAAGAAAGAGAGGTTCGAAAAAGGAGAAAAGTAGAATGAGAAATCTTTTGTAATTCTCATATTTTGTAATTATGTGAAAGCAAAATTATGAGGTTATTAATAGTGTATAAGGGATCCATAGGTTAGTGTGAGCGCTAAAAGCAAACTTTTAATGTAATTTTTATATTTTGTTCAAGTGAATTTCTTTCATCTGTGGATGTAGACTAATTAAAAGCCGAACCACAATAAATTTGTGCGTGCTTGTCTGATTATTTTGTTATTCCGCTGTACATAATGAGTGATTGAAGAAATCTTTCCCAATAAGTGGTATAAGAGCTTATGGTTTAGTCATGTCATGGTGGAGCATATAGTTTGATGCTTGGCATGGTGGAGTGTTTAGATTGTTTGATAAAACCATAAGGAATCATCCTAAGGATATTTGATAGTAGATGTTTGGTAGCGGCGTGGTTTCGATAGCTTAGTACAAGTTTGAATATTGATGATTTTATTTGTATATAGTGATGCTTGTGATGTTGATGTTCGGTTTATGGTCATTTCCATTCATTGTTGTTCATGTCTTGGCGGTGTTTGTCATTCATAGTCATGTTCATGTTGTTCATAATCATTTGTGTTCATTGCTCTGTTCATGTTTTGATGATGTTTGTGGTGTTCATGTCTATAATCGTGATCGTGTGTTCATGATGTTTATATTCATAGTGAAGATTTTGAGCCAATGTGAAGATTATTGAATTTTTTTGTTTGTTTAGGATTTGATTTTCCTATTTTGATGTGATTTAGGTTTTATGTGTGAGCTATAAAAAAACTTATTATGTTAAGATTTTTTGCATGAGAGAAAAGCCAATGAGGCAATATGTGAGGATTTCCAAAAGGGAAATAGGTTTGAAAGAGAAGAGAAGTAAGACAGGAAGCCTTTTGTGATTTTCATATTTTATAATTATGTGAGAACAAAATTATGAGGTTATCAATAGTGTGTAAGGGATCCATAAACCAACATGAGTACTAAGGACATACCTATATTGTAATATTTATATTTTGTTCAAGTAGATTCTCTCATCTATGGATGTAAGCTAATTAAAAGTCAAACTACGTTAAATTTATGTGTACTTGTCTAATCATTATTTTATTCCGCCATGCGTGATGGTGATCAAGGTATTTTTTTTCCCAAAAATTTCTTAAACAACTAAATGATGAATACTCATAAGTGTATTACTATTAAGGGTTTAAATTATCATCATATATTTTGAGTGTTATTAATTTCTCTAATTTGAAGCACTTTTTTCATCGGGTTATTATTCACCAATTTACTATTCACCAACTTATTATTCATGCACGTATTTCATTGTTCATATACGTATTTATTATACATACGTGATTTACTATTCATTAATATTAATATATATATATATATATATATATATATATATATATTAAATTATTATTATTATTTTTTTTATATAGGTAAAATCATCACTTGGCGACCCTTCACGAGAAAAATCATATCTAGAGTTATAGATGTCGAAATTGATTGATTTCAAATTCATCCATCTTTGATCCATCTTCATTCCGAGGGATAGTTTGATCACTTTCATTGCCGAAATCTGATTATAGATGAGACTATTTGTTCTTCTATGTACTAAAGAGCAGTTTCAGTAAAGAAATTATAACTTGAGCTACAAATGTCCAATTTGAATGAGCGAGCTATCATTTTGAAGATAAAGGAGAGATTTACAAATTTCATGCTTTCAGAAATAGCTGATTTAACGTGTACGGTGGTTGAAAAATTAAAAGAAGAAGCAGCCTGCCTTTATTGATTTATATTTACCTACATTTTACTATTATATTTTACCATTTCACCCACCCTAAAACTCTATAAATAGGCACCTTGAGAGGAAGATGAATTTATGTCATTTCTTAGGCTATTTTTATGTTCTTGTATCATTTTTAGCTTTTCTTATTTACTTTTATTATTGTTTTCAATACTGAAGTTCTATCTAAGTGTTTTATCGTTTTTCTTCTTATTCTTCCTTTGATCTTTCAATCCATGTTCATTTCATCTTTCTGCATATTATTTATTTTTATCATGGCTAACTAATCTTCCTTTTGATAAGCTGAAAGGGTGAAGCTTTTGGTATAAAGGTTATGAATGATTTAAATGGATCACAATGTTAATGATATTTTCTTTCTTAATCTATTTAACTTTTCTCCTTATTAAGTGGGAGTCTTGATTCATCATATTCAATCATTTGCACAAAGGCTACTTGATTCCCTCTGTAGAACGTGGCTGATCAACTATATTAAAATTTTGAGTTATTGTAGACAAAGGTTGGCATGATAGATACTTGAACCCATTAGCAAGTGTTATCGTTTTAAGATCAATGAAAGCTAATGCTAACTAAATTCCCTAATTCGGACCTCCTCTATGTATGGATCCCAATTGAGTGAATTGAGTGTAAGATGAGATAAAATTAATTATAATCGATATACTAAAAGTAGATCCCCTAACCTTAGCTATTTATTTGAATTTGAGTTTTTAATCAATCCTTGTTCACACCTTGCACTAAAATATTTCCTTATTATCAAATCTATAATTTATATTTCTTAATTTACTTTCCTGTGGTTTGACACTCAGACTTCCAAGATTTTACTACTCTACACTTGGATTACAACTACTAAAGCACAACACTAAGCACTTGTTAATTAATGTTCTTAAAAAAACAGACAATGTAGGCAATGATATCAACATGAGGAATAACTTCTAGTACCCCCACATGTTGGTGTCCTTAAGTGTTGTAGTAGTTGTGTGAAAATGTCCTTTAGGCTTTGTTTAAATGATACTTTCTGAATCTTATTACTTTTTTGTGCTTTTCTTTTTTAAAATTGTTTGAGCAGTCTTCATATGGATATCATCTAAATGAAAACCATTGATTCTAATTAGAGAGATGGCCGATAGTTCCATGCAAGTTCACTGATTTTAAGTTATAGCAAATATAGGATTCTTGAGAAAGAAAAACATTAAAATATTAGTTTAAAGTTGTGACTAAAGATGGCTAGAACTCAAGAATTTTTATGGGGGAGTTTACTTTGAGTGAAAACTATGAAAGGCTCATAGTTGTCATATTAAAAAATGTTTATGTCTAATCATAATTGTTTGGCAAGTGGAAATTTGTGAAAACAGGAACTTCAAGCATTTCAGACGTTTTAGTTGTGCAACTTTTGTTGCTTCAGGCAGTTCAAATGTCATGATGTCATACTTTTTTCATTCTCTTGCTATGGATTTAGTTATGAAACTAGACATTGGAATTGATTTGTTATGTTTAGGGTTGATTATTTGGTTTTTTCAGTTTAAACTGAATTGAATTAGTCGGTTTATTCAGTTTTTGGTTTTGGATGATAAGAAACTAAATAAACTGAATTAGCATATAAAACTAAATTCAAACCAAACTGAAATATTTTGATTTTGTTCGGTCCAAACCGAATTAACCAAAAAAATGGGAGTGAAATTCTATAAGAGAGAAAATAAGATAGAGACATTATGTTTCTTTTCAAAGTCCATTCAATATAGAAGATTTATTGTCCATGGAAAGAAAGAAAACGAGAATCTAAGTTAATTTGGGTTAGTTTGTAACTTTATTGTTCATGAAAAAATATTTTAAAAATTCTAAAATCCAAAACCAAAATTGAACCGAAATCGAATTTTTTGTTATTTGGTTTCAACCGAAACCGAATTGAATTAATTGAACCAAAATTTTAAATTATATCGGTCATTTATTTATTTATTTTTTTGAACTGAATACTGATCACCCTTAGTTATGTTACTTTTGATTTTTGGGATGGCTTTTATCATTCCCTTTTATTATTATACTTGGACTTAATTTTAAAATTTGATGTTGGAATTGGTTTTCTTGTCTTTAGATTATTATTAATGATTGCAGGCTTCAAGAGTTTTGAATGAGATGTAATGTTTCAAATATAAGTTTTGTACAAAGCCAATAATTTGATCTTGTTAAGCCTAAACCCATTTTAAGTTGAGTTTGAGCCTAAAAATTTAGGTTCAAGGGTTTAGAGCTCAACTTTGAGTAATACCATTAAGCTAAGGGGTCAAGCTTGAACCTAAAAGGACCGAACTCGGCCCGACTCATTTACACTCCATGTTCAAATAGATTTAGTGCTCCAAAATTTGAAAGAATATAGTTTTGTTCGAGAAAAATTAAATGGAAGGATTCAACTTTTAGTTACTATCACATGAATGGTCCATGGTCATGATCATATTAAAAGTTTGACACAGTAAAATTGTTATTTTCTTTGCTAGAAATATTTGTAATTTATAAAACCAAAACGAATCAAATGACATACTTCAAATCGAAACCCATCTTAATTATACTTTGAAATTGCTACTTAGCATTCTAGTGCTTTTATTGTTCATTCTGATCCAAATTCTTTACATCATTTAGTATTTATTGTAATTATTTATGATTTTTTATATGAAATATAAATTCAAATGTTTTATACACAAAAATAAGTAAAAATTTATATTTTTTAAATTTTCTAACAAATAATAACATAAATAAATTCAAATTACACTTAAATTAACAGAATGTAAAGGAGTAAAGAATTTGGAACTGATATAAGCATAAAACTGAAGCACTTACATAATTCAAAACCACACATGCACATGGCCGTTCTGTGTACTCCTTGACACAGTTCAACTGAGGATGTTCCTGCTATTGAACTGGGCCTGATCCATGACTCAGCAGATATGGGGCCCACTGACGGCCCATGACAAGATGTCCACATCAACCATCAAACTTGGAGTGGAAAAGGTTAGGAAGGGAAGTCAAATTCAATTCGGATGGGCTTTCGATTTCTGACCGGACAGTAGCAGCGGTGGTCCTGGCCATTTGAGTAGCTTTCCGAAGTTGACAAGTCCGAAAGGAGAATCGGCCTGGCCTGTTGCTCTTGCTTGCTTTCCCTTGCTATCGGGGCCATGAAAATTTGCGATCCCATTCCCACCACAGCAATAAAACCAAACAAATCCCTCCTTGCACGGGCTTGTCTCTGCCTGCCTCTGTCAGAATAGCCTGCTCATCATGATCAACAATTTTCCACAGCGGACTCGACCAATCTTCGGCTCCAATAATTAGACCATCTACAATAAGAACAAACCATCCTGCCAGATTTTTTTTGACCCTCTTTTGACATAGATAGATAGATATCTAGGTCGTCAATTCAAATCAAAATTCTATGCATATGATAAAATTCAAATCTGCAGAATTCGTATACATATCATTTAGTTGAAAGATGGGAGCCTTATTAATGAAATCAAATGGGTGAGAAACACAGAATACGAAAAACTGTGATGTTGAATGAGTTGTTTCAAGTAAACATGTCATAATTAGGTGTGCATGATCCATGAGAAGAGACATGAATAATGCAGCGGAATGTGAGGAAATCAGAAGAGAGTGATGAGATGAGGGAGGGGGCCGGGTCGGGAAGGGCCTGCATGGCTCCCCTCACGCCAAGTAAGAAGGTGGCCAACAATCTTGGCGAGCTTCTCAGATGGCATTCAGGGAGCCAGGCAGGAACGTCATTTAGCACCCTTCATCACTAAGGAAATTAAAGAAAAAACATACGCATAAGTATCGATCGGCAATTATGCATCGTTGCCGGCCGGCTGGCCCTCCGGGGACTTGCCTTGCTGCTGCTATATGCATACCTGTGCGCCATTTGCTAATCAGAAGATGATACTGAGGCGTGGATGTGTACAGAGACGGAGAACCGGGGAGTGGTTGACTGACTGGCAGGTCGACGGAGAGAGAGACGTGTGTGTGTGTGTGTGTGTGTGTGTAGCAGGGGAGAGAGGGACGAAGACAAGTGAAGGGCCATGGAGATTGGGGAGGGGGCGATGATGAGAACTGATGGAGGAGGAGGGAGGAGAAGGCTGCAACCAAAAGGAGGTTTTGCTAACAAAATCAATAGGTCCATGGATAGAGCCAAAGCGCCTGGGTTTTACAGGTGACCCTTTTTTGGACTTTTTCTCCCTCCCCCCCTTGGCAACTCCCCCAGCGTTTTCAACATTTACGCCTGGTTTTCTCGCATTTATTCTTCCTAGTATTAATTAACACTAATTAATAGCATTAACCAATTAAGTTATTTTCCCCTTAATTAAAATGTTGTTGCTTTTATGGCAATTGGAATTGGAAATAAGGGGCCAGCAGGCGGCCAGGGAGGCAGGCACGGTCAGGCTTACATCTAATTGGGCAGAATAATTAGGAAGATTTAAATGTTGATACGGGGGGTTTTGATGGTTCGAAGAGACGTTTGTGGCAAACCAAACCAGTGAATAAGACGAAAGACAGTGGTGGAATTCTAAGAAACATGAAAATATTTACCATGATGTATGTATACTATTAACAGTAAAATTAACGGTGTTAGGTAGTTATTACTAAAAGATAAGAAGTTATCATTTTAAATAAATATATGTAATTATGGAATAGATATGGTAGTTATTATTAATGGAGAGAGTTACCATTTTAGATAATTTTTATAATTATAGAATAAATAATTTTTAAAATTTTAATTATTTCTGTAGAGAAAATTTTTCCATTTTCAAACAAAAATGTTAGCATCTTTGTAATTTGGTGTGCAGTATATATGAAATTGATGTCATATATTGGCTAACGTAATGTCTAAAACTGTTTGTTCTGGTGTTTATAATTATTATTCTGATATCTAGCACTGCTTTTCTAATATCTAATTATGTTACATTGATGTATAAATTAGTTAATTTAGTGTATAGTGTTGCTATCTCAGTGTCTAGTACTGCTATTCTGGTATCTAAAATTTTTGTACTAGTATCTAGTAATATTTTCATGGTGTCTAATTATGTTATATTGGTGTATAAATTTATTAGTCTAGTGTCTAAGACTACTATTCTGATGTCTGTGACTGTTTTCTTGGTATATAATTATTTTATATTGGTATATAAATTTGTCAATCTAGTATCTAAGACTATGGATAAAAATCTTAAAAACAGTATAATTATTTTCTTATTAATTTTAAATTCAAAATATCATGATTATCATAAAATATGAAATCAATATAGACTACTTCATTTTCTAATTAAAGCACCATTTTCTTTAGCTTGTGAAACCCAAAACAAGTGAGAAAGCGAGAAAGAGAGAGGAGGAGAGAACAAAGAAGAAGAATAATTATTTAATCAGGCTAACATGTTATACAAAATTTGTACAACTTTTATTTTTCTTTTAATTATCACAATCCTTATTGTTCAATAGAGATAATGAGATGTAATTATCTTATTTTTAATTTTAAATTCAAAATATTATGATTATCTTAAATATTATGATTATCTCTCCAATTAATGAAAAAATTCAAAAATAAAAAAGTTACTTTATCCATCTAATATTAACACCGTTAGAGTTCCATTCAATTATGTACGTCCACCAGGTGGACGCAAGAATCTCTGCTCCCTAATTCTTTATGAGTAAACTTTATAAATGATCCATAACTTTTAGTTATTGTTTCCTTTTAGTCCCTAACCTATTAAATGTTATATTTTAGTCCTAAATTTATTGAAAACATTTCATTTTGGTCTCAATTTGTTGAAATTTGTTAACTCAAAGTATTTGTCTAATAACAATTTTTTATATCATAATTTAAACTATCTAGTAAATGTCTTATAATAAATTTAATCTGTATAATAATTTTTTTATAGTTAATGAAAAATTAAAATCACATTTTTTTTTCTCTCGATAAATTGAACTTATTTAATTAAAAAAAACTATTAATTTAAATTTTCAATTTACTATAAAAAATATTAAACTATCTAAATTTACTAGAAAACAATTAAAAAATATTTAAATTAAAATTTCAAAAGGTTATGTTAAACAATTATTCTGAGTTAATAAATTTCATCTTGTGAATGACCAAAATGAAATAATTTTAATAGATTTATAATAAAAACAGAACATTCAATAGGTTATGGACTAAAAGGAAACAATTACTGCAGTGGACTACCCTCCAATTAAAATTTGGGCAAATTGTCACTATAGTAAAACCCTTTTTCTTCCTTTAGAAATCCTATCTTGTTGCCACTGTCATCTCTGCTGAATTGTTATTGTCTCCAAATCAAAGTTTTTTCAAGTGATCATTGCCTCCAAATGACACCTTTTTCATCCTATCATCGTTTCTGAATCTCATTGTCATCACTTACCTCCAAAACTTGCTAACATGACTCACCTTGAAATCTCACCAATACCACTTGCCTCCAGATCACACCTATCATCACTCACCTTTAAATTTAGTAGTCATAGCTGTCCTTTGTATCGCACCGATTGTCACACGCCTAAAATTAGGCACCCAAATCAACAAGTGCGGCCTAGAGTCATTTGTGATGGTTTCCACCGGTCTCAACTGAAATTGAATGGCATAGGCGGTGCCGTAAGATAACCACCGGCCTTGATCATAGTGGAGTGATAGAGAAAATGGCTTCCCTGGCTTTAATGCAGACAAATGATTTTTAGATCTGTCGATGAATAGTATCCATCTTCTTTGATGTAATCACATCGTTAGTACAAGGTGATAAAATCATTGTTCACAAGCAATGATAGCGGCTAAAAGGAAGAAGTATTTCTATCCAACCGAATTGAAATTGTCGATTATTTTGGTTTTTATTAACAAACCGAAATAACAAAATTGAATGGTGAAACTGAAGTAAAATCGGACCAAATTATTTTGGTTCGATTTTAAACCAAAATGATAGAAGTACCTCTGTTTTTATTAACAAACCGAAATAACAAACTAAACTGTAAAACTAAGGATATAGGTGCATTTGTTAACCATTTAATAAGAAACAAAGGACTAGGTTCAGGTTTTAGCCAAATATATGAAATATCCTTTAGCCTCCCTTCACGCCCTCATTGCTACGACATCTTCTTGTTCATGGATCTGTTCAGTTGGATCTCTTGTTCATCTTCGAAAACCAATTCCAGAAGTACTTCTAAGGGATTGAAATCTTCCAAATCTGGGACTAATTCTATTGAATGTCTCCTTCTTCTTCTGGGGCGGAGATTGGGTTTTCTAGTGCGGCATCGAAGGGAAGTTGGCTGGTGGTCCTGATTAACTTCCGGAAACCAGCGTTCGCCTCGTTCAAACACTTATGGCCGGTGTTCGTCCCCAATTCTCGAAGCTTTTACGACAGCCGGCGCTAGTGCAAGCGCTCGCTCTCTAACTAGGCGCCCTCCAGAATTCGGACAGAGGGGTAACAATTTGCCGCAGCCAGATAACATCGATGCGCTGTCGTAGCTTTTTGAGGATTTATCTGCAACAGCTTGATGGATTTGGAGCCTATGCTAAATCTCCTTCAGCTAGAAGTTGAAGCGGTGGGCGTGCATTGCATGTTCGAGCTTCACCCACGCAGGTGTTTCTTTTTCCATTAAGATGGCCAAACCCAATAGAAGTCATCAACCTTCTACTTTCCTTTCACCTAGCCCCTAATTATTTTAAATTTGTCAATTAACACACAAACCCCCCAATAAGATATGAAAATATTTTAGTTTTTTCAGTTACCAAAACAACCAACACTCCCAACAGAAACCAAACAAAAACCGATATTATTTCTATTTGGTTACTGAAATAACTAACACTTCCAGTGGAAAACTGAATAGAAATAATATCGATTTCAACCGAAATCGAATTGAAAAACAAAATTCATCAAACCGAATTCCTTAAATCTTTTGATTTTTTTTTTCAGTTTTAACAAAATAATGATCACCCCTATCAATAAATATAAAATTTGAAATATAGAAAAGACAAAAAATCACAAACTAGAGACATTGTGGGAAGGGTATAATATATAATTCCACCTAACTAATAAGGGAATTTTCGGAACTAGCCTTCGTGCGTCCCTAGTCTCTGCTCTATAGGGGTGTAAGTGGTTACCCTAACCCGAAACCCGATCCTATTAAGGTTGGGTTAAAGAGATGGATAAGAGTTATTTGGGCCAACTCGAACCCGACCCGTTTAAAAGGTCAGAAATCGGGTTGGTTCGGTTAGAACCCGAATCCACCCAAAAATTGTTTAAGCCCGGTCACCCCTAGCCCAGCAGGCCACCACACCAAACCAGTCCTCTTAATTCCTTAATCTCATTCAGTAGCCCAGCCCAGTAAACAAGTCCCAAGTCCCAACACCCTAAACCCGACCCAATCCGATTTTTTTCGGATTAAGGTCGGTTCGGATTTTACTGTTAAATATGGTGGGTTTGGGTTTCATATTTTGGATGGCTAGATTGGTTATAAATTTCGAGTCTCAACCCTAACCCGAAAATTACACTCCTACTGCTCTATACTCTGCAGTTAAATCATCCCTTTTATATTTTTCAACTTAATCAACCTAATACACATGAGTTCAGTATAAATTTTAAATTAGTTTCTCAATTCGAATGCGAGTAGAACCAGCACATTTTTTGGCACTTATTTAAAAATATACTTACTTCCATTTTTTTTTTCTAAAGATTAGTAAAAAATACATTGCAAGTTAGGGAGAGAGAACAAAGGCATAAAGGATGGAACAGGCTACATGACATAATCCTCCAATAACTAGATTAAATTACATGAAAATTCCTAAACTTGAGAAAGAATCTGGGTACATATATAGAACCTGAATATATTAGGGGTTGCGTGATAATGCTTGACTGGCAATTAATAAAGATCTAAGTTAACTTCACTAAACGTTGTTCATTTTATTTCAAAGTTCAAAGGGGAGGAATTTGAGACAGCTGGACCTAGCCTGAGAAAGTGAGAATCGGAATGAGAATGGACGATTGAAGGATAAAACGAAACCGCGATCGCCAATTCGCCATTGCCGGGAATGATCTAATAACTTTTTCTTCCTCATACTTTGTCAACTCGCTCAAAAGATACCTTAAATTTTAGAGCGGTGCAACTCAGTCCCCCAACTTGAACTATGGATCGTGAAGCACTTTGCCCCCTTCATCTTAGATTCATTAGTTGACTGTTGGCTAACCGCTGAATTACATATTTAGTAACCAAGGTTCTTAATTTTTCCCTTTAATACTTTATAATTTACTCTATGAATCTAAGTCATGTCACTATTTTTTCACTATCCTCTCTGCCATTACTCAGCTCCAAACACCACTGCCGCCCTAGACGTTAATTCTCTTGGCCGCCATCGCCCTATCACATCCCATGCCACCACGCTCAGGTGCCACCAACCACTGACGACCCTAAATTAAGGGGTAGAGCCCTTTCGTGACCCATCCCGCCATGTCCCCTCCTTGACCCACTATCCCCGACATGGCTGCCCCACCTGGAGATTGTCATTGTCATAGAAACCAAATCCCCCTCCTCTAATCTCACTAAAATCTTTTCCGCGCGGGTGGGGTTCTGACACTCCATTAGTGGTGTTTCGTTGCTACAACCAAACTTTTTTTAGGATAAATTTTTTTGGTGATTATTCAATACCCTAATGATAATTGCAAAATCTATTTTTAAACAAAAATTAATTTGGTTAGTAGATTAATTTTTCGTTAAAATTTTTGATAAATTATTTATTTTCCAAAAAAAATTATTGAAATAATGATTAGTTGTTAAATAGAATCTAATTTTTGAATGGCATTGATTCTAAAAAAATTAAAATTGATTTTATAATTGAATATATATATTGAATTGATTATGTTACTTGAAAATAATGTAGCATTATTTACCTTTTATTTTTTTAGTAATTTTTTTAAGCTTCTTTATATTTGGATTAACTTTTAATTTATAATTTTGTAACTTCTAATAAGTTTGCTCTTAACTCTTATTAAGTACTTCAAGTGACATAGTTTTGTCATTATGTGACTAAGAGTTTAAGTGTCTATAATCAAGTCACTAAACTGTAAGAAATCTAATGAAGTTAATGTTAAGTTGATCAAGCTAACAAGTTAAAGGGTTTAAGTGCACTACGTTTTAGTTGTGCGATTGAATTGAACCATGCCAAAATTTAAGGATGAAAATGCTTGAATCAACATAGTTCAAGGACCAAAAGTGATTTAGGCCTCTAATAATTAATTAATCGCCTCACTTCTCATGTGCATATTGATATGTTCCTGACAACAAGAGTAACCAAGGCCTAAGTCGCCTAACCAAGTCATCATACGAAGAGCAGGGGCGTAGCCAGGATTATAAACTAGGGGTCAGGGGTTGGTCGCAGACGGTTGCCATTGAAAACGAAAAGAGAAGAGTAAATCGCGTTACACACTGGCACGTCGCCACCGCATCAAGAACCTTCGCAAATTGCAATCGCTAATCACAAACAATGGGGCACTATGTCTCTGTGAAATTAAAAGGGAAATTTACAAAAACCCCAATCTAGTAAGTCCTAACCTATACTTACCCCCTCTATATTCCAAAACCTACACTTATCCCCCTTTTAGCTAACTCAGTCACTAAACTCACTTTGATGGTGGGCTCCATAACATCTTAAAATTTGTAAACCTGAAACTGCCCCTTAATGCTCTCTTCCATTGCGTTTTACAGCCGTTCAGTTTTCTTTTCCGACAATGGAGGTTTCCCTCCCTAGCCCTCGGTTTTCCTCTGCTTCCGCCTCTAGGTTCCACATCAGTCTTTGCTTCTGGAGTCTACTACGGCACTCTCGACGTCCTCAAATCTGTTTGCCCCAAAGAAATTAAGGCTGCTTATATGAAATTGGCTCGCCAGGTTCGCCTCTTGCTTTTGATAGAGAATGAAAAGGTAGGAAGATATTATGGATGATCAAGACCTATTGTTGAAATTCTGCTAAATTAAACTAAAATCCATTCCAATCCCCAAAGTCAAGACCTCGGGTGATTGCATCTATTCCCAAAAAAATGGATGATCAAGACATGGTCCAGGACGTCAAGCATCATTCATACCCATGAGTTTGATTTCCCGAGCAGGATTCCAATGAAGTGAGGTTTTTTTTTCACCAGATTTCGATTTCCCGAGCAGGATTCTGGCAAGGTGGTAGAGCTCCTTGGTCCAAATGGGGAAGAATTGCTTCTAAAAGGTTTTGGATCTAAGTCAAATGTACAGATGCTCTCGATATGGATGATCCTATAGTTGTTCACTTACACACAAAACTTCCTCATCGCCAAGTTCGGTGGTAACTGTGACTCTGCACTCGATTTTCAGCTGGCTGCTGATACTGGAGTTGGACTGGGAATTGGCGGTCGGAGTTGTTGTGCTCAATGAATCATGGTGGTTCATTGTGGTGGCACAATTCTTGTATTTCATGAGCAGTAGAGCAAGTCCTGCGGCCGTGTGTAGAATGGCTTCTCCTGAAAAGTGTTTCAGGGAATCAGGGTACATATGCTCATGTACGGTCTAAGGATTTGAGCAGATGAGTGGCAAATTTGGGTTGATATAGAAAGACAATCAGCAAGGGGTAGTTTCGGGTTTACAAAAATTGTAAGTTATGGTGGGGCCCAATGTCAATGTGAACAGTTACAAAGTTAGCAAAGAGGGGGATAAGTGTAAGTTTTGGAAAATCCAGGGGTAAGCGTAGGTTAGGGCTTATCCTAGGGGATTTCTGCAAATTTCCCAAACTAAAAGGGAAAATAAAAGAAACACATCGGATCCGGATTCATTAAAATCATTTAAAAAAAGTTAAAACATATAAAAGTCCTTCATTAATTTTAGAACTTACATATAGGTACCTAACTTTAATTTTCCTACAATTATATCACATATACTACCTACCCCATAAAATTTTCCAAAATTCCAGGGGGCGGCTGCCAGCCCGTCCCTATTAAGATACCCCCTTGAGTTGAAGAGTAATGAATTAGATTCAACTATATTGAAAACAATTTTTCATAATTATTTTCATCCAACTAGCTACCTTGTGCACCAACTAAGCTTGTGGTTTTAGGTTTAATTCGCCACATTGTGTAACGCTTAAATTTATTTCACTTTTGACGTCTTGTAATTGGTATACTGCAAGTAAAAATATTTGTTTCATGGTATGCTTACAAAATGTTGAGAATATACACAATTTGCTTAAGTGCTAAATTTTCTTCAGTAATGAAACTAGAAAATATAATTGATGAGTGTAAGCATTGATTACTATAAAATATGTATATATGGTAAACCAGAAATTTTTATGTGGTCCAATGTCAGTTTTTATAAGAAACTATATGCTATACTAGCCACCTAACCCATGCGTTCCTGTGGGTAAGACAAATAAATCGTATTCATAAAAAACAATGTTAGCTTAAACATATGAATATGAATATAAGAGTAATGAAAAATATTTCTTTCAATAAGAGTAATGCCACTCTTACACATAAGCCTTACAACGAATATTGTCCCATGTGAAAAATTACAATATTAGGCATATAAGTGCATAGGGCATAAAAAAAATATAGAAACTAAAACATATGTAGTTATGACTGCAATTGAATTGGGCATTGAAGCCTTCGTTCTTCTTTTCTCAATCTTTTTATATTTTGTTACATCGATAAAACTAATTGAAAATTATCAAATATATTACTCACTTTTCTTTACATTATTGTAACACATGAAACAATGACCATCTACTGCAACTTTAAAATGCTTGGGAATCTAAATGCAACAAAAAAAACATGTTAGGGTCTTCTACTGGGAATAGTTCAAACAATAAAAGTTTGATGCCTTGTTTCCCCTAAATTTTTTCTCCTTTCATGCAAGTCCATGTCAAATCTTGAAATCGAACATGTTGTCATCCATTCATGGGCTTAATTTAATTGACCATGTATATCATTACCAAACACATTAATCGAAAGAGAGTTAACCAACAGCAAGAAAGTCAAATATTAAGACTTTGGGAAGGGATGTAACTGCAACTTTGAAATGTTTGGGAGTCTAAATGAAGCAACAAAACATGTTAAGGTCTTGTCATGGCATTAGCCCAACATGTCATCACACGTGTCATGATTGTAAGTATGACATAACTACAACCTTTGAATACCTGAGGAGCCTAAATGAAAAAAAAAGGACATATGAGGACTGAATTGGACTTAACGTGCAGCCCATGGGACACATTTTCAGATTATAACACTCACTTGTGCTTTATGTATACTAGCGGAGAGACCCCCACTCTATCGGGGGCAAATATTAACAACTTATAAATATTAGTAAACTGCATAGTTTGGATAATGAAATTCTTAACTAAAACCAAATGAATTTATCAATGTTTTCATTTGAACTAAACCAATAAATATATCTCAAATAATATCTCATTACTCCCCCTAGTTTCCTCATCGCAACTACATCCATATCAAACCACACACCACCAACATAATAATGGACAACTACAATAAATATAAGCTCCTAATTTACAATATTAACATCCAAGGACTCGTACCAAAAAAAACAAAGGAAAATGTTCACCGTAAGCTATAATTTTTACACAATGATATGATTTCAACATCTAAAGATGCAAGGGTAAATACAAGCACATCACATGTGAAATCATCCCAGTTTACTTAGGTCATCAATGTGAGGACACATGCCACCAATCTAACAATGACTCACATACCTAAATGACACAAACCAAAAATTTTAAGGACTAAACCTAGTTTTAAACCACCATCCCAAAGACACTTGTCATAAGCTTTTGCTCCCCTTATCCGTTAATATGTGTGTGTGAGAGCTTTTTTCCAAATTGAGTGGGTTTTATATCTTGAACAACATCTTGCAAGAAAATCAGGGACATATTATATTGGTTTTAGCGAGATTCATATGTGTGATAATGATCTCATGACTCAATATTTAATTAGCATGTGAATCTATACAAATGTAAGTTTATAAACTTCCGTAGCAAGTGGTGTAAAAGCCAATGGTTCGATAGACCTTAGTTCAAAGGGGAATTACTAACACTCATGCAATGGAATCATTCACAAAAGAGAATGTTAAGAATGTATCCGAATAACTTGGCTCAAATTATTGAAATTTGTCAAAAGTTAGTCTATCTCTTAACCGATAACTAGCTTTTGAGCACAATTATGAATCCCTAACCAATGGTTATATGTTGATCTTATTTAACGAATCTCCCTTACCTCACTTATGCCAAGTCCAATTCCTATAAAGAAAAATCTCCTGTAGTGCAAGGGTTGGGATTGACAGTATTAAAGTTGTACGTTGTTATGTAAAGGTGAAATTAACCCGCCATGATCCTTTTTTTTTTTTTCTGGGTCTTATATTTGAGACCCTTTACTTTCAATTTGTTCTGTTAAAATTCCTTGAATATAATTCATTTTGTGTAATCACAATCCTTACGTATCCTCAAGTCTAATATTTGCCCATTAATTAGGATGGGAAACACTGATCTGACAATAGAGTTATATAACCTGTTATTTATTATATGGAGAAGACCAATTTTAGTCCTCAACTCAATTTTATTTACCCTTATAATTAAAAGCTAGTTTGTTTTAAGTTAAGTTAATTTAATCTAAAATTACTTATTTTTATTTTTATTTTATTTTTACCTAAAATCAATTTTATTTGAAAGTCAATATTATGTCAATATAATAATCCATTTAAGATTAAATTTTCATGATGTTATTAAATTTTTATGAAATTTTCCTTTTTAAATCCTAAAGCTAGAAAAATTCATAAAAATTTAGTAAGATTATAAAAATTGTATTTTCAATGGATTATTATACTTACATAATATTAAATTTTAAATAAAATTAATTTTAGATAAAAAATAATATAAAATAAAAATAACCTAATTTGGATTAAGTTGAAACGAATTGACACTAAGTATTGTAACTAATTAAATTTTTTAAAAATATTACTCCTAAAACTTTGAAACATTATCTCTGTTAGGCTTAATCCCATCTGGCACTTAACCTTAGGACTTAAATACTATCCTCAAGTTGTTGTTTCAACAGTCCAACATTCAATTATTTGCTTAGCCCTCTCATATGTACCCACAGAATAATGTTAACGGTAAGTGTCGATTTTTCCAACATTGTGGTGATATTAGTTCGAATCTGTAGTTATAAAATTGTTAATGGGGCAATAAATAATTATTTTATAATATATAGCTATAAAATTTAAAACCTATGGGTCAAGTTACAAATTTTATTAAAGATATAATACTAAATATTTAAGTTTCCCAAAATTTCTAAAATTCAGTGGAGGCAATTGCCCCCGCTCTCTTAAATATGGCTCTGCCACTGCCTCTCATAGTATAAAAAAATTGTGAACATATCAAATTCTATATCTTTTCAAAATTAAAGATACATATAAATCAGATACTAAATATATACAAACATGATGTAAAAAGATAATGAGAGATTTATATAAATAATGTGTGATATATATACAAATGATATTATAGATATGTTATCGATATACTCAATAGTATGTATAAGTTCAACTTCCCATAAAAAAAGTATAGACGCGTCAAATCCTGCTTCTTTCAAAACTAGAGATATGTGTAAATTGAATATTTGATATGTATAACACTCCATATATAAAGCAAGTAACAGATATGTACAGAATATATGATAGATATGTTACAAATGAAATTGTAGAACTGTTACTGATATATTATTTTTGTTTGTAAATAATTTTATGATTTCTTCCATATTATTTTTTTATATGTGTACACATAATTAAAAATTTTAGCTTAAACATAAAGTTGGAGTAAAATTAGGTAAAAGGAGAAAAATTGAGGGCTAAAATTAAATTTGCTCATAAATTCTGAAATCATGCTTGTGCGACAGTGAA
Organism: Aquilaria yunnanensis; assembly: GCA_039654915.1. Classification (NCBI taxonomy): domain Eukaryota; kingdom Viridiplantae; phylum Streptophyta; class Magnoliopsida; order Malvales; family Thymelaeaceae; genus Aquilaria; species Aquilaria yunnanensis. The sequence continues at coordinate 39,831,474 of CM077600.1, read as the reverse complement.
ACAAGGCGAAACAACGCTTCTTTATTCAACGATGGGACGACAAAACAAGGGCAGCGGTGACTTGGGCTCCAACTTTGGTGAAGGCAGACAACTTCTAGGTGGGCCGATGGAGAACGATGATGCCGAGTGGTAGTAGATCGAAAATGGAATGTGAGGGGTGGAGGGGTTCCCATTGGCTGTTCCTCCTCCATTTGGCGTTGCCGGTGGGGAACATGACATGCGATGAGGTTAGGCAGTGCAAAGAAACCTTTTGCGATGGCAACACGCTAGAGATAGATGGGATGGAAGATGCAAAGGAATGAGAGGAGGGAGATAAAGAAGTTAAGAAGGTGTATGGTTGGAATCATGAAATTTTAATAAGGATAATTTTTAATTTTTGCTGGTATGACACAAAAAAGGTCGGGCGCATATCAAACGACCTACAAAAAGAGGTGGAGTGGACGCTTTAATAAATGGGCCGTCATATCCAATCCATCACAAATCAATTTTCATAGCCCTTTTCTTATCGATCTCATTGCCCGTCGGCAAGTACATTACTTGGACTCACCGCCATGCCCCTTCGTTCACCTCCTCTCTCTCTCCTTCCACAGTTTTCAGTAAAAACAATGCTTCTTAACGAACTGTTTGTGTGGGGTGTAATAAGAATAGGGTAAATGTAGATTTTAAAACATCTAAGGTAAATGTACTTTGAATTAAAGGGGTAATTATAATTAGCTCAAAAGGTTATTGGTTACCATAGTGAGAATACGTACTGGCTGCGTATTATAATAGCATGAAATATACTAAATATTGTATGAAATTTATAATTTCTGTAAAGGTCAAAATTCAGTGGTCTATTGAAAAGGGCAAAAGAAAATGATGAAAGTGAAGGTCTGGACTTACTCTAACCCAAAAATAGCCCAGGATTAAAAAGACATCGGCAGGCCTGTGTTTCGCTTAGCCCAATTCCACGGGAACGAGGAAAGCAACTCGCCGTTTGTTTCCGTGATGGTTTATTTGTTCAATCACTACGAAAGTGGCCGATTCACGCCTTCCCATTCCCAAATGATAGCAACGGTACAACATATCTTATTCCCTCCATTTTCCTCGAATCCGACTTATCTCTCATTCATTTTAGTTCGTCGACGCTCAATTTGGTTATTTGTGAATGGTGCAGCAAAAAATTTTGTTGAATATGATGAATCTCGAACGTGTAAAAGCTCGGGCTTACAAGGTCTTGGATGCCTCAGATAGTTTGTACCTCCTGCCACCATACATTTTGGTTAATTTTGTACCCCTTCCATCCCCGTCTTAGAAACCCATTACAAGTTGATAACCGTTCAACTCCACTTTTCTTGTCTAAGTTATGTTTCTGTCGGACAATGCTCTTGCTTGAATTAATGATTGTAAAGATAGATCCTTGCCTATAATAGTCTCTTTGATTAAGTGGAAGTTTTATTTTTTTGATTGTACTAGTAGATCCTTCATGTAGGGCAGCTGAGTAAACATGCCTTTTATGGGAGTAAGCTCTAGCATTATTTCATACTAGACAGGAAATGATTTATTGCAGGTGTACACCCTGCTGAAATTGAAGGAGATGGTCGTGACCAGTTGGTTGTAGTTGGAGATGGAGTTGATGCGATCAAGTTAGTTAACCAGCTCAAGAAGGTCACCTCAACCGAGCTCGTCATTCTTGGTGTTGCATGGTTGCAGTTATCAGCTTGGAGACACAGTTAGTGAAAAAGGTCTGCCTAATTACCTTTAATCCCAAACACTGTGGTTGCTTGCATTTATGAGTCTTGGATTATTTGTGCGCGGAGCATCCCATAGATAAGAACAATTTAATTGAGGTATTAGGTCCCTGTTAGTGTCGAGCATCACTCTTTCCTCAAGCCCCTTCATTCTTCACAAAAGTGGTCTACGATAGGTTCTACCACGGGCTATGGACAGAAAAGAGGGCAAATAAAAGAGAAAGTAAGTTAGTGTTTGGTTGTGGAAAATAGTTTTTCTTTTTATTTTCTGTTTCTAGTTTTCAGTTTTTATGTCCAATTTTCTAAGATGCTTATTGGAAAACATGTTTACTTGTTTTACTATTAGTAAAGATGATAAGTATTATGCATATACATAAATAAAAAAAGTTCAATCTCTTTTTTTAAAGTTTAAGAAAAGTTTGTGCACTATACATAGATAGTTTTCCTAAGTCTCTCAGTTTCAAAAGTGAAAAGGATAAAACCCAAACCCAGACCCCAACTTTTTACTTTATGTTAACTATGCTCCTAATGTTTTTATTCCTTACATCTAAACCCAATTTCCGACGAAGCCAGTTGCCGATTCCAATTGCTGCTGCTTGTCGATTCCAAGGAAGCTGGTTCGGCGAGGGTGACGAGGAGATTAGTCAGGTGGTAACTATAAGGAAGAAGCTGGTTCGTGAGTCCGTGATGCGGTGATGGGCGCTCGACGGCGTAAGAGGATGAGAAATCGCTAGCAGATATGCGATGATGGAAAATTGGGAAACATTAAAAACAATGTTTTCCAATTCTTCATAATTTGAAATTTTGTTTTGTCAGAAAATAGAAAAAGAAAACTCATATGTTAAACATGTTTTGTTTTCATTTTTTAATTTTCAAAATTTTTTTTTTAAATTTTGAAAAATTTTTAGGAACTAAACAGGCCTAAATATTTGGGTCCTTGCACTGAACAAAGGGACAGAGTTTGTGACATATCAACACAACATGAAGATAGAAGCATGCAAATTTTGAAATCAGGCAGCGGCCTCATGTTATTGTTCAAAATCTTAAATCAGAGTGCTTGATTTTGTTGCACAAAAGTAATTGTTAATTAAATCACTCATAAAAGTTTAGGAGTATAGGTGATTTCTTATGACTGTAATTGTTCTTTAAGGATCCAATTGTTGTAGAGAGTTATGGCAATAGTGATAACATTCTTCAAATTCTTGGGTTGCGATCTGGAGGGCATGACAAAGTTCTTTCTTGCAAGAAAAGCTCTACTTAAAAACATGACACGCTGAAGCTACTGCCATTCTGAAGGGTTGGTGCTTCATAAAAAAGAAGTCAATTAGCATAGAGACAAGATGTTCTGCGAACAACCCAAAAAAATGGATTTCCCTATAAGCACAAGTATTTACGTACAGTGGATGAAGTTTGTGTCCAATTTGCTTGAGAAAGGAGAAGGGAATGACGGGTTTTATCCTTAAATCAAGCAGAAGGCATCAATAGCTCTATTCTATTCCAATATAGGCTAAAAGACATAATCCACAACATTGTCCACATGAAACCGAGACATGCCCCATGACAAGAGTGGTTGTAGCTGCCCTTGCTATTCTTTTTCAAGCCCTAAGGCTTGTGGGAAGCAAAGTGATGGTGAGAGTTGTTTCATGATGTTAAAGTTGAGGCATATTAAGAAGCTAAGTGTAGGTTTTAAAATGATAGTAGAAAATTAAAATTTGGATCAAACCTTGAATAAGTGTCATTTAATATGATATTAAGAAAGCCTAATTGATCCTAGGATGTTTATCCAGCCTTCTCAACCTATTAAACTAGCTATTTTGACTTGATGGTCACGTGAGTTTTATGTGAGTACAAGTCAATTTGTTCCAAAACAAATACTTGGTAAAGTCTGAGGGTCAGTTCAGGTTGAAAGTGTAAAACTTGGTAAATCTAAAATGACCTAGTTTTTATTCTCTATACTAACTGCTTCCAGCCCAACCTCTCCCAGCTCTGAAGGAAAAAACATGAGCTCATCCTAACCCTAACCAAATTCCTAATCTAATCATAATTTTGATAATCTTAATCAATAAGTAAAAATTATATCAACGTATCATAAACATAATTTCTTCCTAAGGTGGATAGACCTTTTTTTTTTTTTGGCAAAATGGTCACTTATATAATGGTTTAGTAACTAGAAAATTCACATTTAATATAGTTTTCTGAAGTTCATTTTTTTATTATTAACATCATTATAAAATTACTTTTTCTCATTTATAACAAGCTTGGTGAATCTAACTATTTCCTTTTTATTCCATTTTTCATTTAACTATTTTTTTCCTTTGCTGTCTAAGCATTAGATGAGATCTAGATAAAGTTTACTGCAATTACCAAGTGCAATGTGAGAGGCCTAAAAAAAATGGACCAGGAATGTTATTTGATGCTAATGAGTTACAATTATCATTTTAATAGCTTGAATTGCATGGAATGATTTTAACCATAAAAGTGTGTTTAGCCTTAAGGTGGGCTAAGTTTTGTAATTTCACCTTAGAAGAAACCTCATATATAATGTTTTGTTTATGGGGGGAAGTTGAAATTGGTCATATTAAGCTGACCGAACTGCTTTTATTTGTAAGTCTGTTTTGATCAAATTTGGAATAAATGTGGGTTAGGTGGGTTTGAAAGTGTGAAACTTGAAGTTGATGCAAGTCGAGTTGGGTTTTGGTAAACCCTGGAACACCTGTTTTATAAAGACCACTATATGGGACTTGATTAACTAGCAATTGACGATTACTTTTTAAAATTATGAATATATTTAGAAATTATCATTAGTGGGGATTCACTAAAATTCATTAGTTTATTTTGATGGACAATGAAAGATATCTCTATGGTTGTTTTTTGTGAGCACGTATTGTAACATTAACAAAATTTCTTAAAGTATCAGTTACTATTACTAGAATAGACGCCCATTGAAAAGAAAAAGAAACATGGGCCAATGCTTGGCACAGCCTAATTACATGAGAAAGAGCCAAAGCAACAGGTCATGTACAGATAAGCGATGAGTGAAGTAGTATATTGTGCATATATGTCTAATTCCACATAGCATAGTTTTAGTAAATATGTGGTTATGTGCAATTGCATTAGATAAAGAGTATATCGTGAGGGGACAAAAACATGTGAGAAAATTTTCTATCTAAAATATAGTTATATACAATTGCATATATGTGCACAATATAATTTTTTATCACAAGTGCTTCATATCCATCATGAGGTCTTACTAGAGAATGGCGGTAAGGGCACTGATTGGTTACAAGATAACGAGGAGGGAGACGTTTTTGTCACTTGGAGAAATGGATTGGTGGAATTGAGACACACCTCTAATAACCCCAACATCACCATACACTTGTTGCTAAAAAGATTATATCTTGTGTGTGTCTCGCCCATGAGTGCATCAAGACATGTCACATACTAATTACTCCCTCCGTCCCAATTTACTTAAAACATATTTCTTTTTAGGATGTCCCAAAAGGTTGAAACGTTTCCTCTTTTGGAAAAGTTTAAACAATTAAATAATCCTTTTATACAAAACCCAATAAAGACTCTTTTTTTAATATCCACTCAATCTCTCACGGCGCAAAACCCAAAAAAGAATCTTTTCTTTTTTAATCATTATTTAAACTTTTACTACATAAAAAATTAACACAAATTACATACACATTAACTTCCGTACCCAGAGAAATGTTTCAATTAAAATGGAACGGAGGGAGTATAATATATTGTCTAGGCATTTTAGACAAAAATGGCAGTTTGAAAAATTGGTTGGAAAGGTGCAAATGCAATTTCAATGTCGCGGTTTGAATCCCTATTCCCACATTTGCCCTTTTTTTTATTTTACCATTTTTTAACCTTTGTTTGATTTTTTTTTGTTTTTTCCCCTTTTTTTCTATGGCTCATGTTTTAAATTATTCCTCGTTAATTTTCTTTTTCTAGTTTTTTATTTCTTTTTTTTATTTTATATATTATTCCCTTAATTATTTTATTTTATAATTCACTTTTATCTATTTTTTTGCCTCAATTTTATTCATTTTTTATTTTTATATTATTTTTATTTCTTCTTGTTCTTTTTTGCTATCTGCTTATTTTTTTCCATTTTGATTCTTTATTTTTTATTTTTGCTATCTTTTTTCTGGAAGGATTCATGATACAAATACTCTCTTACATTAAATTTGAAATAAGACAATGCAAACTCTCTCTTCCTTGTTTAAAACAATAATTGACAAATGAGCAAATTACTACTAATAAAAGAACAAATAATTAGTTAATCTAAAAAAATAAATATGAACTGATAAAAGAATAAATAGATATTAATAAAATAACAATGAGCTACTGATAAAGGAACAAACATCAAGTTCGTCTAAATGAACAAATATAAACTAATAAAAGAACAAACACATTCTAATAAAAAAAATAAAGAGCTATTAATAAAGAAAACTAGTTCATATAAGGAAATAAATATGAATAAATGAAAGAACAATCACAAACTGACGATGGTCAAAATAATTAGTTGCAGTCAAAGCAAGGAATCAAAAAGTGTAATAACTTCTATCCAACTACTATTAGTTTCAGATAAAAAAGACTGCCAAATCCAAATTTAATGATAGTTTGTTTTTGTGCTTTATTCTTGGAAATTTTTATATTGGTAGAATGAAAGGGCTAATTTTAACATCTTTTAATTTGATTTTGTTGAATTATCATAAAAAATCTAATAAAAAACTAGTTTTATCTAAAAGAATAAGTTTGATCTTATAAAAGAACAAATACCTAATTGCCAACAATTCAGCTTAGAGTGAGGACAAATAATGAAAAAAAATTAAAGTTATTTGGACTAATCTTATTGAGTATTTAACATGAAACTAGAGAAAAATAAAATAAATAATAGGGTAAATTAAAAAAAAGTAAAGAAAAAAATAAAAGAAAAAGAAATGGATAAAATAATGCCCCGAATGAAGGACTGATCCTTTTTTATTAATTATCTTGAAAATAAAAAAAATAAAAATAAGATAAGGGTATAATGGAAAATTAAAAAAAAAATGAGAAAAAGTTAAAAAAACAATTAAAAATAAGGGAGAGAAGCACCTTGAACCCATCCCTCAAGACAATCCGTCACAAGACACCACATTTCAAACCACTTGACTACTTTGCATGTCTACCTTAGGGGTTAAAGACTTAGGTTTATATCTGACCTTCTTCTCATCAAACAAGGCCAAAAAAAAAAAGGACAATAGTTCGTGAGAGAGCATGACCTCCTCTTCACAGATGTCTCTGTTGAATCCACTCCCAATATTGACAAGGTTAGCAACTTATGACTTTATTTGCTTATTATCACATGGCCATAAATCATCTATATGCTAAAGTAGTAGTATAGCTCAGATTGGAATTTCCAACTTTTTGTCAGGCATTTGCAACAACTGCTAATGCTATATTGCTATATACAAAAAGATACAAGATGGTGTTTTTTTATTTATCTTCTGATGTAATATATATGCGTGCGCATGTGTGTGTGCTTGCCTTTGTTGCTTAATTAATTATGCTGTTTGGTGACACTTGTTTTGATGGACATAGCTTACTCATTTTGGAATAAGAATTGGAGATGACACATTATTAATTCCTTGGCTTCTCGAAGGAGGTTCTGTTTCTTTTTCCAGGAGGAAGCTGCTGCTACGGCTAGTTTGACCTAACTTTCAGGGCAAATGTTTATTCAAGCATGATTAATTTCAATGCATGAAAATACATTAATATTGTACAGTTATATATACGGTATAGTGGTATTGTGATTCCTTTAATGATGCAGTACTAGTCTTAAATATAATTAAGAATCTTTTGTTAAACTTTACAATATTCTAGGGTAAATTCTATCGTGGGTCACCTAGCTTATTTTCATGTCTTACATAGATATCTAACCTTTAAGTTGTCCTAGAGAAGTACAATTTTTTCTTATTATGTGTCAAAATCAATTACTTTCAATCAATTTCAGCTTTAAGTCTAATGGAAAAAATGTTAACTTGACATAACATAAATACTAAAATAAATTGTAAAATAACACATGTAGCCTTCTAACTTTTTCTATCAACAATTTTAAACTCTAAACTTTTCCCATGACCTCCCTCATCCCCCTCTTTCTTTTCCTACTTTTGGTCACCACATTCTTTTGCTCTCCGGCTACTACTACCGCTGTAGCTTGCACGTTGCGCACGGTGACTTCAACAACAACAACATCATACCCATTGTCCCCCAAACCTCTTAAAAATCTAGCTTGCTAGCACATCAGATTTAGCTATTTTCGTTTAACCTATTTTCTTTCCCACACTTTATCGACCTTCTTCTTCTTCACTTGCAAACGAACCATCAATTCCTCTTACCTCCATGGCTTTCTCCAAAATGCCATATGCTAATCGTAAGAACAAATGACTTCCCTTAACTAAAGCTCCGCTTTCTTTGGCCAACACCCTCATCCACTAAGCCACCACCAACATCACACTATAGCAAACCTTTAAGGAAATCTTTGTCTTGTCATGGATCTTCAAGATGAAGGCCTCGTGCAACTTCCTAGTCTTCATTCTAGGCCATGATAACCTAATGTGGGCCGGCCCCAACCACAATGGCCAACCACCACCAACATTACACCACAGCAAACCTTCAAGGAAATCTTTGCCTTGGCATGGATCCTCAAGAAGAAGGCCCTATGCAACTTCCTAGTCTTTGGTCTAGGCCATGATAGCCTGATGTAGGCCAGCCCCAACTACTGTGGCCTTACCATCTTCCTAGAAGAAGCCTAGAGTTGGATTGAACAGATCACCCACAAATTGCACCATCTCTCGCCGACCGGGATGGACTGGCTCAAGTCCATCGCCAAGCTCAACAACTTACTTAGATCAAGTCAATTTTGCACATAAAGCCCTCAAGCTAATCGAGTCAAGTCTATGGTTCTTGAGCAATTTTAAAAACCTAAAAGTTTTCAACTTTAATTCATTTCAAACAATGAGAAATCGATTTCCTAAACCGTAGGGTTGTTGTTGCCCATTCAAAGATGAGCAAAACCCACCTACGTAGACAAAAATGGACATCATGAAAGGTTATAGAAGACAGTGATCATCGAGGTTTCATGAGAGTTGACTGTTACTTATATTTGTAAGAATTGGTCATAGAGGCAAGAGAAAATGCTAGTTTGTGGCTTGATTTGAGTTTTGTACAAAAATGGGTGGATTTTGAATTGATAGATTTGGTTTTGATTAAGAAGCCAATGGGGAAGGAAAAGAACCAGGAGGAGAGATGTGAGAAGGGGCAGAGGGAGCAAAAAAGAGAGGGATTTGTTACATTAGGAGTATAAACAATACATTTAGAACTGTATGATTTAAAATTGTTAATTAGAAAAGTTGGAGAATTGTAAGTGTTATTTTATAATTTATTTAGTGTTTTTTTATGTCAGGTTAACATTTTTTTGTTATGCTTAACATTGGAATTGATGAAAAATATCCGATTAGGATGCGCGGTAAAAAGAAAGGCACATCGCTAGTGTAACTTAAATGTCAAGTACCTGTTTAGGATATGAAAATAAGGTAGGTGACCCTAGTAAATTTTATCTCAATATTTTACATGGCATATTTTTATTAAGTTTTAGAAGAGTAAATAAATTTAATGAACTTTTCTTTTTCTTTCAGTTATATATTGATTCATTATAATACCCTTAACATTTTTATTCACAATTTGATAAGAAGATACAATCTTTCTTTCTGGTATTAAATGTCTGTAAAAACTTTACACTGTAATGGTATACATGGCTTAAATTTACAATCAGTTTTAAATTATAAATATATGTTTTTTTTGTTGTGAGTTTTAAAGCCTAATCCGCAAGCGCACGGGATGTGTATAGATAGGGTGAATAAGATATCATTCCCATGAGTATTGATTTGTATTATTTGCTAATTACCACTACCATGAGACTCATTTTAGCTAAACAAACAACAATTGTTGATTTACTCACTATGAAAACAACTAAGTTTGCAACTCTACTTAAATTACTATTAAACAAGAATAATAAACACAATGCAAATTAGAAGTTTTCTAGTGAATTAACAAAATACACTTCCTATGGTTTTCATTATTTGACTTAGTTAGCTAGTGAATTAAGGTTAATGATTTGGTTTTTCTACTTGTTGGAAAAGTTAACTAATTGGGCCCTTACTCTCCCAAGTTTAAACTACAATAGATTTTCATCCAAATTGCTAGTTTAAGAGAGGCATTACAATTTCAATTTACCTTCACCTAGTGTCATAAACTAATCTCCCAACAAGCCCATGACCATTATACTCTTCCCCTACTTCCAATTCCTTTTAATCTTTCCCAAGAGTTTAAAAGAAACCTAAGGTGAAATGGACTAGGACCTTCAATCAATCAATACAACAATAAGCTCAAGGAGAAGAGTAAACAAGCAAAGGAGGAAAATCAATGACAAGTAGCCATTAATTCAACTAACATAACCAATTTAAGTAGCTACAACCATAGAAAGTGTAAAGAAAACTACTCAATAATCAAACTAAACATAAACATGAAAATACATAAAAGAGCATCCATGTCTGAATACAAGATAAAAGAAGAAAAGAATGAACCCAATAAACTCTAGATACTTGATTCCTTAAGGCTTCGACAAGTCTTTAAGTCCTCCAAGCATTCTCCAAGCAAAAATCCACAAGTGCTTTTAAGGAAGATGAAGAAATGCAAGGAATAGTGATGAAAAACCTAAGTCTAAGATGAGAAGATGAAGATGAAGAATGATTTCTTTTGTTAGGTTCCAGGTTTTTCTACTCTTTGAGATGTCATTTTCACCTCAGTAACCCATTTGGGTATAAACCCTTGGCCATTAGGAAGCTTAGATTTAAAATTGAGGTGGGGGGACCATTCTTCCCGGGTACAGGGGCGCTTAGGCCCCAAAAGATGGTCTTCTGGCACCTAGGCCTCCAGGTTTAAAGGTGCTTAATGCCTAAGCCTCATGAAGGGGTGTTATGGCGCCTAGGCCTTAGCTGGCACCTAGGCCTCCAGAGTCCAATTTTCAGGCAGGAACTTTTGAATTATGGTGCTTATGCCTCACTCCTAGGGCTTAAGCCTTACAGTTATAAATCCGCTTTGACTTTCGCATACCCATTTTTTGTTTCACTTGTCTTGGTGCCATTCAAATACTATTGTTCGCTTCTCCAACCTACAAAATGAAGAAAGAAAATAAGAATCAGCCGAAAATCTTAGGTGATGAGGTAAAAAATAGTGGTCAAAGTTGACAAAAAGTCAACATGTTTGACCACAAAATTAACATTTATCATTTTTACCCCCATTTATCAAAATATTTTTTGGCTTATATACCCATTTGGTCTATTGATTTTGTTAACTATAATAAGTTAGTACCTTAAGTTTTACTCAGTGAGAGTCAGTCCTTCAAGTTTGCAAAAAGTTGTGTGTTGGTCCATTTTTTGATGGAAGGTAAACAGGCTTATATGTGTTGCTGATATGGAAAGGGTAATATGTGGCATGGGGATTGAGATGAAAATAATGGAAAAAAAGTAGAGTTTGGTGGTATCTTTATTGGTGAATAGAATAAAGAAATTGTGGTCCATAGAAAGACTTTGCTGCTTTGTCCAATAACAGAGGGACTATGAAGAATAAATAAAGCTTTGAAAGAAAAATACAACTTGACTCCAGAGGATCTTTGATCACCATCAAAACAGTCCCAGCCTTTATTGAGCAACAACATTGAAAGAAAATGTACTAATTTCTTGAACCCTTAAAAACTTATTTGGAAAGCTTTATAATCCAATAATGAAAAACAAATGATGCAAAAACATCACCAGATCTAGCTTTGGTTGCCAAGGTTACAAACTCACCCTCTATCCGTTCTTTTTCTCTTGGGATGTGAGTCATCATAAACAAATCAAATCCATTGTTACATCTTCCAATGAAAGTGGTATTGGGTACAAATGATGGGATAGATTACTTAAAGATTTTCTTTTATTCTTTTATTTATCTATTTATTTTTATGAGATTACCTGAAATTTTGATCTTGCGTGAAAAGGCAGAAATCTCAGTGTTAAGCACATAATTTAGCGATTAAAGTGGTTGACTTTTTGGTAACTTTGACCACCAATTTCTTTCATTTCATCCCTTATCTCTTAGTTTTTCTTGTTTTGCTTTGTTTCCTGCAGGTAGGAGTATATTGCAGATGTGTCGATTTGGAGAGGAATCGAGCGAGACAAAATTTGGGCATGCAAAATTTAAGCTAAAGTAAGAGTCGCCAGTAAGGGCGACACATCGCCAGAGTTACGAGCACTTTGCTAATTTTTCATTTCTGGCGACGCATCACCGCCAACTCGACCTAACTTGCAACACGCCACCACTCACACCTTGTTTCGCCTGAACTTCGTATTTTGATGGTCCATCGTGTTTTCCCATCTGGTGAGCTATCCTTTGAGAAGGAATTTCTATCCTTTTAGGGTTTGAGAGTTAAGACAAGACAAAAGGAGAGTCTTTGGGTATAAATAGCAAGAGAAAATGAGGAGCCTATGTTCAACATTAGATACTCTTCTTTTCATATCTTTTTGTGAGAACCACCATTGGAGCAAGGTTTGAAGCTTGAAAAAAGAAACTAGGAGCCAAGGAGACTTAGGGCACTAGAATCCATCCTGGGTTTCCTTTTTTTTTCTTCTTCTTATTTTGTGTATTTTCATGGATTATTTGATTATGGGTTTAATGTTAGAAGAAAACATGGATTTTGAGTAGATCTTTATATCTCTCGAGGATGAAACTTCTATTACTTGATATCTAATGGTTATTTGATGATCTTTCATGGATGTTTATCTCTTTGTGTTTCCTATTCTTGAGCCTAATGCTTGTGTGATTGATTGACTTCTCCACACATTCACAAGTGCCACTTAGTTTTTGAGATAGCAAAAAGGGGGATAGAAAATAGGAATAGGGAATAATGAGTATTGTTGATTAGAGATAATCTATAATTATATTAGGTGTTGGAAAGGGATTAATAGCTTAACCCTTCTAGAATTAATCATGAGATTGAGAAATGTTTTGTTCGTTTCTATGTAAGCAAAGGCTTAACTTTAGAAGTGGGTTTTTTAATTTTAGGTCTCTACACCACACAAGAGGGTAAATGTCCTAGAATGCAACTAACTTGGATAATAAATAATAGGGTGGATTCCTAGAAAGATGACCTTCACCCTTTAACCACTTTAGTTTAATTTCTTTTAGTAACTTGTGCTTTTATTTAGCTACCCACCTTAGAGTTAACTAGGTAATTAGTGGGGTCATTTGTTCTTATCCTCTACTCTTTAATCACTCATTCACTCATTTGGTCTTAGGTTTTACTTGTCACTTTTACTTTAATAGTTCAAGTAATTTAGGTAACTAAAGTTCATTTCTTGGTAATATCACATTATCCCTTAGGATGATATCTTTCCTCATCTTTGCACACAACGAAATTAATCATATGTTTGTGAGTGATAAAGGGTTACAAATTTTTAAACTTTTGTATTTCACAACACTCAGCAAAATTTGAAAGGGGACAATATGACAAACAGAGGAAGAAAGAACACTGACCAACTAGAAAGGAAGACTTTGTCCTCCAACATATCGATCATTGGAACTAAAGAAACGTTATCTTTGTTCCTAACAAAGAATTGATAAATCGGTGGTTCCTGGTAGTTTCTGGCGAATAATCAGGAAGCCAACAGAACAAGAATGGCCCTAAAACCAGCAAAAAGCCAAAGCAGATGGTCAAGCATTACTGCCGCATCCATATTTCGAGTGAGCATCTGACTGGCTATCTCCTTTGCAGAGAGCTTGGTCTCTGGGCCAAGGCAGGCCAAAATATCGAAAATGCCGAGCCTCACGACAACCTAAAAAGACATAAGAAAGATGGATGAGCCAAATAGGATGAGTGCTGGATGGGCATAAAAAAACATTGTCAATTACTTGATGTGGCCTTCAAATTGCTCTACAATTACAACAACAAATAAGAGGAACTTTGGGAGATTTCAAGCTTTCAAATCCCTAAAACATAGCCACCAGCCCACTTCATATCCACATAAATAGAACACAAACGATGTCGAGTTTTCATCAAGCCACGTGCATCCTTTTTCTCCTACAATGGATTAAGTCGTTTAGTTTTGGAATGTTAAGGGACTAAGCCACCTAATTTCATAAAGTTGAAGGACATTGTTGCACTGAGTCCAAATTAGAGGACTAACTCATATGAGTTCGTAAAATTTTAAGGATTATATATACATTTATGCCTTTTTTTTTTATTTAAGACCCTTTGATATTCGGTAGTTACATTAAGCTTCAAGTCCTTAAAACTCAAGTCGGGTCGGAGCTCATTTAAAACTCTTTCAAAACCAATCTCATAAATACTTCTTACACATTCAAATTTGTGCCGAATTTGTTTGGGTGGCCACTTAAGGTGATGCCATGACGGGATTTTCAAATTTCAACTCAAAGCCATGTGTTACCCTAGGCTTATCATATATGGCATCAAATAGTGCTCACCAGTCGATTCAAGCAATGCAACCCTGGAAATTTGAAGGAGGTGATTGGATTATAGGCTGAAAAGTTATATTATAAAATTACAAAAAAAAAAAATTAACCGAGCCATGTAAGGCCTACCTAAATCTAAAGACATTTTTGGCTTCTGAACTCGTTTCACCCGAACACTTAACCCCCTAGACTATGACTCGGACCAACTCGCCCCTTAAACTATCAAAAGTGGGACACTTTACCCCCTTATGCATCATATGCTTGTCACGTGTGCACTTGGAAGTAAACATCGTTCAAGTCTGTCAGAGAAACAGGAGTTGTGGCACAAGTCACTGATAAAAATAGGATTAGAGTGTGATTAGCCGATTTTGGATGTATATATCTGGTTCACAGAAGAATAAAAAACACCGCATCGATCTATTCCTTGTTGGTACGGATATCGGAAGTAGAAATGATAGCGTGGTCGACGGCGACAGCGTGGGTGGTCAGATTCTTCGGGAAGGAAAAAAAGCAGAAGAAGCTGAAGGCGTAGGACTTGCCTATAAGTATAACGACATAAGTGAACTAGGCGAGGATGATGAGAAGGCCGCAGAAGAGCAGGCGGACGAGAGTGCTGCGGAGGAGGTTGGGCTTCACAACAGGGTAGACCATGGCAATAGCTTTAAGGAAAACAGATGGAAAAGACTACCACGGCGGCTGCGGGGCTTATTAGCGGGAACAAAAATGGGCGGAGGTGTGGTTGGCGCCTACAAAGGTTTTAGGGAAGGAGAGGATGAGGCAAAAAAGAGGAAAGAGAGGAGCAAAACTGGAAAACATGTTAAAATTTGAGGAGACATTCATGGGAGGCTTTTTAGCTAAAGTTCCAATTAGGAGAATACATGTAAAACATCACAAGAAAACTTGTAGAAGCAAAGTTTGTTATAGAGAGAGAGATAAGAGTGGCGAAGGAAGGCGGCTAATCACTGTATAATCCTATTTTTATTAGTGACTCGCGCCATAGCTCCTGCCTCTCTGACAGACTTGAATGACGTTTGCTTCCAAGCGCACACGTGACGAGCACATGATGCATAAAGGGGTAAAGTGTCCCACTTTTGATAGTTTAAGGGGCGAATTGGTCCGAGTCATATTCTAGGGGGTTAAGTGTCGGGTTAAACGAGTTCAAGGGCCAAAAATGTCTTTAGGCTGCTTACGTATTATTAAAAACAATTACAATCATACGTCAGTGTTTAAGGGCTAGCTGGATGCAAAATTAAAAGCTTTTTTTCATATCCCAAGTTATGCAAGACTCACCAGTCACGATCATAGCTTTGCAGGGACACTTAGGGATTAGTTTGTTACAATTACAAATTAAAAGGTTACGAGGCTTTGATAACAAACTTTAGTTTAGGGGTTAAAAGGTACGCTCATAAAAACATAAGGCCAAATCAAGTGTTCAGCCTGAAATTAATTAAAAATCAATAATCTATGGGAAATCCACTAATAATATTCTGTTCGTTAATCGGTCCGCTCCCGGTCTTGTCTACGAGACGAGACGAGACGAGCAAACGACGACAGCGAAAAAGAGGTGGGATTGGATGCAGCTGCAGCACCAGTTCCGAAAATCAGAATTCGCATCTGATCTGAATCTGAATCTCCTCCCTCAACCAGCCACCTCCAGATCCGTCGCACTCTCAGCCTCCGCATAACCGATCAAACCCCATCTTGATCACTAACAATCGCCGTAAGCATGGCGTCTCCGGGGAATCCTCCGTTCGATATGAACAAACTATTCAGACCGTCGGTAATGGGCATGGGCCCTCCCAATCCAATAGCGGTCCCCAACGCCTCCGGCAACCTCGCCACCTCCCCTTCCTTCCCCGCCCAGCCCTCCGCGACGCCGCCGCAGCCCTATCTAGCGCCTTCTTCTTCCTTCCCTCCTCCCTCCGCCCCCTACCCCTTCCACTACATACCCTATCCGCCTCCTCTTCGGCCTTCTTCCCCTGCCACCCCGACGTCCGGCAGCGACCTCCTTCTGGCTTTCTTCGGCAACCAGACATCCCAGGCCCAGAGCGCCGCCCCGTCGGCCCCGCCCCTCAGGTCTCCTAGCAGCAAGCTGCCGAGGGGGAGGCATCTCGTTGGGAACGACGTCGTTTATGATATTGATGTAAGGTTGCCGGGCGAACTGCAGCCCCAGCTAGAGGTTACTCCCATCACCAAGTATGCTTCCGATCCCGGCCTCGTTCTTGGCCGCCAGATTGCGGTTAACAGGAATTATATCTGCTATGGCCTTAAGCTTGGCAATATTCGCATTCTCAATATCAATACTGCATTGAGATCCTTGCTCCGGGGCCACACACAGGTAGACACGCCTTACTTCTTCATCTGCAGTTCGTTATTGCCTTCTGCTTGGTTCTTGATTGCGTTTTCTTGTGTAGCGAGTAACCGATATGGCTTTCTTCGCTGAGGATGTGCACCTGTTGGCCAGGTTCTCTTTCCATTGCCATGTAGTTGAGTGGAGAATTATCCTGTTCATTGCAGCATGCTAATATTCATTTGGGTTTTCTTCAGTGCGAGCGTTGATGGAAGGGTATTTGTCTGGAAAATCAACGAAGGCCCTGATGAGGAAGATAAGCCCCAAATCTTTGGGAAAGTTATCATCGCATTACAGGTTATAGGCCAAGGGCAATCTTTGCATCCCCGAGTTTGTTGGCATCCTCACAAACAAGTAATAATGGGTTTGTGATCGTTTGCTTTGGTGATTATGTGGTCCATCACTTGTTCGCAAGTCTATCTCATCTCTTCATCTGGTTTTTCTTATGGATTTTACCCACCCCTTAGTGTTTGTTGTGCTGATAAATAGCTTTTCTTGTAGGAAATCTTGATGGTTGCAGTTGGAAATCGCATCCTCAAAATAGACACCATGAAAGTTGCAAAATTGGAGGGATGCTCAGCCGAGGAGCCTCTGAATTGTCCAGTTGATAAGCTGATTGATGGAGTTCAATTTGTTGGAAAACATGATGGCGAGATTACTGAATTGTCAATGTGCCAATGGTTAACCACCCGTCTTGCATCAGCTTCAGTTGATGGCACGGTATTGTCCCTCCTTTTTTCATGTTTGATAGTTGTTTCTTCCAGTTTAGGCTAGAGGGCTTGAAATCCTTGATTATTCTTTTGTGTTTGTGTTGAGGGACCACATGTCTTTCTGTAACAGGTTAAAATTTGGGATGATCGTAAGCCTGTACCACTTGCTGTTCTGAGACCACATGATGGTCATCCTGCCTACTCAGCCACTTTCTTGACTGCACGTCACCGACCAGACCATATAGTTCTTATCACAGGGGTAGGTTCTAATTATCTTATTTTCCACAAAGCCTTGCATTTGGTCATGCTTGACCTGAATTTTGTTTTTATGATGTTTTATGGAAGCTGATTCTTTATGGCATTTCATTGGTAATGGCATAACTTGGGTGATTTTATTTTCTTGCAGGGGCCACTTAATCGAGAAATCAAGATATGGGTGTCCACTAGCGAGGAGGGCTGGTTATTACCTAGTGATGCTGAGTTGTGGCAATGCACTCAATCGTTGGAGTTGAACAGCTCTGCTGAATCCAAGGTGGAGGATGCATTTTTTAATCAAGTTGTAGCAGTATCTCATGCAGGTCTGTTTTTGCTTGCAAATGCCAAAAGAAATGCCATTTATGCGATTCACATAAATTTTGGGCCTAATCCAGCGGCAACCCGCATGGATTACATAGCCGAGTTCACTGTAACAATGCCTATATTGAGTCTGACTGGAACAAGTGATAGTTTGCCTGACGGGGAACACATTGTGCAAGTATACTGTGTCCAGACGCAGGCTATTCAGCAATATGCACTAGACTTGTCCCACTGTCTGCCCCCACCTCTTGAAAACATTGAGCTGGAGAAATCAAACTCTAACCTAGCTCGTGCTTTTGAGGCAGCTAATGTGGATACCTCTGCCGCTACAGAAATATTTCAAGCAAGTAAACCTAATGAAATTTCTGGGGGCAGTTCTATTACAATACCACCTGCACAATCACTTGGTATGGAAGGTGCGCCCATTGGAAGCCAGCATGAAAAGTTGGCTTTTTCAGAGGTCACTACTCTGACAGAGGTTACTAGTTCAGGACCAGGAAATAAGCCAAGTGCATCAGCATCTCAAAGAAGTTCAGATAATTTCTATGCAGCATCACCTCAACTTTCCATGAGTCCTAAGTTATCTCGAAAATCGTCAGGTTTTAGAAGCCCATCAAAAACTGACCAACTCGGTGATCATCCAGCTTGTGATTATACAGTTGACCGTAAATTTGATGGGCCTAAAGAGACTAAAGTGGATATAGCTCCATCAAGTGACAATTTGCGTAAGAGTGATAATAATGTTTCTCAGAGTGATATTTCTATAGTTCCTGATCCACTCTTAGTCTTTAAGCATCCAACGCATCTAGTAACACCGTCAGAGATATTATCTACTGTTACCTCATCATCTCAGAATGCCCACAGTAGTCCAAGTCCAAGTGCAGTGGAGACTATTGTTCAAGATGTGGGTATGAACAATGATGTTGAAAGTGTTGAGGTTGAGGTTAAAGTTGTTGGTGAGTCAGGATCCATCCATAGTAACAGAACTGAATATCCTAAAGATCCTCGCGTAACCATATCTGAGAAAAAAGAAAAAGCATTCTACTCTCAGGCTTCAGATCTCGGCTTTCAGATGGCTGGTGCCTTGCACAGAGAAACTTATGGTACTGAAGGGACCCAAGAAGCTAATGATGTTCAGTTTGGTGATTCAATAGACAAGCCTGCTAATGAAGCTGAGGGTGAAGAGCAGGGTGGAATGGAAAATGCGGCAGCAAAGAATAGTGAATCAGAAGCTATCATTGATTCACAATCGCCAGCATCTGCTATGAAGGGAAGAAAGCAGAATGGGAGGAATACTCAAATATCTGGGCCATCTTCTTCTTCCCCAAGTCCTTATAACTCCACAGATTCATCTAATGAGCCAGGCTGCAGTTCTGCTGCTCCATCAAGTGATGCTGCTTTGCCTCAAGTGCTAGCTATGCAAGATACCCTTGTGCAGGTTTCTATTTTTGCTTTCTCATTTTGCTTTTCTTTTCCTCTGCACTGAAGGTTATTTGCTTTAATGATTTTCAGAATAAGGTTAAGTAAAGTCTGCTGACATAGAAGACTTACGTGTTGGTTGCGCATGTTAAAATCTTTTTCCTTCTGACCCATTTTAGTTGTCACTTGGAAACTCCAAAAACTTTAGAAATGGACAAATCGATGCCTTTCATGCCAAACATGTAATTAATTATGCCTTAAACTTTTTTTTTTTTTCTCTGTTTGGTAGTTTTCTTGCTCTATTGCTTTGCTTTATTTTAATGAGTCATATGTTTTGACCTACTAAAGGTACGGCATTTGCAATTTCTGTAGATATAGATGATTTGTACATAATTCGGACTTGTTTGAGTATAAATTCTGCCTTGTTTGCTTCATACAGTTGATGAGCATGCAGAAAGAAATGCAGAAGCAGTTGAATGCAATAGTCTCTGCACCTGTTAACAAAGAAGGAAAAAGGCTTGAGGCATCCTTGGGAAAACACATTGAGAAAGTTGTTAAGGCTAATACAGATGCATTATGGGCTCGCTTCCTAGAAGAAAATGCAAAATGCGAGAAGTTAGAAAGAGATCGTACACATCAGATAACAAATTTGATCACCAATTTTATCAACAAGGACTTGCCAGCCATTTTTGAGAAATCCTTAAAGAAGGAAATATCTACCATTGGCCCAATTCTTAGCCGTGCTATTACACCCAACTTAGAGAAGAGTATTTCTTCTGCCATTTCAGAGTCATTCCAGGTTAATACGCCCTCAGTTTTATCTATTTTTGCTCCATTAGATGGGTTCTGTTGATGTTCTACTAAGGTTAAGAACAAGCTATTCGTGAACAAGAATGAGATGAGAGCCGGTGAATCAGAAAGAAAATGAAAAGTTTCTCTGATATTCATATGGTTTCTTATTTTCATTAAATTGATGCCATCTTTACCAAGTAGGGACTAGTGACCCGAAATTATTGATGTCAATAGAATTACAAAGCTTTTACTGGAAAGTTTGTTTTAAAAGGCCTGTGTTTAGAAGAATGTTTCTACTTTCTTGTTTACTTCCATTCTCAGGGAGGATTGATTCTGTTTGTTTTCAGAAAGGGGTTGGTGAAAAGGCTGTGAATCAACTAGAGAAATCAGTTAGTTCAAAGCTTGATGCCACAATTGCACGGCAAATCCAAGCCCAATTTCAAATCTCTGGAAGGCAAGCACTTCAGGTAACTTCTACTTTTAAGACCAAAACTGATCTATCTCCTCTTTCTCTCTTTCTTGCGACGAAGTCTAGAATATTTGCTTTGGCAAAAGGGGTATATTAGCCACTCAAGTTTGCGAAATAAGCAGATCGGCCACCATTGTTTTTTTACAGTTAAATCCATCATCAAGGTTATTTTTGTAATGGAAATAGCCACTCTCGTTATGGTCTCCACAGTGGATGATGTGTGACAAATGTAGTTGATGTGGCAATCCCATGTGGACCATGACTTGTCACATTTTGTATTTAGCCCTAAACTTTTGTATACACTACAAATTCCCCCTAAACTTTGTTTCTTCTCTCCTCCACCATCCTCTTCTTCCTTTCCCTCTCTCCTCTTAGGTTCCATCACCGTCTAGCATCGATTTCGGCGAGAGTTATGACTTGGAACTTGAGGACACAACTGTTTGGATGGATGGAGAATTTGGGACTCCCAGAATGGAAATTCTAGCTCTGACATGAACGTGCCCACATCGCTTTTGAAATCTTGATCAACCGATTTTGATGTCTGGCTACAAGTTTGCATCAAAATCACAAATGGGTCATCTCATCACTAAACATCCAGAATTCTCCTGGTCTTTTGGGATTTCTTCTCTTTTAATGAAGGATTTTCGAAAATTTGGAAAGGTTGAGGAAAATCGAAGCAACCCTTTCTTTTTTCATTCTAGAAATCAAGTGTGTTGCGAACCTTACATTAGCCATTGGAATGGGAACAAGGATCGAGAAGATCTTCGACTGATGTAATTTTCTTTGTTCTTCTGGCCCATTTGAGGAAATCACATCTCCATTGTTGGAGAGCTGAAGATCTCATTGGGACCAGACTTGGGTCTCTTCAGAGAGGGTCAGGAATTACCTTTTGTGTTGTCCGATTGAATGGTTGTCACTTCAAGCCATTAGAGGACGATGACATTGGAGAAGAAGCTGAAGCAAAAGGCTTCACTCCTGTTAGAAGAAATCTGGCCTGGTTTTTGGTGTTTTCATTGGTCCTATGAATCGGAAGGTTGCAGTCTCTACAGAGGATTGCTCTATCTTCCTTGCGGAAGAGGAAAGTCCTTCTCTCCTGAGGACCAAGACCATAACAAGTTTGAGGATCGGATTCTACAATACTCATGTTTCTTGGTAATATGTTCAACAAAATGTTTGAGAGAAACCATTAATTACGTACCCCACTTCTCATTTTCTTAGCTTCCTCGTCAATTTTATTTGCGAGGAAGAATTTCTAAGCATTTGAGGCAAAAGAAACCATCCTCCGATTATGACATTGAAGAGGATGATTGTTATACTTTGTTTTTTAGTTTAGGGATTAGTGTGCATAAGGGCATATAATTCAGGAATGAATTATGTAATTTTTCATTTTAACTAGCCATGTCATCACCACATTTGACGGAATATCCCATAGAATCACTGTATATTCCGGCCGTTAACACAAACAATGACTAGTTTGTCCTGCAAAGTAATCATTAATGACAAATGTCATTACCAACAAAAATATTAATGGGCCGTTCAACTATAAAAAAACAATGATGGGTGATGTCCTCTACCACAAAAAGTTCAGTGGGGGATTTGCCCCTTTTGCCTATCTGCTTTCTAAAAGATATTCAGATTTTTTCTTAATTCTCCCACATCATATTGTGCTTGTGACATATGTTTACTATACTACCACTCAATGAAGCTAAATCTAGTTGGCCTGACTGAGGTTTTTGTTAGCAAAATTGATTGTAACATATCTTTACTGCTAGTTGAAGAAGTCAAATCCCATTCGATTTGAGTCTTGAATGTAGAGTATTGTTGGCTGGTGCCATTAAAATGATTATTGGAAATTATGGTTTCTATGGTTTTCAAGTGGAAGAAGCTATATACTGAATTCACTTGTTCAAGTGCCAAAGCTATACTTGCTAGGAACTTGGTATCCTTTAACTTTTTGTTTTGGTTTTAGCCCCATCAGTGAAAGGCATAATATCAACATTCAATTTTCTCAGGCTCAAACTTGTAAAGGATACCGCATTATTTTTCTGCATGTAGAATTACCCTTATCCACATGCATAGTTACATACTGTAAGTTCACTCTTAAAATCTTACTGCAGAATTGTAAGATATCTATTTTCTAGTGTATGTTTGGGTTTAGGCTCACCCTGGATTATTTTCTGTAGTTGAGGATGGGGAGTCATTTTTTTCTACTCGATAACTTGGTGGTCATCATCATCATACTATAATCCCACTTCTTTGGGCTCAGTGACATGAAATTTGTAATGGCAATTAACTGACAAGATTCACATTGACACTATAAATCAATACAAAAAGCAATGTGATTTTTTTAACTGGGATGCGCTTCTTGATGGAACTCTCAAAAAAGGAATTATAAGTTCAAATTCCAAATTGTCATCATCGCAGGTTTCTATACTTGTTTGGAGAAGTATCATGAGATAGCAATGAGTGAAGATGGTTGCTACGGTCATTTTCATTACAATAAAAATCTTGTAAACTTTCTCTGTCAGGTTATACGTCATTATAGGTTCTCATGCCATTTTGTGAAAGTATATAAGAAAAGTGTGCTTATTTTTCCCACTCTATCTTCCCTTTTTCCTAGGTTTTAATTTTCATTGCTTTCATGTGCTTTACAATTTTGTTTTCTGCTTAACTTTTGCACTTATATGTAGTGTTTTTGCAATTGGCTATGAGATGATGGATTTTGGGCTTTGCAGGATGCGTTAAGGTCTAACTTGGAGACTTCCATTATTCCCGCTTTTGAGGTATCATGCAAAACCATGTTTGAGCAGATTGACACTGCATTTCAGAAGGGGCTTCTCAAACATACATCTATTGCTCAACAGCAATTGGAGGCTGCACATTCTGCTCTTGCTGTTGCCTTAAGGGTATGATAACTGTGAAATTGTTCTTTCATGCTTTTAAGATCTCATGTGCGTGGTCATCTTGTTATTGACAAAAAACTGAAAAACAGCATGGCATATTTACCGTCCTTTCTTTACACTTGATGGCGGATGTGTCTCCCTTGGCTGGTGGAGGTTCTGGTCATCTTTACACTTTGGCAATTTGCATTAATGAGTTCGCATCATATGAAGAGCTGCAATGATATAATCAGCATCCTGTGTGTCCCTAATATGGTCAATCCAGATTCCTGCCACCCAGTTTACATTTGCTAAATAGTTAGGGTTTTC
The DNA here is from genome assembly GCA_039654915.1 of Aquilaria yunnanensis. NCBI lineage: Eukaryota > Viridiplantae > Streptophyta > Magnoliopsida > Malvales > Thymelaeaceae > Aquilaria > Aquilaria yunnanensis. The sequence continues at coordinate 39,807,658 of CM077600.1, read as the reverse complement.
TTTTACTGACTGAAAAGATGCATCTTTGTTAGTTTTTGGCATCACTGCATGACCTGTTGTTGCTACAGTACTAAAAAGTTGGATTCTTGTGCATTTTCAGGATGCTATAAATTCAGTAACGTCAGTCACTCAGACCTTAAGCGGAGAATTGGCTGATGGACAACGCAAACTGTTAGCTATTGCAGCTTCCAATGCCAACTCAAAAGACGGAAATGTGTTGTTCAAACATTTGAGCAATGGGCCACATGCTGCTCTGCATGAGATGGTATACTTTGTTAATTTCCTTCTCTGATTGCCTGGCCCTGCTGCCTTGCTCTCCCTTTTTTGCCTGGAATTTTTAAAGTAGGGACTGCTAGCATTTAGCATAGTAAAGAATGAGACATTGGAGTGCTATTAAGAAAAATGTTCTGGTTTCTATTTCTGAGAATTAAAATTGCTCAGTGATTGTGCATCTTCTGCTTTGACAGCCTCAAACACATTTGGATCCCATGAAGGAACTCTCTAGGTCAATAGCTGAGAGGAGGTATGAAGAAGCATTTGTCGCAGCCTTGCACAGGAATGATGTCTCAATAGTTTCTTGGTTGTGTTCTCAGGTGAAGTCTATTGGTTTGCTCTTGCTTTGTGTAGCATCATGTCAGACTGTTGAGCGTCCCTTTTCATATTGGTTGAATTATCAAGAAAATTTGCGATCAATTTTCCATTTTACAATGGCATATATAGATATTCAGACTTTTGGAATGACCAGTGCCTGCAGAATCTTGGTCTTTTTGATAGTTTATATACCTCACAGCTCAGCTGTCCTTTCCTCAGGTTGATCTTCGTGGGATATTATCGACAGTACCGCTCCCTCTGAGCCAGGGAGTTCTGCTGGCACTTCTGCAGCAACTGGCCTGTGATATCGCCAATGAAACATCAAAGAAGATTTCATGGATGACAGATGTAGCTGTTGCCATAAACCCTTCTGATCCAATGATCGCGATGCACATTAAGCCCATCTTTGAGCAGGTCTATCAGATACTTGGTCATCAACGGAGCGTTTCTTCATCAGCAACTGAAGCATCCAGCTTCCGCGTTCTTATGCATGTCATACATTCTGTAATTGCGAGCTGTAAATGATCTAATTATGAAGAAAATTTTGTTTCAATTTTGTAAAACATTTTCTTTTGTTTGTATAGATATAGGGGCACTTGCAAGGTCAGACGAGTCAAAGGGAGGAACATTTTATTCAATTAGGGCCTTCAACTGTTTTAAATTACAGTAGTGGCGAATGGTGTCAACTTTTTTCCCCTTGGTTCCCAATATTCCAAAGTAAATTGAGTAAATAGTCTCTAACATTTAATTTTCATTTCATTTTAGTACTTAACCTATTCTGTTTTAGTATTAAATCTATTAAAATTATTTTATTTTGGTCTTTTATTAGATGAAATTTATTAACTTAGAATAGTGGTCTTGCATAAATTTTTGAGAATTTAATTTAAATATTTGATAACTATTTGTTAGTAAATTTAAACAGTTTAATATTTTTTTATAGTAAATAGAAATTTTAAATTAGTAGTTTTTTTCTTTCTAAATGAAATAAGTTTAATTTACAGGAAAAAAAATTGATTTGAAATTTTCATTAATTACAAAAAAATTATTATACAGATTAAATTTATTGTAAAACAATTGTCAAATAATTTAAATTATAATAGAAAAAATATTTTATCAACAAATATTTGAGTTAACAAATTTCATCCAATAGGGATTACAATGAAACGTTTTTAATAAATTTAGGACTAAAATAAAATATTTTTAATAGGTTTATGACCAAAACATAACATTCAATAGGTTAGGGACTAAAATAAAAGAATAATTAGAGGCTATGGACCAGTTATGCAATTTACTCCAATATTTCATGCAGTTGATATAAGGAAAGGAGCTGGTGGGGACCGTATGCATATTACAGAATCGTTTACAGATTTTCTATGAGACTATGACCCTTAAATTGTTCTTACATAGATACACACCCACACTCAAAACTACTAAATGAAATTGAATGGAGTTTATAAATGAAGTGAAATATAAATTTTTTAAGAATTAATAAAATAAAAATTTAAAGTCTTAATTGAATTTTATTTGATAAGAGAAGATCCAGCAACTCATGCTCTTACCTTAGCCACAACCTAGCCATACTTGAAAATCAATTTAGGTCTAATTAATTGGTTTTTCATTGTTATTCTACCTGATTATCATCAATTACTTTTATCATTTTCTTTCTCATCCACAAAATTCTTTCATCACCATTGATAGGAGTACCATCTAGTTTATCTGACGCTTTATGGTAGACAGATCTGGGTGGCTCATTTTTAAAATTTGTAGCTACGAGAAGAATTGTTGTCAAGCGAGATGGAGAAAGCAATTGATACTTAGGTGATGAGGCATTTAGAGTTTAGAAATAATATATCGAGATGATCATATATTGTTCTTTTATTTATCTTGTCATTTATTTAGTTTATTTTTTAATTATTTATGAGTTATTTTTTTTAAAATTATTTTAGTTTACCTAGAATGTATTGGCTCTATCCGATTCTCTTCCCTCCATTCAATATTATAAGGATGCGTAGTATTTTATTAGTTGTGGATGATGATGTGAAATTTACACAGTGGATGAAGGTGTCTATGTTTGGTTGGAAGAAGAAGCGCCCAGCTGGAGTCATTGGCTCATTGGAGCTGGTGGCCGGCGATGCCATTGGTGGAGAAGGAGATTTAAAATGTCAAATAATATGGCAAGAGTTCAAGGCCATATGTTATCTTGTTTTTTGTTAAAACAAAATTAAGGTTTTGGGGGGAAGAACAAGTTTTAAGGGATTAAAATTAGAATTTTTTGAACAATCTGGGGCTGCTATGGCACTTTTCCATCCACCATAACATTTTCGTCCAAAATAAGGTAAAAATGGAACATTTTAATTACATTAGGGATGAAAATGAAATAGAATTGATGTTAGTGAAAGTGGAACAACATTTAAAGGTTGGGACCATGGGTGCATTTAACCCCCACAACTTCTCTTCCTCTGCATCATTTTCTTCTCCTTTGTTTTTCCATGAATCAGTCTAGCTTTAGATACTAATTTAGGCCTAGTCAATTGATTTTTCACTGTTATTCCATCTGATTATTCTCAATTACTTTCACCGTTTTCTTCATCTTCCACAAAATGCCTTCACCACCATTGATAAAAAAACTATCTGGTTTATCCAACACTTTACAGCGGATAGATCTCAATGGGCCATTTTAGAAATTTGTGGATATGAGAAAAATTGTTATTAAGCAAGGTGCGGAAATCGGTTGATACTTATATGATAAGACATTTTGGAATAATAAATCAGGATGAATGTATATTGTTTATTCTACTTATCTTGTATTTTATATGATTTTTTTTTCAATTACTTATGAACTATTTATCCAAGATTATCTTGGTTCACTTAGAAAGTTTCAGCTTTAATCTGATTCTCTTCCATTTATTGGATGTCATAGGCATTCATAGTCAATTTATATAATATTTGGCTTATTAGTAATTGAAATAAAACATCATTTTGTAGAAAAAATTATTCAACACATTTATTTAGCTTATGCTATTTTACTGCAAAAAAGAAAAGGGCTAAGTCCCACACGACCAGTTCATTTGGTGAAAATGTAAAGATAGAGACTCCTACAACCCCTTGTCCTGGGTTTAAGCCTCCCCCCTCCCTGTTTTATGCTAAAAAATCCTTAAATTTGTAAATTAGAGACTCTGAGTAAAAAGTAAAAAAAAAACAGAGAGAGAGAGAGAGAGAGAGAGAAAAGGGCAAGGAAGACAGCACCAGTGAAGCACAGCCTTTCGTGTGAAATTTATATTCGAGTTTAAATGCGACTATATAAAGGAAATCTGTTGCGCCCAGCCCACGAGTTGTCGTCTCTTAACGACGATGATCAAACATGCGATGCAAAGCATAAGATGTGTTTGCAAGTCTAAAGAGCTTCCGCTTCAGCATGCTCGAATTCGTCGTTCCCTTTCCAGCGCCTCTGCTCTTAGCGACGCCGACTCCGATATCCGACAATCCTGCATCATCCAGGATAAGGACCTTCTCCGCAAGAGCCACCGACCTTCGGGTACTGGCCTCTACGTTCTCGACCTCATCGACGACGGCTCTCTGGATCCCGACCCATCTTTCTATTCTATCTTGTTCAAGAAATGCACCCTTCTCAGGAAGCTCGACCTTGGTAGGATCGTTCATTCCCACCTCCGCACTTCCTCTTTCAGCCACTATGTTGCCCTCCACAACACTGCACTCAACATGTATGCCAAGTGCGGCAGTCTCGACGACGCTCGCCAGCTGTTCGATGAAATGCCTGTCAAAGACATGGTCACTTGGACTGCCCTGATCACTGGCTACTCTCAGCATGACCGCCCTCTTGAGGCTCTCGCTTTGTTTCCTCAGATGCTGCTGCTGGGTTTGAAGCCCAACCAGTTCACCTTTTCCAGCCTCTTTAAGGCTGCGGCTAACGGGCCTACCGATGTGCCAGGCAGGCAGCTCCATGGCTTTTCTTTCCGGTCTGGTTACCATTGCAATGTTTATGTAGCCAGTTCGATCCTGGACATGTACGCTAAGTGTGGCAGCATGGAGGAGGCCAAGCTTATATTTGGCAAAATGGAGAGAAAGAATGAGGTGTCTTGGAATGCTTTGATTGCCGGGTATGCTAGGGAGGGAAACGCAGAGGAAGTGCTTGGGTCTTTTCGTGAGATGCTGAGACAATATTTTGAGCCTACTCATTTCACCTATTCAAGCATTTTTGTTGCGTTTGCAAGCACAGGGTCTTTGGAGCAGGGGAAATGGGTTCATGCCCTTCTGGTAAAATCAGGTGAAGATCTCATAGCCTTCGCCGGGAACACCCTTCTTGACATGTATGCAAAATCTGGTAGCATTGAAGATGCTGGAAAGGTTTTCGATAGGTTGGTGAAGAGAGATGTGGTTTCTTGGAATTCCATGCTAACTGCATACGCCCAACATGGGCTCGGAAAGGAAGCGGTTCAATGGTTTCAAGAATTGCTGAGAATTGGGATTTCCCCGAATCATGTGACATTTCTCTCTGTCCTCACAGCTTGCAGCCGGGCTGGGCTGTTGAAGGAAGGGCAGCACTACTTCAAACTGATGGAGAAATATAAGATTGAACCTGAAATCTCACATTATGTAACCATTGTTGATCTTCTTGGTCGAGCCGGCCTTCTTCATCAAGCTGTGAAGTTTATAGGAAATATGCCTATTGAGCCCACTGCTGCTGTTTGGGGAGCCTTGCTTGGGGCATGCAGGATGCATAAGAATATGGATCTTGGTGCTTATGCAGCTGAACGTCTATTTGAGCTTGACCGAAGTGACTCTGGGCCACGTGTGTTACTTTACAATATCTATGCCTCTGCTGGTAGGTGGACTGATGCTGCTAAAGTGAGGAAAATGATGAAAGAGAGTGGAGTGAAGAAGAAACCTGCTTGCAGTTGGGTAGAGATTGAGAATACAGTGCACATCTTTGTGGCAGATGACAATGCTCATCCTCAGAAAGAAGCAATCTGGAGAAAGTGGGAGGAAGTAAGTGCAAAAATCAAGGAGATTGGTTATGTGCCAGACACTAGCCATGTGCTTCTCCATGTGGATCAGAAAGAGAGGGAGACCAAGTTGCAGCACCACAGCGAGAAGCTTGCTTTGGCTTTTGCACTCCTCAACACGCCCCCTGGATCCAGCATTCGGATCAAGAAGAATATAAGAGTCTGTGGCGACTGTCACTCTGCAATGAAATTTGCATCAAAGGTAGTTGATAGGGAAATCATCATAAGAGATACAAATCGTTTCCATCATTTTCGCAACGGCTCTTGTTCTTGTGGTGACTACTGGTAGTGACTGCTATGTTTCTTGATGGAGGAGTTGGGGGGATGGTTATATGACTGATGACTCCATTTGGTTGTTTGCTCTGGATTGGGAATAAGCAATGGCCCATTCGGATACTGACTGAATTCTTAGAAGCCAACATTTTGCAGAAATCAACTTGCCTAGTCATTGAAGTGCAAAGCTAATGACCATCCTGGTGAGGGCGCGAATGGTAGGTTACAATCAAGCTGTACAATTAGACAGTCCAGCTGAGGTAAAAGCTTCCTTGCTTTTGCCTGAAGGAAGAGGTTGAATATTTAACAAATCGAGGTACTGGTAACATTAGGGATTGGAAAAGGATTCTACTAAGCCCACGGTCCGTCATTGATCTGGGCCGTCCACCCACTGTGGTCCCAATAAGATTCAGATGGCCCGCGATGGATGGATGGCTGAGACTGGTAATAACTCTCCTCTGAAGAGTTTGCCATTGGAAAAAAGAAGGTAATAACTTTTTTGTTTTTATAACAGAAAGCAGTCTGTTGGGTGTTAATAAATTAATTGTGAATAACAGAATTACTAGCTCTTTCGTGTACTTAATCTGAAAGGGATCCATTTTTGGTTGCGCATTTGCTCATGGCTTCTTCTTTTTGCAGCTAGGTTTGGACGGCAGGCAAAATCAAGGGAAGAAGTGGCACCGCTTTCTCTTGAATCACAAGTTGCAGCGCACTAAAATTTAAAATGTCTTACAACTGGGGGTTTTATAACAGCAAATGATGAATAAGAGCCACATTAACGCTTTCTCTTGGAAGATATCTTTTGAACTTGTCTGGAATAAATGAATCGAGTCCGCTAGCAAAAAAAAAAAAAATGGAGCTAGAAGTATAACTTGATCGAAAAATGCACTTCCTTTTTGATGCATGAAAGCTGACCCTGATATGCTATTTCTGCCCCAACAAAAGAAACACTCTTTAGTCTTTCCGAATTGTATATAAACGGGGAGGTGGGGTTAGGATAATGGGAGTGGAAGAAAGGGAAATTTTTTGCAGGAGGGTTTTTATTTTGAGAGAGGTAAAAAGTTGGAAAGGGGAGGGAGAAATGGTGATGGGTAGAGAAAGGTGCTAAAAATAGGGAGAGAGGGGAAAGGATCAGGAGAAGTAAAGGAGCGGAAAAGCAGGAAACGGGCGCATCAGGATCATTCTTGCTTTGCCTTCCTCGCCTTACCTGGTGCATGGGAAATGAGGAGTGACCTGCCTCTCCCTACCCCTACGGCCCTACCCTACTTGCGTGCCTTGCTATTTGTATCTGCTCCTGGAGCGGAGCGGCTGGTTGAGACGTATCGATATCTTCCTCTTCATCTTGCCTTGCCTTGCCTCGCCTGCGTGCCCTGCTCTTCATTACCTTTCTCCTCCAAAAGCTCTCATTCTTCTAATTTCTTCAATTCAAGGTACATAACAACCAAAAGCCACTCCTCTCTCCGCAGATTCTTCTCTCAATTCATTTCTTCTTCTTCTTCTTGCAGCATGTATATATTTTTTGTGATTGATACTGCCGCTTTGGGTATTCATGTATGTCTTCTACTCCCCGACTTAATTAAATTAATATCAGCCTTTGCCTGTGGATCTCTGAGGATCTAGGGGCATCTTTACTTGTTCCCTTGCATTGAATTCCATGATCGATATAGACGTGTAGTGGCTCATTTTTAACAAAATTGTTTCTTCATTGGCACTTGCGAAATTGTTTGTTCTAGATATATAGATGCATGATGTGGTGTCACGAAAAATGATTGACGTTTTCTTAGCGTAGTTGAAAAGAAAGCGTGCATGATTTCTGCGGACTGTATTCACTATCTACGTTATCTAATAGCACATTTCCTATTCCTAATTCATTCATCTTTGCATAAGAAAGAAGAAAAGTTTTGCGTGCCTCCTAATGCATTTTATTTACAAAAGTTCTTCAAAACAAAAAGACGGTTGTGATCATCATGTTGCCGTTGATGATCATCTGAATAATACCCGTGTCTTTAATTGGCAGACAACAAATGGATGGCGAAAACAAGCTTAAGAAAAGAGGGAGGGATATTGAGGAAGAGAGCTACTCATCAGGGACTCCAACAGCCAAGAAGCAAGAGACCTGTTATCATAATAATAATAATAATAATAATACTAATGAGGATGATTTAAGCCGCAGGGAGGAATTAGAAGTTCACAATCTCAAAGTGTTTGATTTCCCATGGCTACATGAGGAAGAAGGGATGATGTGTGAGTCAGAGAATTTGTTCAACTTGGAAGACACCTTCTCCTCCACCCTCAATCACCCAACTCACTGCTCCATCACCATTGCTGGGCCTGGGGCCGATGTGCCTCAATTTGAGTTCTCTGCTGACACCTTTTCTGCCGCTTTTGTCCCTTCGGCTTTGGACGACAAGTTTGAGATGTGGCCACTGGACGCCGTTGGTGATCATGATGCCCTGCAAACGGACGGTGCTGATTGCATCTGGGCCCCCCTCCTCAATCAACCCCTTCAACACACACTCAGCAGCTAGACGCCTAGACCTAGTCCCCACACTTTTTTTTTTTTTTCATTATTATATAAGTATATTTTTCTTTTATAATACCATTTCCAATTCATTCATTGTTTCATATATTCTAAACTGTTGCATTCACAATTCAGTCTGCAACTACACTGCCAAAATCGGTGCTGAAATTTTCACAGGGGATACAAAAACTACTATTTTTTTCTTTGTTGAAAAAAACTACCATCAACTCGTCCGATTTTCTCCTTTCTTTTTCTTTTTTTTTTTTTATAGAAAACAGCTTAAAAGTTATTTCTTCATCTCCAGTTGGTTAATCTATACCTATATTTTTTATTTTTCCAGTGTGATCAAGTATAATAGATTTATTGTTAATGTGGAACGTCGAATATAGGTTAAAAGTATCCATAAAAGGAGGGGGGAAAAAAAGGTTTAAGTGAAGGTGCATTTGATGCATTTTAAGACTTGTCTTTGATTATACCAAAAAAAAGTCAGGCCCGTAGTTAGTTGTACATGTACCACATTCAACATTTGATCATACCAACTGGCAACTACCAAGTGAACAAGTTGTTTCTAGTACATTAATGTGTTTTATTATTATTATTACTTATTATTATTTTGGGTCCAACAATAACAGCAGCGTATTGTATTTATGCAACTTTTGGTATAAAGAATGAAAAAGGATGCTAGGCAATGGACGGTCAGGCTTGCGCTTGTGGCACTTCATTGGACTTGGATGGCAAATGGCAATTGGATTGCTTTGGCAACAAACAACAAATAGACGGATCTGCAAGAAGAACACGCGCTCACAGCAAAACTTGGATTCTTTTTCTCTGCCGACAGCACTTTGTGGATCAGCCAAGCCGATGAGCGGACTGGATACTTTTCGTCCTTACCTTTTCTAAACCGAATTAGCCCTCAACCTATCACATATGTACACTAATTTGTTTTATTAATTTTAAAATGACGTGTTTTCATTTTTTTTTTTTCAATTTTTATCCAAAATTTATATCATTTGAAAAGTAATACTGTATAGGGACAATAATCCATGGAACAATATTTTTCTAATATAATTAAATTTTTATTAATTTTTTAGACTAAGTAAATAAAAAATTACAAGAATTAAATTAAATTGAAAAGTATTGCTCAATGACTGATTCTATCTATATCTCATAAGTTTTTAAATGATATTGATTCTAAATAAAAAGGAAAACTGTAAAAACTAAAAATAAATCATTTTAAATTAATTCAACTTTAATCTTTTAGCCGTTGTACAAAAGCTCATTAATTTCTAAAAAGCCCGAGCTTTCTAATTGTAACCCACAATGACATCTTGAAATGAGCTTTAGCCTAAAGCTCCGCTTGACTCTAGTTTTATCATATAAGTATTACTCAAGATTGTGTTTAATAATATATATATCGGCTAAATATTATACTATTTCAAAAAATAAAGTTATATGTCTGGAATTTAATCGACGGGATGGGATTCGTGAAAAATAAAAAGAAAAAAAAAAGCGTCAAAGTGACTAATTAAAAGTATACTGGAAATAAGCTAGTGCCTGATTGAATGTTGCTATGGTAGAATATTGATCTTTTTTTGAAAAAAAAAAAAAATGGTGAGCAGCTAAGTCCTTCCTGTGCTTAGATAAGAAAATGAAAGAATAGAGCGGATCCCAGGGCAGGAGCACCTTGCACCTGTGCAAGTGCAATTATAAGAGGAAAACAATCATTACTAGCTGCTATTTTTTTACATTAATTGTCATTATCAAAGCATTAAATATTCAAAAGTTTGTTGGGAAAATGCGTATGAGCGCCCTCCAAAATCGTGGGATAAATAGAGATTAATAATTGGAGCTCCAGTACGCGACTACGCGTTCGATGTATGACGTCTTGACTTCCTGCTATTGAGTGGATCGCCCTCAAATTGAGATGAGTTTGCAAGACAACGGAGAAGAAGAGGCAAGGGTTTAAATCTCGTACCGATGTTGTATTATTGTTTTAATAGTATAGTATAATTTTAATATTAATATTATATTGGTGATACATTTTAATTATATTGGTTTGTAATAAATTATATGTGCATATCACATATATATTTAAATATATCATATCAAAACATACAATATAACAACATATTGAAAGTCTTAGGATATATCAACTTCCAATTAAAGTTTAACATAAAAAAACAAAAGATGTTTCCATTAGTTTAAACTTTGAAGAATATAAATAAATAAATAAATGATTCACCAATTATGCAATTGACTCGTCTGTTTCTCATACTCCTCTCTTAAAATGTGTGCTGCTTGGGGATCGGCATAGAACGAGATGCCAGCACACCTGAGATGTCGATAAAAATTGATATATACCGGTACACAAGGCGAGACAATACCAACACTTTTCATTTCATTTTGCCTTCAATACTGAAATATACCAACCAGTACAGTACAAAATTAAAAACCTTTGGCAAAGGGCCTCCTAGTGTATTTCTGGGGAAGAAGGCCTCTAACGCCTAAACTAGGGAGAATACAAGAGAGAAATATAAGAGGAATGAGTAAAGAATGTAAAGAGAGTGTGTCCTCTTATCTAGAAGGTTCCTACGATATTTATAAGGCGAGAAAAGCATGAGCCATTGAGCCTGCCAGAAGGAGGATCAACCACGTAGACAGTCAGATCGAGGAAGCCACCCAAACTGCTGGCCAAACCCTCTATCCCCACCTTCCGTCAACCACTAGAACTGCTGGCCAAACCCTAACCAAAGCCTAAATTGCTAGCCACCCCCCAATCTATTCCATCTCCTCTACCGCTATATGCTACAACCTCATCGTCAAACTACTAACCTTCTCCTGTTACACCTTTAGCTCGCTTAAATGGACCTGCCAACTTTGTTGGGTGGAGATGGCGCCGCTGTCGACTTAAGCAACGATTAGAAGGCAGACAATGTGCAAATTTGCAAATTGGAGTTTAGGGTCAAAACTGGAACAATAATTAAATATTCAGGTGTAATCGTGCAATTAACTCATTAAATAAGTATTTTATTAGTATGTTTTGACATCTATGAGGAGAAATAAAGTGTAATTAAACTGATTTTATTTAATTATAAAAATGCAGAACTTGAAAGGAAAAAAAAAAAGAAAAAGAAGAAAATTTGATAAATTAAGTACAAGAACACATTAATTTAGTTCATTCTAACTATTAAGTCAAGATTATCAAAGTTAGGTTTCTATATATAATCATTTTGGCTTTTCTACAGTTATAAAAATTTATATAATCGTAAACAATAAAAAAAAATAAGAGTGACCATCAAAATTAGCACCTAAAGATGAAAAGAATACAATCATCTAAATTATCTTAAAAAATTATCAAAGTCATAATGAATTAGAGCAATTGAGTGAAATAGAAAGTTCAAGAAAAAAAAATAAGGATTTATGTTTTATTTTTTATTATCTTTAAATTTATTTTTCATTTTAATTCTGAATATATGGAGTTTAATTGTATAGCGATTGAATTGCATACTATATTTATATATTTTCAATTTGCTATCATTTTTAGCTAACTTCAGTAAATTTAGCATAATATGGCATAATAATATATGAACATAAAATTATAAAATTTTAAAGACTAAAATCAATACTCCACTTACTTTTACCTAAATATAAGTTTTTACTATGACTTAGACGTTTTTCATTTCCAAAGTTATAAAAATCTGAGTTTCTAAGATTTAAGTTGAGCGAAAATTCGAAAATGCTCCTGGAGCATATACACCCAAGTATGGTTCTGTTAATTCTGATTTTAAAAGGAAAAGAATCAGTTAGGATAATTATCTTTAATCTGCATTAATTGGTAACTAGCAATGATCTCTATTGCCCCCATATATACTTCATCACATCTTTGAATTAAACTAGCAAGGTACACAAATTCTCTTGCTATTTTTTTAGTTGGGTTTAATATTTTTTTAGATGGGTTTGTGAGATTATGTACGAATTCGGTCTTACATATTGTGAATTAATAATATATATATATATATATATAACACTTGAAAAGAAAAAGGTAAAATTTGGGTGTATTTTGTGTGATTATAAAAATTTAGTCCCAAATCGACTGGCGTTAATTTGGACCAGTTACGCGTTAACATGTTTTTTTTTTTTTTCTCTTTGACCCGTTTGACACATTTCATCCCAATATATATGCCATTGCACTAGTTAGTATTTACGATCGAACCAGTGGGATCTTCTTACTTGTGCGGGTAAGCTGTTAGCAGAAGAGAGAGAGAGAACAAGAGCATTTCCGTCCACAAAATGGCAAATCTCCCAGCCGGATTTCAGTATGGAGGTAGCTGCATCTGAAAGGGAGGTTTGGCCCAGGTGATTACGGAAGGATTTGAGGAGCTATTCATTTCTTGGTATGGTGAACTATTCTGGTTTTGTGCTCTACACCAACTTTCCGGTGATGTTTCAGCCGGATCCTGTCAGTAAGGTGACTGTCCGGCGAGGTTGGGCCAAGACCTGATTCTGTGAAAAGGGAAAGGCAAGGTGAGGTAAAAAATATCAATAGTTGGGAGCCAGCTGTAGGCACGTGGGCTGAATGTCAATGTATGTGGGCTGAATGTTGCAATTGGTTTGAAATATGGGGGTACTAAAGCAAGACTATCGTGGGACCCACCCAAACTTTTCACCTCACTCACCAAAAACAAGCAAACAAGTTCCTGTAAACAAGTTTTGATAGCATGTTGGACTGAAAATGAATTATATGAAACTTAAAATTATTTATATAATACTAGGTACTATTTTTATAAAATTGGTTATTGTTGTATTAAAACTTTTGTTATTATACGAAAATGGATTCGTATTGTATAGAATTGGTTTCACTATATATATATATATATTGTAGGAAACTGAGTTAGTAATAATGTATGAAGTCGAGTTGTGGTAGTGTATAAAATTGAAAATTATTTGCATCGAACTAAGTAATATTGTTTGAAATACAGTTTGTAGATACAATAATAGAATATGTAGGTACAACTAGTATTTCAATTAGTGGAAAAATAGAGTCACGAGGAATCAAGTTTATATTATATGAGTATGAAGTTCCTACTATATAAAACCGAATTACTGATATATGAAAGTAAATTCTCATTGTACAAATTGAAAAATCCATGTAAGGAAGCAAGTTTTTATTGTATTAGAGTAAAGTTCTTGTTGTATGAAACTGTGATACAATTAAATTAAATCTTGTGTCCTATTATATAAGTGTGGCTTTTATGTTTTACGAAATTGAAATGTTAAAACTAGATATATATTGAAATAAACTAATTTTTTTATATGAAACTGAATTTCTATTATATAAAAATGAGTTCATATTATATATATTGAACTTTTTCCATAAGGTCTAATGAAAACTCTACTAATATGAAATTGAATTTTTAATATATGAAATTGGTTATCTATTAAATGAAAACATAATTGTTTGAAACAAAAAAAATGAATAATATCTTTTTTTTATAATTACCATATTTATCATTATAAAAACATTCTTTTCAGTAATACTATATTTATCATTATGAAAAATAAAGTTAATACCAATTGTCCAAAAAATAAGTGTCTTATGTCTATTTCACTTCAATTCCCATTTTATTCTCTGTTTTAATTTGACGTATAGATAACAAAAGTTGACAAAAGATAACAAAATAAATAACCTGTTCGGTTGAAATTAATCCAACCCCATTAACTTGTTTTATTTTGCAAATGATAGAGAGAGGTGTGGGTCCATAAATATATTCATTTTTTACCTTATTCGTTTATTCCATTACTTAGAAACATGTCTGTCTTTTTCCCTAGATTCCCAAAACCCAATATGCCTCTTCATTTTGTCATTGCAGCAACCCATTAGAGCCAATTGGAATCAAATCCTTATGGCAAGCAAGACGGCCACTACTTCCACTGAACCAATATCTCAAGCAAGATGCTTCTTTTCGCAATTTAAACCTCTCTCGGCCCCAATTTCATTAACCGGCAACATCGCCATCCTGGACAATCACCTCAGCTGTAAGCACATTTCACTCACTGCTCACCATCTCCCATGACAGTTTTACAGTCTTACTTGTGATTTGCATTTTTTTTTTTTGTTTTGATTTTCTAGTTTCTCGATTGATTTATGAGTGAGAATTGACAGGAGGAAACCAATCCAGTTGTATTAATGCCCTTGAATTGGGCCGATTAATCAAGATTTTGATAACCATGCATCAAGTTGTTGGCTTCCATCTAACTATATTTATATATATATATATATATATATAACAAGACAATTTCAAGGGAGCTTTTTGTCTTTTCCATAGTTGGCACCTTCATTGACTGGCAAGTGTCATTTTTTATTTTTTAAAATTTTTGGCGTATCTATATATTAGTTGATGAAAACTTGAAATCCAAAATTACCCTTCATTAAACTTAACAGACTTTTTAACACCATTACATGAAATTAATAGAATGGTTACAAAAAAAATAATGACCATATGGTGATTAAAGTGGCACTACTAAAAAAACCAACATTTCCAACGGCCCAACTTCCAACGGTCTGACCGTTGGAGAATTTCCAACGGCTTAGGCCGTTGGAGAAAGAAGAAAAACCCCAAACTTAATAATTTGAAAATTTGATGTATTTCCAACGGCGTTGGCCGTTGGAAAATAAAGCTAGCAAAATGGCGTTCTGGAGCAAGTTTGAACATTTTGAAACATGAAATATTTCCAACGGCCTAAGCCGTTGGAAAATTGAGTACATAATGAAAAGTTATAGAAATTTTGAAAATTTAAAAAATTAAATATTTCCAACGGCTTTGGCCGTTGGAAGATTAGCACCAGATTTCAAAATGGCGTTCTGGAGCAAGTTTGAACATTTTGAAACATGAAATATTTCCAACGGCCTAAGCCGTTGGAAAATTGAGCACATAATGAAAAGTTATAGAAATTTTGAAAAATTTAAAAATTAAATATTTCCAACGGCTTTGGCCGTTGGAAGATTAGCACCAGATTTCAAAACGCGCCGTTTGATTTTGAAATTAGTGAAGTTCTGGGAATTATTGGACAAAACGCGCCGTTTAAATTATTAGGTTCCAACGGCCAAGGCCGTTGGAAAATGGCAATAAATGCGGCCCCCCCTCCCTCCCACAGCTCGCATCGTCTTCTTCCTCCTTTGCGTTTTCGCTCTGTTCTTTAGCTTCCTTCCCTGTCTCTCTCTCCACACGCACACACAGCACCTTTCTCAACTGTCCGAGGGCTGGATTAACGTCGCACGGAGGCTAATTTCTTGGATCTGGTGGTCTAAGTCGCAGATCTTTAGGTAAGTGTGAATATTTTTGGTTTTGTTTGTTTCGATTTTCATGGTTTTTTGTTTAATAAATGTAATGGGTGTAATTTTTTACTTGTTGTAGCAGATTGGAAGAAAGAAAGAACGCATTTGAAGGAAGGATTTTGAGGTATTTTGCGTTTATTACGTATTTTAATAATTTTTGACATTATTTATCCGAAAAATGCTTGAAATATTTGTTATGTGATTTTAAGTGGTTCATGGTTTGATGTGAAGATTTGCTAGAACACCCATTAGAATTTTTAATTTTTACCCATTTTGTTATTTTTTTTATTATTTTCGGATTTTTAGGGTTAATTTTATAGTTTTAGTCTAATTTGACAGTTAAAGTTTAATTAATAATATTTAGCTGGGAATATGTTTATCAGGTTTTTAGTTTTAGAATTAGTAGAAACGTTGAAAGTATTTATACTTAACTAAATTTGTTTGATTAAAATTTACCTTTACTAAAATATGTGTCAATAATAAGAATTTTAATAAAAAAATAATAATAATAGTATTATGAATAATACTAATAGTAATAACAGTAATAAAAATAATAATAATTATACTAAGAGTAGTAGTACAATAATAATAATAATAGTAACAATAATAATAATAATAATTATAATAATAATAAAAATAGTTATGGTAATATTAATAATACTATGTCAAAATAATAATTAAAATAGTAATTATTATACAAAGGTACGAGCTACAATAATCATAATAATGGTATTAATTAAAGTAATCATAATAATAATTTTAATAATAATTTAGGTAAGTTGAAGTATACTCAGAGTAGTACTTAATAATAATTTCAGTAATAATAATAATACTAATAAGTAATTTAGTAATTATTATAGTAAGAGAAGTTATATAATGATAATAATAATAATAATAATAATAATAATAATAATAATAATAATAATAATAATTTAAATAATTATTATTATAGTAGAACTTTAATAATACAAGTAATAATAATAATACTAATAAATATAGTAATAATAATTTCAATAATTATGGATGACCGAAGAGAAGGATGCAAATAAGAATAATATTATTATTAATAATTATTATTATTATTATACTTACAATAATTACTATTATAGAAAGAGTGGTAGTAGTAATAATAATAATACTAATTATATTTATAATTATAATACTAATATTATTGTAATAATAATATTAATAATAATAATAAGAATTATTATTATAATTAATAAAATAATTACTATTATACTAAGAGTGGTAGTAGTAATAATAATAGTAACAATAATCATAATAATGGCTAATTAAAATAATTATTATGAAACTTAGAATACTATAATAATAATTATAATAATAATTATTTAAATAATTATGTATGGTTGGAAGATAACAAAGACAATAATAATATGACTACGAATAATAATAATAAATATTTTAATAATAATAATAATTATAATAAACCCAACAAGAGTAGTAATAATTAGAATAATAATTATCTATACTATGGATGGAATGACTTCTTATGCTTTGTATATTTTGGAGTTATTAATATTTGGTGTTGAATTTGCTCTCGACTTTGATGTGCCTAATCAGCATGAGACATGAAACACTATGTTTGCAAAATTTGAAAGATGTGGGCTTTTTGGTTGACATGCATTAGAATGCCGCACTTATTGAACTCACACACCCTAAACACTTAAGTATGAAATTGTCTATGTCTTGCTGTTGTTGCATGTCACCTCGTCAACCTGTCCTTCAAATGCAAGTAATTTGAGGGTTAAGAAGTGGACATACCCTCCCAGGCCTTACCCTCTATTAATATATAATTTCCATTGGTAGGACTCCATGGAACAAGAACGTACTTGGATGTATAGTAGTCGTTATTTACCTGGGCGAGTTGGGTACAAGGAGGAGTGGGAGACAGGGGTTGAGCAGTTCATAACATTTGCTTGTAGTAATCCAGGTCATATGGATGGGAACAAAATTCGTTGCCCATGTCGGAGATGTAAAAATTTGAGGTTTAAGGATTGTGATGATGTTAGAGTGCATCTATATAAGTGCGGATTCATGCCTTCTTACACTAACTGGACAGCTCATGGGGAGCCGTTTAAGGAACCGTCAGATCAGCCGTTTGATAGTTGTGATTCGTATGAGCATGCTGAGGGTAGTTCACCTGTAAACCCATATGCTCGAATGATTTTTGATGCAATTGGACCAAGTTCCCATCAGAATTTTTCTGACGTCCATAAAGAACCTAATGAAGGTTTTAGACGGTTTTCTGATTTATTGTACTCAGCGACTACACCTCTTTGGGATGGATGTGAGACACATTCTGAGCTATCTGCTGCAGTTCGTTTGTTAAACCTTAAAGCAGAATATCATATACCAAGAGGGTGTTATGATGGTATTGCGGCCTTGATGAAAGAAACACAGCCAAGTGACAGCAAGATGCCGTCGAATTGGTATGAGACGAAGAAATTAGTTTCACAACTTGGTCTTGCGCATCTAAAAATTGATGCTTGTGTTAACGACTGCATGTTGTTCTGGAATACTGATAAAGATGCTACACAGTGCAAGTTCTGTGGTGAATCACGGTTTAAGCCGAGAAAAGGTGGACGAGGTAAAGATAGACCAAGAAAGACCATGCACCATTTACCACTAACTCCTCGTCTTCAGCGACTATATGCTTCACTTTCAACTGCAGAGCACATGAGGTGGCACAGTGAGCATCGATCCGAGCCAAATGTTTTAAAACATCCTTCAGATGGGGAAGCATGGAAACATTTTGATTCCACTTACCCGTGGTTTGCCGCAGAGCCCCGAAATGTTCGCCTTGGTCTATGTTCTGATGGTTTCATTCCGTTTGGAAACTCTGGTAAACAATATTCATGTTGGCCGGTCATTGTAACGCCGTATAATTTGCCACCTTGGATGTGCATGAAGAAACCATATATGTTTTTGACTTCATTGATACCGGGCCCTCGGAGTCCACGTCTGAACATTGACGTCTATTTACAACCTCTTATCCATGAATTGAATCAGTTGTGGGAAGATGGTGTCCAAACATGGGATGTATCACTTAAACAGAATTTTCAGCTCCGTGCTTCAGTTTTGTGGACCATCAATGACTTCCCGGCTTATGGGATGTTGTCAGGTTGGATGACTCATGGGAGATTATCTTGTCCTATATGCATGGACCAAAGTAAAGCCTTCCAGCTTGAGAACGGGAGGAAAACTTCCTTCTTTGATTGTCATCGACAATTTCTTGAGCTGGATCACCCTTATAGAAGAAACAGAGTTGCCTTTAAGAAAGGAAAAATTGAAAAATCGTTGCCTCCTGAGCGTCTTCCGCCTGAAACAATATTTCAACGAATCTCAATTTTGCCATCTGTTGTTCAGAATGGAGAGGTTTTAACCATACCAGGTTATGGTAGAACGCATAATTGGTCAAAAAGAAGTATTTTCTGGGAGTTGCCTTACTGGAAGAATAATTTAATCCGCCATAATTTGGATGTGATGCATATAGAGAAGAATGTGTTTGACAATATATGGAATACAGTGATGGATGTGAGGAACAAAACTAAAGACAACATGAAGGCTCGTAAGGACATTGAGATGTTGTGTAGTCGATCAGAGCTAAATTTAATTGAGGTTGCCGACGGTCGAGCATTTAAACCCAAAGCAACATTTACACTAAATTCACATGAGAGAACTGATGTGCTCAATTGGGTTAAAACACTTAGACTCCCAGACGGGTATGCATCGAACCTTGGGAGGTGTGTTGACAGTAATGTAAGTCATATGTCTAGTATGAAAAGTCATGATTGTCATGTAATGATGCAGAGGCTCCTCCCAATAGCCCTTCAAGCCATACCTGAAAATATATGGAAACCATTGACTGAGTTAAGTCAATTCTTCCGTGATTTATGTTCTCTAGAGTTAGATGTGAATCACATGGTCGAGTTAGAAGCAAATATTCCAGTAATACTCTGCAAGTTGGAAAGAATTTTTCCACCTGTTTTTTTCGATTCGATGGAACATTTGCCGGTTCACCTTCCTTATGAAGCCAGGGTTGGAGGACCCGTTCAGTATAGGTGGATGTATAAGTTTGAGCGTTGTATGCATGACCTAAAAATGAAGGTATCAAATAAGGCTCATGTAGAGGGTTCAATTTGTGAAGCGTATCTAATTGAGGAGACCTCAACATTTTGCTCTCACTACTTTGAATCTCATATTCCACATATGGCTACTAGAGTACCTCGTAATGACGATGGCGAACAAAGACAATATGATGAATCGGTGTGGTCTATCTTTAGATACCCGGGTCGTCCATATGGTGTCTCCAGATATCGATATCTTGATGACAATGAATTGAGGGTTGCTACTGCATATGTCTTACTGAATTGTAAGGAGGTGAAGCCGTACCTCGAGTAAGTGACATAACACATTTGCTTTATATATTATACTCTAATAATACTACTTTTCTCCCTTTATACACTTGCATAATCTAGGTTCACACTAAACGACCTTTATGTATATGTTCTAGTTTGTTTGTTGAGGAAGTGCGTATGCATGCACCAAATATAGCAATGTCAGACCTGGATGTCTACATTGAGAATAACTTTGGTACATGGCTTAGAAACTATGTAAGTTACATACACTTTCCTCATCTTCATATTTTGGTTTCCATCGATACAAATATTCATAAACTTGCTGATATGTAACTAGGTTAATGATGTGCGCAACAATATCACGGACCGCTTCTTGTGGGATGTTGCGTGCGGGCCATCACGTCGTGTTGAGACTTGGCCTGTTTATTTCATAAATGGGTACAAGTTCCACATTAGCGACTGGGGTCGCGACAAAGCAACATTTAACAGTGGCGTTTGCATAAGGACTTCAGGATCAAGTGAGGTTGAATGTGATTTTTATGGCCTGTTAGAAGAAATCATTCAACTCGAATATCCTGGATGGCCACAGAAACATGTTGTATTGTTTAGGTGTGCATGGTTTGACCCTACTCCAGATCGTGGCACTCGGGTTCATAAACAATATGGTTTAGTTGAGGTTCGTGATGGTCGTCGATATGGGAAGTTTGACCTATTCATTCTTGCCTCCCAAGCTGATCAAGTTTACTACACCCATTACCCAACAAAGTCACGTGAAAAAATAGGGTGGTTAGCCGTTTTGAAAATCAAACCTCGACGCATCGTTCATTATAATGTAGCAGACATCGATGATGCATTTCAGGAAGATTTTCAAGGTGGCCTGAACAATCCACCCATAATTATGGATGACCCAATCGAGAATTTAGCTGAAACAGGAGTCGGGGAAGTTGTAGATGATGACATGCCGAACAGGGTAGGAACGTTGGAACATGAGGATGAATCTGACGAAGAGGACGCCGTTGAAGCGAGTGATGAAGAAGATGAATTTGAATCTGGAGATACTGAGAATAGCGATTCAGAGGCACAGTCTGAGGACGATGACGTCCATTGACTTTCATGTTAACGTGCGATTACTTATAAAATGTAATGTGAACGTGGAATAACTTGTAATCATAATTATGAGTACGTCTAAATTGACTGTGATGGGTGCATTTGCGAGAGCAATACTATTGGCTATAATTAATATTTGTAAAATGTTGTAAGGTTTTTAATCAAATTGCAGATGCCACCTAAAGGAGATGCGACGTATACACGTAGGCCAGGGAAAGGCCTATTTCAGCAGTTCAAAGAAGCGATAGCAGAGCCACTTGCCAGACATGAAAGGGCAGGTCAATCGCATTCCCGACATTCAGGGTCGCGGCCTATAATAGAAGAAGATGTTCTTCCGTCAACCACCCCTTGTACGGATGATATTGGCATTCCTCCACTCCGCCGTAGTGCTAGTCGCTCGACTCCCGCACATATACCTTCATCTGATGGAGGAAATTCCATTGGCCAGTCAGCGGTATCCGAAGCCCCGCATCAGGGTCGCTTACGGATCACACCTCATGGTAACACGTAAGTAATGTATACTTTGAAAGAATAATAGTTTATGTTACATGTAGTTCATTATCTTCCAATGAAAACAAATTTTATTGTATTTGAACATGTGTTTCATCTAGCTTCCTGCCATCAAGAGCAACACGGATGGTCACTAGATGCTTCACCACACACTTTAAGGGACATCATGATTGGTCGAGTGCAAGCCCAGCAGATATTCAGGCGTGGTGGCGCGTATTTGAGGTTTGCACTTAATCTACACATTGAATTTTCATCTTTACAAATCATGTACATAACTATTAGACCCCCTTATATTTTATTTTATGTCTAGGGTTTATGTGAGTGGGATCCAGCCCACCATAATGAGGTCTATCGCGTTTGGCACATGATGGCGGCTAATCATTACAGAGGGACGCTGGGTGACATTCGCCGGGAGAGAAATCCTGAGAAACGGCGAGCACGGGCATCATTTATGACCGACGCACAGTATGCAGCCATGGAGGAATGGTGGGCTACACCGGAGTTTCAGGAGAAATCGTCGAGGGGTAAGACAATACGAGCATCATCATCGCAGTCGTCTAACTCTACTGGTGGATACAGTGCTACTTATGCAGGAGGATCTGTTTCAATTACAGAACACCGGGAGCGAATGGTAAACGTTATGAACCTCTTATACACATAATTCAACTTATGTTACATGCGTAATAACTTTATTCATACTAACAACCAATGTAGCGTGAAAAAGATCCGGAGAAGAGGGACCCTGGCTTGTTCAAGGTTATGCAGCAAACTCATAAGAAAAAGAGCGGGGAATACGTCAACAGGCGTACTGAAGAAGTGGCGGTAATAATCATGTTATATTAAATTACATTTTTACATACGAATAAATATCGACTTACTAATAAATGAAGTTGTACCCTTATGAAGGCGAAGGTAACTGCTGAGATCGAAGAACAAACACAGCAAATGGAAGAGGAAGGCGTCGCACATGACATTGATGAGGCAGCGATAATGAGTGTAGCTGCAGGTGGAAGGAAGAAAGGGCGTGTATTTGGGCTTGGATCAGAACAACATGCTGTGCTCGGACGACGACGACCAAGGAATATTCCTTCAGCACATGTTGATGTCACTCAGACGCCGGAGTTCACTGAACAAGTTGAGCGAGTGGTTGCGGAGCATACAGCACAACAAGCATCATATTATGAGCGGAAGTTGGAGCGAATGAAGAGGAGACAACAAGCGGAGATGAAGTACATATATGAACGACTTGGAATTCCTCCGCCCGCGCACCCAGAGAATGATATTGATGCCTCGGGATCCGATGATGACTAGATCAGGTATATCACTTTACTTTCTGTCTTCATCAACAAACAAACACTTTTTAGGAGTAATGGAAGTATGTAATAATAATTATAGATGTTTTTATGTGGATTGTAACTATATTTGTGTCATGATATTGAAATTTGAATTGTGTATGCTTTTATGTGTATGTTATAACTATATTTATGAAATGATTCTGTACTTTCAATTCTGTATGTTTTTATTGAGATCTACAACTGCATTTATGCACGTGCACTGGTTTAGAATGTGATTACATACGATACAATCAATTTGAACCGCCGTACCCGTTTGACGTTTAATCACACACATTCGAAATGGAATGAGAATGCACAAAATATAAAAGCTTGATTTTCCAACGGCCTTGACAGTTGGAAAATTTTCCAACTACCAAGTAAATTTTCCAACGGCCTTGGCAGTTGGAGAATTTTCCAACGGCCTTGGCAGTTGGAAATGTTTCCAACGGCCTTGGCAGTTGGAACTTTCCAACTGCCAAGGCCGTTGGAAAATGGAAAAAAAGAAAAAAAAAACTGAGCCATTGGAAAACTTCCAACTGCTCAAATTCCAACGGCTAACAGTTGGAAATTCCAACGGCCCTCATTTTGGCCGTTGGAAAATTGACTTCCAACGGTGGGTTTTCCAATGTCTTATTTCCAACGGCTTCGCGTTGGAAATTTTAAAATTTCCAACGTGAAGCCGTTGGAAATGGCCGTTGGAAAAAGTCTGTTTTTTAGTAGTGTGGCAATTCAATTAGGAAAGTCATCAATTGCTATAAAATAAATAAAGGAATGTTAGAATTTAAGACCATGTATTCACAAATTTGATTTGTTTCTCACAAATATAAAGAAAAGAATCAATTAATTATGAATTAATTATGAGAGGAAAGAATATCAAAATCAAATCAAAATTTCAGCAAAAATTAAGTATTTTTTTGCATTAATTAACAAGTATCAAAGGAAGTAGATGAATTAGAATAAATTGTCAAACACATGAATAAAATTGGATCAGAACAATTTAAAAGGATATGTTTGGACTAATTATAGCCTTTAACACGAAAACGCATGATGACATTTGAATTGTTGCCAAATTTGTTCTTGAAAATTAAAAAGGGAATGTTCGGTTATAATTGTCTATTTACAATGCATACCAAATGAATGCACAATTTATGCAAATTGTGGAATAAAGGGCACACTTAAATATAAATTTACCATTCATATACATTGCACAACAACTATATAAATCAATTTAATAATTCACTTTTTATACCATCCAGCTTCATTCTTCACTTATTAAGTGAAAACACAATATTTTCAGTTTCATTCAGTTTCATTATATTATATGAACATCCTAACACATTTTTCCTACATTTCTTTTTTGCAGGATAGCATACATTAACGGAAGAGTATATGGTAAACCAGTTAATTCATTTAGTGTACATTTCATTAAACAATATTGAGTGCTATAATTTTAATTTATATATTTTTTTTCATAATTCATATTTCAAAAGCAAGAGTCATCTTTTCGCCTATTTGTTTATAAAGGTGAGTTTGTCAAATTTTTTAATTTTAGTATTCTCTTTAAATCATCAAATGCTAGATCTAATTAACATACCAATTCATAATCTTTAAGTTATACTAATGTCTATATATATGTGTGTATGTGCATGAGCATGCGCGCGCGCACACACACACACACACACATGTATTTATAAATTGTTAAGTTTAACAATGTAAGAACTTGGAAAACTTCATGAAGAAAAAGTGCAAAATATTTAGATTATTTTAAAGGAAATTTGTTTTCACAAATTAATTGGTTACCCGTTTGGGACCAATTTAAGTGACACAGCATCTGAAAAACAGAAGCGGGAGCTAGAGTAGGAAAGTGTGACTTTTAAAATTTAAGTAAGTAAAAATATTGTAAAAATAAAAACAGAAGTAGCAAATGAGAGCAGAAATGAGAGCATGAGAGTAGGAGCAGGAGCAATGACCCAAAATAGAAGGATTATGTGACTTAGTCATAATACATTATGTTTGACAATCAAGCCTAGTAAATTAATTGGTTACCCATTTTAGATCTAATCAAAGTTATATAAAGCATCCCAAAAGTAGAAGTAGAAAACAGGAGCTAGAGTAGGAAAACTTCACTTTTAAAACTTAAGTAAAAAGTTATAAAATGAGAGCGTGAATGGTAGTTAATAGCTAGAACAGTAACCCAAAAGAGAAATATTATGTGACTTAGTGCCCAATGCATTATGTTTGACAATCGGGTCCAACAAATTAATTGGTTATACATTTAGGAATGATCTAAGTTACACAAAGTGTCTTGAAAACAATAGCTATAAGTGAGAGTGAGAGTAAGAAAACATCATTTATATAATTTAAGTAAGTAAAAAGATTGTAAAAATAAGAGCATGAGTGGTAATTGAGAGCGGGAATGACAACCCACAAGAAAGGGATTATGTAACTTAGGATCAATGCAATATGTTTGGCAATTAGGCCCAATAAATAAATTGATTGCCCATTTGGGCCCTATCTAAGCTATACAAAGTGTTTTGAAAGCATGAATAAAGAGCGGGAGCAAGAATAGGAAAACATCATTTTTAAAATTTAAGGGAAAAACTTGAAAATATGAGAGCAGAAGTGATAATTGAAAATATGAGAGTGAGAGCAAGAGTTGGAAAATGTTACTTTTAAAATTTGAGTGAAAATGTTGTAAAAATGAGAGCGAGAGCGGCAACTGAAAAGATAATAATTATATAACTTAGGCTCAATGCATTATGTTTGACATTTTTTGCCATTCAATTAACTACTTTTATTTCATACGTATATACCAAAAAATATCTTAAACTTGAGCTATGTAAGTCTATTAGATATCCTAATTAGGCTCAACCCAATATGTACTAACAGATACTCCCACCGTCCCATAATAGATGAAATGTTTCTTTGAACACGGAAATTAAAGTTTTTGTGTAGTAAAAGTTTAAATAATGAATAAAAAATAAAATATTTTTTTAATGTTTTGTGTAATAAAAGTTTAAATAAAGATTAAGAAAAGATTATTTATTGGGTTTTGTGTTGTGGGAGTTTAAATGAGGGCAGTAAGGTAAATTAGAAGTTGAAAACTTTCTAAAATAGGAAATGTTTCATCATTTTTTTAACATTAAAAAAAAAGAATACGTTTTCTTTTCAGGACGGATGAAGTATATATTAATCAGACATTTCAACAAAACATGTTGACAAGTAGTTTGGGCCCATTTAACTATAAATTAATTAATAGAGTAGTGTTTGTTTTTTCTCTAAAAAAAATCATCACAATAATTTTTCATACAATTGAATCTTATACCTGGTGAATATAGTAAAAGGTTGCATAATCGGTTACATTTTCAATAACTTTAAATTTTATTTTGAAAATCTAATGGAAGATAGGCATATTAATTAAGCATGTACTAAATTGTAATTATTTTTTAAAAATCTTGAAATGTCTAATATTAGTATATTAAAATCTAATGCATTACTAATATTATTATTACAGTTGTGTTATTTTTAACTTTCCCATAAACATATTTAGAGTTTAAGTTGAAGTGTTTTTTTCCCTAAAAAATAAGAGTACTCTAGTGGATGCTAGAGAAAGAATAGCACAACATAGAGATGTTTGTTTTAATTAAAAATTATTAATCTGCATTCCCATTTGATTTTTAATAGCATTTATCTTAGATAAGATCTTTTATTAGAGGTAAAAGTATTGATTGTGTTATTTTTTTTTTTGTAATATGTTAAATAAATCTAATATTGTAAGTGAAGTATTTTTTTTCATTGACTTGTATTTGGTGACTTATATATTGACAAAAAATAATATTGAAGATATTCCCAAAATTGTTATATGATTATTCGTTTAATCACACAATTAGAAGTTCTATTTAGTTCGCATAACACTTTATTTCATAAATTATTAATTTTTAGGAATCGCTTTAGATAAACTAGACTATTATTTCTAATACTTTTTTAATTAATACTTTTCATATGTCTTTTTCATAAATAATTTAATTATTGATATATTTTATATTTATATTTTTATTTTTTTTGATTCCATGACAATACTGGATATTTAAACTAGTGTCATATAACCAACAAGAGCTCAAATCCTTATTCCACTCTCCCTCTAATTGCGTAAGTTACGTGAACAGAAGGGGAAAAAATTAATGAAACAATATACTAGTACATTACGTTCGATTGAGTAGATTCTGCGATCCGCCGGCGTTAATCACGCGGTAAATCCAGATTAGCCTCCTTAATTTGTCACACTGGTGGGCTGGGCTGGCCTGTGCTCCCCTATAATTAATCATTTTTTATTTTTCTGTTGGTTACTTGTTTTGGTTTTTCCCTTTTCGGCTTCCTCCGCCAACAAAGCTAACAAACACTCAACGGCTCGCGATTCCCATCTTCTTCCCCACTCGCACTGCAAAGCCCGGCCCCCAAACCCAGAAAAGAAAACCACCCAACCGAAACAAGAAATTCCTCTTTCGCTTTATTTGTTTTCAAGTCACACGAATCGAATCAAATGCAAATTTCGTCGCCGCAGAGACGATGAAGATGGTGAGGAACTTAGTTTTGCTCTTGCTCGCCGTCACCGTCCTTGCCCCAATCGTTCTCTACACCAACACTGCCTGTAACTTCTCTCTTCTCTTCTTCTCTCTCATATTTCATTTCGCTCTCCGGTTCCGCTGACTCTACTTCTTTTTGCTTTTTTTTTCTTGCTCTTTTCCTTTTATCGGCAGCCAAACGCGATTTTCTTGAAGATGTTCCTCCTTTTGTAAGTTCTCCTGTCTCTTTTGTCCCACTGTTTCTGTTTACGGCTGCGGAAGCAAATTTTCACATCTTTCTGGTTTCTCAGATGCCCACCGGTGACGGCCGCCACCTCAATGTGCTTCCCCAGGTATATTTTCGCTTCCCAGATTTCTCCCAATGGTAATCGTTTATGTTACTAGTTCGATTCTGAATCTTAAACCTTTAATTTCACTTCGTTGCTCTCAGGAAACCGCAGCAACTATTAAAGAGCCAGTCCGATTTGTTTACTCCGACCACGCTGTTCGCAGCGGTAAAGCTTTGTCTTTTTATTAGTATCACTGTTTCCCTCTGTCAATCTTAACTTCGCCCGTGATAATCTTTACAAACCTCTCCAACGACTTAAACTTTGAATTTTGCAGAGGTTGGAGAGCACAAATCAACTCGGGTACTTTCTGCTACCGATGAAGATCATAATTTCGCCAAACAAAATCCCATCACCATCAAGCAGGTCATTGATTCTGTGAAACAAATCCCAGAAAATCCTAACACGCCTATTGTTGCATCCCAGCACATGGTACGTAGACTAATCATTCTTCAACCTTTTTTCTGTATTAATGGAAAAAATATTGAGTTACAAATTTTCTTCCCCTGTTGGACTTGATCAAGTACCATCCATGTGCATGAGTCCTCAACTCCTCCTTTTTTGGTTGGAAAATTAAGTGTGGGTGGTTTTCTTATTAATTTAGTTTGCGTCAGTTTTCTCCTACCTTGCTTGCTTTTCCTTTCGAAGGTCATCTTACTGTGGTTGTCTGTTTGTGACCTAGATCATTCTGGCATAGATTTTGTCTAAGCGATTTTTTTTTTTTAATTCAAAAGCTTGTATAAATAACAAACCCCCCAAATTCCAAGTTAGCTCTGATTAGTTGGTAATGAAGGTTATGGAAGATAAAATAGCAATTTTCAGCTTGAATGATTGTCAAACATCTTCTCATGTTTATTGGTGGACTGTTATTCTCAGAGGAAAATGGAATCCGGTTATAAACCTTATTCTTATTACAGTTTACTCCGGTTTCTGGTCATGAATTTTACAGCAGAATCTTCATCCCAAGCCAATTTCTCAGAAGGGAAATCATAAAGAAGTTTTAGGTACCAAGTCTGGCGAAAAACCTGAAGCAACAATTATAGCTGATACTAGGTTAAGACAGCTTAAGGATCAGCTCATCCAGGCAAGGGTGTACCTCTCAATCCCATCCATCAAGAACAATCCTCGTATGACGAGGGAGCTCCGTCTGCGAATGAAGGAAATTGCACGTGTAATGGGTAACGCGGCTAAAGATTCTGATCTGCCAAATAAGTGAGTTCATGTCCAAACAGATGAATACTCTTCAACCCCTCATTTGTTGCATGATTTTGTATGGAATGCTTGTTTTAGTCGCTAGTGGTATAAAACAAGTCAAGTAGCTCGGGGGCCACTTGAGCCTAATCAAGTTTCAAGTCAAGCGTCAAGCCTGATTGCTTAATGGAGTCAAGCTTGAGCTATGGTAATTGCTGTTTATTGAAACAAATATGTCTTGTAATTGTTGCAGTGCACATGATAAATTGAAAGAAATGGAGCAGTCATTAGCCAAAGCTAGGGAGGTTCAAGATGATTGTGATCGCATGGTTGAGAAGCTGCAGGCTATGCTCCAGTCAACAGAAGACCAGCTACAAGCGCAAAAGAAGCAGACCATGTTCTTAACACAATTGACTGCAAAGACACTGCCAAAGGGTCTCCATTGCCTTCCATTGCGTCTTACAATCGGGTATCATGCATTGAATTATTCACAGCGAGAATTTTCCAATAAAGAGAAGTTAGAAGACCCTCAGATGTACCATTATGCACTGTTTTCTGACAATGTATTGGCAGCAGCAGTGGTTGTAAACTCAACCATTTCCAATGCTAAGGTAAATATCATCTATATTTAAGTTTAGAATTCTGCCACCTTATGCAGCCATCATGATGAAAAGCATTAAAGAAATGCATTATCTCCTGATTTTGCTGTTTCCTTCTCTTTCCCACTTGTGTGAACACTGAGATGGGAGACTTTCAAGTGATTATTTACTGAGAGCATTAGCTAACAATTATGGTGGTTGATTGCTTGCAAACTGATTGCATTATATTGATTTGTGGCAGCACCCCTCACGGCATGTTTTCCACATTGTCACGGATCAGCTTAACTATGCAGCAATGAGTATGTGGTTTCTAGCAAATCCACCTGGGAAAGCCACCATACAGGTCCAGAACATTGAAGAATTTACATGGCTAAATTCAAGCTACAGTCCAGTTCTCAAGCAATTAGGCTCTCGTTCCACAGTAGATTATTACTTCAGGGCTCATCATTCTAATTCTGATTCAAATCTTAAATATCGCAACCCCAAGTACTTGTCAATCCTGAACCATCTTCGCTTCTATTTACCAGAGATTTTCCCCAGGCTTAATAAAGTGCTGTTCTTAGATGATGACATAGTGGTGCAGAAAGATCTTAGTGGTCTTTGGTCAATTGATTTGAAGGGTAACGTAAATGGTGCAGTGGAGACTTGTGGAGAGAGCTTCCACCGCTTTGACCGCTATCTAAATTTCTCAAATCCCCTCATCTCAAACAACTTCGACCCCCGTGCTTGTGGGTGGGCATATGGGATGAATCTTTTTGATTTGCAGGAATGGAAGAGGCAAAATATTACAGAGGTGTATCATAGATGGCAGAAGCTTGTAAGTGGCATTCTGGGTACTGGATAGAGCTAGGGAGGTTTGCTACTAGAAATTCGATTTAAAGCTGCTGACTGTACTTTAACTTGTGTGTGCAGAATCATGACAGACAGTTATGGAAGCTGGGGACCTTGCCTCCGGGGCTTATAACATTTTGGAAGCACACATATCCCCTTAATCGATTCTGGCATGTGCTTGGTCTTGGCTACAATCCCAACATGAATCAAAGGGATATTGAACGAGCTGCTGTTGTACACTTCAATGGCAACATGAAGCCATGGCTCGAAATAGGTATATCCAGGTATCGAGGCCTCTGGTCCAAGTATGTAGATTACGACAATGCCTATGTGCGAGGGTGCAACATCACCCCATAGGTTGGCTTACTTGTGATGCTGTTACCAAACGGTTCATCGTTGCTGAAGCCTTGCATGAACTCCTCAAGGGCTGCCTGAAACTGCATCATCCTGCAGAACATCTTGCTCAAAGGAGGGCGCTGTTGAGTGGGGTCTGATTTTTTCTCGTACACAGCATTTTCGGTGTGCCTGGGCCTAAACAATTGATATAGAGCCCTATTTGGGTTGTGAAAAATGACAAAATGGTTAGTGGTGCAGGCGCTCGGGATAAACGGTGTAATTTTGCACTCGTGACCTTGCACCGTGTGGGAAGGACGTCTCTTGACGTACATGTACTGTTGTACATAAGAAAATACGCACATTGTTGGAGCTTCATAATCGTCGCATTGCTCCAGATTGGTTCTTTAACTTGCACGACCTTCACATGTGAAATTGGTTCATTTTTTTGGGGTGAAATGTATCATTAGTCTGAAATCATTAATTTTCATTGCAAATTGGTCATCAACATTCATTTAGTTATACATCAGTATTAAATATTTATAATTCGTTACATCTTGATTATTAACTCCAAACAAGATTATGTTGGCATAGAAACCTGATTTATATAGAGGAAAAATTAATAGTTTAAATAGTATATTAATTATTACAAAATTATTGCACGGATTAGATTTGTAGCGATGCAATTATTAAATATCTTGAATTCTATTTGTCATATAACCATCTAACATAATTTTAATTTAAATTTAAAAGGTAAATTATTAGTCTTTTCTCTTTGTAAATCATATTCTTGTGCAACTTAATTTTGCATAGAGCTAACAACCAACATGAAATTAATTATTAAATTTTAGGATCAACAATTAAATGGAGTTTTGGTGCTTTTTACACATTTTCTTTTAGTTGGCGGGGTGTAGGGTAGGTACGATTACTGGCTGTTGTTTTGGATCATTTACAGGGCACGACCACTGTGGCGTGGGAATATACATTGTCATCGTCCGGGTACCAGGGTGGGGCCCACTATTCGTGGTTCTCTTAATTCCTATCCGTCCTTAGCTGTTTGCGCAATTTGCCACCACCAGTCACCCAGACGGACGAATTCATCAATAATGGATCTCTAATTTTCAGGCACCAATTTGTGGGTGAATGGTGTAATGCAAGTTATTCAGTACCATTATCGTTAAGTATATCAAACATTATAACTTATAGATATACTACATGATATGGTATATTATATATCATTGTCTTTCTCATAAAAACAAAGTTATTAAAATGTTAAGATAAAAACTTCAAGTATAATATTTTTTTTAACATTTTTATATGTATTATAATGGGTAAATTACATCCATAGCCCCTAACCTTTAATTATTGTACTATTTTAAGCCATACTCTCAATTTTGTTAATGAAATATCCTTAACCCCATTTAAGTGTTCCATTTTAAATCTTTTATAGATGAAAAACATTAGTATGGATGGAAAATCCCATATGGCATGCCAATGTGGAGGATTTGCCACGTGGCATAATAAATCAATTATCATGGATGATGTAGAAAAGTAAGAAAAAATTAAATAAAAACTAAGAAAAATTAAAAAATAAATAAAAATTAAGAAAAAAAAATTTTAAAAAAATTCAAATGGATCCAGTACCTAAATCGATTCCCTTGCCCTGCTGCCGTTCCCCTAGCACCACTACCCTACCATCGGTCACCCATTCCATCGCCGTTGGTCGCCTGCCCCATTGTCGCTCCCCCTGCCCCACCACCCTATTGTCCAGTGTTCTTCCGTCTCCCACTTGATTTGCATTGTCCGCTGCTCCTCCGTACCCCCACTTGATTCACGTCATCAACCACTCCTCTATCCGCCACTCAATTCACATCATCTTCTTAAGCCTAGTTGGCGAGCCGCCACTCGATTCGCATCAACCTCGAGCCCACCGTCAATGAATAGATCCAAGGGAAATGCCAAACCATCGACATACAGATGCGAGCAATGGAACAGGTGATTGGCGGTAGGGCGGTGGCATTGGGGGAACGAGGATGGAGTGGCAAGGCAAGGGAATTGATTTGGGTACTGAATCCATTTGATTTTTTTTTTATTTTTTTCTTAATTTTTTATATATATTTTTTAATTTTTTTAATTTTTTCTTACTTTTCCACATTATCTATGGCAATTGATTTATTGTGCTATGTGCCAAATCATCCATGTTGACATGTCATGTGGCATTTTTCGTTCATACTAATGTTTTTTATCCATAAAATGTTCAAAGTAGAACACTTAGATGATGTTAGGAATTTTTCATAGATAAATTTGAGGTTATGGTCTAAAATCATACAATAATTAAAGGTTAGGGGCCACGGATGCAATTTACCCGTATTATAATTATTTGATCATAATTTTTATAATATAGATGAAATATTATATTTTTATATGAAACACAAAAAATGGAATATATAGAATACAATAAATATTATTAAGTAAAAAACTATTTTGCTAAAAAAAATAAACAGAAAAAGAAAAAAAAACATAATTCTGATATGTAAGAGACATACTACCTTCACATATAGTTTTTTTTTTACGTATCTTGGAATGGTGAAAATTAAAATAAAATAAAATAATATGTATTAATTATATTTTATTATTTTATATATGTCTATTAAAAAATTAAAAAAATTATGTAAGAAAATTTTATATATGTTCATTAATTATATTTTGCTATTTTATATATGTATCTATAGGTAAATTCATGTAAAATTAAAAAAATACCTAACTTGCAGTATACTACAGTATACCGCGTGATATATATAATTTATTAAGACAAATTAATTAAAACATATCAAAAGTTAGTGGCAGGTGGTATACTTGCTGTAAGCACGATCTACCTACAACATACCATGTGATATTTTGACATATCACAAATTACTATATACTCATAATAAGTGGTATACAGTGACACTTAAGTGTATTAATAACAGGGCATTCAAGTGAAATGGTTATATGGGGAAAACCTCTTGCAATATAGGGTCCGCATTCGACCTTAATCTAACTGCTCAATTAAATGTGATTTCTGGAAGATGGTTTTTGTTTTCGGCATTTCAAATCACTAAATTTTTAGTTAATCATCAATTACATCACTTGTGTTTTTGTTTTTCCAATTGCATCACTGAACTTTATAAATTTTTAGTTGATATATCTTGTCTTTCAAACATTAAAAAGGCTAGCACGAGACTCACAATTACTTTACCTAACTCTAGTGCTCACCATAAACAGTCAATAAAAATTGGGAAGACTTCAACAAACTAGGCGTAGGCGAAACATACAAAGATGGCAAATGCAAAGCAACAGGCGCAAAACGATGGTTTGGTTGTGTACTTGCCTTTTCCTTTTATGAACTTATATATACTTGCTTATAGTTTGGTAAAATGTTTTTAAGCTTTTTTTAAAGTATAGTAGGAGGAAAAAACTTTTGAAAGCCAAAATGATGACCAATCGCAATCTGTGAACTTGAAATTTCAAACATCCAGCAAGAAGAATAACATTAGAGGCCCTGAGATGAGTGTTATGGGGGAGAGCCTTCTGATACTCAAATTAAGAAGAGTTTGGTAGAGAAAATGATATATGATGTAGTTGTGAGAGCAAGAGTACGATATATCTCCCATTATTTTGTTAAGGTTGCATCCTTTATAGTTGAAGGGAGGCCTGCTGTAATTACTAGCAAAGGCCTCAGATAGTGATTAAATGTTGGAACGCCGCGGATCAGGAGATTGGATCCTTTTTCCAAAAAGGGAGATATCTTGATTTGAGTTTAAATTAATCTTAAATTGCTTTTAAAAGTAGTTTACTTGAGCCCCTAAGACTTAG
This sequence comes from Aquilaria yunnanensis, assembly GCA_039654915.1. Lineage (NCBI taxonomy): Eukaryota > Viridiplantae > Streptophyta > Magnoliopsida > Malvales > Thymelaeaceae > Aquilaria > Aquilaria yunnanensis. Next base: position 39,772,865 of record CM077600.1, on the reverse strand, counting down.
GTGACATGTTGAGCTAAAAGAATGTATATAGGCCCAGTAACATATGAGCCTTAATGAGAGCAACATATGGGCCTGTCAGGTTTATTGGCCTCTTCCAGGCCCTATATGCTATCAAATTCAAAAATAAAGTCAACCATTAAAAGGAAACCTTGCTACTCTTTCCATCTCATCCACTTTTTTTTTTTTTTAATTTTTTTCTCTATTATAGTGTGTGTAGACTTTTACGCATTTATGCATATTCTTCCAAATTTATTATTTCTGTTAGTTTACATGTTTTGCTCAATTATTAAGATACTTAATATTTAGTTAAGGAAATTCTAAAAATTATTCTTTTTTTTTTTTATGGAAATAAGGATAGATAGCACACAAAAACTTATGCAATGATAGTTTTCCCTCATCAGCGGGGGAATTAGCCCTAGTGCTCCTATACACTGGACTACCATAAAGTCCAAATTTTTTGCTGGGAGCTGAGCAGAGGTAGAGATCATACTAACATTCACTCTATTCAAGTTAACAGTATCCTTAAGAAATATGGGACAGCTACCAAAATAAACACAAGAGAGGTCATTTTGAGACCTTCATGGAGACACTAAAATTCAGTCATAAATGCGCTGATACCTTAGTCTTTTTTTTTTTTTTTTTTTTGCAAATGCAATAAGCATATTTCCCTCCTAATCTCTTATTAGACCCCCTGCCCCTCCAGTAATTAAGTATATTTAATACACTTATGCAGCATAATATTTATAATCTTTTAAAAAAATGACAAAGATGATGAAATGGATATGAGAGTAATTTACCAGAAGTGAAGCAGAACGGTACTGGGAGCTGTTGAATTAGTTCAATCACCTGGTGTTTGTATTGTGGGGATGACTAGTCTGAAGCCCACCCAATGAAGAAGGCTAGTCCAATGAGACAACAACTGATGAAGACAAGGCTAAGTAAAGGGAGATGGATTTGGCTTCAAAAAATCCAATTGCAAATCATTCGGTTTGGTGCATTGTCTAACGTGCATCTGCCTCATTTCGTGAGCTTCTATCGTATGAATGATTGGATTGGATCGTTGCACTTCTTCTTTTGAGGTTGACCCCTTTAATTAGTAGCGATATAGTCACAGTAAATTGTATTAATGAATTCTATAAACCTAATTGTCAATGATAAACCGAGTTGTCATTGTATCTCAACTATTGCGTAAGGTTCCTGTATCTTTGGTCTGATAACTAAGGTGTTTGGAACATTGTGAAGAGGTTAGAAGTTCAACTCTGACTTTCTCACTTTCTTCTCTAAAATGTTATATAAAACTCATTTGGTTATTTTCCATGTCTAAAAAAACCTGACATTTTCTTTCCTTCTTACTTAGAATACTAATACATCTTTCCTTGAATATTTGTAAAACATGCTTCTAAATACAATAAAACAAACAAACAACTACTGAGTAAGGGAATTTTGTGAAAATAATTGTAAATATGCAGCTATTCTACTTGATTTAACAAGCTTTGATTTGAGAGTCTGATAAGAGTTTGATTTCCAAGAGATTTCTATGATTTCCCTTTTCTTTTTTTTCTTCTTTTGAAAGAGAAAGGCAAAAGAAAGAAAAAGCCGACAGAAGACAAGACAACAACATACGGTGATGAAGGTAAAAATTAAGGACAAAGGAGAGGGTGGTTACACTTAGAGGCTGATACTGATAGGCTATCTATATTTTATAGCTCATCAGATTCATGAGATGAGAGCAAGAGGAGAAGAGCCAGAGCCGTCAAACAAACAAAGACAAGCGAATGCTTGGCTTTTGACTGGGTCAAACATCCATAGCAAATCAAACATGTTTGTGCTTTGCCTTTGTAGGCATTGTGGACACCAGCAAGCTTTCTGTGTTTCCCTTCTTTTAATGAGCAAAGTGAGCCCTATGCTAAGCCCCTCGGCCAATCATGAGATGAGAGCCTCCTACTCTTTCCTCTTTTCCTTTTAGCCTTACGTCCTTCTCTAACTCCAGGGGACTAGCCTTGGGGACCATCCACCCCATTCATGGCAAATGGTGAAACTAAACCTGAATTTTTACCCAACAAAAGATAAATTTTGAGCTGTATATATCGGTAATCTTTACCATAATAGTTTCTGCTGGAATAGGAAATTTCAAATATCCTTACTACTTCATCTCTACCAGTTATAAGTTTACTGTTTCATCTCTACCAGTTATTATTTTATCTAAATTTAGCTTTAACAAAATTATTGCATAAAATTCAAGAACTAAAACAAATAGGGGCAAAATCGAAAAGATGTTTCTATTTTAAATAATGAAGCAATACTTTTTAGACATCCAACAGGCGAAAGTGAAAAAATAAAAGTGGAACTCGGTAAATAATATTTTTGTTCGAGAGGGAATTTTTTTTTTTCTTTTCTGTTACTCATCATTATATTGTAACTACAATTGAGGATTACAAGTGAATTTATCAGAAATTTTACTCTATACGTCACTTTACCCTGCTTGAATTAATTAATTAGCCGCAAAGAATAAAAATTTCTAGTGTAAGTCATTATTCCAAACTTAACGGCTCACAGAAAATTATGAATCTTGCAAATAAATTAATAGTCTAGCAGCTAAATAGTAATTTATGCTCTAATTGTAGTAAGTTTACACTGCGTTTCTGTGATAGAGAAAACAATCTATTGAGCCAAATATTATCACTGGAATAAATAAAGGAAACTTGATATACACTTTGTCTCAATTGTTTTTGAAAATATACGCTTTGCCTATGCTTATTTTACACAGTCCAGAAACAATTTCTGAAATGTTAATTTAACTGTAATATAGCAATATTTTAATAATTTCAATCTCTTCAATATTTTTTATATAATTAATAGATATTTTAAATTATCAGTTTTTATTCTTTGTAAATGCATTTCCTCGTTATAAATATAAATCAGTATTTTCTAAATGTCACTTAACTATGAAAAAAATATCAAAAATTATGAAATTATGGAATACAGTTACTTGATTGTTTAAATTATAATTTTATATATTATTATCTCACAGTATAAAAGAAGTATATGGTAAAGTGTAGATTTTTTAAGTAAAGGGAGCAAAGTGTAGATTAGGCCTAACCATATGGGCTTTTTGTTTTTTCCCGTAAATAAAAGCAAGTGGAAAAAATAGCTCAAATACCCATTATACCCTTGAACTATACTAACTTAGATACCTTGCCTCCTGAACTATAAATTAGATCAACTCATCCTTTAAGCTACTAAAAATCTGGCACTTTGGCCCTTTAACTCTGGAAAACAATCACATGATAGCATGTGATTTAAGTGTCTAACGCTTATCGTTTGATAAAAAGGGAAACTATGTGGTAGTGACTCAAATTCCTAGTTGTTCTCTTTTTCACAGTAACCTTTCATCTTCTTCACCCAAACCACCATCTCCAACACATCTTCCTCAACGTACTAGAAAATCACCATATCTGCCATTCTGACCAGAACCTCTACCCCCGCACAATTCATACATTGTTTTTTTTGTAGCATTTCCTTAACTAAAGGGGCCCCTAAATGTTGTTGTTTGCACAATTGGAGACGGTTATTGTCTCATTGCTCTTTTCTGTTACTTGAAGATTTCGTTGCTCCACTTTTGATGAGCCCAACCAAGGAACACTGCTTCCCTTCTTCGCATCCATCATTTTTTAGAAGAGAACGTTGGGCCTTGGCCCATTGCATCCTACCTTAATTCACACCACTAGGACAACACCACCACTGGAAACTACACACAACCTTCTTGCTGAATCACTCTTAACTCATCTAGGCCATTAATTTATGTCGCTGATTGATGCTAAAAGAATAGAAGCCGTGATTAGACCTGTGACTTGACCCTCCACCTGTTCATGAACTGCCGACTGCTGAAATCCAAATTGGCTTGGTTACTTTAAATTCCTATTATCATGTCTTTATGTAATTTTGTCCCTAATGTTTTATGTTTATGCAATTAGATGATGATACCATTTTAAGATTGGTGGAATGCGTACTAGGTGATGGCACATGACCAAGTCATTGAGCCAAATGAGCAAACGGTTATAGTTTCATAATTGGGAGGCTCAATTTGGTTGACTTATATTTCAGGGTAACGTGTCTGGATCATTATAGTTCAGGGGTGTAATGAGTGTTTAGGCCAAAAAACAACTGCCAAGTGGGTGAAGAAGATTAACTTCTGGCGCCTACGCGTCCGAGCTTGTAGAAGGCCTAAAGGCAAAGGTAAGTGGGAGAGAGAATTGGACCGCCGAATTCCAGCCTTTTCCTGTGGTCACACATTTGAATTCAAATGTCTCAACGGTTGTTTTATGTGTGCCCCCTCACCCCTTGCTTTTCCTTTTTGTCTTCGGACTTTCAAATATGCAGAGTAATAAAATGATCAAATAAAAGAACTTGTAAACTTTTATGCTCGTATCACAATTTTGTCGTGTTAAGAAACAAATTTCACAAATTGACTCAAATAAAGAAAATCATCAAATTTTCTTTTTTTTTTTCTTTGGCCGAGAGAAAGTATGCAAACTTATTTTAAATAATGAATTATGCGACAATAGTCTTTTGGCAAATTAGCATAATATTCTCCATTTTTTATGGTTTATTAAGATTCAAATCCTAATTTGTGTAAGAGGTTTATCTTCTTTGCAATCAAAGGGGGCTTAGGTTGGGTGGATAGGGTCTAGGATAAATTGATTAATAGGATTACTTTTATAGCCTTCTCTTATATTTTAATTCTGAATAAAAAACAATTATACGAAAACATCCTAGCTAAAAAGGACATTGCGTCCACTCTAAGAATTTCATCTCATTTTTTCACATATCATATCTTAAGTAAAAAAAATCCACTCACTTATTCTAGCATTAATTTTCCTATTTCAATTTAAAAATTAAAACAGTTACCTAAGTTGTACTTATACATCAAAACACTTCAAACTTCAAAGCCTATCTACTAGAGAGTGCTTCGGAGCAACATACTATTCTTATTTTTCTACCTCATTGGCGACTGTGATATTTCAATTCAAGTAAAATTTACGAGATTACCTAACTTTTTTTGTGTTCTAAATGGTTCCTGATATTTAAATTTAGCTTATTGAATTACCTAAACTCATTTGAGCATCGCAATTAAGCACTATCTGTCAATTTCATTGTTAAATTTGAGAAAAATTATTGATATGACATTAATTAACTCTAAAATAAATTTAAAATAAAATTTTTGATCCTCTAATTTTTCATATAGACAATTCTAATTTTCTAAACCTTAAAATTTTATAAAAATTACAAAACCAACCGTTTTAACCTCCCCAAATCACTCCTGACAAAAACACAATAGGATATTGTAAAGGAAATAATGAATGAGATGATTAGTGACCTGAGAAACTAGAACAATGATAGTGTTGTTTTCTTTAATCTTAAAAAAGAGATCATTTGGCAGGTCCTTATAAAGCCCAGTTCTGAAGTCTCAGGCAAGAGGTCCAGTAAGGGCTTCTTGGTATTATAAAGATGAGTCAACGAATTGAGTAAGAGACGAGAAGAAGATAAAGTGATCATTCTTCCTTCTAGCAGAAGCAGGTCTTGGATACCAACTATGAGGCTTCCGCATCCCAAATTGAATGGATTGATCTTGATTTGTTTGGATGGATTATTTGTTTCGATGGATTCTAATAGGACTGGGTTAATAGATATGAAGTGTTGGGAAAAATTTCCTAATTACCCATCATGCACAGCGGAACAACAAAGACAATCAATCAATAACACTCAAATTTGACATGGTTTGGTTATTAACTGGCCAACATCTACGGATAAGGGAAATTCACTTGAACAAAATATAGAAATTATAATAGAGGTATGTCCTTAGTGCTCACATTAGCATATAGATTCCTTATACACTCCTGATAACCCCAACATCTTACTTTCACACAATTACAAAATATGAAAATAAAAAAAGACTTTTATTCTTAGTTCTCTCTAACCTCTGGACCTCTCTTCCACCCTAAAACCCTCACGTCTTATCTTTTTACCACATTGATTTTTTTTACATGCTCAAAATTTTAACACAACAAGTCATGTTATAGTCCATACATGAACCTAAACCACAATAAAATAGGAAACCTAAATCTAAAAAAAATAGAAAAACTAAAACTAAATCCAAAACAAACTAAAATTCTTAAGCATTTTTTAATTTGAGCCAACAAATCCAACAATTGCTACATTGGCTCAAATTCTTCACCATGAACATGAACATCATGAACACGTGATCATGATCACAATCACAATCGCAATCAGAAACATGAATGCCACGAACACAGTAATGAACGTGAATGAGTACGAACAATACATATATAACTCCAACAACATCACGAACATCAACATACAAAAACACAAGCTCCATCATGCCAATAATACATTACAAGCTCTACCATGTCAAGACCAAATTGCAAGCACTGATACTACTTGTTGGGAAAAATTGTCTAATCACCCATCATGCGTAGCAGAATGACAAAGGTAATCAATCAAGAACACACAAATTTAAAATGGTTTGGCTTTTAACTAGCCTACGTTCATGGATAAGAAAAAACCACTCAAACAAAATATAGAGATTTTGGTAGAAGTATACCCTTAGTACTTATGTTGGCTTATGGATTCCCTACACATTACTGATAATCCAATATTTTGCCCTCACATAATTATAAGATATGAGAATCACAAAAGGCTTCCCGTCATAACCCTCTCCAGCATCCAAACCTCTTTCTCTTTTTAAAACTTTCACATCTTACCTCTTCATCATTTTGGTTTTTCTTTCATGCTCAAAACTCTAACATAAATAAAATATTTTATAGGCCATACACAAACTTAAACAACAATAAAATAGAAAAATTAAATCCTAAATAAATAGGAAGCCAAGACCAAATCTTAAACAAACTAAAATTCTTAAACATTTTTGAATTTGAGTCAATAAACCCAACATGAACAGAACCGGCTAGAAGATGTGCCACGGGGTTGGATGGAGGTTGTGGTAACAATCTTCAGCTAGGCGATGAAGTTGGCGACATTGTAGAAGAAGACGATAGAAAGGGATATGAAGACGAGGGCGAGGAAGCTTTTCTCAAATCAACATTTTTTTTTTTGGAAAGCAAGATTTTTGGGAAAAGAAAAAGGAGAGACACACTCTTCTTTTTCAACCCCGAGCACATGGCATTGGTGATAGTGGGCATTTCCTTGGGAGGCCTGTGCAGAAAGGCAATTAAGACAGGCTGGTGACGAAGCAGGTGATTGATAGAAACAGTGAAAAGGCAGAAGGGCTGGTGGCAGGCTAATGTAGGTTGGTGGTGTTGGTGGTTTCCTTTCATTCTTTCTATTTTCCTTTTCTTTTTTGTTAGTCTAAATCTTTTAACTTTGTTAATAATTCTAAGTGTTGGTGAATAGAGATTGGATGTTCAATAATTAATTTTTAGGTTTAAAGATTTTTGAAATTATTCAACTAGTTGATGTAATTTTGTGAATAGAGGCAAAAGTGTGAAAGGTGGTGATGAAGAGTATGAGGAGGAAAAGGCCATGGGAAAAGTTTAAGGTTTAAAACTGTCTATAGAAAAAGTTAGAGGAGAAGAAGTGTTATTTTAAATTTATTTTAGCCTTAATTAATGTCACATTAACAATTTTCATCACATTTAATGTTGGAATTGATGAAAAGTACCTAGTTGGGACACTCAAATGAGTTTAGCTAGTTTAATAGGCCAAATTTAAAGGTTAGGTATCCATCTAAAACACAAAAATAAGTTAGGTGACTCATTGTGTATTTTGCCCATTTCAACTCCACTTACATTTGTAACCATTTTATTGCCGAAGTTTGAATTTATTGAATATGCATGTGAAAAAGTAACTAGTGTGATTCTAGCTATAATGGTACTTGAAACAATTTTTTGTTCTATTATATTCAATTGATATTGGTGGGCTTGAAAGATAGGACAAAAATAGTAAAGCTTGTAATAAAAAATAAGGTTAGAGGTCTCTAGAGTTGTATATCCTGGAGAACCTTTCGATACTTAAGTCAATAAAGGACCAAGAAGAAGCTTATAGGAGTTTTTCTTCTAGCCGAATCGCGAGGTACTGAGGCAGATAAATTTCTTTTATCCTAACCTCGAAAATGCGGGTTTACATGTTCTAGGTTAACATGGGGATCACGATCCACCCTAATTCCAATATCATCTCGAACCTCCTTAAGATCGGTATCAATTTGCATGCGTGATCTTCACATCTCAACCACCATCATTCATTTAAGGTTTCTATAAATGACTCCAAGTCGATATCCAAGTAATATTGGTTTGCTCGAAATGAGGGAGAAGACAAGCAAAACCCATAATCAAAGATAATGTTAGAGGACTGCAAAGATTTGTGTTTGAGAAAGACCCTCTGACGCTTAAGCCTGTAAAGAACCGAAAAGAAGCTTATATGAGGTTTTGAGAAGTAATGGAAAAGTACATAGGAATTTCCACAAAATCCTATTTATATTCCTAAACCCTATTGGCAAAATAAAAGCTTCCCTTTGGTTCAAATTGTGATCTTTCAAATAGAGGATTATGTTTCCTATCTAGTCTCAAATCCTTTTAATGTGATTGTAAACTTGCTTCCAATAAACCCAACTCTAATAAACATCAGTTATTCTCCTAGCAAATATGATATCATATGCATTACTTTCTCCGTTTCGCATTAATTGACATTTTTATCTTTTTAATTGAAGTTTGACTTGAATATTTTCATATTAATATGTATTAAAAAAATTCTTAAAAATAATGTTTAGAAACTATAATATTTAAATTTTTATTTTCATATAAAATATTCATATTTTTATAATAAATTTTAAAAGAAATAAAATCATAAGTTAATTACTGTGAATAATAAAATGGCCAGTTTTTGTGAAACGAATGGAGTATTATTTTTATAGAGCAATAATTATATGTGAAGAACCAATTGCATTTATTAACATTGTTGATTATATTTGATTTCAGCAAATTCTTAGTAAGCAATTGGCTTTTATTATATCTTTTGGTATCTCCTACTAAGGCCAAAGGTGAATTGAGCATTTTGAGTAACTTCATCTTGCAGTTGTAGCAATAAATCATATTCCCTCTGTTTCATATTGTTGGCCATTTTATCATTTTTATTAAAGTTCGACTTGAATATATTTATATTAATATGTACTAATTTTTTTTTTTAAAAAAATGATATTTAGAAACTATAATCTTTAAAGTTCCAGTTTCATATAAAAAGTTCATATTTTTATTATAAATTTTGAAAGAAATAAAATTATAAATTAATTGATATGAATAGTAAAAATGACAACTTTTATAAAACAGAAGGAGTAAACTTTAAAAGTGAGTTATTTTTATTTCAAATAAACGAATAAAATATCACAGTTGAATGCATCGAGAATTTTTATATATATATATATATGCCAAGAATAGGGTGGATTACATTTTGCCTCCTAACATTTACCCTAAATTACACTTTACATCATTTTGTTTTAGAAATCTCTTAAAAACCCCTTGAGGTTAGAAATCTCTTAAAAACTCTTGACGTTTTAAGAAAGAAATCTCTTTTGGAATTTAAAATCAATGGACTAATTACACTTTGAGACCCCAACCTTTAATTCTCTTTTAAGTTTTCTCCTTAACATATAAATTATTTCATTAATTTTTTTAAATGAAATAATATATTTATATGTATTATTCATTTTTAATTACCCTATAATATTTTTTTTCTTATGATTCAAATTTTATTTAATTTTAATTATTTATATGTACTTTATTTTATGTTTTTAATTTTTAATTACCTCTAATTAATAATGTCATTTTGGTTTTTAAAATTGGTTGTTACTTTGAATCTCCTTCACCTTTTTCAAAACTTTAACTATTAAAGTAAAAATTAGAGAAATGATACGGCTCATTTTATAACAATATGGAAATATTAAAATTCAGTTTTTTCAAGTTAATGAAACATTTGGTCATTTTAATGTAATTTTAGTTTTATATATTTGTTGATTAATTAATTATTTTTTGAGAAGCTCTTATTTAGAAAAATGTTTCTTGATTTCCTTAACTAAAAAAGACACTAGCCTTTAGAGTAATGGTGATGGCTAAAAGATGGAATGCAACAAATAATAAGGTTCTTTATTGAATAACATTATCTCTTGAGCGGGGATAATAACAAAAAAGACTTTTCAAAGGAATATAAATGCGAAGAGTTGGTGAATTATAATCCAAAAGATAGTAATCTCATAGTAATCTCAATTTCACTTAACATTAAAGATGAAGTCAAAGAATTGTAACTGAAAATCACCTGAGCACCTAAGAAATTGTTAAATAATCAACTAGTTTACATACCTGGTATTGCCTCAGGATTCCAAGTTATATTGAGTCTTAGAAAATAATTTATATTTAAATATTATATAAATATTATTAAGAAATTATTATCATCAAAACAATAATGTAAAAAGTAATCAAATTTCCTAATTGACATGGTGAAGACCTCTGGAAATATGGTAGGAATGTGAGAATGATCCAAAGGTAAGAATGTGGGATGAATCAAATTAAATCTGGAAGCTATTAAAGCAACAAAATAATGCATGATGATGACTGAACCAACACCATAAAGAACATTAAAACAAAATTTTGATACTAGCATATATAAAGAAGGCAAACATTAGAATTGTTCTACCAGTGTAGGCATATACAAGACCTTATTACAAAACAATTAATTAATGAATAAATATATAAAACTAAAATTTTAACAAAACGGCCAATTATAATTAATTGAAATGAAAATGATTTTGAAGTTGTTGTATTATTATAAATATAAACCTTACCATTTCTTTGATTTTATATTTAATATTTATCATAATAAGTTTTGAAAAATAAATGAAGATGACACTTGTAAAGCTTCTAAGCACAAATAAATAAATAAATATTTGGAAAAGATAAGAAATAAAATAATTTATATGTTAAGGAGAAAACTTAAATAAGAATTCGAGTTGAGGACTTAAAGTATAATTAATCCATTAATTTTAACATTAAAAAAAGACTGATGGGGTAAATATAGGTTTCTTAAAATATAAAGAGGCTTTTAAAAAAATTTATGAAACATGAGCAGTAAAGTATAGTTTAGAGTAAATATCAGGGGCAAATTGTAATTCTCCCAAAAGAATAACATGATGGATCTTTTTATGGCTTCACATACAAAGAAAGGCTCATATAGGATCGATTATATGAAGAGGAGGCTGATAAGAAAAACAAAGAAAAGGTCGGGAAAGAGAAATGTCGGGACCAGGAGTGGGAGGGCATACAGTAGCTCACGCCATCTTTCGAGCATAGAGATCCAGATCGGTTTGTGTGGACAAACAAAATTAACAAAAATATAGTATAAGGAAAATGACCGGCTGACGAATCAATTGACACCGTTTAAATATGTTGGTTCCTTGAATTCTACTGAAGTCCACGGATAATTTCAATAAAAAGTATAAAGTATTAACGTCCTTCATAAATTCTTTGCAATATTTACCATTTATGACAATTAATATAAATTTTTTTATCTTCAATATCTTAGTATATAATTGAAAAAAATTATATATTAATGATAAATAAGGACTTATAATTTTTAAATATAATTTATTTTAAAAATTTTTAAAAAATAATAATATGAATAAGATCAACTCAAACATACGTAAAAAAAAATAAAACATATCAAAATATATGAAATAAAGAAAATAGCAAACTACATATATCATGAACGGATATGGACTATCTGTAACTGCAGGTCATAAATCCTCTCAAATTAACCTCTGACGACACAAGGGGCCTGAGTTTGTAATTATTTTTTTTTGTTACTACTCATAATTAACTATACACTAAAAGGCTTATGAATCAAGGGGAGGGGAGAGGGTAGGGGTGAAATTAAAACCCGCAACCCGAATTCCGACCCGAATCCGATCCGAAAAAAGCGGGTTAGGGTCGGTTTCTTTAGAGGAAAAGGTGTATTTGAACCCGACCCGACCCGACCCGATTAATTGTTGCCGACAGCAATTTCGGTTCGGGTGAAACCCGACTAACCCGACTAACCCGACTACTAAGGTATGCCCTTCTTCTTACAAAGTCCTTTAAATTTAATCTTTGAATCTTGTGGTTCTTGATTTCCTATTTTTCTGTAAGCTGGTTTAACAATATATTTCTTCAAAAATTCAAATCTGACCTAAGAATAACTTTATACCTTGTAAAACTGTTTCTGATTATAAAAAAAAAACCGATGTTATATCCTGCTCCAAAATTTATAAAATGGCCTAAAAATAATACCGTTGAAACTTAATTTAATAATGCTATTGTTTCATTTTTCCTATGCTTTTTCTATTGTTAACACAATGAATACTTTATTTTGACCTTAGTTTCTACATTGGTTATAATATTCAGAAACAGTCATTCCTATATGTATTTATGAATTTGGTCTTGGTGCTTGGTTGCTGTTGCCATATGAGCTCAAATAAGTACGTTTCAGTAATTTTTATGTATTTTTTGGAGTATGTGCTCTCGCTTTTAACATAAAGAGATGCTCGTGAAATAATATTGAACAATTTGAAAATATAATCAACATTATATGAAATGCTCATGTTTGTTGAATATTTGCTTAAATTTTTTTTGTTGCAAGTAATTTTTTTTTTCGTTCCAGGTGATTCCGCAGCTGTAAAATAAATCGGGTTAACCCGATTATATTCATCCTAACCCGACTTTTTCGGGTTCGGGTTCGGGTCGGTTTTTTGGAATAGTCGGGTCGGGTTCGGTTAACATATTTAGGAAAGAAGTATGTATAATTCGGGTCGGGTTGAACCTGAACCCGAAATTTTCGACCCGACTTTCACCCCTAGGAGAGGGCATGTTTCGGGGGCAGTGCCCTTGCCATTGCCAACGCGCCAAGGTTCGGACCGAAAAGTAAGGCCCACCTCCTTCCGTCTCTCTCCCTCCCTCCACAATTTATGAACTTTTGCCTTGCGTAGTAATTAATTTTCCCTAATTTTTCCCCCCTTTTTGCGCCTTCCATACATTTTAGTTGCACTAGTACATATATTTCCTTCATTTTCTTTCTGAATGGTTTTGCCGTTCTCCCTTGTCTCTATCAACTATTCCTTTTCCCTACCCCATAATTAATAAGTTTATTTAGTGGCCGCACTTCACTGACATTTTATATAAATAAATAAAAGTATGGCTAAATGACACAAAATATCGTAAATGATGATTCATGTTATTTATTCATCATTAAACTATTAATTATTATATTATTTATTATAAAACTATCATTAATCCGGCACTATTCTGTCCTCCAAGGGTCTTACCATTAAAATGAAGCAAATTGAGCAAATTATCTAATCTAGGAGTCTATGAGAGGTTCCAGTGAGGATTTGGAGGTAATAGGTTAGGTTTTGAATTTAGTACTTTAGTAAAAATCATAAAGGATAGCAAGAGGAATTGAATGTAGAAACATTTTAAAAAAATTAGAAATTTTTTATTACTGGGCACCATAGTTGGTGGCTGGGAGTGGTGGTTTGTAGTAACCAACAGTGAAAAGTTCTAAAATTTATTAAAGTTTTTTTATGGTTGGAATACTTTCGCTCTCCTTTACAACTTTTACCAAAACACCAAAAATCCAAAATCTTAACTATCCATTTTAAATTGGAAGGAAATTTTTTAAGTTTCAAAGTTTTGGTGAAGATTTAGCAGAGATAGGCTAAAAGTTTGAATTCAGCACTTTGGTAAAATTTGTATGAAAGAGCAAGAAAAGTCAGTGATTGCTCTTGATCATCGATGTGGCGATCAACGATGGAAAACATTCAGATTTTCAAAATGTTTATATGATTCAATTTCTCATACTCTCCTAAACAATTTTATTAAAATGCTAAATAAAAAATTTAAGTCTATTACTTCCAAAATCTTAGCAAACTTTGAAACTCCGGAGTTTTCATGTTTGCAGTCAAATTCCTATTTAGGATACTAGTTTAATTTATTTGCTCAATGTGGCCCATCTTAATTGGGAAATTAATAGAGGGCGAATGATATAACATTATTGATAATTCTAGGCTTAATGGTTCAACAATTGATAATTTAAAAAGAAATAAGTAACATAGGCCATAGTGTAGAGATATTTGATGTCATTTACCCTAAATGCATCTACATGTTGTGTTGCTTTGTTAAATATTTAATTAATTAAAATAAAGGCGAAAAAATTAGTTCAAAATTTGGCCAAATACATTAACATGGTTTAATTTGTACTATATGAGATACCTAGCCACCTCGAGCAGAAATTATATAGACACACACACGTTACAGGTGTGACAAGGAAAGTAACAGCACATTCTGTTGGTGGGGATGGGGGAGGGTGTGAATCGTAAAACGCCTTAAAAAGCAGGAAACCGAACCCAATTCGAATTTCTGCAAATCGATCCAATTTCGGTTGCAGTGTCTCGAAAGTCGACAGTAAAAGGTGCCCAGCGTGTATTTCAATTATTATTGTTGTCATGTGTATATGCCAAAGCCCCAAATGAAGCACCAAGAAAAGAAGGTAAAATAAGGGGACTGGCAAGAGCTGCACGTTTTGGCAGATTCTGGTTCTCCACATCTCTTCTTCACTTTATTCCTCTCTCTTCCTCACTCTGTTTCTTCTCTGCTCTGTTCTGTTGCTCAGAATTTAGGCAACAGAGGAAACAGAAGATATACTATCATCATCATGGGTGTTGGAGAAGCGTCTTCAAAGCTCAGAAGAGCCGCCAGGAAGATGGTGGTTGCTGCCTGTGCCTCCTTCTCCCGGACCCCTTCTCCTCCTCCGTCGCCGACGGCTGTAAGCTCCCCTCTCTTCTTCCTTTTCAGGGTTCAATTAATTTCCTTTTAAGTAGAGCTTTGCTTTCGGAAATGCAAGTCCTTTGGTATGGTTCATGAATCACAGATTCCCATACCTGAGTCTTTGATCTTGTCAATTATTCTGTCAAAATTGGAACGAAAAATCGTTTCTTTTGGTAAAGTGGATGACAGCTCTCACGATGTTTTGTGGAATGCCCATGTGGGATGTGCGCAGATGTCAAAGTCACCGACAGAAGCAAGGAGTATCCCTCCATTTGAAGAAGCTCACTCCCCCTCCAACCCCAACAACCTTGCTTCCAAGGTACTACATTTTTCTTTAATTAAGAAAAAAGACGAGGTCTTTTTTTTTTTTTCTTTTTAAAAAAGAAAACCTTGGATTCCCCACAACTTCATGATCCGCCCGTATGATGCTGGCGATAAGTCTAATGAACCCGTAATGGATGTAGTTGACTAAGCCTTACTCTGTCTTTCAAGTTATTCCCCGACTCTGAGTAACTCTGAAGATATGGTCCCCTTTTTTTACAATTATCATGATATTGATCATGAGGTTATTCGTAATTAACAAGATAGAACCTGCTAGATTCATTCTTTTTTGTTTTCTTCTTAAATAACTAATAGTACTACTATTTTAAATTTACAATTGAATCATTACATGTTACTAGACCACTGATGTTTTAAAACTCAAATTTGAAGCGCACTAGAGTGTTGGCCCGTTATCACGGTGTCCACAAGAGCAAGCAATATCTTCATACATCGTACTAGCAGTTGCTTAAAAATAACAAAGGTCTTAAATTTGTCAAGTCCAGTGTATTCTGAAGCTTCAAACAAATGGCTGGGAAACGATGCAAATGCGGCCTATTAATTTGTTTCTTTCTTGTCACAGAATGTATGTGCAATATGCCTAGAAGTGCTGAGCTACACCAAAGGAAGCAGCCCTAGCCAAGCTATATTCACGGCCCAGTGCTCTCATGCTTTCCATTTCTCATGTATCTCATCCAATGTCCGCCATGGGAGTGTTACTTGCCCTATTTGCCGTGCCCACTGGACCCAGCTTCCGCGCAACCTAAACCCACCTGCCTCTGCCCATCCCACTGACCCCATTTTTCGTATCCTTGATGACTCCATTGCTACTTTCAGAGTCCAGAGACGTTCCCTCCTGCGTGCAGCACGCTATGATGATGATGACCCTATTGAGCCTGACCATGACCCCAACTGCCCCCGTCTTCGTTTCTCTCTCATACCCATCCCACAGGCAGTGTTGCCCTACCCCTGTAGTCCATATCAACCTTGTACCAGCCCCTCATCCCTTGAGCCAAGGAGAGCTGCATACCTCTCCATAAAACTGGCACATCCACGAGCAACTGACATGGTTTTAGTAGCCAGCCCCAACGGGCCGCACCTTAGGCTTCTGAAGCAGACCATGGCATTGGTTGTCTTCTCCCTCCGACCCACTGATCGTCTAGCCATAGTAACCTACTCATCTGCTGCATCACGTATCTTTCCTCTTAGGCGCATGACCGCATACGGGAAGCGAACAGCTTTACAAGTCATTGACCGCCTTTTCTACATGGGGCAGGCTGACCCTATTGAAGGGCTGAAGAAGGGTGTCAAGATTCTTGAAGACCGGATGCACAAGAATCCGCATTCATGCATCTTGCATTTGTCTGACAGTCCAACAAGAGCGTATCACGCCTTCAATATGCAAATGTGCTTTCCTCTCCATCGGTTCCATGTGGGATACGGTTTTGGCACTTCAAATGGCTTTGTCATGCATGAATTTGAAGAATTCTTGGGAAGACTGCTGGGGGGCGCCATCAGAGAAGTTCAAGTGAGAGTTGGTCAGGAAGCTAAAATTATTAGGATTTCAGAGCTAAGAGGTGGGGAGGAGAGGAGAATATTACTAGACCTGGGAGATTTTGGACATGTTTGTGTAGGATATAGCTATATCGACGAATGCATAAAAACCGGGGAATCTATAGTCTGTGTTGGAGATAAAGGGGAAATTGAAGACAGTGGACAAGAGCCCCCTGTTGGAAGGGATGTTAGTAGCATCGCTGGGAGGACTAGTTGTGTCGAAAGTTGGGAGTACCATGATCCCTACATGGCTAGAAGATGGGCTAAGCATTTGCATGGCTACAGGCTCTAGACCCCTGAATCAACTCATGGTACACTTCTCTCGTCATTGGACCAACAACTTCCTGTTCCTCTCTCCCAAAAAAGCGTTTATTGTGTGTATACCTGGTAGATTTTTTTCTGTAACATGTTACATTACAGTTGAGCAAATCCAGGCCTTATACCCTATGTGCGCGCCGTTTAAGCGTCTACTAACAGTATGAGCTAAAGAAAACGAGATACCCGGTAAGAAGTATAACTAAGAGAAAAGGGGTAATTTTGCCAATAATGTTAGGTTGAAAGGGTAATTTTATCATTAATGTTTTTTTTTCCCTGATGCAAAACTGTCACTAACATTAGTGGTTGAGTGCAATTTTGTCATTGATCGTCAAATTTGCTTACGTAACAAACAGGAAATGATAGAGAAAATGCAAGTTTCAATTTCAAGTTTTCTTTATCCAATACTCTTGTCTTTGAGATTTTAAATCCACCATTTTCATCATTATCTTTATCATTTCATTCATTGGAACAACAACTCAAATCTACATAAACAAATGGCCATTTTTTTTTGCAATCAGGAAATAATCTAGGCCATTTCTCAACTTCCTAATCCTT
The DNA here is from genome assembly GCA_039654915.1 of Aquilaria yunnanensis. NCBI lineage: Eukaryota > Viridiplantae > Streptophyta > Magnoliopsida > Malvales > Thymelaeaceae > Aquilaria > Aquilaria yunnanensis. Next base: position 39,755,241 of record CM077600.1, on the reverse strand, counting down.
CAAACAACACCAAGGGTTCTAAGATTGGATATGCATCACTTCCCTTATAATAGTAAATCATGGGCAACAAACATTCCTTATAAGCTCAAATTTTTTTCTTTGTAAGTTGTTGAGTGCTTATTTAGTCAATTAAATTGATTGACTTTTATCAACTTTGACCGCAAAATTTTGCTAAACTGAACCAATTTTCTTATGGTTTCTTGCTTTGTTCCTTATCTTTATAGGTTGGAAAGTATAGTGGAAGGGTTGGAATGAAGCAAGAATGAGTAGAGCAAGATTTGGGAGCAGAAAAGTCAATAACAAATTGCACTGTGGTGGCATTGTCTCCCTTAAGTTGTGGCGGTGCCGCAACACTAAGAGCATGTAGTGTCACTAAATTCTCTGTTTTAGCACTGTAGTGCTAGTTCATCCGAACAATGACTAGTGAGTTCTGGCCTTTAACTCGCTTCTAATAAGCCTTAGCTTACTGATGTCGTAAGTTTAGCCTTCCATTGATTATTTTACAAGTGAACACGGTAGATGCACCTTGCTTGAGTTCCAAGGAACTCACTAGGTGTACTTAGGTGTACTGAGCCTCCACATAGTGCCTCAAGCTATTAAGCTTGCTTAGGCCATTTATGTACTAAGCTTCTATCTTAAAGCCTTAATAAGTGTGCACTAGGTTTTCACTTGCGCCTCAAGTAACCCTGCCAAGGCTTACAAGTGCACTAAACCTTCACTCAAGGCATATACCTATCCACCATTACTTGGTTTACCCTAGTGGAGTAGCAATCGTCATGGTTGAACTCATAATACCTAGGTTGTATGGTACCTACCTAGGTGCGCTACAATTCCTATGTTGTGACCTCAAACCTGAAAGCCCGACTAGGTTTCCGATGGTACTAATCCTTGCACCAAACTAATGGTGTTCTATTGTGTCTAATTAACCTAGTTTTCTTGTATGTAGCTCTTAGAGTTTATAAAACCTCATGAAAACTCCTAGATCTCAATGAAGGAGTTTCATAAGTCCAAGAGTGCCACCGGGCACCTCAAGCCCTTAGGCACACTAAGCGCCTCCCTTGTTGCTCTCTCTTGGAACCCTTAAGAAAAACATGGCATGCCTCTAGTTTAGCCTGTGGTGATGCGTCCCCAATCATTAGTGATGCATCCCGACAGCAGAAAACCCTCAGATGTTAGTAGAAGGGCTTGGCGACGTGTCCCTAACCCTTTGTGCCCAGCATTTGAGAATGGTTGAAAACCATCCCAAAAAGCTTGAAAACCATAAAACAAAAGCAAAGTAAGCATCCCTCCACTTGGATACCTAAAAAACCTTTTAATTTCCTCGAGAAATCATGAATTTGGAGAAGATTTGGCAAGAATTTGAAAGCAGAAGGAAGAGCTGCGAATTTGGGGCTAAAAATGGAATGAATACTGGCACCCCCAACCTTCCAACAAGTTTAACCTTCTGCCATAAACTTTTTAAGTTTTTGCAAATTTACTTCACATTCAAATAGTAACTAGGTAATTCAGACTTAAGCAAAAACTTAATTAACTTGGGTTTTGGTTTTAAAAATGTCATTTTCACTTCAGGGACTTGTCCTGACCCTTCAAGTTAATAATGACCATTTTACCGTCGGGTAAACCTAATGCCATAAGCTACTCGGAACCAACTAACCCTTGAATAACTTGCTTGATTTTGCTAATTTTTCTCCGATTAAGGTATTTAAGTTAGGGATTTATGAACTTATCTCACTTACCGAGCACTCTTCTAGGAGGGTTACAATAATCTCTCTAAGATGTACTTTTAACTCTTGTTTCCTAATGTTAATTTGAGGGATTTCATGGTAATTGTCTCTTATGTTGCCTCTACTCTTGAGCTTGATCTTGTATGTTGCTGGCCACTTCATGCTTGCATAAAAATCTCAACTTTATTCTTTAAAGAGAGAGAGAGAGAGAGAGAGAGAGAGAGAGAGAGAGAGAGAGAGAGAGAGAGAGAGAGAGAGAGATAGAGAGAAAGTTGAGGTGGAATAGATAATGGCATGGTGGGCTTAGGAGATTAGAGATAATCATTCCTCCCATTTGGTGTGTTCGAAGAGCTAGGACTTAAACCACATTAGATTAATTAGTGAGATTGAGGAAACTCATTATTAGACTATTGGTGAGCATGGTTTCATCTTGAGAAAGAGTAACCTTGAGGTTAGAATCCCTACACCACATAGGAGGCAACAACCCTTACTTCAAATTAACTTGGGCAACAAGGTTAAGTAGTACCAACCTAGGGGGATAGCGTCACTTATAAATCAATCCAAATTTGGTTAGCTTAATTAATTGTAGATTGCATCTCATACCTTTATTGAATTTCAATTCACGGTTGTATTTTACTTAGCTTATTCAATTCTCCTTGAAATTCTATTGTTTGTTTCTTAACTTAGTTTTAGTTAGTTAAGTATCTAAGACTTGAATTTAAACTGGAATCATAACTTTTTCTTGGGATGACACCTATATTTGCTATTTGTACACAACAACACCGTACACTTGCAAGTGAATAGGGGTTTATAAATTTAAAACTCTTGTGTTTACAACATAAATGTTAAAAAATGCTCCTACCAAGGTTAATCTTGTAATTGTATACCTCAAATTTCTCTATTATGTCATAGATGTAGATCATCTGATGAAACCATTTCTCACATATTTTTAGAGTTTGTATACCTCCCAACTTGTCTAGAATCAATCTCCTTTTGGAATTTGGGAGATCACTTTAATGTTTTTTAGCAATGGTTTTAACAACTACCAGATAATAAGACATTTTGGTCTTTTCAAAACATGGATGTAGTGATAGCAACTGTTTTATAGTTTGGCTAAACCATAATGAAGTGGTTTTCAATGATTTCTCTTTCGACATGTCAATGACCCATTTTCAGGAAAATTTGATTGTGGGTGACATTCAAACCGTAAAAAAGGTTAACACTTCTTTTTCTATTCTTAAGCTATTTTCCTTCTTGTGGGGTTTATGTTAATTTGATTGGCCTTTGCCTACTTTGCGTATCTTCAAGGTTGATGTGGCCCAGAGATCTTCATCTAATATTGCAGCAATAATTAGTTTTTTTTTCCAAATCTTAATGGATTATAGCCTTCAATGAGATATTTAGATTGGCTCATTTGCATTTATGGCACTTATTTATACAGTAGCTATTTTTGCTCAAACTAATTTATTTCCTGCTATTAACAATTTTGTTGTATTGTATGCTATCTTTTTTAGCATTTCCCTCCATGAGAATGCATGTCTTAAAGACCAGAGAGTCACTCAGCATATACAATGCACATTTAACTTGGTGCAACAAGTCATTCTTTTGGTTATTCCTCTTGATAGAGTCGTTGGAGCTCACTTCATCCCTTATTCCCTCTTATCTTCTCCTTTGTTATTCAATGAGTAAATTCACAAAAAAATCCTAAATCTTTAATTTAGGTTGCAAATCCATCTTTAACATCTAAATTATTGCTTAATGGTCCCACATATTTTCTCTCTATTGTAAATTCATACTTAGATCCAGGTTAGACTGAGTTGGTACAAAAAAACTGAATTCTAAAAACAAAAGTTTGATAATTTACATCATCTATAACTATAAAAAAATTGACACAATTTGAACGAATGGGAAGATAGTAACCAAATATTTTAATTTGCAATTTAAAAATTCAGTATCAGATAATTACGTGAGAGTTAATAAATTCAAACTATTTTCTAGTAAATTCAAATTATGTTATAATTTATTGATAATTCATATAATATGGAAATTATTGGATTTTTCCTCTCTCTCTCTATAAATCAGTTTTTTGTACTAACTCGGTCTAGTGATTAGGGATGAATTTGTGATGAAAGAAAAAAGTTTGGGACTCTTGAGCAACAATTCAGAAGTCAAGGATGAGTTTGCAATCCAAACTAAAGATTAGGATCGTTGATGCCATTTACTGGTTGTTTTATTGTATACCCAAGAAAAGAAAAGGGGGAAAGAAAAGAAAGTAATGGTACTATCAAAGCACAGAAGTAAAAACTAAGCAAAAGTCTTAAACCTGCCATTAATATTTGGGTCTGGACTCAAATTTACTTCTATAGTTTTTTGTTTGCTCAATCTCCCACTAATATTTTAAAATTAACTCAAATATGCCACTTAATTTTTAAATTAGGAGTGAATATGCCACTGTCTATTATAAAGCTAACAAAAAATGTTAGAAGTAACAAATTTTGAAATTTTAGGATGATAATGTAAGTTTTAAAAAACTTCAAGTGCCTTTAGTAATTAGTCTCTCTCTCTAATCTCTCCATCACCACTGTTGGAGCTTTTCTATTCATCGTCCGCGGTGGCCAATTAAAAAACTTCCAGCATTTTCTCCTCCAATTGCCACTAGTTATCCTCAATCATCCAATCCTTCCCTCTTTCCCCCCACCCCGCACCATGGGAACAAGTTGTAGATCGGGTAGTAAAACGAGGGCGGCGGTGGATCAGGCTTCAACGCCAATGGCAAGGGTAGTGTTTCGCACAGAAACACTATAGCTGTCCAAGGGAGATGAGAATGAAAACAGCACGAGCGTGGACAATGCAATTGCATACAATGGGAATCTGGTATGCCAGATTCTCACAAGATGTGGGATGTTGTTAAGACTGAACACTGATTTGATGGTATCGATGAGTGGGGGCATGTCGAAAAGTAGGACAGGGAACACGTGGTGCTTGGCGAACGGTGAGGCTGGGACAGGGAGGCTGCTAGATTGCTAGGTGATCCAGCCGGGAAAAGTGTCACTAGTAGAGCCAAATAGGGTTGGGGCAAGTCTCAAAGGTCTATATATTCATAATCTGTTATTTTTACCATTTTTTTGTTTTTTGTTTTTTTACAGTAATGGCATATTCGAGTTATTTTGGAAACATCAGTGGGACATTAGGTAAAAAATAAATTATAGTGGCAAATGCGAGCCCAAGCCCAAACATTAGTGGCAGATTTGAGACTTTTGCCTAAAAACTAAAAACGAGCATGAAAATGGACAAAATAACAAAAATGTTTAACGCCAGCCATTGACCAATGAGAATTTTTGGCAATGGCATAAGGTAAAGCTTTTATTTTGTCAACTCAACTCCGCTGGGCTCCTCCCTTCCTGGGTTCGGAGCTGGGAGACGGAAGACATCGAGGAGAGGAGGCAATGGAGTTTTACCCGCAGGAAGAGAAGCTTCACAACCACCACCGTGGAGACACATGCCTTGTGTTGACTTCGGATCCCAAGCCACGCCTCCGGTGGACCGCCGACCTCCACGACCGATTCGTCGACGCCGTCACTCAGCTCGGCGGCCCTAACAGTATTTTCCTTTTCCTTTGTGGGCTGCTTGTTCATAGTCCATGTCATGCTTGTTACTGAATGCAGTCCGAAGAAATTTATGTTCACGCCTTTTGCTGCTTCCCTTGCTCTTTAAGTTGATTTTCTTGGGTTTTCTGCTTGGATATAGGGAAATGCATCACGAATTGCCCCAAATTTGAATCCTGCTAGTCTCAGGCTTTATTGAGGATGTTTCAACATACAGGACAATTACCTGTCTCGTTTTCTTATAGCTGGAAGGAACTAGGTCAAACCTTGGTCACTCAGCTTGCAGCTCAGATTCCAGCCCATTTATCCTAGGAGTTGGGTCTTAGTTTTGCGGTTTCTGGCTAGTTTCTTCTGGAGCTAATCTTGCTACGGAACTAATACAGAAGTAAATGCGTGCAATATAGGGGCAATACCATTATGAAGTACTCGGCCACAACCACTGTCCCTGGAATTTCTGGATCGTTTGACCAATTCGTAACTTTGTAATAGCACAAATCCTACGTTAGAAGGATATTCTTTGGAAACCCTGCTGCCTTGATAGTTTTAAAAGGAGTTGGTTAGAAATTGACGAGACAAATGTATCTTCAACATCATCATCTCCTCATCATCTGTCTTGTTGAAGTTTAGCTGCTATTTGCAGAACTCACATCTCCATCATCATTTCTTTGCGAATTCTATGTCCGTTGACTTGGATTTGTGCCCATGTCTAAAATAGTACAGTTGAATTTTGTAGCATTTCCTGTTTCCCTTTGTATTTGAAGGGTCAGTGTCCAATCCCCATACCACCTACTTATCAATGCCACGTTGATAACAATGAACAGTCAAACCGACTTACGAGAACTCTTTCACCAACTTCCTTGTTCTTTGGCTTTGAGTATTCAAGTTGCAATTACCTTGGATTTAGCAATTGTTTTAAGTCCATTACTGATGAAGGCATTTGCTGATAAAAAACCATTTTATCTTTTCTGCTGTAAATGTTAATACGTCAATATCTGATGGAAGGCATTTGTTTAGGAGAGAGGGCTGTTATACCGATCAATGCTGATGTTTTATGCAACCAATCAAGTTGCATTAGGAAATGACAACAAAATAAGTGAATAAGTTTTTTTTTTAGGGGGGGGGGGGGATTTCACTATGCTCTCTCTCTCTCTCTCTCTCTCTCTCTCTCTCCTTAATGAGATTTAATTGCCTGGTACATGGCTCTTGAAGTCTTGGAAGGTAAGATTTCTCTTTCTTTTTTTAAAAAAAGAAAGAAAGAAAAAACTACCTGTCGCATTGTCTTATATGTTGACTATTTAGTTGAGTTTAATGGATGAGAACTACAGACATGAACTTTTGAGGAAGAGTCTATATTGCAGAAAATGATTTAGTAATTCATTGTCAGCATTTATTCTGTTAAATATTATTCTGACAACTACAATGATTACAGAGGCTACACCAAAGGCCATCATGCGGATGATGAATGTGAAAGGGCTAACTCTTTTCCATTTGAAGAGTCATCTTCAGGTTTGAGCCTTATTTGTTTCACCTATATATTGTTGCAAAGAACATTCTAGCTTTATTCATCTCTGTCCCTTGCTTGCTTGCTCCCTCTTTTGGTGACAAAGAACTTCATCTTTGTGTTAGATGGAATTCCCCTTTGGAAAAATATTAACCTGAATTACCTCTTATTGTATGGTAGAAATACAGACTTGGTAGGCAGCCTGCGACTGGGAAGGAGATGGGCGATGGTTCAAGAGATGGTAGGTCCTGTTATGAGCGTTTGATTGTTTCTTTTCTGGTATTTGTAGTATAAACAACATCTGGAAACTATCCTAGCCGACAAGCCAGAGGAAGTATTGTTGAGCTGCTGTCTCTTATTTAATGTCTATTAGGATAACTATTATAACTGAAAAGATTGTGACTCTTCATCTTTTAATCGGAGTTCCAGCTTCTTATCCTTTCGAAAGCCTGGGAACCAACAATGTTTCTCCACAAGCTTCAGATACAAATGAGTACGAATTTCTTTACTTTCTATTTCACATTACGTGATTCTAGTCCCCTTCATTTTTCACCTTTTTTTTTTTAATGTGTAAACTAGTTCCCTAAGGAAATTGATGTCATGTTTAGGGGTTATGAGGTTAAGGAGGCATTAAGAGCACAAATGGAAATGCAGAGCAAATTACATTTGCAAGTCGAGGTATTGCTTTTACTTGGTCTATCATTTAAACTTCTGTTTCCGTATCCTGAGGCTGGTCACATAGATAGAGTAGGACTGAAATCATATTTTCACTTCTACATCATGCTACCATCCACTGTATGATGGTTGTGCTGCACTCAAAGTGAGCTTCAAATTCTGAGAGACTCTACAGGAAGAAAAATTAAAAAAAGCCCTTGGCAGTCTTACAAGCAATAGTCCTGCTAGCTAAACTAACATCTTATACAGGCTGAAAAGCATTTACAGATTCGGCAAGATGCAGAAAGGAGATACATGGCTATGCTTGAGAGGACATGTATAATGCTTGCTGATCAGGTTCTTGGAGTTGATACAGTTATCGAAGGGGGCAATCGGAGAAGCCCAGCATCTGGGAGCAAGATGCCAAGAGGTGATCCTCTTGGCTTCTACTCGCAAGCAGTTCATATAGCCAATGCTCCTAGACAAGAGAGGGATATGTTGCCAAGCCTGCATGCTCAGAGAGCTGATTGCTCTACCGACAGCTGCTTAACTTCTCATGAGAGTCCTGCAGGTCGCAGTATGGAAGCATCGCTTGTTCAAGGGAGGAAAAAGGTGCCGAACTTAGGAACGGAAGCAGCATCGTTATTATGGGGCAAAGCAAGAATGAATCCCAATGACGTTTCTAGGTATGTAATGTAGGCGTCAAGTCCTAGGGCAATGTTTATTCTACTGAATTTGCATCTAATTATAACCTGATGCATTTCATTCCGGGGTGAACCAAGGCAAGCTTGCGATACATGCCCCATGTTATTAATCAAGTTCGTAGACCCATTTTGATTCAAGTGTAAAAATAGCTGGATGTATTCATGTGCCGGAAATGGTTGGCATAGGAAGAATATGTAGTCAAACGATGTCGGGTTACTTTAGAATTCATATGTCCAAGCAGTGGGAAAACTCATAACTCTTGTCTCTCGACTTTTGTTAGAAATCAACCCTGGACAGGTTCTCATTGAAAAGAGCCCTTGTTTCAGGAGTATGCTGGTGGGCATTTGTTCTTTAGCGTTAAGTTGAATGATGTCGATGATGATGTACTAAATACTAAGAAAATTTCATAGGAAAACAGATGTCCCTTGGTTATATGACAAAATGAGGATATTGACACTAGTGTTATCACTTTTCCTGTCTCAAGAAGGAATCATTTGGCATTTTAATATCATGGATAATAATACCTTGTTCTAGGGTTCTAGGTCACCTTGCAAGTTTTTGAATTGATGGATTTTGTAATTACCCAAACAGCATAAGAAATTAATTCATAGTAGATATTTCGAGCCGACCTGCACCGGCCGACTGGATGCATATGCAGTCCCTATCGAGCTCGAGGCGGCTTCTTCTATGGATTGGTCCAGGGAAATTGCTTTGCAGGCATGCCAAATCAATGCACATAAACACACACTAATAATAGCAATCTTGTTCATTAATTATTAATGAAAGTGGAGGAAACACAGACTTAGGTTAGGCTCTGTTTACTATTAATGTCAGAGATCAATGTTAGAGTTTTAAAACAGATGCCTAATAGTAATTTTTAGTTCTTAGTTTTAGTGGTTTCATCTTTACCATTAATTAAATAAATTATCTAAACTACAAACGTTAATCATGAAATTTGTTTCTAAATAGGCAATTAATTAATTCTCAAATTCCCTATGTAAACTATCAATAATCAGTTCTTATCCATTATTAGTAATATATGCAAATCTTCCCGAAAAAAAGGATTCCAACAGCGCCGGAAATTAGAGAAAAAGAACCGATGCAAATTCCAGGGACAAAAAGATGCTTTTTGAATAACAACATCAACATAAAAACCAAATTAGCAGGAAAATTAAAGACGGAATATGTCTTGGCAGATTCCGTCCGAAGCCGGTCTCTACAAGGTCATTGTTTTGTGAATTAATTTAGTGATAATTTAAGGGCTAAAGTCATTTTTACCCCTAAACTTTTCCACTTTAGACCTTTTTATCCTAAACTGTGACTTTAAATCACTCACCCTTCAAATTTTACAAATTGATATTTTTACCCTTGCCCTACTCAAATAAAAAAGAAATGGATCTTTGGGTTATATGAGGACTAAAATGAAGATAAAAAAAATGAAGGGCCAACTAACCATTTCCCCACATAAAACTAGAGTTCTGCCATTTTAAACAAAAAAATAAAAGGGATTTCTTGTTTCAAACAGAATAGTCATGATTTTCTGAACTCTAATCATTGTCCTAAAAATATCTTTCATGATAAACACTAATTAAACGGGTTCTTCATGATGAATATCAATTAAATAGGTTCTTCAAGGTCTAATATAACCCAAAACCGGCTGTGAAATAAACAAAAAAAAAAAAAAGGACAATGCTATGATTTATTGTTATTCTCTTCAGGGAGTAAAATGACTTAAATTAATTTTCTTTAAGTTATAGATCTATGGTTAATAAAATTGATGTAATTATGAGGATGCCCTTTTATTTTATGTTCAAAATGATAGAATTAGGGCTTTATGTGAAGTAAATGATTAGTTAGTCATTTATCATTTTTTTAATCTTCGTTTTGGTTCTCATATAACCCAAATAGTCATTTCTATTTCATTGAAGTGGGATGAAGGTAGGGATGAGCAAAATTTCAATTATATCCAAAATAATAGAATAATCGGAAATTTTTTTGATTTTCAGTTACCATATTTAGGTATGATTTCGGTTTGGTTTTTGGTTTGCTTAATTGAAATAATCAAATTTTTACTTTACTAGTATTTATATTTGAGATTTGGAAAGGATTACGTATGTGATGAATGTTTGTTATATATATGAATGTGTTGTTTGGATTTAAAATGAATTATAGATGTTTGTTATGTGATTAGAATGTGTGTTTAGATTGGAATATGTGATGGATACTTGAGATTTGTAATATGTATGCATAAAATTTGATTATTTTGATTGAAAGCCAAATAACCAAATATTTTTTTTGTTATTTCAGTTTTCTCTTATAATTTATTATATTTGGTTATTAGTACATAAAACCGAATAAATTCAATTATTTGATTTTAGTTAGAATCGGCAAAACTGATTGCGCACCTTTAGACGAAGGGGTAAAAAGTACCGATTTATAAATTTTGAGTGCTCAAAGTTTAAGAGGCAAAAGGTCTGAGCTGACAAAGTTTAGGGGATAAAAAAGTTTTAGGTCGATAATTTAATGACAAGCGCAACCAAGAGGTCCAAGAAGCGGTTAGAATGTGGAAATTACAAGATGAGGGGAAATTTTCGAAACGTGGATAAAGTAAAAGGCCTAAAGTAACGAAATAAAATCGGGTTTCGGGGCAGTCTCAGCTCAGGAGCTCCCATTTTCTCTTGCGATCGGGCTCGGACTCGAAGTGGGTGGTGCCAATGCCATAGCCACTAGCCAGAGCCCAGAGAGCCAGAGGCTTGGCTCTGGTGCCGGTCAAAGTCTTTCTTCTTAAAATTGTTTTCTTTCGAGCTCTGCCTTTTTTTCTCAGACGGAAGAAGATTCCTCCATTTTCACTTTCCTCCCCTCCAAACATTCCCTCCTTGACCAACAGCTTCATCGTTTTCCCAAGTTCGAACAAGGGATGGTTCCAGATCTCTCTGGGTAAGTTCCCTTCGTTTTCTTCGTCAATTTAATTGTTTCTGACCTACTTTTCGTTTTCCCTAATTAATTCCATTATTCTGCCTCAGCTTCCGCCTTCCCGCGATTCCTCTTCTTTCAGCTTTCCATCTTGTTTTCTCGTGATTCAGCATAACCCTAGGCGTTCAACGTTAGAAACTTTTGAGCTATAGCTTGTGATTCAGTGTTTTGACTTTCTCTTATTGGTCCTTTGCCAGTCTGATATATTTTACGTTGTAGTTTATGAGGTGGGCTCATATGTCGAACATAGCTCTAGTGTATTAGTGGGAGAAGGGATGGACCAGAGTTCAAATTTTCATTTTAGTGCTCTAAACGAAGATGTCTTATCGTTTGTTGCTGGCTTTTGCTAAAACTCTTGCAATCATTTTCTTTCCGTAGCTGTAATATCATTGCAGAGTTCGGGAAATGAATCTGTGCCCATCTCATTTCGCTTTTTTAAGATTGTAGTGTCCTTTCCTCAAGTTTCTAGGTTTTAATGGACCTCTATATTTGCTTCCACTCTGTAACGTTTGTACCATATTAAAGTATGGTCTTTGTTTCCGGAAGAGTTCGAGTTTCAAAATAAATTTCGATGACTTGTAATCCTGTTGTTTATCTCTTTCTTTCATTGATTTTCTTAGTTAATTTCCCGTTTGAGTTTTGAGTCTTGTTGTAAAGCTTTGCTTTTGTTCTGAAATATGATTTATGAGAACGTTGCTAGTTGCATTAGGTAATCTTACGTAGTTGGTATTGCAGTAAACCTAAGGTATAATTTTACTCTTCTCAATTAAGCATGTATTTAGTTTCCCTGAGGATGAGTGATGATGTTGCTTGGTAGAAAATCACTTGTTGAATTTTTTTGGTCTGGGATTTGTGTATGAAGCTCTCACAATTTTGGAAGATGAATGAAAGAAAATTATTTTTTTTCCTTTTTACTTTACCAGATCTTTGCTTTTGAAAATTATAACTTGCAAGAAAAGAAGTCATGTTGATCCAGTGAGAAAAGATTAACTTGTATTCCTGTATGGTCCCCCTCGTATTATCACCACATTTCTGATAAGAAAAGGAATAAAAGAGAAGGGCCTGGGTAATTAGTTAAAGTGTAGCATTATTAGGCTGGTTTCTGGGAGGTGCTGTGATGTGATTTTTTTTTTTTGTCAGCATGGTGCTATAATATGATGACTGCAGGATTTACATCCGGGGCTAACTAGGCATGGCTAAAAAAGAAAAGGGAATTCTCAAAATGGTAAATTGTGGTGATGACTGCAGTCGTTTAAGTTATGATGGATTTTCAGTAGAGAATGGATGACGTGAGGTCATGTGGCCCATTGAGACTTACAGAAGATGTAGTCACCATGTGCAAGTGTTAAAGTAATGCTCAAGGCTGCGATGCATATGTGTACATACTACATTATTAACAAATTTTTGGAAGTCCTTATTCATCTTTAATTTTATTTTATTTTAATTTTTTTTCTAGCATTTTGGTGATGCGAGACTAGATTAATAGTAATTAGTTAATTTGAAAATAGGGAGTTTGAGACGCACCAAACTACTCAAGGCATATTGCTAATAGTTATTCTCTAATATTCCGTTTGTGTAGCTTTCAGTTCTTCTTATCTGTAATTGCAAGCTATATGCCTTTACATGCCTTTAGTGAATCATATGCATTGGTTTAGGATATTAGCGTCTCTAATAAACCTTTATATGGACTTGTAGGTGAGTGAAAATTGAAAAATGTATCAGCCAAAGAATGTTTCTAGTCCAAGTTTAGTCCGCAACAACTCCTTACCTCATGGTCAGCACCTGGAGCTCAGCACAAGCCCCATGGAACCATTAAGTGGAGGAAACAGTGCCAACAATAATCTTGCATCGAAGCAAAGATTGCGTTGGACGCATGAACTCCATGAACGTTTTGTGGATGCTGTTGCCCAACTTGGAGGGCCAGATCGTGAGTATCCTCATAATTTGCCTGGTCATTTGCTCTCTCTGATTTTCTTCTGATTTTTTTTTATTCAGCTATAAAATATCTCCATGTCTTCATTCATTACATCCTGATATTCAGTAACAAAGTCTCTGGTTTCTCCATACTGTTGTAAGCCTTTATTCGTCTAGTGATATGGTTGATGGTGTTGGGAGTGTCAAATTTAGTAGACATGGATGAATATATGGTACTTCAGACATCTTTTGCTGATATATATGCCTGTCAGCTTGTGCCAGCTAGGTTATAGCTGTCAAATTTTGTAGAAGCCGAATATGTGGTACACTTCAGACATGTGTATTTATGTATAGGCATATAAGGGTGTTTTGTACTTGAAAAAAAATTCTTTATACTGTTTGCTCCTAACTGTTTCAAAAGTTGACTTTCTATCTTTAGTCAATGATTTAACATTCATCTCTGATTTGTATGGTGACTGCCACTGATGAATAGAGTGAAAATTGCTGGACCTTTTGTTTTCATGCATGGAAGTGCAAGGATTTGAAATTACATTATCTTGAACACTTTTCAACCCTTTGTTGGCTCTTTTTGTAGGGGCTACTCCAAAAGGTGTTCTTAGAGTTATGGGGGTGCAAGGTTTGACAATATATCATGTCAAGAGCCACTTACAGGTACACACTGTTTTCGCCGAGTTAAAACAATTTGTTTATCATGATTTCATTTTTCTTCGACTGATAGAGCGTTGAGGATTTTAGTTATGGGTATAGTTTTTCTTCCATTCCCTCATTAGAGGGTTGTGCTGGTGAGGGAATCCAGGAAGAGGTATTAAGACCTTGCTACTTGGTTCTTTGTACAGATTCATAATACCTGTATGGCTTTTAACAATAAACTGACATTCTGAATTCCTTGCTACTAACCCAATCTAATTTGGATTAGGGTGTGGTGTTTGGTGATGATGATGATGATCTTATGTATAAACATTTCTTCTTTTCTAGCTTCCTTTAACATGCCTTTGAATTATGTGCAGAAATATCGTTTGGCGAAATACCTTCCTGACTCTTCATCTGATGGTATGTACATCTGGTTCTAATTTGGTTTATTGTCACATGTATCATACTGTAATATTTTTCCTCATGAGAGTATTTTTTTAACAGGCAAAAAAACTGACAAGAAAGAAAGTGGAGACATGCTTTCAAATTTGGATGGCTCATCGTAAGTAAAACTATCTGTGTTTTTTAGTGTGTATGGATGTAAAATCAGATCTTTTGTCTTAGTATGTCGCTTGAATTTGATATAAGAAAATAGATGGTCAAGGCTGACATGTCTTGTCTTCTTGCAGTGGGATGCAAATTACTGAGGCACTTAAGTTGCAAATGGAGGTGCAAAAGCGGCTGCATGAGCAGTTGGAGGCATGTTATCTTGTTTACACTTGTCTTGTGATTTATTAGGATTAAGTTCGCAAGATTGGCTAGCCTAGTCATTTGCTGTTATTTTATTCCTTTCAGTGGATTTTTGGACCATAGCTGGTCCGCGTTTTTCCGTAAATGTTTTTTTTTTTTAAAGCCCAGCTTTGAAACCATTTTAAATACAACCCTGTGGAGGAAAACGTGCATCTTTGGTGTCCTTAACACTTTCTAATAACTTAAAACAGTTGAGCATAGTGAAATATCTTTTCTGATTTCTTCCTAAACTAGCAAATTTGTACCTTTTTTAAGTACTACAGGTCCAGAGACAGCTACAATTGCGGATAGAGGCTCAAGGGAAGTATTTAAAGAAGATAATTGAAGAGCAACAACGTCTGAGTGATGTTCTTGCTGAAGCCCCAGGCTCAGCTGCCTCAGGCGCAGCATCCGGGGATAATGGTCCAGAATCAGATAAGAAAACTGACCCTCCAACTCCTGCACCCACTTCAGAAGGTCCCCTTCAGGATAAGGCCAGGAAGGAGCTTTGCCATGCAAAGAGCCTCTCAGTTGACAAGTCTTTCTCTTCTCACCACGAGCCACTGACTCCAGATTCTGGGTGTGATGGTGTCTCACCTACTAGCAGCCCTAGAGCAGGAGAGAGGTCAATGAAGAAGCAAAGGATTGGCATGGGTGCGGCATTTACCAACCCAGAGACTGTGTTACCACATCAGATACTAGAGTCTAGCATAAGCTCATTCCAGGAATCGCACCCTGCTTTCATGACCAGAGAGCGTTACAATCCTTCTGACCTTCCCGCTGGGAATCAAGATCAACTAGAGAAGGTTTCAAGAAATGATCTGTAATTCTACGAGCTGTGGCATTATATATCCTGCTTTTTTTTTGTTTCATTTGTGCTATTTAATGTGTTTCTGCAGATGTCTAATTGGAAGAGAAAATGATGTTAGTGACAGATGTCGGAGATACTTAGGTTGAAGTAAAGCTGTTTAGTTATACCGGTCCAAGTCCGATCCTACTTTACCCAAGTCTAGCTAGGAAATAATCTGAATGGGAAAGTTGATTGTCAAAGATGCTGCCTACTGTCACATGTCGTAACCCTTCCCTAAACTAGTCGATGCTGGTTACGGCCTGGCTCCTCTGGCTTCTCTGTTTTTGTATTTTTTAAAGGGGTGCCCACGACGCGCTGTACATACTGGCTGGAAAACCACACCACTACGATGTTGCAAAACAGAGTTGGGAACAAAAATCTTAATTGCAGTTCCTAGCACGTCAAGTTGATTAGCCAAGGACGTGCGACCGCAGCTCCTCGGGCGTCAAGTCGATCTCCATACGTTAATGAACTAATGAAGGCATGAAACGCAAACCTTTTCAGCAGTATTTACTATTTTGATGGTTCAACCTTCGGATATTGATGGTAACATCTTGACCTCAAGTAGATGGAGATGGCCACCTTAAACCTTCGAGGAGACGGCCTGACAAACACTAATGTATAATTTATAAATAAATGACTGGCTTGTTATTGTACATAATCGCCATCACAGAAATTAATAACCGCAAATGTTACTCGAAGTCTCGAACAATGAGAATACAGGAAAGCTCACATACCATCAAGCATCAGCGTCTAAAGGCATTTCCTTCATCTGCATACTTCCCTTGAGAGTAATGACTGCGGCGACGTACACTTTCTTCTATAGTTGAACTACCACCCTTCTCGGCACCATATACACTTCTGTGCGCAGCATCCAAGAAATTTCTGCCACCAGAATTACTGGATTGTGCAGCTTCGCGTGCATCCTTCTCATCAGCCTTCTTCAACCGGCTCCACCTTTGCTCTTCGTGCAGGTCAGCATCTTCTTGCATTTCACGCAGCCTTGCAGCTCGCTCCTCTTCAGACAGCTTTGGTGCTGGTCCCCTGTGTCTGTGCTGCGATGATACTTGTTGTCTCACCATCATAGATGATTCCCCCACCCTTCTATGTTCACCTTTGTTTTCGACCACAGCCAAAGAAACTTGACCTTCAGGAGAACGCCTTCTGCCCTTTGACCTCATATCGCCTTCAGGAGAATGTCTTCTATGCTTAGACTTGTAATCATCTCTGAAAGCATTGGTACCACCATTCTGATATTCCTTCTCTCGTCGTTTCCTCCTCCAACTGTCTCTTTGACAGGACTCATCATCAGAATCTGGCCTTGACCTATGGTCACGCCTCTCATAATCTACACCCTTATGGTCCTTGTTTTTTCTATCAGCCCTACTGATATCATCTTCAGGTCTTGACCTATGGTTCCGCCTCTCGTAATCTAAACCCTTATGATCCTCATTTTTTCTATCATCCCTACCAATATCATGTTCAGAATCAGATTGTTCATGGTTCTGCGGCTTTGAATCATCATGCAGGTGCTTCTTGAGGCGCCCCTTGTCCCTCTTCTCGTTCTTGTCACGAGATTTGGCCTTCTCCTTTTGCTTCTTCCCTTCCACCTGTTAAGAACACACATAGTAATGGTAAGTAATGGCCATTAAACTTAAAACAGAACAATAAGCAGCACTCTTTTCAAATGCATGTAACGAAGGGAATCAGCAAGCTGTAGAAATTTCTAAACTTTATCCTTGAAAATAAAGCAGCAACTAAGAGATAAATATTCGGTAATCAACTAAGAGCAACATCGCTACTGAGGAAGAAATAAGGGTAATACCGATTTCCGAATGAGAGACATCTGGACTGGATTGTTGCGGACGCGAGCAAGAGCTTCTTGCTCGCGCTGGCGAATCAGAAGCAGGGGATCGGAGTGGAGCTTGCGCCAAGCGTCATTGGCGGAGTGAGGCTTGTCCTCGAAAAGAGCACCGGGGGCGGAGGACGATGCATCGCCGGTGGTCTTGGGCTTGGACAACGGGAGGGCTTCTTCCAAAGCCTTAAATCCTGCGCCTCCACCTCCACCAGCATCAGAAGACCCCTTCCCGACGGCAAGTCCCGAATCGTAGAGAAAGTCCAACCTCTCTTGCCTCCTGCAGATTCAGAGACACATGATACAAGTGAAACCCTAACCCTAAGCAAGCAAACCTAGCCAAATAATTGAAGAGAAAGGCGGAATTTCACGTACGGGACAAGACCGGCCTGCTCCTGGAGAAGACGGAACTCAGATCGCTCTCTCTCCTCCTGGATCTGTTTGCGGAGCTCTTCCAATTTCTTCTGCTCCGCTTCATGCTTCTGCTCAGCTTTCCAGACGTTCTCAACGTTCCTCAAGCTCCCCGTGTGCCATCCCTTCTTGTTCAGGAACTTCAGCGCCATAGCTCTTCAAATTTCCGAAGTTTGATTTGACCTAATTCGAATAGAACCCCTCGCCTTATGCTCTATTTCTCGTCGCTTTCGTGCTCTCGCCGGAGGCGGCGTCGATTCAAGTTCCAAAACCAAATCAAACCCGAAGTTCCCCTTCTAAACGGAATGGGGGGTGAGATGGGCTTAAATTTGATCACAGAGGACTCGATCGCTTTAGAATTTAGAAATATCAACGGAGGAACTTATTTGTGATTAGGGATGGCAGTTAAGTGGGTCGGGTCAGGTTTAAGTCAGGTCATTCAGGTTCGGGTCTAGTTGGGTTAGCATGAATTCGGGTCCAGATCGGGTTCAGGTCAGGTCATTTTGGGTTCGGGTTGATTTCGAGTTCGGGTTGGGTTGAGTCGGGTTTGTTTGGATTCAGGTTCACTTCAGGTCGGGTCAATTTTAGTCTCAGGTAACTTCAGACCAACTTTTGGGTCAAATTCGAGTCAACCTTTGTGTTCACGTGGGTTATTAGTGTGAAGTCAAAACGATTGAATTTATTCAATTTTTTTTAAATTTAAATCAAATAATTTAATTTTTTGTGTGATTTAATTTAAATTAAATTCTCATTTTTTAGTCTATTTAATTAAAATATTCATAAAAATCTTCTTCATTATAGTTTAGTACATATTTAAGTAATTTAACATTATTAGTAATATTTGATTGTTTTTCTAAACCCATACCCTTTAATTATCATTGTATAGATTATTCAGATCTTCACTTAGCTATCACTCAGACATACACAATGATAAATTTTTTATGCTTATGTTTCAATGAATTCTCTTTAAAATTACAATGAAATGCAAATCAAGTTCATTATCAGTAACTAAATTGTACAATTTAAAAAAATTTGGGTGAAAGTGCAAAGATTTCAAAAATTTTAGGATCGATGTTGTAATTATTATGGGTGAATAAAATAAATTTTTTTAAAATTTAGGTATTTTATTGCACTATACTTAAAAGTATAAGGATGAATGTTGTAATTTTAATAATTACCTATTATGATCATTAAACTTTCTAAATATAAAAATTACTTCTGTTGGAAAAATTCAAATATGGGATTCACTAAATATGGATGTTTCTTCCCCAAATAAGATACTTACAATATATAGAAGTCCTAAAAAAAATAGAAGTTATTAAATATGGAAATCCTTTCTCAAAATATGAAAATTATTAAACATGAATATCTTAAAAAAAGAAATGAAACTACTAAATATGAAAGTCTCATCTCCAAATATGAGACTTACTAAATATGGAAGTACCAAAAATTGGAAGTTACTAATAATGGAAGTCACATTTCCTAAATATAAGACATACTGAATATGAAAGTCTCAAAAAATGGAAATTACTAAACATGGAAACCTCCATATTTAGGACTGAGTTAATATGGAAAATAATGAAAGAGGAAAGTTAAGATTTAGGGTGAGGGTTAAAATCGAGTATTGTTGGGTTTAGTTATCGGGTCATCTCGGGTTCAGGTCAAGTCAGTCTCGGGTTTGGGTCATTTCAGGTTCGGGTATTTCGGGTTTGGGTCATTTGGGTTCGGGTTTCCCTTTAATCGGGTTCGGGTTCAGGTTGGGTTAGGCACAGTCAGGTTCAGGTTGTTGACTTTTTTAATCAAATCGAATCAGATCGGGTCTAATTTTGTCATTCCTATTTGTGATATACCACCAGACAGCCAGGGTGCAAATGTCGTGGACTGTTAATAGACGGTGAATGTGACCCGTTTTCCCCGACTGAATTTTTACTTCGCTCTTACAAATTCCATTTAGCAAATACCATGGATATCATAGACATATGTCTAATTAGACATAGTATTGAGATTACAATTTTACCCATTACCCTAACCGTTTCTCTCTCTCTCCTACCGCCGCTCCGCAGATTGTTTCTCTTTCTCCCCCTCTCATCGCCTCAGCCACCAACCGCCGCTCTGAACTTTGATCTCCTTCGCGCATCGATCTCTGTCGCACACCGATCTCCATTGCACACTGATTTCCGTCGAGCACCAGCATCTTTCTCTTCCCCTCTCATTGCCGCAGCAACCGACCGCTGCTCCGAACTCTGATCTCCTTCGCGCGTCGATCTCTGTCGCGCACCGATCTCCGTTGTACACTGATTTTCGTCGAGCACCAGCATCCTAGCCGAGATGACGACGCCGTAGTATTGCCGGAAATCTAACGTGATGACAAGCCGACGGGATAATTAACCGACGCGATGACACAATGCCAGAGATCTGATGATGATGTTCGACGAAGGCAGTCCAGGAGCGGCGGCAGCTACAGATCTAAAAGGGGCAGCTGTGGATTGCTTTAGACATTTTGTCACTTTTCTTTAGACACTTTTACACATTCATTCAGACACTTTTTTATTGTTTCAATTAGTTATTTTTTAAGAGAGTAAATTGTTTGCGTATTGGTCAGACACTTCTAAATATTTATTTAGACACTTTTACACATTCATTCAGACACTTTTTGATTGTTTCAGTTAGTTATTTTTTAAGAGAGTAAATTATCTACGTATTCGTCAGACACTTCTAAATATTTCTTTAGACACTTTTACACATTCATTCAGACACTTTTTTATTGTTTCAATTAGTTATTTTTTAAGAGAGTAAATTATCTACGTATTCATCAGACACTTCTAAATATTTCTTTAGACACTTTTCGGTATCCATTCAGACACTTTTATATTACTTTGTAGACACTTCCACATACTATATTAGACACACACTTCTAAATATTTCTTTAGACACTTTTCGGTATCCATTCAGACACTTTTATATTACTTTGTAGACACTTTCACATACTATATTAGACACATTTACATTTTATTGCAAACATTTTTGTTGTTCAGAAGCAACAAAGATGCGACTTGGAGGCAACGATCGGAAGCAAGATCTGGAGGTGATGACAAGATCCGACGAGAGATGCTGAGATCCGGCGAGTAATGGCGAGATCCGACGGAGACGACGAGAGATCTCGACGAGTGATGACGAGATCCAGTGAGAGACGACTATCCGGCGAGTGATGACGAGAGACGATGAGAGATCTCGGCAAGTGACGACGAGATCCAGTGAGAGACGACGAGGTCTGGCGGCTGGCGACGAGATTCGGCAAGAGATCTTGGCGAGTGATGACAAGATCTGACGAGAGATGACGAGATCCGGCGAGTTGCGACGAAATCCGACGACAGCCGGAGGCGAACAGCTGTGAGATCTGGATGCGGATGATGACTACAATATTTGGAGGCGGTGACGGTTCATCGGAGGAGGTGGCAGCGACGGTGGCGGCGACGGCAACGGCAGAAGTGGTGACAGAGGCAGATTTCAAGGTTGAGAGTGACTTTTGGTCTAGGGGTAGATTAGTCAATTTATTTACTGGATTATAGGCTATTTATAAGAAATTAGGACTAGATTAGTATGTCTAATTAGACATATGTCTACAATATAATAACTATTTAGCAAAGGTTTTCAGAAAGTTATGGAAACTAGCTTTCACTTTTTCTACAGCAAAATTTTGCATTAGTTGAAGCACTATGGTATAAGATTAATCATCTTCATTTCATTTGGAGTTTAATTGAACAGTTTTAGGTCAAAATCAACCATCAGAAGATTAATTGACAATTTCTTTTCTGTTAGAAGCAACAATTATGGCATTATTATGATGTGTTGCCATCACACATATCAACTCTGCTTTGTTCAGTTTCTCACGAAAGATTGAACTTAGTGGCAAAATGACTAATATTTGATGCTTCATAATCCTGGTGCTGGTAGGAAGTAATTACTACAATATTTTAAGCTGGCAGCATAAACTTTATCAATATATAGTTTTGGAATATGGAATAACACAATTTTTTAACTGACAGACGGCCACATTAGATTTCCCGTACATGTAACACGCTAGCTTCACAACTTTCCATAAACAAGCATCTCTTATTAACATAGACTATCTATTTCATAGTCAAAACTGAAAAATTTCCTGCTATAGAAAGAATAAACTGAAGTTCTATAAAACAAGGGGGAAAAAGCAAGAATCCGGTTGAAGTTTTTCAGGCCAAAGCTGCTTGACTATGGTATATTTCTGTCTTGGTATTCCGAAAACAAAACACGGAAGAATCCATGTCCAGCCACGCCCCAAAACGAACAGCTAAGATGTTGAAGATATATCATACGGTATTTACTTTCCTGTCAACTTTTCTTTATCCGTCTTGTTTCACTCTTAGTAGTAATTCACCGGGATGTCACCGATGTAGTTGAATAAATTGACCTCTTAAGCTGCACTCTTCCACCTGAATAATGCACAGCAATACTCATCAAGTCAACATTTTCTCTCGCTCGATAGTTCTTGCAGAAAAAACGAGCACATTGCCCACAAAATCAGATATCCCAGGACTGAGTTTCAGCTTAACCAAACCTGTGATGCATATGACTTTGACAACAGATCTCCACACTCTTCAATTAGAGCACTTTCTCGACCCATCACTTTCGCTACATCTGAAACCAAGCTTTCTATTTCTTGAGCCTGCATTTGAAACAAACCTTTCTGTATTAGGAACCTTAAATGATGGAGATGCGCCAAGTTGTTTTCTGCACCGAATACGTTTGCTATTGCATATAAGAATGTGAGAGAAGCCTTATTGTGGGAATTGGTCTTGGCAATATAGTTGTTACTTCCTGTACCTTTGGCATATAGTTTTCGATGAGGCAGAGTATCATTTCCATCACCTTAACTGCTGACTTCATTGCCTCCCCTACTTCCATTACATCAACCTGTAAAGCATACATGTTAGATTGACCAAACCATCAGCGTAAATCAAAGCTAACATCCAAGACCATGCGGAAAGCTTAATTAGTCAGCAAATCATCAGCATAAGTTGAGGTGTCAAGCACGTAAACTAAAAAGCAACATGGAAATATGTATGTACCCTAACATTCCCACTGATAGGCACTCGAAGTGAGGCATTCAACAAGGCTTGAGTTGCTTCTGAAACAGAACTTAAATAGTTCTCTTGAAGGGCTGACCAATCATCCAGATATGGCATCTAAAAAACAGGTCAAGTTATATGTAAGTCGGGGCATAAATCTTTGAGCGTTTCACTGCAGTGTCAGATCTTGTAACAACAGATGTTTCTCAAGTAGTGAAGTTATCCATCAGTCGCAAAAGAAACACATTTTAGCTATGTGTTTTGGATTTGCACTTAAGAACCATTAACATGTTTAAAAGATGTTCACTGAAAGCATTTCCTAGCTAACTGAGAAAATAGTTTTAAACGTTTCTTTCATTATAATGTATCATATGATTAAACTAGCTAGCCATCGCCATTACAATTGTTCTAATTTCAATGATTTTTTGTGGAATTAGAAGCTATAACAGGGATCGGAGAGCGCAGTGACATATCCTGGCAACAAGGCTTATTTTTCCTCAGCCCACAAATGTGAAATGCATGTTTCCTCGGCAAGTTCTTCACTTTCTTAAGTTTCATGAGATACTAGGGAGTTACTTGAGCAACCAAACCAAGAAAATGCATAAAGACGACCTTACTTGAGCTTCCAGAACTGCTGATAAGGTTTTCATTCTTCGCAGAAGAGCGAGTTCCATCCGTTTTCTTTTCACCGAATCATAAAAATCTGATAGCTTTAAGATGAGAGAATAAAGGTTCTTCTGTGGAGATGAAATTTGAGAACATGTTAGCTACAGTAATCTGAGAAAGCTATGTATAAAAACGCAGGAAACCACTGAACAAACATTTTCTCTTAGATTGTTCCTAGCATGACCTTTAAATTACAACGGTTAGTGAATAATCGGCAGTAGATACTAGATAGAGGTTCTTGGTCAGGCACATAGAGCAGATACAGTTTAAAGTTCCCTTGGCAGATGCCCAGAGAGAACTGAAGCTGAAGCGTTTGTAAGCCGGAAGAATGTGCAGATTTCCTGCTGTATATGTGGCGGATTGTTCCAAACTAAGGACTCAAAGAACTGTGTCAATTACTTGCACCATCAGAGAGGGTAATTTAAAAAAGAAAAATAGATCATCCCTAATACCTCAATGTTTGAACAAAATCTGATCGGACGATGCATGAGGAGGACGCATTTACAGAGGCAGGAATACATGATTAGAAGTTGGAATTCGTAAAAGTACCCTACGGGTACATTACCTGGACTTCGTGTCCTCCATTATCACTAAACCTAAAGCTAAATGAAAGAACCAAAGTATTTTTTGCAATTAACTGATGATAAACTGATCTGATTCCATTTCTAAGTCATACAGCAGAGCACTTGTAATGCCTTACCTCGGTCTCTCTTTTCTGGGATTGCATGGAGTTGTGTGCCTTCGCATTGGCAAATCTCCACTGCAAATGATGATTGTAAACCAATTTAAGCACATGAACATCTTCTTGATGATTCGAAACTTTCTTCGGCTTCTTCGCATCGGCCGCGGGCTTGGGTACGGGCGGCAGAGGAACCGCTGAAGTCTTAGAAGACGCGATTCCTTTAATTGAATTGGTTAAATTGGGTGACGGAGTGACTGGTATATTCCTTTCAACGAGCAGTCGAGAGGGAAAGAGATCGGGAAGTGAGCGACTGGTACAGTTATCGTCAGCTGATGAAGAAGATTCTTGAGGCGGCGGCCTATTGGACAAGGACTGTAGAAGCTTGGCGGCGGCGGAGGGTGTGGCGGCGTTGAATCTGGCTCTCGAATTGGATGGACCATTTGCCAGAACCGTATTATGCTTGAGGGGACTGCTTCTACCGACCCCGAGCTTGTCGCTGTGAGTTCTCCGAAGCTTAAATGGCGATTCCAGGCTCCGGACGGTCTCCGACGCTTTGTTTTCGTCCGACTCCGAATCGAGGTGGCGCCTCTGCCGATGTACGGAGACAGAACGCTGGGCAGGAGTGGGGACGGGAGTCATGAACCGAGAGCTAACCTCCCTTACCCTCGGTCGCCGTTGGGGAGGCGGTGCTACCGCCGGCGCCGGCGTGGAGCCTTCTCCAACCATCAATTATGAAGTCCGCGAGATAATTCGACGACCGGTTTTCTGATGATGTTGGGGTTTTTTCAATCGGATCAGATCTCTGGTCCCTTGCCATACTTTTGTAAGTAATTAGTTTCATCAGCGGCGAGAAAACTAGCCGTTGGAGAGCAACGTTCATCTACTTTTTGAAACAGCGTCCGTTTGCTGCCCGCCTCCAAAATTAAAAAAAAAAAAAAACCTAGAGGAAACGCTGCGAAAAAGGGGATAATCTATTCTGTGACTTGCTTCGGGCCGCTTGTGCCTTCTCGTTATTACAAGGCCTAAATCTATATTTAGCCCCTAAACATCAATGACTCGTACACAAAACCCCTTTAACTTTGAGTCGGTTGAACTCACCCCTTAAATTTTGCAAAGTAGGACACATGACTCCTCCATCTAACAGAATCGCCAACTTCCGTCATGGTCAGTGACCTAGCTGAAATGAACTCATAAAATTGGTCAAGATTAAACATTTCCAAACTAATGAAGACACAAATAGGAATTAGGCAATTGAACAATATATTCGGCCAGCGTCCATTAGGATGTTCAAGAAGTTG
Source organism: Aquilaria yunnanensis (assembly GCA_039654915.1). NCBI lineage: Eukaryota > Viridiplantae > Streptophyta > Magnoliopsida > Malvales > Thymelaeaceae > Aquilaria > Aquilaria yunnanensis. The sequence continues at coordinate 39,729,858 of CM077600.1, read as the reverse complement.
GCCGTGTGCGGTAGCAGCTTCGATGACTTCATGATCTCATCAAGCATCTCCTTCTTCTTAGACCTGATCGTCAGGTTAGCAAAGAAATCAAGCGCTGCTAGGTCAGAGAAAACCTTGTTGACCTTCTCGATGTTGGCACTGGTGGAGTCGAGCATGTTGTTCTCTTTGCCACATTGACGAAAGCACTTGCATAGTTGGATGCTGGGGTGCCCAACATCCTAATGCAACCGTTGTGTTTGGCATAGGAGGGGAGTTTTAGAAAAGGGGAAAGAGGTGAAGAAAGATATGGCTCTAGGAATTCTTGGAGCATATGAGAGAGATCTCAGAGAGAGCCGGAGAGTCACCATTGTCACTCACTAGTAGAGCTCTCTGGTTCTTTGGATTGGAGATGTGAATTGAGGGATTTGAAATAAAATGAAACTTTGTTTTTTACTGTTAGCTTCACCACTGAGTTTTAGCCCAATTAAAGTTCTTGTGGAAGAGATGATTTAGTGTTTAATTCCTAATTATGTCTTTATTAGTTTAGAAATTTTTAATCTTGATTAATTTTATCAGTTTGTTTCAACTAGGTCATTGATAATAATGGAAGTTGGTCATTTCGTTAGATGGAGGGGGTATGTCATATGTGTTCCATTTTGCAAAGTTCAAGGGGTGAGTGCAACCAAATCAAAGTTAAAAGGGTTTAGGCGTTATTACAAATACCTCCGCCATATGCTACTTCCATGTACTCTTCTCATTATGTGCCGAAACATGCAACCGTTTTAGAGATAAGGACAAAATTGTTATTTGAGGAAAGTGTATTTTTGGCATTTTGTACCGAAAATTCTCAGTTGACTATGATACCATGAGACAACATGGTAAAAAAATTATTAGGATTTGGGGTGAGAATTTTGTTAGTTTAGATTGAAACCAATCCAAATACAATAATTTGATCAGTTTTTGGTTTTTATAAAATATATTCAAATTATCCAAATTATATATTGAAACTGAACCAAATAGTCCAATTTACATTTCAATTAATTTGATTCGGTTAATTCAATTTCTCATTATAAGATCTAGGCACATAGTAAATGAAAAAATAAAATAAATATTAAAAATATTACCTCTCATACTTAAAATTAAAAAAGGACAAACAACATATAGTCTAAAATTAATAGGATATATATATATATATATATAATGGTGAAATATTCATTACCATTTGATCTATTATGTTTATTCAATTTCAAGTGTATGATTTAAAAACTAATCTGATATCCGAATATGAAATTTGATTTTTCTCTAAACCAACCAAAGTAATCAAACTATTTTATCTGAATGTGATTAGCTTATTCGATTTTTTTCAGTTTTATCCAAATAATGCCTACCTTTGATTAGGGTAAACAATAACCTTTTGGCTAATTGGTATGATATCCACTATTTTTTTGTGACTAGTCAGGGTTCAAATTTTGACTTGTGTAAAAGATTTCCTCTCTGCCACTAAAGCATGGGCTTAAGTAGGGTGGGGTGAAGTAGGGTATAAGGTAGAACTTATTAATAGGTTTCTCTTGTTACCCTCTCTAATAATGTAATTTTGGGTACGAAAAAAAATTTTATTAGGGTAATTTACCATTGTCCTTGAACTTAGTTCGATATTAAAGTGCCTCCTAAGATTCGAAAATATACACTTTCGTCTCAGCCACCATAGCAAAGTGACAAAGAAAGTAGGAGGTTAGTAGTTAACTCTTACCTCCATCACTTCCCCATACAATATTGTTCAAAGCTGATGAAAAAGAAAATATAAACTTTCTCCCCTACTTTTTTTACATAGTTTGAAAAAGATTAAAATCCTAGTTTAAATAATACAGCCACCATCCTCCAGTTCTTTCAATCTATCTGATATTTTTTTTAGAGTCAATAAATATTTCATATTATTAATTCTTCCTTCATGAAATGCTAAAAGAAAATATTTTTTAAACATTAAATAACTAGAAAAACTGAAATTGCTGCTCCAAATGATTTCCATATGATATAAATTTGAATTTCAAAAGTTTTTTTTTTCAAAGAGTATTATAAAAACAGGGGAAAATGTATATTTCCAAGCCCTGAAGAATGACCGACTATAATATCAATCAATGTTCAGGGAGGTGAACGTAAATAACCCTATATAATATAACGAACTCTATCCGAGTATAAAACGACCGTAAATATTTCAATACGTTTGCGAAGAAAAGACCCGGATATCCGCCTGCGCAAGGAAGAGATCCTAAAAAATTGCATTACTGAACCGGAAACAGAAAAAGGAAACGAAAACGCATTGCAATGATCTCTCTTTAGCACGGGAATTGGCAATCGGGACGTCCGTTAAATTGAACTTCACATGCAGTGCTCTACAAGTAATCGAATCCTGATTAGTATATCAGCGGTTCCAGGTCAATCTGCTCCTGAACTGGCTATATGAACATGAATCACTTCCAAGTATACAATGCCTCTAATTCTTGCTGTATTCTATCGACTCTATCTGAGCATGGATGAAGCCTATTAACTAACAACAATACATGCAGACTCCCTGCTCACTGTGTGCACCTGCAGAGCATTGCCCAGACTTGTTGGTTCAGTTATCAACAGTATCAGTTCCATGACCGTGTTGTGTAACCCTCGTTGGAATCTGGACGCACGTTAGCCATGGCCGTGTAAGTGTCTCCCACTGCTGGACATAGGTTCATCTCGAGGCACTGAATGATTTCATTCATGTCCATGAGAGAGTGATATAACCCAGAAAACAGTAACAGAAACAAAGAAAAGCAACTATATGGTCATAAGAACAGAGCATATATGTGATGAGCTTGACAAAGAAACGTTACAGCATCAGCATGGTAACTTCTGCCGGGAGATAAGCTCTAGATTCCTTTTACTAATTGTTTTAGCCGAAGAGTTGACTTCTACAGCAATGATCATGAACGCAATTACAAGCTGGAGAGTGTTATCTTACCCAGGGCATCTGTCTCTTCTTCATCTCCATTGTGGCTCGTAAAGAATGGGGTAAGAAAATTTCTGTCCAATGCTGTGAAGGATGCTGCGCTGCAAAGAGGAAAAATGTATGACATAGGAGAAACAGATCTGATGCATAATAGAAAAATATCGCAGGTTTATCATCTAAATGAAAGCTCAATTTCACAAATTACCTCTTATGGAACTCTTTCAGTTTCATCTTTATCCTGTTCCCTGATGATGAGTCATTGTCATCGTACGTAGAAGCAGCAACATATCTGTTGGTCCCTTCAAAATTCTAAGGGAAAGATGAATAGGAATCAGGATCACTAGATTCACTCTCTTTGATTTGCACAATTGCAAACAGAACAAATATAAAGCCTTAGGCATGGTTCTGCTAGTATCAATTCAGCTTTTAAAATTAATGAGTACAGGGTTTTCAAGGTCTTGTTATGATTTAGTAGACAAATCCCACGCCATCTTATTTTTAATATATTAACCCTACAGGAAAAAAAAAAATCATACTCTCACCGTCCCATATTCTTTGCACCATTCACTTTTCAGCAATTAATCTATGCTTTTTTATTTTCAACATTTTAGTATATAAATGAAGAACTTTCATATAAGAACGATAAATTAAGACATATAGTTTCTAAATATATATTTTTAAAATTTTTTCTAACAAATACTAATATAAATAAATTCAAGTTAAACGGTGTAAAGAATATGGGACGGATGTAGTATATAGAAGTCACACTCAAACTCAGCATCAATAGAGGTCATAATGCCACAGCTGCACAAAAATCTATTGTTCCTGTTCGGAAATTAATCATAGTTCTAAATGATAAGCCTACCTGATGCCCTCTTACAGTAAAACCTTCAAGCATTTTTGGTCTTAACAGCATCAAAGTGAAGATAACACCAACCTTAAGCAATAGAGGTCCTTGATTTACCATCTTTATTCCCCCCCAAAACTCTCAGTAAGTGTACTATCCCATTAATAGTATCAAAATCCTCTTCATCACTAAACAAAATCATTTATGCTCAGTTTATATGCTGTAGTTTTGTTTCATGGATTTTCCCTGAATCAGCCTCCCAGCAAATGGGTTGTACTAGACCAAAAGTTCAATGGGAGATGTCATAGGTGTGACAAATACCATCTTTTGTAAATGACATGAGACAGCTTAGGACTAGATTACGCAATTTCAGATGCTGTACTTGGCATGATCGAATATACTCTCGGTGCCCTTTGTTGAAGGGAGTCATGTGCAAGTGTCAGACTGTTAAGGACAATATGCCCAAAGTACTTATAGGTGGTGGACGACTCTGGGTTTAGGTCTTAACAACAAGCTTTTGGGTTGAAGTGAGATCCTAAACCTGTTCAACAGAGTTGTTAGTCAGAGCTATCAGTAACTTAAAACATGACCCAGATGTGAGGACGAAAGCATATCAAACTTGGCTTTCTCTGCGTATGATTTGAGTTCATCTTGAGAAATAAGTCTAACAAATAGAGCTTCCAATGCCTAGCCTTGGTTTCCATGTCTTGCTTCAATTCTTCCTTTTCAGATATCATGAAGTTACAAAAGCCCAACAAATGGTTGCAGTCAGAGGGGGTAAGGGGGGAAGAATTGAAAGAAATGACCCGTTTTCCAACCACATTCAAGGCTTCTTTCTTAATTGGGATCCAAGTATCAAGTCAAGCCCAATTAACCAAGTGCTTTGATTTAGGGATTTCCTATCACCATACATTGTGATTGGGCTCTATCCTGGTACCCAATTTGTTTTTTATTTTGATGATTTGACATAAAGTATCTTCTACACATATGTAAGCAAAAGACATAAAGCCTCTGATCAAGTCAAGATAAATAAGAATATAGAAATAGCAAATATCGGGTTATACACCACTCACTTTGCTCATTAACATAGGGCCACATTTTAGTAGTTCAGCGCAAATATTGAAAACTGAGTTCCATCATCATTATAAATTTGCTCTGCTTTAACCTCTTAGAGATTTTTCTTACTGTACACTGAACCAATTCGAAATCTCAAGATTTTCATTCTAACCAAACGTACTGTTCCAAGGAGCAACTCTGAGTCGCAATTTGTTATTTGAGGGTAGTTCAAACACATGAACAAGCTAACAAGAACTACTGGGCTGAAAAATATTAGTACTATTCAAAATAGATGGACAATTATTCCTGCTAGCCTGAACTTACATCATTTAAGTGGCCGTCATGGCTTTCTCCTACGACTTTCAGAGCTTCTAGCATCGGACCAGTCGAACCCCCAATCAACAGAACCTAAAAACAGAAATATGTTATGAATCAACAGTAAAATTAAGTCCAAAATGGGAAATATTTATATTCATGTCAGTAGCCATAAGAAAAAGTAGTCATGTTCATCACACACACCCACACAAAACAGAAGAGAACAGAGCTGATTAAAGGACCTGGACCAAAGTCACACTTTTACCTAGAAGCTTATGTTCTGAAAACCCAAGAACCACCAAATACATCCAGACTCTTGCATGCGGTTGAAATAATTGCAGGAAATGTCAATCTAATCTCTTCTCCAGAATGAGGAAAAAAGGCGTCAAACATACAACTCGTTTCCTCACAAGAGAATAATCTTAACCTTCAAAATGGAAATCCCCTGAACTTACACTTCAATGCTTCTTGAGACATCCAAGAAACACTAGTCATTGCATGACATACTCACTATTCAATAAGCCAAAAATCAGACCCTTAACTCTACCCTGAAGAAAGTTAGCACAACCAAAGACCTGCATAATTACATTTAACTTTATAAGGTACTAATTTACTGAAGATTTCAGGAGTGCATGCACACAGGCCAGAAAATATCATACACATCTAAGGTCATGATATGTTTCTAGGACAACTGTATGCAACGCTTTTCTAAAAGAGAGTTCCATTTTTGGATATATAAAATTCGGACAAAAAAGTACTGCTCTATGCATACCGTTAAAACTACTATTGCTGTGGTTGCAGTGAATATTGTCTGACCATGTCCTTCAGGAAGATCATGGATTGATTGCATAGCAAGCGCAAAAGCCATCGCACCTCGAAGGCCTACTCAATAACATGGTTTTGTTATATAACAATAAGGGGAATATAGCAGAATACCAATTAGCACACCATTTGCATTCTCCTTACCACTGTACCAAAGTGCTTTTTGATGCTTTGAGGGTATCTGCCTATGGGGCGGGCGAAACATATTTACCAGATATGCACAAGAAAAGACATTGAAAGCCCTGAAACATTATAATTCAGGAACTTATGAATAAATTTTAACAGGTTTATCAAAAGAAATCAACAATCAACAATATTCAAGAGCAACATCATAGGACCACAGGCCTTTGGCTTTGGGCCACCTAATCATCATCTAAACAAACATAGAGCAAACATACCTGGCAACTCCAATGAATGTCTAAAACAATTTATAGTTGAGGAATAGCAATGACTTTCTGACAAAGCAGATATAAGATATTTCTCATTATAGAAATAAAAATTATATAATCACTGTAAACAAGAGGATACAATAGAGAAAAAGATAAACCCAACATGCGACCAGCTGTGCTGCTCCATAGCAATGTCAAAACCCATGTATATGAAACTGCCAATTTGAAACAAAAATAAGTCAACAGTTTATGAAAATTACAGTTGAACTTACCAATAAAAACTATCTATCAATATTAATCTCCAGATTTCAGAAAGCACATCATCTTACTCGATGTCCTTTTTTGTTCAATGTCAGTCCTAAACTACTTGGTCATCAACTATAAAGGATGTCCATGAAAGACCATAGAATCCTCATACTTTTGCTTTGATTAGTGCCAGTACAAGTTAACCAAGATAACAATTATAGAGACAATGATGATGATGAAGTGCTTGGTACTGTTCTGGTTGTCCTTAAATGCACAAAGTTCAAGAAATTTTTTTCTTTATTTTTAAAGCCACTATATGAGGGTAAATTGGATGAGCAATTACCCGTCATACTAAGTTCAGTTTTTTTTTTTTTTTTTGGGAACAACTCAAAAAGAAAACAAGTCGGATTAAATGGGATAGATAGAGTGTATTCAACAAATGAAACAGCCCCATTCCTTAGACCTAGTAGCATACCATTATAAACAAATGCTTGTGAACTCATATCTATACCAGATTGTTCTCTTCTTGGACTCACAATCCAACTAGAACAAACAAATCAGAGGGGAAGACTAGGAGAATTTCAGCCTAAATATTTGATCATCACTGAGAACAAATTAAATCATAGCATTAACTATTTTGGTTCATATTCAGCTCAGCTTTGGTCTCCAGTACATCAATATCATTAGTATAAAAAGAAAAAGAAAGAAAATTAATACACTCATTTCAATACCCACTCAAACCAATCCACCAGTTTTTGGCCAGAATGGAAGACCTCTAAACAAATGTCAACCCAATTCTATCCAATTGCACTCTGAATTCATTAATAAATGTGAATCCACCCACTAAATTCATTGAAAAACAAGACACCAAGAAGAAATCCCAGAGAGAAAGAGGCCTTTCAACCACACTGAACTATGCGAAACAGCAAAGATTTTGTTACCACCTAACCCAGATGCAAGTCGATGAAATCATCATTTCACTACCAACACTTTTGCTCAGAGGAGTTGATTGAACTCACTGGTACAAGAAAAGACACAATTTGACCTGTCGGTGAAGTGTCTGCTCCAATTAGCTAAAAATCTCAAGTTCACAAGACCTAAAACTAGAGTAAATCAGCAAAGTCCATTACCAGCTTCTTGCTGCTAGTTCAACCTTTTTCAATTTAGGTGTTATCCAATGACTGGCTTACTGCTGACCCCAATAACTACCAGCAAGGCAAAGATGGTGCTTGGGTCCATTACCAGCTTCTTGCTGCTAGTTCAACCTTTTTCAATTTAGGTGTTATCCAATGACTGGCTTACTGCTGACCCCAATAACTACCAGCAAGGCAAAGATGGTGCTTGGGTCCATTACCAGCTTCTTGCTGCTAGTTCAACCTTTTTCAATTTAGGTGTTATCCAATGACTGGCTTACTGCTGACCCCAATAACTACCAGCAAGGCAAAGATGGTGCTTGGGCTCAAGTCCCAGGGAAGAAAACTGGCGATGACTTAAGAATATGAGTTATGAAGATGAGAATGGTTGGGCGTGATGAGGCGCATACGCAACCTTAAAAACTCCCAACACAATGAAATTCATCCAACCACCCACCCCAATTTGTCCCCTCCACTAGATCATCTGCATCATCTTTTGTCCTATTATCTCCCTCTATTATGTCTGCAATCCCATCTTTACCTACATAAAGCTCTCTGAGTAGATGTATATATTCTCCCTGATCGCCATCAAAACCATATTCTCAATTAAAGGGCTAGGAGGCAACATCTACACCATTAATATTCAACTACGCTGGTAGACAACTTAGATACATGCTTATAAAATGCTAGTCTGTTACAGAGGTCAAGTATAGATTCTTCGACTCAATGCTTCATTTGGGCATTTGGGCCTTTGAAAATTTCAAAGTGATCCGGCGTTGGAGCAGCAGAAAATGAGTTTCAACATAAAAATAAAATAATTAATAACCATTATAGTATCTAAAAAAAACATCTAAAGTCAAACTGCACATTCATGAACACATCAGTGACAAAAAACTGAAATTACAGAAAAAACCAACACATTATGCTACTCAGTAAAGCAGAAGGCATTGATCATTGTCTACAATTTTCTATGGCAAACACAAACAATATTATTATTTGATGGAAAACATTGAATATTTTCCAAAATGATAAAGAACAAACAATGAAGACTGATCGCTTACGTAAATGTCTCGGCCAGTGATGAAATCAAATGAAAGAAAGCAGACACAAATCTCTGAGAATTTTCTGACAAATTGGAATATGTGTAACGCTTCATCACCTATGAAGGAAATGACCTCAATATGCTGATTCATTAACTTAATGACCATTATTACATGGAAAGTGGAAGTACACTCACTATTCCTGTGAACAATATTGACACAATACCAGAGAGACCAATGCCTTCTGCCAGCATGTACCTAAAAAATAGAAAATAGGAAATGTCAATTGAGCTTCCGTTAGTCCATAGTAGATTTCAAAAAATAAAATAATTAATTAATTAATGAAAGATCTAAAGAACGCAAAAAATACATAAAATTGATCACCATAAAATTGCTTACGAGAAATATGGGAAGAGAACAAAAAGGCAGCACTCCAGGTTCTGAAGACTGTACAGTGGACAGCAGAAAAAGTTTAGCTAAATTCTAGAAAGCTTTTACAAAGAAAAGCTAAAAACTGGTACTCACTTGTCAATATCTAGCCCTGCATACTTAAAGAGGTTCTTGGAATTAAGGTTCAACAATATAGCTAGTTGCTTTGAGCTAGAAGATAAAATAGAAAGCAAAGGACAGATAAAACACTGGTTTAGAGGATATCAAAGCAGAAGTAAAGCCAACTCCAACACCTGCAAGGAAAATGCAGTGCCATTTATCATTAGGGCAAAATAGAAAGCAAGGGTTCATTTAATAACTGGGAAAAGAAATCATAAAAGTGAGCAAGGATGGCTAGAAAAATATTATTTTCAGCAGCCAGTACATGGGCAAGACAAAAACAAGGATACACACACATGATAACTACAATGATGTACATGATCTATGGAAGCAGAACTGGAAGAAATATTATAGACACCAGTTACAAATTGCAGGACAGGGATGGAGGGGGGAAGGAAGGGAGAATTTGATGCACTAAAATCAGCATTTCAACAATGTGCATTTCTAGACCAAATTACAGACAAAAAATGGGAGACACATAAAATCACACAAATGAAACTGGGTTGAGCAGATGTACATTGCTGATGGCTAAGTTAGGTTCCGCATTTCTACAATCACTCAATCAAGCAACTAGTATTAATCCCAACTACGGTAGGCCACATTAATGTTGCCTCCATAGGCTGGAGGCGAGTTCCCATAGACCAGAGGCAAGTTCCTTCATAAACTCCAAAACCGCAAGATCTGTTTCAACTATTTCTACAAAATAAGTTCAAGTCTATCCTTGCCTCTTCTATGTCCTATATCTAGCCTATATCAACCTATTTGCCTAAGCTGGATAAGGCAAAAGAAAGCAAGGTTCTCTGTTTTTCTTCTTACTTGGAGCAACTTTATCCAACCACTATCTCATAGGGCACAACAATTCATCTAACACAACATTGTCATACCCGCTACACATTTTGTTTGTGTATCATTTCTTTGTTACTCAACACTCAATGCCGCAAAGCAAACAGATTTTTTTCTCACTTCCTCAAAGATTTAGGTGTTCAACACATGACTTTGTCCTCAAGAACATAGCCACTCACAATCATGTTGATCTTAAAACTTAAATATCAGACCAGCACAAATACATTGGAAAAGCAAAAGAAAGGTCTGGAGTAACAAAGATTGTTAGGTCCTTCTTTAACAAATTCTTTGAGTGCAGCAAGTGAATGTAATTTGATGGTCCATTATCACTAGGTCAGTCAAAACACCTAAAGGCGGTTACAAACTCCTGCATGTTGTATTGGGTATTTAAAGCCAAGAGATGAAACTAAGAAGACATAAAAACAATTTGTTGCTCAAATGTGTGGCGTTTAGACTTTAGAAAATGAAAAAGGTTCTCTAAATCATAAATGTTTATTCTTGATTTCTCTCCCTCCTGCTCTCTCTCTCTCTCTCTCTCTCTCTCTCTCTCTCCACACAGGTCTTCTTCATAACCTTCTGTTCTGATCATTTGATCATTCATTATTATAGCCGACCTGCTCCCCCATGCTCATTGTCTCCCATGTATTTTAAATGAAGGAAAAAGGTCACGAGTTTAATTAGAAGTATGAAGGATATGTAGGAAGATCATAAGGTTCCACAAAGTACCAGCAGACATAGAGCCTACGAAGGTCTCTAAAAACCTGACAATCACCATAAAGAAGTTCTGGCCAGATGATGGATGACTCCTCACCAAGGACATTGTCCTGCATGGAGAGAAGACTTCATTTAAATCTGAATCCATCAGATTCGAGCAGATGTGTCAATGCATGTTTCTAACATACCTGTACAAGGATATGGCCATCTACAGAGAACAATATCACCCGATTAATATGTCCTCCTTTTCAAGTAGAGGTAGAGAAACAGAGTACAAAGGACCATTGATAGCATAGCATATAACTAACCGCATCATTTAAGACAGATTCACCAAACACCAAAGCATACAGGTTCACATCTGTGCCCAATTCCTACAATAAAGAAAAAACACACAAGTGACATGGATGTTCAATAAAGAAAGTTTTACCATCATATTTTCCGTTTTAGGGGCCCAAACATAACCACATGGGGAAGAAATGGAGACGGCAACAGCAAAACTGTCAAGCCAGTGTGTCTAAAATCATTGCTGGATATTGAGAGTTAAATAACTAGAACTAGAAAGAAAGACTACTTGCATTGTTAAGTTCAAAGAGTACCACTAAAGAAGTTAACAATAGAGACTTAAGAGAATTTTTTGAGATAACATGAGAGGAGCACTTCATGAATTGCTCATACTCTTGACATCAACGCGACATGTAAAAGAATTACTGTCTTGTATTCCATGATAGGTTTTAACCAATGAAGCATGTTAGAATATCCTTTTCATACAATTTTTACAACTGCCACCGTTCACAGGTTGATCTACATTTAGGCTTAACTAAGCCACAAAAATACAAGACAAGAATACTGCACCTGAAATATGGACAAAACAGTAACCGGATCTGTTGCTGATATAAGGGCCCCAAACATCAGACATTCAACAAACGGAAGCTTGAACATGAGGTACATAACACCCCCCAGGTACCTGTAATGTGTCGAGGTTTTATGGGGATGAAAAGCACACAACACCAGCATTATGAAATGATACATGTCTTTGAAACCAGAAACACTTACACTAAAACACCTGTAACGATTGCAGCTATAAAAGTCCCCAGCAGAGCAAATGTGACAATGGCTCCAAAGTTGGAGAAAAAAGGTTTCTGCCCAATAAAATGCCACGATAAGTAGCAAAGAGAAGCAGTATATGGGCGTTTCAATTTTAGAATCTGATGGTTACTAATACTTACAGGCGATAGACTAAAACCAGACTGAGTATGAAATGAAGGAAGTCAAGGAAACGCAAGGTGTATATGCATTTGTGGCAAAATCAAATAAGGAACGAGCGCCAAATTAACCGTAAGAACCTTAAAAAAAAAAAAAGAAAAGGATATAATATGATTGGAGGTAACAGAAACAAGAAGAAAAACTCTTCATGGAAATTGAACCACGACCTGCGAGGAGTCGAAGGGAAAAACAAGGTTTCAGTTCGGATGCACAAAAAGCAACAAAACTTGGGAAGAAGAACAAGGATAACCTGATACTCCTTTCCGTGTTAGAGATATTGGCCAGTCCGCCGACGATCAGACCTGGAAGATAGTGAACTTCAATCTTAATTTTGATTCAATACACGAAGCGAAGAGAGAAAGTTGTGAACGAGAAAAGAGGGACAGACCTATGAGCAGAGAAGCGCTGGCTTCAGGAAGATAGTAGAACTTGTGACGGCGGAGGACGTAGCCGAGGACGAAAGAGAGGACAAGCATCATGATCTGAAGGAGAATTCCGACGCCGGCCGCCTGCTGATCGTTCGCCGGACTGACATGCAAAGACGCTCCCGGCGATATGTGCATTCCCTCCATCCCCGTACTTGCAAATCAAGGATCAGGAGGAGGAAATTCGAATTCAATTGCCAATTCTCGTTACTAATATTGTTCGATCTTTTCTACGATGTTTTGTCTCTATCACCAATTGATCGCCCGTTCGACTTCACACCGCACTAAGCAGAAGTACATTTTCTTCGAGTCTAATCGATTGTTGATTTTCTGCAAATCGTACATTTCATTTCGATCGCCGCTTTTCTTTTCAGATTTTTCATGGACCTTCGAAGAATCTAGTAGGGCTGCAGCGGTTCAGTTTCTGAAGTCAAAGCTTGATTTCCCCAATATACAAATTAAGAACTCATTAAAAATGAGTTTAGCGTAGGCACTGACTTTTGTATAAATTAATTTCTCTAGTTATTATCTAATTCGTTTTAATTTAAGCGAATTTAATTTAAAATAACTTATTTTTATATTTACATTTTTTTTACTTGAAATTAGTTTTATTTGAAAGTTAATATTATTTAAATGAAATAATTCATTAATTGTAAAATTTTTATAATACTATTAATTTTTTATAAATTTTTCTCTTTTAAACATTAAAAAAGAAAATTTCATAGAAATTTAATAACGTGATAAAAATTTTATTTCATATGGATTATTATACCTATATAATATTGGCTTTCAAATGAAATTGATTCAGAGGATTTATAACTTTACAATATCTTTGAGGATTTCTTAGTTAAAAGTAAGTGATCCTATTAGATGCCTACAAAATTTTAGCTAAGTAATAGTATTGCTTCATGATGAGATCAGGTCCTTTAACATCTATTCAATCAATAGCTCGAACCCGTGAATCTCAGCTGCAACAAATCAGATAAATCATCATCCGTTATAGATTTAGGCTGGTATCAATCCTTTAAATGGTTATGTTATGTAGACTTATTATCTTATATACTTTATTGCTTTCATTTTTATATGATTTTGATTATCGAAGATAAAAAAATCTAATAAAAATATGTATTTTCCTTTTATAAAATGGGAAATTACATACCCTATAAGGTTTACCTTAACATATAAGTTTCCCTCACATTTTGGTGATTATATTATTATCCCCTTAAGTTTTCTGAGACCTATGGTTACATTTTGAATATTTAAAATTAGCCAATCAGTTGCTAGAATCTCAACGAAAAAAAAAAAAACTGTTGTCTAAAAAGAGTGTCCAACCAATACAAGTGATTGACTCTGATGTTCTTTTAGAGACATAAAACATAATAATCTTTAGAACATCATCATACTTAGCCATTTATATTTGATAACTTATGATATTCAATCTACTATGTCCAAAAAACACATTTTATGAGTTACTAGGTTTTTAATGTTAAAAATAAATTACAAGCATGGCCCTAGGTTTTATAAAAATTTAGAGGGATAACAATATATATCTCAAAATATGATGAGGTAACTATATGTTGGGCCAAACCTCATGGGAGGTTTTTGTAATTTTCTCAAAGAAACAAAATCTATTCTTCTCAATGTAGCTACTAATTTATTATTTTTCTCTTCCTCGGTTCAAAACAAAAAACAAAAAACAAAAACAGAAGAAGAAAACAAGCAAGCTTAAGGCATCATAGATTGCCTTTTAAAATATAAGTGAAATTACAATTTGCTCATTCATGTTTTGGAAATCAACAATTTGCCTTTGGATATGAGATTTTCTAATAGTTATTGATATTAAAATTAATTCTAATTTAAATTGTACATCTCCTAGTAAATTTAAACTATTCAATAATAGTTTAAAGTTATCTAACAATTTAAATTACTATATTTGTCTTGAAATGTTTATCACTTTTGACTTTTTGATAAATATTATTGACGATGTGCAATATAAGAAAATTAGACATGTTTATCCAATGACATCCTTTACTAACTAGTTCAATTATAACAACAAATGCATGAGCATTTATGAGCTTCACATAATAGGATAGTATATTGGAAAGAACAAGATTAATTAGAGAAAACTAATAAATTTTTTGAGACAAAAAAGTGGCAAATAAAGTGTTTTAAAGCAAAAGAAGTATCAACTTTCTATGTATCTAAATGTAAAACAATCTTATGTATCTAAATGTAAAACAATCTTTCTCCTTTTAGCTCATCAGCAAAACGTAGATTTTTACATGAGAAGGATAAAATGTATATCTCATCTAAATCTCAAATGACAAATTGTAACTAGCTAACTAATATATTCAATTACATGACTTTTTATAAAACTTTTCCTCAGTTTTATGAATTTAAAATTTTCTTTATCTTAGTTCCTTGATATTGTGAATGAAAATTGAAAAGAAAATTCAAATACATACTCACTTTTATGAATATTTAAAAAAAAAAGTAAAAGAATGTACATTTGGTCTCTCAACTTTGCTGACTCAAGTGAGTTAGTCATTTAACTTTGACTTAGTTGCAACTTAATCAATAAACTTTTAGAAATTGAGTGAGCTAATCCATCATAGGATGGAAAAGGAAATGACGTTACTTGTTCTTCCAGTTGCCACCATTGGCTATCTTCACCACCTTTTGTGATGGGTTCGCCTTCTTATTTTCTCCTATTTTATCATATTCTTCCCCTTTTTTTGTAACAATTTCATCCTCATCACCACCTTAGATGGTCTCGCTTTCTTCCTTTCCCCCAATTTAAAGCATGATTTAAAGCATCATGAATTGCTAGGATCAGCAATGGTTGTTAAATCGGTGACTAGATGTTAATCAGCACTTCACCAATGTCAATAAGTACCAATGCACGTTTTTTGTCTATCAAGAGTCTAACTTGCATAGTTTGTTAAAGTTTTAGGATTAAGTCAAGGCAGTAAGTCATTATGCGTCAAAGTTAAAACACTAACTTATGAGAGTTTAAAAAATGGGAGACCAACCATGTATTTAAATAAACAAATGATGAACATTATGGGGCTAGGGTAGCATAAAATGATGAAGTTTTTTTTCAATAATTAGAATCAACATACAAGTAAGAACTAGGAAAAAAAAAGGGAACATGTTAAGTCATTGGCAAGATGAGCCAAGCTTTTAAGAATAACAACAATAGATAAAATTACTACAGAAGAAGTGAATCCTGCAATGGCTGTCACAACCTTTTATCATTTGGAACTTGGACCTAATTTGTTTTTAACTTAAGTTAACTTAATCTAAAATAACCTATTTTTATTTTTACATTTTTTTCCCCTTGAACCAATTTTATCATATGGGTGTAATAATCCACTAAAGTAAAATTTTTATTATGTTATTAAATTTCTATGAATTTTTCTTTTTAGACAATAAGGGAAAATTCACTAAAATTTAATGACATTATAAAAAAAATTATTTTAATATATTATACGACCTACATAATATTGGTTCTGGGCAAAAAAAAAAAAAGATGTGAAAATAAAAATTGGACATTTTAGATTAAATTTACTTAAGTTAATAGGTGTTAGCCTGTTATGTTGATTGTGATCATGTAAAATGCTTGAAACAATGTGTGAGTATAATAATTATATGCAAAAGAACATCGGTTGCAAAATGCAAAGCATCAAAGATAGCATTAAGTTCATCCACTAAGGCACAATAGCAAATAAGAAGAGGGCAACATCTGTATTGAGTGTTCCTCTCAAGTTTCAGTACTAAAGTATGGAGTTGATTAACTTTCCTCATAAGATTTTGTTTTAATTATAATTATAGTGTATTTGGATAGGAAATTTTGTAAATTCTTGTAATTTTAAAATATTAGGATTTTAAAATTAAGTATTTTTAAATTTCAGATATCTAAAATTAATTGTGTTTGGAATTTGGATAATGTCAATTTAAAGCGATTAATTCTAAATTTTAAAATTTATGAAAAAATGTCTATGTCTCTCATAGTTTTGAAGATCATCTTATCACTTAATGCACAGTTTAAAGATTTCCCAACCTTGACCACGAGCATGCTTCCCCTCTTTTGGCTTCTGGTCAATCTTAAAGAATTGCTCAAGTTAGGGCGGAGAATGATTTGAGTTCGGCAGCATTGGAGAGAGCCCGATCTCTCAATTATCTCGAAGAGACTCGATCATGTTAAAAAGCTTACAAATGCAAAGATTGATTTGAGTGTTGCTATTTGGGAGAGAGTCCATGGCAGTGAGGTGGATAAGTCAACAACAGTGGAAGGCTGAGAGGTGAGACTCAAGAGTGAAGGGGAAGAGACATACTAGGTACAGTAAAAATAAATAAATAAATAAATAATTGCAGTCATTTTAAAGTTCCACTTATTTAGGTGGGATTTTATTTCCAATTTAAATTCTTTGGTATTGTAAAATTCTACTCTTAAAGATACACAAACAAGGAGTTTTACTCTTAGCATTTTAAAATTCTCAATTTAAAATATTGACCTATAATAATAGGTCTTCAGACTTGAAAGGTGTAACTAATATCAACTTTAGGAAGGTGCTAGCAAAACTAAAATGCATAGTCTGATTGAATGAGGAGCTTGGACCTTAATATTTAGTTATTGTTCCAATTTTGACCCTAATTTACATTTTGTTCGGTGAATACCCTAACCTCATTAAAACATTTCATTTTGGCTCTTTTTCAAATGGAACTTGTTAAGGCCAGCTTACAAGTTACAATCATATGTTGTCGTGGTGTCTTGTGTCCAAGATAATGAGTTTTGTCCAAAAAGGGGTAAAAATGGTACATTTTGATGGGGTTTAGGTATTCTACAAATAAAATGTAGATTGTGATCAAAACTAGAAAAATAAACAAATGTTAGGGTCCAAATGTGTAATTATCCAAAAGGAGCAATATAATATGAAAGTTCATAGAGTGGGTAGGGCAGGCCCTAGAGCACAATTGGTGGACTAGACCTTCACAGAGTCTACATGCACTTACGCCTGAATTAGGTCATAAAACCTGAAGTTTAAATAATACTTCCTGCATGTTATTCAATACCCCTTATATATGTACATAAAACTTTAATGTCAGTTAAAATTTGTAAGTGAATGCAACATAAATCAATCTAAGAATTCAAGTTGAAAGACTGTTAGAGGCATTTGATTAAGCCCCAAAACTTAAAATTATATTTTTATCCTTCTACTATTTTTATTTTGTAATAGATTTTTTTTGTATTAATAATTAGAAAAAAAACCCTTGTAAATGTCCATTTTTACAACAGGAGTGCTTGTAGCACATGTATGCATGTAGTGTCTACCATGGTAATCATTGCTTAATAATAGTAGGAGATATGAAGATGTCTAATTTGCTTTCACAATTGTTAATATTTGGTGTCAGCTATATCTTATCTTATCTTATCTTATCTTATAAAAAGTATGAATGTGCACAAATGTTGAATGATTTTTTTACCCTTAAATTTTAATATATTGTAATAGTTTAAACAAACATATTATTGTAATTTAACTATTTGGCTAAGTTCTTCAAAACACCCCCATCTTTCAATTCTTTTTCATTTGATATCTTATATTTTAATTTACTATACTCAAGGTGTTAAATACAGCCACCGCTAAGTATACCACACCCCAAAATTTTTAAGGCTTATCACATGATATACCGCATCCCATACTGTTACCATTTTCACAAAAAAATAAATGTTAAAATATTATTTTAAAATAACATAAATTCAATAATTATTTTTGCACATTTTATATGTATTCTAATTTTTCTCATCATACTTTTTCAAATATAAAAAAAAATATATGTTAGAAGATATTTTTTTAATACAAAAAACATTAAAAAATGTTATATATATAGAGAAAAATAAATAATACTCTGAAAGAAATTAATTTATTGATATAAGAGGAAAAATAATACTTTAATAATAATAATACATTTTCTAATACCATATTGAGTTCCTAGGTGGCTTAAAGTAACCATTAAATTTTTATGTTAACTAATAAAAGTAACCAAAAGAATAAAGGTAAATATATTTTATGATATGTGTATTAATTATATTTTAATATTTTACATATTTATGATGTTTTTATATAAAATGAGAAAAAATATCTCACGTGCATCGATGAAAAATAAAATACCGCAATACATAACTCATGGTATTTGCAATATACCACGGTTTTTGGACAAAATGTACATAAAAAATGAGTGGTATGTGAAATACTATGAAATATCATAGTATACTGCACAATAAAATGATAAAATTTAAAAACATTTGTACTATATACTGCTTACCCGCGATAAGCGGTATACCGTGGTATTTAACTCGATCTAACAACCCAATACATTTGTCCATTAGAAATCATCTTTGTTTTATATATACTAGATACTAGCCTCTTTTAAGGTTTAAAATTTTCCATTAAATTGCCAAATTATATTTTTATCCTTCATTGAGGTGTTAAAGTTTATTTCAACAAACTTCTCCTTTATTTCATATTATTATTAAACAAGACCTTAAGCACATGATTTTATTAATTTTATTACCCTTTAACTTCAACAAAATATTTTTATTAACACTTAAAAGTACATTCATGGATAAATCTTTTATTTGTCTATTTAATTAGTGTATACAATGAAGATTAAACAAAAAATAAAATTAGACGTAAGGTGCCTCCATGAAAATTACCCTAAATATAATCTTCAAATTCCTTTTTAACTTAGATAAAATATGCTATTAAAATGTACAATCAAATTTTTGAAAAAATTAATCTTCTTCAATATCTATGATTTATCTAAACTAAATTTCATCATAAATTTTTGTCTGTTATTTTTTTGATCTAAATCAATTAAAACATTTTAATTTGTCCTAGTAAGTTTAATTTGTTAACCCAATAAAAAATTGTTAAAAAATAAGTGCATATACTATACACAATAACTATTTTATATATAGAAAAAGTTGATATGCAAGAGTTGATTTAATTGTAAAAAAATTATTTCCCAATTTAAATTTTTAAAAGAAAAATAAGTAGAAGTTCAAAATAATTTTAAAAAATTGATGTTGCAAAGAAACAGTTATTCTGAGTTAATAGATTTTATCTAATTGAGAACTAATATGAAATATTTTTAAAAATTTAGAACCAAGACAAAATATTAATAGGTTAAGAAGTAAAAGAAAGCAAAAATTAAGGGTTAGGAACTATCTAAAAAATTTATCATATTCCTTATGTTAGCAATTTCTTTTAACTTGGATAAAATATAGTACTATATATTTTATTTCAAATAAAAACTAATAGCATATTTAACATTAAGTTGTGTTTTTTTTTTATGTCTGAAGTGTGTGTTTTCTTTTCTTTTTGTCTTTTTTTTTGTTAATGCCTTTTTTTTATATATAAATTTTGTTAACAAATTAATTTTGAAACATATTATTAAATATTATTTATTTAAATTAATAAAAAATTTTAATATACTTTTATATATTTAAGATGTTAGATAAAATTGCATTAACTACATGCACACATACACACACACACACACACACACACACACACACACACACACACACACACACACATATGTATGTATGTATGTATGTATGTATGTATATGTATATAATACGAATGTGACAAATGTTGAACAATCTGTTTACCTTTATAGTATAAGTTATTTTATTTTTTTAACAGCTTAATAAACTCATATTTTTTTAATAAAAATATAACAAATGCAAAAAAGATTCAGACTAGCCAGCATGTAGCCAAACGGATAGAAGCACATGTTTCCTGTATATATACACCTCTCCTAAACCTGCTCTTAATATCACTTGGCCCTGTAATGACAATTATAGCCAAAATAGGGTTATATATCTATTCCACCCAAGGAAACTTAAGTTTTGAGCACCTATTTGTAATCCACAAAAAAGATAACATTTGAATTTTTCAAAAAACCTGCCTAGAGTCTTTCTTGCACATGTTTCCTGTATACATACACTTCTCCCAAACCTACTCCTAATATCACCTGACCCTGTAATGACAATTACAAACAATTATTTATAGCCAAAACAGGGTTAGATATCCATTCCACCCAAGCATAGTTAAGTTTTGAGCATCTATTTGAAATCCACAAAAAAGATAACATTTGAATTTCCTAAAAAATCTACACAGAGTTTTTCTTGTAATCTTTAAACATGAGTTATATTAGGAGTTGTATTATCTATTTAATTGGAGTTATATTATCATTATAACACTAAAAATGACCCTTAAGTTGCCACTATTTTTTTTTCTTCAAACTTAACCACATTTGATTCTATATTATAGAATCAAGTATTATATGCAATTTTTTTTATGTTAATCTTACTTTTAATGGCTAAAACTCATAGATTGCCGCTAAATTTGTTTCTTTATTCTTTTTGCATCAAACATGTTGCCCTTCGTTCCATATTACTATTAAATAATTATCTCAAGTACAATAAATATTTTTTAAAACTTAAAATTTCAACTTAACAATAATGGCCTATGTTTGTTTTACTATAAAAGATGTATTTGAATATGAAATTTTTGTCAACTAAGTTTTTTTCCAACTTGAATGAATATATACTTTATGAAAGCTTGTGCCATGGTCTACCTCATAGCAATAATATAATTTAAGTAAGACTCAAGCAGCTACTATTAAAAAAAAAAAAGAATTATCATTCTAGTAAAGGTCATTGGGAAAAATTTTAGGAAATTTTTTTTTGTCTATTTGAATTATTTTTCCACAAGGTCATCCCTTTTAACAATGTAACACAAATTTTTAGTCTTAGCAACTAACTTCTTTTCAATACTAAATAATATTAAAATATTATTTTTATTTTTAATTTTTTAGAGTCAATCAAATCTTACAAGTTGTTTAAAAAAATTAGAAGTGATTTTCGTTTCAATATTATATTTTATAGTAGAGGCTCATGGCTAGGAGGTAATTTTAGACTTGTTAAGAGATAAAGTTAATAATTTTATATTGTGATTGCAAGTTTTCATTTCATCTGAGATTAAGTATAATAAGGAAAAAAGTTTAGAGATTTATATATTTAAAAGTTATAATTAAATTATATATCTTTAGGTCTTGACTGCATGTTCTGATGACATAAAGGATTATATGATAAAGGAAGAAATTTGAGGATTTTTAGGAGGGCATATAATAAGTTTTAGTATAACAAAAAAGAAAAAACTCAACATGTACTATTAGTGTTGGATCAAAATTTCATTTATTTTTATCCAAAATGTAATTTTGTTGTGATGTTATCCTTTTTTTCATTGTTGTTAATATTGAATCCCTATACTTTTATATTTGATATTGATACACAAAATTCTTTAAATATGAAAAATAGTTTGAGAATTTCAAATTTTTCTGAAAAATAGTACTTTTATATTTAGTTTACTAAGTTAATATTTTTATTTTTCTGATTAATCAAAATTTTAATGTCTTTATAATATTTAAAATTTAAACATATTTGTACCATTTACAAATTCTTTATTTTATGAAAATAAGATTAGTATTTGAAAATAAAAAATAGCAACAAATTAGTGATTGTTCATATTTTCTATAAGTCTTTATATGGCAAAAAATTGAAAAATGTCACTAATTTAAAATTTTGTAAAAAATATGTCTTTGATTTATATGACAATTAAACATGCCCGAAAATATGATATTTATCAATTTATTTATTTTTAAACTTTAAATGTTTTTGTCAAAATCTAAAAACATAACTTAATATCTAAATATATCTATATATAATACAAAGTGCAAAGATATAAAGTGACTAAACATTAAACTATAAGTTATTGGTTTTGCTTTTAGGTACTAGGAATTTATTCTATTTTAAGGAGTTTATTTTCCTATGGTTGATTAATTATACTACGAGAACAATGGGTAAGATTAGGGTTTTAAATCTCAGTGATATATACAATTTCTAAATCAAGTATGCACTAATTACCCAAGAAGATAAAAAAAAAATTATACAAAACTTGAGCTCAATCTTTGGAATAATTACATTAAATTGGCTATAAAATAAAGGGTAAATGTAGATTTTAAACCTTGGTTGTGAGTGTGTATTTTTATTAAAAATAAAGAGTCAGGTAATTAAGCTTTTTTAGTAATATATAATTACTTATAGTTACATGTCTTTGGAAAAATTTACTATTTACTTACCAGGTCTATACTTGACATCATGACTCATATTTGTGTCATATTTATTGAAAAATTTTATTTTTATTTAAGTTTCTTATTTAATGTGTGTGTGTCTAAACACACACACACACACACACACACACACACACACACACACACATATATATATATTCCTATTTTAACAAAATCTCAAAATATTTACTAAAAAACTTAGTTTATGTCTCTTTATAAGTCAAAGTTATGCTAATACATTAATGTTAAATCTGTTTAATTTTTTGAGTCAGCTAATATAAGATTTTTAGTTTAATCATTAGCTTTTTGAATCTAAAATATAGAAATTAAGATAAAATTTACTAACTTAAATTTTAATAAAATTTATAAATTAATAATATCATTAAGTCCATCAAATTAAGATCATTTCTTAACAAACTGCATGCTATTAATTTTAAATTTTACACTAAGAAATAAAATTTTAACATCTTTGATAAGATAATAAATGTATGAGAAAGAATTTTCTATAAGCACTCAATCATCATAAAAAAAACTCTATCATTTTTTTTGCGACCAATATATTTGTAGCATAATCTGCACTGTATTATTATTACTTATAATAACTAAAAATCATATATAATGAGTAATCTATTATAATGGATGGCGCAAATGAGGATATTTATGATGAAATATTATAATAAAAAACTATGCAAAAAATAGAAATATAAAACTAATAAGAAATATATCTAAACAAACAAAAATAAAATAAATTATTTTGCTACTATTTATTTTAAATAAGATAATTATAATTATAATTATTTACGTAAAAACTAACTTAGTATTTTAATTTATGTGCAATGCATGTGTGCACTTATTAGGGGACCTGCACATAGAATGGTGGCAGAGGCAGACTTTCCTTATGACTTACGTAGGGGTGATTAGTATTCGGTTGAAACCGAAAAACCGAAAAAATTTTAAAATTCGGTTGGGTTTCGGTTCGGTTAATTCGGCAACCGAAATTTTTTATACCAAATTTTTTTTATTTGTTTCATGAACAATAATGCTACAAAGTAACCCAAATTAGCTTAGATTCTTATTTTCTTTCTTTCCATGGACAATGAATCTTCTATATTGAATGGAATCTGAAAAGAAAAACAATATCTTTATCTCATTTCATCTCTTATAAAATTTAATTACCATTTTTTGGTTAATTCGGTTTAAACCGAACCGAACCGAAATATTTCAGTTCGGTTTGAATTCGGTTTTATGGACTAATTCGGTTATTTCAGTTTCTTAGTATCCAAAACAAAAAATTGAATAAACTGAATAATTCAGTTCGGTTTGAACCGAACAAACCGAATAATCACCCCTAGACTTACGGATCGAAGAGTTGCTACTTTCTGGGTCTTGATCTTCCACCAAAATGTGTGCATTGGTTATGCCTTGATTGAGGATTGATTGATCAATTTTAGAGGATTGATTGATCAATTTTAGACTTAACTGCATTGGACCCGGAGTAAATCGCTCATTGCCCCTTCCATTCCAGAGGATGAGCACTTTTCAGCCCCTAATAAATCTCTTAAATTATTTGGCCAACAAAACAACAACATGTCAACAACAACATCATCATCATAACAATAATAATATCTAGCTCTCTGCCTCTTGTGATCAGGTTGCCCGTCTTTTTTTTTTACACAAAATCAGTTATTACAAGAGTTAAGGATTAATCAAAATGGAGAAAAAAATGTTCAAACCCAAACTAGGAGTGTGATTAGGTATTCCATCTTTCTCCTACACTCATTTAGATGTGGCCCGTTATCAGTGTCAAACTTTTGTCTCTATTGTATTGTTTTTGTTTAGTTTGTTGTTTCTAGCGAAAAAATGATTTACTTGCATTATATTCACCATCTCTACACCAACAATAAATTATACTTCTTTAAAAGTATATTTACAAAGTTAATCTGAAGATCACAACTAATTCATTTAGCACATGCTATACTCTAATTCAAAATATTTGCTAACTGTTTGATAGGTTATAGAATACTCACTCCATATGAGGTTTTTTTGAACATTTGAGTTTGATACAAAGATTAAAAAAATTAAAAGTTTGTCTATTATTATTATTTTTTCATTCATTTTTGCATGTAACTAAAAAAATGGAAAAAATAAATATTGAAATGGTAATATAAAAAAGAATACTATGATAAAATGATTTACTAAATATGAATATGTTACAAACAATATTGTGACACAATATTTAGTATTTATAAATGTATCATTACATAAGAGTCCTTGTTAAAATTAAATATGAATCCATTCGTTCTATATGTTTTACACTATTTTTCATTTTGGAATGTCCTAAATTCTTTATATCATTTTCTATTTTGCTAAATTTTAGCAAACAAAATCACTATTTTCCCCTCTTTTTTCGTTTTCTCCTTTTCCTCTATTTTTGTAACAAAATCCCAGAAAAAGGAAAACCAGACTCTGGTCGCTGTTTCAGTGTTGGTTAATGAGTGGCAATGCTACTTCCCCGACTGAATAAGGATCCGTCAGAACCAAGCCACCACCATGGACGGCAGCCACAAGCAGGTGCTCGAAGACTTTGAGCTCTTCTAAAACAAGCCCCCGAGCACTTCCCCGACCTCTTAAACCCTCCCTCCGACGCACCCCCTCATCAATCCTTCTCCTCCTCCCCATATCCCGGCTCCCCAACCTTCTTGACACTTTCCTCTGTTGTGACGTGGAATTCAAGGCCCACGCCTGATGCTGGTACCCGCCTCACAACCATAAACCTGATTTTATCAGATTTTGTCTGCCAAAGTTGTTTTTGAACCGATCAAGCGGTTCGCTTGTTTCTATTAGAGCCACGCCCAAAGGCAGATCAAGACTCGATCAAGCGATTCTACTCGTTTCGATCCTTGGTGCCGCTTTGGATTGTGTTCAAGTAATAAGGCGATAGTGGAGGAAGAGCTCGTGCCTGGGGATGGGGCTGGGGCCGGGGAAGGAGGAAAGGGTCAGGCAGAAGGCGAGGAGGTGCCGGATGGGCAAGGTTGAGGAATGAGACGACTGAGGGATAGAAGGGAGAGAGACGATAAAGGGAAGGACATAACTGGCCGGAAAAACATCGAAATCAGTAACAACCCCTAATTTAACATCATGAGATCCAAAATTTAACATCATCTAATCACTCACTAAGCAGCATGCGGTACGTGATACTCATTATGGGTGAAACAGTCTTTTGTCTATGTTATTTTGTGGTTTTCTCTAATTGAATTTGTTGTTTTCTTTTGCCCTGATGATGGTTTTTTTATTTATCCGTATTCATAGAGTTAAAACTTAATTTTTTTTAAAAAAATTCTGATTTGTATATGCATTTACAATTTTAAGGTTGATATATTAATGTTATTTTGTTCATTATTTAGAGACCGCAACTGATAAAGGACTAGGGGTTTGAATTCTAACTTGTTAAATAAATTGTCAACAATTTAACCATTAAATTACGCATGAAGCATGCATTTTGTCATCGAACTTTATTTCAATTGAAAATTTGAGCCAGACTATAATATATGAATGGTTTTGGTCCCACTAACACGTCACATGTACTACCAAATATTACGATCATCTACAAATACTTCTTGATTTAGTAGATTTGGTTTCAAAACTGCCGGCTGCTCCTATATCATATTCCATCCGTCCTAAAAGTTTTGCTCCATTTATTTTTATTAATTAATTTATAATTTTTTATTTTTAATATTTTAATATGTAAATAAAAAAAAATTATGTATAAATGATAATTCAAGATATGTAGTTTCTAAATATATATTTTTTTAATTTTTTCTAACAAACAATAATATAAATAAAATTGAGTCAAAATACAATAAAAAATTAAATGTATCAAAATTTATGGGACGGAAAGAGTAATTTATATATGTCGTTTATCGTCGTTTATCATCCTCCATTTTCATATAATTACCGAGTCATTTAATTAGATAAGCAGGTTCTGAGATTATAATAATCAATTTATATCGCGCGAGTTAAATTTAATATATTATTGTGAATTATTTCTATATTTTAAAATTTTTATTTAAATTATCTAATTTATTGAGTATTTTTAAAAAGGTTTTTTCCAATAAAAATGTTCTCTGGAATTTATAAAAGTATGATGATTAGCTGCCTAAGCCTAACCTTGACCTAAAGTCGCCCACAGCTTTCTGATCCGTTCTCTTTATATTCCTGGGAAAGAAAACAATATTCCCTTAACTCGCGCGCGTTTAGATGAAGGTCCGAGGAGGAACACGATCAGAATGCGAAGAATAAGCTTACTGGTAGTATTAATTTTTTGGGCGGCGGCTTCGGATTCCGATCCGCAGCTGAATCTGGTGAACTACGGATGCAGCCAGTACAACGTCAGCAACTTCGCGGACTTCAGGGTCAACTTGAACGCCACGTTGGGGCGGCTGAGAGAGCAGCTGAGGAGTGGCGATAACAGGTACTTCGCAACGGCCCAGCAGATGTCGGGATCCGACCAGGCCTACGCGATGGTTCAGTGCCGGCAGTATCTCTCGCCGGACAATTGCCTGGCCTGCTTCGACGCCGCCGCCTCCAGCATCCGCAATTGCTCCGCTAATGGAGCCCGCGTCATCTACGACGGGTGTTTTCTGAGGTAGTCACTTGTTGACTTTTGGATATTTCTCTATGTGGTAAGTTTTTTGGTTGGCAATGGGTTTTTTTTCCTTTTTCCCAGTGGTCGATCGAATATAGCATACTAGTTCTGGTAGACAACTTTTTGAATTTTGTTTTATCTGCCTTGAGTCGTTGTTTTACTCAATCTGAGATATATATTTACAACTACAAGTACGAATTAAAATTCATATTATATATCTTAGATTTAAGCTAATCGTAAGCATTCTGTGGCGGTGTAACGGATAATCAAGATACGAGAGCAACAACTTCTACGAGCAGAGCACGCAAGAAGGTCACTCCATGATTTGCGGAAACCTAACGTCTCCGGGTGCAAGCGCCTTCGAGGCTGCCGCTGTGGCGCTTCTGAAAGATCTTCAAGTGGCGACACCGAGGATCAATGGCTACTTCGCCGCAAGCAAGACAGCAGTGAGCGGAAACGCCACTGTCTACGGCGTGGCACAGTGTGTTGAAACTATCAGCCAGAGTGGGTGCCAGGACTGCATGGCGGTGGTTAATGGAGACATCCAGCAGTGCCCTCCTCGGGCAGACGGGAGGGCCGTCGACGTGGGCTGCTTCCTGAGGTACTCTGACTCGCCGTTCTTCGCCGAGAACCAAACTACCGATATTAGACCCTTTCTCAGAGCTGGTGAGCTCGCTGAATTAATAATTGCCCTACAATTTTTCAATTGAGTAAATTGCGTAAATGGTTCTTAACCTTTAGTCATTGTTTCCTTTTAGTCCCTTATTTGCTGAGTGTTCTGTTTTGGTCCTAAACCTATTAAAATTGTTTCATTTGAGTCCCTTGCCAGATGAAATTCATTAACTTAGAATAATTGTCTGACAAAAACTTTTAAAATTATAATTTAAATATTTGGTAACTGTCTTCCAATAAATTTAAATAATTTAATATTTTTTTTATAGTAAATGGACAATTTAAATTAGCAATTTTTTCTTTTTAAATGAAATAAATTCAATTGAAAGAGAGAGAAAAAGGTGATTTAAATTTTTCATTAATTGTAAAAAAATTATTATACAGATTAAATTTATTGTAAAATAGTTATCAAATAGTTTAAATTATGATCTAAAAAGTTACTTATCAAACAAATACTTTAAGTTAACAAATTTCATCAAATTGGGGCCAAAATGAAATGTTTTCAATAGATTTAAGACTAAAATAAAACATTTTAATATGTTCAGGACTAAAACAAAACATTCAATAGGTTAGAGACTAAAAGAAACGATGACTAAATGTTAAGGACCATTCATGAACTTTTTTCAATTCAAAAGAACACTTGCTAATTAAGAATTGAAATCCTATGGTACCCTGAAAGTTTTCTTGAAACTTATATGCAATAAACTCAATATATAGTATTTTAATGTTAATGACTTAAAATGTACCCAAAAAAATATTAATGATGTGCAATTATTTTTCTTTTTCCTGCTATGTTAAATTTCTTCAAATATTTGGATTTGATATGAAGATAAAAAAATTTTATGTGTTATTTACATGTTTACCTTTCATTTTTTTACACATAAACCAAAAAAGATGAAAAAAGTAAACATTAAAATGATAATTTGAAAATAATATAATAAAATAATTTATTAAATATGAAAACATATAAAATTAGGACAATAAAAAATAGAATATGTTGTATAGGAAATAATATAATTTATAATATTTAAATGTTCTATTTGTATCTTATATTTGTAATCAGAAGTATCTATGCAAAATATAAGAATTAGGGAATACTCATATGTAATGGAAGGAGGATGCTAATTTTTTCAAGATTCAGAATGCATCCAAACCAACATTACAACATTATTTGAGGAAATGAGGTCAGGGTTTGAACCACCCCTGACCTCCCTCATATACTTTTGATCTTTTAGCCATTAAACCAAAAGACTAGTGATCTTAGATTTTGCTATATATATTATACTATAGTAACAACATGGTTGATCATATACATACATACATATAAGTGAAACTATGGCTACTCCATTAGCTTATGAGTCATCTTATACTTTTCCTTTTGTTAAGATTTTACTTGAAGTCCTTCAATATTTCATATACTCCATCCATTTCAAAAATACTTGTCACTTTTCCTTTTTTTTTGAGTAAAATTTTTGTCCTATTTGTATAATTTCTTCTGAATTTTATCATGCCCCCTTTTTTTTTTTTTTGAATTGCAACAATTTTATTAAGATAAACTAAGTCAAGATACAAAAGGTTTGAATATCTAGCAAGATGCTAAACAATATCCATGAGCCTTACTCTTTACAGCCGTTTGAAACGGCTAGACTACGATATAAGTTCCAATCAATCCAATTTAATATAGCCTTTGACCGCCTGTATTTGATCCATAAGAAAGTCCAAGCTTAAATGTTACCAAACAACTGAAGATTTGATCTTAATTTCCTGTTGAAAACCCACTCATTTCATCTTGTCCACAATGCCCAAGCTGTAACAAAGGCTGCCACTTGCCAGGCTTGTTTTTGCTCCTTGGAAGTCATCTATATCCTTGGAAAATCATATGCTAGCTCAATAATGTTCACTGCTGTTGGTCAGTCTTTTTGCCACTCTTCCAAAGCTCTGCCGCTTGATGACACCGTAATAGGCAAATGGCCCATTGTCTCAATATTTTCATAGCAAATTGGGCAATAAATGTTTTCTATCTACACCTTTCTGGTCACTAGATTTGCTCTTGTAGGTAAACCATTCCACAACACCCTCCACATGAAGATATTGATTTTCTCTGGCACCCACTTTTTCTATATGGATTGGTGATCCATTTTTGCCCCTTGTGCAGCCATAGAGTCCTAAGTGTTTTGCCATATCCTTGATTGAATACTCTTTATTGGCTTAGACTCTAGAATGGTTCATCTTTCTTTCCTGAAAGCAAAGAAAATTTCTCTACCAAATTAAATAAAGCCTTTATCTCTCCTTTTTCTCTTCCTCTTGGAGCCCTTAGCCAACTCCACACATTTTCTATCCACTCTCCCCTTTCACTAATTACACAAATTCTTATTCCTTTCTAAAGCAAATTATCTTGGAAATTTTTCTCTGAACTCTTCACCATTCACCAAACAATCGACCCACACTTTCACTTTTTCCCTGCTCCCCACTCTTCATCTAAAAGAATTCATAAAAGCCACTCCCAGCCCATCTATTTCATAGCTAGCCTTCACAACTTTTCCCCACACCTCAATACCACAATCTGCAGCTTGATTACCCTCTAACCCTCTTCCCTCCCCATACAAGCAACTTATCACTCTTGCCTAGAAAGAATTCTATTCTATCATAAATCTCCATCACTACTTCCCAAACAACACTAGATTTTTAGCCTGTAGACTGCCTACGCTTAAACCCTCTTATTCCATTAACATCATTATCTTCTTCCAATTTACCCACACTAAGCTCTTACCCTCCTCTTTATTACCACCCAAAGAAATTGGATTCTTATACTCTCTAGTTGATTTACAACCCTCACAGGGGCCTAGAATAACAAGAAGTAAAACAAAGGCAAGCTACTCAAAACTGATTTTAAAAGTGTTAGTCTTTCACCAATCAAAATATTCTTTGTTTCCCATGTACTTAGGTTTTTTTAGCACTTCTCAATCACCGGTTTCCACACCTCCACTCTCCCCATGTTTTGACCCACTGGTAGCCCCAAATATGTAAAAGGTATTTTCTCTGCCCTACAATTTATTGTCGGCGCCATTTTCAACACTTCATTATATTCTACCCCAATTCCAGATATTCTACTTTTGTTCAAATTTACTTTCAAACCAGATGCCAATGAACAGCAATTCAACAAACGCACCAGATTCATTACGTTCTCTTCAGACCACTCCACAAAAAACGTAGTGTCATTAGCATATTGTAGATGTGAACTATTCATCTCCTCCTCCCCAATCTAAAAACCTTTATAAACTTTCTTTTCAACTACTTCCTCCATCAAAATGTTCAAGGCTTTAGGAACTAAAACAAACAAAAAAGGAGACAAGGGATCACCCTGCCTAACACCTTTCTCCATTCTAAACTC
Source organism: Aquilaria yunnanensis (assembly GCA_039654915.1). NCBI lineage: Eukaryota > Viridiplantae > Streptophyta > Magnoliopsida > Malvales > Thymelaeaceae > Aquilaria > Aquilaria yunnanensis. The sequence goes on along the minus strand of CM077600.1, from coordinate 39,698,346 downwards.
TTTAGTTGGGCTGCCATTGACAAGCATTGAAATAAAAAATGTTTGCAAACATTCTGTTATCCACACTTTCCATTTCTCACCAAAATTCATTTTTGTCATCACCAAATCCAAAACTTCCCAATTTATGCAGTCATTTGCCTTTCCAAAATCTGCTTTAAACAGTAACAGCTGCTGTCATTTTTTTTTTTTCACTAAATGGACCACTTCATTAGTTATTAGAGATAATGATGAGTGCTTATCATATTAAGAGTTTATCTCTTGATGAACATATCTTGTTGTATTGAAGTTATCACTTCTATCTGTAATACACTTATATATATACATGATCAACGGCCTCACTGTTATGTGAGCCAACATACAAATTTCTTCCCAAACTCTCTGTTCTTTCATGGTATCAGAGCAGCAAAGACCTACGTCTACAATGGCCTCGGAAAAATCATCAGCCTCACCCCAGGATTACTCATTGTCCTCAAACCCCTCTCCCAACCCTTCCTCTCTATCTACACCGAACCCTCCTCTTATTCCCACTCCCATTCTGAATATTGGCCACATCATCAATATCAAACTCACACGCAGCAATTATCTCTTATGGAAGGCGCAGATACTTCCCTATCTGAAAGGCCAGAACCTCCTTGGATATGTCGCCGGAACCATTGTTGCACCCCCACCAATTGTTTCAGACAAAGAAGGCAACACAACTACAAATCCAGCATATCAGACATGGCTTCAGCAAGATCAAATCATACTCAGTGCCATTGTTGCCTCGTTGACTGAAGAGATTCTTGCACATGTGATTAATCTTCACATTGCTCATGACGTCTGGAACGCACTTGAGAAGCTGTTTTCTTCACAATCTCATGCTCGAGTAATGCAAATTCGTTATCAGCTTTCCACCATCCAAAAGAAGGATCTACCTATTGCGGACTACTTCCAAAAGGTAAAAGGACTTGCAGATGTTCTTGCCGCCATTGGACAACCTCTTCAAGATTTTGAAATAGTCTCATATATCTTGGCTGGTCTTTCATCTGATTATGATCCACTTGTTACCTCTATAACAACAAGAATTGATCCTATATCTCTAACTGACCTATATGGATATTTGTTGAGTTATGAATTGAGGCTTGAACAACATAATGCTACTTTGCAAGTTCCACATCTCTCAGCATCTTCAGTCAACGTTGCCACAAGAAATAATTATGTTCGAGGACGAGGTAGGAGCAACTACTCAAGGGGGCGTGGCAGAAGTCGTGGTCGAACCACAAATACAGGAGGACATATCACATATCTTCCACATAACTCCACCAGAGTAACTTGCCAAGTCTGCCATAAGCCAGGTCACTCAGCTCTCAACTGTCACCATCGATTCGACCATTCATACCAGGAAGAATCCAATCACTTTGCTGGAGTATCTGTGACAGCGGGGTACCAAGTTGATCCAAATTGGTATATCGACTCCGGAGCCAATGATCATGTGACAGCCCAACTCTCCAACCTCACAAATTATGACAAGTACAACGGATCAGATCAGGTTCATGTTGGTAATGGAACAGGTTTGCACATTAAAAATGTTGGTGATTCTGTTATACAAACCAATTCACTTCCTTTACATTTATCAAATACCCTTCATGTTCCTCAAATTGCCAAAAATCTTGTGTCGGTGAGTAAATTAACTCGCAACAATAACGTGTTCCTTGAATTTCACCCCAACTGTTTTTATGTCAAGGAGCAACAAACGGGGACAACACTACTCCAAGGCTCGTGTAAAAATGGCCTTTATCAAGTTTCTCCATCATTAAGTCCCAAAGCAGTTCTAGTTGGTGAGCGAGCAAGCACAGATCAATGGCACAAGCGTCTTGGGCATCCTTCAAGTCGTGTTGGTCGCATGGTCATCAATAAAAATGACCTATTAGTGAGTCAAAATAACATTTCCAAAGTTTGTGATGCATGTCAACAGGCTAAAAGCCATAGACTTCCTTCTCCTGCTTCAAAGTCTGTTTCCAAGCATCCTTTAGAATTAATTTTTTCGGATGTTTGGGGACCTACAACTAAGTCTGTTAATGGGCATTCCTATTATGTAAGCTTTGTTGATGATTTCAGTAAGTTTACTTGGTTGTTTCCTATCACTTGCAAATCAGATGTCGAAACAACTTTTCTTAGTTTTCAGAAACATGTCGAGCGACTTCTCAATCGAAAAATCCAAGCTCTTCAAACTGACTGGGGAGGCGAATACAGAAAGCTTAGCACCATTCTTCACTCACAAGGCATTACCCATAGGCTCTCTTGTCCCCATATACATCAACAAAATGGCACCGTTGAAAGAAAGCACCGCCACATTGTTGAAATGGGTCTCGCTCTCCTGGCTCAAGCTTCTATGCCTCTCAAATTTTGGGATAATGCATTCCAAACTGCATCCTATCTCATCAATCGCCTCCCCACGCCGGTTCTTGGTAATTCTACACCTATTGAACGATTGTTTAATGCTCGCCCTGACTATCATTTTTTCAAAGTTTTTGGCTGTGCTTGCTGGCCTCATCTGCGCCCTTATAACTCTCACAAACTTGACTTTCGTTCTCAACAGTGTGTCTTTGTTGGATACAGTGATCATCACAAAGGATACAAATGTCTTCACCTTCCCTCTGGACGAGTCTACATCTCCAAAAATGTAGTGTTTGATGAGTCTGTCTTTCCTTTCTCACAAAACCAAGTGACTACAGACTCCAGCCAATCATTGTCGCCTCCATCAAGTGCCATTTTCATACCTCCTGCTCCTCTTCCTTCAACTACCACAGCTCCAAAAAATCACCTTCCAGATACCACACCTCCTCAAAATTCACCTGAGTCAACTCCACATGGATCATCTTCACGAAATGCAACCTGTTCCAACTCAATATCTGAACCTGAAGTTGATCGGTCCTTGTCAGATTCTGTGGATTCGAAAGCATTGCATGAAACAAGACACACCATGCAAACACGTCTTCGCAACAACATTATCAAGCCAAAACAATATACAGATGGCACAGTTCGGTATCCCATATCAAAGGCACTACTTGCAACTCATGATTACTCAACTGATACAGAACCTACCTGTTTTTCTAGTGCAGTTAAAGTTTCAGCATGGAGGCAGGCCATGGATGATGAAATTAATGCGCTGGCTCGAAATCACACTTGGACACTTGTTCCAAGACATCCTCACATGAATATTATTGGCTCCAAATGGGTGTACCGTCTCAAAACCAAATCAGATGGCTCAGTTGATCGTTACAAGGCCCGTCTTGTGGCTAAGGGTTTCAATCAACAAGAAGGGATTGATTACAGTGAAACATTCAGCCCTGTTGTAAAACCTGCAACTATTCGCACGGTCTTATCAGTTGCAGTATCACTAAACTGGAACATTCGACAGCTGGACGTACAAAATGCATTCCTACATGGATTTCTCGACAAAGAGGTCTATATGAGTCAGCCGCAAGGATTCATTCACCCACAGTACCCTGACCATGTGTGCAAGCTGTGAAAAGCTATTTATGGCCTCAAACAGGCTCCTCGAGCCTGGTTCTCTCGTTTCAGTTCACGACTCCTGGAACTTGGATTTGTTCCCTCCAAAGCCGACCCTTCATTGTTTATCATGCACACCACCAGCATCATTGTTTATATGCTCATCTATGTCGATGACATTATTATTACTGCCTCTCAAACTGCCATCATTGATGAGATTATCTCTAAGCTGCGCATGGACTTTCCAGTGAAGGACCTGGGACAATTGAGCTACTTTTTGGGCATAGAAGCTGTCCATTGTTCTGATGGCAGCCTCGTTCTTTCTCAGCAAAAATACACTCTTGATCTCCTTCGAAGAACCAATATGCTCGCAGCCAAACCTGCTTTAACACCTATGTCCACCAGTGAGAAATTGTCCAAGGACAAGGGCGATCTGCTGTCTGACACTACGATGTATCGGAGTACGGTTGGCGCCCTCCAATATCTGACGTTCACTCGGCCAGACATCTCCTTTGTTGTCAACAAGGTGTGCCAGTTTATGCATCAACCAACTACTGCTCACTGGACTGCAGTCAAACGTATCCTCCGCTATCTAAAGAACACATTTCATCTCGGCTTGCACATTAAGAAATCTACCTCAATTAGTTTAGATGCCTTTTCGGATGCTGACTGGGCCGGTTGTATTGATGATCGACGTTCAACAAATGGTTTTGGAGTTTTTCTAGGCTCAAACTTGATCTCTTGGAGCTCCAAGAAGCAACACACCGTCTCCAGATCCAGCACGGAAGCTGAGTATCGTGCGTTGGCACATGCTACAGCCGAGCTAATCTGGCTACAATCTCTCCTTGGTGAACTTGGCATTTTTCTTCCCAAACCACCTGTTCTTTGGTGTGATAATATTGGAGCCACCTACCTCACTATGAATCCTGTTTTTCATGCCCGCACCAAGCATATTGAAATCGACTTTCACTTTGTACGAGAACGGGTGGCAAAAGGTGCACTCCAAGTCCGCTTCATTTCCACAAAAGACCAGACTGCTGACATCTTCACCAAGCCCTTACCACTTGCAGCCTTTACTCAGTTTTGTAACAATCTCAACCTTTCCACGAGACCGTTGAGCTTGAAGGGGCATATTAGAGATAATGATGAGTGCTTATCATATTAAGAGTTTATCTCTTGATGAACATATCTTGTTGTATTGAAGTTATCACTTCTATCTGTAATACACTTATATATATACATGATCAACGGCCTCACTGTTATGTGAGCCAACATACAAATTTCTTCCCAAACTCTCTGTTCTTTCATTAGTTAGTAGTATCCTATCCAGAATCTATCAGTCTCTAATGAAACTAGCCTGAGTCTCACTGACCACTAAAGGAATGACTCTTCTTAGTCTCTCCGCTAAAATTTTTGCCACAATTTTGTATTGACACCCAATTAAGCTAATTGGCCGGTACTTCTTCAAAGTGGGGGATCAGTTGACTTCGGTATAATTTTAATGAAAGTTGAATTACAGCCATTCTCTATGACTCCTTTACTTTCAAAGTGTTTAACAAATTTTATAATATCCTCTTTTACCAGCTCCCAGTATTTTTTGATAAAATTGAAAGAAATTCCATCTGGCCCCGGTGCTTTCACACCACCTCTTCCCCAAAAAGCTGCTTTTATCTCTGCCTCTTCAATTGGAGCTTCAAAAGAAGCCTTCATCTGATTTGCTCAATCTCTTGAATTTCTGACTGAAGAAACTTGGTCTAACAATAGGCTACTCCTGGAAATGTTTGCTGAAAAACTTAAACACTTCTTCCTTAATTCTTTCTGGTTCTTCTCTCCACACACCATTTATACACAGACCCTTTAAATTATTTTTTTGCTCCCTTCCCCGTATTATAGAATGAAAAAACTTAATTCGAATTTTCATCTTCATCAATTGCTCAATTTATTCTTACTTTTTGTTTCAACATACCATCTTTGATCCTCTCTTTCTCTAGATACTGCACAATACAATCTGTCCTTTGGGCCTTCTCAGAATCTGATAATTCTTTTGCCTGATCCGCTTCTCTGTCCCACTTTTCCACAGCCTCCTTAAGCTCCTGGATTTGTCTATCTATATTGCTGAATGACTGATTCCTCAAGTCTTTCAACACCTTTTTACAATGCTTTAATCTTTCCTTTAGAGTAACCCCTGGGCTGCCACAACCTTTCCATTCCTTCCATGCCCTATGCGCCACATCTGAGAAATCTGCCTGCTCCATCCAAACATAAAAAAATCTGAATGGTATAGGTCCGAAATTCCCCATTTCATGCTTCAAGAGAATAGCACAATGATCCGATACATCTCGCTTTAGAACAACCACGTTTAATCCCGGCCATTTCTCACAAATTTCGTCTGACACTAGAAACCTAGCTACCAAGCTTGCTCATTTTTTACCCATCTTTCACACAACAAGAGCATTTCCTTCCTTCTAAAGGAATATCAATTAATTCCGACTGCCTGAGGAAAATATTGAAGTCCCATTTCCCAGTTAATTTATCATGTGATCATGTCCCCTTGAGAATAATAAAAATGGAATTTAATGGACCAAATAATTGTCGTACAAGGGAAGAAGTAATATCAAGTGCAAATTTCAGGAAATTCTAGCAAAAAGAAAGCCCTTGCAGGAGGACTGGCCGGAGGCGGAGGGTTCCTTTTGCTTATTGTTGCGTTAGTCCTCTTCTTTAAGTCATCAAGAAAAGGGAAAGCGAGAGCCAGAGGTAATTAAGCTATCTAGCCATATATATATTTATCAAGAACATGGACTAATGTGTTTTTGCTATCTACTTAGTTCATTCTTAACAATTACAACTATGTATTTGTACAGGCGACATACTAGGAGCAACAGAGCTGCGAGGACCAGTAAATTACAGTTACAAAGATCTGAGTGTGGCCACAAGAAAATTCAGTGACGATAACAAACTGGGAGAAGGAGGCTTCGGGGATGTGTACAAGGTGTGACGGAATAATACTGCTTCAATTAATGCTTACATTTAATAAGTTGACATGACGACAAATTTTGATGGATGCAGGGGGTGCTTAAAAATGGGAAAATAGTTGCAGTGAAGAAGTTGGCAATGGCAGAGTCCCGGAGAGCCAAACTGGAATTCGAAAGCGAAGTGAAGCTTATAAGCAATGTGCATCACCGGAATCCGGTCCGCCTTCTCGGCTGTTGCAGCAGAGGACCAGAGCTTCTCCTAGTCTACGAGTACATGGCAAACAGCAGCCTGGATAAATTCTTATTCGGTAATTTATTTATTTATTTTCTTGACTTCAACTTCTAGATCAAATAGTCTTTTCAATCTAAGACGGTTGAAAGTTAATTTTACTTAGATAATTTGTCTTTCTTCAGTTCCAATGCTAAGCATTGTATTTATACTGTTGTCAAGTAAGGTCGTATTTCCTAATTAATTAATTTAAAAACCAAAGTAGGGAAGATTAATTTTATCCGAATTACATTAACAGGCGACAAGAGAGGGTCCTTAAATTGGAAACAACGTTTCGACATAATTCTGGGGACTGCGAGGGGCCTAGCCTATTTGCATGAGGAATTTCATGTGTGCATCATTCATCGTGACATAAAGCCCAGCAATATTCTTTTAGACGACGCGCTCCAACCCAAAATCGCAGATTTTGGCTTAGCAAGGTTGCTTCCAGAGAACCAAAGCCATCTCAGTACCAAATTTGCCGGCACATTGTAAGAAACCCATGATTTTGTCTCTGTTTTATTCTGTCCTGTTCTGTTTCTGGTTACGTGAGAGAGAAAGTCAGTAATCACTTCACCAGGGGATACACAGCGCCGGAGTATGCAATCCATGGGCAGCTATCCGTAAAGGTAGATGCTTACAGTTTCGGCATCGTCGTCCTAGAGATCATAAGTGGCCAAAAGAGCACCGAAACGAAGCTGGATTCGTACGCCGAATACCTTCTGAAGCAGGCGTGGAAGCTTTATGAGAACGACATGCATCTAGAGCTGGTGGACCAGAGCTTGGACCGTGAAGAATATGAAGCGGAAGAGGCCAAGAAGATCATAGAGATCGCCTTGATGTGCACGCAGTCGACGGTGGCTTCACGGCCAAGCATGTCCGAGGTGGTGGTCATGCTCAGAAGCAAGGGCGCCACAGTGCAGCATTCGCCGCCGGCCATGCCTACATTCATCGAAGCCGGCGTAAAGGCTCCTGATCCGGACACTTCTACTTCGTCTGGCTCTCATGCCTCAAGCGCAGCTACTGCTTCCATTTCTCGCCTTTCCGGGCGGTGACCTACATCTGCTAAACTTTGTGTAGGTTGGCTTGGCGACCATGATGGCCAGGGAGCTTGGACTTTCTTCAAAGAGGCTCATATTTGATAAAATTTTAGGATTTCTATTTATTTTTAAATATATATTATTTATTAAAATATTTTTTATTATTATTATAAGTGATACAACACCTATAACTACATTAATATAAGGAAACAATTGAAAGATTCTAAAATATCCGGTCAGTATCAATACCCCCGTTTTTTAGAATTCCTCAAACTTTTTAGAATATTTCAGTTCAGGACCTAAGTTAAAAATTAGTAGTAAAAATACCATTAGACTGGTAGAGTAAAATGCAACGTATTGATCCGGTAACAGGTTGCAAGGGAGAAGCGATAGGCGGGAACAGGGGAAAAAGAAGGGGAAATTACTGAAATGGGTAAAGTAAATATAAAATATATATTTATTTTAAGGTATTATGGGTATTAAATATAAATATATATTTATTGAAAAATATAATTGTACGTAATAATTTTTGTACCACTTTAACATTTTTTTAATATTTAATCACTTTTCTTAAAATTTTTTTCACTTTTTATAGTTTTAATCTCTTTTCTATATATTTAATTGCTTTTTGTATATGTGTTTCGCTTATTTTTTAATTTACTCATTTTTTTAAATTATTTATTGTACTTCAGAATTATTTATCACTTTTTCGATTTTTATTAGCGTTACAAAAAATTTACCATTTTTTTTAAACATTTATCACTTTTTTTTTAAATGCTATTGCTTTTTCGTATATTTAATAGATTTTTTAAACATGTAATAGCTTTTTTTTACATTTAATCGCTTTTTTTAAAAAATTGTCGCTTTTGTTGGTTTTTATCGCTTTTTTAAAAATATTTATGGCATTTAAAATCAGTATTCATAATATCAAATACTAATATAATAATAAGGTTATACTGGTACCAAATTAAGGTTAAGTGGTACCAGTTTAAGGTTGTAGTGGTACCAAATTATGGTTATGCTGATACCAACTTAAGGTTCTACTTCATATTGGTACCAAAGTAAGGTTTAATGGTACCAGTTTAAGGTTCTAGTGGTACCTCGTTATGATTTTTGTGGTACCAAATTAAGGTTTCAATGGTTCTAAGTTAAGGTTATAACGGTACCAAATTAAGGTTTTGTGATACCAAGTTAAGGTTATTGTGGTACTAAGTTAATGTTCTAATGGTACCAAGTTAAGGTTATACCGGTACCAATTTAAGGTAAAGTGGTATCAGTTTAAGGTTCTAGTGGTACCAAATTATGGTTATGCTGATACCAACTTAAGGTTCTACTGGTACCAACTTAAGGCCATATTGGTACCAAAGTAAGGTTTAATGGTACCAAGTTAAGGTTGTACTGGTACCAATTTAAAGTAAAGTGGTACCAGTTTAAGGTTTTAGTGGTACCAACTTAAGGTTATATTGGTACCAAAGTAAGGTTTAATGGTACCAAGTTAAAGTTATACTGGTACCAATTTAAGGTAAAGTGGCACTAGTTTAAGGTTGTAGTGGTACCAAATTATGGTTATGCTGATACCAACTTAAGGTTCTACTGGTACCAACTTAAGGTCATATTGGTACCAAAGTAAGGCTTAATGGTACCAAGTTAAGGTTGTACTAGTACCAATTTAAGGTAAAGTGGTACCAAATTATGGTTATGCTGATACCAACTTAAGGTTCTACTGGTACCAACTTAATGTCATATTGGTACCAAAGTAAGGTTTAATGGTACCGAGTTAAGGTTGTACTCGTACCAATTTAAGGTAAAGTGGCACCAATTTAGGGTTTTAGTGGTACCAACTTAAGATCATATTGGTACCAAAGTAAGGTTTAATGGTACCAAGTTAAGGTTATACTGATACCAATTTAAGGTAAAGTGGTACCAGTTTAAGGTTGTAGTGGTACCAAATTATGGTTATGCTGATACCAACTTAAGGTTCTACTGGTACCAACTTAAGGTCATATTGGTACTAAAGTAAGGTTTAATGGTACCAAGTTAAGGTTGTACTGGTACCAATTTAAGGTAAAGTAGTACCAGTTTAAGGTTGTAGTGGTACCAAATTATGGTTATGTTGATACCAACTTAAGGTTCTACTGGTACCAACTTAAAGTCATATTGGTACCAAAGTAAGGTTTAATGGTACCAAGTTAAGGTTGTACTGGTACTAATTTAAGGTAAAGTGGTACTAAATTATGGTTATGCTGATACCAACTTAAGGTTCTACTGGTATCAACTTAAGGTCATATTGGTACCAAAGTAAGGTTTAATGGTACCAAGTTAAGGTTGTACTGGTACCAACTTAAGGTAAAGTGGTACCAGTTTAAGGTTCTAGTGGTACCAAATTATGAGTATGCTGATACCAACTTAAGGTTTTACTGGTACCAACTTAAGGTCATATTGGTACCAAAGTAAGGTTTAATGGTACCAAGTTAAAGTTGTACTGGTACCAACTTAAGGTAAAGTGGTACCAGTTTAAGGTTCTAGTGGTACCAAATTATGGTTATGCTGATACCAACTTAAGGTTCTACTGGTACCAACTTAAGGTCATATTGGTACCAAAGTAAGGTTTAATGGTACCAAGTTAAAGTTGTACTAGTACCAACTTAAGGTAAAGTGGCACCAGTTTAAGGTTTTAGTGGTACCAACTTAAGGTCATATTGGTACCAAAGTAAGGTTTAATGGTACCAAGTTAAGGTTATACTGGTACCAATTTAAGGTAAAGTGGTACTAGTTTAAGGTTATAGTGGTACCAAATTATGGTTATGCTGATACAAACTTAAGGTTTTACTGGTACTAACTTAAGGTCATATTGGTACCAAAGTAAGGTTTAATGGTATCAAGTTAAGGTTGTACTGGTACTAACTTAAGGTAAAGTGATACCAGTTTAAGGTTCTAGTGGTACCAAATTATGGTTATGCTGATACCAACTTAAGGTTCTACTGGTACCAACTTAAGGTCATATTGGTACCAAAGTAAGGCTTAATGGTACCAAGTTAAAGTTATACTAGTATCAATTTAAGGTAAAGTGGCACCAGTTTAGGGTTTTAGTGGTACCAACTTAAGGTCATATTGGTACCAAAGTAAGGTTTAATGGTACCAAGTTAAGGTTGTACTGGTACCAATTTAAGGTAAAGTGGTACCAAATTATGGTTATGCTGATACCAACTTAAGGTTCTACTAGTACCAACTTAAGGTCATATTGATACCAAAGTAAGGTTTAATGGTACCAAGTTAAGGTTGTACTGGTACCAATTTAAGGTAAAGTGGTACTAAATTATGGTTCTAGTGGTACCTAGTTATGATTTTTGTGGTACCAAATTAAGGTTTCAATGGTCCCAAGTTAAGGTTATAATGGTACTAAATTAAGGTGTTGTGATACCAAGTTAAGGTTATTGTGGTACCAAGTTAGGGTTCTAATGGTATCAGGTTAAGGTTATAGTGGTACCAAGTTAAGGTTGAATTGGTATCAAGTAAAGTTATTGTCCTATTGTGACCGGGTGAACGGGTAGAAATAGTATAGAAATTAGGTTAAAGTGGTACCAAGTTAAGGTTGCAATGGTACCAAGTTAATGTTATTATCCTAGGGTAACCGGGTGAACCAGTAAATGTGTTATCAATTTAAGGTAATAACCTTAACTTGGTACCACTATAATCTAAACTTGCTACCACTATAACCTTAACATGGTACCACTATAATCTTAACTTGGTACCACTATAACCTTAACTAGGTATCACAATAACCTTAACTTGATACCACCATAACGTTAAATTGGTACTACTACAACCTTAACTTAGCACCATTATAACCTTAAATTGGTACCACCGTAACCTTAACTTGGTACCGTCATAACCTTAACTTGGTACCATCATATCCTTAACTTGGTTCCACCATAATCTTAACTTGGTACCATTATAACCTTCAATTAGTACCATAATAACCTTAAATTGGTACCACAATAACCATAACTTGGTACCACAATAACCAACTTAGGGTCATATTGGTACCAAAGTAAGGTTTAATGGTACCAGTTTAAGGTTCTAGTGGTACCTAGTTATGGTTTTTGTGGTATCAAATTAAGGTTTCAATGGTCCCAAGTTAAGATTATAACGGTACCAAATTAAGGTTTTGTGATACCAATTTAAGGTTATTATGGTACCAAGTTAAGGTTATACTAGTACCAATTTAAGATTCAGTGGTACCAGTTTAATGTTCTAGTGGTACCAAATTATGGTTATGTTGGTACCAACTTAAGTTCATATTGGTACCAAAGTAAGGTTTAATGGTACCAGTTTAAGGTTCTAGTGGTACCTAGTTATGGTTTTTGTGGTATCAAATTAAGGTTTCAATGGTCCCAAGTTAAGGTTATCACTTCTTTTTTATTTAAATGTTTTCGTAAAATATTTATTGCATTTTAGAATTATTTATCACTTTTTTGGTTTTTAATAGCTTCTAAAAAATATTTACCATTTTTTAAGCATTTTTCACTTTTTTTTTCCAGTTTTATCACTTTTTTATATTTAAATGTTTATTTTATACTTAATCAATTTTTTCCTATCTTATGTCATTTTTTTATATTTTATCACTTTTTTAAAAATTTTATTGCATCTTACATGTTTTTATCAGTTTTTCAGTATTTAATTGCTTTTTAAAAATATTGAAAATTTTGTCAACATTGATCACTTGTTTATATATTTTATTGGTTTTTGTTATATTTAATCATTTTTTTAATATTTAATAAATTTTCTTAAAGGTTTTTCACTTTTTCTAGTTTTAATAGCTTTTTTTTGTATATTTAATCACTTTTTTTTTAATATCGCTTTTTGTAGACGTGTTTCGCTTAATTTTTTTAATTTAATCCTTTTTTGAAATTATTTATTGCACTTCAGAATTATTTATCACGTTTCCATTTTTTATTAGCATTTTAAAAAAATTACCATTTTTTTCAACATTTATCACTTTTTTTAAATGTTATCACTTTTTTAAACATGTAATAGCTTTTTTGAACATGTAATAGCCTTTTTGAACATGTAATAGCCTTTTTTAACATGTAATAGCTTTTTTTAACATGTTATCGCTTTTTTTAAGAAATTGTCACTTTTTTTTGTTTTTTATCGCTTTTTTAAAATATGTATTCATAATATGAAATACTAATATAATAATAAGTTTAAATATGTATTTACTAAAAAGTATAGTTAATTAATATATTTATATTTAATGATATTTACTTTATTAAATGTAATAATCACACATATTATTAAATATATTCAAACGAATAAATCATTTCTTTTTAGACCTACAAAAGTATAATTATTAACTAATGATATCAATAATGTATATAATTATATAAAATAAATATTACTTCAGATGATTAAGGTGTTTTTTTTTAGGATTAACAGGTTAGGATTAGGATTATATTTAGGGTTAGGGATTTAATGTTAGGATTATGGCTAAGGTTAATGATAAGGGTTTAGGATTAAGGGGTTAGGATTATGATTACTTTTAGGGTTAAGGATTTAGTATTTAGGTTTAGGATTATGGTTGATGTTTAGGGTTAGAGATTAAGGTTTAGGTTATTATATAAAGTATATAAAATCTATATAAAATAAATATTACTCCATATATCTAGATTATTTGCATCATTTCTAAATAGTAAATAAATTAAGAAAGATGAAAGAAATATATCTTTTTTACTATTTAAAAAATAAAATTTCGTAAAAAATAATATTACAGGGAGTTTTGTTCGAATTAGTGATTTTGTTCGATTTCTTTATCTGTTCAGTATTAGGGTATACATTTTTTCATAAAAAGAAATTTGTACCAACTTAAGTTCATATTGGTACCAAAATAAGGTTAAAGGGTACCAGCTTAAGGTTCTAGTGGTACCAAGTAATGGTTATTGTGGTATCAAATTAAGGTGTTAATAGTGCCAAGCTAAGGTTATAACCGTACCAAATTAAGGTTTTGTGATACCAAGTTAAGGTTATTGTGGTACCAAGTTAGGGTTCTAATGGTATCAAGTTAAGGTTATACTGATTCCAATTTAAGGTTTATTGGTACCAGTTTTAGGTTCTACTGGTACCAAATTATGGTTATATTGGTACCAACTTAAGGTCATATTGGTACCAAAGTAAGGTTCAATGGTACCAGCTTAAGGTTCTAGTGGTACCAAGTTATGGTTATTGTGGTATCAAATTAAGGTTATTGTCCTATTGTGACCGGGTGAACGGGTGAAGATGGTACAGAAATTAGGTTAAAGTGGTCCAAGTTTAGGTTATAGAGGTACCAAGTTAAGGTTATAGCGGTACCAAGTTAAGGTTATTATCCTAGGGTAATCGAGTGAACCAGTAAAGTGTTACCACTTTTAAGGTTATAACCTTAACTTGATACCACTATAATCTAATCTTGGCACTACTGTAACCTTAACATGGTGCCACTATAATCTTAACTTGGTACCACTATAACCTTAACTAGGTATCACAATAACCTTAACTTGGTACCACCATAACGTTAAATTGGTACCACAATAACGTTAAATTGGTACCACTACAACCTTAACTTAGCACCATTATAACCTTAAATTGGTACCACTGTAACCTTAACTTGGTACCGTTATAACCTTAGCTTGGTACCACCATAACCTTAACTTGTTCTACCATAACCTTAACTTGGTACCATTATAACCTTTAATTAGTACCATGATAACCTAAAATTGGTACCACTATAACCTTAACTTTGTACCACAATAACCATAACTTAGTACCACTATAACCTTAAATAGATACCAATGTAACCTTAATTTGATACCATCATAACCATAACTTGGTACCACAATAACCTTAACTTGATACCACGATAACCTTAACTAGGTACCACTATAACCTTAAATTTATACCATTGTAACCTTCACTTGGTACCACCATAACCTTAAATTGGTACTGTAAATTGTTTAGGGATTAGGGTTAAAGGATTAGGGATTAGAGTTAGGGACTAGAATTAAGAATTAGGGTTAAGGTTAGGAATTAATGATTAGGGTTAAGGCTTAGTGATTAGGAATTAGGGTTAGGGTTTATGATTTAGTGTTAGGTTTATTTGTATCGTTTATGGTTTAAGGTTTAGGAGTAGAGTTAGGGTTATGTGTTTAGGATTTAGCATATATGTACATTTTAATTTGAACAATATTTGGTAAAATTTTTAAAAGCTCAAGCATGTATGTAGTCTTAAGAATTAGGGAATATGGTTATGTTAGGGTTTGGGGTTAAAGTTAGGTTTAAGGTTAGGGTTTAGGCTTAGGCTTGGGGTTAGGGTTAGGGTTAGGGGTTAAGCTTAGGCTCAGGGATTAGGGCTAAGGATTGAGATTTAGTGTTAGACTAAGGTTTATGATTTAATTTTAGGGTTGAGGTGTATCGTTTATGGTTTTGGGTTTAGGGTTGGACTTAGGATTTAGTTGTTTAAAGTTTTGGACTAAGGATAAATTTAAGATTTAAGGTTAGGGTTAGGGTTTGGACTTCGCGCGTAATATTAATTTTAACTATAACTGACATATTTAACATTTTAATTAATAAATTCAAAACATTTATGTACATGTTTAGGGTTTATGTTTTCAGTTAATGTTTCGAGTTAGGGCTTAAGGTTTAGGTTTAGTATCTGAGTTTAAGATTAGGGTTTCGGGTTAGAGTTTTGTTTAAGGTTTTTTATACAGTATTAGTTTTTTACCATGATTGACATATTAAACAATTTTGTAATATTTAGAGACGGAGAGTTTATGATTTGAAGAGTCTTGGTATAAATAAGGTTCTAATTTTTACCTTAAATTAACCTTAAGTGTGACCGGATAATATTGAAGGTTACCTAAAAAGATAACCCGGCCATCTAAAAGGTACTTTTAATGTGACCTGATCACCATTTTAGGTTATATTAAATGTGATCCGGTTACACTGAAGGTACTTTTAATGTGACCCAGTCACCTTTTTAGGTTACCCTCCAAGTGACCTAGTCACACCGAAGGTACCTTTAATGTGGCCCAGTCACATTTTTAGGTTACCTTCAAAGTGACCTGGTTACCTTTTTAGGTTACCTTTATATTGACCGGTCACAACGCAGGTACCTTCAACGTGGCATAGTCACATTTTTAGGTTGCCCACAAAGTGACCCGATCACACCTAAGATAACTTCAAAGTGACCTGGTCACACCAAAGTTACCAATTTTTTAACATTTATCACTTATTTTAAAATTTTATTCACTTTTTTTAGTTTTTTATCACATTTTTAAAAATCATTTATTACATTTTAGATATTTTTATAACTTTTTTTGTTTTTAATCGCTTTTAAAAAATATTTACCATTTTTTTAAATTTATCACATTTTTTTAATATATTTTATCAAATTTTTTATATTTATTTGCTTTTTTAAAAAAAGTTTGATTTTTTTAGTTTTAATTGCTTTTCTTTATTTAATCACTTTTTTAATAAATATTTCAAATTTTTTATTTTTTTAAATTATTTATTGCATTTTAGAATTATTTATCACTTTGTCAGTTTTTAATAGCTTTTTAAAAATATTTACCAATTTTTTAACATTTATCACTTTTTTTTAAATGTTATCACTTTTTTTAAAAAAAATCATTTTTTTTAATTTTTTATCACTTTTTAAAAATCTTTATTGCATTTTAGAATTTTTTATCACTTTTTTAATATTTGATTGATTTTTTAGAAAAAATTTTGATTTTTTTTAGTTTTAATCGCTTTTTAAAAAAAATATTTCATTTTTCTTAGTTTTTTATCATTTTTTTTTTAGGTTAGACTGGTCGCACTTTTAAAGTTACCACCTATAGCCTGCAAAAGTAGGTCACTTTAAAACTTATTCATACTTGATCTGAATAGAATAGTCTAGGAAAAACAAAATAAATATTTGGTACTAAAACGATAAAAATATAAAAGTATAGTTGCGAATAGTATTTTAAACCAAAATCCAATCTTTTGATCGAACGGTGGAAAACGGGGCGGCACCGTTACCCACCATGTATTTTAGAACGGTCCCAAACAATTTGCTGCCGCAGCTCTTCTAGACATGACAGTTAGAGAGATTGAGATTCAGAACGTAGAAAATAATAAATTACACTATTTTTAGTAGTCCTCTCTCACACTGCCTCGAGCGTGCACACAATTTTCTCTTTTCTTATTTTTACTGTTCTATTTTGTCACTTGCACATATTTCTTTCTCTTAATACATGGGCACCTGTTTTTTCTTTATGTACATAATAATAGTTGGTGCCTTCTCCTGTTTATACTAGATCCAAGTCCACTACTAAGTAATAAACAAATATATATCTAATTCCAAGCATTTTTCCTTTGACTCTATGATTCTCAACTATTCTTAGCTAAGTCGGTGTTGACTTCTAACACTCATCTTAACACCGATTTCCTTGTAGCTTGTGGTGATGCCAAACAGTCTTTGAACTATATAGTTTTCATTGGTTGATGACTTGCCATTTGAGCTTGATATCACTCCCTTAAGCAGCCTAGTTAAACCTCCGTCTTACTCAATCTTTTATTTATAATTTTTTCAATCATAACCAAGTCCATGTATTTTGGATTTGGTTTTTTTATCCTTAGTTGATCGTTAAGGTTGGACCTTGGGTTCTTCAATTTGAGTCTCCGCGTCTTGGCCTGAAACTTTTTTTCTCTTGGCTCGATCCTTCATTTTTGTTCCATCTCTAGTAAACACGGTACACTCCTATTTTCTATAAATTCTCTCTCGTCAGCTTATCACTTTCACAAATTGTCACTTGGTGCATCCAATTCATTATCTTTCGACTCTTGCTTTTATTTTTCTTTTTCTTGCACCTTTTCTTGAACTAATTCCGGTTTCAGAAGCACTGTTACTTGTGAAGGCCACCATAATTATGTTTCATTGAACTCTAGATTTCTAGAGGCATAGCGCTTACTAATATCTAGATCACAGCACCTCCATCATTTTTTTTTATCATAGCCCACAAATATGCATTTTACACCCTTTCTATCAAATTTGCGATGCAAATGATCTAGTACTAACAAGTAGTAGATACAACCGAATACTCGAAAATGACTCACTGTGGACTTTAACTTCCATAGCTTCTTGAACAGGGACACAAACCCCAACCTTGCTTGCAGCAATCTATTTGTCATGTGTTATACGGTTTTCATGCATTCAGCCCAAAATCTTGGAGCAACATTTTTGGCATGTAGCATGTTTATTGCAAATCTCTGCCAAATGTCTATTCTTCCTTTCAGCTACTCTATTCCATTTTGGTGAACCGAGACATGTCAATTGTCTTCATATCTTACAATCTCATAAAAACACCGTGAACTCCTTAGATGTGTATTCTCCCTCGTTGTCAGTACGTATGCATTGTATTTTCCTTCCAACTTATCTTTTAACCTCATTCTTGAATTCTTAAACTTTTCTAATGCTTCTAATTTTTCTTTCATAAAATCAACCCATATGTACCTTGAAAAGTCATCCACAAAGGTAATCATGTAGCACATCCCACTAATAGATAGCTGCTTATGTGGCCTAAATACGCTTGGATGGACCAACATCAATGGGGCACATTCACTCAAAACTTTAACTCTTTGTATAGAAGCTAATGTGCTTTCCCACATTGATATCTAGCACAAACTGTGCTATGTTTGACTTCTAACTGTGGAAGTCCTTTGAGCATGGACTTTGCCATTATCACTTTTACCTTCTTCTAACTTATATGTCCTAATCAAGTATGCCACAGATTTGCTGTCTCATTCTTCCTCATCTTGTCTACATTAGCCTCATCTGCAGATATTACATAAACAGATTATACTTGGTGCCCTTCCATGATCTGATCAACTATTACCAATAACTTCCTATGGATCTTTACACCATCGGGTCCAAACACCACCCAAACACCACATAATTGTTTATAGATGTCAATTGTGATACTGACATCAAATTCCTTATAATTCCAGGTACATGGTACACTCATTGCAAGTGTATTTATTCAGAATTATGTCATGGGGTAATAAATATCTTTCCCATATGGGAAAGGCATAGGTAGTTGACTATTATTAGTCGTTACCACGATACGGTCTCCCTTATAGTAGGATAAGTTTGCAATCTTGTCTCTATATTCTGTCATGTGATTAGAATAGCCCAAATCTATAATCCAATCCTTTAAAGTTAACCGATTTATCACTTACCAAGATTTTTGCTTGTTTCTCCTCTTTTATACTATAAGAAGCTGCGAGCTCTTGATTGTCCCAATCTTCTTCATTGTCTCTTCTTCCTTTAGTGAAGGTTGCAATATTTCCTTCAACTTACTTGAATCGACAGTCATGAGCAAAATGACTTTTCTTGCCACAATTGTAGCATCTATCATCTCTTCTTTACCACCTTTACTTCTTATCATAAGCTTCACTTCGTGGCCTCTTCTCAACTTCGCGAGCTTTCCCTTAATATGAGCTCTGTTGTTGCATTCCTCTTCATTTACTACTCTTCTAATTAAAGAGTGCATTATCCTTTTCCTTAATTGTGAAATTAGACATTTGCTTGTCTAGGTCCTCCTCATTAGCTAATAAATTTTCCAACTCAGATAAAGTTGGTTCTTTGGCCCATTTATGGGTCAATTCAACAAGACCCTTAAATTCCAGTTTTAGCCCATAAACGATAATCCTTCACATTGTGGCTTAACTAATTTTATTCTTAGGAACTAACTTCAATATGTCATCACAAATGAATTTAACTTTTGTAAAATATTGACTTTTATTTCAGGATCTAACTTTTGTTAAATCTCGTTGCATGATTGAGATGAGCTCATTCTCCAATCTTTATAACTGCACTTCATTCATCTTTGCTAACACTATGGCAAAAGTGTCCCAAGCTTCCTTAGGTATTGCTACATCCATTATTTGTTACAGGGAATCATCCTCTACCATGATCGAGAACAAATACATAACTTTGCCACCTTAATCTTCCATTCTTTCAAGGCCGCTACATCTTCTGGTTGTGTGGTACTCTCACTTTCAATGAGGACCCATAAATCTTGTCCCTTTAAGTAGAAGCAAACACAAGTGCTCCAACTTTAATAATTATGACTATTAAATTTTTCAAGGCTACTCATAGAGTTGTCAAGATCTGTCATTGGTCATTGACCAATTTGCACAGCCCCAGACTATCGATTAGTAGAGTCTCATCTTCAGTAGGTCCCTAACTTCTTGCCTTGCCACTTGCAGTTTCTAACCACTCTCTTTGGCAATTGTCCATGTACCCAGTATATGATCACTTCAATAGACATTCTGCGTACTTGTCAAACCAACTTTGGTGAAACCTCATCATACGTGTCACTTGATCATACCCACTCTGATACCAAACGTAGAGAATAATAAATTTGGCATTCTATTATTTTTGGCCAAATATATTAAACACACACTAATATTACAAAATTATTTATAGTAGCCCTCTTTCACACACTCAAGCACTCACCCCGAGCACACACACACATTTCTCTCCTTTTCTTCTTTTCACTTTTTTATTTTCTCACTTACTCATACGTCTTTTTTTCTCTCCATACATAGGCACATTTCTCTTCTATGTGTGCATAATAATAGTTGGAGCCTTCTCCTATTTATATTATATCCAAGTCCTGCATTAAGTAATAAATAAATATATACCTAATTCTAGTATAAAGGTTATCCTACAATAAACTCATACAAGATAATTCCTAATTAAATATTCTAATGCTTGATACTTGCTGGCCAAGCATTTTCCCTTTGAGAATGTTGGCTATTCAAGCTTTTTCTCTATGATTCTCAACTATTCTAAGCCAAGTCAGTGTTGACTTTTAACACAGTGCAGATCCGATCATGTTATTTATATAGGTAGTATGTAGGGTTTACCAAAAAATTTTAATTAGAGAGCAGGGCAGGTTGAATAATTTTATTTTCACATTAAAGGTGGAAAACCATATTATCTTCTCACTTTTATGCCACATCATCACCAGTCTCGCCTCTACTCAACCAATAAGTCCCAGCTCCCAAGCAGTTGGTGATAGTTAAAAATTTGGATGATTAAGAAAAAATGGAGATCAAATAGAAGGAAAAGAAACAACGGTTGTAGTGAAAGAACATGGTGACCACGACTTGTATCAACAGGGATGAAGCCATCTGGTAATTTCCTCAGGTTGGTGTGGCTATGACTTGAGTAGAGAAAGAAAAGGATTTAATATAAAGAGATAGGGCTTCTAGTTGTGGGAGAAGGAACCGCCACTTTTCTTTCTTCTCATTTTATTTAGTCATTTTAAGTTTTCTGTGATCCTTTAATTTTTTTCCCGTTTAAACATGCCACTCAAACATATTTCCGTCCGTTAACCAAATGAACAAAGAAAAGAAAAAAAAATGTGAAAGACTCGTTAAAAGAGCTTAGAACAAATAAAGTGCAGAGGATTGGAAATTTTTTAGGCTTCACGTAAAAATAAAAAACTTTTTAAAGAGGAAAACAAACCTAAATCTTTGTTTTCATTGGTTAAGAATTACGGTGGATCACATTTTTTTTTGTCGACATTTCGAGTTGGGGTACGTTATGTGCATCAAACTCGAATCGGCTTCAAGTCATAATAAGGTAAGCAAATGTGATGGAGGCAGCCAAATGCTTCAACAAATTGTCAACGGGAGAAACAATAATGCCACCTTAGACTAGTTCCTCCACTACATCCATAGCCAGGTCTGCAAAAGAACCGAACGAATATGAATGTTCATGTTGATGTTAGTTCTTTTGACTTTAAATGAATATAGATATGAATAAAGAAAATAAATAAACACATTTTCTCTATTTGTGTTCAATTGTTTATAAATGAACATGGCCATGTTCGCTTATTCACAATAACATTGGTGTGGACCAAACAAACAAACTCACTCATAAATGTCATTAAATGAACATGTTCGCATACGGTGTAAATAAATACATTCATGAACAACGCAATCCAACAAAATTAATGAAAGAACAAACTTAAGAATAAAAGTAAATATTGTGAATAAATAAACAAATGAAAATTAAATAAATGAATTGACAAACAAATGGGTAAATAAAAAAATGAATATATACGAACATTAACTAAATTATTCGTGAATATAAATGAACAAATAATATTTTCTGTGTTCGTTCATTTAACTAAATAAACGAATATAAACAAACTCTCTTCGAGCAGTTCATGGAGATTTTGTTCGTTTACAACACTCCTGGATATGTTCTCTTTGTTCATATTTTGTCTTTTTTGTGTGTTAAATACCACGTTATACCAAAATATTTCACATACTATTTACCTTTCAAGTACATTTCGTCAAAACAGTATCCTACTTTTCACGGGGCATGTGTGAGATATTTTATTTTGTCATTTTACACCAAAATATCATATATAAATATGTAAAATAGTAAATATAATTAATGCACATATTTAACATAAAATATTTACTTTTAATTTTTTTTTGTTACTTTTTCTTTTGCTTTTGTTTTTTGGGCAATCTTTTAATTTTTGTGTCTTGACCAGATGGTACTAGTTACAAACCATGATATTAGCTAAGACAAAAACATCATACTTTAAGCCACTTAAGAACTTAACTAGCTTTAATACCCGGCGTTGCCTCGGGAGTAAAAGCACAAATCAATACACTTGTAATTAAAAAATAAAACATCATAAAAGAATACCAAGTAGAACAATATATAGTTTAACAAAAAATGTTATTACTGTATGACATATTTGAAGGGTCAAACATTTATCAGTGTAGCATATTGTTTATTATATTTTTCATGATTAGATTGCGTACTCAAGTTGATTCGAAATAGTTAGTAGTTGGCAAATCCCTATTTTATAAATTATACCAAATTACGAATATACACACTCATACATATACCAAGGCAAACGTAATAGTAAGTGAAACAGAAATATTTTTAGTCACACGACATATTTCAAGGAACAAAATATTCATCAATCCAAACGCATCCATCACTTCAGTGTGCTGTCATTTATATCTTTGTTATTATCAATGGTTGCATCATTGAGTATCCTGTTTTGGAAAAAGAAAACATAACTAAAAACTACATACATTCGGCAATTATAAAAAAATTATAAGCAAAATAATAATCAAATGAGTATTACCTATTACTATGATCGGCATCTGTAGTGTATCCAGCATCATATTTGGTTATTTTATATATAGGATGATTTTGAAACCCGACTCTATTATATAGAAAATGAGTTATAATTCGAACCTAAAATTTAAATTTAACAAAATCATTTGTCACTTGTTCAATCTACTTACAATATTTCTGCCACATCAATAATCTCTACTATCTCTGTATCTTGAGAATCATCATATGTGAATGAGCTGTCGAGTGGTCCAATTGATGGTGCTTCTCGGCACATTGACTTACTGAAATGAGATGATATTATTTATCTATTTATAAGCAAAAAGTTATATTAGGTATATAATATTTTAAGAATGAAATATTTAATACCTGGTAGATATATCAGACCTTTTTTATATATTGATATCTATTTCTAAGGTGTTGCCATTAAAATTTATGTCAACAAGTGTTTTCATTGATCCACTGCTTAAAAAAAAACTAAATGATTTTAGGTAAGGGGGAATAGTAATATTGTCATCACATAAACTATAATAGTACATATCACTTAACCTTATATGATGATGGCGTTTTGTTTCAAATGAATTCAATGATGAGGGAGCGGCATCAATGCGTTTGGTGACAGAGTGTCGTTCTGATGCTAACTGAAATTAATGAAATCATATTGTATATAAGAAAAAGTATAATACCATCAACTTGTTGCAAATAAAAAAAAAATCTTATTGATACCTGTGATATAAGATTCAACAATCTGTGACTCTCTTTTGCATAGTCCACATTATGAATTTTCTTCACAGTGAATCTAGAAGAATGATTTTGAAAGTTGAACTCAGTTAATTCAACTTCCCACAATAACTGCACACCTTTAATCCCTTCAAGTGTATCATATATTTTACTTTGACCTTCAGGTTATAAATAAGTTATGATAAGTAGAGACAGTGGACATCAAGCACAAAAAACATTATAATGTAATGAGAGAAAAAACTTTTTCAAATAAAAGCAGAATAAAGCAATGTATATCTTCAATAAGCATACAGTTTTATTAAGGGCATATAATGATTCAGCTGGAGATTGCAGCAACCCAGAAGCTACTTTATCAAACATCACAAAACGGGTTTCACAAGTAGTGTTTGCAACGTATAACTCAACTTTGTACCTGTAAATATACGAAATAAAAAATAAGTAATCTTAAAAAAAATACTTATAAATAAACTGTTACATATGTTTTAAGGGTGAATGAAAATATTTGTACCGTATCATTGCTGTATGGGTCGTTCTCTTACAATGTTCGCAATAAAATTGTTCACCATGAGTTACTACCTTTTTCAAGCATATTTTGCATCTAATGTACCACCAAGGAAACCTTCATCGACACCCATAATAGTTGCAAGACAATTGAAAGTTTTAAACTGGAAAAAAATAAAGAATACATTTTTAGCTTCTTATAATATTTAATGTAATAGTGACTCAAATTTTAAGATTGTTACCAATGATTGACCACTTTTACAAATTGTCTCAAGTCCATGCAATATGATACGTTGGTACATTTCAGGTGACACATTTGATCTTGCATGTTCCTGATCAACCTTGCCCAATTGTTTATCAACATTGCCAATATTTGGTATGTGATGCCCTGAGACATCTTCACTGGAAGGCATGGTGACTTCCGGGAGGACTTCCTGTGGGGGAGGGCGTCTGGAGCTGAGATTCCCCAAGTGAATGTGCCTGTAGAGCTCAGAGAAGAGGGTTAGGAGGTCCCCGGTGTGCTTTTCCGGGGAGGAGCCTTCGACGCCCAAGTCAGTTTCCTGATAAGGAAAGGGGGAAGCATTAGAGTTTTTAGTGGGCTTGCCTGTATTTTCTCAAGGAGGAGGAGTCGAACCCTTTGCCAGGGTCTGTTCCCTGGTATTTATAGAGAAGCCCAGCCCGTTCAGATGACGACACGTGTTCGGTTGGATGTTCTCTGAGTTTCTGGGTGTAGGGGGCGAGTAGCCGGTGACAGGCTCCTTGAGCCTTGAACCGAGACAGGTCGTGACAAGACCTGGACGGCGTCGGCGTGTCAAATCGCCGCTTGAGGTGACATGTAGCGTCTGTGGGCAGCATGTCAGAGGCTCCTTAAATGCTCATGCCGTACTCCTGAAGTCCCTGGACGAAGTCGTCCTCTGACACGGACGGTGCCCCTTCGGTAAGTGTGCCCGTAGTTCGGGGAGTTCCCTGATTCAGGGTTCCGCTTTTCGAGAGATTCTCTTCGGCTTGCAATAGCTGATTCTCCATCTCCAAAGGTGATCTGTTTAGTACCTCGGGGGGCTAATAGTATCCTCGCGTTCCCTGACGCTCCGAGTTCCGGTCAGATAGAGGCGATAGCCCTTCGGCTATCACATGCCCCCCTTTGGAAAGCCGAAGTGGAGACTTCGGTTTGTAGTCTTTCCGAGGATGCTCTTTGGGAGTTTCTAGGGAGTAAAACCTGTGCCGAATGTACACCTTTTGCCCGAAGATATGGGCTGTTCGGCTATGGCCTGTCTTTTGGTGTCTTCGAGGCAACTTACTTACTTCTTTCCTTTTTCCTTTTGTAGGTCTGTGCAACGTCGCGTCTCATGACCAGGCATGTCAGTTTGGAGCAGCGCGTCCCAGTTTTTTAGGGGTGTCAGAAGGCGTGTCCCCTATTTTGACGCGGCAGCTGACACGTGGCACACTGTCATTAGAGGAGAGTCGCGTCGGTTACAGAGGGTGCGTCTTTTCGGACGCAGAGAACAGTTATGGCGACTGTTCGCCTTCAAGGGGTACTTATGACGCCGGTTTGTCTACCCACCTTCGGCCTATATATAGCCCATTCCATCATAAGTTCCTTTTTTTGGTTTTGCTTCTGCTATTTTCCCTGCTTGCAACTGTTTTTTTCCTCTTCTTTTCCGCGGCGGTGCTGTTTGACAGAGTCTTTTCCGGCAATTTTTCACGACGGTGACATCAAACCCAGATTTTGGCAAGTCATTTGGGTTTTTGATTTCCAGAATCCTCTGATTTTTAGAATATTTCCGGAAGTTGTTTTCTTTCCTTTTTTCGAGCTCGCTTTTCAGCCAACATGCCTGTTCCTGAGAGCTGGCAACCCCTTTTGTCTCACCCTTGCTGTACCACCCCCAAAAAACTAGCAAAATGGAAGAAAAAGTTCTTTCTTCCCTCGTATGCCGTTACGAGATTGCCACGTTCTGACCAATTTTGCTTTTCAAACCGTAGTAATGTGGTTACCGTTTTCCGAGCCCAACTGAAGGCCGGACTTCGATACCCTCCTCCGAAGATGATTTGCGACTTCTGCCAATTCCATGGCATTGCCGTAAATCAACTTCCGCCGAACTCTTACTGCTATTTTAACGCCTTCATCTGTATGTGTAGCGTCTTCGGGATAGAACCCCACTTTGTTATTTTTATGCAATACTACAAGCTTTTCGTGGTCCCGAAGGGTGGCTTTTATTTCATGCTACCTCGGGGATCCAGGAGCAAAAAATATATGTTCACCTTTGCCACCAAGGACAGCTGGCGAGGGTGGCAACAGAAATTTTTCTTTTTGAAGATGGAGGAGGCCTGGTCGCATGTTCCGACCAAGTGGGCTCAGGGAAGACTGGAGATGGACGTCGTAGATCCGAAGATAATGCTAACTCCTGAGTTGGCTTCTGTCTTCGCAAACTTCGACGGACGTATTTGGGCTGTCTCTGACTGGGGTCCCGAGGTCTCCTCGCGCTCTCTCTACCCCTTTCCCATAATTGGAGGTTAATGACCGAGGAGGTTCTTCGAGAGCTAGGGGTAGTGAAGGAGCACAAGACTGATCTCGAGATGCCAACTCCTGCCGTCGCCGGGAAGGATTCTTGGTTGGTGAAACTCCTTCGGGGGGAAGCTACTTTCGAAACTTTCTTCGAGAGTAAGTTATCTCTGGCTCCCTTTGTTATGGTTTTCATCTTGGACTCACGCTGATATCTTCTTTCTTTTCCAAAGATGGGCGACGGCACTGCTGCCTTCTACAAATCCCTTTTCACTGGCCAAGTTGAGAAGGGTGAGCAGACAAAGAAGGCTGCTTCCCGAAGGCGGAAAACGTCTGGGGCTGGGCCATCTGTGGCCAAACGGGCGAAGAAGGATGCGCCCTCTCCTCTCCCAGAGATTTCCGAGGAGGTGGGCGAAGAGCCCGAGGCTGCTATTGTTCCACCAGCCGAGGTCGTTGCTGACCTCATTGCTCAGAGTCCCACTCCTTCAGCGACTCTTCTGGATGCTTTGGTAGAGGCCCCTTCTGCCGAAGAGCGACGTAAAAGTAAGGGTAAGGGGATTTCTACTGAGGAGGCTCGGGCTTCCGACGACGACATCGCCGAGGTGCTAGCAGGTTTGTTTTTCTAGCAAACTGTGGTGCCTTCTTTTTTGTGGGCTTTTGAGATTTTCTTGCCTTGACCAATTTTTTGTTTTTGCCATGTGATGCCCTGAGACATCTTCACTGGAAGGCATGGTGACTTCTGGGAGGACTTCCTGTGAGGGAGAGCATCTGGAATTGAGGTTTCCCAGGGGAATGTGCCTGAAAAGCTCAGAGGAGAGGGTTAGGAGGTCCCCGGGGTGCTTTTTCGGGGAGGAGCCTCCGACGCCCAAGTCAGTTTCCTGAGAATATAAGGGGGAAGCACTAGAATTTTTAGTGGACTTGCCTATACTTTCTCGAGGAGGATGAGTCCAACCGTTTGCCAGGGTTTGTTCCCTGGTATTTATAGAGAAGCCCAGCCCGTTCAGATGACGACACGTGTTCGGTCGGATGTTCTCTGAGTTTCTGGGCGTAGGGGGCGAGTAGCCAGTGGCAGGCTCCTTGAGTCTTGAACTGAGACAGGTCGTGACAAGACCTGGACGGCGTCGGCGTGTCAAATCGCCATTTGAGGTGACATGTAGCGTCTGTGGGCGGCATGTCAGAGGCTCCTTAAATGCTCATACCGTACTCCCGAAGTCCCTGGACGAGGTCGTCTTCTGACGCGGACGGTGCCCCTTCGAGAAGTGTGCCCGTAGTTCGGGGAATTCCCTAATTCAGGGTTCCGCCTTCGGGGAGATCCTCTTCGGTTTGTAATAGTTGATTCTCCATCTTCGAAGGTGATCTGCTTAATACCTCGGGGGAGCTAATAGTATCCTCGCGTTCCCTGACGCTCCGAGTTCGGTTCAGATAGGGGCGATAGCCCTTCGGCTATCACATGCCCCCCTTTGGAAAGTTGAAGTGGAGACTTCGGTTTGTAGTCTTTCCGAGGATGCTCTTTGGGAGTTTTTAGGGAGTAAAACCTGTGCCGAAGGTACACCTTTTGCTCGAAGATATGGGCTGTTCGGCTATGGCTTGTCTTTTGGTGTCTTCAAGACAACTTATTTACTTCTTTCCTTTTTCCTTTTGTAGATCTATGCAACGTTGCGTCTCATGACCAGGCGTGTCAGTCTGGAGCGGCGCGTCCCAGTTTTTTAGGGGTGTTAGAAGGCGTGTCCCCTATTTTGACGCGGTGGTTGACACGTGGCACATTGTCATTAGAGGGGAGTCACGTCGGTTACAGAGGGCGCGCCTTTTCGGATGCAGGGAACAGTTATGGCGACTGTTCGCCTTCAGGGGGTACTTATGACGCCGGTTCATCTACCCACCTTCGGCCTATATATATAGCCCATTCCATCATAAGTTCCTTTTTTGGTTTTGCTTCTGCTTCTTTCCTTGCTTGCAACTGTCTTCTCCCCTGTTTTCCGCGGTGGTGCTTTTTGACGGAGCTTTTTTTTGGCAATCTTTCACGACGGCGACTTCAAACCCAGATTTTGGCAAGTCATTTGGTGGGTTTTTGATTTCCAAAATCTTCTGATTTTTAGAGTACTTCCAGAAGTTGTTTTCTTTCCTTTTTTCAAACTCATTTCTTCAACCAACATGCCTGTTACCGAGAGCTGGCAACCCCTTTTGTCTCACCCTTGCTGCACCACCCCCAAAAAACTAGCAAGATGGAAGAAAAAGTTCTTTATTCCTTCGTATGCCGTTACGAGGTTGCCTCGTTCTGACCAATTTTGCTTTTCAAACCGTAGTAATGAGGTTACCATTTTTCGAGCCCAACTGAAGGCCGGACTTCAGTACCCTCCTCCGAAGATGATTTGCGAGTTCTGCCAATTCCATGGCATTGCCGTAAATCAACTTCCTCCGAACTCGTACTGCTATTTTAACGCCTTCATCTGTATGTGTGGCGTCTTCAGGATAGAACCCCACTTTGTTATTTTTATGCAGTACTACAAGCTTTTCGTGATCCCGAAGGGTGGCTTTTATTTCATGCTACCTCGGGGATCCGGGAGCAAAAAATATATGTTCACCTTTGCCACCAAGGACAACTGGCGGGGGTGGCAACAAAAATTTTTCTTTCTGAAGATGGAGGAAGCCTGGTCACATGTTCCGACCAAGTGGGCTCAGGGAAAGCTAGAGATGGACGTCGTGGATCCGAAGATAATGCTAACTCCGGAGTTGGCTTCTGTCTTCGCGGACTTCGACAGACGTATTCGGGCTGTCTCTGACTGGGGTCCCGAGGTCTCCTCATGCTCTCTCTACCCCTTCCCCAATAATTGGAGGTTAATGACCGAGGAGGTTCTTCGGGAGCTAGGGGTAGTGAAGGAGCACAAGACTGACCTCGAGATGCCAGCTCCTGCCATCGCCGGGAAGGATTCTTGGTTGGTAAAACTCCTTCGGGGGGAAGTTTCTTTCGAAACTTTGTTCGAGAGAAAGTTATCTCTGGCTCCCTTTGTTATGGTTTTCATTCTGGACTCACGCTGATATCTTCTTTCTTTTCCAGAGATGGGCGACGGTACTGCTGCCTTCTACAAATGCCTTTTTACTGGCCAAGTTGAGAAGGGTGAGCAGACAAAGAAGGCCGTCTCTCGAAGACGGAAAATGTCTGGGGTTGGGCCATCTGTGGCCAAACGGGCGAAGAAGGATGCGCCCTCTCCTCTCCCAGAGATTCCCGAGGAGGTGGGCGGAGAGCCCGAGGCTGCTGCTGTCCAGCCAGTCGAGGTCGTTGCTAACCTCCCTGCTCAAAGTCCCACTTCTTCGGTGACTCTTCTAGATGCTTTAGTAGAGGCCCCTTCCGCCGAAGAGCGACGTAAACTTAAGGGCAAGGGGATTTCTACCGAGGAGGCTTCAGACGATGACGTCGCCGAGGTGCCCGCAGGTTTGTTTTTCTAACAAACTGAGGTGCCTTCTTTTTTGTGGGTTTTGAGATTTTCTTCCATTGACCAATTTTTTGTTTTTACCATACAGGGGAGATATCATCTCTGGGTTGGGTGGCCGAGCACGCCCGAAAGCGGGCCCTTCGGGATGCCCATATCCCGAAGGGGAAGGTCCCAAAGGAGCCTTTCTGGATGTTTACGGAGGACATGAATTTGTACTCCGGAGACTGCCAGCAAATGGCTAAGGAGATCTCAAAGGGGGTGCTTACTGAGGCCTCCTTCAAGGCCATCGCGGAGGCTCACCCTGATGATGATTCTCTTGCCACAAAGGTTTCTAAGCACGCTGCCCAGTTATGCCTCTCGCCTTCGTTTTTCCTTTTGATTTCCTCTAAATGTCTGCCTATTCTTCTTTGCCTTACTAACTTTGTCTTTGTTTCTTTGCAGCTGCTGGGGTACGCCGGTTTCCTCAGAGTTTGGGTGGCGAGGCAGGCGCTGTTCCGAGCCTCGGCCTTAAGCACCATAGACCAATATAAGGCCTAGTGCTCGGAACTGGCCACACAAAATGCGCAGCTGGCTCAAGCTACAGAAAAGGAGGTTGCTGCCGTTCGGGAGGAGTCCTTGAAGGAAAAGGAAGAACTTTTGAAGGACTCCTCCCAGAAGATTTCTAACCTCGGCTCCCAGGTGGCGGAGCTAATTTCGGCAAACGAGGCAGTTCAAAAGGAGAAGTCAGAATCAGAGGCTTTCCTGGCGAAGGTGCTTGAAGAGAAAGCCACGCTTCAAGCCGAGGTCGAGTCTTTGAAGAAGGAGCCGGAGAAGAAGAAGATGAAGGCGCTGAAGAAGAAGGTCGCGGATCTGAAGGAGGACCTTGAAGACCTCGGTGTCGAGAAGGACAAATCCGACCAGATGACCAAAGTTGGTTTTCAGGACGGGTTTTGCCTTGCTCGGCATCAAGTTCTTCAAAGGTTCCCAGATTTGGACCTTTCTTTTTTGGAGGCTCTGAACATTCCTGAGGGGCCTCGGTGGTCTTGGTCTAAGATTGAGCATCTGAACCTGCCCCTTCGCTTTCGGTGCCGAAGGTTGTGGAGAAGGACTCTGGAGCTGGTGGCTCCCAGGACGCCGAGAATCCTTAGTTTGTTCTAGGGCGCTTTGCCTTATTTTCCTTCTTTTTTGTACTTCTTCTTCTGGCAATCTCCTTTCTTTGTATGCAAATTTATCTTAATGAAAGACTTTTTTAGAAAATTTGGCTAAGTATTTTTGAGAGATTTTTTGTTTCCCTTTGTCCCGAACTTATTCACTCAAGAGACTTTGGAAAACCTTATCTGCGCTTAGTATGGCAACCTTCTTCGCGAAATCTTGGCTTGTACAACTTATGCCCAAAAATTTTGGCTAAGTCCTTTGCCAGGTTTTCTCCGTTGTGCCGAACACGTTCGCTCAAGAGACTTCGCAAAACCTTATCTGGTCGGCCACTTTTTGCAGAATTTTGCAATTCTTATGCTTAAGACTTTTTGGCTAAGAAACTTTCGTACTTAGAGGATTTTTC
Source organism: Aquilaria yunnanensis (assembly GCA_039654915.1). Taxonomy (NCBI): domain Eukaryota; kingdom Viridiplantae; phylum Streptophyta; class Magnoliopsida; order Malvales; family Thymelaeaceae; genus Aquilaria; species Aquilaria yunnanensis. Next base: position 39,666,671 of record CM077600.1, on the reverse strand, counting down.
TAACTTGTACAGCACTATCTTCTTCGCCGAGACCCTAAGTATAGAATTTTCTCAAGGCGTCCGAATGTCACGTATTTTTTAATTCTATACCTTCGAAATCGCCGAGCTTGTACACCCATTTTCGTACTTCGGCAAGGATCAGATAGGGACCTTCCCAGTTCGCGCGAAGTACCCCGTGGGATGGCCTACAAGGTGCAAATTCATCCTTTCGGAGAAGAAGGTCTCCTTTCTTTATTCCTTTTGGCCTAGCCTGCAAGTTTATAGCCGTGGCCACTCTCTGCTGAAAAGCCTTTCTTCTCAACTCCGCTATTTCTCTGTGTTTGCTGACGAGGTCGAGCTTGGTTCTTAGGCCGAGGTCATTTCTACTTTCATCAAAAACTTGTACTCGGATTGATGTTTGCACCACCTCGATTGGGATGATGGCCTCTGTACCGAAAACGAGCAAAAAAGGCGTTTCCCTTGTTGCTTTTCGGGGTGTTGTTCGGTAGCTCCACAGTACACTTTGGAGCTCTCCTGGCCATTTCCCTTTTGCTTCCCCCAGCCTCTTTTTTAGACCATCTTTTATGGTCCTGTTAGATACTTCCACCTGCCCATTGCTTTGGGGGTGAGCTACTGGGGCGAAGTGCATTTTTGTTCCGAGGTCACTAATAAATTCCTGGAACCCTTTGTCTATAAACTGGGATCCATTATCAGCTATTAGTACCCTTGGTACGCCAAATCTGCATACGATGCTTTTCCATACGAACTTCTGCACTTATTTTGCCGAGATAGTAGCCAATGGTTCTGCCTCGACCCATTTGGAGAAATAGTCTACTGCTACTACGCAGAATTTCACGCCTCCAGGCGCTGTTGGGAGTGGTCCTATGAGGTCTATGCCCCAGACTGCGAAGGGCCAGGGATAGTCAGCGGAGGTCACCATTTCCGAGGGTGTCCTCTGGATTTTTGCGTGTTTTTGGCAGTTACCACATTTTCGGACGAATTGCCTAGCGTCCTTTCTCAGGGTAGGCCAAAAGTATCCTTCGCGCAGTATTACTGCCGCCAGGGCGTCGGTTCCAATATGTGAACCACAAGCGCCTTCGTGGACTTCTTCGAGGATCATTTCAGTATCCTCTTCGCCAACACACCTCTGTAAAGGATTTGCATATCCCTGCCGATATAGCTCTTCGCCTATTAGAAAGAATCGCCCGGAGCGTCTTCGCACTTTTGCAGCCTCGATGGGGTCTTCGGGGAGTGTGTTGTTCGCAAGATACCTTTTTATCGGGTCTTTCCAGCCTTTTTCCGAAGATACTATGCTCAGTACTTCAATGCTCGGGCGGCTTAGTACCTCGGTGTGTGTTTTTGACTTCGACAAGCAGTCTGCTTCGCCGTTATCCCGTTGAAGTACATTTTCGATCCGTATGGTGTCAAACTCTCGAATGAGCTTTGTCACCAGTTCATGATATTTTGCCAAGATTGGGTCCTTCGCCCCATAGTCTCCTGTCGTTTGTCGAACTACCAGCTAGGAATCGCTGTGGGCTTTTAGATTTCGCACGCCAATTCTTCTGGCTAGGCGCAATCTTGCTATGAGGGCTTCATACTCAGCCACATTATTGGTGACGTTAAAGCTGAACTTAATAGCCTTTATTACTTCAAGGCCTTCGGGACCTCTGATGATTACCCCAGCTCCCTGGTGTTCTGACCTCGAGGCCCCGTCGATGTACAAAGTCCACTCTGGCTCACCTTCGCTTGGATCTGGATGGCTATCTTCGGTGGTGGGTACTTCCGCAATGAAGTCTGCCAGAGCTTGAGCTTTTATGGCTTTTCGAGGTTCATAAGTGATGTCGTGTTCGCCAAGCTCTATGCACCATTTGGAAAGCCTTCCCGAATGATCAACTTTCCTCATGACATCGGGCAGAGGTAGACTGCTTCGGACGGTGATAGGGTGAGCCTGAAAATATGGTCGCAACCTTCTTCCTGCTAGCACCAAGGCATATATAGCTTTTTGCAATAGAGGGTACCTGACTTCGGCGCCATGCAGGGACTTGCTTACGTTGTAGACTAGCCATTGCTTCGCCCCCTCTTCTTTCACAAGGACCGAGCTTACGGCTTTTTCTGTGACGGCGAGGTATAACACGAGGGGCTCTCCCTCGTGAGGTTGCCGCAAAGTGGGCAGACCGGCTAAGTAGATTTTGAGTTCCTCCCAGGCCTTTTGGCAGTCTTCACCCCAAGGATGGTCATTACTCCCGAGGTTGTCATACTTTTTTGCTGCCTTAGTGAGGACTTTGAAGAATGGTCGACACCGGTCTCTATATCTGGAAATAAACCTGTTGAGAGAGGTTATCCTTCCGGTGAGCCTCTGCACATCTCTTATTGTGGCAGGAGTTCGGAACTCGAGTAGAGTCTTAATTTTTTTTGGGTTGGCATCAATGCCTATTTCTAATACCATGTACCCAAGGAATTTTCCCGAGGTTACTCCGAAGATGCATTTTTCAGGATTAAGGCGGATCCCGAAGGCTCTGAGCTAGTGGAAAGTTTCCTTTAGATCTGTGACGTGGTCGCCGGGCAGTTTGCTTTTGACTATCATGTCGTCCACATATACTTCCATGTTTCTCCCTATCTGGTCGTTGAAGACCTTGCTCATCAACCTTTGGTAGGTGGCTCCTGCGTTTTTTAGCCCGAAGGGCATCCTGATGTAGCAGTATGTTCCTCCTTCGGTGATGAAGGTGGTTTTTTCTTTATCTTCAGGGTCCATCCTTATTTGATGATACCCACTGAAGGCGTCTAAGAAAGTTAGGAGCCCGTATTCGGCAATTGAGTCTACCAATTGGTCTATCGGTGGGAGAGGGTATGAATCTTTCAGGCAAGCATCGTTCAACTTTCTGAAGTCGATGCACATTCGGAGTTTGCCGCTTCCTTCTTTTGTGGCAACTACCACATTGCTTAACCATTCAGGGTACTTGACCTCCCTGATGACATCGGTTTCTAACAGTCGTTGGACTTCGGTTTTGACAAATTTACTTTTATGAACTGAGATACCTCGCTTCTTTTGTCGGACAGGCTTTGCGTCCGGACTTACTTTGAGGCTATGTTGAATTATGTCAGGGTTTACCCCTGGCATGTCTTTCGGCGAGTAGGCAAACAGATCTTTATTTGTCAGTAGAAAAGATACAAGTTTTTTCTTGTCACCTTCGGCCAAATTTTTCCCTATTCGGGTATTTTGGCCTGGGACAAGTTCTACTTCTTCCATTTCCGCCTTCGCGGGATTCTCTGCCTCGTCCTTTTTTTGTGTTTTTGCTTCCACAGCTTGCGCGAAGTTGTTTGCTGGAGCCTTTCGTGTTTTGACGAACACCTTCCTTACTTCACCTTGATCTATGAAGATTTCCGCATCTCCATCCTTGGCGGCGAAAGTGACGGTTAAGTACTTGACATCAGGGCGAATGTACAGGTTTCCCTGTGTCTGTCTTCCAAGGATGGCGTTGTACGATGAAGGGACATCCATAAAGATGAACCTTGCCATTGTGGAGGCGTACAACTCTGCTGTCCCAATCACCGAAGTCCCTTTCAGCATCAAAGGGAGATCGATCCATCCGAGGACGGGCAATTCGGGCGGACCTACCCCGAAGGTAGGCGAGGTGACGGGCTTGAGGTCGCTGCTAGATACACCCAACCTCGGTAGCAGGTGTGAAAACAGGACGTCGGCATTTGATCCGTCGTCAAGCAGCACTCTCTTGACGTCCCAGTTTCCTATTCTTGCCATGATCAATAATGGGTCATCAGGGGGAAAAATGACGGCAGAACCATCCTTTCGGGCCAGCTTTTTTGTTGGACTTTGATACTCCATGACCGTTATTTATCTGGCCTTCCTCTTTCTTTCCGATGATGGCAGTCCCATCGTAATTGTTTGTATGATTCCCGCTGGAGGTGAGGGGCGCCTTTTCGGACTTCGGTTTCTCCGCCTGTCGGAGTCGTAGTCCTCATCTTCTGCCTTTCCTTCCTCTTTTTTTCTCCCTTTCGGGGAAGGCATGCGCAGGTAACGCCGAAGTTGGCCCTGTTTTATCAGCGACTCTATATACCTTTTCAATTGGAAGCAGTTTTCAGTGTCGTGGCCGTGGTCGCGATGAAACTGGCAGAACTTCTTCATATTCTTTCTGTTGTCGGCAATCATGGCCCGTGGCCGCTGAACCTGAGTTCCCTGCCTTTCCATTGTCATGAGAATGTTGGTCCTTGTGGTGTTCAGGGGTGTGAAAATGAGGAGTTTCCTTCCTCGCGTTCTCCGAGGTCTGCCTGCCTGTTCGGCGGGATACCGGGTTTGCTGGCCGGACCCTTCGACCCGAGTGTGATCAGACTTCGGTCCACCCATTCTCAGTTCTTCGGCTGTCATGTGCTGTTCGGCCCTTCGGTAAAATTCGCCCAGCGTGTCCGGGGGGTCCTTGGAGAATTCGTAAAACAGCTGCAAGTCCCTTCGAAGGCCCCGTGTCATCGCGAGGATGCGTACTTCGGGCCGAAAATCTGGGACACACAAGGCCTCTCTGTTAAATCTCTCGACATAGTCGTGGATGGTCTCTCCAATTTTTTACGTTGTGTCGAACATTTGAACCGGCATCTTCGCCGTTGGCCGACTTCCGATAAACTGCTGCGTGAAGGCTGTGGATAACTCCTGGAACTCCGTGATGGTTCCTGGGGCCAATGAATTATACCAGGCTGTTGCTGGCCCAGTGAGAGTGACCTCGAAACATTTGCACAAGGTAGCGTCGTCGGCACCGTGCATCATCATGTTGCGCCTGTACTTGGTCAGATGGACCTGTGGATCAGTACGGCCATCATAAATTTCCAGCCGAGGTACTCTGAAATCACCTGGCATGGCTGCCTCAACTACATCTTGGGTGAATGGGGATTCATCCCCACAAAAGGTTCCAGACAGCTTAGCCCAGACGGGTTTGCGGGCCACCTGTTTCTCTACTCTGTCCAACCTTGCCAATATCTTCTCCATGAGGATCGTGGCGCTAGGTTCTTCTTCTGGGAGGGGAGATTGTCGGTGCCTCTTCGGAGAGTGTGTTCGACGCTGAGAGGATGGGGACCTCGCCTCAGGTGACTGGCTCCTCCTGTGTGTGATTTTAGGTCGTCTTGAGCCCGCTTGTCCCGCGAGCCGTGCCCCGAAGGGCATGTTTTCCATTGAAGACCCCTCTCGTGGGTCTCCGCATCCTGAACTACAATGGGTTGGTTTGGGACTTTTTTCCCGAGGGTGTGCTGGCGAAGAAGGCCTTTGGGCTTGAGCTTGTTGCGGCCACCTTCGGTCTATCTGTTGTGTCATTTCAGCCATAACAGAACGTTGAAAGTCGCGCAGAAAGCTCATGGTTATGATCAGAGGACGTTCTTCCTCAGGCGTGGAAGTCCCTAGGAGGGCTTGCTCAGTGGCCGGTTAGACTTCAGGTGCGGACGGGGAGCTCGGGAGTCCCTTGTCCTTAGAACACCGAGTCTCAACGACGGCGACCAGAGGATGGGTTCCCACAAACGGCGCCAAATGTTGCCCTGAGACATCTTCACTGGAAGGCATGGTGACTTCCGGGAGGACTTCCTATGGGGGAGAGCGTCTGGAGCTGAGATTCCCCAGGTGAATATGCCTATAGAGCTCAGAGAAGAGGGTTAGGAGGTCCCCGGGGTGCTTTTCCGGGGAGGAGCCTCCGACGCCCAAGTCAGTTTCCTGAGAAGGAAAAGGGGAAGCACTAGAGTTTTTAGTGGGCTTGCCTGTATTTTCTCAAGGAGGAGGAGTCGAACCCTTTGCCAAGGTCTGTTCCCTGGTATTTATAGAGAAGCTCAGCCCGTTCAGATGACGACACGTGTTTGGTCGGATGTTCTCTGAGTTTCTGGGCGTGGGGGGTGAGTAGCCGGTGACAGGCTCCTTGAGCCTTGAACCGAGACAGGTCGTGACAAGACCTGGACGGCATCGGCGTGTCAAATCGCGGCTTGAGGTGACATGTAGCGTCTGTGGGCGGCATGTCAGAGGCTCCTTAAATGCTCATGCCGTACTCCTGAAGTCCCTGGACGAGGTCGTCCTCTGACACGGACGGTGCCTCTTCGGGAAATGTGCCCATAGTTCGGGGAGTTCCCTGATTCAGGGTTTCGCCTTTGGGGAGATCCTCTTCGGCTTGCAATAGCTGATTCTCCATCTCCGAAGGTGATCTGTTTAGTACCTCGGGGGGCTAATAGTATCCTCGCGTTCCCTGAAGCTCCGAGTTCGGGTCAGATAGAGGCAATAGCCCTTCGGCTATCAGTATGTATTTTTAAATAAAGTTGGCATCAAAGAATGAGAATGGAATGGATATACATGTCTAAATTATAAGTCTTCAACAAAAAATGTAATTAAATTAAAATACATACAATTGCAATAAAAGAAGAGCCTCTGGGATCTAAAGATTAAAGTAAACCTTCGTACCACATGTTGAATACAGATAATAACGATTTGTAATTTACAACAATAGCTTAACATTAGTATATGTGTCTTAAATATTTTTGAAATATAATAAATCGAGCATTTATGACATACGTGCAAAAAGACGGACATAAGTTCCAGTTATAACAACTATCAACTGTTGAGTGGAATTCTCTTGTACTGCATTTTGCATAAGGTTAACATTGTCCCCAAGCAATACAATTTCAATGTCTGCCCCACTGAAAAAATAGAAGTGTTATAGTTTATTATTATTGAGTTTATGAAATAAATACCACTCTAAGTAAAAATTACTAGAACCTAAAATTTCGTAACCATACAGATAGTTTTTTTGACATTCCCCTACCATCATTGCTATTATCACAGAATGGTTCAACCTTAAATACTTTTCCAATAATATCTACAAATAAATTTAAATAAAAAACATAGTATATAATAGAAAATACACAATATTAATTGATAAAACTCATATATGTAAGAAATTATATATAACAATTAGAAACAGTAACAATTACCTGTGCAATTAGAGTTCTGAAGGTACCGAGATGAAACATCTGCGTACTCCACAAACTCAAATTTTTTTCGAGCAATACTATCAGAATCATCTTCAATGGGTTTAATTGATATATACTTCGTTAAGAATATTTTTTAAAGGCATGAAACTGGTTGGCAATAAGGGGATGCTTTTGAAACATTGAAGTTCTTAATGAAATAGACGCATCCTTCCTTTAAAAGAGAACGGTACTTCATGACATGTTCTTTCGGTATACGAGCACAAATGTGATCATTCTACAAATAGATCATAAATATAACCATTAATATGTATACATTGTTGAAGATTAGACTATAACAAAAATAAATTCAAATTATTTAAAAATGACTGAAAATTCAAAATACTTACATTTGAGTCTAATAAAATCATCTCAATACCTAAGAATGAACCATCCGTTATGTTTATTGCATCCCATAATCGGGTAACTCGAACCTTTAAACACCAATTGTATCCAATCGGTGAAAGGTGTTGAATAAGATGGTATTGTTGCTGCATGAGTAACCTGAAATAACATGATTGTTAGATCTTTAATAAGAATGAATATATAAAGAAAACATCAATACGTAGACATGACATATAATCATATATAATGTATAAAAACTACCAAGAGCTTCAAGATAGGGAATTACTTGACCATGATCAGGTTTGATGTTGGTTCAACCGGTCAAATACTTCGGAGTAAACAATATTTTTTGTCAGTGAACAACCAATTGAAGGAGTATTATTTATTAATACATGGAAACCATCTGGGGATGTAACTCGAGATGCAGCAACATATAATTGCCCATGACAGAAAACTGGTTCTGGAAGATAGAGACCAACATGTCTGAAAGTTTGTTCTTGGCTCTTATTTATTGTCATCGCGAAGCACACATTTATAGGAAATTGTCTGTGTGATAGTTTAAATGGAAATTTTGTATCTGATGGTACCATTTCTATCCGTGGTATAAAACAACAATGTCCAACATGACTACCAGTAAGGATCTCACCTTCAATAACCCTTGAAGTCAATTTTGTAACAATCAATCTAGTCCCATTGCACAATCCATTTGCTTGATTTAAATTTCGCATCAAAATAACTGGCACACCAACTTTTAATACCAATATATGATTTGGTAAACCAGAAAACTTTAGAGTATTTAAGTACTCAACTGGATACAATTCAATCTGAGCCTCGGCATTCTCAGTGGTGGGAGAAATACGATCTGCACTGAGATAGGTCATAACATCTCCTGGTAATTGTGACATAAGACGATCATTCACATCATCAACAATTTCATTTTTTGTAGCAAGTATCTCCCTCTCTATTAAGTAATCTCTATCATTAATTCTCATTAGTAAATTTGGATATGTTGACTCAGTGATTGAATCAAGTGGATGTCCAATGATTAGGATTAAGTACTTTTCAGGTATCTTTAACCATGTTGCATCTTCTTCATCATTAGAAAGTTTTTTTAATGGCAATGTACCTTCTCCTACTTGCAACAGCCAATCACTGAATAAAATAACACCAAGAGAGGTAGAGTTTTGTAAGCGCATGTTTTGAGTGAGTGTATGGACACAATAATGTGACCACAAATAAGAAGAGCACACTGAAGCTGCTACAATATCACTTCTGCTTCCATGAGGGATTACAGGAAGTATCTGTCGAAAATCACATCCCAAAACTAAGGTCTTTCCACCAAATATATGTGATTCAGCAGAAGGATCATAGGAACGCATGAGATCACAAAGTGAACGATCCAACGCTTCAAAATCATGACGATGTGCCATTGGAGCTTCATCCCAGATTATCACACTCGCCCGACATAAGAGCTCGGCAATTGGGGTTAAATGCTTAACATTTAGATATGAATCTTTGTCCATATTGATTGGGATCTTCAAACGTGAGTGGATAGTTTTACCCCCAGGAAAAAGCAAAGCTGCAATACTGGATGATGCAACTGCTAAAGCTATTTTCCCTTCAGATCGAAAGCGAGCCAAAATCATCTGCCATAGATAAGTCTTCCCTGTTCCACCACTTCCATGTACAAAAAACAAACCACCACTAAAATTCTCAACAGATCTAAGTATTAAAGTATATACTTCACCCTGGCCTGTGTTAAGTTTGGCAAACAATTCAACATGTTCAGCTAACAATGATGGTCTGTTATAGCTTAGTTCCTCCATAATCAAAGAATTTGATTCCATTACGATCAGGCTTGTATTGGGGTATGGCATACTTTCAAATTCCTTCAAAGTACAACCCATTCTATTCATCAACTTCTCAATCTCATATAAAGCATAATTATGCAACTGGCTTGTTGACAACATAAGGCATAATTCTGCGTTGTGCATGTAAAATCCCATCTGACAATGCTTTTGCATGTTGACTCCATAATGAATGTGGTTCAACCACCTGACAAAATAATAATAATGTAACAAACAAATCACGCAATTGATTTCCCATCGCCCACTCAGAAGCTGTTCTAAGTGCCTCATGCCACTCTCCATCACCCTCCAACAATCCTAAAGCGAAACATGCATCCCTAAATGTCGAATGCAAGACTCTATTAACAGTTCGCAAATCCTCATATGACTTTGGACCTCGAACAACATTTAGTAGCATCCTCAAATAGTATTTCTCCCCTGCTGTAGGGTGTACATAATACAGCCGCCCAACACTTCTGCCTTTTGATCTTGCCGTCCACTTTTTAAGTTGTCTATTCCACACATATTTTGTTGGGAACTCAACATATGTTAGCAACCTTGCAGCTTCATCAATCTGATTACACAAGATCCATGCTTGGAACTTTGTAACACTGTCTCTCTGCCTTTGTACTACACACTGGATATCATCATCTGCTCTATACAAGATATTTTGTTCATCAGGAAGGTGGAATGAAAGACTTTCAACTGGTGGGTCATGTCGGTGGATGAAAAATCCAAAGATCCTCCAACATGCTTCCGATGCTGATATATACCGACAATCTATATACTGTTTGATCTCATCGACATGTGTAGTTGAGTGTCTATTGTCTGAAGCCTGTTGAATACCATTACTTTCAATAACAACAGTGGAACGATCATAACCTTTATGCATGTACTTGCATAAATACTTGACACACATATCCCTATTTGTCTTCTCTACACAGACATGACAGTCATGTTTAACAACCAAATCAACATTATGAGGCACCACCCAACCATTGTCAAGTTCAATTCCATTCTTAACAATAGGATGTCTTGTTGAACGACGACAGTAAATTGGATAACCGTCATCTCCTATAGAGGTCTCATGCTTTAATGGGCGTGGATATCGTTTCTTGCATTTTCCATTAACCATACAAGGGCACTTGGGATTAGCAATCCCACATGGTCCATGAACTATATGCCTCGAAATAGCATCATATCCAATAGGGTCCTTTTCTTTGTCAGGTAATTCAGCTGATACAAAGCGGTTAATAGCATAAGGGTCCCAAATTTTATCTTCAGGATGTAGGAAAAGTGCAATATGCGCATATGATAAGCCACGTTTTTTAAACTCAATAGTGACAATCACTGCACAAATTGGTAATTCAAGATTTAGAATTAAATTAAATTATGTAAATAATAAAATTATTAGGTTTTTGGTGTATGTAAACATTACCTCCAATGCATCTTCCAAAATGCGATTGCTTTGTTATATCCTGAAGTAGTGAATATAGTTTCATCTTGAACACATGAGCCACAATATCTGGTCTGTCATTAGATGTTTGTCCTGGGATAAGCTCTAGGAATTTAGTTATCTCATTCCATTTGGATTACAAGTCATTGTAATGAACAAATCTGGATGCCCAAGCCACCTGCATATAGTCATCGCATCTTGATAGTTCTATACCATGTACCGTGGCCCACCAGTAAAAGATGATGGCAATATGCAAGGTTTGCCTGTACGAGATGCATTAGTGTCACCTCTGTTAATCGCATCCTGTACTCCATATAAAACCTCATAGCGAAACTAATCTTGATGCCCCATAATCCAGCAAAACCGTTCCTCCAAAATACAGCAATATGCATAAACAACGTACTGCTGGAAAAGTTTACCGCATTTAAGAATGATGGAATAAACAAAGTGACGTTGCTGCAACTGAAAGGCATAATACTCCCTCATAGTCACCTTATTTCAAGATGCCCCATTAGTTCTCGTATCTCGATGTGGAATTCCATTCCAATATCCATCAACGCCATTGGGTACAACAATCGGAAAATGTAACGCCATAAGCTTTGGGTGCAAAACGTGGATAGTCCTTACACCATGTTCATGAGTGAATACCACGATGTCATGCCTACTGCCTTCATCCTCATCTAACCCAAATGTTAAAGTAGCAACCTCTCGTGACTTAGGCAAGTTATACCTACGGCCATCTCTGGATCTAGATGTCAATAATCTCAAACGAACAGGAAGGTAATTAGATTGTTGGTGCATATCACGTGCTCTTCTAAACTCCTTCACCAGTTGATTGTTGTCGTCAAACATCTATGTTAATCCATCAATTATTTGCCTATCAAAAGCATTGCCTTTAGCGTTTCCAAAGCTCCTCAATTGGTTATCTATTTCATGTTCAGTATCATATATGTATAGTTGTGCAAATCTTGGGTGATCCCCATTTGATGGCACCAATGAACCAATTTTATGATAATTCTCACCTTTAACTCGGAAAACATATGGACCGCCACCATCATTTATGCGTGTGTCAATCTGCCCACTAGTAGAAGTGAATGAAAATCGGCAATTGAATTCCCGAATGTTTGCTCGGAAGTACTTTGACAACTGTCCACCATTGTAATCCAACATACTCAGGAGGCGGTTGCTCGAAAGGTAGTTCAACTTTACCATTTTGGCAACAAATAGAAAATTTAAGGTTTCTTTGTTTACGAGAACGTACACTTCTCTCTAATGACCAAACAATAGCCTGACAATTGTCATAAGGGCAGACACTATCAGGTGGTCCAAAGTCTTCACGCTGTGTAAATCTCCCTACATAAGTGATAGGTGAGGTTGTAAATTTCCTTAACTGATATTAAGGACTAATAAAAGATTGATAGGTCGAGTATATACATACTCTGGCAGTGGAAAACAGAGTTGCTTGCAGTATTGTAGCACATGTCATCTACAATGCTAAGATTGTCTACAAGACCATTTATTAAGTTGATCAAGGTAAAGACAATAATAAGAGGTTGAATATTGTATTTGGAGATCTATACCTTCAAAGTTTTGTTCTTCATGACTGAGACCTATCATCGGAATTGGTTGCAATTCTGGTCTGGATGGTCTTGGCCTCTTATAGTGTATAGTTCTAGTATTTGATGGTTCTCCAACTTCAATTGTACGTTGTAAGGATGGCGTTGATGAGTTTGGTTCAACGCTTAAAAAACTATGATTTCTGTCCAATATTCCTTCCTGCCGATCTATTAGATTTGCCAGTGAGAAATAGTGATTGGTTATGTCACTTAAAGGTGAACGTCGTGCAGATGGAACAAGGGGATTTTCCCCCTGCAGTACTCGAACAGGCATTGAACTCGCAGGGCCTATCAACTTTTTTTCCAAGGAGAGATTATTAGATCCACACCATGCAACATTAAGTCTTGGTGTCCAAGGCCGATGAGATCGTAAAGAAGTATTTTGGTCTTCATTCTCAACATGATAAACATGTGTAAGACCAGAAATTTGTGTGTTTTGAATCACCGTAGATGGGACATGAGGTGGAGGAAATGCTGTGGATGAAGGAACATCAACATTTGATCGAGATGCTACCAAAGTCAATTGTGAATGCAATTGTGAGGAATCAATTGTAGAGCGCCTCCTAGTCGTCCGAGAATGCAAAATATGGATACGTTTGGCTCGATTAATTCAAAAATCCATCACTATTTGGTCCACTATTCAAGTTTACTCAACCAATTGAAAATTGGATTGCAATGGTAATAAGTGAATAAATAAATTGGAACACAAGAACATGTAGTCACTATTTATGGAATTTTGGTTCCAAATGTTTTAATCATTTATGAAATGATTATATGATGTTATGGATTTAACAATATTCATATTATAATATATAACTTACTGAAAGAAATTATTCTCAAATCACTTACTATGATGTGCATAATATTAGTTTTTTTCATTGCATTTTTTAAAATAGATTTTCTGTCAAGAGTTTATTTATACATATTATTATTACCTTAACAATAATCACATTGAAAGTTCATTTTCAAAACAATTGATTTTTTTGCTAAAGTTAATTAATGTTGTTATTAATTTGTTGAATATTATATGTATTTGTGTTTATTTAAAATTTAATCTAGATAAGTTTATTTAAAATTATCCCCATCTAGATAAGTAAGCTTTCATATCATATATATTCATCCAAGTTGAGAAAAAATTAATTGGCCAAAATTTTATATTCAAAGACTTTATAGTAGAACAAACTTAGTTCATACTTTTAAGTTTAAAAAAAAAATTATTGTATTTGACATATTATTTAATAGGGGTAGCATGTTTTACTCAAAAAAATAAAAATAAAAAAAACTTTAGTGACAATCTAGAAGACGTAGTCATTAAAGGTTAGATTAAAAAAAAATATTGTCAAATCACTTACTCACGTGCATATTAATAGTTTTTTTTCATTGCTTTTTTTAAAATAGATTTTTATTTCTGGAGTTCATTTACACATACTATTATTACCTTAACAATAATCAAATTGAAAGTTCATTTTCAAAACAATTCAAAATTTTTTCCTAAAATTAATTAATTTTGTTATTAATTTGTTGAATATTATATGTATTTGTGTTTCTTTAAAAAAAATTTCTAGATAATTTTCTTTAAAATTACCTGCATCTAGAAAAGTAAGCTTTCATATCATATATATTCATCCACGTTGGGAAAAAATTAATTGACCAAAATTTTATATTCAAAGACTTTATAGTAGAACAAACTTAGTTCATACTTTTAAGTTTTATAAAAAATTTATTGTATTTGAGATATTATTTAATAGGGGTAGCATGTTTTATGCAAAAAAAATAAAAATAAAAAAAACTTTAGTGACAATCTAGAAGCTGCAGTCATTAAAGGTTAGATTAAAAAGAAGAAATATTGTCAAATCACTTACTCACGTGCATATTAATAGTTTTTTTACATTGCATTTTTTAAAATATATCTTATTTCTGGAGTTCATTTACACATACTATTATTACCTTAACAATAATCACATTGAAAGTTCATTTTCAAAACAATTCAATTTTTTTTCTTAAAATTAATTAATTTTGTTATTAATTTGTTGAATATTATATGTATTTGTGTTTCTTTAAAAAAAATTTCTAGATAATTTTCTTTAAAATTATCTGCATCTAGATAAATAAGCTTTCATATCATATATATTCATCCACGTTGGGAAAAAATTAATTGACCAAAATTTTATATTCAAAGACTTTATAGTAGAACAAACTTATTTCATACTTTTAAGTTTTATAAAAAATTTACTGTATTTGAGATATTATTTAATAGGGGTAGCATGTTTTACGCAAAAAAATTAAAAACAAAAAAAACTTTAGTGACAATCTAGAAGCCGTAGTCATTAAAAGTTAGATTAAAAAAAGAAATATTGTCAAATCACTTACTCACGTGCATATTAATAGTTTTTTTTCATTGCATTTTTTAAAATAGATTTTATTTCTGGAGTTCATTTACACATACTATTATTACCTTAACAATAATCACATTGAAAGTTCATTTTCAAAACAATTAATTTTTTTTCCCTAAAATTAATTAATTTTGTTATTAATTTGTTGAATATTATATGTATTTGTGTTTCTTTAAATTTTTTTTCTAGATAATTTTCTTTAAAATTACCCGCATCTAGATAAGTAAGCTTTCATATCATATATATTCATCCACATTGGGAAAAATTTAATTGACCAAAATTTTATATTCGAAGACTTTATAGTAGAACAAACTTAGTTTATACTTTTAAGTTAAAATTTTAAGTTGGATAAAATATTTATTGTATTTGAGATATTATTTAATAGGGGTAGCATGTTTTATACAAAAAACATTTTAAGTCCCTTAATATAATCATTATATGAAATTTTCAAATTTCTCTCTATTTAATGTTTTATGATAATTTATTTTATTTAAAACTCATAAATGCATGAAGTTGATCTAAGTCGAATAGAATCGAGCACGTTAAGTATTATAATTTTAATTTAGAGTGTTGTGCGTGGAAAAATCTTGTTTAGGTGAATTAAGATAAAATAAGATTTTTAATAATGAACATAAATTTTAAAATTAGGATTTTTAAATATAGTGAAGTCATTAAGTTAGCATGATTCCCTATAATTCAAAGATTCTTCCTAACCCTTCCATTATCTACTTTTCTTCCATTAACGCTAGAGACCATATCCACTTCTCTTCCATTAATGCCATAGACCATGTCTACTTCTCTTCTATTCTTCCCCATAGATCGATGATAGATCGGAGCATCGTTATTGCTCATCGTATCCGGCTCTTCGATTCCTCAATTTTTATCCCAAAAGGTGAGCTTTGAATCTCCTTCCCTTCTTCGATTTAGGTTGTTTCCCTTCTCTTGCCACTTCATTTCTCTCTCTCTCTCTCTCTATCGGATCTCGGTAACAAATTTCTGTTTCCTTGTTCTTTGTCTAGAGAAAAGCAAAAGTCAGGAGAATCGGAAAGGAAAAGGGACGATACGGAGCCCATTTTCTCTCGAGTCATCGTCTCCAGCATATCACTTCCTCAATTCTTATCCCAAAAGCTGAACTTTGAAGATCTTCTTCGTTTTGGGTTGTTTCCCCTCTCTTTCCACTTCACTTATCTCTCTCTCTCTCTCTCTCTCTCAATCGGATCTCGTTAACAAATTTCTGTTTCTTTTTTTTTTGTTTGGCAAAAAGCAAAATTCGGGAGAATCGGAAAGGAAAAGGAACGACACGAAGCCCATTTTTGTTGAAGATTTCAATTAAGTTATCTGGATTTCTCCATTGCGAGGTTCAGTTGTTCTGTATGATTTTTGTTTTTTTTGTTTTTGTTTAATTTTCCCCTCTTCGTTTTGGGTTGCTTCCTCTCTCTTTCCACTTCACTTATCTCTCTCTCTTTCTCGATATCTTGATCAGATCTCATTAACAAATTTCTGTTTTTTTTTTGTTCTAGCGAAAAGCAAAAGTCGGGAGAATCGGAAAGGACAAGGGACGACACAGAGCCCATTTTTGTTGAAGATTTCAGTTAAGTTCTCTAGATTTCTCCCTTGTGAGGTTCGGTTGTTCTGTATAATTCTTGTTTTTTTTTTGTTTGTTTAATTTTGGTCTGCTTGATGTCTCAGAATCTGCAGTTCGGAATTGGAATGGCGAATCTATTGTCTGTTATGGATTTTTAGAGTTTTTTTGTACCCATTAAACATTTGTTATCAAGGGAACTGCAGGTATTTCTGAATTCTAAAAAAGCATCTTATTTTTTTATTTTTCATGCATTTATTTAAGTGAACTCTAGTATCAGAATTTCTTTTTGTTGTTGTATAGCTATATTTGGAGAAAATCATAAAGCTCACATTGAATAGGCCAGACCCGGGACTTCACCCTCTAGTTCCTTATTTTACTTGCTTCATTGTAGATGAGGTAGTGATAGTGATTAAAAAAGAAAAGTTCATATCACCTTATGGCTTATGTTCTGTTTCAGTAAGGGGGAAAACACTTGATGACTACTATGGGCTGAACTGTCTCAATTTTTAACAGGTTGGAAGAAATTTACATAGTCTACCTCATTTTTTTGCCATGATTCGTGTTTTTAGAAGCCTTCTTCAGAATCCCCACATTCATATAGAACCCTATGTAAGTATTCCATACTAAGCCGAGTGCTTGTCTTTTTCTCATTTGTAGTGATGGCTTTTGAAGTAGAGACATATTACTAAGATTTTCTGAGAGTCAGATTGATTGTCTTGCTTTTAAAAGTTAACTAATTAAGTTGAAGGTTTCGGGCTTCGCTAAAGCTATTCTAACTTATGCTTGCTACCATGCAAACTGAATATTGTCAATAATGTCTATCCTGTATAATTAATTTGTCCTGATTTTCATCAGTTACACCAATTGATGCCTTCCATTCTTACATGCCTAGTTGGGAAAGGATTAAGGCATAAACACACTGAGAATCATTGGGAGCTCAAGAATTTTTCAGCAAAGCTAGTATTGTCAATTTGTAAAATGTAATAGTCTTATATCCTTCCTTTAGTGGAGATTCTATCTTGTTAAATTTGATATCCTAGTTCATTATATTTTAAGGGAATTTGCCTCTGAAAAAAAATTGCAAGTACAACATCTGCTCCTTAACTTCTTCTTGTTATTATTATTGTTATTTCAAAACATATACTAAGATTTTCTAAGAGTCAGATTGATTGTCCTGCTTTTAAAACTTGACTAATTAAGTTGAAGGTTTCAGGCTTCGCTAAAGCTATTCTAACTTATGCTTGCTACCATGCAAACTTAATATTGTCAATAATGTCTATGTTACCTAATTAATTTGTCTTAATTTTCATCAGTTACACCAATTGATGCCTTCCATTCTTACCTGCCTGGATGGGAAAGGATTAAGCCATAGACACACTAAGAATCATTGGGAGCTCAGGAATTTTTCAGCAAAGCTAGTATTGTCAATTTGCAAAAGGTAATAGTCTTATATCCTTCCTTTAGTGAAGATTCTATCTTGTTAAATTTGATATCCTAGTTCATTATGTTTTAAGGGAATTTAACTCTGAAAAAAAATTACAAGTACAACATCTGCTCATTAACTTATTATTATTATTATTATTATTATTATTCAAAGGATAAGTGTGTTTGCAACATATAATATTTAAATGATTAACTATATATTGGGATTAATCTGTAATGTATAATGGCATATCCCACGAGTTAAATGTTAGCCCATTAAAGGATTGAAATATTGAATACAAATCGAGTATACTTACTAGGTAAATTATAATTTATCATGGTCGCATATGTAATGTATAATAGATTATTGTACATAATCAGCTTTCTTAATAAATAACAATATTGTAAAATAAGTATTAAAATTAGTATAACTAACAAAATAGTAAATATTGTGAAATACAAATTAAAATAATTAATCCTTTAGCCTTATAATAGTAGTAATAATAATTAAAATAGAGAAAAAGTAATACTTTTTTCAACTTTTTATTAATGTTTTATATAATTGTGTGTGAATTATACAAAATAATTGTAAAATAAAGATGCACTTAATATAAGTTGTTTACTATACTTACTAAGAATAATACTAAAAGTATGCAAAAGACTAATGTTTTATTGCACGGATAGCATATATAAAGTATTGAAATCTAAGAGGCTAGTATATGTTTTAATCAATAACTATCATATTATCTCATCCTCCATGAGCCAGCTCTGAGATTTGATTCTGTAGGTTCTTTATCTGCTTCCTTAATTTTGCATTCTCCTTCTCAAGTTGTCTTTTCTCCTACAATAACCTCATGTTTTGATTGTTAGATGAGTTTAAATCAACCACCAACCTTTCAAGGTATTCATAGTTTGCATCAATTATATCTATCTCATAAATATCCATGATTTCCTTGACTGCAACCCGACCAGCACTTTCATTTGCCTCCTTTATGGTTGTCTTTGGTTCAGTGCTCCTAAATTGTTGAATCTTTTTTCCCCCATCAACCTTGAATTCTACTTTGACACAGCCATTGTACAGGCCATCCATTGTGCGCTTAGGACGATATATAGGATTAGGCATAGACTCTTGTTTAGTGATTGAGTGAAGTAGTTGGACAAATGAAATGTTTATGTCATCTATATTCTGCAATAATGAACACTTAGAATTAAAAACTGAAAAAACTGTACTTCAGATTTCTACTAATCAGCCCCAAAATGTCATCCATATTTATATGGGATTTTCATGTTGATTGCAGGAGGATGTTTATTGGGAAACTGTTCATTAAGTTGTTTATTTCATGTTTATTTTGACAACAATATTGGATAGATTAATTTCATTTGTTTATTCTGAGCTTGTTTGATTATGGCGATGACATTGATAATCATATTATGAGAAAGAAAAAAGACATATAACTGACATAAATCTAATAGATTTAAACTTGAGTTAAAATTTATATAAAGTATATACTAATATAATATTATATATGGCAGAACTTGTGTTGGCTATAGTTTAAGATTGAATTATTGACAACAATATTTGATAGATTAATTTTATTTGTTTATTCCGAGGTTGTTTGATTATGGTGATGACATTGATAATTATATTATGAGAAAGAAAAAAGACGTATAACTGACATGGATCTAATAGATTTAAACTTGAGTTAAAATTTATATAAAGTATATACTGATGTAATATTATATATGGCAGAACTTATGTTGGCTGTAGTTTAAGATTGAATTATTGACAACAATATTGGATAGAGTAATTTCATTTGTTTATTCTAAGCTTGTTTGATTATGTAAAGTGATGACATTGATAATCATATTATGAGAAAGAAAAAAGACATATAACTGACATGGATCTAATAGATTTAAACTTGAGTTAAACTTTATATAAAGTATAAACTAATGTAATGTTAAATATGTCAGGACAATTTTGGGTTTCTAAGCATTCATTTGTTCATGGATATGATCCTGATTTATAATCATATTGCGAAAGGCATAATAGACATATCACTAACATGGATTTAGTAGATCAAACAACAAACTTGATGTACATGATGAGCAAAGCACAGCCCATATTATAATAAATATGGTACCTCAGAACTGGTTTGGTTGGTTCAGGGAAGAGTGGTAGCACTGGAAATAAGTTGTGTAAGAATGCTGTAGTAGTTTCTGAGGAAAAGGAAACTGGATTAATATTGCATAACGTGACTAAAATTTCAATAAAATAAAAGGGAGAAGGCTTAGCGAGTATTGGAGAGGGTATGTTCCAAGGGATGTCCCAATGTGGTTAGCGCAAATCCAATAGATTGATAGAAATAGTAGAAGATGATATAGTACAATCTTAGTTAGAATTCCGGTAGATTGAAAGCAACAATATTTGTGAATATTATTAATGGAATAGGATCACTGAATTGTTTACCTCACTCAAGTTTTTGTTTTCACCGCCGAGTTGTAGCAGTATCACCCTGAGATTTTCATTAAAAACATTAGTTTTTGCCTCACACAAGAACACTATGATGGACAAACGTTATGACTGATATTGTTAGATACTTACACTGATCTTAGCTGCGAAAAAGCCTTAGATAGAATCAGTTGTTAAGCCTTTTTTATAGTGATAGGATGAATCCGTGAGTGAACATTATTTAGTTCTCAATTTGGTAAACCTATTGGAATAAGGCAGAAAGATTGTGCAATTACCCTAATCAATGGTGTTTTTATTTTTTAAGTTAATTTTGGTTGGAAATTAATTTAATACAATAGATTGCGTGTTTTCCTTGGAAAATGGTAATATCAATTTATTAATACATACCATTGATATCATATAACACACAAATCAGTAGATTATGCTGCATAATAAGATTTCGTAATAAATAAAAATATTGTGGAATAATTATCAGAACAATTAATCTTGTAGCCTTATAATGGTAGTAATAATTAAAATTGATAAATAAAAATTTTTAAAATAATAAAAAAAAATAATTGTTATTAAAAAGTACTAATAAATAACAATATAGGTAAACAATTATTAAAATTAGTTTATAAAAAAATTGTTAATAATAAAAATTTTTAAAATAAGAAAAATAAAAATGATTAATAGTAGTAATAATAATTAAAAATTAAAATAATTATTAATAAAAATTATTCAACAATGAGGATATTGTAAAGTAATTATTAAAATTAGTCTAATTTAATATTAATAATAAAAATTATTAATACATACCATTGGTGTCATATAACACACAAATCAGTAGATTATGGTACATATCCAACTTTCATAAAAAATAACAGTATTGTGAAATAATTATTAAAATAATTAATCCTGTAGCCTTATAATAGTAGTAATAATAATTTAAAATTAAAATAATTAGTAATAAATAAAAATATTGTAAAAACAAATATAAGAGTTATTATAATTTAAAATTAATAAATAAAAATTAATAAAATAATAAAAATTATTTTACTAATAAATAATAATAATTTATTAATAATTATTATTTATAAAAATTATTAATAAATAAAAATATTGTAAACTAATTTTTACAATAAGTAAAACTCATGAAATAGTAACTATTGTGAAATACAAATTAAAATAATTAATCTTTTAGCCTTATAATAGTAGTAATAATAATTAAAATTAACTACGGATGTTTTCTTAAAATTAATATGCCAAGGATTGAATGTATATTGGCATTAATCTGTAATGTATAATGGCATATCCCACGAGTTAAATGTTAGCCCATTAAAGGATTAAATTATTTAAAACAAATTGACTATAGTTTTTATTAATGTTTTATATAATTGTGTGTGATTATTCTGACCTTAATTGTAAAATAAAGATGCACTTATTGGTGACTAATTTTACCTTTTAATATAATTTTTTGCTAAGAAAATTACCAATGATGTAATATATAATGATTTAATATATAAGGAAATAAGTATAACTGACAAAATAGTAAATATCGTGCAATGAAAATTAAATTAATGAATAGATTGAAAGATATGATGACATTGATGAAAAATATATGGTTACTTTCGCATAAAAATCTGATAATTTTCAATCTATTCATTACTTTAAAGCAATTACTCCGGCCTTTATTAGACAATGGGAAATAAAGCAACATAATAGAATATTGAAAAGAAATCTAGTAGCCGTAATCCTTTAGTCGTCGATAAAACCATCAAGCTAGTCATCATCTTTCCTCATATCCTCCTCGACACTAAGCGCCTAATTATTCATGCCCTTATCCTTGATCTGACCATCAGCCCCACACACAAGAAGGAAATATTCTAGCACCATGAATAGCCCTTCTCTTTATTCTTCTACAGCTATTGTTATCAGTTTCGGTAGAATAGTCATCACCATAATCAATGTCATTCATCTTCTCCTTACTTGAGTTATTCTGACCAATCTGAAAAAAAAAATAAAATAAGCCATATAGTAAGTCGCATATCAATGTCCTCACATCAGATTGTAAATTAAATTACATATTAAATTGCATCTAAGTGTAGCTACCATCAAATTAAATTGTTTCTAACCATTTTCTGCAGCAAAGCAATGTTCTCAATGAGCATATCCTTCTCGCGCTCCAAACCTTCCATATGCTTCTTCAGGATCTCGTGTTCTCGGATCACAATTTCGCAGATATCCTTGGCATATTCAATTGCACTTTGGATAACATCACGGGCATTAATGGGGGCCATGAATTGCATGCTTCTGTGCATCTACTGGCTGCAACTTGGGTGCTTCTGTGCGTGGTGCATGACAGAATTGGTTTGCTGTATTTATATTAGCATTTTGCTCAACGTAAATTATGTAAAGGGGATTGTAATTGAACACTCCTTTCTATAAGCAAAGATGAAACGAATGTTGGAATTGAACTATTTCCAAATTAATTGATTGATTCATCACTGATTGATTGATTAATTCCCGTAATTAATATTTTTTTGTCACTTGCCATACCAATTAAAAGCAAGGGAGGGACAATATGGGATGTGAGAAATCTTTTACGCATTTAAACATGACAGAAGTGTCATGTGGCACATCCAGGTTAAATACACATAAGCAGAATTAAGGAAAAGACATGTCTATCCATGGATATGATCCTGCTTTATATATTAATAGTAGATATGGTGTTGAAAAATGTATTGTTATAATTAGAGTATTATTTCTTTTTTTTTCTCATGTATCAATAAATTAGTTGTTTTTGCTAAGTAATATTCATTTTGCTCTATATATAACTTTTTTATGTTTTTTTGTATACAAATATTATCTTTCATATATATTTTATTTACATTTGACAAATTATGACGAGAAAAATTAGAATACATATAAAAAAGGGTGCAAAAAAATTATTTAATTTACTTTATCTTAAAATAATATTCTAACATTAATTTTTTTTTAAAAATAATGGTATACAACACGGTATACTATATGGTATATCTTGGAATTACGAGTTATAGTATATCTAATGGTATTAGTATTTAATACTTTCATAACAACAAAAAAGCTCTGTCATAAGCTGGGCATATCATTGAATAAGTATGATTAAAGCTCAGCAATGGTGGGGAAAACCATTTTCTCGCTTTTCCATTTGGGCATTGAATCTTTTACTAGAAATATAGATGGTGGTACACATTTACGTGGTTATGGCCTACATGGGTGAATCGAGAGCTTTAAAAGTTAATATTTGTAAGAGGTTTGGGACTTGGGGCAACTTATTTGTTGTTTTCTGTTGCTAGGCTCTTCTCTTTTTGTATGGCGCATATTTGGGTAGGCATGACTTCACCAGCAACAGACTCACCATTCACCGACATAATTGGTGGAATGTAGGTCCTTTGTTTTCTTCTCTCTTTTTTCACCCTTTGTTTTTCATCTCTTATTATAGCCAAAGGTCTTTCTAGTGAGAATGGCAGTAAAGAATACAAAGACCAGGATGAAAACAGCTAGGTCAAGGAAGAAAAAAGGCATGAAAATGAGAAAAGCATTGATTAGGACATGTTAGGAACTAGTTGATTGCCAAATTTGGACTCCCTATTCAATGTTATTATCTTTTAAGTCCCTAAGAAGCCAAAAAAAACATTTCTTTGACTGGATTCAAATACATGATAACTTTCCATGAACAAAGGGGGTTATGTGTCACAGTTTATAAAATTTGGTGGTTGAATTGCCTCAATTCATAATTAAGGGGTTTAAGTGTCTGAGTGAACAAAATTCAAGGGCAATTTATGGATTTTAACCTTTTCTAAAAAAAAAATTAACAATGCCATCGGGTATAAGTGAACATACACTCGTGCCATTCCTTTTTCAAATACCTACCCTTACCCCATTAGGCATCAGCTATACGTGAACATACATTTGTGTCATTCTTTTTTTAAATATCTACCTTTACTTTCCTTAAAAGTTAACATACCCACAGTTACCTCATTCCAATTATAACTCTGTTAATGACTATTTTTTTAAACAAAAAAGGAAAAACTCATTTCGTACTCCCAGTATCCTTCACTCAATAAATTTGCTCCCCCAAACATTTCCATCTAGCAAGCTATCCCAAACTTGCGATATCCTATACACCAATATGTTCTATCAATCCTCAGCCATTTGAAGCAATGCCAATTTAGGAAAAGGATGACGGAACAACCCAGAAATTGAATGAGAAATTGAACTAAAAATCGAACAATTCAAAAATTGAACCAGAAATCAAGACGGAAATGCCTAGAAATCTAACACAGTTGAACCTAGTTGCAATCAAACATGCCCCGATTGAAATCGAGCATGGTTGAAATCAAAACAGGATTGAAATTGAACATGTCCGATAACGAGATGACTCGTGGGTTTGTTGGAGCATCGTTGCGACTGAAAACTCTAAACTTTCGAAACCCATGCCCAACAAAACCCGTTGGCGACTGCTTCTACACATGCATTTGAATCAGCGTCTTCAAATTAGTGTTTGAATTAGGTTTGGTCATCATTTGAATCAATCTTGAATCAACATTTTGAATCGGCTTTGATCGTCGAGCCCAACTATGTTTCAAACCTGTTAGTGACTGCTCCTACATCTACGTTTGAATTAGTGCCTTCAATCATCGAGCCCCATTGGGTTATGTGAGTTGAAGAGATTCTCTCTTTTTTTTTGTAGGTCAAGGTGGCTTGATAGAGAGTGGATGGGAATGTCAGGGTTGTTGGATGAAGTGGCAGAGTAGCAACAGGAAAGCGGGTGATCAATGAATTGGAGCAGGCAGAAGTGGAGTAGTCACCTCAAAATCAGATCAGGCAGAATCAGAGCAGTCACATCGGGTCACTGCCGTCTAAATCTTCCTCTCTAGCAATGCTAAAGCCACCATAACCGCCCATGGTGAATAAAATAAGTTTTAGGAGACAGGGAGGGATGAAGGAGATAGAGTGCAAAGTTTGGGGGGCAAAGTTATGAAGTGAAGAAGTTTATGAGGATATAATGAGTTTCTTCTTCTATTTTTTTTAAATGGTTATTAACAAAGTTAACTTTAAAAGGGTAAATATAGGTATTTGAAAAAAAAAAAGGTACATAAGTGTAGGTTTGCCTAAACCTGGGGGTCCAGGTATTTTTTTTTTCCAAAAAACTAAAACTGGCTGAACAATTCGGGTAAATTGCACCCGTGGCCCCTAAGCTTTTAATATTTTACCATTTTGGACCTTATCCTATATTTTTTGCATGAGACGTCTTTAATCTCACTTAAGTGTTCCATTTTCGACCTTTTGTAAACGGAAAATGTTAACATGGATTAAAAATGTGACGTGACATGCTAGCATGGGTGATTTGCCATGGTGGCACGTTCGTCACATTAGAACTGGCCTGCAACTGGTGACATCAAAAAGTTTAGGCCTATGTTCAAAATAAATAAATAAATTTAGGGCATTAGCCTGAAATCAAGCAAATGCCCAAAATTCGCCAATTCAATAACCCTTCCTCCTCCCTTACCCACCGCCTCCTGGCTAGACCTCATTTCCGGCCTTTAGCCCTTCCCAGCTACCTTGAACCTCAGCCTCATCTCCACTCCCCCTCCCTTCCTCCTTTGTTCCTTCATCCTCTGCGCTCCGTTCGTGCATCGCCTGGGGTTCTAATCCTTTGCACTCCTCCTTATTGTGACCTAGGGTTTTTATTGGTTGGGGTTATTGCTTGTGGTCAGTCCAAATCATGGGCTGAGATCAACCGATATCGAGGACTTTAATTAAGGGTGAGGGTTAACTGAGGACATTGATTGGCCAAAAATCATCATGGATGGAGCGCAAAGGTTCCAGATTGATCTTGTAGGATTGATAGATGGGGATTGATGGAGGGTGCATATGGTGGATGAGGGAATAAGGGGAGGAGGATGAGGAAACGAGAGGATGAGGCTGAGGTCGAAGTTGGTGGTAGAGGCCGAGCTTGGAGGAGGAAGGAGAGATGTGAGCTAACCTTATATAGACCTTAAATTTATTCATTTCTTGTAACATAGCCCCTAAATTTTTGATATGGCCAATTCCCAAACAGTTCTGATGTGGTGAACGTGCCATCATGGCAAATCACCCATGTTGGCATGCCATGTCACGTTTTCCAATCCATATTAACGTTTTCCATCTACAAAAAATAAAAAATGAAATACTTAAATGATATTAGGGATGTCCTATGCAAAAAAATATATGATAGGATCCAAAATGATACAATAATAAAATGTTAGGGGCCACAGGTGCAACTTAACTGAACAATTCACATCATTGCCGCGGCTGCTTCAAGAAACTCGCGGTCACAAAACCTAAATCGCCACTGCGGGCGCCAGGAGATTGTGTGTAATTTTACCTTTTAGGCTTGTAGTGATACAGGTCAACCATCAGGGAAGCGAAGTATGCCCCGAAGTTTGTCGCGGTCGCGCTCGCCGTCGCCGTCTTACCGCAGAAGGTATTCCCCGTCCCCCGTCTCCCACCGGCACATCCGGCGGAGCAGAAGGGGGCATAGCCGTTCGCCCTTTACCAGGTCGGTTCTCTTTTGCAGATTCTTCTGGTTTCCTCCGATTCTGTTTGAGAGTTCGTTGCAGCATTTGGTCTTATCGGGGAATCTCGTGACAGGCGGAGAAGTCCTTCTATTTCTCCCCGCAGCCGTAGAAGTCGTTCTCCTTCGTATAGACGCCGAAAAACTCGTTCTCCATCGCCGCCGACAACCAGGAGGCACAGGAGGCGTAGAAGCCGCACTGAGTCGTTGTCTCCTCCGGAAACTCCCACTGCCATCGACAAACTGAAGAGGGAGGAGAATGAAAAGAAAAGGTACCTTCTGCTATATACCGACTCGGGTCTGCTATTCTTAAACCTATTGATTATTCCACCTGCAGGAGAGGTCCAGCGGGAGTTTTGGTTATTTACTTTTGAGTTCTTTCCGCATTGGGACGTCTTAATTGGATTACTACTGTGCAACATTTGTTCTCGTGCCTCTCAAAGGAATTTTCATGCTATTGAAAATAGAATGCATAAAAAGCAAAAGATTGTTGAACCGAATTAGTAACATCTGAAACAACACGTAAGGAATAGCAGTGCATTGATATTTCTCTTATTGAGGTGACTTGGTGATGAACAGTTTAACAGAGGTGAACCGTAGAATGGTCCTATTGGCCGCAAATATGTTTCAGTTTATACCAAAAGGCAGGTGAAGGGTGTCTTTTATGGAGAGAAGTGGATGAGTTTTCGGTGCAAGGAGAGTTGGTCTGTGATAAGAATAAGTGGTTAAGGATCTTATGCTGTTAGGTGTATGTTATCATATCAAGAACAAGGCATGTGATCTAGACTTTGTTGATATTTGACTGTTAATCAAACTGTTGCTGATTTTGTGTTGATGCCTCGCTCTTTTACTCAAGTAAATTCCTTTTCATTACAACTTTGTGGGTTTCTTGAATGTTTTTTTTGGTACCAAAGCTAAATTAAATATGGACGCATTTCAGTTTTGGTCAGTTTAAGAATGTTCAGTCAGAACCATCTTTTCTCAAGTAGACATTTTCACACATCAGGATACAATCTGTTTTCAGGCTAATTTGGGCCTGTGCTTACTTTTGGTTTGACAATATTCTAATGATTCAAATTCTGTTCCAGATGCGACACTTATGTACATGAAAGATCTTATTATGGGTCTAATATTCTCATGCCAAAGTTGATTGAAAATGCCTTCATACCCTTTTAATCTATTAGGCCTGAAATATTTTGTACGTCCAATAAAAAAGTTCTTAATTGCTGGTATGCTATGGAAGTATATCGAGCATAATAAATTTATATGACCATGTTGTTAACCCCCTGTATTGACTTAGTTCGGAGGAATAGCAACTATTCAATTCATCAATCTAGCAATTTAGATTTTATACGTAACATTAAAAGTTGGAACTATGTCCAGGCCATCCAAATGATGCTGAGATTCATCGACATCCCTTGTTTGAATGCTAATATGTTGATGTATTGGACCGCATGTCTGCTGTGCGCACATGAACACTTTTCATGCAAATATTGTGTTGTACATGAACACAGACCTGGGAAATAAATTAACAAAGCGATTCCAGTTTCATCCTCCATGCAAGTATCTTTTCTTTCTTTCCTTTCTATCACAAATATGGGGCTCTCTCTTGTTTGTGCCAGTTATTCTCTTTACAAGATAGAAGAACTTTGAAATGTGTTTACAACTTATCTAGGCACCATAAATGCCGAATAAAATGAGTGATCTGAAGTCTGAACCTAAAAAGCTAGAACTCTATTGGGAGGGACAAATGTGGAAGTAGAACTCAAAACATATTAGAAACTCAATAACTACTAGAGTTCGTTCAGTATCCTATTATATCACTTAACCCTTTTTAGTCAGAAAAGAGTCAGCCCTATTATTCTGAATCAGGAAGCAAACATGCATTTCTAAAGATACTTGCACTTACACATGAGTAGATTGTGGATCTTACCTAATAGTATTAGATAGTTGACTTTCTTCTTCAATGTGATATTGGGAGATTTCTTTGAAGCCAAAGCCATCTGTAACTTGCTCTCAATTTTTTTCTCCATCACTAATGAGCTTTATTTCGTATCATCTTTTGATGCTATTAGAATTCAGCAAGAAGCAGAACTGAGGCTCTTAGAAGAAGAGACAGGAAGGAGACTGGAAGAAGCCATACGGAAAAAGGTTGAGGAGAGAATGAACTCCGAGGAAATTTATATAGAAATAGAGAGACGAATAGAAGAAGGGCGTCAGAAATTGTTTGAAGATGTCGCCACACAACTGGAGAAGGAAAAAGAAGCTGCTCTAAATGAGGCACGGCAAAAAGAAGTACGCTTCTTAAACTTAAGTGGCATTGCTTCAAAGTTACCTTTTTGGTGTCAGTAAGGGTTACAAAAAAAATCATGCCGATAGTATGCATGTTCAATTGGTTGAAGAAAATCCGTGTGAAATTATTGTCTGGGAAAATGAGAAAAATTCAGATTTAACTATTTCTAGACTTTTGTTTCATGACGGGATAAATGGATAAAATGGTTGCTTGAATGAAAAATTCTGGCAACACAAGTGGAGACATTTTAAGTCAACTGACTAATTTGCATTTGGTTACGTCCCTGAAAAAGTTGAGGGATGTGCACTGTTAGGGTGGGTTTCTTTTATAGGCCCAGAAAGAGAGGATCCTGGGAAGGAGTATTTAGATTCAGAAAGTTTTCTCAAAACATGGTAGCAGTAGAGTACATTGAAACCAAGACTGTGACTTCTGCAGAATTTTGGTTCTATGTCCAAGAAGTAACAAATGCAGATAACAATGGGGGTCTGTGAAAACTTGTAAAAATAATAATGCAAAAAAACAAGGTTGCAAAAAGTTTCTTTGTTCTTCCAAACTGACATCTGAACTTTGGCAATGTCTTACTGATTGTTTACTTTTTCTCTTCTTGGTTCAAACGACTACCTGATTGACCTGCTGGGACTACAGAAATAGCTGTCCTCCCAAAGTCTTTTCCCCTCTGTTGAGATGGGATTTGATTTTAGGACCTCTGTTCCAACTTAGCCTCCAGCTTTAACTTTTTTGTGTGGGCATGCTCGTAGGACTGCATTTGATTGTAAGAAGTCTAGCGTCTACCAGGATATGATGTTAAAGCATGTGACTTGAAGCCAGTTGGTAGTTATAGGGGGAAAAGCCTTAACATGGTATAAAGCACTCAAACTCCATTACGTGGCCATGTGACATTATACTACTTAGCACTCCCCTACACGTGCAGGCCAATGAAATGACTAAAGACAGACACGTCGACCACAGAAATGAGACTAACGACGAATGGATGTGACAATGGTAACCTTGGGCTTTGCCACTATATTAAGCAATCCAACTCAACGAAATAGCTTCTAGTAGAGAGGCCTTTCCACTATGTTAGTTTGCGGGATAATCCTCAACTTTTATGAAGAGAGACTTTGCCTGTAATCAATTGTGACAATGGATGGAAAGACTTCACTATGATATAAATCATTAACAAATCCCACAACTGGAGATGTACGAGTAAACCATTTAATAGTGTGCAAATAGCATCATCGCTGTAAGTTGATGAGGTTGCTTGCTACATTGATGTTTTCGCTGTTGTTGTATGACTAGAAGTAAAGTCCGAAAGCATCTCAAAGTGAATTAATTGCTGCTTTAACTGTTATTTGGAAGTATCCTGTTGCTTCTTCTTTGCCCCTTTTTAATATGGTAACGACAACTAACAGGAACAAGCTCGTAGAGAGAGAGAGGAGCTAGATAAGATGCTGGAGGAGAACAGGAGAAGGGTGGAAGAGGCTCAGAGGAGAGAGGCTCTTGAGCAGCAGCGCAAGGAGGGGGAAAGGCATCGGGAGCTGGAGCTGATTCAGAGACAGAAAGAAGAGGCTGCTCGAAGAAAAAAGCTTGAAGAGGAAGAGGAGCACCAGAATCAGATGAAATTGCAAAGTAAGAATAAGACTCGATCAAAGCTGCCGTATTTTTAATGAAGAGGCTCCAAATAACTCTGGTGATCTTCCGTATTCCCACCGCACCCCACCCTTACAAGGTACATTACAGGAAAGCAAGTTCCTTGAGATGATGTGCATTTTCAGGTAGGGAGATGAAAATGGGTATTGCTTCAATTGTGTTCTAAGTGTTGCCATCATTAACAGAATCTAATTTACAGACGCTAAATCGCATTTTCGTTCAAGATAGCATGTGGTGTTTCACATTGAATTTGAATATATACTTCTAAAGGAAACAAGCTATGTCGTAGTGGGCCGTCGGCTGGCTATCTCAATTTCTTTAGTCAAACTCGAGTTATTGACGTGTTTAGTCACGTGTCTGTAGTATGTACTCCCTCCCAATCAAAATGTTTCACTTCCCACTTTTTCTGTAAATACTATTGACGTGTTATGCAACGTAAGCATATTTTTATCCGTGCTAGGGAGAGATAAAATAATGAATTATCGAATGCATTATTTTAAATTTTGTTGATTTTTCGCTTGTGTTGTAAACTTTTTTTATAAAAAAAAAACACTTTTAGTGAGTGCGCATTTCATTTAATCAAAATCAACCTAGCGGCACTTACAAAATAAGTCAGGGCCTACTATGAAAAAATGGCAAAGCCCGACTTAAAACAAAAAACAATACTTGTGTACACTTTACAATTTAAGAAGTATAAAAAGTATTTTAAAAATATTTTGTCTGTGTTTTTTAAGTTGGATATGGGGGGAAACTTGTAAAAAAAAATTTGTCTAAGTGATTATTAAATAAATAATGTGTCAGCTTTCAAATGATTTTGATTCTGGAGAAAAAAAATCAACAAATTTTAAAAATAATAATGAGTTTTTGATATAAAAAAAATATTGAGTTTTTTGTTAATGAACTTTTAAATTTGAAAAGAACACAACTGTGTTACCATCTACCAACTATTATAATAACAAAAATAATCATTTATGAGCTTATATGATGAGAATGATATATTTGGAAGAATAAACGTATTAGGCATTGATGATGAAAAAAACGAAGTGAAAACATTTTTGCTTTTTTTTTTTTTTTGTGGGGGGGGGGGGGGGGGGGGGGGGAGGGATAAGGGATTGCAACAGTGTGCCTTTGCATGTGCCTCTGTTTTGTTTTGGATTTTCCTTGAAAGAAGTAGATCAACAATCAAGCATGGTCACATATAGCTGAAGCTGCTTAAAGCATGTACTTGAGTGAGGTTGGAGGCAGAGGTATCTTCACTCAAATATGTCTGTAGGGCCCTTCATTTTTATGATGTGCAGCTGAATGCTTATGTGAAAAACGATCACTTCGCTGCTGTTGCTTCTTCTTTGCTTCTTTGGTATGATAATGATAGAACATTTTGAAAAGTAATTTAATAATTATTACTTTATTAGTACTCTTTCACTCGCATAATGTGTTACTTTTAAAAAAAAAAAAATTTCTGTGTCCCAAAATATATCCCCTGTTTTTAATATTTATATATCATTTAAACATATCTGTTTTACAAATGATCATTGATAATGCTATTTGGCAAATACTAATATTTGTTGGAGATTTTATTTCAATAAAAAAATAATATTTATTAGTTACAAATCCTTAACAATACCAGCCATTTGGTTTTATAATTAATATCCATTCTTTATTTTTCCTACCCATTAGGCCTATAATGTGTGCATTAAAACATAAACGGTTAGTAAAGGTTTTATGAGTATTAACTTTTGTTTTAACATTTTTTTCAACATGCATGCAAACATACACACAAACATACATATGTCTGTTTCTCTTGGATTTTGAATATATTCTCGCAGCTCTCTCTCACTCTCTCTATATTTTTTATGAAAAATAATATAGCAAAAGGTCATATTTTCTCTATGTATCATAAAGTTATAGTATTGGGTAAAAAAAGATATAGGTGGAGCTTACTCCCAACAATACATGTATATGTGGAACTACAACAATATGGTTAGATTGTTTTATCCTGAGGGCGGTATGACTAAAACTGCTACACTGATATAACAAAAAACGTCTAAAAAGAGAATGGAATGACTCATCCCAATAATTCTTGATATATAGGTGATTTTTTTTTTCCTATTTTCTACCTATTTCACTCTCTAATATCTACTAATTTTTTGTTACAAAATTGTCTATTTTCTTGCTATCGTTAAGATTAATTTTTTTTTAACTTTATGTTTTATTATTTGTGAAGGAACAACAATATATACTTATTATGTAACAAAACGATCATACTATGTGGTGTAATACTTCTGCGGTTCTACTTGAGTATTGCCACTTGGGTTAGTGCTTCTGCTCTTAACTATAAAAGCTCTCTTTATAATAGTTTTATTTAAGTTTTAAAATGTGACATTTTATTGTTCTCATCTAGCTTTTGCTCTTTGCTCCCAACCACCTTTTATGTAACTTAGAATCATATCCATAAGCTTTTTGAAAAAAAAAAATGTAAAAAATATGCAATGAAACAAATATTAGAATAGCTTGTGTGGAAGTTCGAGCACTTCAACATTGTAAAATAGGTATGTGATTCCAGTTTTGCTAGCAATGCAAAAGGAAATCTCCAAGTTTGGGATAAGAGAGTTGTGAGGCACTCTCCATAACCCAAGTACGCAGGAAATGGTTAAATTGCCGCCAGAGTCTTCCAGGTTTCATGTATAATTTTTAAGCAAAAAAAAAACAATGTAAAATAGCAATAGTTTATTATAGGCAAAAATATCAAATTTATCATTAATATTTTGGATGGGGACCAGATATGCCACTATAAATTTTTTAAGGCCTAATCTCTCACTAATATTTTAAAATAGGCCGAATATGTCACTACTTTTTAGAAAAATAACGAAAAATAGTAAAAATATCAGGTTTTGAAATCTTGGGGTTATTACCCATCTTTAAAAAAATATCAAGACCTTTGAGATTTTTGCTAAAAAATAATCTGATTTCTACCATTAGCGTTTTAGCCCTATTGCTATCTTTGTCACCAACGCCCTAACCCCATCGCTGCCCTCTCTTTGTCTTTACTGTCTAATCTTCTTTCTGGTATTCTTAAGAGAGAGAGAGAGAGGGAGAGAGAGAGTTTAACTATAAAAATTCTTTGAAATTTGTTAAAATTTATATTATCAACATAAAATTTCAAAACATGTTATTTTTAACATTTTTCGTTAGCTTTTTAATTTTTGTTAGATTTTTAATAATCAGTGACATATCTACTATTAATTTAAAACTTCAATAACATATCTAATTCATTTTAAAAAATTAGTAGAAGATTAGACAAAAAAAAAATATAATAGTATATCTGCTCCTAACCCAAAACTTTATTAACAAATTTAATATTTTTGCCTTTATTATATTAACACTAGAGATATCCTGGTAGGCACCAATTGGTACTTTTTCTTTGGAAAAAAATTAACTACAGTATGTACTTTTAGGAGACGGATAGATCATGAGCTTGGAAATTTATGTCCGACGGATGCACAAATTCTTACCTTATCAAACAAACCCAACTCTATCTGACGCTTCTCGATGAATGATAAGATGAGGATGGAGCTATATATCCAGGAGAAGTTGGAAAAAAAAAAAGGATTTGTTTTGTTATTGCACCAGAAAAAAAAATGATAGGGATTTGTCTCTACTTGAATCATGGAAGCTAAATTTTTTTTTTAAACCCCTTTGGCATTAATTAGCATTATTAATTAATGTCAGAGTCCCTAAAAAATTATCTAATGTTACTTTTTAAATTTTAGTTTTAATGGTTTAATCTCTTTTTGTTAATAAATCATTAAAAACACTAATACTAATTTAAAAACTCTTCCAAAACGGACCATTTGCTTTCGCATTTTCAGTTACGGCATCCAGATGCATGCATAATTACATTAATTCTTCTGCTCAATTTCGTATATATATCTAATCTAGATCTAGTTTTGTTTGGAAATGGAAGAAATTAATCCCATGCCCTTAATTCATGTTTTAAATAAAATCCTATATTTATACATATACGTATAATGTGGAGACAAACTATTTGTTCTTTTACGATTATAGTTGACAAATATTTTTTTATGTACCTCAAGTTACACTTCAACGATTAACGTAGTGATCATGAATTATAAATTTTTTATATTTTATTTTTTACTTTTTTTTATGGAACGGCCTTGTATTTCTTTCTAATTATTTGCTTCAAAATGACATTTTAACAATAAAACCTGCTATTTAACATAAATACGTGCGTCAGGTTCCCGTGCATCCATTTTCTTAGTTTTTTTTTTCCAAAAAGTTTTTCCCAGGGATGCTTTGCTTGTCATTATATATTAGAAATAAATGACTATATATTACTTTTTCAAAAAAGAAAAATTGAAGAAGGCGGCATATATATTACTTCTCAAGTTTTATAATTCGTCTAACAGACAAAAAAGTGCTTCATATTAAGCATGTCATGTAACTGATATATAAACAACAACTTAAAGATTGACAATTTGAAAGATAAATTCAATAAGCTTAATATTACATCATGCGCAAAGGAAGTAAAGTCTTATATTGTAAGAATAATCTATTTTAGAGAATTCAACAGCAGCATTGCAATCTTCTACAAATTTAATCCTGTGAAAATGGTGAACATGCGTGACTTCTGTAAGTAACATTAGAGATAATTCAAAATGTAACTATAAGATGGAATCAAATAACTATAAAGTTGAAAGGAATGAAGATTACAATACATGTGCTGCTTGGGAGCACGAGAAGTCTACAGGTTATGTTGAAAGGTAAAACAAATACTAGAGTAAGCTAAAGATTGAACTTACAATACAAATGCAATTTTGAATTCAGTGAATAATGGTGTGGCAAATGGCAAAAATTGACTAGGAAAATAAGTAGAGTTACTTGTCTCGCTATAATATGATTAAGAATGTAAGATTGACTACTAAAAATACCATGTTTTCCAACGGGCAAATTAACAACGGACAACGCGTTGGTAATTTCCAATGCGTAAGACCGTTGGTAAAAAAAATTGAAATTTACTAACACGTCAGCGCGTTGGTAAATCAACCATTTTTTAACAGGCAAATTACCAACGCGCATGCACGTTGGTAAATACCAACGCACGTGCACATTGGTAACTAACAACGCGTGTGCACGTTGGTAACGCGCGTTGGTAATTATAATAATATATTATTATATTGAAATTTCATATAATAATAATAATAATAATAATATATTTTAGGATATTCAATCTCACCATATATATTAAAACCATAATTTTTAATTTCACTCTATAAATATGTTAATATATATATTCATACACAATACAAATTGTATATTATATTATATATATATATATAATGCCCAAAATAGATCCATAACCCTAAAAAAACCCAAAAAGCCCTAGCCTACCCTTTCGCCCTCACCCTACTGCTTCGTCTTTCTCCCATCTACACACTCATCTGCTTCTCCCCCATTTCTTCCCTCTTTGCCGCTTTGTTCACTTAGCCTCTGTGCCTCGCCGCGTCGCGTCCCCGTTTTGTCGCCGTCGCGCCTCTTCGGCCAGCTTCGCTTCCCTGTCTCGTCGCCTCTGTCCTTAACCGCCTGTGTGGTTCAAATTTCGCACGCAAATTCGGTTGCCACATATCGATTCTGCTTTGGTGTTTACGATGCGTCTTCTCCGCAGCTAACAGTCAACATTTCTTTGTCTCAGCAAGGATCAATTTATGTCGAGTGCATCTGCTTCTTTCTAGTGTTACCTTCTGAACTCTGATCTCCTTGTTCGATCAAGAAAGCGAGAAGCGATGTCTTGTCTGGCGTCTTGCTGAGCGGTGGCGACCTGCGATTTGTGCACGTCGGTGGCATCTGGGATTTCGAAGAAATCAGCGAGGCTCGCCGTACGGTCGGCGACAAGACCTGGAGTCCGGCAACAGCCGCTCCGACAACCAGGACGATGAGTTCTCTTCCGATCCTTTTGATATCGGAAACATCAAGAAGGCTTCCGCCGAGCACCTCCGCCGCTGGCAAGTAAGTGCCTCTGACTTTTGCAGTTGATTTATCCGTTTGCTAACTCGCCTTTGTGGATATGTGTGTAGCTTGTAATCTGAGTGTAGGAACTGTTCTGTTACAGTTTGAATTCGGAGTTATTGCTAGATTGATCAAATGCCTTTTTTTTTTTAAGTATTCGAACTTTTGAAGCGTCTATCTCATTTCTTGTTTGCTATGTTATTTAGTCTGGATCTGTTCTTCTAAAGAGATTAGAAAAACAAAGCCAGAAAATGTCTAGCTGTCCTTTGAGTAAAAGAATGTCTAGCTAATGATGGTTTTAGCGCAAAGAGATGAAAAAGAATGCCAAAAATCTCTATGTCGTCCTGCTGCTGGTACTCTAGAAATTAGATAACACTACTGGAGTTGATTTTGCTTGCTCTACTTTATCCTTATGACTAAATGCATTTTTAAGCTCAGCCTCTGATCCTTCTTCCTAATAAATTAGGACTTGGTGTATGTCATTTTGATTCTTCTGTGAAAGAAGTTCCAAAACTCTATCAAATGGCAAAGGGAAGTTGGCACTGAATGTTCCATGTTGTTTGTTATTTTTCCAGAAGCACGTGGGGAAATCTGTTTTGTTCCATGTTCTTTTGATATTGGAGGGGTAGGATCCTTAGTTTTTGTCTGTGCTAAGGACAAAACAGTTTTTGTTTTATTTTTCTTGGCGCTTTTAGCTGCTGTTTATTCACCTGTCCTTCTGTACTTGTTTGATAGCAGAATCATATCTATTTGATTTTCTTGAAGATGTTTAAGTTTGTATGTGTTAACTAGGTTTTGTACTTCCATTTCCACCTATTATTGCAATTAAACCGCAAACTTTTCAGTTTCTTATAATCTTAAAAAACAATAGATGTCCTTTTTCATGTGATATCTGCTATGGAACAAGTTTTTTAATATTAGAATACTATTTGTGAGTGCATTCATGTTTTCTTTAGTTGAATAAATTTAATTAAAAGCTTACTAAGATGCATTTTATTGAGTTCTCTCAGCAAGTGGGGCGATCTCTCTTTTGTCTTGGATTGCTTATACGTTATGGGTACTCATTGGTTACTGCCTCCGAGAACAATAACATTGATGTCACAAGCAGTATTAATTTGTTCAGTAAATACCTGAGGATGGAGGATTTAAGCATAAAAGTTAGATCTTTGCAAGTGAGCCTTTTCTTTCTGTGATTTATTGGTTCAAGAATTTTCTGTACTCTTTGTTGTATGATCAAATGTCCATTTTTTTGTTTAGGCCTTGGGATATGTTCTAATTGCTAGACCAGACTACATGTTGGAAAGGGATATCGAGACAATCTTGGAGACAACATTATCTGAAGGATGTAATGTCCGCCTGAAGGTAAAAACAAAACATATATCATTTCACATATGCATACATGATATGCATGCTAAGTCACTGTGTTGATCAGATGCAAATGCTGCAAAATTTGTACGAGTATCTTTTGGATGCTGAAAGTCAACTGGGAATGGATAAGCCGGGAGGTGATGTGGCTTTTGATTCTCTAGGTGGCAGCAGTGTGCCTGTTGCTGCTGGTGCTGGGGACACTAACATCTGTGGTGGTATCATCCAACTATACTGGGACAAAATACTAGGGAGATGCTTGGATGGCAATGAACAAGTTCGTCAATCTGCCCTGAAGGTGAAAAATTGTTGGAGAAATTGTTGATTACTTCAACAATAAGTGGCAGCTCCGACAAAGGTCCTATAAGAAGGTTGAAGCAAAAGCAATAAGTGGTGGTGCGTGGTGCGTGCGCACAATATAGATTTTAGGAGATTTTAGGAAGTGTTTATAGTTCCGAGCATGTAGTTGCTACGAGGAACGATCATGTGTATAGTTTTGTTTCTTGATCTTTGATTGAAAATTATATATATAAGGCGAGTATTTGGTGTTCGTTAGCTTTGCCCTCGTAGAGACATGCGCCCAAAGTTTTCGAAGGAGTGATATTTAGTTGTTCCGAATTACCAACTGTCATGGCAGTTGGTAACTTACCAATTGCCATACGCGTTGGTAATTACCAACTGCCATGACAGTTGGTAACTTAAACTACGCGTTGGAAACCAAGACCGGTTCCTGACTGTTGGTAATTACCAACGTGCATTTTACCAACGTGCACGCGTTGGAATTTATCAACGTGTTAATTTTTGCGCATTGGTAAAAAAATTTCCAACGAATCGAATACCAATGTGCGTTTACCAACGCGCAGCAGTTAGTAACTGTGCATTGGTAACCTATAAAATTTTAGTAGTAAGAAAAAACATTATATTAATGAGCAATGGAGCAAGATGGAGCAATGACATGCACTTACATTCTTGGAAGAGCAGCTTTGTTGGGCAGATGGTTTGGGCAACAAGCAAAAGGTGACTAAGCTTATTAGTTTGGTTCCTATAAAATGAAAATAATGGTCAGGTAGAATTGAAGAGTGGAACATGGGTGAAAAATTGTAAGTATCTTTAATTAATAAAAGATATGGTCTATTGTTTTGGCGGCATACTTGCATAGTTTCACATTTTGTTGCTCTATGAAATGATAACAATAAAACTTATAGAAAAAATGACATTCACATATATTAACAATATAGGAATCCTTGCATGATGTGTAGATTTCACTAACACAAAAACAGTAGTTTTTATGCAAAGAAAAGTGCAAGTATCTTTAATTAAACAAAGAGATGGTATGTTGTTTTTGTGGAATACATGTATAGTTTCAGAAAACATCACTATCTCTATGAAATGAAAAAAGTAGAAGTTAACTGATCCTTACATTCACTTACACTCTATTCACTTCCATGATAGCCCAAAAACTGTAGTAACTCCGTCCCCAACTTTTTTGCTCTATTTTAGTTTTTTTACTTAATTTTGATTAGAATTTATTTATGTTATTATTTTTTTTGAAAAAATTATGCTAAGAAACTACAAGAATTATAGTTTTAAATATAATGGTTTAAAATTTTGTATCAAATAATAATATAAATAGATTTAGTCAAACTTAAAAATAAAAAACTAAAATTGATTAAAGAATTTAGAACGAATGAAGTAATTTTTATGCACAACATGTTACATGTACCAAGAAAAAGAAAAAATTTATAATTACATTTTCTAA
Source organism: Aquilaria yunnanensis (assembly GCA_039654915.1). Classification (NCBI taxonomy): domain Eukaryota; kingdom Viridiplantae; phylum Streptophyta; class Magnoliopsida; order Malvales; family Thymelaeaceae; genus Aquilaria; species Aquilaria yunnanensis. The sequence continues at coordinate 39,626,888 of CM077600.1, read as the reverse complement.
TATGTAGTTGTGTCTTGGATGTAATTGGAGATCCAGATCCTCAGCTCCCTTTGTTATTAATACTGGCAATTAATATTAAAATTTAGAAGAAAAAATTTATTCCAGGGTAATTTTTATCTTATAATTTATTAATAATTTAATTATACTATTAATAAAATATTCAAAATTTGAACACTAATCATAAAACTTCTTTCCAATAGCCTTTCAAAAAAATTTAGTATATATGAGACTCATATTTTGTCAGTTAAAAGAACCATAATAATGTCACTAAAGGATATAGCATGTCCAAATAACTAGGAATAGGTCCATAGGATGCTATCTGGTTGAATCTAGACATGCATCTGCAATGACAAGAAAGTTTAACTTAGAGGTCAAAATTTTGGGTTGTGATTGACATCGACGTAATTATATTTCGATGTGAAAACGCACTTCCCATACTAAAACATTTTACCAAATTACTCGATCGAATAATATATCGGTTTGAAATAAGCAAAATATAGTCCACTCCTCTTTCCTCTTCTTCTTTATTATATATATATATTTGTGTGCTCATGGGTGTGGTTTATGAATGTACTTGACATATACTCTATAAAATTTAATTTCTCTCGGCATATATGGATACAAAAGATCGATGGAGGAATGAAAGTATATAAAAATGAAAAAGGAATTAGTGTGATAGAAGTTGCTAATAAGTTAAGGTCTCTAGCTCACCTAACCCTAAAAAAAGACCAAGGAACCAACCAATACGTAAGCAGTGAAACAATTAGCCCACCAACCTGTGTCCTTCTCACAAACATTTCCTGCCAACTCCTTCTAGTTTCTATGCAATTAGATTACCCAAAAGGGCCAAAACCAAGCTAATTAATTACCACAAATTAACTTATAAATCATGAATCACCTTCGACAAAACTTGCTAGCCACACGACACTAGCTAATCAATCCAACTTATGATCAACTAATACATACGTACATATAATTCAATCTCCCTAAATATATACATACAATCACAGAACCACTGTCCATCTGTCCTTTAGTATGCCACGAAGCCAATAATGCCCATGAAGGGGCGTACACAGCCATATAATTGCTCATAATTATTAAAGGACATAAAATTTGCTTATATAAGGCGCAACTCGAGAAAGCGGGCAACTAGAATCGCGTGTCAGGTTTTAGCTCTTTTTTCACGAAAGAAAATTGTGAGGTTTTTGGGTCAGGCGGAATTCTTGGGGCTGCTCTAATACCTGACATCGCAAACATTTTGCTCATGTCCCTCCCACACCCATCTAGCTTATAATTATTACTTGCTACTAATTTCCTCCTCCCAAAAGACCCGCCCAATGCCTCCACCTGATCTCTAAACCTTACTTCCATGCAAGCAACCTCACTCATCATCTATCTTCCCTCCTCTCCTTGTTTCCCCTACTTCTTCTCCCTCATTTTGTCGGACTCTTTCTCCCTTCTCTTTCTATTATATATAATACCACTATTTGCTTTTTCCCTCCAATCTGATCTCATCCCACTTCTTCTTGCGCCTAATTGCATCGTACCGCAGCAGGTTTAATCAATTTCTTTACCTCAAATCTATGGCTTCTTTTAGTTTACTGCATGTGGTCTCTCTTGCTGTTGTTGCGATTGTCCTCTGTTGGTCGCCAGCGGCCTCCACCTCCCGCCGTGCCTTGCACCACTCTTCGGTCTCCAAACACGGCTTAGGCTTCAGGGTCACGCTGAGGCACATGGATGCCAGCAAGAATCTCACCAAGTTCGAACGCCTCCAGCACGGCATGAAGCGGGGCCACCACAGGCTGCAGCGCCTCAACGCCATGGTTTTGGCTTCTGCTTCCGGGTCTTCCAACAACGTCGAGGCCCCGGTGCTCGCTGGAAACGGTGAATTCCTCATGGACTTGTCCATCGGGACGCCGCCGACCAAGTACTCGGCCATAGTAGACACCGGAAGTGACCTTATATGGACCCAGTGCAAGCCTTGCAGCCAGTGTTTCAACCAGCCCACCCCCATTTTTGATCCCTCAAAGTCGTCCAGCTTCTCCAAGCTGTCCTGCTCCAGTAGCCTCTGCGCAGCGCTGCCTCAGTCCAACTGCGGCAGTGACGGCTGCGAGTACCTGTATACCTATGGCGATTACTCCTCCACGCAGGGCGTTATGGCCTCCGAGACCTTTACCTTCGGCAAGGACTCGCTCCCGCTCATTGGATTCGGATGCGGCGAGGACAACGAAGGCGATGGGTTCACTCAGGGCGCCGGGCTCGTCGGGCTGGGGCGCGGCCCCCTCTCTCTGGTGTCTCAACTGAAGGAACCCAAGTTCTCGTACTGCCTCACAGCCATGGACGACACCAAAACCAGCACGCTATTGATGGGGTCGCTAGCGACCTTGAAGAACGGCTCCTTGGCCAAGACCACGCCTTTGATCAGGAATTCGCTGCAACCCTCTTTCTACTACCTTAATCTGGAAGGAATCACAGTCGGGTCGTCCCGGTTGCCGATCGCGAAGTCGACATTCGCTCTCCAGGACGACGGTACCGGCGGAATGATCATCGATTCCGGTACGACGATAACGTACCTGGAGCAGAGCGCGTTCGATAAGGTGAAGAAGGCGTTCATCGCGCAGACGAAGCTGCAGGTAGACAAGTCCGGATCAACGGGGCTGGACCTGTGCTTCGACGTGCCCAATGGGACGTCGGAGGTGACGGTGCCGAAGATGGTCCTGCATTTCGAGGGGGCGGATCTGGAACTACCGAGCGAGAACTACATCATCGCAGACTCGGATATGGGTGTTTTGTGCTTGGCGATGGGGAGGTCGAGCGGCCTCTCCATTCTGGGGAACGTGCAGCAGCAGAACATGTTGGTGCTTCACGATCTGAAACAGGAGACTATATCTTTTGTTCATACTCGGTGCGATCACTTGTAATTTCAACTTGTCGTTTTGGTTTATTTCTTCCATCATCTCAATAAACTCGATTTTGTTGGATTTCCCTCTTCGCGAATCATAACCCTTCTGCTCTGCTCAACGATCGATATTTTTGCTTACTTGACCCTCAAGCTAACATGATTGATCTGGGTACCTTGTTAATCATTCATTATACACGGTTAATTAATTAAGGTTATGTAGTGGGGGGGGTAAAATTCTAGATCTGACTTCAACGATATAATCTTCTTCCAAGTTCAAATGCAGATGATCCGTCAAGAATAAACATACTGTACTACCAACAACCTAGCTTTCTGCTCGCACTTATTTTAAAACTATCGTAACTTAACCAAAATGTAAAAGAGATGAGAGAGAGAGAGACGGTTCCGTCTACAATAAATAACTAAATTCTTCTTGGTAGTGTGATCAACAAATTCAGAATGATATTTCAAGTCACCTAATTTTTTCTTTGCAGTACTTAATCTACCCTAAATTTCTAACATCATTTACTATCTCTAAATCAATCTATCATTACACACAACCACACACACATATAAATGATAAATAAAAATTTGTAGTTTATAGCAAATATACTTTTCAATTTTTTTAGTAAATATAAATTTAAATAAATTCAAGTCAAACTTAAATAAAAAAGTGAAATAGATAAAGAAAAATATGAGAGAAATGAAGCAATATTTTCATATTATAATAATCATTTTTCATATCAAACATTTTTTTATTACAATTAATTGAATGTTTTGATATGGGTCCATCAATAGCTTTCTCAATATTTGGTATTGTTTACATTCTGACACTTCAAGTTTGAAAACCCACTACCGCGCTCTTCCTATTCTTTTTTTTTTTTTTTTTAATGTTTGTTATTGAATTTGAAAATCTAATTAATTTAAAACTTCTGGAAGCCATTTTCCAATAAATCCGATAGTATATAAAATACTTAATAGCTAATGGTAGTTTAAATAATCAATATACTTCACTTCAAATACAAAGCAATCTTTTATTCTAAATCTGCAATGCAGTCATGCAGATGTGTAGATATATAATACCAAACAAGCTGCTTAGGTTACATGTTTTGCTGCTGGGAACATCTAATTCAATATTCTGATATAAAGTTCAAGTGTTTTCAATTTATTGAAATCTTACATTTTAAGAAGTAAAAAAAAAAAATAATTTTTAAATATTTTTTTTCTTAAAATTAAGTATATTTATTTTTTTATTTTAGGTTGTATAAGTTAAAAAATAAATAAATAATACTTTATGTTTTTAAAAATAACTTTAAAATTACCATTTCATACTTCTTAAAAAATAAATTTTAATAAATTGATAAGTTAGATAAATAATCACTTCATATAATAAGAATATGCATAACATACTGCTTTCATCGCAATAAAAAAACACCCAAGTTCTTTCAAAAGACAATCAATTAAATTACTTAAAATTAGGAAAAGTGAATGCCATAGCTTGAGACCTAATCTGTAGACTTCACAAGATCAATGATTCATGCTACCAGCAACCTTGAATCGGAAGCTATCTTCTTTCTCTTAAAAGAAGTATTGTCATTTTCACTTTTTTTTTTCTGAAAAACAATATTATTGAAAAGTTAACACTTAATTTATCTACTAACCATTTGAATCATTTTTTTTATAAATTATCTAAAATTTATTATTGTTTTCTTATATATCTAGCCTTAAAAGAGAAGAAAATTATTATAAAATATTTTTTTATGAAAAAATGAAAGTCTTCTTTTCTCTATATAATACATTTTCAAACTTCTCAAAGCATAGACTTACAATAGCTATACAATAAAAAAAATGATCACTATATATAAAAAAAATAATAAATTATTTTTTAAAATCTCGACTGATGAACACACACTCACTATATATGAAAAATATGTAATAGCTTCTTTGTGATAGTGTTATACTACCTCCATTTTAAAATATTTGTCACTTTTCTGTTTTTTATAGAAATTTTTAATATTGGGGTGCATAAGTATATATATTCTCTTTCAAAATTATTACTGGTAGACAACACAATTACTTTTAAATGAATCTGAAAATTTAGAGATGATTGCATTGTTTTTTTTTATATAAATTCCTAAACTATGCATAATAATACACATCTCATAAACAAAATTTCAATCAGCTAAAAAACTTGAAATTAACTCCAAGTTTGTGTGCTTCTTCTCCCATAAATACTACATAGTACATAACACCTTCACACATTTGAGTTACTTAACGAGGCATGACAAAATTTAGAAGAGATAATATAAATAGATAAAGGTGACAAATATTTTAGATACATGAAGTAATTTTTTTCCATAGTCATCTAATGTCTGTATGTCTCTATGGTATGATGACTAGAGGCTTAGTTAACTGAATCAGTATAAATAATCAGCTGACATGTGACCTATTGCAACCAGAATATGAAATGAATTATAGGAGTCTAGTACATATACCGATTTATCGAACTTTTTTGAATTTGAGAAATTACTCTCTCCTTTGGATTAGTAATTGATCAGTGAGGAGAAGGCTGCCAAAAAAAACAGGAAAAGAAAATCCTAAAGCAGCCCAAAGAGAAATGCAGCCGCCCAAGTGTCGCCGTTTCAAGAACTCTGTAGTGGACTTGGAAGGCCCATGGAGAAAGCTGAACGGATAGGGCCCTATTCACATGCCCAAGTGTGGAAAGATGGATTGACCAAAGCAAAGACGACGCACATGGAAGCCCATACATGTGTCTCAAGCTTGGTGCTGTGACGTCCAAATCCCAGAATCACTAACGTGATGTAAACATTATGATTTTAAAGCTGACAATGACTGAGTTATAAATCGATTGCCGTCTTCAATTTTCTTTTTTAAATGTTTAATAAATAAAGAGAATCATGATCCTCCTCGTCGTCCATCATGAGTTTTGGTACTTCCTCTTCTGTGTAACTTCATTTTCAACTTTGTTTAAGTTTCTTTCTTTATCAATCAAAACCTCAATTTAATGGTTAAGACTTGTAATTGTCAATGAGAAGGGGGAGCAATGTTTAATGTCGTACTTCCCTTGATCTCTTACTCATGTACAAAAAAATAAGTTTCTTTGTTCCAAATGGAAATTATTAGAAAATAAATTAAAAGCAAGGGCCGGTGTTAATAATATATAGCTTTGTTACAAAAGTAAACTAATACTATAAAATAAGAGACTGGAAACATGTATATTAATATACAGGTGCGCCATGTCAAACACAATATTGCTTTTGAAGCATGACAAAAATATAAATACATTTATAGATTTTAAATCTATGGTTACTGAAAGACATTAAGCAGCAGGAGAAAGAGGCAGTACTAATTAAAACAAGAGTCGAGCTGATGCTAGTGGTAATTAATGTTAATGTGTAGGGGCGCCAAAAAGTTGATAAGCAAGCAGGGCAGGGCAGCGGTGTGGGAAAGCCAGAAAATAATAAGGCAATGATGAAAAAGAATGGCATTCAAGGTGCGGGGCCTTCTCCTCCTACGTCCTCCACGTACGTACCTCTTTCTACTATTTTCATTAACTAATTTATTTATTTATGATAGAAAAAAAAAATGGAAAACACAATAATTATACCAGAGAAGGAGGGAAGAAAGTGAGAATTGGGAATTAGCGGAAGGGTTGGAGAATGCGTTAAGATTGAGTTAGCGTGCATAAATAGAAAGGGAGGAATGTGGGTAAGGGCCGTTAAATATTATTAGCTAGCTAGGGTGGCCTTAGGGAGGCAGAAATGGCTATAAATACAGGACAGGCAGGGTGTGACCTTAGGGTTTGGAAGGGCGCAGGGGCAGGCCATTCGTTGAGGGGAATGTTGGCTGGCTCGAGGCCTAGGCTTGTGAAGCTGGCTTCTTATTACCCATCTATCACACAAGATGGCTTCGGACCAGGCTTCATTCCCCTCAACCCTTCTTACTTCCACATTCTGGTATTCTATTATCACCACCTTCCTCCACCATGCTAGCCAGCAAAGCTACCTTCACGACCCCTCTCTATCTCTCTCTCTCTCTCTCTCTCTCTCTCCCTCTCTCCTCCTGATATGACCTCTCCCATTTATCTTCTCTATTTTTTTGCAGTTTATCTTTTCTTCTCTGCCATCTGTGCTCCGTCGACGTTGCAGGTGGCAATTAAGCAAGTTAAGAGAAATTACTAGCAGCTGGAACCAATATATATATATATGCAGCCAGAGTTCAAATTTTAGACGGGGTTTCCGGAATTTCTCTTCTTACTTTCAATATTAATTCATTTTGTCTGTCTGCATATAGTATACTAAGTAATTTCAGCTGGATCGCAATGAATCCTCCTCAAAGTTGATATTTATCTCTTCTGGTGCAGAGAGTAGAAATTAAGTAGGCAGCGAGCACTCCTGATGTCGAATGGTTTCATCCCAGAATGAATGATGAAGAGAGACATATGGTGGCACCAGCGGCCAGCTAGCTTAGCTGCGCTGCTCCTACAGCTACAGGTGGATACATGTATAATATATCCAAGATCGTAGGTGAGCTAGCTAGCGTTTGATCAAACTAGCTGCCCGAGCCCATCGATCGATCGAGAGCTAGACTAATTAGCTAGTATTGTAGATTCAGAATCCTCCTCTTCTCTTAACACTGTGGCCTCCGGCCGGCTGTTTGCATTACTACCAATAGTGCAGAGACGATAACAACATATTAGAAAACGAATATATGTCTATATATTACCACCTCATCTGTTATACTAGTACTCCCTGGTCGTTTAAGTGCCAAATGCTTGCTTCATGCACGTTTAAGTTGACCTGGCTATTAGCTAATTTCCTAACCTGATCTGCTAAGTTATTACTATTATATATTATTATTATTGTCATTATATATATATGACAAATCATCAGGCACGATTCTCCAAAAAATAAAGTTACGGATCAATTACGAAGGAATCTTTTAGGTAGCTACAAACAATTAACATCCGTCGTTGGGAGTGTACAGAATTAGTGCAAATCGGTTGCAGTGCCTGCTGATTTGCTGGTTAATCATCTATATATATATATATATATAGAGAGAGAGAGAGAGAGAGAGAGAGCGGTTGATTCAGTTTGTTGGAATTAAGAGAAGGAAAAGGCCAAAAAATGAATGAAATGAGGAGAGGAGAGGAGGGGGGGCGAAGTTAACGAGGGAAACAGGAAAGCGAGTTTCTCGGCCCAAAAGATAGATTTCATTACGTATGAATCTGAATCTTTGGTCTGCAGACCCAGGTCTCTGCTGTGACTGTGAATGAGAAGGGAATAGAAAACATAACTCAAAGGGTTCCTCTTTTATGAGACCTTTCGGGCCTGCCCTGCCCTTACTTGGCTTTCCCGTCCAACCAAACTCTTCCATCATCCTTTCCTTCCTTGTTGTTAATTCACTTCACCCACCCACGGCAGGCCACGCCACAGACACACCCATATATAGAATATACATACATATATATATGGATAACAAACAAGTATCTAGCCCTATATACAGCTAGCTGGGAGTATTTTAATTAATTAATGTTGTTACTCTTTAATTTACTTTAGATTGGATTCCCAATTCCCAAATTAATATGAAATTTTAGCTACTAGCACTTGCAGTTAATATAAGTATACATAATTAAATTCTGTGGTAGTGGTGGAGCTTTCCTTTAACCTTGGTGCAATTATGTCTCATCAGTCTCAGTCTGACCGAAAAGCCAACATCAATTTCGATTAATTTCTGTCGTAAATTCAATGCCGGTCGGTCCTTCTCTCATTTCTCTCTCATTGGGAAATGGAACATACATACATACGCCAGAAATAAAGACTCAAGAGTAATTTCTGGTTAATTAGGTTAGGTGCCTGCCTTCTGCCTTCTGCCTTCTGCCTTCTACCAAGTAACAAAGCCCGGGAAGGAAGGACACTGGACTACCATGTCCACGTCCATGTCCTCTCTCTACCTGCCCCCTCCCATCTGATGACCACCTCTCCTTTTCCTGATCTGCTACCTCTATCCAATATATATTCATTCATTCATTATTCACTACTCACTCACTCCCCCCCTCTCTCTCCCTCTTCTCTACCCACTCATTAATTCATCATGCCGCTTCCACATGCATCGCCTCTTTTATTACATAGCGTACTGTACTTCAACACAAATTAATTATTTAATTATATATATCACCTAGCTACTAAATCATATCTTAATTTGTTAATTGTGTTTTCTGAATAAATAAAATAAAAAAAAACCTCCTCAGAAAATTAGTGAATACTAAATCAGCCTCGAAGACATCATGAATGCCACTAAATAGATATATGCTTGTTTCGGGCCGGTGAGAACTTAAAATGAGATCGAAGGGAAAAAGAAGAAAGGGATAGGGTTATGTTGTGTGCGATTGACGAGGCGAGGGAGTTTTAGGCAAAGTGAGGTTGCTTGAGGAACACGTAGATGTGTACATGTGTTTTGTTTTGTCTTTCATTCATATCATGGGGAGGATGGATGGATGGATGGATGGATGGATCCAGTTAGCTCTTATCTAGCCCAAGCATTTCATCAAATGGAAGCGATGCATGCGATGGATGAATGAGTGATTCGTGTAATGTGTGTATCATGAAAATAATTAATGAAAACCAAATGATGGTCTCCGTCTCAATCTATCCTATCCTGTCAATCGCAGCCCATCTTACTTTGCTTCCCTACTCTGGTTCTACTCTTAGTTCTATACATGTGCATCTGTGATCCACCTCTTTGTCTACCGTGCCCTTCAACAACCCTTCCCATTTCCGACCCTCCTCTTCAAAACAAAACCAACTTGGCTTTTCTTTTCCCCTTTTTCAGTCAATGAGAAAGCATTTTCACTGAAAAGAAAAGCACACCAAAACAGAAAGAACTCAGCCAAGAAGAGGCTGTGGAACAGGGACAACTTGCAAAATATGGAAACATGCCAACCAAGACACCTAACCAGAGCCCACACCCCTATGTTTCTGCATATACATAAATATAAACATACACATGTGTCTGTGAGCGAGAGCCCGAAGCCATCTACTTTTGTTTTGCATGTGTGTGCTACATATACATGTATGCCCCAAGAGGCTTAGCTCTTTTCTATAGCAGCCAACGCTTCTTTATATTTCAAAATTTTTGTAGTTGATGCACTGAGTAAATCCAAAAACTAAATCTTAAGGAGAAAAATCTCAATAATTTTATTAATTAATAACTTACCATTATATTTGCCTACAGGTAATTAGCCTTATGTAATGCTTGACACTTTCCCAACCCTATTACACAATAAATTGAAATCAAATAGAAATAAAAAAACTCTTAATTGATTATAGCTAAAAAATCTAATTCTAATTAATATCCTTTTCTAGTAAAAGATCGCTAGAAAAATCTTGATTACTATTATAATTAATAAGAATTCTTATTAACCTAATAAGATCTGAAAGTACTCTTAAATTAAGTAAATAAAATAATCATAAAAATAAAAAAAATATGATAAAATACTCATAAAAGTGACACATGTATTTTTAGAAGCTTTCCTCTTTTTTTTTTTTTTGTTTTCCCCTTATAAAAAAGGAGGGATCTTAGGTTGTGCGCAATTTCGAGTACTTCTTTTATACAATTTGATAATTAAACTACTTAGGGTTCTACGTCGGACAATGGGGACCCTTGATCATCAATCTGTTCTGGTCACTTACGTACAAAGACATGAAAAAAGGGCTTTAGGATGAGCCTTGAGTGCATCCTAGGAAAGATTCCTCCGACGCTCAAGCCAGTATGTTTATAGTGCAAAGACATAAGAAAGAAGTGAGAGAGATACTCCCTGTATATACTGCCAGTATATGGACTTAGTTGGCCTGTACACTAATTTTTCAATCTGATGGACTTCATTAAGCCTCTATTCACAAATCAGACATAGAGCCCAATAACCCATTAATAATTGGGTCTAATTCGAGCTTTATCTGCCAAAAAACCCCTCCCCCTAATGAATGCAAGGTCAGAAGGGGGCCTTGTATTCTTATCTGTATATGTAGAGAATACTCCTCTCTGTGGGTTCGTTGGATAGCCAAATTTATCTTTTACTCAAGGGCAATGTTTATGTTGTATTCCGTCGAGTTACTTCTAGAAAGCGTTATGACATTTGAGGATTCACGTGTCTTTTATTCTCTAGACCAAATCAATTTCACTTAACTATCTAGCCTCATTGGCCAAAATAACCTTCTACAAGAGGGTTAGTGTTCCTCAAAAAATCATCTTTGAAGGAACAACAAATTGTAGTTTCCTCCATGCTTCAAATTTGAATTATGCATCCATAGATTTCTAGGCTTAGACTTCGAAAGGTTCAGAATAGCTAACAATACTTGACACTTTGTCGAGTATTCCTCTGATGGGTCAAGGCCTATGTAGGGGAGTGCAAAACCTCTTGTGTGGTCCTTATATATCATTAATCGACTCACTCAAAAGGGCGCATGTAGGGTATGTAACTCTAGATCTAGTATTGGAATTGGGGTCTTAATTTTCATAGAATAGAGAACTCATGAAGTAGTTATAGTCATTTATCAGAAGGTGTGACCTTGTATATAATATATATCTATCCAAGGCTTTGAGAGACCTACTTTTGTTCAACGTCTTGCAGAAAATGAGATGTCCTTCCATTAAGGCTAGTCAAATAATGCTTATTTCTTGTATGGTGTATGGTACTATTTTCTTCTATGCAGCCTCATTAGGGGGCTACCTTTCCAACGTGGATTCATTAGACCTTGTCATCTTTTTACGGGCATAATGCCCTTTCAAGAGTATTCCTTTTATAAGAATATTGAATTCTTATTTAGCAAGAGGGCTTGGAATGCGTTTGATTGTCAAGAGATTTTCAAACTTTTGTTAAAAATCTTCAATAAGTTCATCGTCCTTCTTGTTAGGTTTTTTTCTCAGTCCGTAAAGGGTCGTAGCTTACAGATCTTTACGATGTCTTTATGGGGGCTCTCAGCTCTTATGACCTTTAGTATTACTCAGCGGATGAGGGCTCATTATATGCAAAGTCGTTGGTATTACCCTTTTTAATAATGACCAAGGGCAATCTTTTTAAAGCCCTTCCTAAATTGTTTTTTGGGGTCGTTATCAATAACGATGGCTCGAGGGCATCCAAATTGATAGATGATGTTCTTCCATAAAAATTTAGTGATATGGAACGCAGTGGTAGAGGCTACTAGCTTCGCTTCTACCTATTTAGTGAAATAGTGTACTGCCAGAAGGTAGTGACCTAGAGCCATGCAAAGTGCCCTAATGAAGTTTAGCCCTTAAATGGCAAAAGGCCAAGGGTCAACAACCAAGAAGGCATCGGAAGAAGGCATCCTCTGTATTCGTGACTTAAGTTGGCAGACATGACATCATTGAACAAGCTTTCTAATGTCAGATTGAGTTGTGGGTCAAAAGTAGCCTTGTCGTAAAATATTGTGAGCCAAGGAATTAGCACCAATGTAAACTTCACAATCCTCAAGGTGAATTTCTTGGAGGACGGCCTGCCCTTACTAGGCTATGAGACATCGCTACTGTTGGCCCCTTTGCTGACGTCGTTTATAATGCTTAGAAGGGGTCATGTAAGAAGCACGAATAAGATTCATTTTTTATGTTGGAACCTTTAATGATTGACATGTATTCGATGCCAGATTGATAGTTGATGGAGTCTTATGTTGGTCATGTTCTCTATAAATAGATCTCTCTCATTTTAAAAAAATGTGGGCTAAGGGTCCTGCATTTTCTTAACTGCAATCGTCCTCCAACAGGAGGTCCACGTTTGTCTAAAAGGAGCATGATCCCTCATTTCTTGTGTCAAGCTGCTATATCTCATGTGGTGTTGTTTACCGGAAAGTGTATGACACCTCCCCAAACTGCTTCTAAAGGAAGCTGCTTCTTAACAACAATAAACAATGGTTGTTTTGCCTTATTTACTTTGTCGTCATTTCATGAGCCATCATTAGACTCCTAGGATAATTTATCTTTTTTGTAGTCTTTTAATAACTTGAGCCCTTTAAGCTAGTTTGCTCCCACAAGGGCTTGTTTGGCGTCATAATGGCTCATAAAGATTGTTGCCCCCCCTCATAGAGGTTTAAGTTAGGTGTTGTGTAAGTCTCGGCCTTTGTGGCCCAGGCCTAGTAGCCATAGGGCCAATCTTCGTTTATTTGTCATGTGGCATCGTCAAAAGGGGTTTGCTCCCAAATTATGCTCTATAAAATATAATACAATACATAAATCAACAAACATAAGAAATTGAGAAAGGGAGAGATACCCGACAAAAGCAAGATTTCAAAGAAAGGCAGGCGTGGAGAGAAGAATCATAGAATAGTGTCTCAAATAGCATGAAGAGGAATCATACTGGGACAGAGTCAGAACAAAGCCGACTATTTGAGTTTGAGTTTGTCTCTCTTCCTCACTCTCATGTCTCTGTCTTGCCTTACCCTTAGATTGCTTTAGTAAATTAGGAATTAGCTTTAGCAAAACAGCCAAACAGCGCAACAAAGCAAACAATACGTACAAAAGGAATAGAGAGAATTATAATGGATTAGGTTGAGCTTGATGGGTTAGGATTATTATGTTAGGAGTTATTTAAGCTAGACTTATAGATTTAAAAAGGTATTGAGATTAAGGTTTATAATATATTTGGTTTAGTTGGTTTGGCGTGGTTTTGCTGATTATGACCTTTAAAACCACAATCACATCATACGATATTCAATTTTAAAATTTGCAAACCTTAACTGCAATCAAAACCATATAAATCATACACCATTCAATTTGATGCAAATCAATTTATTCGATTTTGTGAGTTAATTGGTTTTGGTGAACGCCCTACCTAATAGAAAGTTAGGGGTGTTTATATGCCTGACAACGAACTTTAAGGTCAATAGCTATTAAAAATGTTTCCGTATTTGGCGGGAGTCAGTTCCTTGGATTAAAAAATAAGAGGAAGTGACAGCGACCAAGACGGAAGGAAGATGGAGACACAGACGAGACGGAAGGGGACTGGTGGGGTTCGGTCGTGGGTGGTTGTGACGGAACAGGGGCTTTCGCAGGTGGAGGAGGTCGGCAAGCAGTCACTGATGCGCCGGACGGGGCTGCCGCCGCGAGATCTCCGATTGCTGGACCCTCTCCTCTCCTATCCATCCTCTATCCTCGGCCGCGACCGCGCCATCGTAGTCAATCTCGAGCACATTAGGGCGATCATCACCCCAAAGGAGGTGCTAATGGTTAATTCAACCAATCCTCTCCTCTCTAAATTCCGCCGCGATCTTTGCCTTCGCGTCTCTCGTTCGTCTGTGCCTCCGCCGCCGCCACAACAGGTTAAGCATCCTTTGCCTCTTTATTTCTCTAATCGCTCCCTTTTCAACCGCTTTCTGATTCTTTCTTCACCCAATTCCGGTTCAGGACCCTGATCGTTATGATTTGGAGAAATATGAGAGTCCGAAGGCAATGACAGAAATGGTCGGGCCTGAAGGACCCAGAGTTGTGCCGTTCGAGTTCAGAGCGTTGGAAGCTTGTCTAGAATCCGCCTGTAGGTGTCTTGAAACAGAGGTATTTGTTTATGAATTTGTGATTGTCCTTGTATTGATGGACTGAACTGATTTGCGACTAGGCAAAAATGTGTCAATTACTCTCTCCTTATGTGTGTTTTTTTGTGTAAATGGCAATCAACTTGCGATTTCATCTTTCGAGACCTGCACTTTGGGGGAGGAGGCTTATCCGGCATTGGATGAGCTGACTTCCAAAATCAGCACGCTCAATCTCGAACGTGTTAGACAAATAAAGAGTCGTCTAGTCACATTATCTGGTCGGGTACAGAAGGTAAACTATAGATGCTGTTGGACTGAGTTGAATACTTCTATTGACCCATGACGTTGCATTTGTCAAGTCAGATTTACTTTTTCTTGTGCGTACCAAATATACTTTTCAGTGGATCAAATTGCATTCACCTGGGGGCTGTCTTTTCATTGATAGGTGAGAGATGAACTCGAACACTTGCTGGACGATGACATTGATATGGCTGAGATGTATTTGACACAGAAGCTAATTTCTCGCTCAATGGATCAAATGTCACCGAGAGAGGTACCAGAAAGTGCTGAAGGAAACGTTCTCCCTGATGTAGCCGAAGATGAGAGGTCATTTGTGTTATACTATTGCTCAGCTCTGGACCCTAGTTCACCAATGTTTGCTTTAAAACAAAAAAGTGCTTACTCCTTCAACAAAATTGTTTGAATCAAACATCATCTATAAGATAATATGTCTGAAACGTAAATTGACCGGGAAGTGAATTTCTTGCTTGGAGGATTACAGACCTCATCTAGGGGAGAGGACTATGCATACAACACTAAAAAAGATAGTGCCTCTAATGTGGCAGATGTAGAACGTGGTTCATGTTAGTATAAATTTAGTTAAGCAATTTGATGTTTGGAAATAAAATTAGGCTTACTTCTAACTAAAGTTTTGTTCAGTGCCGGCATCATGTCATATGAACTATTTCAGATTCTTCAGAAATGTCTCCTATCTGAGTTTTCCTAATGACACCGATGATGCATCATCCCAACCTAAAACTGAGATCTTTTGTTCATAGTCCTCTCCCTAGATTGAACTCTCTCGCTTTAGAGTCATAATCCTGTATTCATTGTGACAGCTAATGTTACAGCTCCTATATCAGTGGTCAAGGATTTTAGCATTATGCTACAGTCTGGTATTTTGAGTGATGTTCAGGATTACTGCAATTTTTCTGAGTTGCAACGTGGAGTAGTAGAGGGTCCATCTGGGAGATGGAAGCCTTGCTGTGCTTGCGCCTAAACCACCTAAACCACTGTGGAACCCAGCAATATTGGCATATACTGCTTGGCAACACCTGAACAAGACATCCCAATATACGAAAAAGGGATTTATCAATTCAACAATGTAGTTTATGTGATGATTACTTGTTTGTTTTGATTGTAGGTATCAAAAGAGAGTAGAAATTTCGGGAAATAAAGAAAACTGTATATAACCAGCGAAGCTCCCCCCCCCCCCCCCCTTAAAAAAAACGACAAGTATATATTGATGCATTAGTCCATAGAATATATTTGGAGAGTTCATTTCTTGCATTTTTTGGGTGGGGTAAGGGGCTCAAAAGAACTTGTGTGTGGACTTATGGCATTATCATTATCTTTGCTTTGATTTTCTTGAAATAACACGTAGTAGGTCAGCTCTTTGGATGTCTTACTAGCAAGCCAACAGAGCAATCGAAATCCTGCTCTATTAGAAATCATCTTTAGCTGTGTATTACCTTTTGGTGGTGCTTGTGACCTGTGACCAATGAGATACATCGATAAGTATTCACCTAGAAGTAATCCACTAGGAAACATGTTAGAAACAAGTGGACAGAAAGAAAGAAAGAAAAAAGGCTTTCACTATATCGAGCTCGATTATCACTTTTGGATCCAAGTGTGTCAACATGGCAAAAAGCAAATTGTAGATTTTTCCTAGTGATGTTTGATTGATGTAGCTTCTAATAAATGCTGCTTTTTCTTAAAAAAATGCTTTCCTTTTTATTTCTCGTAGGTCTGAAGAATCCAAATCAGAGGAGAATACAGCCATCTTGAAGCCTGACGTTCAGGAACTAGAAATGCTTTTGGAGGCTTATTTTGCTCAAATAGATGGCATCCTGCAGAAACTGTCTGATGTACGTCCATCTGTTGTCTTATGTCTGTGCACTTTACAGCCATCATTTCATTCAATTGGGATTATGTTTGGCTTGAAATTCCGTAGATTGCATCTGTACATTTCAGATTTACTGTTTATAAGCTTGCATTCCATACTTGTCATATCATTCATGGAGATCATCATGCAAATGCCCGAGAAAAGGGAAAGTTTTTGCATAAGGTACTTGGGAGGAATGAGTACCTAGAAGTGTATCATCTTTCATTAGGGGTAGCAAATAATACAAGTTGTTTCATTTTCTTCTCATCCAGTGGTATGTGTGTTTGAGCCTATTGTCGGAGACAGAGCAGAAAGGGTATTGCATCTGAATAAAAGAAATTGCAAAAGGACTTTTAAAATGTAATGCTAATTTTTAGAACATAATGTTTCGGCTTGTGAAGTACACTTTCCTTGATATGATTTCTGTATTTTGTCCATAGATGAATGACTACGTAGATGACACAGAAGACTGTATCAACATAATGTTGGATGACAAACAGAATCAGCTGCTAAGAATGGGGGTGATGCTTGCCACAGCAAACTTGATACTGAATGCAGGAATTGTGGTGGTGGGATTGTTCGGAATGAACATCGGGATTTCCCTCTTTGACGGGGAACCAGGTTTCAAGTTCTGGGAAACCACAGTTGGTACGGTAGTAGGTTCTGTGTTTTTCTTTCTCATTGTTGTTGGCTGGGGTAGGAAAAGGAATATCTTGGCATTTTAGACTCCTAGCTGTCTAGCTTCTAATCGGAACCAAGCAGAAAAGTTCTATTCAAAGAGATACCATATATACAGTACGGTCCAGCTGGTAGCTGTACTCAGATGGAACTATGCCACCAGTCTGTGGGTCACTGCCACTGAGTAACTCAAGCCAGCCACTCCGGGATTCAAAGAGCAATCGGTTAGTGAGATCAGGGCAGCGTTTTTGTCAGCCACGTATGAGAGATCACCTGAATTTGAAGGCAGGTATCTAATGTCTGTTGTGAAAAAGGCTTAACTACTGTAGAAACACTTGAATATTGACCGTGGCAAGGGCATTCGTGCTAACTGCTAAGCCTTTTTTTCTTGCTCGGGCTAAAAGCAGGAAACTACTACCTGGTAACTTTTCTTGCACTCTCATTTTCTGTTTTCTTCTTTTAACTTTTCTTTTTTGTCCATTCACCTGGGCAAGGACTTGATTCTGCTGCTGCTGAGTTCCTCCCTGGACAGATTCAGTAACCTAGAGTGGTTCCAAAGCTAGCCTCCATTGAGAGCTTTAGAGGGATCTTGTTATTCCATTAGAAATTGGGATTCAATCTGCATGCATAACAGAAGCTAAGATCCAAACTATGTATTTAATTCATCACTGCTATTTGGAATCTATGTTAGTTGTACATCGTACTTTAAATATCGTTCCCACATCTGTCAAGTGAGTTTCTCAGCTAGCCTCGCACCTTTAACCAATTTCATCCTCTAATCTAGTCTCACCTGTCTCAGTAGTGGAGTCTATAGTATTAAGTTGTGCTTTATTCTAATTAACGTTTACACATTTCTTGATTAATTTACCCGACCGATCCCGTGGTGGCGCTCTGGCTTCACTCAACCAACGAAAAAGAAGATTCAGTTGCCCCACACTCGAAGACTCTTTTGCCGTCGATATATCCGGGCATGCCAAGGGATGGATGGCCATAGCACACCAGGTTCAGGACAAGATCCACAATGGAATTGAGAAATCAGCAATTTCCCCATCCCCTCTTCAAATACTTCTATTGACAAGCATTTGAGCCCGCTGTCTTAAAGGGCTAGGAACCGGAGACGCTTCAGGGGATAAGTGTGGCAACCAGTTAAAAGAGTAGAGTATTGTATTTGTATTTGTCTGACTTATTCCGTGCGTCGCATATGAAAAGTTTGAGAATTGTCATTTTGCCCTTACACACAGAACATACTTATATTTTCATGCACAGTTCAGACAGACATCTGAATCGGTTGAAGTGGTTAGTACGCGAAAACTTCTTTTTCAGTTTTTTTATTTTTTTTTTATTTTCATTTTTTGGTCTTTTTCAGTTTTTTCTCTCCATTTCCCGGGCTTTTTTTTACTGTTTACCTTGCACCTCTTCATTTTTATTAGAATATTTATCATTTTTATTTTATATTTACTGTTTCTATTTTTATTTTTTGATTTTTTTTTCTCATCTTTTTTTTTCCCAGTTTTCCTTTTCTTTTTCATTTTTTTGCATTATTTACAGTTTTATTTTTTTTTTTTAGTTTTATTCCCTTTTTTTTTGTTTATCTAACTTTTCTCCTTAGTTTCACTTCACTTTTTATTACTCATGTTAGTCTTATTTTTTAGAACTTTTCTATTTTTATTCATTTGATTTGTTTCAAATTTTTCAACTAATAAAAGAACAAACAACTAGTTGAGTTAAAAAAAATAATTATCATTAAAAGAATAGATGGTTTCTAAAAAAGTACAAACACATACTGATAAAAAAATAATTAATTTATCTAAAAAAACTAATAAATACTAAAAAAAATAACAAATAGGTAATAGTAAAAGAACAAAAAAAATAAATAGTTTATTAAAATGATAAAAAAAACAGATAAAACTGATAAAAGAGCATATAAAATTGAAAAAAGAACAGATAAACTAATAAAAGAACAAACAAAAACTAAAAAATAATAGATAAAACTTATAGAAGAAAAAACAATAACTAAAAAAAAGAATAAATAAGAACCAATAGAAGAAAAAAATAATAACTAATAAAAATAGATAGAACTGAAAAAATAACAATTAAAAAATGATAAAAGAATGTATAGGAACTTATTGTTCTTTTATTAGTATCTATTTGTTCTTTTATAGGAATTAGATGTCATTTTACCATTAATTGTTTGTTCTTTTGGCTTAACTAGCTTTGTTCTTTTTTGTTTGTTTGTTTTTTTTTATTTAAAAGGTTTGTTATTTTATGAATATTGTCTATTCTTTTATCAATATTTATTTGTTCTTTTGACTCAATTTATTGTTCCTTATAAGTTTTTCATTTTCTATACTAATTATTTGCTTTTATGTTCTTTTTTATTGTTATCTATTTGTTTGTTAAGAGTAATTGTTAATTTTTCTAAAGAATTTAATTGTTCTTTTATCTATATTTGTTTGGTTTTTTTATAGGAATTACTTGTTCTTTTATAAGTAACTATTTGTTTTTTTAGATCAATTAGTTGTTTGTTCTTTTATTAATTAAAATTTTTTAAAAAAATATGAAATACAATAGAAAACTTTAAAAAATAATGATATAAAAAATAATGAAAATGTAACTAAGGAAAAAAAGTTAGATAAATAAAAAAATAAGGAATAAAACTAGAAACAAAATAATAATAGGAAAAAAACTTTGAAATTATAAAAAGAGAAAGAACAAAAAATGAAAAAGTGAAAAAAAAAAAGATGAAAAAATGTTAAAGAAAAAAAAATAAAAAGAAAATTGGAAGGGGGCTGGGGACGAACTGAAAATAAGAAGAAGAAAATAAAGAAAAACAAAAAAGGGAGGAAAGATGGCGGGAGTCAAGCCCGCGCCCCATCCAAAAGTCTTCCCACGCATTTTGTCAGTCCGACTAACTTCCCACGCATTTTGTCAGTCCGACTACCACAAAGCTAGATCTAAAATAGACAAAAAACAATTTTAATTACTCCGACTCAATTTCTTTACACCATTTAACTTTTTTAATTAATTTAATTTAAATTTATTTATATTTATTATTTATTAGAAAAAAATAAAAAAATATATGTCAAAATTATAGATTTTGTTTTATCATTCATATATACAGATTTTTTATTTATATATCAAAATATTGAAAATAAAAAATGATAGATTAATTGTTAAAAAGTGAATGATGTAAAAAATTTGAAATAGAGGGAGTATACCATTAAAGTGTGTCCCCGCTTACAAGCAAGTCTAACCCTAGTTCAAATAGTACAATATCTCAGAAAATATTTACTATTATTATTATTATTGGTCCATTGAGTATGATTTGTCCTAACATTATTTGTTGGATAATTGATATGCGACACTCTATCATTATTTTTTACAATGATAGATATATCTCATATCATCTATTTAAATTAGCCTCCTAGATCTCATGTATACCCTATCTATATAAAAGATCCAAATCTATTTGTAATTCTAAAAAATAACAACAGTTTATCTATTTGAAGGGGTAAAAAAATATACAAGAGGAAAGTAGATAAATAATGACTCTCTCTCCATCTATTTTCTCCTATCTGAATAAGAAAATCATTTTATCCTCTCTCCTCCTCTTTTGACCCTAATGTATATTGTACTCCCTCTCATACATTTTGAGTTATGCATCTATTTGATCACAAAGATTAAGATGTTTATAATTTATATTGTTCTTTTTAGGTTTACTCTTGAGTTAAAATAAAAAAAAAAAATTTGGGGCTTTGGGTAGTTAGAGTGTTGATGAGGATTAAAATTTTTTTTTATTCTGTTCAGCTTTTAAAATTTATACAAAAAAAGTTTAAATTATGATAGTACAATCAATGAGATATTAATTTTATTTAAAAAAAGCTCATTTTTTATGATAGTCCAACAAAAAAATACTTATCATCTTTTTGGAATATCCGGAAGTAGTAGCTATTTTAACACGAATAAGCGTATCGGCATTGCACGGCAACTCTGCAGGGTGTCAATCAGGACATGGAGGCGCTTAAAGGCGAAAGAATGACTGGCAGGTGACGTTTAAATATGACTAGGGCTACAGGTGTCGGTAGTCCTTAAACTTTTGAAATCAAAATAATTGGTGCCTCAATTACGAATTTATGTATCTTACCCCTTATACTTTGGGTTGTAAACAAATAAAATATTCGATGATTCATATATGAACTATTTGACAGAAGTTTATTTATGTTAGTTTATTTAGGTAAATGAATAAATGAAAACAAACTTTTTTATTTAATTAATTAAACGAACAAATATGAATAAGGTATTGTTTGTCTATTTATATTTACGAATAATTTTGTTATTATCAGTTTATATTTATTTATATAATAATTATACATTTATCATTATATATATGTTTGTATTTTTTTTTTATGTTCACGAAAGGTTGGTTTAGGATTCACGAACACTCTCATTAATTTGTATACATTTGTTTAATATTGTTCACGAACGATTTTTTTAGGGTTCACGATTCATGGGTGAAAGCTAAACAATTCCACTATCATAAAGAATTCTTATAAGAGAAGCAGTTAAACTCATACAAAAATAACCATGTTACAACCCCTGGCCTGAAATTAATTACTCATACATACAAACAAAATGGGCTCAAAGTTTCAAGTCCCTTCAAAAAAGCTCAATCCCTCCACGTCCACCACATAATCCTCCACTGTAAATTCCCTATCAGGGCAGAGCACCACAACAAGTGAGGGTTCAGTTTTAAGTTAGGGCCATCAAAATTCTAAGCAACAATCAACATTTTCTATAAGAGTTTGTTTTGTCAATATTGTAATAAATGATGTTCAAATCCTTATATGTTTCTAAGTTGCCCTAAAAAAATCATCTAAAGAAAGACAAATAGAAAAAGAAAAAACCCAAAGAATAAACTCAGTCAATCTTCGCATTTTTTAACTGTGGCCCTAATGAGTCTATGCGTGCCTCCAGAGCTCCAGCATCCATGTTCCAATCACCAAACCAAAAAATTAATCAGAATGAAAATTTTGAATAAATGAAATGATTTTTCTCATAAACTTTGGTTCAAATGTAGGAGAGATAGACATGGGTTGATTAAATAATTAAATTGGGTAAGGTATATACTTGACACAAAAACTCTGTTTGGACTTTGGAGGTCATAAAAAAATCCATGAGAATCATGGACTTTGATGTATGCCCCTGAAAAACCCAGCCCAATTAAACCACTCTGATCCAGTATTTTCCCCTTTCTCCATATAAAAAATTAATCTTACCTGATCATCTCTGATTGAACAATAAAGCATACATAGAGTTCAACAATGAGAGAAAAGATCTTGTAGGTGTGACACTGAGACTGAGGTTGTGTTAAGGGGGTCAATGAAGAGAATGTCACCAGAATAATGAACGTTTCACGCCTCGAGGGATTTGTAGAAGTAGAAATTACAGCAACACGAGAGGAGAGGGCTGGGATTTGGGCTGGACGGATACATATATAAGATGAGTGCTTGATTCGTACATTTTTAATAAGTTTACGGGCTACGAGCTCAATCGGCCGAGTCGACCAGGTACTATTATAAGCTGCGTTCACTTGGTCTGGTTTTTTTTTCCACTCCCCGCTAACTTTTACATCGGACAGACCTCTCCCTCCTCCATCTCTAAAATTTGCAATCCAAGAAAAACAAACGAAGACGTCTTTTTGGCGTTTGGGAGAGGGAAAAAAAGAACTT
Source organism: Aquilaria yunnanensis (assembly GCA_039654915.1). Taxonomy (NCBI): domain Eukaryota; kingdom Viridiplantae; phylum Streptophyta; class Magnoliopsida; order Malvales; family Thymelaeaceae; genus Aquilaria; species Aquilaria yunnanensis. Next base: position 39,603,860 of record CM077600.1, on the reverse strand, counting down.
GCGAGCCGGAGGGCTTAGAGGAGAGAGATTGAATGCGTAGGGAGCCTCCTTGATTCGTAATTTCTGAGACCTAGTTGAATAAGACGCTCTGGCAGCTGCAGTGGCTTTGTTAGCTTTCCGATGAGTGACCAAATCGGATTGGGACCCGACCACGTATCATGTACTCGAGCAATCTGAAGGGATTCATCCTCGCCGTTGTCTCGAGCACCTTCATCGGCTCCAGCTTCATCATAAAGAAAAAGGGTCTCCGAAAGGCCGGGGTCAACGGCCCTTCAGCCAGTCAGTTCTTCTTCCTCTTATCTCTCTAGCTTGCACTTTTTTTCGCTAATTGACTGTGAATGATTTTGATTTTGTGCTTGCGAACTCCTTAAGGTTCTGGCGGATATGGTTACCTTTTGGAGCCGCTATGGTGGATTGGCATGGTCACGAGTGAGTCATCATTTCTATTTACTGTATCTATTATGCCAAAAAGATTAAGTTTTGGGACTGAATATTTGATTTTATGTGATAGTGGTTGTTGGGGAGATTGCTAATTTCGTGGCTTACATATATGCGCCTGCTGCATTAGTTACACCCCTCGGTGCCCTCAGCATCATTGTTAGGTAAGTTCTGGGCTTTTAAATGTATGCTGCTAGAATTAGTTGTTTAATTGTTAATGTCGGCTGAAGCTTACATCTGAGATCCCTGTGGTAATGGGCAGTGCCATCCTTGCACATTTCATATTGAAGGAGAAACTACAAAAAATGGGTATGTTGGGGTGTCTTTTATGCATAGTCGGTTCCACAGTTATTGTGCTCCATTCACCTGCTGAACGTTCTATAGATTCGGTCGAGGAAATATGGGAATTGGCCACCCAGCCAGGTATCTTTCTCGTGGTTTAATCGCGTCCAGATTTCCTGATCTCATCAATCCTCAGCTTTGTTTTGTCTCCTGACTGCTTCTGTAATTTTCTATCTCATTTCATTCAGCCTTCCTTTTGTATACGGCTTCAGCAATAGCTACTGCCTTGGTTTTGATTTTGTATTGTGCTCCACGCTATGGTCAGACCAACATATTGATTTACATTGGCATATGCTCAGTAATTGGATCATTAACTGTAAGTTAATTCACCTGACATTGATAGCCAGTTATTGATCTCTAATGGCTTCATTGTATATTTTTTTTCTTTTCTTTTTTGATTGGAGACTTCATTATTCTGGTTCCATGTTTGTGCTTCGGGAATATGGAAATATAATTCTTGTTTTTATAACCTGTTAATTATCCCGTGTGATTGAGGAATGGTTATGGTCTTACAGGTCATGAGTATAAAAGCCATCGGTATTGCAATAGAACTAACAATAGAAGGAACAAATCAGGCCAAGTACTTTGCAACATGGGTTTTTGCAATGGTTGCAATTACCTGTATCATCACTCAGTTGAACTATCTGAACATGGTAAGTGCGTACATATGCCTTCATTTGCAATTGTCATTTGTCAGTTTAGTGAAAAGCAGGATAATACTGTATGGTAACACCCTAAAATGGGATAGAATGTCATTCATTTATTATCTTTGAGTATTCAATTAAAGTAAACAATCCAAGTCACTAATATTTTGAAGTTACCCCTCAGATGCTAACTTCCATTCTCGGCCCTTGTTCTGTTTTCTGTTTCCATTATATAATTTATTCATCTACTTGAATTCATGAAACCCTGTTTTGAAATCTTTCTTATGTCTTTGTTTGGGTTTAAAACCCAACAGAGAAGCATACAATGGAAGCAGTATTCATTGAGATATTCTGAAGTTGTGGAGAATGTGGTTTGGACAAACTGGTATATATCCATTTTACTGGAACGAGTTTTTTATATGCAGCTGCTTATGCTGCATACAAGAAAACACCAGAAAAGTAGAACGCATGAAAGAGAGAGAGAGAACAAGAAACAAAAGAAATAAAGTAAAGGAATGCAGAAAGGAAGACAACAACAATGAGACCGCCATCCTAGAAGTCTCATCCTTGTATAAGAGAGCATGAGTAGTGGCAGACAGAGTGAACGAAAACTTGAATAGAGGCTATTGGGCCTTTTAGTCAATTAATTGAAAATGCCCCTGGCAAAAGGTTGCCCTTCCTATTTTTCACGTACAAGTTTTGGAGCACAAGCGGATGTGGCACAAAGTGAGGTTTTGCTAGGTATTTCTTGCTGCCACACTCTGAAGGAAAATCCTGTGGTTTAGCGCTGTGATAACTTCATGAAAATGTTTAGAAATTATTGCATGTGTACCTCCCTTCTGCTGCGTGCAAGCAACTATACATTTTCTATGTTCTTGCAATCTTGAAGTGGCTCCCCTCCAGAGGACTTTCTCCACTAATTTACAAGGAAGATAACAGATTACAATTATCGGTATCACCTCCTGAATAGTGTCAACTACGGTTGATAAGGAGAAACATGCTGAACTAATGACTCCGTTAATTTATTTACAACAACTATTAGCATATAGTGCAAAGTTTGGTTGAAGATGCAAATTAGAGGCACAATTCTTAGAAATATCTTTGCAACTCAAGATATAACTGAATATAACTTGTTGGAGATAATGGTTTGGCAAGTACATTTGGTCCAATGCTAATGTTCTTCTTGTGCTAAAATAATGACTTCTCAGTACATGTCCTGATGTTTGAGTTCAAATTCATTGTAAATTTATGGAGTGGTTTAATTTGGATGTTTGCAGGCATTGGATACTTTCAACACAGCCATTGTCTCTCCTATTTACTATGCCATGTTCACATCTTTTACCATGTTAGCCAGTGCAATAATGTTTAAGGTATTCTTCTTATCTAGGGTAGTATGCAACATAAATGTAATGTTTGTGCTCACAATTTGTCCAAGTTTTGTTCAACCATACATCTTTTGTTACTTTTGGGGTCATACAACATGAAATAAACCCTTTTTTATATTGCTATGCTGGTAAAAATAACCTTTGGGCTTGGGAAGAGGAGACAGGCAAAAAAGGCAACAGAAGGGGGTTACTGTTAAGTGGTGTCTTTTCAATGCCAATTGTTTTTTCATGCCTTGTTAAAACCAGTCGTATTAACATCTCTCGCCGTTTCTCTCTCTCTCCCTCTCTCTCTCTCTCTCTCTCTCTCTCTCTGTCTCTATAGAAGAGCATAGTCCTTTCCCTAGTCTTTTTCTGTCTGATGAAATAGGTAGGTACCAAAGAAACTTGGGCACAGTCAATAACATCTTGTGTATCGTCCTGTAAATTTTAGGATGCATATCTCTTCTGGGTGATGGAGACTTCTCTGATCAACTTTTAGTTCTATTTGATGGATAGATAGAGGCAAGAAGAAAGACATGGTGGATGTCCATGTTGTAGTTGGTAAATATTTCTCTGGGGCTACCATTTTAGCTCTAAGATGAAAGTGCATGGTGCCCAAGTAACTTCTGTAGGTTATGAATCTGCTGTGAATACTTCCCTAACCCGTATTAATGGATCTCTTTTTGAAAAGAGTATAATATAGTTTCTATTGACGTTATCATGTAGTATAAAAATTTTTGTTCATGTTTTAGAAAATTAAAACTTGTGCCTATAGAACTTTTAATGATTTTGGTTTTGGTTGAATCATAAATGAACATAAATCTTAGTGAAAAATAATGCCTTCACCAAAAGTGAATTTAACATCTTCAACTTTACAAAATTGTCATTGTAGGGGAAGTTCAGTAACTATCTTGTTTAATGGCTTTTCTCCATGTGTAGGATTATTCTGGTCAAAGTGCCAGCAGCATAGCATCAGAACTTTGTGGTTTTGTTACTGTATTATCTGGGACTGCTGTATTGCACAGTACAAGAGAGCCGGATCCACCTATCTTAACAGGTATCACAGATTTGCATGGTAGTAATAATGAATTTGGGGTTTGTGCTGGTTATGACATCTATTCCTGGACTTTATGATATGACTACTCTTGTGTTATATTGCATCACAACACTAGCTGAAGATTTTAGTTCAGAAAATGATGCAGGATTTTCAAATTCGATTCAAGAATCACAGATGCTTGGGAAATTGGGCTTTAAAATGGTGAACAGGAAGGGAACATATATATGTACATATATATTTGGGGGGGGGGGGGTGCTTTTGGATGGGGAGTTTGGAAAATTTTTAGCAATTCCTTGGCCATCTAGGTTTCTAATATATGAATGGAGTAGTAATCAAGGATTATGAACGTGATTTTATGGAGGAATAGATAGGTTTTTTGCTTCTTCATGGGAGAGCTGCCAGAATCCAGATGTTCCTCAAACTTTTTTTTTTTTTTTATTCTGAATAATTGGTCGACTATAACTTATAATACCAACTCAGAGCGTTGATGAAAAAATATCTGGCATTGATGAAAAATCAGAGGCTGAAGGGAGGGGGCTAGAAAAAAAAACAGAGAGTAGAATTCATAAACAGCCTAAAACCCCTTAGTACAAAAACGAACTGATTGAAGTATTTACCTAAATATTGTGCAATAGCAAACATGATGGTATTTGAACCAAATCGAAAACTGATTAGACAATGCAGCTCTGTTTACCTAAATGTCATATCACTGAATGGATTTAAAAATCAGATTTTATGAAAAACAGGAACTTTTCCTGTGTGTTTGTCTTCATCCCATTCTGTATCTTTGTGATTTGAACCTTGCGTGTTTTATCATGATCAAGGATTTTAGGATCACATCTTGCATTACACATTATTAGAATCTTGAATGATGATTAAGTAGCTGCATGCCATAAATGTTGGTTGAGATTAATGTACCCAACATGTGGCATCAAAAGAATTGTTTCCAGCTTGAACTGAAGTTAAATGCTTCTCTAGCTATGAATAATTTTCCTTGAATAAGTTTGTGAATCTAGCATACATCTCTAGGTAGGGGCCCTGATTTAGGAATTACTAAAATGGTTTTCTTGTCCGACTGCCAAATGAACGAAACATAGATGCACATAAGAGCATGGAGCATCCTATGAGTCTAATGACCGGTTTAGCTTTTGAACATCATCCACCTCCAAATTAGAATGTCAATAGTGTCTTCGCTATTGGGCCGTAGATCTCAGTGCATCATGAGCAGAAAATGGAATCAAAGTGATCTATCATCAGGTCTGAAAATCAATGTGTTTTAAGTTAGACATCAGTATGTGTGCATTAGGTTTTTCATGCAACTCCTTGTTAGGATATTTTAGATTTAGTTAAATCAAGTGAGATGTCTTTCAACTGTTACCTCAACTCTCATTTCTAGCAAAGTTCAAAGTAGGTGTGCTCAAGTAACCTCAACAAGTATATTCTGCTGTACATCAGTTCTATGCTTTGCTGTTTTTAAGATGTTTAAGAGTTGAAACCATCCAACTGTGTTTTCTTTAACCACTTGAAAAGACCAGAAAATGAATGTGATAATTTCCACATATGCAGATCTATATACACCATTGTCTCCGAAAGTGTCATGGTACATCCAAGGCAATGGGGATGTTAGGAAACAGAAAGAAGAAGATGGATCACCCCCTAGCTTCGTCACAATTCTCCGGCAAGATTATTTCAAGTAAATATATTGCGGTAGAGGCAGCAAAGTTGAACCAAGTTGTGGCAGGCAGATTGATTCAGCGTTGAGGATCGCCATATGCCTCTTGAGACCTGGGGCGACATGATATTGGTAGCAGTCAAAAGCGTTGGTAATTTTTGCGCAGGGTTTTCTTTTCGGTTTGTTTAGTGTATGAAATGAAATTTTGTGTGCAGTAGCGATCTATTCAATGGGGAATGATCCTTTCCGAATCGTTGCCGTAGTTCCGATTTTTCGGATACTAACTTCCCCCTTTACTTCTTAAGCGTTCCCATTCCTCTTCACCTCCCTCTAATTGTTTCTGTATCTCTGGTCCAGTACAGGGTTTGGTCTCCCGTATTCTTTCTCAAAGCTTCGGAGATGAGCTGACCCTGCTTGTAATCTTTCTGTATTATTCGGTCTAAGCAAAATGGACAAATTTGCCACTATTGTTTATACTTCAGTGGAATTTGGCTACTATAGTTTTTTATAGACAAATCTGTCACTCATGTTTTGGTTTAAGATGATGTTTTAGATTGGGAATAAATCGGCCATTGACATGGCCCTGTTTGGTATTATTGTTGATGATTAGTGTTAGTGTTTTAAAAAAATTATTAAATAGTAACATTAAGCTTTTAACTTTAGTGTTTTTATTTTAATTATTGAATAAATTATTTAAAAATATAACATTAATCGTAAAAATTGTTCTCAAATGGGACCAATATTATGTTTATTATTAGAATATAGCTGAGGTTAAAATATACTTGGCCCATGCGTTATGCCTTTCCAGGTTGTTTATGATTTTTGTCACTGCATCTCTTCCTTGTCAGATTACTAACCGTCACGAGCTCACACTCTACTCTTCCCTCTTCTTCTCCTTCCTCCTCTTCCACATGAATCTCTCTGTTGTCAATGATCTTTCGCTCCAATCTCAATCCAAATCTGGCATGATCCACCTTAACGACGTGTCATCTCCAGGTTCTTCACCGTTGTCAAATCCTTTAGGCCCGACTCTCTCCTCGTCTTCTTTAGTGTTGTCCAGCTTCATGAAAAATCGGAGCTGTACCTCACATACCTCAAATCCGAATTCGCCATCCTCGTCTCCTCCTTCATCGCCAACAACAAAATTGCCATTGGTTATTTTTAGTCACATCAAGCCTTTAGTGCTGCGTTCTTGGATTCAGTTTAGGAGAAGAAGCTTCCCAGCAATTATCAAGATCAGATTAATCTGATGCCTCCTAAGAGGTATCAGAACATATCCAAGAAGGATATTTTTGTGTTCCTTTCTAGGCCTGTCCCCATTGATCACGGCAATAAGGTGGGCAATTATTCTGTATTGGGTTTCTATGAGATGTTATGTTCATTATTCTGTTGTTCATGTATATCCACGATTGGAAGACAAGACCTGGCGTTGTGGCTGAAATTTGATGCGAAAGGTTGTTGGCTTGTTACGAGAAATAGTTGCTGGTTTTGCCTTATGGAAAAAAGTGAGATCGAGTTTAATATGGTTGAAGGTGACTTTTAGTGTTTTCGAGGGAAGTGCTCTACTGAACAGGAAGTTGTATTCCAACTTCATCTACTACGCTGTGATGGTTATGTTTTTGTGGTCTGGGTGCTTGAATTAAATTGTAGTACTGGAGTAGACCAAGGAGTTTTTAAGATAAGAGGGCTATATTTGTATAATGTTGTTCTATAAATAATGTTATTTCGTTCATTAAAAAATGATATTTTACTTGTATAAATATGTTGTTCTGTAATATACTATTCACTTCTTAAGAAATGTTGTTTTGTAAATAATGTTGTTACATTCAATAAAAAATGTTATTTTATTTATATGATTGTGTTGTTTGTAAATAATATTATTTTATTCAGTAAAAAGTATTATTTCATTTATACAATTGTGTTATTTAGTAATATGTTGTTTTATTCAGTAAGAAGTACTCTTCATTTTATAGGATGTGTTGTTCAAATGCAGTTATATTTTTATAAATAATGTGATGCTCTATAATATGCTATTTATTCAATAAAATATGTTGTTTGCAAGTTTTGTTGTTCTTTTTAGTATGAAGTGTTGTTCCATTCTCATAAATATGTTAGTTTTATCTAATAAGATGTGTTATTCCATTTATACAAATATATTATTCCATATAATACAAAAGTAAGGTGTACGCTAGTGCCCCTCATGCACAATATAGTTACTCAAGATTCTGTCAAAAGTCTTTGTCAGCTAACAAATGAACCACCAACTTTTGCGCTCTAGTCAAATTAACTCTTCAATTACCACCGTCATTTTTGTGCCGTGGTGAAACTGGTCATCGACTCTTCATACATACTCATCATCAATCATTTGTGTTGTCTTTTATTAACACTTGCCCTCCTAGTGGGTTTGAGGTTGGTTCAGCCTCTTTACACTTCTACACATGTTACTCAAACAGTTGGGATTTGAGTCCCTCTGCCCCATTTCCTCAATTATAAAAGTTAAATTACTGTGCTTTTGATTGCCAACATACACACATTACCTTTTGCTTTGTCAATCAACCTTGCTCAGTAACATATATATGTACATTACAGGCTGCTCCATTTGTAGGCTATCTTACAACTAGGTAATTATCAAATCATCAAATAACTGGTGAAAATGTTTAAAAAATAAAATATGTTAGTCAATGTTTGGAAATTGAAAACCTCAAAAGTATAATCTTAAAAGATGAGTTGGATTTCTTAATAATCATCGTCTTTAGAATCAAACACGTTAAATATAAGATTTTAGACTTAATTGAAGACTTCTGTACAAAAAAGATCGACTTGGAATGAGTATGTCTCCATTTCAACACCAACATAATCTTGAAAAGATTAATATTCACCTTGGGTAAAGAAAAACCCAAATACACAAAAGGGGAAAATGAGCAGAAAATGAATTTAAAAAAACCTAAACTTAAAAGCTTAAAAAGGGATTTTACATAAATTTTTTAAGCAAAATCACGAATAGAAAAATTGTGATAAATTGTGGAACATAATCTGGAAACATATTTTTATAGAATTATTTTCAGGCGTATACTTTTATAGAATTATTTGTTCCTATATAGTTGTAGCTGTTCTACTAATAAGATAACTGGGAGCCGACCCAAGCCGAGCCGAAATCTGTTGGGGGAATATTCAATCGGAACACGTGTCCACATTTCTCTTGGACAAAAGATTCACGAGATTCCCTCTCGTCGTTTCCAGCTGTCCTTTTCCCGTTTCAGACTGTCCATACGACGTTGTTTCTTCTTTTACAGTACATTTAGGGTTAAAATTCATTCGCAGTCCCATACATTTAACGATTGTTCTAAAGCGGTCTATAACTTTACATGTTACTATCATAAGGTCCCTTAACTGCTGAATCACGTTGTAAGTCAGCTGTTTCTAACCATTTTCTCATTAAATCAGACAAAAGTTAATGATGTGTCAACTTGGGTGCCAATGTAGCAATCCGAAATACCATGTGACATCTTCTTTTATAATAACAAATGACTAAAATAAAATAATAATAAACCCTAAGTTAAAATTAACACAAACACATAATCATAAGGTTTTAAAAAAGCAAATTAGCCAATTTTCATCATCTTCCCCAAAATATTCCTTGTAAACTACTCAATTCGTCCCACTATGTTTGAACCATTTGACTTTTTTGACTAGATTAACTTAAATTTATTTATATTATTGTTTGTTAGAAAAAAAATGAAAAAAAATATATTTAAAAACTATAGATCTTTATTTATCATTCATATATAAAAGTTTTTCATTTCTATTCTAAAATATTAAAAATAAAAAATTATAAATTAATTGCTAAAAATTGAATAGTGCAAAGAATTTTGGACGGATAGAGTATTTTTTTTCCCCTCATCTTTTTGGTAAATTCTTCTTGGTAAACACAAATAGAAAGGGTAAGGAGAGAGATAAGAGGGCTCAAGCAAGGGTGGAGAAGGTGGCAGAGGGGCTGAAAGGAGGGGTTGAGCAGGGGTGAAGAGGCAGAGGTGGGCAGCAACGGCGTGGATGGTGGTGGTCGAGGATTTAGGGAAGAAGAAAATTATTGGATAATGTGCCTTTTAAGTTCCTAAGTTTATGTATTTGTGCAAAATTTAGCCTAAAGCTTATTGTTCTTATAGTCTAGTCACTTATTGTCATGAAAGAGGATACAGTGTGATATTCTGGACTGCCAAATTAGCATCTAAGTTGTTACATCATCAACCTTTGCATGATTCAACGAGAACATGAATAGAAAGGACTACCTTAGGACATTATTCAACAATTAAGGTGCTTATAATTGTACCATGTAAGGTGACGGACCACTTTAGAACAACCGTCAAAGTTAAGGGATTGTGAATAGATTTTACCCTTACATCCCTCAATTCTCGGATAAATTGCACCCGTGGCCCTTTACCGTTTATTATTGTTTTATTTTAAACCCTAACCTCAAAACGTTACATAAGAAGTCATCAACTTTAATTTTTTGTTTCATTTTAAATCTTTAAAGAATGGAAACCATTAAAATTAATGGAACTGGTCATGTAGCATGTCAGTGGGGGGCGATTTGCCACAGTGGCACTGATGTGGCAAAGGAAGAAAAAAAATAAAAGGAAAAACAATAGTTAGGCCCCTAATTTTTCAGCTTCTCTCCCCTAAAACCCTAACTTCTCCTTAACTGTTACTGCCACCCTTGGACTACCGCTCCCTTTACCCGACTCCAGCCACAAACCCTAGCATCGTCGACGATAAGCCTCACCATCCCTGCCGCTCTAACTTTTCTATGTGACTCCTCCCCCATTCACACAAAAATCAAATGCCCCTTCACCTCGTCCGCCAATCCCCTTTCTTTCCTGCCTTCTTGCAACCTAGCCCGAAGCCCTCTCCCCGCACAGCTTGTTTCAGCCAACGGCTCACTGCCCCAAATGACAAGATTTTCATACCTTGCTAGGCTGCTAGCAGACGGTTCTCATGGGTTTGTTGATTCTCATTGGTTTCACTATTTGGCGATTTCATGAGTTATAGTATGGGGCAAAGGCGAAATTGAAGGTAAAGGAGGCTGAAATTGAGGTCGGGTTGGGGTTGAGATGGAGGTGGAGCCCCAATAGGGGCAATGCATAGTGCACCTGCCATCATCCCTTTGTTCTCCCTCCCTAACTCCGATTTTGTTTTCATCAACTTCAATTTCGTTTCCTAAATATTAACTTCGTTTCTCATCAGAACCTTTGATTTCGTCACAGGGGGAGCAATTTGCGGTGTGTTTTTGCAAGAAGGGCTGTCCGAGGATGCGGAAGAGGAGGTGGAAGCCGTTGATGATAGGCGAAGTAGGGGAAGAGAAGGTGGAAGGGGGGATTTAATTTTTTTTTTCCTTTTTACACATCATCAATTGTAGCTAATTCATTGTGCCACTATGGCAAATCATCAACGATGGCATGCGACATGGCCAAGTTCCGTCAATTTTAACGATTTTCATTCTCCAAATGTTTAAAATGAAATAAAAAATTGAGGTTGAGTATTTCTCATACAAGATTTTGATATTAGGGTCCAAAATAGGACAATAATAAAATGTTAAAGGTCATGGGTGCAATTTGCCCCTCAATCCTCATATAATATTAAGGGCAAGGGTACTGTAGATACATTATCTGGTATTACTTTTTTAAAAAAGAAAAAGTTTGGGGATCAGTTCATATTTAAATATCATAATATATAGATTCTGTATGTGTATTATATATTCCAGTTGCAAGTTTCCAGCGCATATCCCAGTGGATTGGATTTGAATACACGACTCTCTTCCATCTTCGCTGAACATGGAGGCGGCAACCCCCAACCCACTGCCGGTGGCTTACCAAAGTGGCACCACCGCCGTCCCCGACTGGCTGAACAAAGGCGACAACGCCTGGCAAATGGTGGCGGCCACGCTGGTAGGTCTCCAGAGCGTGCCAGGCCTAGTCATCCTCTACGGCAGCATCGTGAAGAAGAAATGGGCCGTGAACTCGGCCTTCATGGCCCTCTATGCCTTCGCCGCGGTCGTCATCTGCTGGGTCACCTGGGCCTACAAGATGTCCTTCGGCGACAAGCTCCTCCCCTTCTGGGGGAAGGCCGGCCCCGCCCTCGGCCAGAAGTTCCTCATCAGGCAGGCCGTCCTCCCGGAGACCACCCAGTACTTCGAGAACGGAGGGATGGAGACGCCGATAATTGCGCCGCTCTATCCAATGGCGTCGATGGTGTGGTTCCAGGCCGTGTTCGCGGCTATCACGGTGATTCTGCTGGCGGGGTCGGTGCTGGGGCGGATGAGCTTCAAGGCGTGGATGGCCTTTGTTCCGCTCTGGCTGACCTTCTCCTACACCGTGGGCGCTTTCAGCCTTTGGGGCGGCGGCTTCTTGTTTCACTGGGGTGTTATGGATTACTCCGGCGGCTATGTCATCCATCTCTCCTCCGGCATCGCTGGCCTCACCACCGCCTTCTGGGTACCCTCTCCCGCCCACTCCCATCAACAAGTATATATATGTTACTAGTATTATATCTTATTAATTCAACAACTAGCTATGAACAATGGCGTTCATTGCTTTAATATGAACACATGTATATCCACTTTTGATATTTCTGCTCTAATTAATTTTATCCGACTATCGTCACGTATACGTTGTTAAATATGGTTTAGTTATACTTGGGGTAGAGTTGAGTTGAGATCATAGTATTACGAACCGGGGGAATGCCATTGTTAGATGCCCTTTTCTTTAGGGAAGAAAAGTGAATTTTCCCAGGCACTGAAACTGACCTGGGGGAAGAAAGATGGGACGTTTGGAGACTTTCTACTGGGTGAGGGTGAGGTAGCTCGTTAATGTTGTGTATATACATGCATTGTTTCTTAGGTGGGGCCCAGGTTGACCAAGGACAGGGAGCGATTCCCGCCGAACAATGTGTTGCTCATGCTGGCGGGGGCGGGCTTGCTGTGGATGGGCTGGGCAGGGTTCAACGGCGGCGACCCCTACACCGCCAACGTCGATTCCTCCATGGCCGTCCTCAACACCAACATCTGCGCCGCCACTAGCCTCCTCGTCTGGACCTGGCTCGACGTCATCTTCTTCAAGAAGCCCTCCGTCATCGGCGCCGTCCAGGGCATGATCACTGGCCTTGTCTGTATCACTCCTGGCGCCGGTACGTCTAGTTACCTGTTACCGATAGAAAATAACTTTATTTTCGGTAAGCTTAAATACCAAATTTACCATAAAAAAATGTTAGAAAGACCAAATCTATCGGCAAATTTTTAAAAATATCAAATCTCATACTCAACTTAATTTTTTAGATCAAATTTACCATGAAACTAAAAACAATATCAAATTTACCATTATGCTGTTAAGTGACCATCATATTGCATGTGAAAATAACAGTTTTAGTCCTTGATTTTTCATATTTCTTCTACTGTGGCCTTAACTTTGCTTATCTAATAATTGTGCCATCTTCTTCAAGAGATGCAAGACCACCTCCACCAGCAATGCCAGCCAGCCACGCCTCAACTGCCACACCCTCACAAAGCACATTCCTAAATGCTACCATTTAATTCTTTTCCCCAAAGTACAGCATAAACTGGAACTATGGGTTACTATCACAAACTGAAACTATATGTTTTTCCTCATAATTTTTAGTTGATGTTATTGAAATTGGGGAAAGATGAAAAAAATTGGTGAGATTATAAAGGTTAAGCCTTTGGCTATTTTAGCTAGGATTGACTACTCTATGATTAGGCATTTACCAATAAAATTATGACCAAAACTGTTAAGATTTGAGTCTATTAAAAAACAAGTTTCGAAAACGAAAGAAGCTTACAGTGCGATTAATGACTCTAGGGAGGCCTTCAAATAAAGCAAGCTAGCCACAGTCAGAATTAAACTTGGTGTTAAACTTGTTGAAGAGGATAGCATGATTGTTAGATATACAAACTTAAGACAATAATAAAATAAACATGAAAATGAATGACAAAAACTGTAATTTTTCTTATGATTAGACAAAAAAAGTAACGGTGGTGTTAAATTTAGTTTTAAAAGTAAAATTTAATATTAAATTGGATATTTTTAAAAGTTTGATGATACATTTGATCTTTTTAATATTTTTTTCTAGTAAATTTAGTATTTAAGCCTTTGTTGTAAGTGTACATTTTGATTTGATTTTCATCTTCCCAGTTTTTTTTTTTGTTTACTGTTGTCGCCGTTAGCTAATTAATGGTCTCGTCCTCACGTTACCCCCAAGTCAAGTCAACCGATGAATTTTCTTCCTTCCCGCCGTACGTTATATCAAAATCGTCTTTGATCGTTGTTTTTAATTAATTGGCTGCCGCTGGACGATTGATCATCTTTCGTTCGTTTCACACAAATTGATACAAACGTATAAAAGAACTGTGGAAAAAGTTTGTACAGATGAGTGGGATTGATTTTGATTGATTAGTTGTGCCAAATGGATACTTCAACTCGACTAACCAATTAAATACTAGCGGCTTTAATGTTAGTGTTGTTACAGTTGTATATAGAATGATCTGTAGTATTGCCCATCATAATCGTTGATCTAGTATATGGTTTCACTTGTGCAGGTTATTAAAATTAATATTTTCTACTTCATTGTTATTTGTTTTAGCTGCTACTTTTTGTTTCTACATCATTGTAACTTTTTTTTTTATGAAATGCATTGACTGTAACTTATTATTTCAGGATGTAAATTTCTAATATTCTATTATAATATGCAACTTGATAAAAAAAATGTTAGTAGATTAAATATAAATCTTAAAAGTTTGAATTAATTTCTTCGTGTTAATGTGAATTGTACAGGTCTGGTTCAAGGATGGGCTGCAATAGTGATGGGAATCCTATCGGGCAGCGTCCCATGGTTCACCATGATGGTCGTGCACAAGAAATTGCCGTTGCTTTGGCAAATCGACGACACGCTCGGCGTCTTCCACACCCACGCCGTTGCCGGCCTTCTTGGCGGCGTCCTCACCGGTCTCTTCGCCGAGCCGGAGCTGTGCTCGCTCTTCTTGCCCGTCACCAACTCCAGGGGCGGCGTCTACGGCGGCTCCGGAGGGATCCAGATCCTGAAGCAGCTTGCCGGTGGCTCCTTCATCATCGGCTGGAACGTGGTGGTCACCTCAATCATATGCGTGGTCGTGGGGCTGGTGGTTCCGCTGCGCATGTCGGACGAGGAGTTGGCGATTGGGGATGACGCAGTGCACGGGGAGGAGGCCTACGCTTTGTGGGGCGACGGCGAGAAGTTTGATGTAACCAAGCACGGTCTATCGCCGGATAAGACGGTATACAGCTCCACGGGAGCGACTCAGGTTGTTTGAGTTGAGGCTGGCAAGAATCGAGCGCATGTGATTTGATTGATTAGTAACCGTTTCATCAGAACATATTTCTTCTTCTTTTTTAGCATTTTTTTTAATGCATCCTCTATTTCTTCACTTTGTCGATATATATATAACTTTCTGATGTGTATTTATTTATTTGATGCGCTGCCATTGATTAATGAGTATTCTTTACGTTAATTATGTTAACCCATTTATTAGAAGATACACTTGTGCTGATCTAACTTTGGAGAAATAAAAGATTCCAATTAAAATAAATTTAATTCGAGAATCATACCTAAGCTTCATTTGACTTATTATTTTATTGTTATTTATCTTTTTTTATTGAAAGTCCTACTTGAAGGTTCATCTTTTTTTAAATAGACAAATGCCAAGTTATTTAGGCCTAAATACCTAAACACCCTTGCACTATAATGACTTAGCCATTCGACTCTTTTAATATTTTGGGGATATAAATCAAGTCCTAAACTGTGATGACTGGGATATTTTGCCCAATTAACTTAAATTGTAATTAAAAATAGTCATCTAAGTTTCTCATTTCAATCATTTACACCAAAAACCTTGAATCTTGCTACTCAAGCATATCTCTGTCTTTCGAATGTCTTTCCTATTAATTTCTTGATAGCCACTTGAATCATATCTATATCATTAGCCTTCCAATCCAAACTTACTCGATTATGTGTTTCAGCACAAATATCGAATTCCCTTCTTGGTAAACACTGATCACCACATGGTGTGACAAATTATCGTCGATGCCATCTCTGGTGAGGAAACAATGGGTTTGATATGTATTTTCTAGAAGAATTAATATCTATATAACTTCTTTCTTTCTTTTTGCTTTACAAAATGTGAAAAATTCATTGTGATTTTTGTCATTTTCTTCCCCACATTTTTAGCCGATTTTCATTCTTCCTCCACTAGCCTTCCTTAATGTTCCTTTTACTAAAAGCCATAATCACCACCATTTTCATTTACTCAGGTCAAAAATTAGATAAGTCCAATTAGTTGACCTCTGCGCAAAGAGCATTAGCTCTCATCATCATGAATGTCATCGAAGCTTCGGCTCCAGCTCCTAATTTGACTTCCACCATGGAAACAATTGAGGACTTGAAGAGTCTGGTAATTGGAGATGAAGTGGCCAAGCTAACGTCAATGAAGAAGGGAGGGAGAAGAAGAGTGTTACTAATATTGAATCAGAGTATCGGGAAAACTCGCCTCAAGGAATATGATGAGAAGCAACAGAGATGGCAATGGTGATCGTAGAGTTACCAGAAAAGCACTTTGTGCCAATATGCTTGTTAAAGCCAAAGGAATCTGAAAATTGTGAGCGGAGCATTGTTGGCAAATCCGTTGAAAGAGTAAAGCAACAAGGAATTTTAATTGAAGATTGAGATTTTTATCGCAGTGGCCTAAGTGGATCGAAGATGATGGCCTAAGTGAAAGAGACAAAACATTAGGGTGCAAAAGATAAAGATTAGGAAACTAAAGAAGCAACGATGTGTGTGTGTGTGTTTTTTTTTCATTTTAAATAGTAAGTTAAGTCAAAGTGGGCAAAGTATCTTGATTTTTATTGTTTGGAACTCAATTCACATCCAAAAAATGTTCAAGGGACTAAATGACCGAATCACTATAGAGTGTTATCGGTATTTAGGCCAATTATTTATTAGTAGTAGTATCATTGTGGCCATATACCCAAGTTTTCACACGACTATGTTTTGATACCTGAATCATAAGTTTGATTGGGCATGGTGCTTTAGCCCATCACGTCAGATTTCACATTAGGCCCATTCTTAAAAAAGTTAGTTTGGGCTTAAATATGAAATTGCCTTGGATGTGACTGTATGTTACTATTAACTAACCTAGTCACACTTTATTTGAGTCATCCAATTTTAAGGGTAAGTATGAGTTGGGTAAATTCAAAATCAGCTCAAGTTATCTTTACTGAATTGGGTTGAGTTGAGTAAAAATGAATTATGATTTATGAGTTAGTTCTATAGTTAAGAATTATTGGTTTTTGATTTTGTTTTGATTTCATATAAAACCAATCTGAGGTAGAACCGAACCCGATATGTATATATATAAGTATACAATAAATATTATGATATTACTAAATTGCTTATATATTTATATATGAATATGTACATGACTAAATTATTCATATATTTATATATGAACATGTACTTTAAACATGGATTAAGTTATATTTTATGTTGAATATTTATTAAACTAGTTGTAGAAACAATTTTATTAGATTACAAAGTTATTAATTACTATATATATATATATGAATGGCCAAAATAAATATATTGAATATAATATAAGGTACAAATACCAGTTATAGAAAGATACTGGAATGAATTAACCCTAATACATGCTAAGTACATAAAGGCGAAATAACATCCCAAATTATACAATAACCTGAAATCCCATTTGAAATCTCCTAAAACCAAAATAAATCCACCCTTCATACCATTAACCAAAAAACTGCAAATCCAAACACCAAGCCCTCCATAAAAGAATACCAACACCCCAAATTATACAACAACCCGAAATCCCATCCAAAATCTCCAAAACTAGAATAAACCCACCCTTCCTACTATCAAACAAAAAACTACAAATCCAAACACCAAACCCTCTGTCCCAAATATCAGAAAAATAAACACTAATTTTTAAACCCTCATTCCAATCTTTTCATATCATATTTCAATGCCGATCCTTTTGACCGCAATTTCATCTTTTTTCTCCTCTTCCTCTGCTCTTTAACCTTATCGAGATTTTCTAACATATTCAATATTCGTTTATCATAATCATCAAATGACACAACTTTAATATTGGAATCATTACTTTCCATATTATCAGCACAAGACTCCATACCTCCAAAACCCTTCTTAAAAAAATTTGAGGACCCATTATCTTGCAATATCAAATTTTTTTATGGCCATTCAAAACTTCCACAATCTTGTCCCCACGGTTTATTCATCACTTTCAAACTTGGAGGAACCCTACAAAGGATTAAGTAAGAAGCATTTTAATTACTAATTTCCCCCTCCACTAAATCTATTTTATTTTTTATGTCCATTAGAAAAAAAACAGGCCCAATATTCTCTTTTCTTAACCCAACAAACTTATTTAAATGGAAAAATTACAAAAACATATGGCCAAACCTAGGGTTTTGTCCCCTATTTTAAATACTTACACTTTCCCCAATACCAACTTGATTCCGTGATTCACTTTTATAAGAAAAAAGGGAAAATAACTGATTTTGTCCTTTTAACCTCTTTTTTTATATAAAACTTTGAACTCTAAACTTATGCATCTCACAAAACTAAACTCATCTCTTTCTCTGCCAACCCGCTCCGCTGCCCCCGCCCACCCAGCCACAAAGCCTATACCTCCCTCCTCTCTTTCTCTTCTCCTCTGTTTCAATCACCTCAATCGCCTCCGTCTCCTTCACTCCTCGATTTCTAGGCAACTTTGTTCGCGATGATTCATTCGAAATCATCAAGATTAATCGTCAGTTCTTATCTCTCTTCATGTCGTTGATGCTGGTGGTGTCACCTTCGAGAACCCTTCATCCTGGTAACTTCTGGCGGCGTTTCCGATTAAGGAAGAAGAAGGGCTATCAGAGACAGTTATCGGTCGTTGATTCTGCATACCCAGGGCAGAATTCGTTTCGATTGTTGGTTTCGTTTCCTTTTAAGTCTTCGTGATCACCGCTGCCTTCTCATCCAATGCCTTCACCTCCTCCGACATGTCCTTCACGCTCTCCAGCTTTTCCTTAATGGCGGCGTCCCTCTCGTCCATGAACTTCCCCAGTGGGGTGTTGTAGATCTTGTCCAGAGTGAACATCAGAATAAGGAATTGGATCATCATGATGATTAGCATCAAATTGAAGTCGAAGAAAGTCGCTTTCTCCATTTCTGTGATGAGAGACGGCGGCGCCAATGAGAGGCAGGTCGCGGCAAAGAGAGAGAAGGATTTGAAAGTGCAGGAGAAGAGGGAGATCAGTTTCCGGGACTTGATGGATTTGGGGATTGTGTAGAGGGAAATTTGGCGAATCTAGATTTCATGTCATGGATCACATGACTCATGAGAAAAGAGAAAACTTAACTGATTTAAGAGGCAAAGTTATCGAATAAAGAAAGTTATGATAGTAAAAGGGGGTTCTTCCTTTTTTTTTTTGTCTTAACGATCATTAACGGTGTTACATTGTCAGGGGGTAACTGTAGGTATTTGAATCAGGGGAACAAAACCCAAGGTTTGACCAAACCTAGGGGGTTTTTTTTGTAATTTTCCCTATTTAAATCTATATTCTCTAGCCCACCATTTACTAGTTCAGGCCCGCTTACCCGGCCCACGCCCACGCCCGAATCACTTCTAGCAACCCTAATATGATTACTTACAATGTTATGGTAACAGTGGGAGGGGTAAAACTGCCATATAATGGATCATCAGCGGTCATTTCGCCAGTTAAACCTCTAATAGTAGTCCAGACTCCAAAAGCTCCGCGGACCGTCGGACGCACCCGGACCCGGAGGCTGTAGCTAATAGCTTTACGAGGATTTTCTTGTCCCGACGGTAGGTCCTCTCTGCCGTCCGTTCTCACTCTCAGGTGAAGAGCGTTTAAACAGATTTCACCTTCTGCAGCTAAGGTAAACCCTCTGTGTGACCAATGTCGGTTTCTCTTCCACAGTTTCCTGCACCTGTGCCCTATCCTCTGTCGTTCTCTAGACATGTTAGTTCCTTGTTTTCATGGGTCTCAACTTTCGGTTTAGTTTTTCTTGATGCCACTCTGTTTCTCATACCCTTGTGTGTTGCGCTGTTTCTCTTTGTTTTTCATGAGCTGTAGATTGTTCTTAGCGGATCATGTGCTGTAGAATTAGAACGTACAAATTCGGTCGCTCAAAGTGCTTCATTCATCCTTCCATTTGCATTTTAATTTTGAGCCACGTTAGTCATCACTTGAGTTTTCCTCCAAAGGATGGATGTTTTAAACCTTTGTTTTGGCATTAAGCGCTGGCAATTTCCTTTGGTGGTTTAGTTTAGCTTGGGACAGGGAAGCACGAGTGCCTCCCCTGTAATGGCTGAACCGAGGGCATGCTCATCCGAGGATGCTGTTCTTGCATTCTTAGAGTATTTGGTTGATCCTGTGCTGCCTTCTAGACCTTATATGCGCCAAACTCCATCAGAAAGCACTCAGCAGTCTGTTGCAAAACAGGTACATTTTGCTATTCAAATCGCCATTTTTTTTTTCATTTCTGGACTGGAGATATTGTTGAAACTTATATGAGATTGACTTTGCCCTCTGCTATATAACCAAGGTATCAAAAGTACAAAAGGGCATTTGCTTAAGTGTATCTGGAGCGCACTACAAAATAAAGAACAAACAGTTGTTTGAAAACTGAAAGAACTAAGAAAAAAGAACTCTAGTCATGGAAATCGAAACTGTGCTGGAAATAGAAAAAGAGAGCAATGAAAGTATGAAGATTATTATCTACTGCTCGTGTAACTGATAGAGCATGTATCTTGGAAATAATCTTTGTGGGCCTAGCTCTGACTCCCATCCCCTTACTTCCATGAAGAGATACATCAATTTATGTTGCTTGCTTTTTGAATGTTTTTGTTGCTATTCTTGTTTCTGCTTTAGGTGCATGCTGTTGTGTTGCTGTTCAACTACTACCACAGAAAGCAGAATCAGCTGGCTAATCATCTAGATTTTGTTCAATTCTGCAAGTTAGCAGTGGTTCTGAGACCAACTCTGATTGCACATATGAAATTCATGCAAAGTTCAGATCATACTTTGTTGGTTGACACTGAAAAGCAGCTTTCCTTAATTGAGAAAAAAATCATGGATGCATGTTGTATATCCATGTCTCTGGATGCAGCAAAAGATACTCCATTAACTAATGAATGGCCAACTTCAAAAATTGCTGCGTTCTTAATTGATTCAAGAAAGGAAAATTGCTTCTTGCAGTTTAGTACTGTCACAAAAGGTATGTGGTCAGTGATCGAGAAAGATGTGGATGCACCAAGTGACACTTCAGATACTGCAGTGGAGCAAAAACATCAAAGTAAAAGGAAACGAATTCTGGATAAATCATCAGAGGCTGACATGGTTGCTGATGAGGTTGGCTTTAAGAAAATTGCTTTCTCTGCTGTTGAGGCAGCATCAGGTAAAAGGAGACTGATTAGACATTATTATTAGACATTATGCTATGATTCGATTACTGAAACTGGAATGCCGCCAGTCAAACATGGTTTGTGTTTCAGAAATTTGAAACCAGTGTGTTGTAGATAATTTGAAGTATGCTGATTCATGCATGCTTCTCTAATTAACTGCTCGCTGTTTTTTGGCGGGAATCAGGTTTGGCTAGCATGATAATCTGGCAGTACATTTCTTATATTTCCAATTAACCAAAGAAATAGTTGAACCATATCTACGAGGATAGTGGATTGTAAATCACTGAACTTAAGATGCTTGAATGCAAGGCTGTTTGTTTTCAACAAACTGCTAAAATGCCTTATGCTTCTAAAATTTTTTCAGGAAAAAGGTAACCTAAATTGTCTATAAAATATGAAAAAATATGTATGTGCGCATGCACAAATGTATGTATTTGTGTATTTAGGCGGACTCAGTTACACATGCATATGTAGATACTTGTGTGTGTGTGTGGGGGGGGGGGGGGGGGATTGTGCATGTGCCCATAATTTAGTACACTATCTGAATTATAGCATATGATAACATTGTCTATAGTTCCATTGTTCTTTTCCTTTACACCAATATTAGTTTTTGGCTTTTTCCTCTTTTGTTTCTTGGTACCACTTCCCTATTGTCTCTCTCCGTTATCCTGAGAGGGATTGCTGATGAATAAAGTGTGGTTGTGTGGAGCAGGTATTGATAAAAGCCACGTCAGAATTCTTGGGAGTTATGAAACATACTGTCTGACCCAGGAGAAGAATGCAGTTCGTTTTTATATAATGCAATGCAATGAACCAAAAGAAGATAGTGCAATTCAAATACCAATTAAAGATGTTATTGACAGGTTTGTCTTTAATTTAAGGATGAGAAACGTCTTGGATGAACTTGATGTATAAGCATGCATATATGGTTGTATGACAAACATTTAATCATCATAATCCCAGTCTTATGCATGTTTATGACAGTGTGTGAAACAATGAGAGATTTACTGCTTTCTTGTTTATTTTTGTTTGTGATTAACCTTACTCTTTAGACAAGGAAGAGGGTACCTAGTTTAAACCATGTGCCATTTTTTTCTTATTCTCTTGAGTCCTCTGTCATTTACATCTTAAAAAAAATCTTTTAATATTCTGTTTGAATCTCACCTGCTTTTGTTCTTCTTTGGTAGCTTGCAAGGTCCTTTACTCCAAGAAAATTTGGGCCAGTGGATCACCACTCGAACTGTTGAATACTTTCATGTGCTGCCTTATTCTAAGATTCTATCTGATTGGTTCTCAAGGTGCTTCTATTGGTTTACTAAATCTTTTTTAAGGTTTTGTAATTAATAGTTACTGGTATTCCTAATCAGACTTATATATCAAGAAAGACATCACAATGTTGTCTTCTGTGAATTCAATCATAGCTCTAGGAACAAGAGCTTAATAGAATTATTGGACAGTAAATGCTGTTTCAATATCTGTAACAGATCAGATAAACCTTATTCCATAGGACCTAATTGCATAAAGAATCAAAGGTTCAGCCTTGTGGGCCAATCACAAGGTGAAGTTTAAGCCACTTCCTCCTTGGTCATTTCCAGTTGTATTGAAATAATAATAATAATAATACCAGTCGAGCAGAGCAACCTTATATAGCAAAGCACACCCTAATCATGGTCTAGGATTTAAAATTCGTTGCTGAAAATGTGCTTCAGGTTCCAGGATAGGATGTTGAGGTTCGATATGAAACCAAGGCTGAATTGATGGTTCCACCACTAGTATTAAAGAGTCCAGACTCTGGGTCAAGCTGGCCCCATGTAAGGACTGGTCCACTCCCGCGATTTTTGTCAAAGAACATGGTGAATTGCATCAATTTGACCAAATCACATTTTCAGAATTCTACTCCTTTGGACATGGAATGATTTTTTTTAAAGTTTCCTGGTTTCTTTTCAACCCTCTTGGAGTTTGATGAATGAACTGACATGGTGAATTTTCTTAGTATATCCTTTTCTTCAATATCTTATATTTTCCTGCACCTAGACCTACTTTACTTTGAGGGGTTCAATAGCTCATTACCTTGTCTTTCTAAATCATCCTCTTTGCAGGGGAAAGCTTTCAAATGAATTGCAAGATCACAAGTCTAGTCTGACAGTCCGACATTTAAACAATGCTGAAACAATGGGAAAACCTTTCGAGTCAGGGATTGACAACATGAGTAAATTTCTGAGAGAAGATGCTTTCTCTTCTGAAAATGTTACTAAATCAACAAAGAAGGCTGATGATGAGAGGCAATGCACAAATAGTCACCCAAATGCAACTAATGATCCTTATGATATGGAAATTGATGATCATTCTTTAATGTTTACACAAAATAAGGATGTAAGAAAAAAAGTTATTGGTAAGTCAGAGCCCCATGATCAAAAAAATATTATGGGTTCTTTGGCAAATGGTGATACGAATTGCTCAATGCATGATGCTAAGGTTGAGACTAGACCTGCTGTGGAAATTGGTGCTAGTAATGGAACAACGAAGGAAAATGATGCTAATAGAAATTCCACAGATGTTTCTTCAGATGTGATAGGCAGGCACCAAAATGTGGGCTTGGATAGCTGTGCTGTTACTATTCACAAAAACAAACAGTCCAGCCATGGTATTATTGACAAGGTTCAACGAGGTTCTCCACAAAAAATTACCAATTGTACAGAAAGTGCCTTGAAGGGAACTACAGATTGTGCTAAAGTGAGCCTTCTGTATCAGCAATTTTCATTATTATCTTTTTTCCCCCACCCTTCTTACGCTCCAGAATCTGTTTCTGCATCATCCATTTACTGTTTCGTTGAGTTTTAATTCATATATGGGAAAATTACGTATTGGATTTGGCGGAATGAATGCTTTCAGCTGCCAGCATCTACCCTTTTACTTTTTTGGTGTTTCTTATCTTACTTTCTTCCATGAGCCTGGTTTTCCTACAATTGTTCCACCCTCCCGGCTCTCTCCCTTTTTGGCACCAAATTGAACCTTGGATCTTGGGGAACAACTTCAAAGCGTTGACCTCTAGGCCAATGCTGGAGCTGTTAACTTACCTTGTATTTCTAATTGTGGAGACACTACACTTGAAATGATTGAATATTACTTTATTGAATACTGAAGATTTAATTTTGGATTTTTTGCATTTTGTTGGAGTAACAGTTGAATGATCATCATTCTCTTTAAAACTTATCAATTTTTATAAGATCACAACTGATGCATCTTCCATTTGAAACATACATGATTTGTTATGGCTTTCAGCCAGAGGCCAAAGAGATATAGTTAGTCAGGTTCACGTTCATTTAAGAACTTTTCATTCTTTTAAGATATTATTTACCTAATTCATGAGCTTGGGGTGTAAGGGCAGCCGCTAGATATGTGCTTTTACTCGGATAATGTTGATAGCTTATCTTGGTCTGAATTGATGTGCTGGGGAGCCATTTAATTACCATCTTTTTATTTTCTCAAATTGAGTGCACTTGTCTGAAGATTTGAATGAGTGCTTTCTGGTGAAAATTGGGATGTTTTACTCTGGATTGAATTTTGAATTTGGATCCATGAAGGAATTATGACATACTGTTGCATCTGAAATATGTCTAATGTTGAATCTTGTCTTTTGCTTCTGGTCATCTTTAGCTATTACAGTCTACAGAGCTATGTGAGCTTGTTGCTGACTGTTGGCTGGTGTATCTGAACCAATACTTCAGGGCCTTGCTGATCATGGTGGTGAAAATGTTGCTCAAAGTAAATTGGCCTACAATGATAAAATTTCTGCTCGAGATAATACCATTTACAGTCATTATGTCTGCGAAACTTGTCAGTCTAATTTCAAAGAATATAATAAACTTCAGCACACCATAGCCTCAAAGGAAAAGGCTCTGTCAGAAACTGCTTTGAGTGTTCTCTTCAGCAAAAGAGATAAGCTGGTGAGAGCTGGTGCTTTATTTGCCAAGTTTATGTTAAATATGCTGTGCCTTATTTGATAAACCAATCACACTAGAGAGACAGCTGGTCATATTGATTTATGTGAAAATAATACCGTCTCTTACAACAGTGGTCATGGGAGCTCTTGTTTGGACATCCTGAAGGTGTACAGACAATTGTGATGACCAAACTTTGACTTTTCCTGGCTATATTCCTTGGAATTGGTTTGTTTGCTAGGTACGAGTATGGCCAACAAGTTTCAAACCTTTAATTTTTAAAATTTGCATTGTAGACTAGGCTACAGAAGTTTCTGAATACTGGATGCTGGTCATGATTTTTTTCTTCTTTTAATTCTTCGATTGATCTCTTCATATCTCAGTTTTGGAATGTGTCAAATATTAGTGTTTAAAGGCTTAGACATCCAATACATGCATCCGTGTGTGTGTGTGTATTCTGTTTTGCTTGAACTGTTTTATCCCTCAATCAACAAGACATAATGAAACTTTATCCATGTGGACAAAGCTGCGGTGGATGCATATTCTGCA
Source organism: Aquilaria yunnanensis (assembly GCA_039654915.1). Lineage (NCBI taxonomy): Eukaryota > Viridiplantae > Streptophyta > Magnoliopsida > Malvales > Thymelaeaceae > Aquilaria > Aquilaria yunnanensis. Next base: position 39,578,300 of record CM077600.1, on the reverse strand, counting down.
TCCATAACCATGTCGCATGTTATCAAGTAGCGAGAAAGGTTCCAAGTGTGGTTTCACAGTATCAGAAGTTCCTGGTTGGAAACTCCATTTATGGATTCCTTCACATGTATGTATCTTGTGTGTCAGGTTCTTCAGCAGCGGAATATAGAAGATGAGATTGCTCTGTGCGATAAAAATATTCAGATGATACTGCATGGTACTTACATATCCACTGAATCCTTGTGTGTGCTTCTGAGCCAAATTTTGTTGAACTGCCTTGTTTTTCCCTTGGTGACTGGAAATATGGAACTTGGGAAAGAATATGCAATTAGAACACTTGTAACAGTGTTCACTGACTAATGTTGTCATAGGTAGCGTACCATGTTCTGGATGACATGTCTTGTATCTGTAGCTATTATTGTTACTTGGAAGCATAACTTGTCTTTTACCAGAGCAGTAGAAAGCTTCTGTATTCATTTAATTCGAACCAAAACTTGTAGGTTTCGTCACACTGTTATGGACACCATGTATCTCTTTGTTTTGTTTCTTGGATGAAAATGAACAGCATAACTTGATATATCTAATTTTTGTCTTACCTTTGCATTTTCTTATAGGTGATGATGATCATCTAGCATTGATGATAGATGCTGTTATTGAGGGTTGTAATGATACCTGCCAAAGGACATGCACCCAGGAGATGACTCCTGTAAGCAATTCTGGACGTCAGTGCATTGAAAGCGAAAGAGTGTCCAAGGCAGTTGCAAATGTGCAAGATCATTGTCAGGCAAGTTGAGAGCTTGGTTTTTATTTCCTGTCAATTTTTTTTTTTTTTGAAATGCCATCTGTTCACACTCTTATCCTTTCAAGAGGCTAGGACAGAGGCAAGGAGAAGTGGATCATTTAAATTTACTCTTATCAGAATTTCGATTTCACTGAGAGCTCAAAATCTTGAAAATTAAGTGTTCCAAATACAAGTTCTGATCACTCACTAGTGATAGCCCAGCTCTTTGTTTAAGCATTTGTCCAGTGAGAGCACAACATGAGTGGTTACAAAAAAAAGGGTTGGGTTTATTTACTTGATGCAAGTGTTGCTTGGTTTTTTTGGTTCCAAGTCTCAAGTATGGCAGTATGTTCGTGGTTACAAATAAAAGTTGCGTTTACTTAGTTTCTATAAGGATCACTTATTCTTGGTTCCAAGTCTCCAGCACATTGGTATGTCCCTCCAGCAGCAGCAAGATATTGCGGTTTTAGACTCTCACTAAAACTTGCACCATTGCTGGATGTCTACAGTATCACTCAGTTTCTTTTCCCCACTGAACATTATGTAACCCGCTTTTATTTTTCATCATGCAGGAGTTGGATGTTTTGTGCTGCAAGCGCAAGTGGTTTATACCTAGTTACCATGTATATCCAATTGACGGTAAGTTCCTGCGATTTGATTGCAAGCATACGTCTCTCATATCATGATGCTTACAGTGTGTGTATTGCTGCTCAATGTAAGAATAATAAATCAGAAGTATGCATTCTCCATGTTAGTTATGTTCAGTACTTTGACACGGTAGATATCAGCAAATTGAACTACTATTCCTCATCAATTTCAGGTTAGCCAGCTGCATTACCTCTTACTTGATTAAATACCTGACAAGTTAATGCTCTGCCTCATCATGGGAAAACATTAGTATTGCATATTTTGTCATGTTTATGCCTTTCTAATTGACAGTCTTTCCTCCGTCTGAAAAAACAACGGTTTGCTGGGCATATTCTGCAAGGAATGGTTTTGTTGGCTTTTAGCTGCATTCAAGGTTTTACTAGCGCTAATAGCGGGCATCCCTTTTGCTTTATATCTGGCATGGGTTTTATGTTGTATGTGCGGCACAATTTTTCGGTGAAACTAACACAAGTGTATCTGCTTACAAAGCCGGGTTTAAAGCTCATTTGATGGTGAAGCGGATGGATTTCGAGATGTCAACTGCAGGAGACATTAGATCAAGCCCCCGGGAAGCAAGAGAGTCCGCAGCAGAACGGATGTTAGGGGAGTTGCAGAGGCATTTTGTACATCTTTAGAGTGAACTGCTTAGAGCCTGTCTTTCTTTTGAAAATACTAGTCAAATACTTACTAAAGTGGAAGGTGCTTCAGCTTATTTTGTTCAGGCCATCTCTGAAGAAAGTGAAAATTGAAACCAGAGTAGAAGTTTGGGGCCTTGAATACATGTGGCTGTCTTTCAATTCGTTGTAAATTCTTAGAGGTGCTAGAATACATCTCGCACTTATTTGCAGGTCAATTAATGAAAATACAAATTTTTTATACTGATTACCGATTACACATACAGAGGGAAAAAGTGTTCAAAGTTATAAATTGAAAATTAAGTCATGATCACTTCGAAGGTTTTAAAAAAATTGAAAGTTGAAAAGTTTTAAAGTTGATAGTGACCAATTTGGTAAATAGAAAACATGCGGTATGGGACTAAGATGCCGAGGTAGCGTATTTGGGATTTCAACACATGATGGGGTTTAACAGTAACTGATGAAAGCTAGGGTAAATTGGAAAACCCAAAATTTTATGATATCTTCAAAGCCTTATGACTTTAATATATATAAATTACTATTATCTCATATTCTTTGAATCATTTAATTTTTTTGAATAATTTGATTTAAATTATTCTTTGTTAGAAATTTTTTTAAAAAAATATATTTAGAAACTATATGTCTTTATTTATCATTTATATATATAAAGAATTTTCATTTATATACTAAAAAGTTGAAATTAAAAAGACAAGAATAACGAATAAACCACTAATATTTTGGACTCAACTCAAATCGGTTACTAATGTTTTTTTTTCCAGCTAAGTAAACCACTAACGTTATTCAAAATAGCCAAATAAACCACTAACATTATTCAAATAGGCCAATATACCCACTCGGATCTTGAATATTACAAAACTCCTTCATTAACCTTTAAAACTTAACAAAATAGCTCTACTTGGTTTAAAATAGTGCAAATAGACTACCTTCACAATTTATAAAATTATATAACCAACTTCTTCAATTACATTTTTTGGGCATAATTTATTTGTTACCACTTCTAACTCCTTCAAAGTATACCATCTCCGTTGCCCAAAATGGGATGCCTCCAGCCCCACACTGTCACTCCCGAATGATATCTCGCTCATATTAATACTTAACGTAAGATTATGGGGCAATATAAGGCAGAATAAGAGTAGGAACATTGTGGCCACTACTAACAAGTTGAGGAGGATCTCAATTATTACCTACAAACGGAGTCCGAAAATTGATGTTGGCTTTAAGAAGGTGGTTCATATGTTAGATTAGTAAACTTCAGATGCACTGGGAGCAGAAGTATAAAATGTAGGGACTAAACTTGGTATTTTATGATAAGATTCCATTAGAATTAACGGAAAAGGTTATAAGAGTAACTGATTTGAGCCGACCCAAAAATATCAATGGTTTATTTGGTAAAAAAAAAAAACCATTAGTGGGTGAACTGGGCCAACACAAAAACATTAGTGGTTTATTTGTTATTTCTACCAATAAAAAATCATAAATTAATTGCTGAATAGTAAAAGTTGCAAAGAACTTGAGATTAGATGAATATTAATTACTTTCATATCTCAAATTGTGTGCACCCTATTTTAGCTTAAGTCGTTCTAAATCTTCATAACTTTTTTTTGTATTTTGCAAATTATGTTACCATATTATTTTTTAAGTTATTATGTTAATGTTCACATTTTAATTTTTTTTTATTTTATCTTTAAAAAGTTAAAGATAAAAATGAAAATAACATATACAATATGAACTATCTTGGGATGGTGGGGGTATTTACGGATTGGATTGGTAAGTTTTGTGTGGAACTTCCATATGGACTAGGGATATTAACGGGCCGGGTTTAGGTCAGGTATAGTTAATCCCAAATCCTCTTCTCAAGTAGTCGGATTTGGATAGTAAATACCCCATAGGCAAGGTGTTAAATATCATTACCGTTAGATATACCACACCATGAATTTTTAAAGTATACCGTATGGTATACTGCACCGCATACCGTTACCGTTTTTATAAAAAATAAATGTTAGAATATTATTTTAAGATTACATAATTTGTTTAGTAATTTATTTTTACACATTTTATATGTATTCTAATTTTTTTCATCATAATTTTTCAAATATAAATAAAATATATATGATAAAAGATTTTTTTTTAATACAAAAAACATAAAAAAAATGTTTTATATGGACCAAAATAAATAATACTAAGAAAACTAATTTTTTTGATATACTATAAATATAAATAATACCATCCATTAATTTTTTATATTAATTAAGAAAAATAACAAAAAAATTACAAGTAAATGTTTATTTTATGATATGTGTATTATTTTTATTTTAATGTTTTATATATTTATGATATTTTGATGTAAAATAAAAAAAATAAGTGTGAAAAATTAAATACCGCAATACGTACCATGCGGTATTTGCGGTATATTGTGATTTTTTGATAAAACACATACAAAAAATACGTGATATGCGGTATACCGTAAAATACTATGGTATACCGTGCAATAAAATGATAAAACGCAAAAACATTTGTACTGCGTACTCGCTGTAAGTGGTATATCGCGGTATTTAATTCAGTGCCTGTAGGTAGGCAGGTACCAACCACTAACCTATGTTAAGGCATATATTTGATTTTTTTTAAATTTTTTTTAAATATATTTATATATATTTTCAAAATAATATGTATATTCACAATGAATTAATACTTAAAAAAATCATAAACTAAAGCAATATAAGATAATTTATATTAAATTATAATTTATTTTTGAAATAAAATCATATTTTGAATATAAATATACTAATTTAAGAAAAGTGTGGGTAGAATCAGATAAGATAAGTTAAAGTCATACCCTCCCCATAACTTTGAGTGTAGGGTCGGGTTATAGTTTGGATAGCTGGATTTAGGGAGAGTAGAACCGGGTAGAATATATATATATATATATATATTACATCCTAATGGGGGCATGTAACCTGTTTTACGACCCTAGGTGGCTACATGTAATAAGACCTAAACATAGGGGTAAATGTAAACTTTCCTCATTTTATATAATGGTCGTCTTTTTGATAGTTACATTACTGGAGGGGCTCGTGTGCCCAGTCAGAGAATTAGTGTACCCTAATTTCCAATTTTTGGTAGTTGAACAAAAATGGGGATGACAACTTGGGAGTTGGGGCCGGAGCCGAATCACATACCTCACTTTTTGTTCCCCACCGCACCCCGTTCCAGGTCATAAGAGACAAGCACGTGCCATCTGCAATTAACAGTGTTAGTGACCATTGAGTCTCTACTCTGTTTCTGTCTTATGAGTCGTTACCAACCAATACTCAAATTCCGATCGGCTCAATTCTTTTACTGTACATCTATGTGTAATTAAATATAGGAGTAGACCATTAAACCTTTTTCACACCAAGCATGTATATTTGGACTTTTTTACCTCTGAACCCACGCGTCCAGGCGAGCTCTCCGTTCTTTTACTGCTGCTCCCTCGTCGCACGCGTATTCCACTATATTCTAAAAGCCGTGAGGCAATTACTGTTCGAACTACAGTATGTTACAGTGTCTTTACCGTTTTACCCCTTATCAATTTTTTTTTTTTTTTTTTTTTTGCGTTTGTCATTTTTTTGTTTTGTTTTTTAGGATACGATTTGATTTTTTTAGACTTTGATCCTCTTTTTGCAAGGCGCTGAATTTCATGAGGATCTGTGTTGAAATTTTAGTCTTTCAATCTGTTTCATGTGTTGTTTCGGTGAAAACACGGTTTCAGTCCCTAACTTTCGAATGCTTCCATTTTAAGCTCGAATTTACATCAGTGTTATATTTTGGTCCCTAAATTTTATAACTATTAATCTAACTCTTCTATTTGCTCTCTTGATCCCAAGCTTTTTTTTGTTGTTGTTTTATATACTATTTTCTAAGGAAAGACATTGGTGAGTATAATTTGTTCTCTTTATCTCTAAATTTTTTGTTACTTATTTATTTATTATCTTCTAAAGCAAAATCTTGGTAATCATGGTTTATTTCTTTAGCTTGAAGAAATAACTTTAGACATTAAGGTTTTAATAATTGACTTAATAAAGGTTAAAAAAAGTTAAATAAATTGAAGATGGATTTTTCTAAATAAATTTATTAAGAATATTAAAAATTAAAATTTTAGTTAATAGGAGATAAAATTTTTTAGTGAATTAATTTTTAATGAAAAATTTTATCCATCATTTCAAAACATGTACAATGTTATGTTTCATATTCATTTTTAATTTTAACAATTATGGATCGATGGATCGAATTACTTTATTAAACTCTAAAGCTTTTGAGTGAATTTTACTAAATAAATTTCTTATCGATATTAAAAATTGAAATTTAAATTAATAAGAGATGAAACTTTTTAGTAAATTATTTTTTGATGACAAAAAATATTTATCATTTCAAAGCACATGTAGTGTTATGTTTTATAGAATTATGTTTTGATCACAATTAATCATTTTAATAATAAGAACATAACATAAAGAAAACCCAACCCAAAATTAAAATGAAGCAAAATTTAATTGATTAACATCCATTTATGAATGATAATTTTTTAATTATCTATTATTGGCATTTGTTTTAATGTCAAAATTTATTAAAAAAAATATTTGCTATAAAGTGCGCCTAAGAAAACCTCGTTATATTTTAACCACCGTTTTATCTACAGTAAATTATAGTATCGTTCTACTTTTGCTCTTCGGTGCTGAGCTGGGTTGTGACCCGCTTTGTTGTTTGTCATTTCCTTTTATTCTTTTTTAATGTTTGGTTAGGTTGCTTCTTTTGGAAGGTTGGTGAAATTTTCAAATGAAAATATCTTTTCGAAGGTCGATCTTACTATTCTCCTACTTTCACTTTTCTTTTTTGTGAAACACATTTCCAATCCCTATATTATTTATGTTTCTGATATTAGACCATGAGTTTGACTATCTTGACATTTTGGACCCTGAACTTAATAACTATTTAATTATAGTGTTTTTGTTTAATCTCTTGGTTTTTCTTTTTTGATGTATTGTTTTCTAAACAAAAACATTGATCACCATGGTTTGTTTATTTTTTTAGTGAAATAAAACATTGATCACCTAAAATTTTTACATTTTCTCTCTTGGTCCCCAAATTATTTTTGTTACTTTTTTTTATCATTATTTACTTAATATTGTGTTATTATATAACCGCCGCAACGCGCGGGCCTTTCATACCTTGTGTGTTTCTATGTTCCAAGCAGACTTTTTTTTTAAAAAAAAAAATTCTTTCTTTTTTTATTGATCAGCATTCTTTATGTATTCACAATTATATTTATCAAAATGTTAATATAATTTACCAAAAAAATATTAAAACCTACTAGAATAGAACAATAAGAATATTTATTCTTATAAATTAACAAAAAAATATATAATTAAAACACATTCCAAACCAACCTACTTAATCGCTTGTTTCTTGTTTAATTTTAATTTTTGGAAGATTGAAACACCAATTGTTAATGTGTGTTAAAGCCAAATAAAAAATATTGATTATAAAATGGAACAGGTGTCTGTGATAAAAAAAAGTGTATAAGACAATATGAAAAAGTACATGAAATAATATATAGAAGTGTCTGAATAAATATATAAAAATATCAAAAGTAATATGTAGATATTTTATTTTCTTCAAATACTATGTAAAGTATAAATGTGTCTGAAGGAATTTGTCAAAAATGTTTGAATGAGTATGTAACAATGTCTACAATAATATGTAAAGCGTATGAAATAACATACAGAAAATTTGTTTTCTCTAGAAATAAAAGTGTCTAAAACAATAAATTAAAGTGTTGGAATTAACATTTAAAAGCGTTTAAAACAGTATGTTAAAATGTACTCCCTCCATCCTATAAATTTTGTTACATTTGACTTTTTGTTGTATTTTGAATCAATTTTATTCATATTATTGTTTGTTAAAAAAAATTAAAAAATATATATTTAGAAACTACATATCTTGAATTATCATTTATGTACAAAGATTTTGTATTTATATATTAAAATGTTGAAAATAAAAAATTATAGATTAATTACAAAAAATAAATGGAGTAAAACTTTTGGGACGGAGGGAGTATGAAGTAATATATAGTGAATTTATTATCTAGGCCAATTATTAACACTTTTTTAGTTCTTAACTAACTCTTTTCCTTTCTCTATCTCATTTCTCTAGTTTCCGGAGCATCACTATTCACTAGACCTCTGTCTTTCACTTTTCAACATTGTTTTGAGTCTCACCAGACCTGCACCTCCTTCCTCTCTTCTCTTTTGCCACGATTTACCTCCTTCCTCTCTCCTCTTTTACCTATTTGATTGTGGCGAGAACTGAAATCGTGTCTACCTCCGCCGACCAGCCGTCCGCCTGGAGTCCCTACCTCCCATTGGCTTGGATCTGCCTGACATTTGCTATATAAGTTAAACAGGTTAAGTCCGACCTCTATCTCAAATCTATTAGATGCAAAGAGAAATCTGATCCAAGCGTTCAATTTGTCGTCTCCGGCTTCGCAATGCTGGAAGCGCCTTTCCAAACCTCCGTCAGGCAAGCTGATAGATCGTGTGACGCGGCTTCTATACCACTCCTCGATTCTCCCTCCATTCGACAAGTTGGCTCGGGTGCCGGAGAACCACGTCGCTGGGTGCACCACCAAGGTGTGACTGGAAGCAAAGATGGATAGGTATCGGAGGAAAAGATTTCATACGAATAGCGATTCGGAGTTGGAGATAACTAGGGATTTTTGTCGTGTTTAATAAGAGGTAAATTTGAAAAATAATCATTATGTCTAATTAGACATATCTATTATGGTTCTCTTCAACGATTTGAACAAATTTAATTCCCAACTATGCAAGAAAAAAGAAAAAAGGAGTAATTTCTAAACTACACTGGAATGGATGATATGTGGGTCAATGCAAGAATCCACAAAGAAGTACATTGTAAGTCGTCCTGAAGGGAGTGAGTTATAGAAAGAGAAAGCTTTTGCTTCTTGCTGAAATATTTTAGGAATGAAATTCAATACTGAAATTTCTATTTCTATCTAGCAAAAATCCTTTTTTCTTACAAGTCGAATGGGGAAAAACTGAAAATGTCATTTGTATAATTGAATCCGGACGAGGATTAACAGATCTGAGATGTTTTTCTAATAAAGCTTCACATGGTTTACGCCAACTCCAATATGGTAACTTTGGAAGGGTGTTATTCTTTGGAAAGAAAGGAAATAAACATGACAGATATTTTAAATTGGTGGAAAACTCAAACTCTGGACATTCAAGAATTATATTTCCTAGAGGGAGAAATTCATCTGCGTGGAGGAGATTCATGGGAAATTTTACAATGCCGATGCGGCAAGCTATTGAAAAAAGCGACAAAAAATAAAACAGTAGCGTGTAAATTTTTTTTATCAGTTAACTGGTTATTTCTATTTCCATTGTAAATGTAAATAAGTTTAGTTTATAAAGGGAATAAAGTGTAAAAAATGAAATAATGTGTAATATTATATTAAAAAATTTAGTAAATATAATTGTTAACATGTTAGTAGTAAATAATTTAGATAGAAATAAGAAAAATGGTATTAAATAGTGGTAAATATTTTGAAAGAAAGAGAGTTAATGTGATGAGTTTGATTTAAGGTGAGATAAAAGTAAAAAAATAGTCTTAAATAATTTGAGAGAAATATTAGTATGTATTAACAAAACAAGAAGATTGTGGGTGAAATGAAAAAAATGAATGAGAATTAATGTGAGAAATTTGATTTAATATGGAGAAGTGAATTAATGTAGGAATCTTGTTGTGTTTGTTGGTAAAAGGGAGTTAAGTAAATTAAACAATTTGATAATCATATCTCAGTATTTTCAAGATTTTTCATATTTTTTTTGTAGTTAATCGAACTTTAAAAAATACTGATATACTAAGTTTTTCATTTTTTAACCACTTTTTTATTTTTTTATTTTTTTGTTTATCACCATTTTTTACTGTAAATCACTTTTTTTTGTTTTTTTTATTACTTTTATTAGACTATTATCACCTTTAAAATAATATTATGGCCTTTTTAAAAATTTTATCACTTTTTAAATTTTATTCATTTTTAAAATTTTATCGTGTTTAAATAATATTATCTCCTTTTCAAAAAAATTTATTGCCTTTTCATAATTTTTATCGCCTTTTACTAAATTTAATAGATTTTTAAATTTTATCCCTTTTTAAAAGATTTTAAATAATATTATCACTTTTTAAAAAAAATTTAACCTTTTCATAAATTTTAGCGTCTTTTCCTAAATTTTTATCATTTTTTAAAAGCTATTGTCGCCTTTTATAGGTGTTTGTTGCCTTTTCATATCTATTAAGGGTTAATGACAACATCACCCTATTGTCTAATATAACTTACACTTTACCCCCTATCTTTAAAAATTAATACTTTACTTCGACTTCATTTGTAGTGTTTTACCACAACTTGTGATATCTAAAATTGAAACATCTGATACTTAAATTCATTAATTTTAAGATTTTTCATATTTTTTTCGTAGTTAATTGAGCTTCAAAAGATATTAAAATGATTTTATAAGAAAAAAAATGAATATACAAGAATGAATAAGTGAGCCATTAATTTAGCGGGTAATTTTCTGATAAATGTAGTTCACAAAATGGCTTATTTATGCATACTAGTGGTATAAATTTTGGGTTAAGCAGTTAAAAAACTGACCCTTAACCATGTACCAACGGTTTTGAATCATGCCCCGCAAATTGAACCACAAAACCCCACAATTTGTACCACAAAAAAATGCGGTTCATATTATAGCCCAAAAAAACTCACCACAAATGCAGCGGTTGCATAAAGTGTCCCATCAAATTAAACCACGAGGGCCCATAAGTGCACCACAGAAAAGCGGTCAATATTTTGGCCCCAAAAAGTCAAACAATAATTTAGCAATTTATTTTCTAGGGAATTTGGTTCACAAAGTGGCCCCTAAATACATACAAGTGGTATAAATTCTGGGTAAAGCGGTTAAAAAATTGGGCCCTAACCGTGTACCAGCGGTTTCAACTCAGGCCCCTCAAATTAAACCACAAAAGCCCATAATTTGTACCACAAAAAAATGTGATTTATATTATGGCTGCCAAAAAGCTCATCACAAATACAGCGGTTGCATAAAGAGACCCATCAAATTAAACCACAAGGGCCCATAAAGTACACTACAGAAAAGTGGTTAACATTCTGGCCCCAACAAGTCAATTACTAATTTAGCGGTATATTTTCTGAGGAATGTGATTCACAAGGTGGTCCTTAAATACATACCAGCGGTATAAATTCTGCGTAAAGCGGTTAAAAAACTGGCTCCTAACCATGTACCAGCAATTTCGATTCAGACCCCTCAAATTAAACCATAAAACCTTGCAAAGTTAACCACTAATTTAGCGGTTTATTTTTTGGGGGAATGTGGTTCACAAAGTAGCCCCTAAATACATACCAGTGGTATAAATTCTAGGTAAAGCGGTTAAAAAACTATCCGATAACCGTGTATCCGATAATAATAAGAATAAGTATTATTTTAGTAATATTTAAAGTAATAATTATTATAGTAAGAGTAGTACTAAAATGATAATAATAATAATAATAATAATAATAATAATAATAATAATAATAATAATAATAATAATAATAATAATAATAATAATAATAATAATAATAATAATAATAATAATAATTTTAGTAATTATTATTCTACTCTAATGTAGTATAATAATTATAATAATAATAAGTATTATTTTTATAATAATTATAATAGTAAGAGTAGTAATTAAAAAATAATAACAGTAGTAATAATAATAATAACCCTAAACACTAAAATAATGATTATTATACTAAGAGAAGTACTAAAATAATAGTAATTAATTTTTATTATTGTAATAGTAGTACTAATAATAATAACATTAATAATACTAATAATAGTAATAATTAAAATAATTATCATTAAAGGAAGATTACTATAATAATAATAATAATAATAATAATAATAATAATAATAATAATAATAATTAAAATAATTATTAGTATACTAATAATAATAATAATAATAATAATAATAATTAAAATCATTATTTTTATACTAAGAGTACTACTAAAATAATAATAATAATAATAATAAGCATGACAATAATAATAATAATAATAAACCCAACAAGATTTGTCGTAATTGTAATAATAGTTATGTATACTATGGATGGAATGCGTTCTTATGCTATGTATATTTTAGAGTTATGAGTACTTGCTGTTTAATTTGCTTTCCGATTGGATGTGCATAATAAGCATGATACATGAAAAACTATGTTTTCAAATTTTTAAAAATGTGGGCTTCTTGGTTGACATGCATTTGAATGCATTAGTTGATAAACTCACATACCCTAAACAGTTAAATTAAAAAGTGTATATGCGATCGGTGGAATTAATTGTTAATATGATTTAATTTACAGAATTAATTTTATGTGTTCATTATTTCATATATGTCATAAAGTAAATATATAATTTCCTCTGTTAGGACTCCATGGAACATGAACGTAGTTGGATGTATAGTAGTCGTTATTTACTTGGGCGAGTTGGGTACAAAGAGAAGTGGGAGACAAGGGTTCAACTCTTCATAACATTTGCTTATAGTAATCCAGGTTATATGGATGGGAACAAAATACGTTGCCCATATAGGAAATGTAAAAATTTGAGGTTTAAGGATTGTGATGATGTGAAAGTGCATCGATATAAATGGGGATTCATGCCTTATTACACAAACTGGACAGCGCATGGGGAGCCGTTTAAGGAAACGTCTGATCAGCCATTTGATAATTGTGGTTCGTACGAGCATGCTGAGTCTAGTTCACATGTAAACCCATATGCTCGAATGATATTTGATGCAGTTGGACCAAGTTCGCAGCAGATTTTTACTGAAGTTGATGAACAACCTAATGAAGGTTTTAGACGGTTTTCTGATTTACTGTATTCGGCCACTACACCTCTTTGGGATGGATGTGAAACGCATTCTGAGCTCTCTGCTGCAGTTCGTTTGTTAAATTTTAAAGCAGAATATCATATACCAAGAAGGTGTTATGATGGTATTGCGGCCTTGATGAAAGAGACACAGCCAAGTGACAGCAAGATACCGTCAAATTTCTATGAGACGAAGAAATTAGTTTCACAACTTGGTCTTGCGCTTCTAAAAATTGATGCTTGTGTTAACGACTGCATGTTGTTTTGGAATAATGATAAAGATGCTACACATTGCAAGTTTTGTGGTGAATCTAAGTTTAAGCCGAGAAAAGGTGGACGGGGTAAAGATAGGGCAAGAAAGACCATGCACCATTTACCACTAACTCCTCGACTTCAGCGACTATATGCTTCACTTTCAACTGCAGAGCACATGAGGTGGCACAGTGAGCATCGATTCGAGCCAAATGTTTTAAAACATCCTTCAAATGGGGAAGCATGGAAACATTTTGATACCACATACCCGTGGTTTGCCACAGAGCCCTGAAATGTTCGCCTTGGTGTATGTTCTGATGGTTTCGTTCCATTTGGAAACTCTGGTAAACAATATTCATGTTGGCCGGTCATCGTTACTCCGTATAATTTGCCACCGTGGATGTGTATGAAGAAACTATATATGTTTTTGACTTCATTGATACCGGGCCCTCGGAGTCCACGTCAGAATATTGATGTATATTTACAACCTCTTATTGATGAATTGAAGCAGTTGTGGGAAGATGGTGTCCACACATGGGATGTTTCACTTAAACAGAATTTTCAGCTCCGTGTTTCAGTGTTGTGGACCATAAATGACTTCCCGGCTTATGGGATGTTGTCAGGATGGATAACTCATGGGAGGTTATCTTGTCCTATTTGCATGGAGAATAGTCAAGCCTTCCAGCTTCAGCACGGGAGGAAAACTTCATTCTTTGATTGTCATCGACAATTTCTCGAGTTGGATCACCCATATAGACAAAACCGAGTTGCCTTTAAGAAAGGAAAAATTGAGAAATCATTGCCTCCTGAGCATCTTCCCCCTGAAACAATATTTGAATGTATCTCAAATTTGCCAACTGTAGTTCAGAATAAAGAAGTTGTAACCATACCAGGTTATGGTAGAACTCATAATTGGTCAAAACGAAGTATTTTCTGGGAGTTGCCTTACTGGAAGAATAATTTAATCCGCCATAATTTGGATGTCATGCATATAGAGAAGAATGTGTTTGACAATATATGGAATACAGTGATGGATGTGAGGAATAAAACTAAGGACAACGTTAAGGCTCGTAAAGACATTGAGATGTTGTACAGTCGATCAGAGCTAAATTAATTCCTCAAGCCGATGGTCGAGCATTCAAACCCAAAGCAACTTTTACACTAAACACACATCAAAGAACTGATGTGCTCAATTGGGTTAAAACACTTAGACTCCCAGACGGGTATGCATCAAACCTTGGGAGGTGTGTGGACAGTAATGTAAGTCATATGTCTCGTATGAAAAGTCATGATTGTCATGTAATGATGCAGAGGCTCCTCCCAATAGCCCTTGAAGCAATACCTGAAAATATATGGAAACCGTTGACTGAGTTAAGTCAATTCTTCCGTGATTTATGCTATCCAGAGTTAAATGTGAATCACATGGTGGAGTTAAAAGCAAATATTACTGTAATACTCTGCAAGTTGGAAAGAATTTTTCCACCTGACTTTTTTGATTTGATGGAACATTTGCCGGTTCACCTTCCTTATGAAGCCAGGGTTGGAGGACCCGTTCAGTATAGGTGGATGTACAAGTTTGAGTGTTGTATGCATGACCTAAAAATGAAGGTATCAAATAAGGCTAATGTAGAGGGTTCAATTTGTGAAGCGTATCTAATTTAGGAGACCTCAACATTTTGCTTTCACTATTTTGAATCTCATATTCCACATATGGCTACTAGAGTACCTCGTAATGATGATGGTGAACAAAGACAATATGATGAATCGGTGTGGTCTATCTTTAGATACCCGGGTCGTCCATATGGTGTCTCGAGATATCGATATCTTGATGACAATGAATTGAGGGTTACTACTACATATGTCTTACTGAATTGTAAGGAGGTGAAGCCGTACCTCGAGTAAGTGCCATAACATATATTTCCTTTATATATTCTACTCTAATAATAATACTTTTCTTCCTTTGTACACTTGCATAATCTAGGTACACACTAAACGACCTCTATGTATATCTTCTAGTTTGTTTGTTGACGAAGTGCGTATGCATGCACCAAATATAGCAACGTCAAACGTGGATGTGTACATTGAGAATAACTTTGCTACATGGCTTAGAAACTATGTAAGTTACCTACACTTTAATTTTAGCCATATTTTGCTTCTCAAGGGAAAGAAATATTCATAAACTTTATGATATGTAACTAGGTGAATGATGTGTGCAACAATATCACGTCGTGTTGAGACTTGGCCTGTTTATTTCATAAATGGGTACAAGTTCCACATTAGTGACTGGGTTCGCGACAAAGCAACATTTAACAGTGGCGTATGCATAAGGAATTCAGGATCAAGTGAGGTTGAATGTGATTTTTATGGGGTGTTAGAAGAAATCATTCAACTCGAATATCCTGGATGGCCACAGAAACATGTCGTATTGTTTAGGTGTGCATGGTTTGACCCTACTCCAGATCGTGGCACTCGGGTACTAAACAATATGGTTTAGTTGAGGTTCGTGATGGTCGCCGATATGGGAAGTTTGACCCGTTCATTTTTGCCTCCCAAGCTGATCAAGTTTACTACACCCATTACCCAACAAAGTCACGTGAAAAAATAGGGTGGTTAGCCGTTTTGAAAATCAAACCTAGACGCATCGTTCATTATAATGTTAATGACATCGATGATGCATTTCAGAAAGATTTTGAAGGTGGCCTGAACAATCCACCCATAATTATGGATGACCCAATCGAGAATTTAGCTGAAACAGGAGTGGGGGAAGCTATAGAGGATGACATGCTGAACAGGGAAGAAACTTTGGAACATGACGATGAATCTGAGGAAGAGGACGCCCTTGAAGCAAGTGATGAAGAAGATGAATTTGAATCTGAGGATACTGAGAATAGCGATTCAGAGGCACAATATGAGGACGATGACGTCCATTGACTTTTATGTTAACGTGCATTTACTTATTAAATGTAATGTGAACATAGAATAACTTATAATAATAATATGACTACGTCTAAATTGACTGGGATGGTTAAATTTGCAAGAGCAATATTATTGGCCATAATTAATATTTGTAAAATGTTGTAAGGTTTTTAATCAAATTGCAGATGCCACCTAAAGGAGATGCGACGTATACACGTCGCCCAAGGAAAGGCCTATTTCGGCAGTTCAAAGAAGCGTTAGCAGAGCCACTTGCCAGACATGAAAGGGCAGGCCAATCGTATTCCCAACATTCAACTTCACAGCCTATAATAGAAGAAGATGTTCTTCCACATCCCACCATTCGTACAGATGATATTGCCATTCCTCCAGTCGGCCATAGTGCTAGTCGATCGACTCCCGCACCTATACCTTCATCCGATGGAGGGAATTCCATAGCTCATCAGCAGTATCCGAAGCCCCGAATCAGGGTCGCTTACGGATTACACCTCACGGTAACATGTAAATAATGTATCATTTTAAACAATAATAGTTGATGTTACATGCATTTCATTTACTTCCAATGAAAACAATATTTATTGTATTCGAACATGTATTCCATATAGTTTCCTTCCATCAAGAGCAACACGGTTGGTGACTAGATGCTTCACCACACACTTCAAGGGACATTATGATTGGATGAGCGCAAGCCCAACAGATATTCAGGCGTGGTGGCGCGTATTTGAGGTTTGCACTTTGCTCACACATTGAATTTGTAGCTTTACAAATCATGTAGATAACTATTAGACTCCTAACATTTTATTTTATTTCTAGGGTTTATGTGAGTAGGATCCAGCCCACCATAATGAGGTATATCGCGTTTGGCATATGATGGCGGCTAATCATTATAGAGGGACGTTGGGTGACATTCGCCGCGAGAAAAATCCTGCGAAACGGCGAGCACGGGCATCATTTATGACCGACGCACAGTATGAAAAAATGGAGGAATGGTGGGCGTCACCGGAGTTTCAGGAGAAATCGTCGAGGGGTAAGACAATACGGAGCATCATCATCGCAGTCGTCTAACTTTACTGGTGGATGTAGTGCTACTTATGCAAGAGGCTCTGTTTCAATTACTGAACACCGAGAGCGAATGGTAAATGTTACGAACCTCTTTTACACATAATTCAACTTATTTATGGTGTAATAACTTTATTCTTACTAACAACCAATGTAGTGTGAAAAAGATCCAAAGAAGAGGGACCCTGGCTTGTTCAAGGTTATGCAGCAAACTCATAAGAAAAAGAGCGGGGAATATGTCAACAGGCATACTGAAGAAGTGGCGGTAATAATCATGTTATATAAAATTACCTTTTTACATACCAATAAGTATCGACTTACTAATAAATGAAGGCAAAGGTAACTGCTGAGATCGAGGAACAAACACAGCAAATGGAAGAGGAAGTCGTCGCACATGACATTGATGAGGCAGCGATAATGAGTGCAGCTGCTGGTGGAAGGAAGAAAGGGTGTGTATTTGGTTTTGGATCAGAACAACATGTTGTGCTTGGACGACGACGACCAGGGAATACTCCTACAGCACATGTTGATGTCACTCAGACGCCGGAGTTCACTGAACAAGTTGAGTGAGTGGTTGCGGAGCATACAGCACAACAAGCATCATATTATGAGTGGAAGTTGGAGCGACTGAAATGGAGACAACGAGCGGAGCTGGAGTACATATGTCAACAAGTTAGAATTCCTCTGCCCACGCCCCCAGACAATGATATTGATGCCTCGGGATCCGATGATGACTAGATCAGGTATATCACTTTACTTTGTGTGTTCATCAACAAACAAACACTTTTTAGGAGAATGGAGCTATGTAATTTAAATTATGTATGTTTTTATGTGGATTGTAACTATATTTGTGTCATGATATTGTAATTTCAATTGTGCATGCTTTTATGTGTATGTTATAACTATATTTATGACATGATTCTGTACTTTCAATTGTGTATGTTTTTATTGAGATTTACAACTGCATTTATGCACGTGTACTCGTTCAGAATGTGATTACATACGATACAATAAATTTGAACCGCCTAAGCCGTTTGGCGTTTAAAGAAACGCATTGGAAATAGAATAGGAATATACAAAATATAAAAAACCTACTTTCCAAAATTTCCAACTGCCAAGGCAGTTGGAAACCAACATTTTCAATTTTCCAACTGCCTTGGCCATTGGAAAATGGAAAAAATAAAAAAAAATAAAAAAGAGTCATTGGAAAATTTCCAACTGCTCAGATTCCAACGGCTAACAGTGGAAATCCCAATGGCCCTCAGTTTGACCGTTGGAAAATTGACTTCCAACGGTTGGATTTCCAACGTCTTATTTTCAATGGCTTCGCGTTGGAAATTTTAAAATTTTCAACGCGAAGCCGTTGGAAAAAGGTTTTTTTTAGTAGTGAAACATTTTCCTTTTTAGAAGGTTTTCAACTTCTAATTTACTCTACTACCCTCATTTAAACTATCACTATACGAAATTCAATAAAGAATTTTTTTAATATTCATTTAAACTCATTGCATAAAACCCTAAAAAAGAATATTTTTTTAATCATTATTTAAACTCTCACTATACAAAATTCAAAAAGATTTCTTTTTTAATTTTAGTTTTATGGACAAAATTGAAAAAAATAATATAAATTATATATACCGTAATCTTCATGACTAAAGAAACGTTTCAATTATTATGGGACAGAAGGAATATTATATATACGTATGGCATTATTCTCATTACATGCAGAAACATTATGCATTCAAAACACACATGAAGATGGGGCGGCAAAAGGTCGGTGGGAGGAATTGGCAGTTAACTCAGACTGTTGGGGGTGATTATTCGGTTTTTTCAGTTTAAATCGAACTGAATTAGTCGGTTTATTTGGTTTTAGATGATAAGAAACCGAATTAACTGAATTAGTTTATAAAATCGAATTCAAACTGAACCGAAATATTTCTATTTAGTTCAGTTTAAACCGAATTAACCGAAAACATTGGAAGTGAAATTCTATAAGAGATGAAATGAGAGAAATATTGTTTTTCTTTTCAAATTTCATTCAATATAGAAGACTCATTATCCATGAAAACAAAGAAAATAAGAATTCAAGCTAATTTGGGTTACTTGGTAGCTTTATTGTTCATGAAAAAATTGGTATAAAAAATTTCGGTTAATTCGGTTACCGAATTAACTGAATTTCAAAAATGAAATCGAATTGAAATTAAAATTTTTGTTATTTGGTTTTTACTGAAACCAAACCAAATTAACCGAACCGACTTTTCAAATTATTTCAATTTTTGAATTTTTTCAGTTTAAATAAAATATTAATCACCCCTAACTCAGAGACAGAGTTACTGTAACAACTTATTGAGCTTACAGTAGCTGTAGCCTTTAAATTTCTTAGCCTTGTATTTGGGTAATTGGCCATCTTGAACAAGCTGAGGGAGTGGGCCCACAACCCGCTCTCCCGGAGGCTCCAAGAACACCGGCCACGACATCCTCACCCTCTCCTTCTCCACTGTCGTCCGGTGAAATACAGCCTTGTACTCCCCATTACTAAGTATCTGCACCCACAACCACACAATAACCACCTTAGTTTTGCCGTAATGTCTGGTCGAGTACGTAAAAATAAAAGGATAACACTGATTAATTAAAGCTCAATTTAATAACAGTATTGAAATTTGTAATTTTACAAAGATAACGTTAATATTTATTTATAGAATTGCTGGACTGTGCAAGACACTGTTTAGTGTAATTAATAAAGTTGCATGCGAACGAACCTCGATTTGATCACCAATGTGGACGATGAGGGCACCGGGGATGTACTTGGCGTCAATCCAGTGGCCGTCCTTGAAGACTTGGAGGCCAGGAACCTCATTGGGGACGAGGATGGTGAGGGTGGAGAGGTCGGTGTGGGGCATGACGCCGAGAGCCAGATCAGGGCGAGGGCACGGCGGATAGTAGTTGATTTTTAGCAAATACTCAATCTCCTCTCCACCCGCCGCTTCTTTAAGGACATGCCCTTCCAGCCCTAACCCTAACGATAGGCTTCTGAGCAACTCGTCCGCCACCGATCTCATGTGTCTTGCATATTCCTCGTTCACCTCTCTGCAGTGCCCGCATGTGCAAAGTATATAGTAAGTTTAACACGCATAAATTATATTAATTAATAGTATATTCTAAAACTGCTTAGCTTATATATTATTAGTACAATTAATTGGATATATATAGTAATAAGGATTAATTTCACCTGTAATATGGCGGGTTCTTGGGCCAAAAGCGATAGTTGATGCGTGAAGGAGGCCAAACCCTATGGAAAAGGTGATCGTTCCAAGCCTTCTTCCCTTCAATATCCCTCTGAAGCAGGGTTCCATAGCCTTCCATGCCGCCGGCGGACTTTGCGTAAAGCTCCTTCTCCTCCAACGGGAGCTCGAAGAACTTCCTCCCGGCCTCCTGCAATCTCCCAATCAGTTCCATCGGGATCCCATGGTTCACCACCTGGAAGATCCCCCACTCTCTGGCCGCATTACGGACCTGCCGGACGATGTTGTCCCCGTGAACATCCGCGAGATCGATGGTGGGGATATCGGGGACCGGACCTTGAAATGTGGTGTCGGTCGGCCGGTCCTTCTCGGAGCGGATGAACTCGGAAGGAATAGTGTCTCTGTTGAGGGCCCGTGAAGCGCTAGATTGAACCCTCTCAAACCCCATCTCTCTCTCCCAGCGTGTGTGTTTATCAATATGGTGCAACTGCGCGCGATACATATATATATATGTAGTAGAAGTGCGTGAGGATGGATTTTAATTAATTAATTTGGGTAGTGTAGGCAAAATCAATACTGAAAGCTAGGGAAGGAAGGCATTTCTACGCTACAGAAACTGATGTTCATCATCACCTTGGGTCGTTGTTACGACGTGGGACAACCATGTTCACTTGTAACAGTTACCAACCATCGAAGTGGTAGAAGACGAAAGCGCAAGCGCAACACCTGAAATTGAACCAACGCCCTCCGCTTTAATTAATGAGCCTTGCTGGCTGTGGCAGTCGCGTTGTGTACGCGGCCCGGCAGCTCTTTGAAACCGTCAAATATATACTTTTTGCTAGAATTAAGAGTTCAACTTGACACCCAGTGAGTTTCAGATTGAATTTCAGGACGAAGATATCCATCCAGGAAAGTTACAAGTACCTCATGATGTTTACCTTAACTTATAGCTTGTCTCCTTCATTTTAGAAAATTTATACTTTTTCCTCTACTTTTTTATATTGTCTGATAACAATTTTTAAAACTATAATTTAAACTGTATAATTGTTATCTGTTAATCTCTCAAATTTTTTTATAGTTAATAAACATTTTAAATTATCAGTTTTTTCTTTTTGTAAATATATTTTTTTTCTTGTGGATGCATATCAGTATGTTTTAAATGTTGGTTAGTTATGAAAAAAATATTAAAAATCTTAAAATTACTTGAACATGGTTATTATACAGTTTAATTTAGGGTTTCAGAAGTTGTTGTACACTATAAAGAAAGTAGAGGTAAAGTGTAAGTTTTTTAAAATAGAGAGGACAAAGTATAGGTTAAATCAAACCACTGGGAGGCTTTTGTAATTTACCCATATCCATTAACATATAGTTAGTTGAGTCGTTATTATGTAGACCTGCGTTAAACTCCAAGAGGGGCCTTTAAGTTTTATACTTTTTATAGAAACAGCCTTATGTTTATAAATTTATAAATTTTAACCTTATTAAATAAAACTTGGCTCTTATACCATTTCTTCCCAGATTTTACAACTTAAGTAATATTAAAGTGATTAATATAATTAAGACAACTATAAATAAAGCTATATTATGGATTAACATTAAGAACAAAAAGAACATACTGAAAATTCATCAATTATTATTGAAATTCATACTTACAGAAACCGGTGATTACCAGTACAACACCACACTTAGTTTGGCAAACCAGAAATCCAAGGTTTACTAGAATTCACATAAGCACACAGACACTCTTTTATTTATGATTTACAGTAAGAATGTTCAACACATGAACTAGGGAAAGAGATAAGCTTAGAGAACTAGAGAATTTTTGGATGCCTTCCCAGGAAGAATGAGGCCTCCTTATATAGCCAGAGAAAGAGTCTTCTGGAGATAGAGCTGAGTTGGATCAGCCAATCCAAAGAGGAAGGAATCTTGGGCCAGTTGTGTAGTGCTCCATTATTGAAGATAGTGGAGGACAGCTGGAAAGGTAGCCAGTTGGGGCAATAATTCTGGTACTGCTGCCTTCTAGAAGTCTTGCCGACAGACTTATTTGGGCATAGGAATTTTTGGGCCTGAAGTTTCGTCTCCTTGAGCTTGCTCTTGGGCCAAATGAATTTTTGCTAATTGAAGGAGTTTCCTTTTTAGATCTTCTTGGGATATTGGATTATCCTTAAATTTCCCACCATGGTAAAATTGATCTAACATTTGGTCTAGGAAATCTTTGTCTTCTTCTTCCAAAATGTCTATTTTTGCAAAAGAAATATTCTCTGGAAGATATTGATCCAAAATACATTTATCCCACCATTTGATCTTCCAGACCCGCTCTAAGCAAGGGGTGTAGTGTCCTTCTGTATCAGCTGGTTGCTTTTTATAATTCCATTTTAAGATTCATGGAATGTGGTTCATAACTACAAAATAAAAATCTGGGAAGGGGACTTGTTCCCCTTTCTTTACAAATTGTCCTTGATACGCCATAAAACTTTCAAATGATGCTCTGACTTGTTCTGGGAAGGAATCTCTCAATAATCCTTTTCCTTCATACCAGACATGGAACCAGTTTGGAAATTTTTGTTGTTTGGTCTTGAATAAAATCATCCAAGAGTGAAAATGATCCTGGTTCTGTTTGTAAAAAACATGATCCCAAGCTTGTTGGTAATCCCAATAGGAATAAAGGGTATTTTCATAGTTTCCAAGGGATACAATTCTTCTTCTACAATTAGGGTTTTCCCATTCTTCAAAAGTCCAGACCTTTTTAATTTTGAACGAGGAAATTCCTAATTCAATTATATATTTTTCCTTGGTTTCCCCTTTTTCATCTTTGTAGGAAACTTTTGTCCGTCTGGGTTTATGTTCTTTGTCAACGGAACCCGATTCTTGGAGTATTAACTCAAAGTATTGAACTTTCTTGAGAGGGTTGAATTCCCACTGGGGATTCTGGTGATTTGGCCAATATTTCTGGGCCAATTCAATTTCTGAAAGACTATTAAAGTCTTTGTCTTTTGGGGCAATGAGACATTGCTTATCAATTTCTAGAAACTCACTTTGAATTCCCATAGAAAAAAGTGAAATTCCTTGAGACTGATTAAGTCTTAAATTTGGATTCTGAGAACTCTGTTCTCTGGAGCTTTGAGAATTCTGGGAACTTTGATTCTTGTTCCATAAAACAAAATTCTGGGAACATACTTCTTTGTTCCAGCTTTTCTGGGGATTATTAATCCATGATTTATTCTTGGAGGATTCTGCCTCTGATTTCTTTCTTTTAAAAGGGATTTCTTTGAGAGTCTTATCTGACTTCTCAGGGATTTTTAGTGGAATATGATGTTGGGCCAAAAGAGCCCTAGTTAGTTCCAAATCCATCTGATAACAAGCTTCTATCTCCATTTCTTCTTGCTTTGTTTCTGGTCGAAGAATTGCCTTATTCTTTTGATTGTTGGAATTATTATTTGCCATCTTCCTCCCCCTGCAAAAATTCTCGTGTCAAGAAGTCAGGTAGAGAATTTGTTTTACCGGCAATGTAATCAATATCAAAATCAAAAGCAGACAATATTGCTTGCCATCTGGCAAAAATTTGTTTTGAAGCTAGATTTTTTACATCTTTAAACAAAACATCTTTTGCTGCTTTACAATCAACGCGGATTAGAAACTTCTTGTTGAGAAGATCTTCCTCAAATTTAGTGACACAAAGAACAATTGCTAAAATTTCTTTTTTAATTGTAGCATAATTCTTTTGGGCCTGATTCCAAATTCCAGAAGTGAATCGGACCAAATGTTCTTTGTCGTTGATTCTTTGTTTTAATATTCCTCCATAACCTACATCGCTTGCTTCTGTTTCCATGATCTTAAAGGCTTCAGGATTAGGAATATTAACACAAGGTATTTCTTTTACTCTTCTTTTGACAGTCTGGACTGCCTTGGTTTGTTCTGGTCCCCACTCATGAGGATTTTTCTTTAGTCCGTCAAATAAGGGTTTGCAGTCTTTGGCCAAATCCTTATAGAATTCAGTAACATAATTTAAACTTCCTAAAAACCTTTGTAATTGTTTTTTATCTCTAATTTCATCAGGGAATTTCTCAGCAAAACTTATTGATCTATCAATGGGTTTAATTATTCCTCTAAAAATCATATGTCCTAGAAATCTTATTTTAGTTTGGAATAATTCTATCTTTTTTGCTGATACAACTAACCCTGCTTTTTCTACTATTTTTACAAATTCTTGTAAGTGCTTCCAATGCTGATCAAGAGATTGAGAGAACACAAGCACGTCATCTATATAGACAATAGTGAAAGAATTATAGGGATTGAAAATTTCATTCATTATTTTCTGAAATTCTGATGGGGCATTCTTGATACCAAATGGCATAACATTCCATTCATAGTGTCCAAATAGAACATTAAAGCCAGTCTTATATTTATCTTCTTTAGCAATTTGAATCTGCCAGTACCCGAACTTCATGTCAAATTTTGAAAAGATAACCGAATTATAGAGCCGAGATAGAAGATATTTCTTATTAGGTATAAGATACCTGATCCATCTTAAAGCTTTATTAAGGGGTTTATAATTGCTTACTAGTCTGGGGACGCCTCTTTCTATTTCTGAATTTTTATTGACATAAAAGGCAGAACAGCTCCAAGGAGAGGAACTATTTCTAATTAATTTCTTATCCAAAAGTTCTTGTATTTATTTTCTGTAATGTTGCATTAATCCCTCATTCATTTGAATTGCTCTATACCTTGTAGGAATGTTTCTTTCATTAAAGTCTGGTTCATAAGGAAGGTTGACAATATGCTTCTTTCTTTCCCAAAATGCATTCGGAACCTCTGAACAGACTTTTTTAGCAAGGCTTATTTTAAAGTTT
Source organism: Aquilaria yunnanensis (assembly GCA_039654915.1). NCBI lineage: Eukaryota > Viridiplantae > Streptophyta > Magnoliopsida > Malvales > Thymelaeaceae > Aquilaria > Aquilaria yunnanensis. Next base: position 39,552,921 of record CM077600.1, on the reverse strand, counting down.
TCAATTTTCTGTTTTAATTCTGGAAGTTTTTCTTCAACACTTTTATGTTTAACTTCATCTTGCAAACACATTAGAACATTTTGTTTTCTTCCTAGATCTATACTTAATTCTTCAAGTAGAGTTCTTCAAGGTGGTTCTGCAAATTCAAAAATAATCTTCTTTCCAAATTTCTTTGTAGAAATTTCATTCATATTTACTTTAAAATGCATGATAGTAGCAAGGAATGGAGTTCCTAAGATTATTTCTTGGTTCATATTAAGAACAGTAAAATGTTGTCGAATGCAGATATCCACATTTGTAAGCTTGAATCTGATCGGCATTATTTCTTTGTTGGCTGCAGTGATTGATCCAAAAGATTTATCAAGGTATTGGTGTGGGACAATACCTTTCTTGATGCAGTTTCTGTCAGCTCCTAAGTCGACTAAAACAATCGTGGTTAATTTAAACTCATTTTCTATTACTAAGGTCATTTTACTAGTGAACCTTTGATTTGGTATAGCATAGACTTCATTTATTTGTAGCGGTTTTTCTTCTATAAAATTTTCTAGACTATCTTTTTCATGGCTAGACTCTGGGACCTCTTTTCCCTTTTGTTTTGATTTAAAATCAAATTCTTCAAGGTCTTCCATAACTAATTCATCTTCTAGAAGATCTTTGGAGTATCCTTCTAGATTCTGGATGATAAATGTTAATTTTGTGGTCAAACATGTTGACTTTTTGTCAACTTTGACCATAATTTTCTACCTTACCACTCAATATTTTTGGCTGATTCTTGCTTTGATCCTTTATTTTGTAGGTTGGAGAAGCGGATCATAGCATTGGAATGGCATCGGGATGAACTGAACGAAAAATGGGAACGCAAAAGTCAACGAAAATTATAACTGTGAGGCCTAGGCCCCAAGAGCGAGGCCTATGCGCCACAGTACAAAAGTTCTCTGCCTAAAAAATGCACCCTGAAGGCCTAGGCGTCACCTGAGGCCCCAGGCACCCCCTCCTGGGGCCTAGGCGCCAGAGCACCATCGAGCCTGGAAGCCTAGGCGCCCAGGCACCCCTTCCTGAGGCCTAGGTGCCAGTCACCCGGAAAAGTGGTCCCCTACCTCAAATTTAAACTCAAGCTTGCTATTTGTTGTGAAATTTTGAAACCACTATTCCGCAAGTGCACGGTAGACGTGTAGATGGGGTGAGTGAGTATCGTTCCTACGAAGATTGATTAAATTGATTGCCAAGTACCACTACTCAAAGTAAACTTTAGCTAAACAACCAAAGTTGGATGAAAATGTAGGCAACTTAAACAAGTGACTAACCTTAGCTAAATGGAATACTATTAACCTAGAATGCAAGTATGCAATGTAAAAATTGTAGTTTTTATCAAATCATGAAAGAACACTTCCTATGGGTTCACTACTTGTCTTGATTTGTTGGTGAACTTAGGTGAGTGGGTTAATTTCCAATGTATGTTGATAAAGTTATTCAACTAAATTCTTACTTTTCCAAGTGAAAGAATTAATCTCTCTAATCTAAACTTAATAAGGATTTCCACCCGATTACAAGTTTAGAAAGAGGCATTAAAGCTCAATTTATTTTTACCTAATGACTTAGACTAATTTTCCAACAAGTCCATGGTCATTAAATTCTTCTCCTAGGTCCAATAGCTTCTAATCTTTTTCAAGAGTTTAGATGCAATTTATAGTGCAACTAATTGTGGCCATCAAATAGCTAACACAACATTAAGCTCAAGAGAAGAATAAACATACATTTAGTAGAAAACCAACATCACATAACCATAAATTCATCCAACATAATCAATCCAAGTAGCTACATCCATAGAAAGTGCTAAGAAAACTACTCCATAACTAAATAAAACATAATCATGAAAGTAAACATAATAATATCCATGAAGAACTACAAGGAAGATGAAAGAGTAAACCCAAGATGGCTAGAAGCTCTTGAATCCAAAGTCTCCAAGCTAGTCTCCTTGAGTACTCCAAGCAATCTCCAATGGTCACCAAGAAGAAACTAAGAAAAGCTAGAAAATACTAACTATGGTGGAAAAAAAACCCAAAACTAGTTCTAGGAAAAACAAGATGAAGATGAAGAAGATGAAGAAGTTCCTCCCTTCCTTGCTAGGTTCCAGATTCTTCTCCTCTAGAGGATGTCCCTTTCACTCACCAAACCCATTGGATAGAAAACCTTGGCCAATAGCAAGCTTGAGTTTAAATGTGAAGTAGGGGATCACTTTCCCGGGTGACTGGTGCCTAGGCGCTAGAAGGGGGTGTCTGGGCGCCTGGGCGCCAAAAGGGATGTCTGGGCGCCTAGGTGCGAAATTGCCCTTTTCTTGGTGGAGGACTTTATACTGTGGCGCTTAGGCCTCACTCCTGGTGCCTAGGCGCCACAGTTATAATGTCCGTTGACTTTTGCGTTCCCGTTTTTCGTGCCGTTTGTCCCGGTGCCATTCCAATGCTATGATCCGCTTCTCTAACCTACAAAATGAAGGATTAAAGCAATAATTGGCCAAAAATATTGAGTGATGAGGTGGAAAATTATGGTCAAAGTTGACAAAAAGTCAACATGTTTGATCACAAAATTAACATTTATCACTATTGGCCAAGGATTTCTATCCAAATGGTTTGGTGAGTGAAAGAGACACCTCCAAGAGTAGAAGAACCTGGAACCTAGCAAGAAGAAGGACTCTCCATTTTCATCTTCTCATCTTAAACTTAAGTTTTTCATCACCATTTCTTGCATTTCTTCATTTTCCTTGGGAGTATTTATGGCTTGGAGAAGGATTGGAGGACTTGAAGACTTGTAGGAGCCTTGAGGAATCAAGCATCTAGAGTCTATTGGGTTCCTTCTTTCCTTCTTTTATCTTGTATTTAGACATGGATACTCTTTTATGTATTTTCATGTTTATGTTTAGTTTGATTATGGATTAGTTTTCTCTATACTTTCTATGGTTATAGCTACTTGAATTGGTTATGTTGGTTGGATTAATGGCTATTTAACTTTGGTTTTCCTTCATTGCTTGTTTACTCTTCTCCTTGAGTTTATTGTTGTGTTGATTGATCAAGGGCCCTAGTCAATTGCACTTTAGATTTCTTTTAAACTCTTGGAAAAGATTAAAAGGAATTGGAATTAGGAGAAGAGTGTAGTGGCCATGGGCTTGTTGGGAGACTAGTCTAGGACACTAGGTGAAGGTAAATTGCACTTGTAATGCCCCTCTTGAACTAGTAATTTGGATGGGAGTCCATTCTAGTGTAAGCTTGGGAGAGTGACCCTTTCACTTGGGAGAGTAAAGGCCCAATTAGTTAACTTCACCAACAAGTAGAAAAAACCAAACTATTAGCCTTAATTCACTAGCTAACCAAGTCAAATAGTGAAAACCATAGGAAGTGTGTTTTGTTAATTCATTAGAAAACCCCTAATTTGCATTATCTTTGTTGTTCTTGTTTAGTAGTGATTTAAGTGGAGTTGCAAGCTTAGTTATTTTCATAGTGAGTAAATCATCAATTGTTGCTTGTTTAGCTAAAGTGAGTCTCAAGGTAGTAGTAATTAGCAAACAATGCAAATCAATCCTCGTGGGAACGATACCCACTCACCCCATCTACACGTCTACCGTGCACTTGCGGAATAGTGGTTTCAAAATTTCATAACACTGGAGTTCTAAAATCTCTATTCTGGTTTTGAGAGATTTTATTTCATGTTTCACCTCAGAGATTTCTCCTCTTAATTCTGCTATTGTTGGTTCTTTGTGAACTTTTTATGCTTCTTCCACCCTTTTCAAGATTTCATTAAGGCTATAAACTGGAGGTTTGGTAAATTCTTTAATATCTATCTTCTTTTCTTCTATTTTGGGTTTCTTGGTTATTGGCTTTTTCAAGATGTTTAAAAAGAATTTCTCTTTTTAATTTTGGGTCATCAATTTGTTTGGTTAATTCTAGAATCCTTTCATCGTCTTTAGTTAAAACATTTATTTGAAGAGTATTTATCTGAAGATTATTAAAGGTATTCTGTAACTGGCAAGTATCATAGCCACAGTTTGACCTACAGTTTTTTGATTCTTTAGAGCTGTCAGAAAGACCAACTTCATTTATTTCTTCTGAATCTGAATTTTCTGAAGACTCATTTTCTACTTCTTCAGGTTCACTTTCACTATTTAATAGAATTTGCATTAAACTCTTTTTTAATCCTTCATCAATTTCTAAAGAGTTTATTTTTGTTTAGTTTTACATTTATTGGCAAAGTGACCGGGTTTACCACATTTCCAATAGACCTTTTGGTCTTTGTTTTTATTAGGCTTTCTTCTCTTAAATCTTTTTTAGGTTTCGGGCTTTTCTTCAAGCCTCTCGTATCTTTTTTTCCTATTTTTCTTATAGGGCTTGTATTTTTTCTTTTGTTCCTTGGGCATTTCTTCAGTATAAGACCTCTGGACATCATAACCGAATTGGGCACAAAACTGACCCATCTCTTTTCTTCCTGGAAACCTTTTTCGTTTAATATGTTTCTGTCATTGCATCTCGTGGCATAATTTTAACCCTACTTCCTTGACCTCAGCCATTAATTGACCATAAGTGAAATTTTCTAAATTTAATTGTCCTTGACTTTTTCCCTTAATATGGTCCATTACTAATTGGCCAAAATGTTTAGGTAGTCCTTGGATGAATTTTTCTTTCAAAATGAACGATCTACAGTCTTCTATTTCGTAGACTCTGGTCAGGAAAGTATCTTTATTCCATTTTAGATCTGAGAGAGTCCTACATCTTAAATTTAATAATAATTCACTATTTCTGCTCTTTTTACTAGATGTATCACCTATGAAGTGTGAATAAATAGTACAGAGAAGGGTATTTACTACATCTGGCTCACTAGTTTGGATTAACTGATTACCATGTTGCATAGTGAGAATTTTTCTAGCAGTTTTAATTTTTTTCCTTCCTTGTTCTGTTAGGCATTTGTCCCACCAATTTTTTAATTGTCCTGTTAATCCTGTTAAAATCATTTCTGCAATTTCTGGATTAGAATTTTCTACTTGTTTTCTAGCAGCTACGTTGAACATTATCATATTCTGAATGGTATTAACAATATGATATTCAGATAAACCATCTATATTCCATTCTCGAATTGAATCTCCTTTATATTCTGTAAAATATGGACCATAAACATCATCTAATCTAATGTCTACTGGGGATGGTCTAGGTTGTGCATATGGATGAGTTATGTTCCAATTCCATGTTTGTAATGGTCTTCTTCTTTGCGGTCCTCTTCTCCCCCCTTGAAAATTGATGTGATTTAGCTCGGAAGGTTCTAATTCAGGGTGATAGGAATCGAGTAATTCTTGTATTTGAGGGGATTCTTCTAGAGCATTAATTTGAATGTTTTTCTGCTTTTTATCAGAGGGTTCTTCTTTGAGAGTAAGCTTAGCAATTTGGGTTACAAGTTCTGTTATTCTATCTTCTGATTTTAATTTGAACTCTGGTAGCTTTTGTGGAAAACTAATGGGAGACTTAGTTGTCCCTGGTAAAAGCTTTGTTTTATAAACAGCAGATTGTGTGAGACCAAAATTCTGACGATCCATGGTATTCTTTATTCGATTCATTTGCTTGCCAATGGATTGTAAATAAAGATTAGTATAATTGTTTTGTTCTATTATATTCTGGAGATCCTTAGTATTTACTGGTCTTTTTCCTATTTCTACTTCATCTGTTTCTAGTGTTTTAAAAGGAACAGCGACGGTTTTTAAATCTTTTCCTAATACTAAAGGTACATTAGGTGGGTGAGGTGCTGTAATTTCTTTTCCTTCTTTAGTCTGATAAGTAGACCAGGTTTCTTCTAGGACATCTATTGTCAAATTATCATTTAAGACAAGTGTGAGAATAAACCATTCAAAAAACTTTAAGTTTTGTTTATTTCTTATAATTCTTTTGTACCACAAGTGTTTGATTTCTTTTCTTTCTTCTAGGGTATAAGTATCAAAATACCATTTTCTCTTAATTTCATTTTTCTTGGACCAATAATCTTCATTAAGACTTTTTGGATCAAACTTAAAAGGTTCTTGTAAAACATTTAGCTGAAAATCTGAAAAACTTGGGTTTGGAGATCCTATTGAAACAGATCTAATTTCTTATTCCTGGTTATTTTTTTTATGGTAATTGGATCCATTTTATAAACAGGATGAGAAATTTGTTCTATAGATTCTCTAACTCCTCCAACCAATTTTTCATGCTCAGATTCTGGTATTTGTGAAGTTGATGCTCTTGAGGAATAAGGTTTATAGGATATTCTTGATGGAGTATTTCTAGTATCTAGTTCTGAAAAATCAATTTTAGTAACTCTTTCTTTACTAAAACAAATTTCAACTTTTCCATTATCATACTCAATTATTCTTTCTAATTCTTGTGGTTTCACAGTTCTAATGGGCTTATTATTTTGAAAAATCCATTTTTTTTGAAGCTTAACATCTTGCCATTTTATTAGCTTCGGGACCACAATATTTGATTTTTCTATGTTTGCTTTTAATAGCAAAGTTTCTCCACGTGTATCATATTCTAGAGCCTTAGGTTCTATTTGAGTTGTCATTACCTTATAATAGATCCTATATACTAGAGCCAGATTCTGAGATCCTTCTAACATATCAAAACCTGATGTCATAATGCTTGCCGTTAAAGTTTTCATAATATGGGGATCTTTTAAGGACACCGTAAAATTAGGATGGCAATTAAAGAATATAGGTCCATCACATAAGCTTGATTCTACAATTCCTAAAAGGGAATCAAAAAATTTATTATGCCTTTGATCTCTTAAAGCAATTATTACAGAGGTATTTAATCCATTTCGTGTTAATGGTTTTAACGCGATTTGAACTAAACCTACATGTAAATAATTGTAATTGTTTTCTAGATGATCTTTAATCATATATTTTGAAAACAATTCAAATTGATGGTCATTTTCCATAATTGGTATAGTTTTTTCTACAGTTTTGATAGCATAAGTCATTCTAAAATCAAAACTACTTTTTTGGTAAACTTCTCATTTATCCATTTTAGGTATATTCCAATTACCCAATTTTTTCTCTATATCCCTAATTATTATTTCTTGAGAGTTCTTGACGTTTCTGTTCCCTAGAGTTTTTTCTTCTTCTTTTCTCTTTGCAAAGGATTTAACCAGACTCTTAAAGATTTTATCCATTAGTAATATTTGATTAATGTTAGTTTCTTTTCTTCAGCTATCTGTCAACGTTTTACGCAATCTTACTGTCCTTTTTCCCCACGGGTCTTACAGTTGCTACGCGACTTGGGTGATAGTCTGGAAAGAAATTTAACAATAATCCTATATTACTAAGAGAGAAAAGGTTTTTAGAGTCAGGCCTTTTCTTCTTTTAAAGAGTTAAGAATAATAATAAACTTTATGGACCAGAATGCCAAAAACTTCAAAATTTAAATCTTAGGGACTAAATTGAAAATTTTTAATTACTTTAAGGACGTGGCTCACACGTGCGCCGGGCGCACATAATAAATAGCCTAGTTAATAACCACGTTTAGGGGGAAAAAAAGGCAAAATGAATATGGTTTGTGGTGAAATTAATTAAGAGGAAACAACCGTAGTGCATAACAGGGGGCCAGGAGTGTGATTTCCTCAAAGAAATATTAGAAGAAAGTAGGATTGGACATGTACATTAATTTTGACCTGTGGGAATTCGGACTTAAGGATATATATATATATATATTCTGTACATCTAAGAGAGGCTAGCTATAGGGCCGGGGAGATGAGAGTTACGTTTAAAGTTTAAACGATGGAACTCTCTCTAATGACAATAGATTTAATTAAGTCATTAGGCCATGGCATATCGTTGCAAGCAACTAATATCACAATATTGGAATTGCCTAGCGATTCATCATGATTTTCATGAGGCAGGAACTTGAAGAGAGTTTAAACTATGGGATCATTCTCTCGCTCGCACTCGTCTCTCGGAGTTAGACTCGTCACTCGTTTTCTCTTCAGCCTTCTGCTTCCCACCTTGCTGCCTGCTCGGCTTGGGGTTCTTGAAGAGGCTTCAAACAAGGCTTGCCAGGTAAGAGTTCATGCTGGCTTAATTAATTTGAGGCGAATTCGTGAGAATTCACTGTCCACCTCCTCTTGTTTTAATTTTTCACTTTGATTTTAGTATTTAGGAGTGAAAACGAGTCGAGATAAGTGCTATTATTTCAAGTTTAAAGCTCAACTTGTTAAAAATTGACTTTGGTTTAAACTTGAGTTTAAGTTTGACAGGTTAAGTAAATGGGTCATGAAACTCGACTGGAAATAGCTCAAGCTCGTTTTGTTAATTTGATAGGCTCAAAACTCAATTTAAGTTTTAAACTCGATTCAAGAGTGTATTAGGATTATGAGGATAAGGTATTTTTTTATAATTATATTATATTATTATATTATTATTTTTTTGTTAAGCTGTTATGCTTGATAAAAATTCTACCTGAACATCATCGAACTGAAAGCTTGACTCGTTAGGCACTTGAATCTTGGATCAAGTTCAGACTTGAGATTGGTTACATTAGGTTCACCAACAAAAAAAAATATTGAGCTTGAACTTGAATTTTCGGTAAGGGGCTTAGCTTGTTTCCACCCTTAGATGTACAATAGTCAGACCAATTAGCAGAGATTGGGTAGCCTTTCAATGGAAATTTGAGCAGGAAAATCCTAGGAAAATTATGCTACTTGCACATATATTCTCAAATTTGTTCGTTATTTTAGTTAGAATTAAATCGAATCAAATTGAAATATTTTGGTTTAGTTTAAATTTGATTTTAGAGGTCAATACTATCCCTTCAGTTTCTTACCATCTGAAATTAAAAAAAAAAAAACAAGTAAGCCGAACTAATTTAGTTCAATTTAAACCGAATATACTGAATACCCACCCCTAATTTCTGGTTCTTCTCCCGACTTTCAGCCCCACCTCCTCTCCTTATAGCTACTACTACTTAATGGGTTCAAATACAAAGAATTAGATATAGCGTGGCCAAGTAATATGTCCTCAACCATTTATTTTAATTTCCTAAATTTAGCACGAAAGAAAAGAAGTTGAGGAAGAAAAGGAGCTTGAATCAAATTATGGGCCTTCGGTTGGGGATTGGAAATGGGCCATCGGGGGCCGAAGCCTTTATGGGCTATGCCTATGCACCATGCGGTACGCTGAAGACCGTTCTTCTACTTCCAGTGTGGGATCGGCAATAATCTACTCTTTTGGACCGAATTGCCAAAAGACCGACAAATAAATTTGTTTCCCACAACGAGGGAGGAGTCTACCAAAGCGAGCGACAGAAAACAACGTGAGAGAACTCTCTTCTCTCGCAAATTAATGAAACATTACCAAGTTATATAAGTATTTTTCTCATTGTTCTTCTGTTTTTGTGCACGGGCTCTTCGTCTCTGCTGAATTGCTTCTCTGTAATAAGCTATACTCTTTTTACTTTTTCGGTTTCTCTCCTTCTCTCTCGTTAGCTTCTCCTTAACTGACGGCTGAATGCAGAAATTGGCGGGAAGGGGAGGTTTTGTCGCTCATTGGTGATTGTAGAGTCCGGTTAGAGCTTCCTGGTCGTGGTTTCGATCTGGTTCTTTTGCTGATATTAATGTTGGGTTTTTACGGGATTGTTTAACTGGGTTGTGGGTTTATTCATTAGTGCTTTCGTGACGCTTCTTCTGGGAAGGTGTTAATAGGATAGGACACCGAATCGGTTCTTTAGGTCTTGCGGGCAATCGAGATTTTGTTTGTTTGATACTGCGTTCTCATGGGACTTCAAATTATGTGGAGTCATATGAATTGGGTGAAAGTTTAAATATTGCATTAGGGATTGAAGAGAGGAAATGTTGTTTTAGCCTTGAGGTGAAGGCCTGCGGGTTCTAGGGTTTCGTTTTAGAGTAGTTTTTACTAGCTGCAGATTTATGCAGTTCGATTTTTTTTGTCAGGTTTTATCATTTTTCTGGTTTTCTGTTTGCAATTGCTTGGTCATTATGATCAATAGTTGGCACCATGGTTCCGTCTCTTCAATTTCTTCATCATGCAGAAAGGAGGAAACTTTAGGTTTATGTCAATTATGCTATTGCATTGAAGCACATAAAGTTTTGTTTGTTGATATGCTTCAAGAGCTATAATTTGCTAATGACTTGTTTCCCAATTTTGTGCTAATGAATTTGCTAATGTCATGGTTATAACTTTTTTTTTTCATTTTTTTTATTTTTACTTCGTATAAATTGAATTTGACAGCAGAGATGTTCTTTTTTATGGCTCAGGAAGCATTACGCTGTATCAACCTCTCACTGGTTCCCTTGGGATAGGAATTGTTCTGTGCTTCTTCACTGCATTTGGAGGATGCCCCTGTTCAAGCGAAAACCTTTTCATTTAGTGGAGACACCTAAGGAGTTGGAACCTCATGACTCTGTATATCAACTTCGCTTCACGAAAGAAATTTTTCTGGATTATCGGTATCCTACTATGAAGTACTGAAAATTCTTATACTTTTTGTTCAGAAATTATTATCCTTTTTTTGTGTTGTTAGTTAGCAATGACTTATTGCATTAAGTAGTATTTTGTGATCAATGCTTCCAACTATCACTGAACATGCTACTTAAAGTAACTGTGGCTTATTTCCTGCTTAATCAAAAGTCTGGTTCACTGCAATGAATTTATCTCGTGTATTTTGAATTTAGATGGTGACAGACAGGCACTATGTTTTCTGTTATTTGTTTATAACCTTAATAGTTATTAGACAGTATTTGAACCGGATAAATTTATACCGTCAGAGGGTTTGGACGTGCAAATCTACTGGCAAATCAAACTTAACATATGAAGAGGCTTTGGTATCAGAAAAAGAAGCAATTGAGAAAGTCCAAGACCTGCCAGATGAACTGGTAGCACCTGCTCTGCAAATCATACAATTCAGTGAGTGACTAAGAAACCTGTTAGGTCATGTATCTTGATGTCTCTTCTTTTTAATTTTTCTCCTGTCAATGTTGTTGACACAATTGTTGATAGTGGAGTTTATTTTCTTCATCCCCCCTCCCCTCCCCGTGGTCGATACGTATTTGCTTAATTGTTATCTTGCATAGGAAGAAATATACATATTAAAAGATAGTAATCATTGTTTTGCCTCGTTTTCTTCTTATATTATTCCTTCACATGGTAGTTGCGTCTAGAAGGGCATCATCTATCATAAGAGCTGCACATGATTCTCTTCTGTCTTTTTCTCATTCAATTCCCTGCAAACATCTAAGATCCCTGCCAAAGCTAATACTTTTGAATGGATTTTTTTTTTTCTTTGTTAAATGCTAATGATCTGTCATGGGATAGATGACCTGATAAAGCCTGCTTGTGTGTAATTTTGTCCAGCAAGGTTTATGAATGTCACTATTGTCCTATGTTTAAGTTTTTCATGTTTCTTGGTAAAGCAGTAGAGTTGGGTTGTCTTAACTCCTTAAGCAACTTTTTTAGTATTTTGTTTCTGGGATTTGGGAGATGAAAAGGTGGCTAGTGTACTGCCCGGTCTTGCTGGAAGAGTGCTGGGTTCTCTGGCTAGCAGAAGCACACTTTAGTTTTATTATTGTATGATTATGTTTGGGTACGTAATTGTTTCAGCCTCTTTTCAATCTTGAATCCTTGATCAATCTCCAGAGAATCATCACCATTCACCCTCCTTTTTGTTTCCATGTCTCTTATATATCTGTTTGATTGTTTTTGCTTTGGCATATTACTGATCTTCCCATTTAGAAAATACATTTTGTGGGAAGAGGTCTGGCGAGTCAGTGCTTCGGCAGGATTCCTCCTAGCAGTTTGAAAGTCCTTAGGCAGGATAGTGATCACCGCCTGACCGTCCAGGAAAAAGTTTCATAAAAATAAGTTTCCAAAATTTCTTGTTGGGAGGATTTTCACTGTGGGTGTGGGCATTGCATCCTTTTATAACTGGCCTATAGATAGGAGAAGAAATCCAAGAAGTCAGAGTGAGGGACCAATTGTACCTTTGCCTTCTCCCTGGCCTGTCATAATTCAGGTTCACTTTGATGCTAGTGGGTTGATTTTCATTCACAGACTGCATCTTTTTCTACTCATTAGATGGATGGAATCATTACTGCAGTTTAATGTGTTCCAACATGTTAATGAGAATAAGCTTGTGTCGTTAAAGAAATCATGGATGAGATGCTGGATATGTGTTAACTATCTGAGAGGTGAAATGGAAGAGCCCTGAAATTAATTGAGAGTCTGATGTGACAGTAAAATGGTTAACTCTTCGAAGGTATTGATTTTACTGTCACAATCTCTGTTGAAGATCCAGATAAAGATAAACTTGGGAATTCCTGCATGCTGCTTTCTATGTGCTGCATATGCAGTAACTAATCACGACCTATGAAAGGAGAATGACTACTTGTGACATGGTTCATGTTGCTCAAACCTTGTCTAATTCCCTGCAATGTTTGGGAACTGTGAACTTCAAGAATTTGATACAGACTGAAGTGTATGTTTCCCAATATGGCACATAACATTTGACAACTTTGCTGCATTGCTATCAAAACGTTGCGCATCTTCATATTGATTTTGAGCAACAGATCATGACATAGGATTGATTATAAAATCTATTCTGAAAGTTCGGAAATAAAATTATTTAAAAAACCTTATTTATGCTGTAAAAATGTGTACATTATTATCTTGGTTCCCGGGATTTGTCGTAATTTTTGGAGCAAATGGTTTGTTTGCCTTACATTGACAAGTTGCTGTTTTTTATTGTGTTTCCCAGTCCATGTTTTGCAAGCCACTTCCTTGATCATGGAATGTTCATATGACCTGTGACTTGTTTCCTTTGGTAGGCATGCTGCCTCTGAGAGATCTTGCGGATACAATTGCTAAGGAGTTAGAAAATCATTTTTTTGTTGGTGATGAGCTATATGGAAAGAAGGATGGCGATCTGTATTCCTGCAGAGTGCTGAAAATTGTGGAAGATGCTGGGAAAAAAAATTTTGAGATAGGATGGCTTGACAGAAATAGAAAAATAACAGAATGTTCGGTATTGCACCAAGAAAATTTTGTGCGGAAAAAATCTTCATTTAGTAGGAATCTTTTGAAGTCTTTTATTCGTGAATCCACATGCCAAAGTTTCCCATGGTTGCTTCATGACAAACTGGCTAAGAAACATAGTATCTCAACTGAAACTCCAAAGGAGTTGCAAAGCAAATTTTCCTTCCAAAATGGAAAGCTGGTTAGGATAAGGAAAAGAAATGATGATGATACAGAACTTGGGGTAATTATTCTATTTCTACACGCTTGTTCTATGTACATTTGCAACTATATGTTTTGACTTCTCCTTCCCCGCCCCCCCCCCCCCCCCCCCCTTTTCTTTTTTTATTTTGTTGGTGTGTGTTCAGGGAGTAAAAGAATCTGGGAGATCTAAAAAGCTGAAAATGGAAAATGGAAACTCCGCTTTAGTGCAGAATGGCCAAGGTGCATAAAACTGCTGACATCCATATGCTTCTTTGAGTGGTTAACCTTTCCACCATCCTTTATCTTTTGCTTTTCCCTTCTCTGGATTACGTGATTTATCATGGAGGGTTAGGTGTATAATCATGAATAAGCTTGAAATTACAAACTCTCAGTGTCTCAAAAATGAATAATATTCCTTTTTGGGATGTCCCAAAAATGTTGAACCACTTCCTTTTTTGGAAGATTTTTAACATTCAATTAACCTTTTTACCCTCAATTAAGCTCTCACTGCACAAAACCTGAAAAAGGATCTTTTCTTTTTTTAATCCTCATTTAAACTTTCACCACACAAAACTGAAAAAAGATTTTTTTCCTTTTTTTTGGTTTTTTGAATTTTAGTTTCATGGGAAGAAATGGAAAGAATAACATAAATTACACACACTTTAATCTCTATGTTCAGAGAAATTGTTTATCCATGATGAGATGAAGGGAGTAAAGTATGTAATGAAATTTGTATCAAGGAAAAACTCTAGATCATCTTATTATTGAATACCTATAAATTATCTCAAGTAAGATAATGGACTCAGATTCGTGGGTGTTGAACAACATACAGTAATAAGTAATAACCATTGCATGTTCAATATTTTTGTCTCGAGTGTGCTTTCCAATGACATATCACGTTTTCACTTGGTAGACATCAAGCTGATCAAACTCCTCTCACTGAATACAAATTTACAGAGGATTGTCAACCTGAGGAGGAACCTATCAAATATCCAATTGATGACCTTTTGGTGCAGCCTGGTCCCGATGATCCGGTTTTCACCAGTTGCCCTGTACCTTCAAGGGAATTCAATGTTCCAGGGGATTGTGTCGCGGATCTTTTGATGGTTTGGGATTTTTGTTCTTCGTTTGGTAGGCTGCTGCATTTGTCACCATTTCCTCTTGAAGATTTTGAAAATGCCATTTGCCACAAGGACAGTAATGTGGTCCTCATTGTGGAAACTCATTCAGCTCTTCTTCGGCTACTAATAAAAGAGGGTCACGAATACTTGTCGGCTATAGAGAAAAAGAAGCGAAAGCCAAAGGTCAAATATCTAAGTTCTACTGGGATTTGGTTCTGCATGTAATTTCAAAATGGGGAAAGAAGATTGCTTTCAGCTCGGACATTTCTTTTCCTGTTCTTTGTTCATTTGATCCTGCTCATGCTCCATCATATTCCTTCATTCATGTTTCCTGATGCAATCTGGTTATATGCTTATTTCAGATCACGCTTGTCACCTGGACTGAGTTTGTTTGCGATTTCTTGGAAATGATTAATATTCCTGAATTATGCTCCTGCATTACAACTATAAAGAGAGGCCATTATGGCCTCCTGGATGCTAATGCTAAATTGAAGATTTTGCAAGAACTGGTTAACCAGGTGGTTGGAACAGATCTTTTTAGGGGCAAGTTAGATGAGCATATTGAACAACGTAATGAACTTGGAGCTACAAGAAGGGAAGAAGCTTTGGAATATGGCAGAAAGAAAAAAGAAGAAAAGCAAGTGTTGAAAGGCGATGCTAATGTTTGTCGCTTGGAAAATGGTCATGCCAAAGAGAGCAGGGAAAGTGATTTGCATATAGCAGCCAATGACAATGCTAGCAATGAAGAAGATGGACATGTGCAAGAGGAAGGAAACAGTGAGGCAGTTTCGCCGCAACAGAACAATTTATTACAGATCGGGTTTGTTTTCTTGTGTTTAATATACATTGATGATCTGTAAGTAGTCTCCTCTGACCTGTTTTGCTTCTTGCAGGGGCGATACTTCAGCAAAGAAAACACAGGAACAGCAAGGTAATGATGCAGGATTCCTAGCAGACAATGGAGAAGATTCATTAGTGGGGGAAGCATCAAAACTTTTGAGGAATGGCAGAAGAGCTGAAGAGAAGAAAACAAAAGAACAGAGGGTTACCCTTCTTGACTTTTTAGATAATGAGTAGTATGGTTTTGTTTTCATGTTATTTCGTAACATAATTTTCTTGCAGAAGGAATATTTTGAGCGGGAGATCGAGAAACGAACATTACGCACCAATCCCCTGGGTAAAGACAGGGACTACAACAGGTATTGGTGGTTTAGACGTGACGGAAGGATTTTTGTTGAGACTTCCGACTTCAAACTGTGGGGCTACTATAGTTCAAAAGAAGAGGTATTGCTACTCACCAAAGGCTTTCAGCTCCCTTTATTACTTTGGATGTTGATACACATAATTTTCTTTTCCCAGCTTGATGCAATGATGGGTTCACTGAATTGTAAGGGTGTGAGAGAAAGAGCGCTTCAAAAACAGATACAGAAATCATATGCAAAAATCTGGTCAGTCTTCTGCCACTTGTTCTGCAGAAGCAATTTTGGGTTAGCTAGCCAGTATTCTGTTTATTTTTCCACAAGTTAGCATTTTGATCGCTGATGTAATCCTGGTTACCTTGCATTTGAACTGTTAGAATATTTTGCATTACTTTCTTTTTTCCCGCAAATCAAGTGAAAGCTGAAAATCTTCGAAACCTCCTTGGAAAGTTTTCCTGTCCCCAATATTTACCGAGGTTTGTTTTTCTTATGGGGCTTGATATGAACTTAGGCCACTTTAACAAGAGGTGTAACTTGTAATAGGCAGTGTCTCAAACAAACTGATTGTTTGTTTTCAAGTAGTTGAGAACTATGAGTATGTCACAGCACCTTTATGCATTATATTATATTGGAAACAATTTCCACTTAATTATTTGAGCTGATACCTATGTATGACCATTACTTCCTGAATTCTATTTTTGTGCACAGCTCTGAACTTCAGAAGAGATCAAAGGATCAGGCTCACAAGCTTGCCATGGAGGAGGCCGTTGTTCGTAGATCTACTCGTGTGCGTGCTCCTCCTAGGGAAAATCCTGCTACTGCTTTTCTTAGGTATGTGAACCGGTGGAAGGAAGAGTAAGTACATCCAAGTTTGATTTATAGTGCAATCATTGCCACCCCAAGGTAAAATTTCTGATGGAGTTAGAATAGGGAATTTCCTGCAGCTTGAACTCCACCATCCCTTTGTTTTTTTGTTCTTTTGTGGGGTTGGGGCAAATCAGCAGTAGCAGGAACCGAGGCTTATTGTACTTATGAGGGGATGGAGCCATTTCTTGCATCCATTACTGTGAAATATACGGCAATAGCATGGACGAGCATCTGCTTTTATTGTGCTTGACCATCAGTTGTGTAGATTACGGTGTTAGGCCAATCCTCAATTTCTGTTCAGTCCACGCTTTAGTTAATTCTTTTGAATCATTAACTTCTGATCTGGATGAGATTTGCCATTCGTGGTTTTCATTTTTAACCCTGCATGTACAATTTTCGCAATTTGACTCCCAGCCTATTTCAGTTGTGGTTGGTTCTCCGGTTTGTTCATTTGCTTGGTCATGTTATATGGAGAATGCCATGTTTAGAAATAAAATCGCATTGAATATGTATGCAATCGTGATTAAGGGCCCCCCGAAGCTTCTACTGTTTGGGACTTTTTCAATCTGACTACAAATTGGACCTGTGCATGGCAAACGCTAGACTTAAAAATCACTCAAATCACAAGCAACTGCAATTGAGTATATCAAGGGAATTCATATCAAGTATTCATTTATTACCATCAAGGGGTCTAAACTTTGAACCCAAAAAGGGGAGAAAAGCATGAAACCAGGAAGTGAAAAGGCCGAATGCCTCCCCTCCTGGTCTTTTGAGTACAGAGGGCAGGGAAATAAGAACATGTAACAGTTACCATAACTGAAAATCCAGCCTGGAATCACAGCATCAACGAAGCACATTGCATGTTTAAAATCCAGTCAGAAAACCAAAAAGGGCTAAGCAGGTCCATTCTATGTCAATATCCCTGCATTATCTCAACGATCCCTCGACTGACTATTTTCCCCTGATTTAGGTCCTGAAATGCTCTGTCTACGTCCTCAAACTTGTACTTTCGTGAAACAGCATCGGTGAGATTAAAGATACCTGTTTCAGCCAGTCTAACTATTTTGGGAAGATCCTGCCTTGCCCTTCCCCCATATGAGCCGATGACTTGTACCTGTTTGTTAGATTTGAGAAACGTAATCAGGATTGCCAAAAACACGGAGCAGAAAAAACTCAAAGACAATTTAATTGAGCCAGAAGGCGAATTATGTCAGTTCTGCAATTCAATCAACCCAGGGAGTCAAACACTACTTAAATGTGTTTCTTGAGTCCTTTGATGTGAAAAATCTATTCAAACAATTTCCTGAGATTTGAGCTCCATTGATTATCAAAACCATCTCTGGAGGTAAAACAGATTTCTTTCTCACAGCACCAATTGTATAATTTTCCCCGGTAGCCAAATCCGTCCCAACAATTTCTTAGGCTTTCAGCTGAGCTCATTATTTTGCACTTTTGAAGATCTACAAAGCTCCCCCTTTTCCCTTTTGGCCCCCATCTACTCTCTCACTAATGTTATTTGTCCTCTGATATGTTCAAAAGATAAACCAATTTTGGATACAAAAGTAGATATCTTGATAAATTTCAATAAACACAATTCTAAGTTAAAACTGTTATAGGGCATGTTTCCATGAAAACGAGTTTCCAGATAAAAGTTATAAAGTTTATTTTCAATTAAAATGGAGATTTAGACGTATTGGCACCAAAAATGTACCTTTCTCCGGACAAGACGGTTTATGTCAATCTCACCAACGGCTCCGGATTGGGAAAGTCCTATCATTACTGCTTTTCCACCATCTCGTACACTCTGTGTGCACTGCATAAATGTCTGGGGCTTTCCCAAAGCTTCAACAGCAACATCTACACCCATCCCTCCAGTAATTTCCTGCCCAAAATGAATGAAAAATAAAATACCAAGACCAAGTGAAACTGTATAGGAACAGAATCTGCTATTATACAATGCAACATGGTTGTCAAAGACTAGCCTTCACGAAAAAAAAAAGACATATTATTCAGGAGAATAACCAAACATTGCCAGGTTTACCCAATTGAACCCAACCTATGCTTTTCGCTCACCAAATTAATGGGATGAGAAAGGAACCAAGTTTTCTTCCCTCGTTTATTTAGGAAGGAAAAATATTAGGGAAATGGGAACCAAATTCTCCACTCTTGTTTGTTCTGCAAGGGAAACTAGGGGCAAGAAACAAAAACTAATTTCTGTTTCTCTTTCATTCCCTTTGATGAGTAATTTCTTAGTCCTCAAAGTTGGGGAAGATCTAAGTGGAACAGAACATAATTTGATGTCCTTATGGAAACATGGATCAAGGTTCAAGCACAAACTCTAATACTTTCAACTGCATCTTCTTGCTTTGAATTTATAGTATGCGTGGCGCCGAAAATCTTGGCTTTCTGTAGTTTGTCATTCTGGACATCCACAGCAATTATATCTGAAGCACCAAAGGCCCTTGCTATCTGCAAGCAACTGAAAAGTTTGATTTGAGATATGATTGTGTACACATAAGTCCACGTAAAATTAGAACTACGTGTAACTTACATTATTGAAGTTATGTGCTGATTATTCACTACAACAACTTATCACTCTCTGTGTCCTAAAACACATGTACCATGTTGGAAGTTCTGCACCACAAAATTCATTATAGACCTATGATTTGCATCACAATTTCAAGTTTGCTTAGCATACCAACCAACTGCAAGAGTGTTCAATGAAGGGCAGACGGATGGACTGGAATAAAGAACCAAACATCAGAATTTGGCATGATAGCCGTAATATCTATGATGGATCCTGATTCATTCTTTTTTAAAAGGAGGTAATTCTTGATGCTTGCAGTGCTCTTGTTCTACTGTCAATGTTGGTTGTCTGTGTCTAATACGATCTTTCATTTTGCCTAATCCACGTTGTCACCTTCTAGGCATTAGATATTTCATACTTTTGGTTTATTGGCATAGCAAGAAAGCAAGAATGTGATTTCCTTTTCATGATGATTCATATGTGCAGAGAAAACCCAAAGAGGCTCAATAACTTATCCATCATCAACTAATTCTTAAATTACCTTGAACCAACTCCTCCAATTCCAATCACAGCAACAGAATCCCCCGGACGAATCTTAGCAGCATGGGCCATAGCACCATATGCAGTAAATACTGCACATCCTAAAATTGCAGACTCTGCGTAAGGCAATGAGTCTGGCAATAAGGTCAAAGCATGTGCGGGGACAACACTGTATTCAGCCATGCCTCCCATGCTATACATGTACACTGGTTTTCCTGCAACAAGAACATTTTATATACATGTTCCAACAGTCGGTCATGAATCTTGTTAAATAAAGTATACGAAGATCCTAAATGGGAGAAGCACATTTTTGGATAATACTCCACTCATGACTTTTTGGATAAACTTTTCTTAATTTTGCAGATTGAGGATGTTCTGCTGCATCATCATTTTTTAGTCCAGGTTTCCATCCCACACCCATATCCATTTGCATATATGCTGTGCAATCAGTTTCTTGGTGGTTTGCGCACTAAAAAAAGTTAGAAGACCATTGGGAAAATATATGCTACTGTCATTCGTTTTCTAGACTTTTTTTTTTTTGTTTGTGAAGCTTTATAAAAATTCATTCTTTCCAGGTGGAGGGAGTGTTTGCTTTACTCAACCAAACACTCTAAGAAAACATATATGGCGTTGCCCATATATTAGCTAGAAAGAGTAGTGGGCTCCGAGTATCACATTGACTTGGAGATATCCTCACCCTTCCCAGTTCTCTGCAGCTCTTTCGGTTGATCGGTAATGAAGCTGATGCATTTTCTTTGAAAAGTGGAGGAAAAGAAAAAAGAAAAAAAAAACACTAGCATGAAAGTGCATTAACTTGTGCACACCATATATGTATTGCTAGATAGAGGAAAAGAGAGAGATGGAGATTTGTAAGATTACCACTGTCTCGGAGAAACAGCCGTGTTTCGCCATCATATAGTGTTCCTTTTGCACGATTGTACGCAAAGAAATCTTCACATAAATCATCATGGCCCTGGGTTGTTTTTTTCCAGGAGATATGTTAGTAATAAAGAGGAAGGGAATGGGAGAGACTAAGGTAAAGTCATTTTTTTGAATTATTACCTGAGAACAATAAAAGCAGTTACCACAGGGCATGATGAAAGCTCCAACCACATGGGATCCAATTGGAAACCTTATCATTCAATCAGAAGAAAAAAAGAAAAAAGAAAATAAATTCACTCACGATGATTGCAAATATCAAGCAACAAAATTTATACCAAAAGAGATAAGGATTAATAACTGCAGAAAACTGTAAATATTCTTATGGAGCAACGAAAAAGGAAGAAGTTATTTCACATTGTACCGAGAGTGCAAGCATCAAAATGTAAACCTTTTAGTGATTTTGCTGTCAGTGAGTGGACCATGTTCAACTACTTCCCCCGTTATCTCATGGCCAATAACACATGGACTAGGAAACGGTATTTCACCTTTTATCACATGGAGATCAGAGTGACATACCCCACATCCTGCAGTTTGAGACCCTTCATGAATACCCCTATTTGAAACCGTCAACTATGAATCTTTCATTGCATAAATTATGAAAGAAAGAGCAATCCGATTATGAAACCATATACTAAACTATTTTCTGATATAGAAAGAGGATAGGATCCATAAGCAAGCAGAGAAACTACTCAATCATATGAAACAAATAAAAAACTACTGATACAAAAAAAAAAAAAAAAAGCCAGACATTGGTTTCGCGTCTAAGCCACCGTTTGATCAACATCAAACGACCATAACGTACTACTACAGGTCCTTTAACCTGAAGTGATCCAACCAACAATCGGAAGGAGAAAACAAACAAAAGGGAAAGAAATCGAAGAGGGTGGGTTACCCTTGGTCTTGATGAGAAGTTCTCCAGCTTTCGGGCGAGGAATGTGGAATTCTTCGATGGTGAGAGGCTTCTGAGGCTCCCAAAACACAGTCCCCCGCATGTAGCCCCCGGAGCTGACGTGATAGCCTGAGCTTTTGAGGCGCTCGACACCACTGTGATTCTGCAAGCATTCCTGGCCGTCTCCCAGAATCCGCGAAGCTGGTTTCCATGAGAACAGCCTTTTGGCGATCGCATTCGCGCTACGAATCATCAACGTAAATCCCATCTTTTCAGTTCGGTTATGGAGCGCGACGAATATCGCCGGAGGATATCTGAGTAGGGATGAAAGAGACCAGCTGAGTCTGACTGCTGAGTTGAGAGCGAGAACAAGTCAACCATCAGTCTCGGACGGACTCTGAAACGTTGATGGTTATGTAACATTTTCCCCCTAAATTATGAAATATAACATATCACTCCTCAAAATTTTCACCTCTAACTTTTGAGTCCTTAGTTTAGGTTCACGGCAGGCCGCCATACCCGTATTCTGTAAAGAGAATCCCCTTTCAAAGCGGCTGGTTCACAAACAATGTCTCTCAGATCCACTTCCCTTCTTGGTCAAACTCCTTTTAGATCCCTTTCCTCGTCTTAATGACTAGAGTTGCACAACTTTCCTATCAGATTCCCCTGCTCTTTGATCAATATGGCTTTAGAAATGTTGTTTGAGACCTAGTAGGCACATCAGTATGGCATAGAGACATGTGGCGACCTGCCCTTAAGAGATTGGATTCATTAGATAATGACTCATGCGTCTTGAGTTGCAAAGTTTCTGGACTGAGATATGGCTGAACTTTTTTGCTCGGATGTTGGATGGGACTTGAAAAGAAGAAATATGATTGACACGACAGTACAAGTGCTATTGCAAAGAGAAATTTTCGTCGGTTGGTACCATCTGTTTTCGTAGACCTGCTAGTACTAAAAATGCTTGACATTTGAAAAATAAAAAGAGTCTGAGTTCGAAGACTAAACTAAAAAAAAAATGAAATTTGAAAGGGGAATGGATTTTTTTTGTCCTCTAACTTTTTAAATTTACCATATCAGTCCTATAATTCATTGAGTTGCTAAATGAGTCCTTTAACAGTAAAATCGTTAGCTCTATTAGTCCTACGACTTGTTTGGCCAATGAAAGTGTTGACATGACACTTAACTATGGGTAAGTATGGTTCAGGTTGATTCTGTTTTATAGTATAACCGAATCAACCCAAAATAGCTTCAATTCCAACCAAACCCAAGAACCGAAAGTTGAATAGAACTAAAACCATGGTTCTAGGTTTTTTGGTTTTAATTTTTGAGTTTTTCGGTTTATACCATATACCTATAATAATACAAAAATTCAATAAAATTGCATCCATAACCAGTTTATGAAATATTCAACATAATATGTAATTAAATTAACTTTTAAATACTTGTACCTAGACACATTTAAAAAGATTTAACATTCTGTTACCAAAATAGTTCAAAATAGTTGCTTGTGGAGTATCTTCCAAACCCAAGAACCGAGAACCGAATAGAACTAAAACCATGGTTCTAGGTTTTTTTGTTTTAATTTTCGAGTTTTTCGGTTTATACTATATACCTATAATAACACCAAAATTCAATAAAATTGCATCCATAACCAGTTTATGAAATATTCAACATAATATATAATTAAATTAACTTTTAAATACTTGTACTTAGACACATTTAAAAAGATTTAACATTCTGTTACCAAAATAGTTGCTTGTGGAATATCTTCCATCTCAACCAGTTTGCTTTTCTCCAGTAATTCCAACATTGACACGACATTCAACATGAACAGCTGAGCCTTTAAGACCATATTTTTCAGTATTAAAACTTAAAATATGTTGATGTCATGAATTTCCAGTTTCACATGGCTCATAGATGAAAAAACACATGAGGATTGTGTCGTAGAGAGTGATCTGGAGTAAAAAGATTGAAAGCAAAATGACCAAGAAGTAATTGGTTTAGGAAGTGAAGTAATTCAAGTGAATATAGAGAAATTTTTGTGAATGATCTCACAAATTTCATGTTATTTTAATTTGAGACATTGATAAATGTTAATTTTGTGGTCAAACATGTTGACTTTTTGTCAACTTTGACCACAATTTTCTACCCTACCACTCAATATTTTTGGCCGATTCTTGCTTTGATCCTTCATTTTGTAGGTTGGAGAAGCGGACCATAGCATTGGAATGGCACCGGGACGAGCGGAACAAAAACGGAAACGCAAAAGTCAACGGGAATTATAACTGTGGCGCCTAAGCGCCAGGAGCGAGGCCTAGGCGTCACAGTACAAAGTCCTCTACCAAGAAAAAGGCACTTTGGCGCCTAGGCGCCCAGACATGCCCTTCTGGAGCCTAGGCACCAGGCACCCTCGAGCTCTGGCGCCTAGGCGCCCAAACACCCCCTCCTGGAGCCTAGGCGCCAATCACCCAGAAAAGTGGTCCCCTACCTCAAATTTGAACACAAGCTTCCTATTGGCCAAGGACTTCTATCCAATGGGTTTGGTGAGTGAAAGGGACATCGTCAAGAGTAGAAGAATCTGGAACTAAGCAAGAAGAGGGGGATCTTCTTCATTTTCTTCATCTTCATCTTGTCTTCTTAGACTTAGTTTTGGTTTTCTTTCCACCATAGTTAGTATTTCTAGTTTTTCTTAGTTTTCTTCTTGGTGACCATTTAAGCTAACTTGGAGATTGCTTGGAGTGCTCAAGGAGACCAGCTTGGAAACTTTGGATTCAAGAGCTTCTAGCCATCTTGGGTTTATTCTTTCATCTTCCTTGTAGTTCTTCATGGATGTTATTATGTTTACTTTCATGATTATGTTTTATTTAATTATGGAGTAGTTTTCTCTACACTTTCTATGGTTGTAGCTACTTGAATTGGTTATGTTGGTTAGATTAATAGCTATTTAACTTTGGTTTTCCTTCATTGCTTGTTTACTTTTCTCTTTGAGTTCATTGTTATGTTGATTGATCAAGGGCCCTAGTTAATTGCACTTTAGATTTCTTTTAAACTCTTGGAAAAGATTAAAAGGAATTGGAATTAGGAGAAGAGTGTAGTGGCCATGGGCTTGTTGGGAGACTAGTCTAGGACACTAGGTGAAAGTAAATTGCACTTGTAATGCCCCTCTTGAACTAGCAATTTTGATGAGAGTCCATTCTAGTGTAAGCTTGGGAGAGTGACCCTTTCACTTGGGAGAGTAAGGGCCCAATTAGTTAACTTCACCAACAAGTAGAAAAACCAAACTATTAGCCTTAATTCACTAGCTAACCAAGTCAAATAGTGAAAACCATAGGAAGTGTGTTTTATTAATTCATTAGAAAATTCCTAATTTGCATTGTGTTTGTTGTTCTTGTTTAGTAGTAATTTAAGTGGAGTTGCAAACTTAGTTATTTTCATAGTGAGTAAATTGTCAATTGTTGATTGTTTAGCTAAAGTGAGTCTCAAGGTAGTGGTAATTAGCAACCAATGCAAATCAATCCATGTGTAAATGATATCTTATTCACCCTATCTACACACGTCCTGTGCTTGCGGATTAGGGTTGTAAAACTCACAACAGACATCAATTTAAAAGTTTAATATAAAAACATAAGATGATCATCATAATTCTTCAAAGAAATATATATATATATATATATATATATTAGTAATATTATAATTTTTATTATACAATTATTTATATACCTTGGGTTTGGTTTCACCTCAGGTTGGTTCCATATGAAACTAGAACCAACTCAAAAATCATCGATTTTCTTATATGTGGAACTAACCCGAGAACCATGTTCCATTTACTTAACCCAATGGAAGTGGTTTGGATTAGATTTCAGGTTTACCCAACTCATGCTTACCCCTGCACTTAAAACTATTTATTTTAGTAACTAAATTGACACTTTTCAAACCTTAGTTACTTGAAATTTTTTTCTCAAAATTTGAGGGACATAAACTCTTAATTACTCTAATCATAATTTTAGGACTCATTTGGCAATTTAACTAATTTTATGACTCATTTGACAATTCGACTAAATTTTGGACTCATTTGGCAATCTTTTGTTACCTTGCTCACATTGTATTTTTCCACCACCACTGAACGCACCCAAGGTTGCAGCAATTAAAATATCCACCATCACTGACCGCATTGAGGCTTGCTAGCGTTGGATCTAGAAATTCCAGCACCGTTGAACAACAATGATGAGGCATAACGCTTTAACTCGGGACGACCTCTCCAATAATCTCTTCTTTGAGTTCGAAAAAGCAGCACTGTCCTCATTCTCGCACACTTTTTGGAACCATCAAATCAAGTTGAAAAACTAAATGTTGAAATAAACATTATAGTTGTTATTGTATTTCTCTTAGATTTATGATTGAATTATGTAGGAAAGGGTCTTTGAACTAGTGATTCTTTCAAGGATAAGTTCATGAACGCACGCTAGATGTTCGAAGAAATGCCCATGTGGGCTAGACTAGGTGATGCCGTGATGGAGAGCATAATTGATTTTAGTGAAAGTTAGAGGGTTAGAATTAATGATTGAAAAAACAATTTGAAGACCAAATTGTTATTTTGAATTTATTTTAGTGTTATTTAATGAATGTTAACATTTCCTATCCCAGTTAATGATAAAATTGACAGAAAATACCTGATTTGAATAAGTTATACAAATTTATGTAGTTTGATAGGACAAATATAAAGTTTTGGTACCCATTTAAGATACGAAAATAAGATAAGGTACCACTAATAGGATAAATATAAAGCTTGTTGTGATATGTTTTTTTGGATTATGTTGTTGTTAGTTTGAACTATAATTATCTGTCACTCAATTTGTAATTTGTTATTAGTTGATGGTTCATATTCAGTTTTATAAGTTTTTAATTTTTTTGTCATTTTCAATCCTATAACTTTTTAAATTTTTTTAATCGAGTCATAAAATTACTTGAGTTACCAAATGAGTCCTAAAATTAGTTAAATTGACAAATGAGTCATAAAACTATGATTGAAGTGATTAAGAATTGATGATCCCTAAATTTTGAAAAAAATTTCAAATAAGTAACTAAGATTTAAAAAATTTCAGTTTAGCCACTGAAGAAAAGGGCATTAAATTCCATGTTAGCATGTCCATCCAAACAAGTTGTAGGATTAACAAAGCTAATGGTTTTAACACTAGAGGACTCGTTTGGCAACTCGATGAATTATGAAATTGATATGGAAAATTTGAAAAAGTTAGAGGACCAAAAGTGTCCTTTCACCTGGAACTGCCAAAAATAAAAAATAAAAAATAAAACAAAAACCTGCTGAGCCAGTGGTCATGGACGGTGAAAAATGGCCCTGATCTGAAGGACAGATACTGGAAATCCACAGCCAGTCTTCCAACGTTTCACTTTCTCAGAGTCAGAGCGGCTGCTGCTCCTCCTCTTCCCGCAATTGTTAACTTGTTTTTGTGTCTCAAAATTTTGAAGTGGGCTTTCTTGTATTTTCATTAACCAATGGCCGCCGCCGCCGCCTCGTCTTCCTCGGCATTCCCTCGCTCCACCTACCTCGCCTCCGCCACCCGCAACTGCAAGTTCCCCCGTCTGTAAGCCTTTTGTTTCCTTTCCATCTCCTTGCCATCTAATCTGTGCCAACCCATTTTCAGACATCACAGTTTCCTTCCGTTTCCCATAGGATGTTGCCGCAGGCTTTATCCAATTGCTCTGGCATTCACCTGGAGGGTTGCTTCAGTTCGATAAAGTCCAGGAGTTGCTTGGTTCCACGGTCCTTCTCTGGCTCTGGATGGTCCCAATTACAGTCCTTGTCCGAGCAATCGCGAGACAAGAGTTTGTTGCCGTTAGGTGCTCTTGTCACTTCCAAAACTGATGATGCGGTCAGTGGTTCTCCCGTTATAGGAGAGGAGAGGATTGGGGTTTTATTGCTGAACCTCGGAGGTCCGGAGACCCTTGAAGATGTTGAGCCTTTTCTGTTCAACCTCTTTGCTGATCCAGTATCAAGCATTCGTTGCTTTGCCTTTTATGTTTGATTTATTTTTTTCCTTCTCTCTGTTGAGTGTTTCTGTGGCTTGACTTGAAGTCTTGAAACTGTTCGTTGAATTCGATTCCGTGTTTCTGATTGTGGGGAATTTGGTAGGATATAATACGACTGCCGCGGTTATTTCGGTTTCTCCAGAAACCCTTAGCCCAGTTCGTATCGGTTCTCAGAGCGCCAAAGAGCAAGGAAGGATATGCTTCAATTGGTGGTGGTTCTCCTCTTCGAAAAATAACCGATGCTCAGGCATGCTTCGTTTTCTTTTTCTTATGCATATTGGACTCCTAAAAAATGATTTACAACTGATACACCGGCATTCAGATAGGTCATAGGAGACACCTTTTCTTTTTTGTTTTTGGTCCTTTTGCCGCCATCTTATTGGTTAAATGTTCACATCCTCTATGTATTGTTGGTGGGTTGAATGGCTTCTCAACATTGTATTTGTATATTTTCTTCACCTCATGATGCCATCTTTCCCTTATGTATTGTTGGTGGGTTGAATGGCTTACCAACATTGTATTTGTATATTTTCTTCACCTCATGATGCCATCTTCCCTTTATTCAGGCTGAAGAGTTGAGGAAGTCACTCTGGGAAAAGAATGTACAAGCAAAAGTCTATGTTGGTATGCGATATTGGCATCCATTTACAGAAGAAGCAATTGAGCAGGTAACCTGATCAGCATTGGATGTTAATCTTACTGTCTTAGTATCTTGGACTATGCTGCTGCTGCTGCTGCAGTAAACAATGCATGGTGCATATATTTTATCTCTTTCTGTTGTTTCTTTTCTTTGACTATTACCTGTAATGGTCCTCCAGATTTCACTTTGACGAAAAAATTATCAATCTTCGCTTTGATACAAGACCCTCTGGGGACTTTAAGCCGATGTCAAGTGGTAATCTTTGACATGATCAAAGTTACAGCTTTTGTATGCCCTTATCCTGTAGTTGAGTTTCTTCGTCTGTTTTCAATTACTTTGAATTGGATGCTTTGAATTGGTCTTAGAGTTCAAGTTTGTTGTTCTTTTGTTTTTGTAGTCCTCGGGGAAGTACTATATCAGTTTTTTCACTTGTCTACCTGCGAGAGGGGTGTTGAGTAGTGATAGGGAAGTATGTTTTGTACTTCCCTTCAGGCGGTATCAAACCTTCATGCTCAGCAAACGTTTTATTAACAACTTCAGATATAATGGCATGCCCTCAATTGTTTTGTACTTCCATTCTGGTGTAGCAGCTGTGTTCTTAGTTTATGCTGAGAATAATTGAATTTCTTTGATCTCTATCTGCCTCATTGGTGGTGATGCTTTCTTTCTGGTCCCTTTCCATTTTCAGTCCTATTTTTAATAAGGATTACTTCACTTATTTTCCTCTGCGACTATGTTAAGCATATATTATTTTTCTCCTTGATGCTGATTGGAATGAAAATCTCCTGCACTCATATTTGACTACTAATAGATAAAGAAGGATGGTATCACAAAGCTTGTTGTGCTTCCACTTTATCCACAATTCTCAATATCCACCAGCGGTTCAAGCCTTCGGCTACTGGAAAGCATATTCAGGTGAGAAATAGGGACACATTGACCTTCTGTAGTTTATTCTCGTGAACAAAAATGTGTGGAGTATCTATTCTTCATTGTCATATGATTCATTTCCTTGTCAGGGATGATGAGTATCTAGTAAATATGCAGCATACAGTCATCCCTTCCTGGTATCAGCGTGAAGGATACATAAAAGCTATGGCGAATTTAATTGAAAAGGAGCTACGGAAGTTTGAACGACCTGAGAAGGTGATTCATGGTCAAATGTCTCAATATTTACTTATCAACTATCCTTATGTGTCTTTTGGTGGATATGCTCTCGTGCATGGATGCTTTTTATTATACATGTACCTTTCCTTCATGAGTTTATGATCCCTTTGTTGTTCATGTCTTTCATCGTTTATGCATCTGTTTTTCCCTGCTTTTGGGATGAAAAGAAGAAATTTCAAGGGAACAGGGAAGAGGGAAAAAAATTTATGATCCCTCCATTGTGCTGCGCTTATTGTCTTCTGATACAATGCAACCTGAAGAATGCTTGTGGAATTTGCCAAACTTCCTCTTAAGGCAGAAGTGTTTTTTTTGTTCTGAAAATTGTGATTGTCCTGTCTCCTGGGTGATCATTGTTAGCTAATTGTCTGTTCTGCTCTAAGTTTTACATCTAAAAGTAGTGTCTTAATCTTTTTTTTTTCCCCAATGGTTATTTGGTGAAAATTTACACAGATCTGTAAGACTGCTATTTGACTTCTGACCTGCAAACTAATCTTATGACGTTGCTATTTGAGGAAGCATGCTTCAATAATCATAGTTGCTTGATAACCCGCATTCTTTATTCTTAAGCAAAAGCATATGATGTAGGTTATGATATTCTTTAGTGCCCACGGGGTTCCTCTTGCGTATGTGGAAGAAGCTGGTGATCCTTACAAAGCAGAGATGGAAGAATGTGTGGACCTAATAATGGAAGAATTGGAAAGAAGAAATATCACTAATTCATATAAACTTGCTTACCAGGTACTTTATGTTGGACCATCAACTAATAGTTCTTAATTTTTTATCTCTAGCTGAACCAAGCCAATTTTGGGGCTGCTTTGTGATAATGGAAGCAACCATTAAAAAGCATTAGCAAAGTGCTACTACGATCAGAAGTATTATCTAAGACTCCGGAAATAAACTGTATAACATTCTCAGTTTGAGAGAATTGCAATGTGCATATAGAAAAGCCTATTGGTTTTGTCTCAAGTTAGTAATTTTGTTCCCAGCTTTTTCATTCTTTTTAATTCCCTTTTAGTCGTTGGTTAATTGTTCTAGAACAAAACGGAATTGTTTGCATTCTGTAGGATATATTGATATTTGTACATTTTTGTGTAAATTTAGAAAATGTGGGTGTTGCCATAAAAAAAATGTCTGTGAACATATACAAATACAGATACACCGTAAAGATTGGGCCAGTATGTTAGTGAACCACAATAAAAATATCAGATGCTTCATAGCAATTTGGAAATGATAAGGACAGGAATTTATTAGAACATCCTTTTGTTTTATGTTTGTCTTTTAAATGATCTATATCTGCATCTGTTGAAGTAATTGAAGATTATTCAGTTCTGACTTTTTGACTGGTAATGACATTTGCTTGAACAACCAAACGATCCCATCCCTGCTCCCCTTACTCTGAATATCTATTTTTGGTGAAAATTCACTGGTTTCTGCAGAGCAGAGTTGGACCTGTGGAGTGGTTGAAGCCCTACACTGATGACACAATCACTGAGCTAGGTCAAAAAGGAGTGAAAGATCTTCTTGCTGTTCCAATTAGGTTGTTAATCAAACTCTGACCCCCAAGGCTAACACTGTTAAGATAAATTATGGACTAAACCCTTATTGTTTTTGTAGGGTTAGCACCCCCTTGATGCTTCTTTAGTAATTTATAAATATACACCTTTCATTGAGGAAAACTGCACATGATTATCTTGAAGTTTTTTCAGCAATATGGAGAAGAAGCCTATGGAAACATTCATGATGATAACACATTGTTTTTCATTGTATATATTTTGCTCTTGCCACTTGGTTTTCTTTCTTATTGTTGTCGTTGTCTTTTTTTTTTTTTTTTCTTTGTTACAATTTTTATTTTTGTTTGACAGCTTTGTCAGTGAGCATATTGAAACTCTTGAAGAAATTGATGTGGAGTATAGAGAATTAGCTTTGAAATCAGGCATAGAGAATTGGGGCCGGGTCCCTGCATTAGGATGTGAGCCCATGTTCATTTCTGACTTGGCAGATGCTGTGATTGAAAGTCTCCCATATGTTGGAGCTATGGCAGTCTCAAACCTTGAAGCACGACAGGTAAAGTATCTTCTTTCTATCGGAGCCTAGCCTTAAAATGTATGAAGGCTGAGATAGAACCCCTTGCATTTATATGCGTAGAAACACATAATTTGGTAACTTTGATGTTTGTATTTGTTGTATGTATGTGCTTTATGCGTCCACCTCTTTCAATTTTTAAACTGCATTTCCACTTTCATTGTAAAATTAGTCATTGGGTTTACTAAATTGAGATTTTGAAAATTGCTTTGGTATCATTACTGTTTAGCTGGAAATAGGTCGAGTAAAATAACACGATGCATTTCCACCTTGATAATTAACCCTGGAGTTGTTTGTTGCTTCAATTGTATGAATGTGCCTGCATTACACTCTTATCTGTGTTTTCTGGCCTGCAGTCCTTGGTTCCACTTGGCAGTGTTGAAGAGTTGTTGGCAGCATACGATTCACAGCGTCGGGAGCTTCCACCGCCCGTGACTGTGTGGGAATGGGGTTGGACAAAAAGTGCTGAAACGTGGAACGGAAGAGCAGCTATGCTGGCTGTAGTGGTCCTTCTAGTCCTAGAGGTAACAACTGGGCAGGGATTCCTGCACCAGTGGGGAATATTGCCATTGTTCCACTGAAAGGTATAGCGTAAGTTTTATCCAAACCGCGGCATCTTCTATACATTTTACATGCTGCATTACATTCCGTGTGACTTATAGTTCTTAAATGTTGCACAGAATGAGGAAATAGTAGTTTGGCATAATATGTGCAGCACTTTTGTAGGTTTCTAGGTGGCTGTCATCTATTGACGTAATGTTCCCCAAGCTTATGTATATGTATAATGTATATATTATGTAAATTGATTCTGTATAATACCTAGGCTCAGCAAACCTAAGAATCATTTCTTCTCAATTGAAATAAGAATGATCTTAGAGGTGCAACCATAAATGGCGTTCCAGGGGTCTCAGGAATACCGGGTGCGTTTAAGAATCGTTCATTAAAATGTCTGAATGGCTGAACTTGCCTCTTGGGCCCATTGTTAGTCAGAAAAGTGATGAATGGATCTTTGCTTCATTTTTGCAGCTAAGGGACCATTCTCTTAGATTTTTCCTCCCCCCCCGGGGCACACACACACAGTTACAGCAGTTGAAAGTTAACCCATGAATTATGGCAATTCCCTGGTTCCCTCATGAACATAGGGCCGGACTTGCATTTTATTAGATTTATTTAGTTGCTTCACCTCCTCAACAAATACTAAAGATGCATATATGAGGACTTAAAGTTAAAGTGCGTACCTTTCTAATTGAATTAAAGCTCAAGCTTATGACAGAACCAGGGAATTGAGATAATTCGTATGTTAACTCTCAACTTCTGTATCTGTATCTCTCTCTCTGTATCTGTATCTTCTATGCATCTGTGTACAGCATAAGGTTTCACAGTTTCTCAAGTTTTCGTGCGAAATACCATTTGATGTTTTTTTTTTCCAATTTAATGTGGTTTGTTGCAGTATATCATGCAGTACTCCTGCAGTAGTATAAGAAAATTAGCTTTTTCTCATGTATCAGTATTTTTTTTGGCCGAATAATATTTATTTTATTCTCTCTATCTCTCTCTCCCTATATATATATATATTCATTTCTTGTGTTTTCCTATAAAAATCTTGTCTATCACAAACACACACAAAAATATTATGGAAAATATGACGAAAATAATTATAATACATATAAGAATATTTAAAAAATTATGTTTAATATTTTTCATCTTAAAATAATATTTAGTATGTATTATTTTGCTAACTCAGTAACGATGTGTAATATGATATATCATGCTGTATACTTATGATTTACAGGATTTGTATACCTATGATTTTATGTGGTATACTTAGCAGTAATGATTTTGAAACTCTTGCTTTTATGTGTCAAAATAAAACCCTAGGTTTAAATAAAATTACAATTCACTTCTCCTATTTTAGAAACTTATATTTTATCTCCATTTTTTATTTTAATACTCAAACATTTTATCCCTTGAGATGAAGGACATATACCGTTTCATGGTTAGGTAATTGAACATTTGATAATATGAAGTAGAATTTAAAAAACTGATACAATTACAGTAAAAACAAAAAAGAGTAATTAACCCCTCGAGGTTTGCTATTAATTACAGATGTCCCACCCTTGTTTTGGAACACAGACAAAACGCCCTGCCCGTCAGCTTCGTTACGCCAGCTGTTGTGGTGGTGACACAAAATGCTCCGATTGACACTTTACGTTTCAAAATTGCATACATCTGCCCAAAAACTTTCACAACTGATGACTTAGCCACTGTCTGCAATTCGCTTTTTTGTATTCTTCCTCTGCCCCCTCCCAATACCGGCTAGTTCCATCCTGCGCAGGCACGTGGCTTCCTACCTATTGCCTCCGACAAGCAATGTACAATTTAGTGGTGGCTAAGGTGTTAAATACTATTTTTGTTAAATATATCACACTGAATATAACGTCACATATTGTTACCGTTTTTACAAAAAAAAAAATATTACTACCTCCGTCCCAAGTTCTTTGAAACAGTTGACTTTTGGCTCTAGTTTGACTTGAATTTATTTATATTATTGGTTGTTAGAAAAAAATTTTAAAAAATATGTTTAGAAACTGGAGGTCCTTATTTATCATTTATATAGAAATTTTTTTTATTTATATACTAAAAATTGAAAATAAAAAATCATAGATTAACTGCTAAAAAGTGAGTGTTTCAAAGAATATGGGATAGAGAGAGTATAATATTATTTTAAGATGAAATAAATTAAATAAAATTTCTTTTATACATTTTTGTATGTATTGTAATTTTTCTCATTATAATTTATCAAATATAAATAAAATATATACAATAGAAGATAAATTTTTATACAAAATAACATAAAAAATGTTGTATATATAGCAAAATATATATTACCCAGCAAAAAAATAATTATTGATACAAGAAGAAAAAATAAAAAAGAAATAATAATTTAATAATAACAATACATTTTCTAATACAAAAAAAAAAAGCAAAAGTAAAAGAAAAGGTAACTAAAAAATAAAAGTAAATATTTATGTTAAAATATGTGTATTAATTATATTTTAATATTTTATATATTTATGTATGATATTTTGATATAAAATGATTAAAAAAATATCTCACACAAATCCACAAAAAATAAAATCTATTATACGTACCTCACAGTATTTATAATATATAATAATTTTTTGATAAAATGTACATACAAATTTATTGATACACGAGATACTACTGCATTTCATGTGAAAAAATAACAAAATTATTGATATACCACAGTATTTAATTATATGGTAGTGGCAAATGCCACCATTGAAGAGAAAACTATGTAAATGGTATATATCTTTTTTAAAAAATATTCATTATGACCGCAAGACTACCCTACCTATTATAACATGTATGAAATTAGTTTTGATTGCCCCGTAAATAATTTTCTGGCTTCATCCTTGCTGCTCCGTCATCATCCCCGTTCATCAAATCATTACCCACTTTGCCTTGCGACTTACCCGCGCCAGCTTCTCGCTACCTTACGGCCGTCATCTCCTCCACCATTGAACATGGAGCCTCTCATCAACCAGATTTGGTTGCTGCTATTGTTAGCTTAAAGAAACCCAAAATCCCCTGCTAGATCATCTGGTTTCCAATCCCCTGCTGCTACTGTATGCTTATTTTCTAGAAATCATGCATCAGAATCGAATTGGATGCAAATGCAGTGATTTTGGATGGATTTGGGGTTCATAACTTTGAGCCAAACTCATCCAATTATGTCTAGAAGATGCTAGATAAATATTCAAAATCTTTTGTTAAGTGTAAGTATAAACAAAATAATACGTAGGTCGATTATAAATCATATTACAAATAGGTACTCTGCACAATTCTAAAACTTGAATGGTCAACCAGAGCGTTTGACTGACCAATTTAACAGATGGAGTAAATGGGGCTGAATAGGAAGGGGGGGTTAAATATAGGTTTCCAAAAACTGGGGAGGCACATGTAAATAGTATCAAACCTCAGGGGAAAAAGTAATTCACCCTAAAAAATCCTCACATTCTACACGGAAAATGGAACTTTGTGAAATAGAGATGAGCAAACTGTAATTTCATCCGAATCTCATGGAGGGTTTTTGTAATTATCGGAAGTGGCTGCTTAAGTCCTATTTGTGAAAAGAGAAGTGAATTCCACCGAAAATGGCAGTTCCGGCAAGTGCTCTGTTATGTTGTGTTATCTCTCTTTCAAATGGGATGATGAAAAAGCTGAGATGGCCAGCATAAGAGCCAATCTCATTCGTTAGCAGCTTAGCTTAGTCTAGTGATCGACAGTCCTAAAGTTGTCACCCAAAACGCAATATTAACTTCTCGGATGGCCTTCATATGTAAAATGCCTACACTTTTTTCGGACTCAAAACAACACCCAAATCAGTATTAGCATATTACACAGGGGAATGGAGAGGTTGGGTTCAAACCCCTGACTTGCTGGAGATGTACACCTTGATACACCCTGAATTATCAGTTCCGGGTAAAACCAACCTTTAATAACAAGAAGACTAATACGCACAGAAGTAACAGACCAAGAAAGTGCAGGAAAGACGAGAAGCGGGGGAAAAATGCTAAGAATGGGTTACAAACTATTACAGAAACAAATTAATGTTTCACTTAAATTGTTCCCTTGGGAAATAGTAAATTAACGTTCCACAATATTACAAAGTAATGAGCTCTAGCCTGGGGCATGATGCTAATGTTTGGGAACGAACGATGGATAGCTTTATTAGCTATTATCATACACACACAATACAGAATAGATGACCCTGAAATTAAGTCATAAAAATTAGCATATTTCCCTAATTGTAAGGTCCTTCATCACACAGCTATTCAATCAATACATGTATGGTCTCTTAAGCTCAGCTGAATTGAAATTCTCCGCTTGCATGAACTTCCTTGACCCTCTTGTCATATTCATCTTCATCATCTTCTTCCACTTCATCGTCGATGTCTTCCTCTTCATCTTCTCCTTCCATCCATCCGAAGCCCTTCACTGATGTGGTTGATGGAGGTGGATGTCTCGCCTCTGCCACAATTTTCATGATCTCATCCACAGTTTGAAGAGAAAAGGCTGGATTATCACTCTGGTAATAAATCCTCTGAGCTGAATCCGTCAGCTCCCTTGGCAGATTCTTTAGGAACCAAGGGTGGTTCTTTATTTCCTTCAGGGTGATTCTCTGCAAGATGATGAAGAAGGAGGTGATTTAGGGATAGCATTACTCATTAGATTCATACGTGCGACCACCATGCATCAAGCAGTCTCCTAGCACTGTGGTTGTTACTATTGGAAGGGTTAAAAGATTTACTGCTCCATTCCAGCAATTCCCTGCAGCATCTTGTGATTTAAAGAAATTAACCCGAGTATAATTCTCACCCTGGAGGGACTCGCAACAAAGATGCGAGAGAGGAGGTTCCTGCAATCTTGTGATATATGAACGTAATCTGGAATTTTGTACTGAACAGCCATTATTCGCTGCAAAACACAGTAAGGCATGAAACAGCTGCAAAATACCAAAGGGATTGTTTGCAAAAGTTAAAGACAGGAAGTAGATAATTACTTGAATTGTTTTCCTAAAATTTCGTGGGTCATCTTGGTCTTCAAACGGGTATGCTCCAACCAGCATAACGTAAAGAGTAACTCCACATGACCATACATCTGCTAGCTACATAACAAAAAATCAAGATCTTTATGGTTCAGGAATCCATACAATTGACATTTTGGTAGAAAATGGTACTATGAATAACAACCTTTATTCTTTTCTATTCCCCAGTACACAGTGGGTGAACGACAGATAGGACACAAATGGGTTTCACTTTTGTTTCTTGCACTTTTTTGAAAAGGTGGCAAGGAAATGCCTAAAAGATTATCTACCAAATGAAATGTTCAGAGCCTCAACAAACATAAGACTATAGTTAAAAACATCCCCCAAAACCTTGGTATGAAGACAAATTGCTTTGAAATATAAATCATTCAGTTGGACAATCCAACCAAAAGAAAATAGACGCCGTGATTTCAAAGCTTGTACAAGCAATTGAAAAGATAAGAAGTACACACCAAGAGTTTAGAGAATTATTCTCAACAACAAAACAGAAGTTTTATTTGCCATCAGGCTTGTGTTTGGCATTATCAAACAAGAAACGGGCCAAAAACAAGATGAACTGAGTTGTCGCTCAATGTTTAAGATTGGTTAAACTTGTTTCGATGATCTAAATCAAAACCAACCAAAGCCATCAGTCCCTAGTTTGTGGTGATTCCATGTTAACCTTAGCCTTTATTTTGGAGTGGAATGGACAAAAATGAATTATTCATTCACCATATAAGACCAAAGGAGCCAGCAGTTCAGTATGTTACATGCAAATCACATCAGCAATAAGTGAGTCACCTAGTCACATGATCTCACATATTGCTTCCCAAGTCATCACCTATTTAATTTATTGTCTCTGAGACTAAGCAAAGGTTTTGAAAAATGAAATCCAGAACAAGACAAGGGTTTCAGTTCCTATCAGGTTCACTATTCTAGTAAGTGCATTGAACCTAATCCTGCATAGATGTTTTAAACTTGTTGTTCACAATGACAGCTACACGGAGCATATGACATGAGCTTATCTTTAAGTAAGAAGCAATAACTCTTTAAAAATTGATAGCTAAAACAGAAGAACGTATAATATTAAACATTCAGGAAAAGTGATGCTCCCTTTTGAATTGTAAGGATCCAAATATAAGAAGTGGCACAACAGATCTAATGAACACTGGTTCTGCTACAATAAATATCAATTTTAGGAAATGTAGAAGGTTTAGTTGACTCGGTGCACATTGTTTACCTTGCCGTCATATTCTCGGCGAGAGAGAACTTCTGGTGCTATATACGCTGGGGTTCCGACTGTTGACTTGGGTCTTGAGTGCAATAGAGATGACTACACCAATTAGAAACAAACGAATGGAAATCCAAAACCAAAAAAGGGTCAGAAACTCGTAAAGGTAGCTTTTGAAGAGGCATAAAAAAAAGAACTTTCCCAAACCTTAGAGTAACCAAAATCACAGATCTTCAGTCGCGGGGCAGGGCTTCCATCCAACAGTGTATTTTCCAACTTCAGATCTCTATGGCATATTTGCTGAAATGTTCAAAAAGATGGAAGAAGAATGGATGTAACAAACTACTTCAAAGTTTGTTAATGCAGGGTAGTGATTTGATCTTGGTCATGAATTTACCATGGAATGACAGTAGTTGACACCTGAGATCAACTGCTGAAAAAAATATCTGGCCTGAAAAATCAAACACGAATAACAACAGATAGGTACGATATACTTTTCCATGGGAGACGAGACGAATAAATGCGAAAGGCATTGAAAGAGACATTTCACTGTTCTATCTTTTCATTTAAAATTAGGCAGCGAGAGAGGAGCGGACCTCGTCTTCACTGAACCTGCCGGCATTGCAGATTCGTTCAAAGAGCTCACCACCAGCAGCATACTCCATCACAATTGCCAGATGGGCAGGCGTCAAAACCAACTGCAAGGTTCAAACTTGGTTAGTAAATGTTGCACCTTTAAGCATCGTTTGATCATGAAAGCAAGATCCAGTGTATTGTTTTTCAGTGTATTTGAAAGTTATGAACCAGAGAACAGATTTACCTCCTTGAAGCGGATTATATTGGGGTGCCTAAGGGACCGGTGATTGATAATCTCTCTTGCTACATTCTCGTCTATCTGTAAGTAAAAAACAAAAAAACACTCAGTCTTTAAACAATAAAAGAAGAAACTTCAACACAAACTTGGTTCAAACTAAATAGAACTGATACCATAACAGAACACTTGATCAAAATCAAGAGAAGGTTTTTGCTCGGAAACAAGAATTGATGAGAAGAACCAGACAGTAGAGCAGACCTTTTGACCTCTTTCAATGTATTTCATGGCAACGAGCTCTTTGGTCTCCTTGTGCCGCAGGAGCCTGGCCACCCCGAAATTCCCAGATCCCAAATCCTTCACAACTTCATACTTATCCATCGCTGCTTATCTCTGCTTCAGTGTGGCTCCAAATGGATTATGGATAGCAACCGTTCTGCTGGGAAAGTAAATGAAACGGGCAATTTCGCATGTAATAATATGCTACAAGTATATATATGGAGACATATATTATGGATATTTATTAGTGCACAGATAGAGGGATAGAAATTAAGATGGAGTTGAGAGACATAAGAGAGTGAAGAGGAAGCGACGACTGCGATGGACGGAAGGGAGGCACAGCACGTGGCGGGGGTGATTAAATGCAGGAGAAAAGGAAAATGGATGACTTGAGAAGAAAGGGTAAAACTCATCGATGGTCCCTTATCGGCATAGCTTACGTTTTTGTCCTATTTGGGTGCCCTAGTTTGCATTTCTCCTTTTCTCTTGGATTAGGCTTTAGGCAAATTACTTATGTTTCTGAAAATATTAATTATACTCATCCTCTGCATATAGCTCAGCTAGTAAAACATTAGAGACACCACAAGACCGGCTAAGGATTGAAATCGAGTAGCGGCAGACACTCTCCTTCAAGCAAAGATAGCCCAGTAATGGCAAATTGCAATCAGAAGTCATCTAGGTCACTTTCCTCTAATTTTACTATAATACATTCTAGCTCTCTATATTTGTAGATGCTTCTGTAATCTGTATACCAAAAATTAAAAAAAATACACTCAACTAAATCTGTGTTTGAAAGTAAGAGTGAGCATTCGGTTGGTTTCATTTCAAATCAATTTAAACACAATGATCTAATCAATTTTCAATTTTTATAAAATATATCCAAACCATTTGAATTACATTTTAGAATAGATACAAACATTCAAAATTACACTCCAGTTTATTCAATTTTCTTAAGCATATTGTAAACGAAAAAAATATGATTAATATTCAAAATTTTGCATCTTATATAAAAAATTAAAGAAGGATCAACAATATATTGTCTCAAATTATAGGAAAATAGCTTTATATATGTAGAGTTAATATAGATAATAATAAACTATTTATTACTATGTTGTCTATTTAGTTTACTCGATTTTAAGTATAGGAACCAATAACCGAATATTAAACTTGGTTTTGGTATGAAGCGACTAAATTTAAAAAAAAAATTGTATCATTTTATCTAAATATAATCAATTTTTTTATTTTATCCAAATAATATTCACCTTTAAGACAAACATATCGATAAAGAGAAAACTCTCCAATTAAGAAGCTACAAAAAAAATTAAACAATTTTTTTTAAAAAAAACTTAAGTAGTTATTATTATTTTTTAAAGTTGAGTATGGAAAAAAGACAAAAAAAAATATATTTACTT
Organism: Aquilaria yunnanensis; assembly: GCA_039654915.1. Lineage (NCBI taxonomy): Eukaryota > Viridiplantae > Streptophyta > Magnoliopsida > Malvales > Thymelaeaceae > Aquilaria > Aquilaria yunnanensis. The sequence continues at coordinate 39,512,321 of CM077600.1, read as the reverse complement.
TCTAAATAATTTCTATCCCTGTGATTATTAAGTAGATCAAGAGTGTTCACGTTGCTTGTGAATAAAAATTAACAAAATGAAGAGAAATGAATTTTTTAATATTTTTTTAATTTGGAAAAAGAGAAAAGTCAAAAACAGTTGAAAAGGAGCAACAAAAGGAGCTGATCATCAAATCAAAACCATCTCCTCCACTCCAGTGCTGTGCAGTGCTAGACTGAATAATCGTAAAGCGTTATGGGAATCCATGACCGTGACTGTCAGTGTCACCACCAGCTTGTATCCAATCACTGCTTCTTCAAACAGACTGTTTTTCACTAAAGGCTTTGCCTTTATTTTACAATTTCGCTAACTTACCAATTTTATTTTGTATACAATTTTATGTGATGGAAATTGACTACATGAAGAAGAAAAGTTCATAAATTTTAGTATTTATTTATTTATTTATTTTAACTGTGAATCAAATAGCGCATGCAATTCTTTAATTTATTGGCCAAACCCTGTGAGGTATTCCTGTCTCTTTTTATTTATTTGAAATTAGAGCTGAACTTGAGACCTGGATCTCTAAAGACGGCGATCGATGAGGTAGGAGTAGGAGACGGACACAACACGGCGGCTTAGCTTTTTAGGTGTCACCCCCACCTCATGCTGGTTGGGTTTGTCGGGAGATATTACTACTTGGTATACGCATAAACAAAATAAAAAACACACACAGGATTAAAATATATCGTAAGAAATAAAATAATATAGTGTAAGTATTAAGAGTAATTTGAAGTCGTACTCAAACTTATATACAAAAGCTTTTATAAAATTATGTGTACCAAAATTTAATTTGATTTCCCAAAAAACAAGCGGATTTAATTAATCTGTTATCATTCACAAAGCATACACCCTCCCAACTTAATATTCATTTATAATAGCTTCTGTAATTATGTGATATATTTATTTCATTTTAATTGCATATTTATTTATGAGATTATCTCATTTATATATGAGGTACATTTATTTTATTTGAGGCAGCGTCGAGCAGGTGGAGGATGAAGGGTGAGGACACTACAACAAAAAGGTTTATAGGTGACATACATTTACCGACGTTTTCAAAACATTGTCGGAAAAAACATATTATTACTGACATGTTTAAAAAAAATGTAAGTAAAGAACTATTTAAACCCGACAAATTTAAAAAAATGCAGCTAAAATGACTTATTATACTTGACATGTTTAAAAAATTGTAACAAAATATCTATCCAAGCCCAACAAAGTCCTAAAAACGCAGTTAAAAGTCCACCTAAGACCGACTAGTTTCTAAAACGCAGCTAAATGGTTCGGCCCACTAACAAAGCCCTACCCGGTCCAAAAATTAAGAAAACGGGTTTGGGGGGGAGAAAGAGACGCGTGCGGTGTGCGGCGGTGCAGCTGGTGTCTTCCTTCGCCATTACTACCAGTCGGTGGCTTCTCAGCGGAAACCTTCCTCCGCCGGTGTTTCATCAGCTCCTTCCACCACCGGCGTTTCTAACGTTTTGGTTCATTTTCCGTAGATCTCCTTTAAACGGACTACCATACTGACCAGAAGTTCACCTTCACTACTCTATCTCCAACTGGAGTTGTGAGTTCCTAATTTGTTCGTCTTTCGTTGTTTTGGCTAATTTTGATACATCGACTGAGTTGTTTAGTTCATTCAGTGTTATATGCTTTAAACTTTTTATTAGTTTATCTTTGTTCTCTTTAAGGGTCTTATTTATTTTTAAGGGAGTGATTGTGTTTGTTCTTGATGTATGGCTTGTGAGTTTTTCGAGATATATGTGTTTCTAGGGTTATTTCTGCTCTGTTTGTTTGCAGTTGTTTTAAGAATTGGATGAATCGGGTATATAGCTTTCCCCTCATTTATGATCATATACCAGCACTAAATCCAATCCTTGTTATTTTTAGGCTATTACAATGTCAGGAACGAAGAAGGGAGAGCTATTCGTGGCTGATATTAACACCCAGCTCCTGCTGAAGAACAGGAATGTCACTGCTGATTTTAAAGTGGACACTAGCTTCAATGTGAGTTTGATGCATTTTCTCGACATATATACTTGGATTTCATACATATTTTGTTGGTAATTGGGTTGATTCTGTTCTTCTAACTTGCATTTGATTTTAGGGACAAGGTTCCAACTCCATGTTTTATTTGTGAACCTTTTATATCTGTCTGTTTGATGAACTCTATTTTATGCTTCTTTTTTCAGCTTGTCACCACAATAACCCTTAATGAACCTGCCCTTGGGGTGAAGGCAATTCTTACCTTCAAAGTCCTAGATCAGAGTTCAAGCAAGGTAAGTGTCATGATTTTGATTCTCATGTCATTAGCTTATGTTGCCTAAGAACTTGGCTACCCAGTGAAAAGTGCCATCACTAACTTTGTGTCACGGAATATGAACATTCAAGTACGTACCAAGTGGAAATGTAATGGTTTTTCTTTTTTGTTCAACAGCTGGAACTTCAGTATCTGTATGATTATGTTGGGATTGGCTCGAGTTTTGGCTTGATAGCAAATCCATTGGTTAACTACAGAGAAACACAAAGTTTCTGTATGATCTATGATTTGCAGGCCACATTTGCCTCCTTTATATTTCATAGTCTCAAGTCGTTGGATTTGAAACACTAAATAGAGAAGGTTTCAGCTCCTCTACTTTTGTGCTCTATTTGGTGGCTTTGGTTTCCAATTACTGTAATTTAATGCATATCTTATGCTTTGTTAGAACAATAGATCCTGCATTCTAATACCTTTTTTATTTTCTCCTGCATTCTAATGCCTCATTTCTTCTTATTCTTAGATGTATTTGTATATGATTGATTTTCAGTTCTTCCTTGGTGCCTCAACTTCTGCACCGTAGATTTCCTTCCGTTTGTTCGTTCATCCTTCCTCTGACGTGGGATTATTTCAGGTTAGTGGTTCTACATTTATTAGAGTCTATTAACATCTCATTTTACTAGATGTTGAATAAGCCTCATTGGACTTGGTTAATCCTTTGCGGTAGGCTGATTTTCTGGATGAGTGGTTGTTTTCTTCCTTAATTGGCTGCTTTCTCGGGCTTCCTTGTTTTGCGTAGGGTTGCTTTAGGTGAACTCTATTTGTTTTAGGTGAATTCTATTTATGTTCCTCACCCATCGCTCTTCTTCTTCCTTTCATCGGCCATTCTAGCATCATTTTCAGAAGCAATCCCGCAGCAATGCGTCTAGTTTTAATGCTTATTTTATGCTTAAATGTCGAGTAGTTTTTTACTGAATAATATGAATATAGGTACATAAAACCTGCGGCCACATAAGGCCATCATATTTATTCTTTATACATTTTAGTACCCTTAGAAATTAAAACTAGCTAGCCACATCCAATATCGTATACATAACTTCTTCTTTTTTTTTTTGAGATAAAACGCATCATTAATTGAATATTTAGATAATTACGAGGGAAATGCAAATACGTATAATATTTATAGTATTTGTTTTTTATTCTAGATATTTTTAGTGAGTTATCTTTAGGTCTCTATTTTGTATACTGTGCATTATTTTGATCAAGTAGAAGCCCTCTCCTTGGTTTCTGCGTTACTCTTATATATATATATATAAGAACAGTGTCCTTCTAGGTTTGAAAATTCTGAAATTATGAACGTTTTGTGAAGATGAATTTTTCTTCTGTTCATGGTCCACTCTAAAATAAATACATTGCTAAAAATTTGTCAGAAAATGACCTTGATTGTTGAACTGGATTGTGCTCAAATCTTGAATTAGACCTAAGGCCTGATGTAAATAATGCTTGGAAATCTTGAATTAGTTCACAATTTTTTTTGTTTGTTACTTTGACTTTTGTTTTTGTGTTTTTTGTTAAAAAAAATTAGTTCCTTCCCTGTTCTAGTCTCCTTGGAAATCAACTCCAGCACCCTTTCTGAAGTTTCCACGCTGATTCTGAAGTCTCCTCCTTTTTTGCACTGTTGCTTGCTGCTGTAATCAGTCTTTTAAACTGTAAGTTTCACTATCTTCTGGTTTTAGTTCACTGACTTTAATGAATGGGTCTAAGTGTATTTTTGGATGAATGAAAGTAGGGTGAATACAAAGATTATTGAATGCGTCTAGTTTTAATGCTTATTTTATGCTTAAATGTCGAGTAGTTTTTTACTGAATAATATGAATATAGGTACATAAGGCCTGCGGCCACATAAGGCCATCATATTTATGAAAATTCTAAAATTATGAACATTTTATGAAGATGGATTTTTCTTTTGTTCATGGTCCACTCTAAAATAAATACATTGCTAAAAATTTGTTAGAAAATGACCTTGATTGTTGAACTGGATTGTGGTCAAATCTTGAATTAGACCTAAGGCTTGATGTAAATATAATGCTTGGAAATCTTGAATTAGTTCACAATTTTTTTTGTTTGTTGCAACTTCAAAGTGAGGTGCAAGAGATGAGACGTGAAATGAAGGAGAAAGATGATCGAGTTGAAAATCTGGAAAAACAAGTGAAGGAAAAAGATGATCGTTTGGAGAAGTTGGAAGAACAAGTAGCTCTACTTCTACAAAAGGTTAAACTCTAACTAGTTATCTTTTATGTTCACATCAAACATGACATAATTTGTTGTTGCATTCTATTTTATTAGGTGAAGAAAAAGTCCAAGCAGAAGAGGATGTTTCATGTTGATAAGTAGATGTCAAGCAGAAGGCCTCAAGGTAAATCACTTTTTCCCCCTAAGATTATCTGAGATTATTTGTTGGTGGTTCTCTTCTTGAGACCTCTTGTCTTACCATTAATTCTAGTTGATCTGATGCATGGCTGTGGGATTGGGTTTAAAATTTGCACAAACTTGGAATTGCTTTCTGCCAAGATTAATCTCTCTATGCTATATCTTATGAACAACACCAAAATTTCTGGTTATTATGAATAGTAATCTTGTGTTAGTAGTTAGAATGTAGTTTAATTAGAATGCATTCGGCTTGAGCCTACAGGTCCAAAATTTCTGGTTATTATGAACAGTTAATTTGCTTAATGATTGTGGTTAAATATGCGACAAGCTATGCGTATGGTTTTATTTTTAGATGAGAAATGATTAGGGCCTCATTTAACTCATAAAATGCATTTGTACTTGTTTTCAAATTCAGGTACCTTTATCGATTTGGTACTTAGTATCGGTTTGCTAGGATCAAAGACAAGTTCATCTGTGAACCAATTTTGAGCCTTCTCCTCTATTATTGGTGGTACCTAGTTCATGCCAATCACATGATGTGGCGGAAAAAAGAGAGCCACCCAGAGAAGTGAGGCCGCCGGACTTGAAGTCATTTTTTGATTTAGTCTTTGTACTGAACCTTGGACATCTTATTACCACAATAGTAATTCATAATTATTTAGAGTTTCTACATGTATGAATTTATTACAATTTTTATTAATTAAAAATTTTCATTATTCAACATAAATGTTTGTGCAATTTTTATTGATGATAATAGTGTAGTATTATGATCTCCTACTACGAAATAAGTGAACAATGATATACTAGGAGAGAAAATTAATATTCCAACTATCTTTTAATAGCAGCATTTTTTTACAAAAATGCTGGAAAATTCATGTATATTGCCAACGTTTTTTGAATAAAAATGCTATTGAGTGCAGTATATTAGTGACGTTTTAAAAATAAAAAAGTGACTAAACATGATAAATTTACCGGTGTTTATTGTTAAAAGCGTCACTATTGGTTGTCCTTTACTTGCATTTATAAAACGCAGGGAAATACCTAAAACCTTTACCAATGTGTATCTAGACGACATTTTTTGGTGGCGTTTTTAAATTGTCGGAGAAGGTGAAGCCACGTTTTAAAAATGTCACTAAAAGTTGAAAAAAATGTCGCTAATGAACCATTTTGTTGTAGTGGGAGGGTAAGGGCGGAGAAGAGATGAGAGAAATGAGGGATTTGGCCACTTGGCGGTTTAGAGATGAAAGATGAGCGGGAGATGTGAAGGACACAACAATGTTAAATGAGAGATGAGGGATGAGGATTTTTATATAGGGTGGGTTAAGGTTTTTATGGGCTGTGTTATATGGGCTGCCATATATGGGTTTTGTTATATTACTACTACTACTACTACTACTACTACTACTAAATTTATTATTATTATTATTATTACTATTATTATTATAAAATGATACTCCCTCCGTTCCAAATTCTTTGCATCATTCACGTTTTACCAATTAATCTATGATTTTTTATTTTAGACATTTTAACATATAAATGAAAAACTTTTATATGTGAATGATAAATCAAGACCTATAGTTTCTAAATATATATTTTTAAATTTTTTTCTAACAATCAATAATATAAAAAAATTCAAGTCAAACTAGCCCAAAAAGTCAAATGGTTCAAAGAATTTGGGACGGATGGAGTACAATAATCTATATGATATCTATAAATATATTCATATATTATTATAATTATTGTATGTATGTATATGTTCATGTGTCTCTGTGTGTGTGTAGACTCATGCACATATATATGTATGTATGTATATTATATAAATACATATAAATATATCAATATAATATAAATATACATATCATCATCATCATCATTATTATTATTATTATTATTATTATTATTATTATTATTTATAACAAAATATTTTCAAAATACTACTTTACTTTCTAAAATTTTAAAATTTATTGGTTCAATAGCATCATTTTCCAAGGTCTAGGATTTCCAACGGCCTTCGCATTGGAAATTGAAATTTTGAAATTTCCAATGGCTCAATACAGTAGAAATTTTCAACAGTCAGGCCATTAAAAAATATGGTATTCAAAATTTTTAATGGCTAGGTGGTTGGAAAATATGGTATTCAAAATTTCCAACGGATAGACCATTGGAAATTCATCTCCCTTTTCCGATGGCTTAGCATGTTGAAATTTTCCAACAGCTTGGCCATTGAAAAATGCATGTGTTTTTAGTAGTGAAGTTTAAAGGAAATTCATAAAGAAACATAACTAACAGAATAATGTTGGATTATCTGGGTGTTTTTGAAGTTTCGAGTTTTATCTACTAAATGAGAGGAAGGGATATATATATATATATATAGTTTATTTAGCAAATAAAGTTACGTGACTACTAAGTATGGCAACTCAACTTGGACTATAAGGGCCAATCACTTAAAATTTTTAAATTGAGTTAAAGTACAAGTGTAAGCAAACTAAAACTAATATCAAATTGGATGATTCCAATGATCTTATGACCTTAGACATGATCCTACCTCAATCATTATTATCAATTTTTTTTACAACGTTTCATAAAACTGAATCGTAGTATGGCTACAGATCTCAATCTTAAAGACAATTGATGTAATGTAAACCAGTTGGAGAAGGATGGTTGTGAATTACAAGTCACTAATTTCATTTCGAGATTCAGTTTGGCCTCACGCACCTATTTGCAATAAAAAAGGCTGCAAATGGAATGGGTTAACGAGTGTCCATTCCATCTGGCTGGGGGACCGAGAATGAGGATGAGAATTCATGAGTGGGCATGTGGATGGATATGGGCTTGTGAAGATTGATTGAATTCGAGGCAGTTTAAGTTGTGACTCTACTTCACTTCCGGGCTGCTTCTGTATTGGACCCCTCTCCTTAATTTGGACCCAATGCCATTACCTTGACCCCTTTTTTCCCGTCTCATTTTGCTTTATCCCCTCATGGCTGTTTTTAACTAACGAAATCACTCCTTCTGCACAACCCAACCAGAGAAGGATAGAAGGGGTATACAATTTTTAACTTTCGTTGGCTTAAGCAGCTTAAGCTAAATAGTTTATAATTGTTCTAATTATAGTAGGGAAAATAGTAAACGTATAAAGAACTCATTTAAATTTGTTCTTACTAGATGATATGGTGGATTTTAATTTGACACAGGATACAAGCGTTCACTAGCTGCTTGATTCGTCATTTAGAGAAGAGATATTAATTTGTAAAATTATTTGTATGCGTAGCATATATGTAGTAATATATTTATGGAAATTGCACTCCATCAGCCTGGCTTGTAATTAATGAGAAGACTGGAACTGCCAAGCTTCATTGTCATTATATATATATATATATATATATATATATATATATATATATATATATATATATATATATATATATATATATATATATAAGGCTGTTGTGCTGGCATCGTCGCAGAATAAGCATGTGATCATATTGCCTGCTGTGGCAACGTGTGGTTTTCTGGAGTCGCCACCAATCAGTTTTCTTAGGTCGATTGGTCACCTTAAAATTGGTCTGCGAGAGTTCGGGGATCGGGAGTAGGGTTACGCTAAAACAATATTGTTATAGCGCCCAAAATTGGCACCTTAGTTGATTTTAATTTTGTTTTACTTTGCTTTTAAATAATTTTCAGTTAATTTAGAAATTTTAACTGAATTAGTCGAAATGTGGATTTTTAAGTTAATTTGTATAGAATTTTATACTTCCGAACCATGGACTCTGCCGAGTCATTTGGACACGGAAGATTTGATTCCGAACCATGGACTCTGCCGAGTCACCCGGACACGGAACTTGACGAAATTTTAAAGAATTTAATCCATATCGTTAATATGGATTTTTACCTTTTTATTTAATTTATTTTAAAAAGGTTGATATTTTCCAAACCGTAGATCCTAGCGGATCATTTGGACATGGAATTTAATTTTTATTAATTTTTATTTTTTAATTATTTAATTAATTATTAATTTTAATCATAATTTTTATTATTATTTTTTTTTCTTAATTTTTTTTAATATTATTATTTTTAAATATATGTTTAAAAAGAATTGATTTGTATATTTTAGAATTATTTAATTATGTTTGTTTATTAATTTTAATAAAGAAAGGATAAAAGATTAACTTTAAAAAGAATAAAAATATGTTCCAAAAATAAAAAAAAAGGATGGGAACTTTTTGTTTAAAATTTATTTTTTTGTTATCCTTAAAAATAAATGAATAAAGTTAATTATTCTCATAAAAATAAAAATTTCTTCTTTCAATTAAAAGTGAAATAAATTTAACTACCTATAAAAAAAAGATAATTACATAAAACAAATAAAGGACAATTAATAATAATAAAGTGGGGCTTTTTGGCCATCCACACAATAATTATAACAATAATAAAAATTAGCAAAGCTAGTAAAGTTAATTGTTAACAACAATAATAAAAGTTAGCCAAGTTAATTAAATTAATTGTTAACAACAATAATAAAAAGTTAGCCAAATTAATTAAATTAATTAATTAACAACAATAATAAAAAGTTAGTCAAGTTAATTAAATTAATTAATTAACAACAATAATAAAAAGTTAGTCAAGTTAATTAATTAATTAACAACAATAATAAAAAGTTAGTCAAGTTAATTAAATTAATTAATTAACAACAATAATAAAAAGTTAGCCAAATTAATTAAATTAATTAACAAAGTTAATTAAATTAATAATAATAACAATAACAAAAGTTAGTAAGTTAGTTGTTAGTTGTTAGTTGTCAACAATAAAAAAAGGGTTAGTAATAATAACAATAATAAATAAGTAAAATATAAAAGGAAGGTTAGTAATTAATTAAACAAATAAAGATATTTGTTAGTTCTGCAGAGATCAAAAACAAAGGTTAGTGACTTAAATGAAAGAAAATGAAAAGATAGAGGATGAAAGAGGGGTTTACCCTTTTAAAATTAAAATTTGAATTTTGAGAAACAGGGAAAACGAAAATCGCGACGCTGGCGGCAGGTGGACAGGGGAGCAAGGGAGGAGGGGAAGCTCAGGCGGCCGGGGCGACGGCGGGCGCAGGGTGAGGCGACGAGGCGACCGCGGCGGGGCAGGGTGACGGCGGCGCGGCAGGAGGAGGAAGGAAAAAGGGAGGACTGCCGGAGGAGGAAGAGAAACGGGCAGCGGGCAAGGGTCGCGACGGCGGACGGCAGCGGAAGGCGACGGCGAAGGTGACGGCGGGGGAGCAACGGCGACGAAGGGACGGCGAGAAACGGCGAGGGAAAGGACGGCAGGGCGGAACAACGGCGACCTGACGGCGTAACGGGAGGAAAAAGGTGGAAACGGCAAGGAGGATAACGGCAAACAAGGAAAGTTTGGGTCGTTTTTGAGTGAAGAAGCAGAGCCTAGGGACAAGGGCTGAAATTTTGGCCTTTTTTTAAAACGGAGCTCTAAGTTTTCTTTCTATTTTGTTCTGTGTTCAGCAATGAATTTGGAGGCCTATTTATAGAGGAAGTTTGGCTGAACTGCTCCTAATTAAATAATAAAAATAATCAAAACTTATCTCTTAAGTTGGTAAAATGAAAATTTCAGTCCTTTACATTTCTTATCCTCTGGATAATTATCAGAAGCTTCTGATTTTGACAATTTTGTCGTTTTCTGTTAATTTGGGCCAGAAACGTCCGTCTGGCCCAAAATTGATGCGAAAAATTACCCAAAGCTCCTGAAACTTTCAGAATTTGTCAATTTTGTCTGAAACTTCTCAATTTTGTCATTTTTACCTCAAACTTTTAATTTTTTGTCATTTTTTTCATGAAATTTTATTTTATTTCAAACATACACATATTCACACATATATCATTTTAAATCAAATTTTCACAAAACAAAAATATATTTTAAACTAATTAGATTTTTTTTTTAATAATAATAGTAATATTTTTTTTTAAATTAATTTTTTTTTTAAAATTTTTTTTTTAAAATTTTAAAACACCCGGACGAAATTGGGTGTCAACAGCTGCCCCCCTTTGCATGCTTCATGGGACATGATGTATGCAAAGTCGTTACCAAATTTCGTCCGGCTTAGGTAGGCATTGAGAATCTTCTCGCCGCCCAAACAGTAAGGTTTAAGGAAAGGTCCTTAGAACCTCTAACGATAGGAAAGCTCCTATCGTTGTAAGATGGACTGATTGATTGATTATTTGTTTGAGGTTAAGTAAAGGTCCTTAGAACCTCTAACGATAGGAAAGCTCCTATCGTTGTAAGATGGACTGATTGATTGATTGTTTGTTTTCGAGGCAAAGGTTCCATCCTTAAAACCTCGAATTGATTGATTGATCTCGAGGCAAAGGTTCCATCCTTAAAACCTCTGATTGATTGATTGATTTCGAGGCAAAGGTTCCATCTTTACAACCCCGATGAATGAAAATTGATTGTTTTCGAGGCAAAGGTTCCATCCTTAAAACCTCGGATTGATTGATTGATCTTGAGGCAAAGGTTCCATCCTTAAAACCTCGGATTGATTGATTGATCTCGAGGCAAAGGTTCTATCCTTAAAACCCCGGATTGATTGATGTCGAGGCAAAGGTTCCATCCTTAAAACCTCGAATTGATTGATTGATCTCGAGGCAAAGGTTCGAATCCTTAAAACCCCGGATTGATTGATTGATCTCGAGGCAAAGGTTCTACCCTTAAAACCCCGGATTGATTAATTGATGTCGAGGCAAAGGTTCCATCCTTAAAACCTCGAATTGATTGATTGATCTCGAGGCAAAGGTTTCATCCTTAAAACCTCGGATTGATAATTGATCTCGAGGCAAAGGTTCCATCCTTAAAACCCCGGATTGATTGATTGATCTCGAGGCAAAGGTTCTATCCTTAAAACCCCGGATTGATTAATTGATGTCGAGGCAAAGGTTCCATCCTTAAAATCTCGACGATTGATTGAGTTCGAGGCAAAGGTTCCATCCTTAAAACCTCGGATTGATAATTGATTGTTTTCGAGGCAAAGGTTCCATCCTTAAAACCTCGGATTGATAATTGATCTCGAGGCAAAGGTTCCATCCTTAAAACCCCGGATTGATTGATTGATCTCGAGGCAAAGGTTCCATCCTTAAAACCTTGACAATTGATTGAGTTCGAGGCAAAGGTTCCATCCTTAAAACCTCGGATTGATAATTAATTGTTTTCGAGGCAAAGGTTCCATCCTTAAAACCTCGATGATGAAAATTGATTGTTTTCAAGGCAAAGGTTCCATCCTTAAAACCCCGGTGATGAAAATTGGTTGTTTTCGAGGCAAAGGTTCCATCCTTAAAACCCCGATGATGAAAATTGATTGTTTTCGAGGCAAAGGTTCCATCCTTAAAACCCCGGCGATGAAAATTGATTCTTTTCGAGGCAAAGGTTCCATCCTTAAAACCCCGATGATGAAAATTGATTATTTTCGAGGCAAAGGTTCCATCCTTAAAACCCCGATAATGAAAATTGATTTTGAGGCTAAGGAGCTTTCCTTAGGACCTCGAGCGAAATTTATATGAAAGCAATTGAAATTGGAATAATTTTCTTCGAAAGTGTGAATTTTCATAATAGGCGAGCGCAAAGAATTAGGCTTCGATAAAACGAGTGAATCTTGATGATGACAATAACACTGACAAATTATGTAAAGGGAACGGATGTTTGGAATCAATATTCAAGGTTCATCTAATATTTTCTTCAGTAAATATAGATTCCCTTGTGAGATATGTCATCCGAATAAGGTTAAAGCTTAACTACCCCAAAATGTTATGCCTAGTAGACCTAATAGGATGCGTCTCAAGAGTAACAAAAATTACTCTTTACTCAGCCATTCCAACCTAAAGGCATTGTCCTATGGTTTTAATATCAGCATGGACGAAACTATATTATAAAAAAAGAAATTCCCTGAAAAGAAAAACTGAAACGCAAAAGAAAATGCTGATAATAAAACTAAAGGACAAGAAAAACGGATCAGATCGCTTCTTTCTTCCACAATACTTCAACAGGGTGAGTAGATGACCATTATGGGAGTGAACTGGTCGGGAAAGACTGTCGTGTCCAGTCTATCTGAATCATTGCTGGATCTGGTTCAGAAACAAAAGCTTGTATTTTATCTAGCAATTCTTCAGCAGTTGTTGCGGATATTATGATTCGTCGTGCCACTCTTGATATGAAATTCTTCTGCATAGCATAATCCATAAAAGCTATCAGACCTGTAAAGAAATTGTTAACATTTAAAAGCCCAATGGGTTTTTTATGCAAATTAAGTTGCGCCATGGAAGCAATTTGAAAGACTTCTCCCAATGTGCCAAAACCACCTGGTAGAGCGATAAAAGCATCAGCATTTAAAAGCATTTGTAACACACGCTCTTGCAAATTTTTAACCACTAATTCTTCTCCAATCGTGCCCCCAGAAATAAATTTCAGAGGTCCAGGGATAATGCCCAGAACTTGACTTCCTCCTAGAGATGCTGCTGATGCTACACCTCCCATTAATCCGACACTTCCTCCTCCATAAACTAAATGTATTTTTCGCTCAGCTAATACTCTACCCAAATGGTTGGCTGCTTTTAAATACTCTTCATCTTTTCCAGGAAAAGCTCCAGAAAATACACAAATACTTCGGGGTTTACGAGTGGAGGTTTTCTCCATTCCTATCCTTACCCATGTGAGAAAAGAAGAAAAGAGGATATATTTATAGAGATGAAAAGATAAAGTAATAATTTTATTTTCAAGAATGGATACATTATTGCCAGCTATTCACAGTAGTCACGAGTATGACTCTGGTCAGGTATGGGTACACTATCGTTAAAAGAGGAGAAAAATTTTTAAAATAGCTGCTAGCATGTACAGTAGTCACTATTGTAGCTTACGTCAGGAGTAGGTACGTGATTGTTGGAAGAGAAGGAAAATTTTAAAAAGTGGCAGCTATATACAGTAATCATAACTGTATCTCATGTCAGGAGTGGGTACATTATTGCCAAAGGAGAAGGAAAATTTCAAAAGCGACAGCTAGCATGTACAGTATCGTGACTATGGCTCATGTCAGGAGTGGATACATTATCGCCGAAAGGGGAGGAAAATTTCAAAAGCGACAGCTAGCACGTACAGTAATCGTGACTTTGGTTCATGTCAGGAGTGGATACATTATTACCAAAAAAGGAGGAAAATTTCAAAAGCGACAGCTGGCACGTACAGTAATCGTGACTTTGGTTCACGTCAGGAGTGGATACATTATTACCAAAAGGGGAGGAAAATTTCAAAAGCGACAGCTAGCACATACAGTAATCGTGACTTTGATCCTCGTCTTCCACTGGCTTTGCGTCCAGTAATGGCTTCAATGCTTTCTATGAATCGGTGATTTGCATCTCATCTAGCTTTCTCACAAACTGGCAAACAGGGTCGTTTAGGGTCAGATTCCCAAGACTGTAACGATCTCGTTCTTTTTGGAAAATTATCCATAATCCAACAACCTCAAATTGCACTATTCCGCAAGAATGCGCTTCAAGAACCTCTCGAATATCTTCTAGAGATTCCTTACGCAAGCCATTCTTAATGAATCTTATTCTATCATTACGATTTCTGGTGATCACTCCTGGAGAACGACATTTATTGCCGCAAATCCACCATCCACAATTATGACAAACGCCTAGCCTCTTTGCTCTTCTTTTTTTGGCATAAGTGCTTTTACCAAAGCCGGGCATACGGGGAAAGAACGCTTCTGGAACTTCACCAGCTGAACGAACCTTAGCTTCGATTAGCCACCGCACATTATCAGGAATGCCTTTGTGCATAAATACTCTGAATCGTTCACATCTAGCTTGATAAATCTTTTTAAGAACATTTATTGGGAAGGAAGGAAAATACTTTCGTAGGGCGGAAAGAGAAGACTCCATTGATGAAGGAGGTATTTAAGAGAAGAAAGAAATTAGTGATTGTAGGAAACGGAAATAACTAACATATATTTATAGTGATGAAAGGGATAATGCGTTAATTACACTTGCAGAAGCAAGTACATTATTGTCAAAAGAAAAGACAAATGACAGCTTATATGTACAGCAATCATGACTGTGGCTCTCATCTTCCCCTGATTTATGTCCAGTAATGGCTTCAATGCCTTCTATAAGTTGGGGATTTGCTTCCCATCCAGTTTTCTTACAAACTGACAAATAGGATCGTTTAAAGTCACATTCCCAAGACTGTAACGGTTTCGTTCTTTATGGTAAGTCCTCCATAAACTAATAATTTCACCTTGCACTTTTCCACAAGAATGCGTTTCAAGAGTCTCTCGGATATCTTCCAGAGATTCCTTACGCAGACCATTCTTAATGAATTTTCTTTTATCTTCACGATTTATGGAGATGTATCCTAAAGAGCGACATTTAGTAATACAATTCCATCGCCCACATTTATAACACACGCCTAGTCTCTTTGCTCTTCGCCTTTTGGCATAACGACTTTTAACTAAACCGGGCATGCGGGGCATAAATGCATCTGGAACTTCACCTGCCAAACGGACCTTAGCTTCAATTATCCACTGCACATTATCGGGAATGCCTTTGCGTGTAAAAACTCTGATTCTTTCACATCTAGCAAGGTAGATCTTTTTAAGGACTTTTATTGGAAGGGAAGGAAAGTATTTTCGCAGTGCAGAAAGAGTAGAATCCATTGATGAGAGAAGAATTTGAGAGAAGAGGGAAATGAATCAGTTATTGTAGGAGACTGGAATAACCGACTTTAGAAGTCACGAGGTATCTTATCCACTGCTTAATCAGAAAGAAGAACACGCATTTATAGTGATGAAAAGGGATAACGTGTCGATTACACTTAGGGGAGCATGTACATCTGTCAAAAGAAAATGCAAACTTTTTCAAATATAACAAACTGTATGTACAGTAATTGTGACTGTGACTCACATCTTCCACTGGCTTTACATCTAGTAACGGCATTAACGGCTTCTATGAGTCGAGGATTTGCTTCCCATCCAGTTTTCTTACAAGCTGGCAAACAGGGTCATTTACAGTCAGATTCCCGAGACTGTAACGGTTTCGTTCTTCATGAAAAATGCTCCATAAACCAAGAAGTTCACGTTGCACGGATCCACAAAAATGCGTCTCAAGAGTCAATTGGATATCATCCAACGAGTCCTTACTCAGGCCATTCTTAATGAATCGTATTTTATCTTCTCGATTATCAGAGATCATCCCTAAAGAACGACATTTAGTATTACAAGTCCACCGTCCACATTTATGGCAGACTTGTAACCTTTTCGCTCTTCGCTTTTTGGCATAAGAGCTTTTGCCTACACCAGGCATGTAAGATGCAAATGTATCTGGGATTTCACCTGCCAGACGAACCTTGGCTTCGATTAACCACCGTACATCTTCAGGTATTCCTTTGTGCATCAGAGCTCTTAATCGTTCACAGCGAACTCGGTAGATCTTTTTTAGGATGTTCATTGGGAGAGAAGGGAAATACTTTCGCAAGGCGGAAAAAGTAGGATCCATTTTCTAGGAGGAAGTAAAAGAAAGAAGGGGTGAAGGAATCAGTTATTATGGGCAACTGAGAGAACCGACTTGAGAGTCACGGAGTACCGTATCCGCTGTTTAACCGGAAAAGTGGATCCTACTTTATTTTGGTATCATAGATATTTCTTATCTTTGATGTCTCATCAGGCATGACATTGATCCAATCCTTGATTATTGAATCCATTGTCTGCTTTCGACGACAATATTTCTCGATATCCGCGCTTATCTTTGACCATAGCTATTTCTTATCTTGGATACCGCTAAGTTGACGTCAATTCTGTCCATCCAGGTGTAGCCTCGACTATTGAATTGATTACCAGGATTTTGACAATATTGTCTACTTTATCCTTGAATTGCTGATGGGGCTGGGTCCACTATATCGGCTGTGCATCCAGCAGTAGATTGGTAAAAGCGGATGTCACTGAGACGTCAGCTTATACTGCTGTGACTGTGCGGTGGATACGCTTCCCATTTGATTCCTATCATGTAAAAGTCATGCATGCATGATGTGAAATGCATGAATGCAAAGCATGTGTAATTGATGGTTCTTTTTTTTATTTTTATTTTTATTTTTATTTATTTTTTTATTTTTATTTTTTTTGGATTGATCTAGTTCTTCATATCTTTGCTTTACTGGATCCTCTTTATAATTGCCTTCTTGGACTATCATTGAATCTCTTTATGCTTTCCAGCTTTTGTTCACTGCCTCAAAAGCCCAACTCTTTTCAAAATCCCCTTTCTTTGACTTGTTCTTGAATTTTGGCCTCAATTTCTTTAAAGTTGGCCCACCTCATAATTTATATCTCTTTCGGGTACTCATCCATTGTCATGGATTTGATACCATCAAAGGCTTTACTTTCAATGTCTGCTTTGCCCCTTTTCTTGTGACCGTGCCGACACTTACTTATCCCCATGTTATAATCTGAATGATTGCTCTTCCTTGAACTCATGTTTTGATCCATAAGACTTGCCCCCTTGTCTGTTGAGTTTCTTTCTTGGCAGTACTATTCTTACGCTTAGTAGAGACTACTTTGCCCCCCTGAATACGGTGTTTATGTGGATAAAAGGTATCACCTCGCCTTTAACAGAAGGTCGAGCATTTCTAGACCTTTGTGATGGCACTTGATCGTAAATCTCTCTTACAAGAACCACATCTTCTTAAAGAAAGTCTCAAGCTATCTCCTCACTTTTAAGTCTACACACATTAATGAATAATGGTTTGGCCTTAAAGAAAAACTTTCATCAATTTGCAAAGCTTGACAAAGTAATTTACGGTCTTTGTTTTTAATTAAAATATCCTGCCATTCTTCCCTTTCCAACTCGAAGACATAAACTGTGCAAGGCAACATTATTCACAATAATAGCCTTTTAACTGAATGAGGATGATATCGAGAGGTAAATGTTAGGTGTGAGGAAAGTTAAGTTTGAATATTTTTTTTTTGTGGCAGTGTTTTAGCTGAATGAGAATAATATTAAGAGGTAAATATTAGGTCTGAGTAAAGTTAAGTTTGAGTGGTGTGAAAGAAGGGTATTTTAATACTACTCGTGAGCAGTATTAAATAAGGTAGAAACATGATTCACAATGATAGCCTTTTAGCTGAATGAGGATGTAGGTCTGAGGAAAGTTAAGTTTAAGTGGTTTGAAAGAAGGGTCTTTTAATACTACTCGTGAGCAAATTTGATTATGGTGAAAAACTCAATAGTGATGACCTCAAACTTGCCACTCTTTCCAGAAAGTTAAACCTCATCTGTTGCCCCTCAACTATCGTGGTCTTTATATATGCTTGGCTTGAAAGTTGCTTTTGTCTTCTAGACCGTCTTTGCAGGTTTTCAGTTTAGAATCCATAGCTCACTTGTTTTCTTTTTTTTTTTCTTTTGCTCTAGTTTGAGCCCTTTTTTTCCTTTCTTTTTTTTTTTTTTGTTTTTGTTTTTGTTTCCCTTTTTTTTTTTTTTTTTTTTGTGAGCTATGGTGATGACATACTTGATAACTCTCTTGAAGTGAGATGACTCAAGTGACCTTGCTTGCTCGTGCTTGTTCTCAGTTCTTTTTGGTTTTGAATTTTCCCTTGTTGGCTTTTTTATGGAAGGGATGAACTTTTTCCTTTTCGGAGTTTTTGTTACAGAGAACCGAGATCATAGCCTTCTTGAAATGAGATGATTCAAGTGGCCTTACTTGCTTGTGTTTGCTCTCAGTCTCTCTTTTTTTTTTGTTTTGAATTTTCCCTTGTTGGCTTTTTTATGGAAGAGATGAACTTTTTCCCCTTTTTTTTTTTTTTGGAATTTGTGTTGCGGAAAACTGAGAATTTTTTTTGTATTGAGCATTTGTGAGAATTGGGAGGCCACTGAAGTCATTTAATATGGGAGCTAACTTCTTTGGAAGCTAATCTCGGACTTCTTGCAATGATGTTGATAACCACTGTGAATTCTTTTTTTTTTTTTTTTAAGAGTTGGGGTGCAACATATGAAATCATTCTTGCTAGATTTAGTAGTACTTTCAAGATCACCACTATCAAATCTCCCTTAACTTTTTATTTTCACCCACGAGTAGTACCATTTAGAAAGCAAAGTATGATGGTAATAATAGTTAGTGCAATGGCGAAGATTGAGAGATAGAGGTAAAAATGAAATTTTTGGTAAAAAGTGGTAGAATGCACACATAATATCTTTTTGTTGGAGAACAAAAAGAATTACCGGTTGTTAAAAAGTAAAGTGTGATAGCAATAATGGATAGTATAATGGCAAAGAGTGTAAAAATAGAAAGTAGTAGAATGCACGCATTACATCTTTTTGTTGTACCAGAAAAAGAATACCAGGTGTCCATCTAACAAAGACTACACCCTAGATTCTGGACTAAATCTAGGAGATTTTTACTATTAGATTACTTTTGCAAGCTTTCAAAGATACAAGTTTATTCAAAGGATTCCCTGTCATTCAAAAGTGTGTGCGGACTATTAGGTCAGATCTGACTTGGAGCCCTTCCAAAATTAATGTAATTCCAGCTCAAAATCTTCACTTTCAATTACCAATCACATCGGGCCTAGCAGCTTGACCTCGGTTTTGTTTGATTTGTAGAGGAATGGCCTTGGGACTTGACGGCTTAAGAGTAGGTTTTGAGATTGGTATAGCATTGACTTCTTGTTCTTTAATGATCACATTTACATCATCATAAAAACGATAAGTTGGGATGAGTCTATGAGTCTTTGCAGATTCTTACGGAATTCTGAGCATTCTTGGATAGAATGACTTCTTGTTCTTTAATGATCACATTTACATCATCATAAAAACGATAAGTTGGGATGAGTCTATGAGTCTTTGCAGATTCTTACGGAATTCTGAGCATTCTTGGATAGAATGACTCTTACTGTCATGAAAGTTGCACCATTCCTCATCTTCAACTTCTTCATGTCCAAAAGAAGGCTTTCCCATAATAATCCCTTCTTTCACAAGGCATGAATATACATGCTTAAGAGGGGTTATGATATCATTGACTGACTTTTTCATCAGCCGGTGTTCTTCTATCATATTGACTGGTTTTTCTTGATGAGGCGGCAATGGATTGTGAGTGATGTTCGGTTCATCGGAAAAGTCCAACCATTTTGATTCGATTAATTGTTGGACTATACGTTTCAATGCTGTGCAATTTTCCAAGCCATGGCCTGGAACGCCATCATGATATGGGCAAGTTATGTTGGGGTCATACCACGTTGGATATGGGGGTCCAAATGGATTTGTAGGAATTGGACGGATAAGTTGACTTTCTATGAGTTTTGGATACAACTCAGTGTAAGTCATGGGAATTGGTGCAAAAACTTATTTTGGTCTTCGTGTGGGTACTGGAGGAGTCGGAACAGGTGGCCGTAACTGATTAGGCCTGTTGAGAGGATAATTGTTGGGCCTATTGGGAGGATAATCATTAGGCCTATTGGAAGGATAATCATTGGGCATATTGGGAGGATAGTCATTGGGCCTATTGGTAGGATAATAATTGGGCCTTTTGGCAGAATAGGATAGGCGAGGACCGGTAGCCACAGTACCTACGAGGGGAATCCCTCTTTCGCGTCCTATTTGTTGTACTTCTTCATCTTTTGTTCTGGATGGTCCTCCTCTTTTCATAGGATCACTAAAGGACTCAGCAATCTTCCCAGTCCTAATCCCATGCTCGATCCTTTCTCCAGACATGACAACATCGGAGAAATTAGTTGCCGAATTGCCAATGAGTTTGTCATAATATAGGTATTTCAGTGTCTGGACAAACAAAGTGACCATTTCTTTTTCTGTCATGGGTGGCTGAACTTGTGCAGCTAAGTCCCTCCACCGTTGGGCATATTCCTTGAAAGTTTCTGGCTTTTTCTTCTCTATGTTTTGGAGAGTTTGGCGATCCGGAGCCAAGTCCATAACATGTTTATAGTTGCCGATGAAGGCCTGAGCAAGGTCATTCCAAGTTTTGATGTTTCTTGGTCCTTGACTTAGATACCACTGCAATGCTGATTTTGTGAGACTTTCCTGAAAAAGTGCAATCCACACCTTTTCATCTTTTGTGAGTGGTTGTAGTCTCCTTAGAAACAGTGTGATGTGAGTGATGGGATCACTCGTTCCATCGTATTTTACGAAATCCGGTACTTTAAAGTCCGAAGGGATTATGACGTCTGGCACTAAGCAGAGGTCATCCACTGAGAGAGATCCGAATATATTACCTCCTTCAATGGCTCGCAGTCTCTTCTCTATTGTTTTGAGTTTTTGAGATTCTCCTTCTTCCTTTGGTGGTGTCTTCTTCTCTTCATACACAGTGTCTTGTTTCAGGTGAACACTAGCAGACTGTCCTGGTTCCTGAAACAGGTTTTCTTGGACTGAGACTCGTTGCAGAGTGAATCCCGGAGGATAAGTGGGATCTTGTGCTTCTTTGATGGGAACTTGAGTTACTTTCTCCTTGATTAGTTCCATGAATTGTCTCATCTGTTCTGCCATACTTTCTATCTTGGACTCCATCTCTATAAGACGTCCTTCGGCTTGTTCTGCCATTAATCTTGTTTGGAGCCGAGTTGAATATCAGTGTTGAGATCCAATTTTACCTTTTTAAAGGAATATTTATTTTATTAGATTCTATGCGTATATGATTGATGTGATGGATGCATGCAATGAGATTATGTTTTTATCAAAATTTATATGCACGTGATTGATGTAATGGAATGCATGCAATGAGATTATTTTTATCAGATTTTATATGCGTGTGATTGATGTAATGGATGCATGCAATATAAAGTGAGATTATGTTTTTATCAGACTTTATATGCACGTGATTAATGTAATGGAATGCATGCAATGAGATTATTTTTATCAGATTTTATATGCATGTGATTAATGTAATGGAATGCATGCAATGAGATTATTTTTATCAGATTTTATATGCGTGTGATTGATGTAATGGAATGCATGCAATGAGATTATTTTTATCATACTTTATATGCACGTGATTAATGTAATAGAATGCATGCAATGAGTGAGTTTGCTTATCCATTATCGTAGAACTTCAAAACTTTTAGTTGTCATTATAAAGACCAAAAAGTTAGCATAATTTGATGCGTGGTTTTGATGCATGAAGAATAATTGCACAAGAAAGATAAGGTTATTAATAAGTTAAATAGCAATTAACAACTCATGAACTATTATGGAAAAATGAGTTAAAACCATAAATACGAAAATAAAAGTGTAGAGCAACAACACAGCATAACAAGGATATGCTTATGGCGTTGGTAAATGGGAGGAATACTATGGTCAGTTCTATGGTTAAGTGGGGAGTTCTATGTGCATAAGGTGGCTTATCAAAAAGGCAAGGGATAGTTCCCGAATCCCGTCACTAAATTATAGTGACGGCCCGATTCCTTACCCTCTAGGGTTTATGTAAGGAATGGATTAATTCGAGTCGTAGCTTTTCGTGGGCCCATGCAGAGACTAACCGTCTCAGAAGGCAATACACTACTTTGCTACTTTGAAACCGGTGAAGGCTTGGAGACCATGGCCTCTCAAGAACAACAACACCAATTCCGCTTGGAAAGAACGTGTTCGCTTTGAAGAAGCTCGGGTATAGAGCTTCATATTGTGAATGCATAATGCATGTTTACCTAAGTAAATATAACATATAAATCCACATAAATATAAGCAAAGCAAATCAAAACAAATCAATTTATAGGCTCGACTCACTAACGTCGACTCCCCAGTGGAGTCGCCAAGCTGTGGCAACGTGTGGTTTTCTAGAGTCGCCACCAATCAGTTTTCTTAGGTCGATTGGTCACCTTAAAATTGGTCTGCGAGAGTTCGGGGATCGGGAGTACGGTTACGCTAAAACAATATTGTTATAGCGCCCAAAATTGGCACCTTAGTTGATTTTAATTTTGTTTTACTTTGCTTTTAAATAATTTTCAGTTAATTTAGAAATTTTAACTGAATTAGTCGAAATGTGGATTTTTAAGTTAATTTGTATAGAATTTTATACTTCCGAACCATGGACTCTGCCGAGTCATTTGGACACGGAAGATTTGATTCCGAACCATGGACTCTGCCGAGTCACCCGGACACGGAACTTGACGAAATTTTAAAGAATTTAATCCATATCGTTAATATGGATTTTTACCTTTTTATTTAATTTATTTTAAAAAGGTTGATATTTTCCAAACCGTAGATCCTAGCGGATCATTTGGACATGGAATTTAATTTTTATTAATTTTTATTTTTTAATTATTTAATTAATTATTAATTTTAATCATAATTTTTATTATTATTTTTTTTTCTTAATTTTTTTTAATATTATTATTTTTAAATATATGTTTAAAAAGAATTGATTTGTATATTTTAGAATTATTTAATTATGTTTGTTTATTAATTTTAATAAAGAAAGGATAAAAGATTAACTTTAAAAAGAATAAAAATATGTTCCAAAAATAAAAAAAAAAGGATGGGAACTTTTTGTTTAAAATTTATTTTTTTGTTATCCTTAAAAATAAATGAATAAAGTTAATTATTCTCATAAAAATAAAAATTTCTTCTTTCAATTAAAAGTGAAATAAATTTAACTACCTATAAAAAAAAGATAATTACATAAAACAAATAAAGGACAATTAATAATAATAAAGTGGGGCTTTTTGGCCATCCACACAATAATTATAACAATAATAAAAATTAGCAAAGTTAGTAAAGTTAATTGTTAACAGCAATAATAAAAGTTAGCCAAGTTAATTAAATTAATTGTTAACAACAATAATAAAAAGTTAGCCAAATTAATTAAATTAATTAATTAACAACAATAATAAAAAGTTAGTCAAGTTAATTAAATTAATTAATTAACAACAATAATAAAAAGTTAGTCAAGTTAATTAATTAATTAACAACAATAATAAAAAGTTAGTCAAGTTAATTAAATTAATTAATTAACAACAATAATAAAAAGTTAGCCAAATTAATTAAATTAATTAACAAAGTTAATTAAATTAATAATAATAACAATAACAAAAGTTAGTAAGTTAGTTGTTAGTTGTTAGTTGTCAACAATAAAAAAAGGGTTAGTAATAATAACAATAATAAATAAGTAAAATATAAAAGGAAGGTTAGTAATTAATTAAACAAATAAAGATATTTGTTAGTTCTGCAGAGATCAAAAACAAAGGTTAGTGACTTAAATGAAAGAAAATGAAAAGATAGAGGATGAAAGAGGGGTTTACCCTTTTAAAATTAAAATTTGAATTTTGAGAAACAGGGAAAACGAAAATCGCGACGCTGGCGGCAGGTGGGCAGGGGAGCAAGGGAGGAGGGGAAGCTCAGGCGGCCGGGGCGACGGCGGGCGCAGGGTGAGGCGACGAGGCGACCGCGGCGGGGCAGGGTGACGGCGGCGCGGCAGGAGGAGGAAGGAAAAAGGGAGGACTGCCGGAGGAGGAAGAGAAACGGGCAGCGGGCAAGGGTCGCGACGGCGGACGGCAGCGGAAGGCGACGGCGAAGGTGACGGCGGGGGAGCAACGGCGACGAAGGGACGGCGAGAAACGGCGAGGGAAAGGACGGCAGGGCGGAACAACGGCGACCGGACGGCGTAACGGGAGGAAAAAGGTGGAAACGGCACGGAGGATAACGGCAAACAAGGAAAGTTTGGGTCGTTTTTGAGTGAAGAAGCAGAGCCTAGGGACAAGGGCTGAAATTTTGGCCTTTTTTTAAAACGGAGCTCTAAGTTTTCTTTCTATTTTGTTCTGTGTTCAGCAATGAATTTGGAGGCCTATTTATAGAGGAAGTTTGGCTGAACTGCTCCTAATTAAATAATAAAAATAATCAAAACTTATCTCTTAAGTTGGTAAAATGACAATTTCAGTCCTTTACGTTTCTTATCCTCTGGATAATTATCAGAAGCTTCTGATTTTGACAATTTTGTCGTTTTCTGTTAATTTGGGCCAGAAACGTCCGTCTGGCCCAAAATTGATGCGAAAAATTACCCAAAGCTCCTGAAACTTTCAGAATTTGTCAATTTTGTCTGAAACTTCTCAATTTTGTCATTTTTACCTCAAACTTTTAATTTTTTGTCATTTTTTTCATGAAATTTTATTTTATTTCAAACATACACATATTCACACATATATCATTTTAAATCAAATTTTCACAAAACAAAAATATATTTTAAACTAATTAGATTTTTTTTTAATAATAATAGTAATATTTTTTTTTAAATTAATTTTTTTTTTTAAATTTTTTTTTTAAAATTTTAAAACACCCGGACGAAATTGGGTGTCAACACCTGCATTCAATTCGCAGATGATTCATAATTAGCCTCTTGATCTTAGATTTTAATGGTTGCCTCCAGCAGCAGGACAAGCCAATGAAAATGGCTCTATTGGTTTTTATTCGGAATTAATGGAAATTAAGAAGAGCTAGCGCGACAAATCTAGTGAACATTGAAATATTAATGAACATGGTGCATGCATGTTTTTTAGTTTAATTAAGAATCTGGTCATTATCTCAGTATTTCAATGTTCACTAGATCTGTCGCTCTTATTAATATCCATTAATTAATTCCGAATAAAAACCAATAGAGCCATTTACATTGTTAGCCAGCTGGCTGGCTGGCTGAGGCTGTTGGGTCGACTGGCGAAGAGTATACTGATTTGGGCATATCCCTTGCTTTGCAAGCATGCACCACATCTATATATACATACATATAGATATCCACGTGTATATATATTAATTGCAGCAGCCAGACACCAACATATATATATATATATAGAATTAATTTGCAAGTACGTACGTACTGATGTTGTTGCCTAACCTTGAAGCTAGCCAGGTGCCATGCATGCGTACGTACACCATACAAGGAATTCGCCTCTTCATTCTACAAACATTAATTACTTTTGTGTGTTTTTTGGAGGATCCAAATGATATATATATATATATATATAAATGCAGCACTATTTGACTTTTATTTCCCAGCTTAGTCTCTCCTATTCCTATATGGAGTATTTTAACAAGTGGTTTTTGATGCACAATAATCAGAGAGGGCAAGTGGCGACATGGGATGGGAGGTAAATTAAGAGTGGTGGAGTGGCGTGTGAATTATGGAGCAGATCATTTGCATTTGCACCCAAACTACTAAAAAAAGGAAGATTCCAACAACCTTTATTTCCAACGGCCAAACCGTTGGAGGAAAGACAAAACCTTTTCCAACGGCTTAACCGTTGGAAATATTGTGTCATTAAATTTAGGGGTATATATATAATATTTTCAACGGCTGTAGCCGTTGGAAAACATTTACTATGAGGGAAAATTAATGTGAAATTTTGTAAATTATATACATATAATATTTCCAACGGCTATAGCCGTTGGAAAACATTTAGTATGAAGGAAAATTGATCTGAATTTTTCCAAATTATATATATATATATATATAATAGTTCCAACGGCTACAGCCGTTGGAAAACATTTAGTATAAGGGAAAATTGATTTGAATGTTTGCAAATTATATATATATATAATATTTCCAACGGCTATAGCCGTTGGAAAACATTTAGTATGAGGGAAAATTTGCGTGAATTTTTGCAAACTAAAGTGGATAATATTTCCAACGGCTAAAGCCGTTGGAAAAATATATAATATGAGGGCAAATTGGAAGTAATTTTCTCCAAATTAAAATATATATAATATTTCCAACGGCTTTAGCTGTTGGAAAAATTTTCTTTTTATGGGAAAATAAATCAAGAATTTGATTTACGAATTTATGGATTTTCAATAATTTACGGATTTATGTTTTTTATTTCCAACAGCTTTAACTGTTGGAAAAAATAGTTGCATTTAATTTTGTATGTCATGGTTTCCAACGGCTTCAACCGTTGGAATATCATTTAATGAAACGAACCGTTTTGCTTTTTTTCCAATGGCTAAGGCCGTTGGAAAATTCTAATTTAAATTCCCCCCCAGGCGGTCTTCTTCTTCCTTGAGAAACCACAGAACTTCGTCTCTCTTCTTGTTTCTTCGTCCCACACGCACACACATCATGTTCGTATCTTCGATTAAGGGCTTATCAGCTTCTTGGAGTTCATTTTGACATGGATCTGGTGTCATTTGCCTTGATCTGTATGTTTTTTGGTTTTGTTTCGATTTTCTTTCATTATTTTTTGGGAAAGGGGATTTTTACAAGGGTTAAAATAAGTATTTTTCCCCACAATAATCTGGTGATGTGGCTTTTTCCATCCAAGATAACTATTTCCGTCCAAAAAGGGGCTAAAATGAAATGATTTATTGAGGTAAGGGATACGCTACGAGCAAAGTGAAGGTTAAGGTTAGAAATTAAATAATAATTAAAGATTGGGGGTAGCGAGTGCAATTTACCCAATGTATGTGATTTGTAGTTGTTGATTGTTGGATGTGAAGTATTTAGGTTACCCATTACAGTTTCAAATTTTTGTCCATTTTCTTAGTTTTTTTCTTATTTTCGGGATTAATTAAAAAATAGTTAATAATTAGTTTTAAGTAAATTATTTAGGTAGTATTTTTATGTGTAAAATTAGTTAGTATATTTAAAAATAATAAATAATTAGTTTTAAGTAAATTGTTTAGGTAGTATTTTTATGTGTAAAATTAGTTAGTATATTTAGAAATAATAAACAATTAGTTTTAAGTAAATTGTTTAGGTAGTATTTTTATGTGTAAAATTAGTTAGTATTTTTAAAAATAATAAATAATTAGTTTTTAGTCAATTGTTTAGGTAGTATTTGTATGTGTGAAATTAGTTACTAGATTTAAGAATAGAAAATAATTAGTTTTAAGTAAATTGTTTAGGTAGTATATTTATGTGTGAAATTAGTTAGTATATTTATAAATAGGAAATACTTAGTTTTAAGTCAATTGTTTAGGTAGTATATTTATGTGTGAAATTAGTTAGTATATTTATAAATAGAAAATACTTAGTTTTCAGTCAATTGTTTAGGTAGTATATTTATGTGTGAAAGTAGTTAGTATATTTAAAAATATCAAATCTTTAGTTTGACGGTAATTGTGTAGGTAATATATTTTGTTAGTATGTACAATGTTTAATTGGATTTATTGTTACAATGTTTTAAGAATTGGAATTAATATAAAGGTACAAAATATTTCTATTTAAATAAGTTTGTTTGATTAAGTTTGACCTTGAATATAATATATGTCAATAATACTACTAATAATAATAATAATAATAATATATAATAATTGAAATAATAATTATTATTCTAAGAGTAGTAGTAAAGTAATAGTAATAATAATAATTATTATTATTATAATTATACTAATAATAAATCCAATAAGAGTAATAATAATTATAATAATAATAATAATATTAACAATAGTAGTAGTAGTACTGCTAGTAATAGTAATAGTAATAATAATAATTATTATTATTATTATAATACTAATAATAAATCCAATAAGAGTAATTATAATTATAATAATAATAATAGTAATAATATATAATAATTGAGATAATAATTCTTATTCTAAGAGTAGTAGTCAAGTAATAGTAATAATTATAATAATTATTATTATAATTATACTAATGACAAATCCAATAAGAGTAATAATAATAATAATATTAACAATAGTAGTAGTAGTAGTAGTAGTAGTAGTAGTAGTAGTAATAGTAATAGTAATAATAATAATAATAATAATAATAATTATTATTATTATTATTATTATAATACTAATACTTACAATTCCAATAAGAGTAATAATAATAATAATAATTATTATTATTATTATTATAATAATACTAATACTTACAATTCCAATAAGAGTAATAATAATAATAATGCCTGGACGAGGACGATCAGGGCTTACTCATGCAGCACATGTTGATGTCACGCAGACTCTGGAGTTCACTGAACAAGTACAACGAGTCGTAGCGGAGCAAACTGCACAACAAACATCACATTATGAGCGGAAGCTAGAGCGTCTGAAGAGGAGACAACGTGCTGAGCTCGAGTACATATGTAAGTCAATTGGCATTCCCCTGCCCGCGCCTCCTGCAGATGATGATGATGCATCAGGATCAGATTAAGAATAGATCAGGTATATCATGCTACTATGTGTGTTTATTAATAAACAAACAATTAGTTGGAGAATGAAACCATGTAATTTCTAGTATAAATGTTTTTATGTGGATTTATAAGTAGATTTATATCATGACTTAGTAATTTGAATTGTGTAGGTTTTTATGTCGTTATATATATATTTTTATGTAATTTCAGTCAAAAAATTGACTACATACCATATAATTAACTGGAATATAACAGGTTAACGTTTAAACTAAACATTCAATTGGAATGAACAGCAAAGGGCTAAATAATATAAATAAATAAAAAATTCCAACGGCCAAAGCCGTTGGAAACTTTTAATATGGTCAAGTTTCCAACTACCTGGGCAATTGGAAAAGGAAGGCAGTTTGAGATGGGTAGTTGGAACACCAAAAAAATAAATTTATAATTACAGCCGTTGGAAATTCTCCAACTACTTATTTTCCAACGGCTGACGGTTAAAAATTTCAACTGCTAAGATCTGGGCCGTTGAAAGTAAAACTTCCAACGAATGGATTTCCAACTGCCAAAGTTCCAACGACTAGCTGTTAGAAATCTTAAATTTCCAACTGCCGAACGTTAGAAATGGCAATTGGACATAGGCGTATTTTTAGTAGTGCCAGTGCATGCGGAGAAAGCAATACAGCCGAGCTAGCTACATCCAGAGTCTACTAGCATACTTAGGAGGCATTTCTACGTGTAGCAAATCTCACGAGGGCAATGTGAGAAAACTACACAATCTAAAAGCAAAAGGAACCGCTGCAAATTCACTTCAGAGTTCAGCCCACCAAGACAGGTTTCAGCCTTTTTTTTTCACTCTTTTTCGCTTTTTGTTTTTCTTCTTCACTAATTAAAAGAATATTGTTGGGTAGACTTGAGATTTCAGGCTTTTGGACGGATTTAGAGGGATGGACGGACTGACGGTTCCTTCCGTTCCGACTCCGACAGATGGTGACAATATTGAATTGAAGTCTGTGTCCTCCCTCACGTCGCTGCGCGTGAAACATGCTTTCAATTCAGTTGTTGTTTAAGCCCTATATCCGTTTGAGAATAGGCTACAGCCCAAACCCTAAAAATCTCCAAAATTCGGGCTGGAAGCCCAAAATTTACCCAATCCTTCCTTCCTAACCGAGACCAATCTCTTCTCTAGTACTAGCCAATTAGGTGTGTGGATCACTGAATCGTGACACTAGCCTAGGTACCGTGTCCAGTCCGATTATTTCCCTCTCGCTCTCTTCACGAGTATTTAATTATTTTATCGACAACAGCCAGAGGACGTCATGCGAATTATAATCTTGTTAATCTCGCTGCCGACTCATATACTGATTTCTTTAATTTTTCTTTTTAATTTTCGAGATTACAAACTCCTATACTAGCTAATAATTAATTGGATTAATTTCTCGATCGGACGCAACGTAGAAACATTTTCTGCCAACCTATCTGCACACGTTAAATTTTGGTAATTGTGAAACAAGCCAATTACTACAGTTTAAAGCACTTAATATATATATGTAAAACATGGGATACGTACAAGTAATTTCTACCCATTACAAAAAAAAAAAAAAAAAAAGAAATTACATTAATTTTATTTTTTGGTTGACGTACGTTTAACATTTTTTACATATTCTTAATGACCTGCCTGGCCCTGTCTTGGGGAAATCCAATTTGAAGATTTTAAATGGCCGGGTCAGTTGTTTTAATTTGTTGATGAAAATTAACATCATCATGGGGAGGGTCATTGGTCAAGGGTGGGTGAGCCATACATAGAAGAGGGAGCCATTTTGTTGGTTATTTACCGCCTTACCACGTGAATGAGGATAGTTTCACGTGTTCTTAGCCACTAGCCAGTTGATTTGAACGGAGTACGAGATTGCGTTGCACGTGTTTGTCAAGACCTGTGCCTGGCTGGATCTCTTGGGAGGCAAGAGAGTGCTCTTTGTGTATATATATATTTGATCGCTTAATTGCGCATCAGAGCATGTAGCTTAATTATTGTTGCGATTGACGACCTAGGAGGTAGCTAAATGGAGAAGAAGAAGTTGTGTGGCTTGTTTGTCCTGCTACTACTTGTTCTGGCCTCCCGTGAGTATACACATGATAATTAATTAATGTGCGTGCGTGCGTGCGTGCGTGTGTGAGATGATTAGCTAGGTTTAGCGTGATCTTTGATTTGATGATTTAAATGCATGGTATATATATATATATATATATATATATATATATATATATATATATATATATATATATAGCTAGCTAGATTTTTTTATGCATGGGTACTGTTTGATGAAAATAAATAAATAAAATTTGGTTCGTTGCATTTGCATGGATGGATGGACACAGATGAGGCGGAGGCGAGGCTGTGCGAGTCAAAGAGCCACAAATTTCATGGGGCATGCATGAGCGACCATAACTGCGGGATGGTTTGCAAGAACGAGGGCTTCACCGGCGGCATCTGCCGAGGCTTAAGAAAGCGCTGCTTTTGCACCCGGGAATGCTAGCTGAGCTCCATTGCCTACCCCTAGCTGGCTAGCTAGCTATCTGCTTCTCTTTCATTTCTGATTTCCTTTGCTTAACTTTAATTTCGCATCTTAATTTGAATCTTCTCTTCCCTTCCGATCTTTCTCGCTCGCTTAATTTCTTTTTGGTCATGTTAATTTTGCTTGTATCCCCCCAATAAATAAAGTGGCTAGCTTTTGTCTATCGCCTAATCTCCTCCTTCACTTACAACTTGAGTAACGTCGTATATGGTGTATTTTCCAAGCCCACTTAATTAATTTACCCTCCCCATCTGAAAATAAAATTAAATAAAATCACTACGCTGTTAGGGATATGTCTATATACTATATATATGCAGTTCTTAACTTCCTCTATATATAATATTTTTAGTATTCTCCTTCAATTCACTTGAATAGTTATAATTAAGGTTAATTATCAAAATCTCGATTTGAAATTTAGAATCTTATGATTTTATGATCTGAAATAAGAAAAATGATTCGATTAGATTAATTCTACAGTTATAATCACTTATAATTATGATTAATTTTAATCCGATTCTATAACTATGATTCATAAAATATTAAAAATGATTTCGCGTAGAATTCTGATTTTAGCATCCTTAATTATAATAGGAAGTTCCATGATTTGATATATATCTTGATCTTACTAGCGATCGAAGACTAGTTGAAGGAAAATTTGTCGCCAAGAAAATAACAACAAATGCGTGTGTGATTAAAGTAATAAAACTTATTTTTATATACCTACGTACGCCCCTAAAAGCTAAGTATTATATAGTCATGAACGCCAGGTTTGCACAATATTTTTCCTTGTACGTGAGTTACATGCAGATAAAATGGTACAAGTGTAATGTAAATGTAAAATTTCAAAGATTGAGGTTATGTTTAAAACATTATTCAAATGCTAGCTAGCCTCTATGATCTATGGCAACATTCTTGTCTGTTCAATACTTACCTTCAGGTAATTAATGCAGACGCATGAGGATTAATTAAGTACAAGAATTAATTTAAGGAATATAAACAAAATTAAGTATAAAAGAATAATTAAGGATAAATAAATTTGAAGAATAATTAGTTACCATGCCAAAAGCTCCATATGTTTCTCACTTTCTCCCGATCGAAGAACAACGAAGTGAATTGAAGGAGAAATAGAGGGGAAGAATTAATGGGGCGCGTAAGGGGAAACATATCATGTCCTACAGTACTCAATAAATACAACATTATAAATGGCAACCATATACGAATATTTGGAGTCTCACTATCACTATCATTAAATTTTTGATTTAATTATAATTTTTTTCCTGAAATTTAGATGAAATTACATTTTACCTCTCACATTTTAAAAATATACACTTCGTTTTTGCCTTCTTAATACAGTTCGACAATAATTTCTGAAGTCTTAATTTAAATATTACAAAAGCTATTTTTTGATAATTTTAATTTGTATAGTATTTTTCTAAAATTAATAAACATTTTCAATCTCAATTTTTTCTATTAGTAAAAAATAGTATTTTTTGTCAATTAATTGTAGAAAAGTATCATACATACTGAATTTACTTAATTAAAGATGAGTATCATACAGTTCAAATTGAGATTTCAAAAGTTTATTTAAAAAATCAGAAATTGTTGTTAGACTATAATAAAATGACAGAGGTAAAATGTATATTTCTAAAATGGGTAAAATCCACTAGGGGTCACTTAACTTATTTTTTTGTCCTAAACAGGTACTTGACCTTTATATTGTCCTAACGAAATATTTTACCTTTTAGGACAAAAAAATAAGTTAGGTAATCTCCGATAGATTTTACCCTCTCTAAAATATTAGGGGCAAAGTATAATTTCATCTAAAGTTTAGAGCTAAGATAAATTGTAATTATCCCTAAAAATTTTTACAGGATCATAGAATGATCAATGCATCAATTAAATAGTTTAGGCTTGTTGGTTTATTTTAAAGTATGTGTGTAAAAAAATATAAATACAATGAAGAGCTGGAAATATTATATTTTATTAAGAGGTCTCATTTTAAAAGAATTATTATAATTACCTGTTGGCTTAAATGCAACCAAGAGATGAGTGAATTGATTGAATTAAAAAAATCACCGAAAATAAGTTTTTAATCTCTTAAACCAAAATGCAATTCAAGGAGCTCAAATAAACTTATTCTAACCAGAAAATACTACCACAATGATCCTAAATTTTACTTTGGAAACTTGTTTTGAAGTGTTTTTAAAAACAAACAACTTCAACCAATGAATTAAGACAGATCACCAAGCAATAATCAAGCAAGTAGAAGGAGGGAAGCTTGCATACAAGAATTTATAGAGGTTCTGCCTTTCTTCTTGAGAGCTTACTCATTTCTTCAAGTTCACCATTTGAGAGTTTTCTTCTCTACTATAAATCACAAGAGTATACATTCCTTTGGTAGTTTTCTCTACCACAGCCACTCACTAGTTTTCCTAAAGACTAATTAGAAACCTCACTAACACCCTTTCCCTCACTAGTTTTCCTAGATACTAACTAGAAACCTCACCAACTTAATTTCACCAAATGGTGTTTACAAGGTTACAAAGTGGATAGAATAATAGAAGCTCTGTTAACATTTCTCAAACTCAAGCTCTTTAAAGATGAAATCTCTTTTCTAGTTGTCAAGAGTTGTTTCAAAAGTGTTTCTCTATATTTTTATACTCATTTGGGAGACAAAAAGATGTTGAAAACCTGCTGGAGTCGTCTGAAAAAACTCCTTAAAAATTGGTGACTGTTGCTCTGTTTTTTATGCCAGAAAAGTTCCAGACTTTATGTTAAGTTATGGGTTTAATACGTTAAACTTGATTTTGTCATTCAACGGTAAAAAACGGCTAGAGACAAGTCTTTAAAAGCTCTGCAAGTCAATCCAGGTAGCGTCCTCTGATTCGTCCAAGTCATATTTTAAATTTGGATTAAAATTGAGTCAGTCAAAGATTTTGGGCGGAAGTCTTCAGTCTTGTGATTAACAGGTTAAACTCAGAGTTTAACGCATTAACTGATGTTTCGAAAAATTCTAGGAATCCCAGACTACGGATTAAGCTATTTTAACGCATTAAAATATAAACTTCGGAGCGGGTTAGACTTAGGTGATAGAATGATCTGTTAAACTGTTTCTTTAATGGATTAAACAACTTATCATTTTGAAATCAAACTTGATTCAAACACTAACATATTTTGATGACCTACAAAATTCTCTTTAAAAACAAGTTTCATCATCAAACTTAAAGCATATTTTTTAAAAAAACACTTGAAATACTTGGAATTTAAGCACAATTTTAACAAAACTATTTTGACCCAATAAAATGAGATTAGGAATACTAAAACAATTCACCTGTCATCATCAAAATTAAATGTTTGCTTGAAACAAATCCAACATTAATGTTAGAGTTTTAAATAATTTATAGTAGTGGATATCAATCCATTGACATTAAAACCTAAGCCTAGCTACCTTTAGATAACTTTTTTTAAGACTCTAATACTAGTATAGAGCTTAAGCAGCAATGCATCATAAAGCAAAGAGATTAACTGAAAAGCTAAAAACAACTAAAAACTTGCTAACAAATAATAAGAAAATCTCAACTAAACTATGTCGATTCTAACAAATATTTTCATGAATCTAGCTTCTGTTTAGATTGAAGTGTTGTACTCTGATTATTAATTCTCTTCCATTAATAAAATTTTTTTGCTAGCTGTTCACGTACAAAACAAAAAAACTTTAACAACTATTTTAATTTTTTTGAGCCACATCGATCAATAGCTACTATATATCACATGTTCAACCAGGATTATTACTTTTTCAACACCTTCGGTGTTCAAAAAACTTAATTTCCAGAAAGAATTTTCTTCAAAATTTCTACCAACCGAATATATATGTTAAAAAGAAAGAAGTAAAAAAGAAGAGGAGAATCGAAGATTAATTTTCCTGAGAATTTGGACAAACCTTAAATTTAATGCATGCTTGGACGTAAAAATAATGGAGCACAAGACAGATCACCAAATTTGAATTGCTTGCTTTGAACGAGAAGCAAACAAAAAAAACGCAACTAGCTAGCTGCTTCCGTCTTTAAATGATTTTATTCTGAGGAAATCATCAACTGTGAAGCAAGAAGCAGCCCCTCAATTAATCCATTGAAACAAAATTCCATGTAATAAATAGAAGCTGGCTAGCTAGAAACATATATATAGTAACAATTAAAAGCAGGAAGAGCAGAGAGGTATGGGTATGGGTAAGAGCAAAGTGTTGATGGTTGGGGGCATTGATTCCTTGGGGACGTTCGAGGCTGGTGAAGGCAAGCCTGGGTTTACGGCATGAAATTAACCTTGCTTCTCCACCGGCCAGAAACAGGGGTGCACATTGAAAAGGTGCAAAAACTGATATCCTTCAACCATCTCCGGCGTCCATATTCGGAGCCACCACATCCTTCTCCAACTCAAACTTGTTGATGCCATCAAGGAGGCTGGCAATGTCAAGGTACGTACGTGCATGCATGTGTGCATCCATCTCTTTATATACCGTATAACGTACGTACGTAGTACAGGGTATATATATATATGGCAAGAAAATCAGGTCTTGTCAACCATTAGTCTAAATTAAGAAAATGTCGAAAGTATCTAGCTGTATATGAATTTGTATATATGGTAATTAAGATTCATAGTTGATTAAGCTAATAAGGAAAAAGAAAGTGTGGACAGAGATTTGTGCCATCAGAGTTTGGGACGTACAGAATGGGAAAAGCGATGGTACCTGGAAGAGTAACTTTCGGCGAAAAAATGGTGGTGAGGAAGGCAATTGAAGAAGCCGGCATACCTTTCACCTATGTTTCAGCCAACTGCTTTGCTGGTAACTTTCTTGGTGGTCTTTGTCAACCTGGCAAACTCTTTCCCCCATCTGGCAAATTATATATATATATATATATATGGTCCATTCAACGAACAGTTCCAAACAAAAAAAAAAAATTAGTTAACATAATGTGGTATTAGAAAATTTTCTTAGTTAATATAAAAATTTAATAGTTACTTTGAGCCACCTAAAAAGTTAATATAGTATTAAAAAATGTATTGTTATTATTAAATTATTAATTATTTTTCTCTTATATCAATAAATTAGTTTCTTTCTAAATATTATTTATTTTGCTCTATATATATAAAACATTTTTTATGCTTGTATTAAAAAAAATGTCTTCTATCATATATATTTTATTTATATTTAACAAATTATAATGAGAAAAATTAGAATACATATAAAATTGTAAAAAAAATATTGAATTTTTGTCATCTTAAAATAATATTCTAATATTTATTTTTTAAAAAAACGGTAATGGTATATAGTATGGTATACCATACAGTATATCTTAAAAATTTGAAAAAAAAAATAGAATACATATAAAATTGTAAAAAAAAAGTATTGAATTTTTTTCATCTTAAAATAATATTCTAATATTTATTTTTTTACAAAAATTGTAACAATATATAATACGGTATAACATACGATATACCTTAAAAATTTGGGGTGCAGTATACCTACCGGTAGCAGTATTTAATACATTAATTCCTGTTATACTGTCCTAAGAGAAGGCATGTCACCAAGGGGCTAGTCATGCACCACCAATAAGGCAACAAGGTTTAAAAGTTACAGCTGCACGCTTGGAACCTACTTAACAAGTCACGAATCACATTCACAATAATCACTAGCTAAATGTGGCACCACCTTAATTTGTCATTCCCGAAAAATGCAACTGAAAGCATGATAAGTACTGAACTAACCACAAGCCTAGCAGCGCAAGAATTACTAATTGAAAAGGGAAGAAGAAGAGGAAAACTGATATTCCAAACTCTTCCGAACACTTTTAATCGTCACGTTCAACTGTTTACTTAATTTAAATCCATTAAAGTTTACCCAAATCAATAATTTTTGAATTCTCGATATTCAGTAATACTATGATATCCTAACACATATATACTCTACCTAGCTATTAAAATAATTTCTTAAAAATCTAGCAGTAATCTAATAGAAAATAATTGAGATTAACGGTAGAAATCACTTACTGAAAATTCTCTTTAGATAAAAAATTCCCTGAAAGTTTGGTCTTGATTCTCAATCATTTATGCTCCTCATTTCATGAGAATAGAATTGTAGCGGCATGAGAGAAAGTAATAATAAAACTCTATTCTTCTTTCCCCACATCCTTCAAGAATAAAACCATGACGGAATTTCTAATATCCATCAGGTGTATATATGTATGTCCACCCACTAACAGAAACTGTTATAAATAATGAAAATGTTAGACAAATGCATATCAGAACTAAACATATAATTATTATGACAAAAATGTATCTTTAGTTTAGATAAGATGATCTTAATCCTAGATAAATGCATATTAGAACTAGATAAATGTCTCTTAGAATTAGACAAATAAATTAAAAAAAATTAGACATATATCAAAGTGAAAGAAATAAATAAAAAATCTAAATAAAATAATCTCAATCTTAGATAAATGCTTATTAGAAGACAAATATTAGAACTAGACAAATGAATCTTAGAAATAAATAAAAAATCAAGTGAAATTACAATTATATCTCAAATTCAGATAAAATAATCTCAATCATTGATAAATGCATCTTAGAACTAGACGAATGCATCTAAAAAAATAAACATACAATTAAAATGAAATAAATGTATATCAAATCTAAACAAAAGAATCTTAATTTTAGACAAATGTCTATCAGAACAAAACAAATACATATTAAAATTAGATATATACATCTAAAAAAATTAATTAAATTATTATAAATGAATGATAAGATAATGATATTGAATTGGAGGGACACACACTCGGTGGAGGCTGTGTACCAGCTGTAGAAAGAAGAAAACGCCATTGAGGCAGTTGATTGGGCCAATTATTTTGGGTCTGATTTATTTTACCGGCCTATTTTTGTCGCACTTGCTGGTCCGGGCCACACCCATGTCTATGTTTGGGAATTATTCCGGGGCCCGGCCCTGCTTAAGAAGAAAGGGGTGCAATTATGGGCCGACTAGACAAGGCCAGATGTAGTGAAATTTCTGACAGTAATTTACACACAGTGAAAGCTGTGGATGAAGATAGAGACAGCTTGTCTGATTCTGACTTCTGAGGTGTAAGGCGTGGGGCAGTGTGCAATCTTTGGATTCTTGTTCCCCGCCGCACGTGAATCTGAACTGTTTCGCTTGCAACCACGTTCTTGTCTTGTGACAGATAGGCAGTCCCACTCTTTAATATCATAGGAAGAGTATATTGGGAGACAGCAACCAGTGGGAGTGGCAGACAGATCGATCGAGCAGAGGCAGAGGCCCTAGAGCCGTAGAGGTAGAGCAAACACCTACAATTATCATATCGCTCATGGAGAAGATCAGGATGTACGGCCTTCTTTTGTTGCTGCTTCTTGTTTTGGCCTCGCGTAAGTAGTAGGAGCACATAGTACCATATATATATATACTGCCTGTAATTAATTGGCAGACTCATCATAGATTTGGGTTCTTGGTAGGTAGTGGTAGTCATTAAATCATCAAAGTTGATTATATATACATATACATATGTGCAGATGATGAGGCAGTGCGAGGAGCAGAAGGCAGGGTTTGTCAATCGCAGAGCCACTACTTTCGGGGACCTTGCTTCAGCGACCACAATTGCGCTAATGTCTGCCGAAACGAAGCCTTCTCCGGTGGCAGATGCCACCGTCGTCATCTCGCCCGTCGTTGCTTCTGCACCAAGCTTTGCTAGCCACCCATCTATGCCCGGCCCCCTACTTCATAATTCTGTCTCGTCTCATCTTAGCTAGAATAAGTTCGGACCAGCCACCGCCACCCTGGCCGCTTGATTGATTATGAGTTGTGGTCCGTTCCTGCATCTTTCTTTCTGTTCCTTCCTTTCATCTTAACTAGCCTTCAGGCACCTCCAATTCAGCTCAGCTGGCCGCGTTATATATATATTTGTCCTTCTTTTCGTAGAGCAAATGTGTTGTTGTCAGATTCTCGATCTGGCCTCTTTTTAATTGTCATTGTTGTAGGGCAACGAGAGTCTGCATCTATCTAATTTATTTAATTACCTCAACATGTTGATTCAGTAGCTTGCTGTTTTAATTATTCATATCTGAATTTCCAAATGGTGACTCTTAAGCCACTTGTTAATGTTACCTACTCCATTACTTTCCAAAAAAGTATAAAAGTTTCATGCTGATCAAACCAAGTCAAGCGGAATAGCAGATCATTTTGAAATAGAGACTAGAGAGACTTCGATTTGGGTGAGAGCCCAGGGAAGAACAGAAAAGTGCGACATTGGTCCATTAAGTATTCCTTGTTGGCCGGAGATCGAAGGTGGAAAAAATAGCTAGTTAGTGTGGTCAGCGAAGGTGTGGATGCTGTGAGTGTGGTACTGATGACAACGAAAGTCAGATTCTCCTAAAAGAAAAAGAAGCACAAGGAGCAAAAGGTATACAATACAATTCCTATATATAATCACTTCAATAGGGATAAGTTTACAAATTAATTTGGACAGATTGTAGGCATGCAGCTATGGTGGCACAGAATAAGTGTGTGTGTGTGTGAGAGAGAGAGAGAGAGAGAGAGAGATTGCCAGCAACCTTCTACGTTTTACTTCAACAGACATGCAATTGCAAATTTGAAATGATTGCAAGTCTAAACGAAACAAATAAATATCTACTAAAAGACGGGGCTTAAACCAAAGTTAAGACTCTATTTTATGTCCCCCATAACCTCTCCTTTTACACAAGAATAGACGGAAGCTTGAAAACACACATAACAATTATCCAATTAAAATTTATATTTAGAAACTACAAGACTCATAGTTTTTAAATATAATTTTTGTTAAAAAAATTTAACAAATATTAATAAAAATAAATTTAAGTCAAACTTAAGTTAAAAAAAAGTGAAATGGTGTAAAAACTTGAGGCGGAGATAGCAACAAATACTTAAGAGTTTTTCAAAATGATGTAATTGCAACTTTGAAATGTCTGAGGCCTTGAGGGGTCTGAGTAAAACAGAAAGACATGTTGGAGTACTGCATTGGGTTTACCTGTCTCACTCTAAGTCGTCGAATAAATTCAACTTTGAAATATATAAGTGCCTTAATGGAACAAAAGTAAAAAGCTGAGGACTTAATTTGGAGT
Source organism: Aquilaria yunnanensis (assembly GCA_039654915.1). Classification (NCBI taxonomy): domain Eukaryota; kingdom Viridiplantae; phylum Streptophyta; class Magnoliopsida; order Malvales; family Thymelaeaceae; genus Aquilaria; species Aquilaria yunnanensis. Next base: position 39,471,775 of record CM077600.1, on the reverse strand, counting down.
TAGCCCACAAAGGACGTGCTTTAATATATATAATATATATAAACACCAAACACATACATACATACATATAAAGGATTTTCTACAATTATCCCCTTGAATTTTTTGTGACAATACATTTACCCCAGAAGTTTGAAAACATACACTTAATCCTACTTTTTTAACGCCTTCAATTAGCTGTCAGTTAAAGTTACAATTAGCCTTCCTAAATTTAGTCAAATAATATAGTTACACCCAAAGCTTTGGAAATCTACATTTTTCCTCTTGCTTTTTTCATAGTATATCACTAAAGCTTTTGAAAATTTAGTTCAAGCTATATGATAACTATGTTGTAGTAATTTCAAGTCATCTAATAATTTAAAATAATATTTGCATGGGAAAGCATCAAATTTACAGTCTAGGACTCGATTGCTGACTAAAGTTTTCTTTAGTATCGATATTGTTAATAGCTTTACAGTCTAGGACCAGATATGTCTAATATTACAGTTGCTGATTTTAAAATTTTAGGGTACTAATGTAATTTTTAACAAAATTTAAGAAATTTATATAATTTATCATTTTTTTTTTGGTGCACTAATTCGAGCAACCACATTCATCATTAGTGAATTTGCCACTAAGTGATCAGAAACACATCAAAATATGATGATGAAATGAATTTCATTTCTGGAAAACTTCATGATAGATACAGTGTCTTGTGCATAAAAAAAATAAAAATAAAATACATAAAATTTCTGAAAATTGTTCAAAGTTACATAAATACTCTGAGATTTCAAAACAATCAACATCTCACTTTTACCTCAGTTCGTGGCATATTCGGTCTCCAGCTATTAAATTAGTGGTATATTCAATCCTAAACTGAAACTTTAGTGGCAATATCAGTACCGGAGAAAACTTTAGTAGGCAATACCGTTCAAGAGCCAAATAATAGCGATAAATTTGGCACTTTTCCTTATTTTGCATTTATTGAGGAGGAAACTAATAATTTAAAATATTCATTAACTATAAAAAAATATTATATAGGTTGAAACAAAAAATAGTTCAATAAAATTATATTTACTAAAAAATATTTACCGGATAACTTAAATTAAAATTTCATAAGTTACTTTTGGAGAGTGGGGAAAAAAAAGCAAAGAACTGAAAGTGTAGATTTGGGCTGCCATATTATTGGGCTGAATAACACGGATAGGTGCACCCAGTTGTGGTTCGAGCATGGGACCCTGCACCTCTGTTTATGGGCTTAGGTGGTCGGAGGTCCATTACATCTCGCAAGTATCGGCAGTAAGCACATCGAAAAGTTGTGTGTTATCCTTAACATTTTTAGCATTTGTGAAAAGGATACAGGGTGCCGTGCTTTTTTCTTTTTTTTTTTGGGGGGGGGGGGGGGGGGGGGTGGTGGAAACCAAGGCTTGTTAGGAGAGCAAATTAAAGGTCCCAAAAAGGGACAGATTACAGATAGATTCGGGGTTTCAGTGACATGTGAAGAGAAGGAAGAATTTCCCGGTACGTTGTACGCGTGACTAGCAAATGCGGTGCCAAGCCTCGGCTGTCGGCCACTTGGCAACTCTCTTCTTCTTTATATATACACACATTTCTTGCTTGCGCCCCCGACTGCAGCAGTAGCTAGCTCAGGTGTTCGGCGATATTCCCAAGTGAAGAGAGACAAAAAATGGAGAACAAACCAGTTCAGATCCTCCTCGTGCTGCTGCTAATTTGCACTCACAGTCGCAGCTCGTGAGTCTTAAGCGCGCGCGCGTACACACACACATTAACTCTTGTGTTCATTATCTTAGTTTAATTTCTCATCCGATCCGATATGCCAAAGATACTTACGTTAAGAGAATTAATTATTCGATATTGCAAAGGCAAGCGTTGCTACCTATGTATATAAATATATATATTCCCTGAATAATCTTAATCATGGGAAACTCTAATTACCATAGTTCCAAAACAACGGTTTGATTTAATATTTTTTTCCAAATGTGAACCATAAGATCTCTAATTTCATGAACATCCTAGTAATATGTATCTTAGATAGTCTTCTTCTTTGTTCTTTCTGCGCAACAACACATGGCTAGCCTTTCATATTGCCACAATATGATATTTCAATAAGCTTGATACTAGTGTGGTACAAACTAATTTATCTTGAGACAACAGATAAAAAATTATTTAATTTATTTTTTTAATTTTACGAAAATTGACGATCTAATCAACTCACTAATGCAATAGCTTAAATTAGAAGTGACTTTTATTTGAAGAAAACCCAACAAAAAATTTCTGATTTAGCGTCTCTTGAATGAACAAATCATAGGGATGATCACTATTTGGGTTAGATTGAAAAAACTGAAAAATCAAAAAATTTCAGAAATTCAATTCGGTTTATTCGGCATTTTGGTTCGATTTTGGTTTTATAAGTCGGTTAGTTCGATAATTGAAATAACCGAATTAGAGTTTTGGCCTTTAACCCACGTTTTTATTCATTGTATATTGTTGGGCTAATCTACCCAGGCCCAACAACAACCTTTGGTCCCTTACCCCCTTACAACCTTACCTACCCGATCCTTTTTGTTTCGTTTGCCATCTGCTAGTGTCGTCTCCCTCCCACTCCCTGGTGACCCTGCCCTGCCCTCACTTCAGTTTCCGATCAGATTCAGCCTAGTCCGATAGTCCCCAGTAATCGTCGTCAGCTCCAGCCCCCAATCACCGTCCAGTGACAGATTGTCCCTCGTGTTCTCCCTTTGCTAAGCAACTCTGCTCGGTCCTGGTCCTCTTGAAGTCCGGCGGCGTTCTCCTTCTCGCTCTCAGCATTCTCGGGCAGCCTTATCCTTGTCAAACTTGCCTCGATTCATGGCCTTCCACGCAGACACAACAGAAAGTTTGGCTAAGTTGGCCAAATTGTAGGCCATTTCGATTTTAAGCTCCTTTTTTGTTGTTTTTTTTTTTTTGGTTAATTCGGTTTCCACCATCATTTCAGTTTGTTCCCACCAAAAACCGAAATCTAAAAAAACTAACTTATTTGGTTCGATTTAAACAAAAATAATCGAATGATCACCCCTAACAAATCGAGTATACCAGTTGTATGGAATTTGGTAGAAAACGGACCTAATGACCCAAATCTAGATGTCTAGGGGTTGCATCGTTCTTGGAGGTCCAAATATACCCCAAAGGAAATTCCTTATAAAAAAGAAACTATATCCCATAAATATGGAATAAGCTACAAGATTTTTATCCAAAAAATGAATTATTCGAGTAACACCTTAAATATATAAACCCCTCACCAATCCCAAGATACGATTAACGTTCTAACTCTCCTTTGTTTCTCCATGCTGCTCCTCAACAGAAAGCTAATTACATGAGCGTTAGAGGGTTTTTTCCGAGAGTACATCCTGGGGTTCTGATACTATCTTTGTATGCATGATCCCATTCTGCTGTTCACCAAGCTCTTGGGTCTAGCATACGTTTTCACTTTATCTATCAAAATTGAAATAGCAAAATCATTTTTATAAAATTTATATGGCAAACCATTACTAAAATTTCATGTTGCATGGGGTCTATATATTTAAATTTTTATTATCTACTAGTGTATCGCATAAATTTACAAAGTTATTTTATAAAATCTTTTATAACTATAACATCACTCTCAAATAAATTGGGCAACCATAATTTGCATTGTTTACAGAACGGAACATGCCAAAGACCGAAAATTATAAAATTGGTGTGCTACAACTACAACACTTTAAGGGCTTATTCGGGGAATTACTATTCTCTTTGTTCCAAAATTTTTGCTCAATTTAATTTTTTTTAGTATTTTGACTTAAACTTATTCATATTATTATTTGTTAGAAAAAATAAAAAATATATATATTTAGAGGCTACATGTCTTAATTTATCATTCATATATAAAGATTTTTCATTTATACATTAAAATGTTGAAAATAAAAAAATCCCATATTAATTGTCAAAAATAAATAGAGCAAAAGTTTTGGAACGAATGAAGTGGTTGTTTATTAGGTAAGTGATTTATTTGCTGAGTGATTATTAGTGTTAATTTATATTTATATTTATTATTTGCTCAAGTTATTAATTTTTTTTGTTGTGAGGTTGGATTGTGAACAACAGAGGAGATGATGCTTGAAATGAATATATTTGGTATTTTTTAGAAATTTAAGAGTCAAAATTACAGATTGAAAAAATCTAAGTGCCAAAATTGTTGTTTTACATTTATTTTAGTATTAATTAACATCAAAATTGTCCCAAATTTATTTTCACAGGGTCTTGTGTCTGTTTTTTTGAATTTAGGGTTATTTTTAGATTTTCACCTTGAATTTCTATCAGCACTAATAGAGATTGCAAATGGAGAGGTAAGTTTGTCAAAAAAAAAAAATTACTTTAATCTTATTTTTCTAATATATGATAGTTTAGGAATAAATACGTGAAATGTCATATACTTTAAGGGCAAATCATGCAATTTAGCCACTAGTTCAGTTTTTTTTTTTTCGAAATTAATGTTCAGTTCAAATCTTGTGATCCTGTGAATTCTAGTACCGGAAAAAAAAAGTTAAATGACAAAAGTCGATTGAGGTTTAAACTAACCTACACCTTACCTCCTACTTTCTTTATAGGTTATGATAATAGCTTTTGAAACCCTAAATTAAACTATCTGATAACCATGTTTCACTAATTTCAAAATTTTTAATATTTTTTTCATAGTTAATCGACTTTTAAAAAAAACTGATATACACCTACAGAAAAAAAAATATATTTATAAAAAAAATTAATAATTTAAAATATCTATTGACTATAAAAAAAATATTTGAGAGACCAAAATTCTTAGAAAATAACTATCATATAATTTAAAATATAATTTCAAAAATTGTTATCAAATAATATGAAAACACTAGGGGTAAAACGTAAGTTTTTAAAAATAAAAAAGTAAACTGTCGGTTACGTAAAACTCCGGCTAATTGTAACTTTCCAAGAAAAAAAAACTGTGAATTCTGGCCCAAAAAGATATCTTGGGAATCGACAACATTCAAGAGTCCAGTGACGTAGGCCCATTCCACGACTTGGGCTGGGCAAATATTGCATTTGCACAATTGCCCGCGGGGAAGACGTACTATTATTATTATTATTAAGAAATGGGGCATAATCTTGAATTTTAGGATTTGTTTAGCATGCAATAGCATAAACGATTATTTTAGACATCTGAAAAAAATTATTTTACGATGGATCACAAAATCTAACTTTCTCTACCTCATAATAGATAAAACATTTCTCTGTCCATGGATATTAAATTGTATATAATTTATATTATTTTTTTTTATTTACTAAAACTAAGTTAATTGTTTTTTGGGTTTTATGAAATGAGAATTTAAATAATAATTAAAATTTAAAAAAAAATCTTTTTGAGTCTTATATAATAAGAGTTTAAATAAGAGTAATAATGTAAATTAAATGTTAAAGACTTTTTAAATTGAAAACAGTTTAATTTCAAAAAAAAAAAATGAAAACGGTTTAACATTTTTGGGATATTAAAAACATTACAATTTATCTTTTTTCCTTTTTTACGGAATGAAGGATACTAATCTTAAAAGTTATTTTAAAACATGCATTAATGGAATATCTAGTGACAATTTCAACTGAACGGCAGGCACCTGGAAAAGTTATACTATATCAAAACTTGGCGGAAAAATGAGTTGCTATAATGCTCCGTCACAGACAAACGCCATAACAAAAATGCGACTGCAACTCAAATTTCTATAAACTGCATGCCACAACTTTCTATTATATAACACGTCCCAATTTTTTATAAACTATAACAATATCATTGGTCCATAACTGATTGTTATGCTATTTTTTTTTTCAGATTATTCGCGTTCTCTAGCTAAATTTAATTGTTTCTTTGACACAAATTATTGTTTCCTGACAATCTAATATTCTTTTGTTATTTAATGTTTGCCATGCATGCAGTAGGTGTTCGTTGTTAAATGATTCATTTGTATCATCTTGTTGTCCCCTAACAAGTATATATGTTCTTTTTGATATTTAGTAATTCTCAGTTATATCTGTAGTAATTATTCATTACTAGATGTTATATGTTTCCTTGATGAATATAGTTGTTTCTTTGTATCTTGTTGTTGTTCCTTGATAAATTTGTTTGTTCTTTTTGGTATCTAATAACTGCTTGTTATACTTGTAATGATTTGTGCCTTTATAGATGCTTCATATTCTCTTATTGAATATAGTTTTTTTCTTTTGTCTCATCTTTTTGTTCCATATTGGATCTAGATGCTCTTTTTTATATATGATATTAAATAATTATTTATTATGCATGTAGTAGTAGTTCATTATAACTTGCTTTATGCTCTTTTGATACATTTAGTTGTTCATTTTTGTCATCTAAGTGTTCTATGTTAAATCTACATGTTCTTATTGATATTTTCTATGTTAAATCTACACGTTCTTTTTAATATTTAATATTAAATAATTGCTTATGCTAGTAGTAGTAGTAGTAGTTAGAGTTTATTGTCAGTAGCTTTATATTCTCCTAATGAATATAGTTATTCCTTTATCTCATTTTATTGTTCTATATTAATTCTACATGCTCTTTTTGACATTTAATAATTGATTGTTATATTTGTAGTAGTTTACTTATTGTTAGATTTTTTTGTTCTTTATTTAAATTTAGTTGTTTCTTTATATCATTGTGCTAATCCTATTTAAATCTACTAGTTCTTTTTGCAATTTGCTCTTATTCCCTTTTACATAATTTTTTTATTTAATTTAATTTAATTGTTTTTTATATAATCTTCTTGTTCCTTTTTTTTTTTCTAATTTGCTTATTCCTTTTGTAATTTGCTCATATTTTCTTTTACATAATATTCCTTTCATCCCAAGTTTTTTGCTCCATTTGTCATTTTGGGTCTTCCTAAATTCTCTGCATCATTTCCTTTTTGGGTAAGTTTTATCATACATAATGATCATTGTGCCCTTTTCTACTTTTACCTTGAAACAACTAAAGTAGACCAATTTGGAGCAATCAATCCCAATGCCACCATGGGTGATTAATCTACTATTGTCAATCGCGAGTCAATCTTTTCCCTTTATCAACTAGCAGCAGTGATTTTCCAGCAAGATTTGAGGGGCTTTGTTTGGTGAGATGAAGAGATCGGAGGAGGCTGAATTAATTTGAGACTGGGCAAGTTGGCGAAAGGTGGCAGTGATTTGGAGAGAGTAGAAGAGGCGAGGAGATCGGAGGAGGCCAAATATATTTGAGACAAGGCAAGCGGGCAAAAGGTGGCGGTGATTCGGAGGGAGTAGGAGAAGCAATGAGATCAAAGGAGGCTGAATCAATTTGAAACCAGGCAAGCAACTGAGTGATCGAAGAAAGGACGCCAAGAGATCGGAGAAAGGATGCTGAGAGATTTGATGTCGAAGGATGTGAAGGACGCAAAGGCAAGTGACAAAATCGGAGAAGAGAGCAAATTGCGAGATCGGAGAAAGGTGGATAACGAAGGAATGACTGCCAAAGAAATAGTAGCAGACGGCGATAGACAAGCCGTTGGAGAAGAAATAATAGTAGTCTAGTAAATGGGATTTGGCAATAGCAAATGTGGTAGAAGAAATGTGGGACCAAAGATAAAATTGAAAAAAATACATATTTTTATTATTTTTTAATTTCTGTGCCAAACACAAATGAAGTAAAACACATAAGACAGAGAAAGTATAAATTATTGTTTACTGCTGAAATACTTTTGTTCCCTTCTTCTACTTTATGACCGTTCCGAACGTTGTCACATGACCTTTCACCCGAGGCCTTATAACTACATTGACAACATGCCCATTTTGTTAGTACTTAGGACCTTTTTTAAGTACTCAGAATTTAGGACATGTTGCTTATGAAGAAAAAACGGTTGGGATACAGATAAGGCGTCTGGCGCATCACCCTCAATGTTCATAACTCTTGAAATCCAATTTTAAATAAGCGTTTATATAATTAATTAGCCCTGTTTTTAAAAGTTAGATTCCAATATCCACCAACTTAACTACAACCTTGTATTTGTATACCTATCACCTACATATGTGGTCGAAAATGCTGGAAACACCGCCAGCTAGCCCAGTCAAGATTCCCCTCCTACATCATTTTACACATTTGCCCATACCCGTGCTTCAAATTTGCAAATCCCAGCAAAAATCAATACTCTAGTGTTTGCCAATCAAAATAAAATAAAAATGACAAATTTTCATATATATATATAGCAGTCCACTTATTACATTAGAGTTGCTACACCACGCACCATCGGAATCAAACTTCCCAAGAATTATACTATCTAAGCCGGATGTGGACAAAAGTGTAAAATACAAAAGTCTATTGTTCAACGGTTCAAAAATATTCTATGTCGATCATGGAGTGGTGTGGTACTGGTGCAAAGCCCATGAAGTAGGAATTAACAAACTGCTATTGCTAGTTATTAGCTAAGACGACCCTTCACAAAATATCATTTAGTAACTAATTTCTTAAAGGAAGGCATGATGAGACATGTACAGTTGTTAGCTAGATACACTGGGCTTTCTTAACTTTTTGGTGTGCCTAATCTTAAAAGTGGGAAATCTTTAAATATCATAACCATATATGTTGGTCAAATTCAGAATCTTGGCATAAGAATACATATATATTTGTTTACGAAATTAAAGAAAGTTTAGGATATCACTTTAATGAATAGTAAATGGGAACAGACAGCCCCACTGGCTGATGAGTTGGGTCACCAACCTGAACTGATTCTCCATATTTGTTTTTCTTCCTTTTTTCGTTTTGGGGACATTTGTTAATGATTTGCATTCCTCTAATTACTAATCTCCACTCAACTAAATTATATAATTATGCCTGTTTGCGTTTCTAGAAGCTGCGCCTCAACTTAAAACGAAAAATAAGCATGGCCGGCTGTGATCTGGTGTTGGTGACGTAACGCTGTTTCTGGAATATTGGATGGTTTGGTTGAGACCTGAAAACGACACGCACATTTCTTGAGCAGATCTGTTCACCTGTTAATTTCTAGTTATTATTGCAATTATGCAATTATTTATTGGTGGCGTTTATTTTATTTCATGATTTACGTACGGGTCGCATTCATAATTATGTTTTATATTCTCACTAGTTAGACTTAGTGGGTAGAAGATAAATGCGACGCAAGAACAATGATGGTGATTCCAATAATACTACCGTGCTTATTAAAGTTTATATTTCAGCATTAGAAACTTATGTTGCCATGATTCTGTAAGTAAAAAATATGTTAATTTTTAGTACAAATTCATATGCAGGTATAAATTAGTAGAGCCTCAACTTAACTTTATAAACTTAGAAATGGTAATACTTTACATTTATATATTGTTAGGATAGATTTGCTTAAATTCACCTAGAAGTGATCATAGTAAATAAAAGATATATAAATATATTTCCTAACTATATCGTTTATATGAGTTAAACCCATCTCATTTATAGTTAAACAAACAAAAAAAGACCTCAAAGATAAATGAAAAAATACAAATGATTTCTTGCTTTTTCCGAGAATTTTTTTAGCGTTTGACTGTTCTCAGTCATTATGAATTTTATAACCTTAGTTATTAAAATTATTTAAATATAAATATAGATAAAAAATACTATAATAATGTAAATATTTACATAAATGAGGTTAACCCCTCAAATAATAAAATGTCAAAGAGAAGAATTGAGTAGCCGATTTCTTCTTCTATTGTCTTCACTTTCTTTTTTTTTTGAAAACTGTACACTATCCGATAACGGTGAAATTTCGTTATGCAGCTTTCAAATTTTGACTTCTAACCAAGAATTGAGTTGAAATATTGTACTATATTGTTTTTTCTACTACTTAGAATCATCATTAAAAAAAGGACTGGAAAGGGGGTTAAAAATTAAAACAGAGGAGGGAAGGACAGAAGCAGAGAACACTGTAGGCTCTACCCTGTCGCGCGCGGCCGCCGGGGGGGGGGGGGGGGGGGGGGGGGGGGGGGGGTAGGAAGGTGTGGGTTTACAACGAAAATTTAAAAAAAAAAAAAAGGCCAAAATGTTTAAAGGTTTTGAGAATGAATTAATGTATTCATTTGAGATGGTATTTTCGTTAAGAGTAGTATTAATGGTAATTAATATAAATCTATTTTTTCAATGAGAATCAGGTGATTATTTAATACTTCTACATATGTGTCGTTGTACTTATACATCATACATGTTAGACAAACCCATTTTCTTCATACCTAGCGGTAATTATAGCTTCTCTAATTAATTATTCTCTTTAAATTAAAAGAGCAAGATATCAATTGTCCTCAAACTATTACCCTTGTGGCACTTTCATTCTCAAACTATGATAAATTGCATGATTTGTCCTGAACTAGAACTACTAATGATGTTGTATCGTTGGTCCTAAATTCATTCCAAATTGTAATAAAATGAAATATTATGACCGAACTGAACAATGTAGTAAAATTGAAAGTCTGAGACAGCCAATCAGCCACAAACTAAAAAAATTAAAAATTATTTTTTATGAAAAATATATTTTTCATTAAAATAATTGTAGTATTAGTAGTAGTATTATTAATAATTAATAAAATACTAATAAATATTAATAATCATATCATATTTTTGTATATATCATTTTTCATTTAAAAATGATAAGAAATAATTAAACAAAGGATAATAATAAGTAAAATAATAAAATTAAATTAAATAAAAAATTAGGAAAACTAAAATAAATTATTAAATAGTAACATGAAAATAAATAAAAAATAAGAATAAAAATTAAATTAAATTGTAAATAATAACAACATGAAAAATATAATAATAAAAACATAAATAAATAGAAAGAGATTGAATATGATATGATTATAATGAAATGGGCTACATACTATTTGCACACCCTGATGTGGTTCTTCCCTAATATAAAAAGCACTTAATTGATTATACTTTCAATAAGTGAGATAAATAAATGAACTATGAAAAAATAACTCTATCTGTCCCACCAAACTTGCTCCATTTTTTTTTAGTTATCTTAAATATTTGTAACATTTTCATGTTTAATAACTTACTTTATTATATTACCATTCAAATTATCATTTTAATATCTATTTTCTCCTAATTTTCTTGATTAATGTGTAAAAAATTAAGGAAAAAATTAAAAATAATGCATAAATCATTTTCACTTTCTTAATCTCGGTATCAAACCAAATGAAATATGATTGTGGAGACAGAGGGAGTAAGAGTAACTCATGAAAAATAGAAGAAAACAACAAGAGATAAATGTGGGTCCGTTTTTCTATCATATTTAACTTTTAAAATTATTTTTGTGTATAAAAAATAAAAAACTTTAAGCAAACAAAATAGAGGTAGTGAAAAAGCTTTTATTGATAATATTCACACGTACATGGAAAGGCAAAATAGTAGTAGTAGTTACCTTTGTTGGAAATTAAGTACCATAAAAGTTTAGTCGATTAAGAAAACATAAATATATATATAGAGAATTGGACAAACAATAATTGTCGATCCCAGTGGCAGGTAGAGGAAGTTATGGACATATGGGTAAAACCTTTCCCTCCATCTTCCTGCTGAAATTGACAGAAAATGAGTGGAGTAAGTTGGGTGCCGATCTTCCAGAAGCCTTTTGGAAAATAATGGCGCCGATTACAAAACCAAATACAAGAAAAGACGTGGAAAAAACTAGCTAAAGTGCATCGCAAGTTATTTAAGTTTGAGTTAGTTTTGAATTGGATCATTGAAGTTTCTTTTTTCCTCAATTTGATCATGATTGAATCTCGATCAATTAATTATAATTTCATTTCCGACTTATTTTTATCTTACAGCTATCCCTTAGTGAAAAAAATTATATTTTAATTTTTCACATGACATTTCTACTCAATATTAAAACTCTGGTTTGTTTATTTCTATTCTTAAACAGATAACAGTAGATGTTCGAGTGCAATTTTTTATTCTGTAATTTCAAGGGCTTCCTTTTGGAATTTAAAAGGAAAAAAAAAACACTTAGAGTTTTAAAGTGAAAGTATCATATCAGATTTTAGTATTGAAAAACAAAAAATAAGAAATTTTAGAGGCGTTTTTGTAAGATACTTATACTAGTTCAGTTATTTGCTCCAAGAGGACTACATCTTGGAATTGACTTAAACCGAAGGGACCACTGATGTAGTTTAGCCGAGGAAGCTTCGAGGAAAAAATCAGGCAAATCCTCAAAAAGAGTGTGATGATCAAAGTATGCTGTATGCCTTAGCTGATAAATTGGGTCACCTACACTTCGCCCCATATGTTTAATGCCTTTCACACTTTTATGCCTCTAGTTTGGGAGCTACCTTTTTCTCTGTTTTTTTAATAACGTTTATAATTAATTTTTAAAATCATAGTTTAAATTATATAGTAACAATCTGTTAATGCAATCTATCCAATAATAATTTAAAAATTGATCAAATGTTTAAATTATCATTTTCTCTCTGAATTTAACAATTTTCTCTCCACCCTATTGGTATAATTAGTACCAAACCTTACAGGTGAAAGTATATTTTACTCAAACATATTTCAATACTAGGCAAGGAGATCATTGAATGCGTATGCGTGTTCATTATTTGGATTAAATCAAAAAAATCAAATGGATTGTAAAAAAATGGATTAATTGGATTCAAATCTAAATTCGTTGTTTGGATTTTGGTTTGATTTTTTGTTACTACATGTATAATTGAATAGTCCAAAAAAAGGGACTACTCCATAAATCAATATTTTATATTTATCCGTATAAACCTTCTATAACTTTCATACTTCGAATTTGAATGATATGAGCCTATAACTTTCATTATTTGAATTTGAGGAATGATTTGGGTCTTCGCTCCTGCCTTCTCCAATTTACATTCTCTCTCTTACGTTGACATCTGTTATTGCTTTTACCATTGTTACCAGGACCTAGTATTTGCAAGTTTATGAAGATGCTAAATTCCTTTCAACTTAAAAAAAAATATTTTATTTTATGCTTCTCTCTATCCCTTCCTTGATCCCAATGTTTCCCGATTTCTTTCCTAGTTTTGTTCCAACTCTAGTTTTCAGTTTTCGACTCTTTAATTAGAAACCTTTCTGAGTGCCCAATAGTCACATGCTTCTAAGATTGGTATTAATATATAAAAAAAATAAATCTTAAAGGACGGATTTGTTGTCAAAAAGGCCAATTGACAAGAACTTCCACTTCTTTAAGAACTTCAACATCGAGATAATCCATGGTTCGTCAGATCATGATTGTTAATGACATTTAAACCCGCTAGTTTCCCTTGTTCTCCCTCTTTATCATCTAGTTACAGTTGATGACTGTTGGTGACACCAATAATATGTGGTGCAGCGTAATCCAATTTTGTGATGATGAGTTGGGACTGGCGACGACAACTCGGCGAAGGATCAGGAATAGTAATGTCAAGCTGTGTTGCCAAACTATGGAGAAACCAAAATTCAAAACGGATCCAACCAAATTGCAATTTGGTTGTATTAGTTCAGTTATAATTTCTTATTTAGATGATTCAATTCTACATTCTAAGATCCAAAAGCTGATCAATTCCCTATTATTTAGATCAATTTTGAGCCTATCCATCCATTTGAATACCCCTGATGAAGAGAAAGAAAAGAATCGCTTTGCTGGTGCACTATTACACTTTGAGGCCTCGCTATTGCTAATATATGCTACATTTTATCCACAAATATCCTCTACAATGGAACAGTGTACACACCAAGCAGCAGCAGCATCATTGAGAAATAGATTTTTATATGTAGAAAGCCTGTTAAATAATAGTACTGTTAAATCTCTTTTTATGGGATCAGTTTCAGGGTAGGTGTAATTAAAAAAGAAGAAGAAAAAAACAATAAAAAAAGTGCTATAGTAAGTATGGTCTGTGACTCTGTCTGGGGGCAAAACGAAAATATAAGAAAATGCAAGGGCAACAGTACGAAATAAAGGATAATGGGGGAGGGGAGTAATTAATTAGAGACAGAAGGACAGAAGTAAATGTGGAAGTAGATGAATGAATAAACACCGGGGGAGAAAAGAAAAGGGTAGAGGTAAGCACTGAGCTACCAACCAAATCGAAGCACTAACTATAATTGCAACCACTCGTCCCTCTCACCAAATTGGTCAAATCCTCTCCCTACATTCATTAAAGGCTGATTTCTGCTACATGTATATATTAATATTATAGTACATTACAACCTTTTTGGTGAGGAATTGATTGAATGCAGAAAAATTTAAATTTTCAAACTTACTTCTTTAACGGTCAATTATACTGTACTGTATCAAGTAAAATTGATACTCTCCCTATTTTATAAAATTTATGGACCTTGAAACCCTACCTTATGAATATAATGTATAAAAGAATTTTACAACACAAATTCATATAAATATATTTAAATTAAATTTTAATTAAAATAGATAAAATTATTAATTTTTTATGAGATAGAGGAAATATAATTTTATGTAAATAACTTTGAGGACATGTGGTACACTATTTTTAAAGATTAAAGAAAGTATTACAGTGACAGGCACAAAACGAAAACGTAACCAAAAGTAAAAAAGAAAAGAAAAGAAAAAATGAGGGAAGCCAGCCAAAGAGAAAGGGCACGAGTCAATTGGGATCCTCCTCACAACCTTCCATTTATATTCCCACTGACCCCTTCCATTGTCCCCAACCTTCCACTTCATTGGATTTGGATCTGGACCCTGCTACCTAGCTAGCTGCTCTTAATTTCAGTTTCAATCAATAATTAGCCCTGCTGGCCATCTACGACTACATATATATAGAATACAAATTAATTAGATCAGCCAGGTGTGGCCGATCGACTTGCAGCTGGGGCGGGCCTGCTCTGCTGCACCAGCAAATTAATAGGCAATGGGTAGATCTCCCTGCTGCGAGAAAGAGCACACTAACAAAGGTGCCTGGACCAAAGAAGAGGACCAGCGCCTTATCAACTACATCAAACTCCACGGCGAAGGCTGCTGGAGATCTCTTCCCAAAGCTGCTGGTAGATATATAGTAATACTAGCTAGCTAGCTAACCTCTTCTTATATACTCCATATATTTTCTTCCGAAATTCATCTTTCCGGCTGTGCAAAGATATATGACTTTATATGTGTATATATATCATTTCATATCCCAATTCCCAGGTCTACTTCGATGCGGAAAGAGTTGCAGACTGAGATGGATAAACTACTTGAGACCTGATCTGAAGCGAGGCAACTTCACCGAGGAAGAAGACGACCTCATCATCAATCTCCATGCCTTGCTTGGAAATAAGTATGTACAGCTAATAGCAGCATATATATCTTAATCTGAGCCGATTAACTAATTTAGATGACTATTAACTTACTAATTAGTTATATCACCGTACGTTGTTTTTAGGTGGTCTCTGATAGCTGCAAGGTTACCGGGGAGGACGGACAACGAAATAAAAAACTACTGGAACACTCACATCAAGCGTAAGCTTCACACCCGCGGAATCGACCCTCAGACCCACCGTCCGCTAACCTCCCCTGCCGTCGCCGAAGCAACTTCCACTAATAGCAGAACCAAAAGCAGCCAGCAGCAGCTGCAAGATGAGAAAAGACAAGTGGTGCCGCCGTTGACAGCTGCTTCCAGTACGATAATAAAATTTGGAGGCTCGGACACAGAATTAGAGGAGTCCAACACAAGCAGTGGAGTGACCAGCACGGAAGAAGCAGTGGCAGCACACTTTGTCCTCCCACAGCTGAATCTTGAACTCTCTATCGGTCTACCATTTGATCGAGTTCAAGACCAGCAGGTGTGCTTGTGTCGGGGCCTAGGGTTTCAGAAAAACCAACCCTGCGCCTGCAAATTGCCAACCCTAGACCATCACGGCCCGACAAGATATGATCACCACCACTCTTACTCCTAATTTGCTTCTGCTTTCCCTAGCTGCAGCTGATTGGTGATTAATTAGGCCATAATTTTGCTCACATGACATGAATTACGGCTTGTACTACCTAATATAGTATATATTTTGCTTATTGAAGGAAATTAAGAGCCTGAACATTAATTATATATACTTGTAATCCCCCAGCAATTGTATTTAGAAAGTTATTATAAAAAACAAAGAGTCAATTCATTTTAACTTAAGTTAACTAACTTATTTTTATTTTTATATCTTTTTTGCTTGAAATTAATTTTATTTGAAATTCAATATTATGTAGATACAATAATCCATTTGAAAGTAAATTTTTATAATGTTGTTAAATTTTTATGAATTTTTTTTAATACCTTACATTAGAAAAATTTATAAAAATTTAGTAAGAATATAAAAATTATATTTTCAATTGATTATTGTAGTTATATAATATTAAATTTTAATTAAAATTAGTTTCGGATAAAAAAGATATAAGAATAAAAATAAGTCATTTTAAAGTTAATTAACTTAAGTTAAAATAAATTGGGTAAAAACTTTTTGGCTATTTGTGTACTTCTTAGATTTTGATTGTACAGAATTTTTGTCCATATGGTAAACTCTGGGAAGATATAATTTCATATAGAAAATGAAATATTCAGTGGTGGAGGAGACAATTACCATATATACCAAATGTCTATTTTTCTATATGTACAGAAGCCCACCAACCACGAGTTTAGCTTTTAATACAGTTTACCCACCCACCCCCCCCCCCGTGGCGGCGGGGAAAACACATTCTCCACAACTAAGTACTCATCTTAATTACTAGATTTTAACACTTGAAATACAAGAGAATTTAACTTGTAGAACTTATACCGTAAGAGCATCTCCAACAGCTTCCCCAAAATTTCTATAAGATGGAGAAGCAAAAAGTAAAATCTCTATAATTTTTTTGCTCAAACTCCAACAGCTTCCCTATTTTGTAGAATTTTTTATTTATTACATAGCAATTAAATATTATGGATTTAAAGCAAATTCAAATTAATGACTAGATTAATTATTGTATAATTAAATATTATTAAAAATGTAAAAAAAGTACTCCTTTCATTTTACAAAGAATGACTCTTTTACCTTTTTTACTAAAATTTGACTTAAATATATTTATATTAATTTATATTATAAAAAATTTAAAAAATTATGTTTATAAAATAGTCTTTAGGTTCAATTTTCATAAAAAAAAATTATAATTCTATAAAAAATTTTGAAAAAAAAAATGAAATAATTGTTTATAATTAAATATTGTGCAAAATATACAAATTTACTACCTTTATTTCACAAAAAATGACTATTTTAACTTTTTTAACTAAAGTCTGATTTAAAAATATTCATATTAATTTGTATTATATTTTTTTGTAAAAAAAATAAATTTATAAAATAGAGTCTTTAAGATACCATTTTCATATAAAAAGTTTATATTTCTATTAGAAATTTTGAAGAAAATAAAATTATGAATTAATTGTTGTGAATTATAAATGGGATAACCTTTACGAAAAAGGGAGAATGTTATTTTTCATTCCCCAAAAATTTTTGGAGTTTCTGCAAAAATAGGGAATGAGATCTTCTCTTTCATCTCATTCCCTATTTTAAAGAATAAGATGGGGAAACTGTTG
The DNA here is from genome assembly GCA_039654915.1 of Aquilaria yunnanensis. NCBI lineage: Eukaryota > Viridiplantae > Streptophyta > Magnoliopsida > Malvales > Thymelaeaceae > Aquilaria > Aquilaria yunnanensis. Next base: position 39,454,174 of record CM077600.1, on the reverse strand, counting down.
GAATGAAAAATGGCTTCATATTCCCCAAAACAGAGAAAAACTGTAAAATGGAGAAGCTGTTGGAGATGCTCTAAGAGCAAAACTTTCCCATTATTTGCTTTTCTTTTTCAGACTGAAACTTTACCTTTATTTGTAGTTGATATTTGTATTTTCAATCCGAGTGGTGCTACATGTATTAAAAACTTTGTACTAAAATTGTAGTTAGATCCATACAACATAGTTTATATATTGTAGTTGAATTAAAAAGCAAGTAAAACTCTTCTGCCCCCAATAATTAAATTTCTATATATCACATAAAATTTTATAAAAGTTTTAGAAAAGTTATTACTACTTGTAGTAAGATTCTTTCATTGTTGTTATAGTCACCATCTGTCATGAATGACATGACAATCATCTAATTAATCACGACATTTGACTTTGATATAGTTGATATTCAAATTTTCAGTACTATTTAGAAGGGCCGTGACAGATAGTGGTATTACTATTATTGTTATCATTACAAGAAACATGCCGTTTTTCAACAGATTTTTCTGACGGCATGCCATTAGAAAAAGTCTAATTCCAACAGCCAACCCTAAAAAATGTCCTACAAATAAATATTTGAAGAAAAAAATTGATAGATTAATTGTCTCAAACCTTTAATTATTGTTATAAATTAGTCTCTAACCTTCATCTCGTTGTAAATTGATCTCAAATTTTTATAATTCATTGCATAATAGTTCCTAACTCTAGACAAACATAGAAGTTCAATTTATAGAGAAGAAAAATAGATAATTTAAATTATTTCTTAACTGTGAGAAGATTATGACATGGTTATAATTTATTTGAAGATAGCTATCAAACTATTTGAGTTATTAACTCTCATGAATTATTTGACATTAACTTTTTAAATTCTAATTTAAACTGTTCGATAATAGTTTTCTTGTAAATTTAAACTATATTATAATTTTTTAATAGTTAATGGACATTTTAAATTAGTCAAGGACCAATATGTAATGAATTATAAATATTTTGGATCAAGTTGCAATGAAATGAAGGTTAAGGAAGAATCTGGAACGGAAATTAAAGGTTTGGGACAGATGGTGTGTTTTTCCCAAAACCACAATTTTAACTTTTAAGGGTAACTGACCAGGCAAACAATCTCCAAGATTTCTTCTCTAATTCGCTCAAAGCATCGGTCAGGGGCAAAATGATCCTATAATCCAAGAAAATAGCATAACAAGTTACTCTGTAGTAGAAGGTGTTGGACATCGTGAAGCACTAAATCATGCTAATTTTCACGTACGTGTGTTATGGGTCTAACATGGATGCCTACACCAAATAACGGACGATTCTTCTTGTTGGGTGTTTTTTTAAAAAATATATATATATTTATGTTGGAGGTAATTACATAATATATACATATATATGTTGGAGTATATATATATAATGGTAATGGATGAGTCCTTGGTTATATAGATAGGATAGCTAGTTGGTGAATGATTACCCAGTCAAGTATTCGAAGACTAGATTCTGGAAACAGGAGGGGAAATCACATAAAGTGGGCTTGAAAAGACGAATGAAGAATAAGAAAACAGGAAATCAACTTTTTGACAATTGGCCAGACTTGCAGCTCATTGTCAACATTATCTTCCTAATGCGAAGGGAACATATTTGTTCTCCCCGAAAAGATCCCACCCACGCCCCCTCATGAATTAATTATTATCTTTGTACGTTTCACAAAAATAGGAAAAACTTTACATTATTCTCTGTGGAAAATTTTGCGGTTACTGGATAGTGGCTAAAACAACAAACGGAGAAGTCTATGCACCTGATCTCTATTTTATCGATAACTTGATGAGTAGTTAAAGATCTATTAATTGTCAGCATCAATTAATCTGTTACTTTCCGTAGTTCACAGGTTTAATTTCCAGGGAAGATAAACAATGGCCAGCTGAGCTTAAAGTCACGGTTGGCTATTATACTATATTCCAAATTAGCACCATCATCAAGCCTCAAACTGATTAATTATGACAGCTTTGACGTTTAATTTGTTACACTGTGCAGGAATATATATATGTACTAGCGAAAACATTTACCCTTCTCGATCTAAATCTGTTTCATCACGAGATTAGAATTAAATATAATTAATATGCAATGTAATAAATTGAAATAAACAGGAAAAAAAACTGAAATAGGTTAAGGAATTATTTCTTCAACAGAAATGATGATGATGATGATAATAAAATGAAGGAATGGATGATTGGGTGATATGCAAATGCACAGCTGGTTAGGGGCAGGGTTCTTTAGTATTTCCACAAGTGAAATATGCATCATCGGCCAATTTATATTATGAAATTTATAGTATTCTTTCTCATCATAAACTAAATATTCCAAACATTTGTAATCAAGTGTATGATGGTGATAGTAACATGCATGATAAATGAAAGAGTTTACAAATATTGTTTCTTAATAATTGTCCTAAAGCATATTAATTATGTTCATTATTTAAGCTCATCGCCTACCATTGGCACTCATTGGCTGCTTTCAGATGCCTCTTAGAGTAGGATTTTGTTTGAGGGTTTGTTTTCTTGGGGGGGGGGGGGGGGGTGCGGAGGTTTTGAGTGTCTAATTCTTCATAAAGTTTTGAGTGTTTGTTCCATAATCTTTTTTCTCTAAGATGATACTTATATTTTTTTGCTTTTAATAAAATTTTCATTGTCGATAAAAAAAACTATTGACACTCGTTACAGTAGTAAAGAGGTACACATTATACATAAATTATTTTTTTCTAAATATATCTCTTAACGAGTTGCAAGCCACTCATGCCCATAATATTGTATACTTGATTGCTATCGATAAGCTTGAAATTGAAAGTTGTGCCAACTAAATTAGTACTTTCTAAAGGAAGAGTAATACCTGTTGGAGTTATCACTTTGCATCAATTAGCAGCTTATTAATATATTAACTGACATTTTTTGTAAGGTTCTTGAAAATGTTAGTGAAAATTGTGGTAAGTATAAATCAAGAAGAGATGCTATATTTTCTTTGAAAAGAACCCTTTCAATTGAATTTATCCTTATTGCTCACTTGATTTATGAGATTTTTTGTACAATTGATGTTTTATGCCAAACATTACAAAAAAAAGAAAAGGTCAAGACATTGTGAAGGGAATGGATTTGGAACTACTTCTTTGTTGCCATAGGACTTGATGAGAGATGGATGAGATTCTTTTATTCAAGAGGTATGCTCATTTTATTTAAAATATAATATTCATATTCCAAATTTGATTGTTTCCCAGTTTGGTGGGCACAGTGGTCGCTAGCATGATGATGTCATCATAGTGGAGTATTGTTATCATTTTAATGTGTTCAGTGCTATTACATATTTTCAATTGCAGGATTGTGTTTGAATTTGAAAGAGAGATTCAAGTCTTTTGATATTAATTCCACTTACAGTTTTATCCAGAAATAATATCACTATGATTTTTCAATGTATGAACATGACTTAATACTATTTCAATTGTGAGATTATTTTTGTTGATGTAAGTAATTTGTTAGACTTTAAATGACTGTAATCAATAATTAAATTATGTGTAGTCTTGACATCTACCAGAAAGGTAAGTTATTACTTTATTTTGAATAGATTGATTCATTTGATATTGATACTTTTTGTCTCAATTGTCATTATAAAACGTACTTTTTCAACTATAAAAATTGTAAAGAACATTTTAAGAAACAAGATTAATACTACTTTCTTATTAATAGACTATTTTTGTATATTGAAAAGGGCTTTATAGAGATTCTTAATTTGAATTCAATACATTATAATTTTAGAAATTTGAAGAAGTATCATGTTAAATTTTGAATTACAAACTTTTGTATTAAACTAATTATTGTAGATTTTCTAATTGTATAAGTTTATATATAACATTATTTAATTTTTTATATGTTATTAATTGAAACTTTATATATGTTAACCACTCGCTCTCTAAATTTGTACCCTAGCTACGCGCCTGCTGATGCGACGAAATGGAGCCGCTTGCGTGTGGGCGTGGCCCAGGTGGCTTTGCCAAACCCTGTTAGGTCCGTTAAACTGGGATCTCTAATTGTACCTACCGAAAATAATATACTACTAATCCCACCATTACTAGCATGCATGAAAATAAGAGAAATTAAGACCCGATCTGCGAAGTCCATGAAAATACCTGTCAAGAACAAACCTCCGAGGGTAGACCGTAGATCTGGTAGCAGCTCGTGATACCATGTGGGCCAAATATTCAAAACACTATGGATCGTTTTCGCTGTTGTCCTTATTCACATATATTGTATACAGTCCAGCATTTGAATTGTGGAGAAATAATTATGACACTTGTGATCGTGTTGCTTTATTAAAAGGTTGAACCAATTAATTCATCAAATTTTATTTTTCTGTGTCCAGTTTCTTCCTTAATTAATTAGATTAAGAGATAAGAAAAAAAATTATCTGTTGTTTTCATTTTACTCCTCACTTTTTACATGTCAATTAAAAAATATAAAAAAAATTGAATATTGAAAGATAATATGATAAAGTAAACTATTCAATAAAAAATATCATAAAAATTTAAAATAATTTAAAACAGTAAATATCACCCCAAAAAAAAATGAGATGAATGAAATATAACACAAGAACAGTTATAGACTCGGGCACATAATTTTTTTACGCTGGAATGCGCACTCGCAGTGGTTTAATTGGATATTTTTGTGGTATGTAGGTTGAAATGGATAAATAAACAAACGTGGGTGGTACTGGTTGCCATCTGAGGAGAAGACGGGGCTGTTTTGGTAGGTAGACGGGCATCGTCAGCGGCACAACTACCATCTGTCTCTCTCTAATCTACTCACAAAACTACGACCCTCATCAAATTCATATTTGATTCAACCATAAGAAGATTAAGATATATATAATTTATATTTTTATTTTTATTTTTATCCCTAAGATGTATATGATTACAAAAGGATATTTTTTTTAAATTTTGTGTTGTAAAAGCTTAAATGAAATTTAAAAAAAGAGGAATTAACTTTTTGTATAATACGAGCTTAAGTGAGAATATTTAGGTAATTTTGATATTAATTTTTTTAAAAAAGAAAATTGCTCAACCGAGACAGCATAAAAGAAATACAGTTAATTATTTTTTGGGACGGACGAAATACTAATTTTTGTTTGTTTCTTTTCCTGCTTGCTTGTCTTTCGTCTGTTGTTACGACAAGTTTGCTGCCGAATTCTTCCAATTTCATAATCAAAATCACGTAGAAAATTACTATCCTTCTCAACTCTGTTATTGCTGGGGAGATCATAACCACTCCTTACTATAGTATTTAATTACTTGCGCCGATAAGACAGACTTGTAACATGTTTATAGAATTAGCACCCAATTCATTTTTAATTTAAGTTAATTTAATTAAAATGATATTTCATTTAAAAGTAAAAAATATATAGTTATAATAATCCATTCAAAATACACTTTTTATTATGTTATTAAATTTTTATAAATTTTTAAAATGTTATTAAGTTGACTTGCACCCCCGCTCGAATTGCAAAGGCATTAGGAACATGATCCTGGGGCCCGAATTCAACCCTTCCCCCCTCCCTCAATACCCACATAATATCATTTGGTGCTAATTTGATCACATTTTAGGAGTCCAAATAAGCGCTCTTTCCCCTTACCATAATGTAACCACTACCTCTTCCTAAATCCAAACTTCTTAGATTTGTAATAGTTAATTCGAAGTACAAATTAAATGTAGGAGGAGCACCCACTTCATTTTAACTTAAATCAATTGATGCCAAAATAACTTATTTTTATTATATCCTTTTTATCTAAAATTAAATTTAATTAAAAGTCAATATTATGTATCTATAATAATCCATTGAAAATACAATTTTTATAATCTTACTAAATTTTTATAAATTTTCCTAATTTAATGTATTAAAAAAATTCATAAAAATTTAACAATATCACATACTTTCAAATAAATTATTACATTTACATAACATCAACTCCTAAGTGAAATTAATTTCAAGTAAAAAAGATTAAAAATAAAAATAAAAATAAATCAATTGACTTAAATTAAAATGGATTGACTTTTAAAAAATTATTTTCTTTTAGGATATCAAACACACATCACTCTCGACTGATTCACACAATTTGTTTATCCAGACATGCACGTCAGATTGTGTATTATGTTTTATGCTACCACTACCAGTACATATAAAAATGCAGGGCGTGACGATGTTTATTAACTAGTAACGTCAAATGTCAGAGCGGGGCAGTACCGTTCCCATAAATGTACCGCTACAGGAAACGGCGACCTCAAACACAAAGTGTTGGCCTGAAATCAAGTTCAGGAAAATACAAGAAAACATTTTGACATGGATGTTTCTACTTCCTCGTGCCCCCACTAAGCGCCACAAGGACAGATAGGATCCATACCTAAATGACACAAGAACAATGAAAACGACGGATCTGAGTCAGGACGTTGGTTCTAAAACACTCGAGCGTCACCTTGCACCTAACAGAACACAAGGTTTCATGCCTTGCCGCTACTACATGTTTAAGCACCCCTCGTTGGCCCGCAGACATGATTCCTCTTGCGTGCGTGTTCTTCGTTATGGTGCTGTGTCCGACATGCATATCCATACCAGCAATCTTCTCTCTGTGTTACATCTGCCGGTAGAAGCTACATATCACACTCAACCACATCAGTTCCATGCACACAATTAGTCATACAGCAATGCTTTAGATTTCTGTATATAATAACTTTGCAGTTTCTGAAATTCCGATATGCAGACATGAGAAGATGTAAGAAGTGGTGTACCGACAGGGTTCGCTCACAATGCTTAGGGCATGGACCTAAATGGATCGTATTTAGTCTATATGCTCTGAGACTGGACTGGCCAAGATGACAAGCAAGGTATGGTGATTGGAGTCGCTCATAATCAGATTCAGATGTATAAAATTTAGGAATGGGACACATATGACATCAGTGGTCATCCCATGCCAAATGTTTATATACCTCATACATATTTTCAGTACTTACGTATTTGGGAACTGAAATCCGAAACCAATACAGAAGGAATGACACCAACTTTTCATAGCAGTTGCTACACAGAAAACAAAAAGGGAAAATCAACTAAAATACAATATACAATAGATATATACACCCCCAGTTTCAATCAGAAATTGCACCAAGAAATCAAGGCAAACAGATTAAACAGAAATGTTAAATTAAAAAAAAAAAAGTCATACATAGCAGAAGGAATCATGTCTGCCATAAATTTTATCCTCACTTAATTGACGTCTCATCATACTTCTCCACGCAAATAGAGAAGCTAAAACCTACAATGACGGTGGTATTGGAATTCTATCTCATTATTCTTTCACAAAAGGATCGTTCAATAAAGGTAGGTAAAAAGCACAACTTGTCCCAAACCTTTAATTTCCATTCCAAGTTGGTCCCCAACCTCCATTTCATTGCATATTGGCCCCAAAATTTTATACTAATTCATTTCATATTAGTCCTTGGCCCTTGACAAGGACAAGTTAGCACAAAAACCTAATTTATGGAGAGAAAAAATTTGATAACTTAAATGTTCTATTAACTATCTACAGATTATGAACCAATTGAATTTATGGGAAGACATCTATTAAACCATTTAAATTAAAATTAAAAAGTTGATGCCAGATGGCTGCATGAGTTAGCTAATTAAAACTATGCGGTAACTATCTCTCAATAAATTCAAATTGTAACATAATTTTTTAAGAGTTAATGGAGTCTTTAAACTATGAACCTTTTTTTTGTATAAATCAGGCTCCTATCCAATTGAGTCTTGCCTAGGGTTAGGGACCAATATACAATTCATTATGTAGGTTTGGGACCAATATGCAACAAAGTGGAGATAGGGGACTAATTTGAAACAGTAATTAAAGGCTTAGGACTAATTGTGCATTTGCCCTTATAAAGGCAATCACCCGACAACATTGCCACCTTGCTTTTGCGTGAAGTCAATATGACTTCTAACTGTTAACTGACATCATGAACTTCATGCAATTTACCCCAACAGAGTCGGACTAAGGTGTGGTACTGATGGTCGCATAATTCCAAGATTGCCAAGTCTTCTTCCACAGTTCGCAGGAAATGCCAAAAACAACTCCTTGGACTCTTGAAACATTATATGTCACTACCTAAAATACACATGGAAACAAGTCGCAACAAACTACAGGGATGATGCGAGTGGCAATTGGCCCAGCTAGACATCCCTCCCGGAAAAATTATCATAAACCTTCACTTTTCACTGCTAGAAAGCTATTTTAGACCAAGAGAGGACATTGTAAAAGATTAAATACAAAAATGGGCAACTGGATTATACAAACAGCATAAAGAAAGACCGCCAAAATAGAAAAAGCAAATCAAGGAGCACAAAGAGTTACTTGCAAATGCTTGTTGAAGAAGTTATCATCTCAGCGTGGTTCAGTGGCATCCTTGTCCTGTCTGGGCACCAGTAAAACAGCCGTTGAAGCTCACTCTCAGAGACAAATATTTAGGGAATCATCTTCATACAACTATCTTTCTTAAAACGAAACTTAAAGGAAGTAACAAAGTGCAGCAGCATAAAAAGACATTATGGCAGATTTCATGTTTGTTTCAATATGGTGTAGCTATGTCTGTACGGTTCTTAGACTCCAGTCAACCAACTAAATAGGAGTTTACTCAGAAGTTGTGGCCATTTCACTGCAGGTCAAACTGTGATTGAGGGGTCTAAGTAGGTGTCCATTACATTAGGAAACACTTTTATGATTTGATTTCTAAATAGTTCTGCCACATTCCTACTAAAGACTCTCTATGCTATCTTCAACAAATGTTGGGATGAATATTGCAATGCACACGTGATTTGATTTCTAGACCTTAAGTTTTCAATCCTTCTCTATTTTGTCTTCTTTAAAACCTTTCTTTCCCTCCCTTCCTATCGTATGTCTGCCACTCTTCTCTGCACCACTTAAAAGGTAAATTCAACACTTTCAAATGTAAACATAAGTTTCATAGGGTATGCTTCATATACATAAGGAAGAGAATCATGAGATTGTCATGTTTTTCTTACTCTCCAGCATTCATTGCTTTTATAGAAGGGATATTAAAAGAAGAATATTTCACTAATAAAGCTAATATCACTCTTAAAATTAAAAGTATGCCATACCCTTGTTCAAATGCTAGAAAACTACACTACTTACCAATTTCTCTATTATCCAACTTGTGAATCCAATCTGCAACAACCTCTTGCAAGGCCTTTCCTGTCTGTCCAATACATCTTTCAGTGACCTAAGGAAACAAAACAAAGAGGATCAGATAAGACATTTATTGCAGCAATACCATAATGATGGTACAACATGACAATAACTTACATCTTGCTCATGCCGATTTCCTTCATGCGCTATCAATGGAATCCTACTGATTCTATATTCTCTAATCTGCAAAGAAACCAAGGTATCTCCATGACAAAATCTTACTGTTGATTACGAGAAAGACATGGCTTCAGGACAACATACAAAAAATACACACACTAAGTAAGATGCTTTTCATTTACATAAAAACCCTTCTTAATGTAATACCATATAATGGTCACCAAATTTGCAGTATGCAATGATTCATAGTGCAACTAAGGGTACACAATTTGTTGCTCTGAGAAAAATGCAATTCATGGCGATATACTCAATACATAAAGTTGCACTGAATACGTTTGATATTAATACATTTAGTGTGTATACACATACCGTATAAATATATAAATAAAAATGAAAAAAAGAAATAGCAAGGTTTGACACACAACATAAATTTGCACTAGCCCAAATCAGTCTTAATGGAATCAAGAGCGCTATGGTGTTTTCTACCCCATAGTCACATACACAGTTACGTTTTCCACTTCCATAAAAAATCTCTCATCATGGACTTCTTCCACAGCCTAACCTATCCAGACTCAGTTTTTCCTTTCTTTTTCTGAGCTTACTGGTTCATGATGAGTGGTTGTGGAAAGGTTTGAAGGCACTTGCTCATTAATTTCTGATCAACCAAAAACAGAGACTCAAGCACAAAGTTGCAGAATTTTTCAGGACTTCAGGTATGGATAAATCAATCCACAAAATAGATTAGCTGCTCCGGAAGAATTTGAATGTGAACCATGGAAAATTGCTATGCAAAATAATCATGCTCCAATCATGAATTAACACGAGATCTGTGGGGCATGTGGGCAGATCTGGTAACTATGTATGAGATTCAAAAACTGTGAAGATAAAATGCACATTTATATAACCATACCAATGTAATATGAATTATATCCATCTTGTTCTTTCACAAAAAAAAAAAACAAAAGTGGAAGTGCAAATGTAGCCTAAATGCAGCACATACTGGTTTAAAATTCTCACGACTGCACATTGGATGAATATTACTTCTAGAAGCATGATGATCATGCCAGTAAGCTCCGCAAAATACTCTATCACAGCCCAAACCTGCCAGTGCAAATAAGCTGAAGTAACTATCCCAGAATTTCAGAAGTCAGTATTACAAGAGTTTCGTGGAAGCAGAAACTCATTTGAAACCATTGGCAAGTTTCCTATGTAAATGCTGATGCCCATTTAACATACTTGACTTTAGAATGTTCATCACTTGAACACAAGGTATCATTTCCATATACATGCACATAAATACATACCTCTGCCCTAAAAAAGAATGTCAACTTTTGAATATCATTTTACTCCAAGAAAAACGTTAGACATAAAACATACACCTTACTTTCAAACTTCAACCTTAGATGCCAAACAACAGGGCGTACGTACAGCAGGTGGAGGCTGGGTTTGCATAAAACATCTAATCAGCTAAATATGATGTGATAGGCATAACAATCTTAATATCTTTAGAAGTGCAATGATGAAATCCTTCTAGGACAGAGCAAGTAGATATTAAGAGAAAAGACCAACAGCAACTGTACTCTGTTTCAGTTAATTCAGATGCTTACAATGCTGTGGTGTGGTGATGTCAGTTCTTGAAGGCATCATTCCACCACAGGCGTGACATTGCAAATGGAAGGCGTTTTGGTTGCATCTGAACCCACCCATTTGGGTTTCTGGAAATTATAATTAAACCAACAGAAATATAAGCAGAAAAAACTCAGTGGGACAATTAACAGTAAAAAGAAAGAAAAAGATATATATCACAATGATGAGAATTCAGTTTCATGTCAGAGACCAATTGCTCACAAAGCTGCTCACAAAGCTGCTAACGATAATACATGTACCTTTGCTTGTTTGATGAATAGATAATAACTCAGAAATAAGCACCTAATAATGCAAGGAAAATTGCAATTATATTAGTTTATGAGCAATTTAAATACCACATTGAGGGCACTGGATCCCTGCATCATCACTTCCAAGGGGATCATTTTCATCTTCAGACTCTTCCCTCAGCCGTGCATGCACCCTTTTTCTATTGAGTCCCTTGCCGCTTGCTATGACCTAACAAGAGTTCAATTCATGAGGCTTTAAACCTTTAACAGATCCCATCCTCAAGATACTCTATAGACCCCAAAAAGTTAAATACTGGAAACTGTTATCAGCAATAGCACTTGAGCATCCAATCACTCACAAGATTTGTTTTTATTGTTGCATAAGAATCCAGGACTGCAATTTCTTCCGCAGAACGTCTTAGTGAAGGATCTGCTTGTAGTATACCCTAGATATAAGAAACAAGGACACACATCAGCTGAAAGCAATGTTGAGCCCAAAAGCATACATACTACAGCGAGCTCTACTCATTTAGTAGTTACTCTAAGAATATGAAAGCACCTCCAGAGGTTAAACTATTCATTGTTTAACTATCCATACTATCATAATTACAATTGAATGATTCGTTTCTGCATTCAGCTATAAAGAAAACTAATAGGGCTAATTACAGCTTGCCCCCTGAGCTTTATTTGAAATTACACTTTGCCCCACATGTTTAAAAAATAAATGTCTTGCCCCTATACTGAGCGGAAAGGGACTTTTTAAAATTTAAATAGATGAACAAATTGATTAATTGTTAACTAACTATCAAACTATTATTAAACAGTTTGAATTTACTAGCAAGCAGGTACTATATTGTTTAAATTAAAATTTGAAAAGTTGATGTCAGATATTGTAGAAAAAAAATGTCACAACCAGTTGGCAAAGCGTACATTTCTGAAATATGGGGCAAACTGTGACTTCAAGTAAACCTCAGGGGGCAAACTGTCATTAGCCCAAATTAATGTGAAGCAATTAATGCATGAGACAAAGGAAGTAATGCCTAAAATTCTTTAATTTTATTTCATTGTATGCATGATACATGATTCAACATATTTGCCCTCAGTTAGACTCCTTAACAACACCAATACCCTAACTCAACTTACCCCTAAATCCCAAACTAGTGGTGTTGGCAACAAGAATCATGTTTCTCCATCCCATCCAAGTTCAGTTTACTATCTAGAAAATCCTAGTAACACTAAATTCAGTGCAGTTCTCGCACCTAACAGTGAAGTATGCATTTATGCATCTTGTCTCACCTACTATAAGACCTTAGGTGACAGTAGAATATTAGAGAGAATGGAATGTATACATACATACATATAGATATATGACTCTTCACTCTTTTAAGAAACCAACATTTTTGTAACACAAATAGCAAACAAATGGATTGCTTAATTGTATTGCAAAAGATTTTTTTTCAACCCATCATGCTTGAATTCCTTGATATTGAGGCAAAGCAAAGCAATCGTCAAAGAATTTTGATACTTTGTCACCTAATGAAACATCAAGCGATTATTTACCTAATGCAACAAGCCCCTTGATCAATGCATTACCTCTTCAATGTTCTGCAGAAAATGGTTTTTTCCAGCAGAACCAACAACTGCTCGACACTGTGGACAGAGAACAGTTGAGTATTTTTTCTGAGACCTCTTCAACCACTCTGAGAAGCAGCCATTGCTGAATATTGCAGAGAGCAAGGGAAAAAAGTGAAATAAAATTGATACACAGGGAAGTGAAGGTATTCCTGAACCAAATATTGAACACATATAATACAAACCAAAAATTGTGAAGGCAAGGTGCAACTGTAACAACATCATGCCATATATTCAAGCAAATGCTGCATTTTGCATGCTCAACTTCTATAGGAATCTGTAAAGAGAACAAATTCAAAGAGTTATTGAATTAAAATTGTAAACTCTGAATATGCTACAAACTAAACCTTCAATTGCTCAATCACCTTGAACTGCTGTTTGCGGGTTTCTTCAACAGGCATCAGCTTAAGTCTGTAGCTAATGTATCCTAGACACATAAAACAAAAAATAAAAGTTAATATCGTCAATTGATGCCTAGTTTTTCTTTCATAGCCCTTGTTCATATATAGCCACCTCTGTTATTGCTGAATTAAATTATACGAAAAGCTTCAACCTTCTTAAACACTAATGAAATTTCAGAAACAACATCATCTAGTAAAGACAACTATCATCACATTGCAACTTAATTCCAACTACATTGGGGTTGGTGGCATGTAACTGATAAGGTCAATTAACTTGTAAAAGCCATATTCACACTAGAAAATCAAAAGAACTAACTGCAAGTCTTAAGCTAAATGAGCTTCTTGATGCAAACATCTAGTGAGGGAACAATGAGATGGAACTCAGAATTATAATCACCATAACTTTTTCTGCACTAGCATGGACAGGTTTCAAAATGCACTATCGAAGTTGGAAAAAGAAAATCTATATTTAGTGGTTCATTTTTCAACCAAGGAATTACAAAATGAAAGTTTTCCAAACTTTTTTTTCCTGAAAGGAAAGAGAAAAGTCTTTCAAGCTATTGGTAGACAAGTTCTGGTTATTTGTCATTGCTAACCAGAATCATTGAAAGGCATACACATTAAAGGATTTTGTCACTTGCTAATAATCAACTGTCACAACCCAAAGTCTGGTACCATTCCACTTTATCCTCCAGGATTGAAAAGCTATTGTTACCCTTAATTTTTTATACTGTCTAACATTGACATTCCAAATTCTACTTTAAACTGTTCAATAACTATCTTCCAATAAATCTAAATTGTGTAAAAAAAAAAACTTGAACAGTAATTGAAAGTTTAAATTATCAATTTTTCCTTTCTAAATGCAAAACAATTTTTTCCTCTACTGGCGTTAAAATAGGTAGGGGGTAAGTGTAGGTTTCCAATCCGGGGGGTGGAAGTGTAATTGGCACCAAACCTTAAGGGGGAAGTGTAATTGATATAAATAAAACCTCATTCAGTTGGGTTAGTTCTCTGAACATTTTACAGTCAGGGACTGCAAATCGCCTTTTGATCATATACACCATATACATCCACTGGATCATGTAACATATATCTTTTTCTTTATAGAGAACAGTAATGTACCTCTTTTCATTAGGCTGTTCACATTTGACTTCGTTTTAGGTTATCACCGGATTAGAATCAGTAGTTAGTTCTTGAGAACTAACATAAGATATATTATATCGGACTATGTATCATTTGAATGGAACTCATTTGTTTCATCCCTCACATTTCATTCAGTTTCATGTTCTCCCAACTTCTTCCTTGTGAATCCCTATCTCTTCTATCCAGCCTAACCTCTCTTCAACTCTTCTTTCTCCATTCTGCTTTCTTGTTCAGCCCTACCATGTCTAATGAATTCAAATAGTAATAAAGATAATGTGGAACACAGAACTATAAAATGCAAACTGACAAACTAACCTTCTCTTTTAGGACCTGATGTCATTTCAGTTCCACATGTGACATGAACTACTTCTTCACTTTCAATAAGAGCATTGTCAACAAGAATTGGTAAGGCACTGAATTATGTTACAACCAACAGTAAGTAGGGGCACAAAAAGGGTCATATTTATCAGAAAGGGAGGCAAAAGGAAGCAAGGCTTGTCAATTATGACAATCATGTCTGAAATGAACCTATAATAGCGAAAGAAAGAACAGAGCGCTATATACCAACTGTTTTAATTTCTAAAATAATTGGAAAAAAAATCAGCTACTTGCTGACTAATTTTTACAGCTAACTCAAACCAAATGAACCAAACAATAAACAGTAACTATGTCCAGCTCATTTCACAAAACATTTTCTATGACTAATTTCAGTGAGTAGTAATAACCAAGTTCAAACTAAAATGGTTCCTAGAGAAATTACAAAACTATAAAACAACTTCTAGAATATTAAACCAAGCCCATGACTGCAGACCAGAAAGAATAACATTTCTGATGTCCTTTGAAAAATTTCAGGATAGAAATAGCTGTACTTCCAATGATAAATATAGAGTCTTTGAGTTTCAAAAAAATACCATGCAAATAGCAGGAAAGAAAAGGGGCTCAAGTATAAAAATAATCATTTACCATTTTGCCAATTTATGCAGGTGTTGGATTAAAATGCAAACATTAACTGTAAAGTTAGGAATGAGTTCAAATATTAGTACATTAGAACCTTTCATCCATACTTCAGCAAAGAATTGTACAGATATGACATTGATCATTTCATCCTCACATCAAATCAAATTTCAACTGGACCAGGTCACCAACTCTTTTTCTTTGAAAGAGAAACAGAATTGTGAAGCTTTGCACACATTTAAAAGCTCCGGAACAAGAAGCTTGTACATGCATTCAGGAAACTGTCACACTGTTGCATACCAGCCACTCTGAGTTCACTATCCAAGTGCATACTGCATTTAATCAATAAGGTACGCAGTACAAATAGACTGCTACCCACTTCTCACAACCTAATACCTTTCACCTTGTGCATATTAGTATCAGTTGTTGTTTTACTTTTGTGTTCCATGTGATTGAGAAAACAGCATATGCACCAAAAATTCACGAGAAAAAATTAATAAAATTGCTTGGTACCTTTTATTTTGCAGAGTGACAGAGCAAAGATCAGCACTCCTAATAATTTTGCACCATTTATGCTTCTCTTGTGAACAGGATACAATCTCTGAGCTGATTAGCTCCTCACTTGAACTTAAATCAATTTCAAAATACTTTGAATCTGATGGCACTACAAAAGGAAAAAAAGGTTTATCAACCCCCCAACAAGGACTTCTAAAGGGTTTCAATTTACCGAACAAATAATCGTCTTCAATTATAATTTTGAACTCCGCAGGCCAACACAAAAGGGTTGAATCCTTTTGTGATCAAAATTCAGTCCCACTGAAAAATCATGCACACATCTTTCATCAAAGAAAAACTGATACTGAGTGACGTTATTGCTTTCCAACAGACTCCAACCAAATAAATAATCCATTATGTCCTCAGAAAATTCCCTTAGATTGTTAATTTCATGTCAAGTAGATAAGAATACTGCAGAGATTGAAGCATCTATAAATACACTATTTCAGTTAATGCATGTTTCTAGCAATACCATATGTCACCAACTGATAAGACAAATCACTAGTCACTGACATGCACCTACTGGAAACAAATGCAAACTTTTATTCATATTCCCCGTCTCAAAAAGAATTGCACTTCTGAAATTTTTAGTCTCAAAATAAATGAAAGACATACTTTTGTTTTTGTTTCTCCAGCTCTATGGTACAAAAGCCACCGGATATTGTATACATGCAATGGCTAAGGGAGGGGAAGAGAAAGAAACAATAAATATGATGATATGGCACAACATCCTCAAATTCAATGAGACAAAAGAAAGACAAACGTCAAAAAGGCTAAGCCTTCGCATTGTAGGTGACAGTCCTTACTGATATTGTGTGAAGCATTTTCCTGGTATTTCAAGGTACGTTTGTTTTCACTTCTCAGAAGTCGTGATCGCCAAATTACAAAGGACCGACTTTAAAACTCAAATAGAAGATCTCTACGCAGCAAAAGAATCACCAAACTTACCCTTAAAAGGGGAACAGGGAATGTAATTGCAGTCATCTACAATCCAAATTTATTTTTATCAACAATCTGAAAATATTCAGTCAACCACTAAATCAAATGCCGTAGGAGTATTGTTGTTTTATTTCTGGTTTTTAAGCATCACTAGGCAATCACTATCAAGAAAGGATGCAACAAAACCACAATAATTGAAGAAATACGCGTTCACGTCCACGCACATCAAAAGCGCAGCAAGAGAAGGAAAAATTCAAAGAAAGAAACCGACGTTCTTCGTTTGAAAATACCGCAAGCGGTAGTAAATTCGATCTTTTTCTTGTTTCTGGATTGTCGATACATTTTCAAAAAGTGAACTTCAGAAGGAGGAGAAGGAATCGAGATATACCAAGTTTAGCCCATATATGAGAACCAGAGGACTCTCCAAGTTCTACCATTGTGGGTCAAAATCGCAAGTGCCGCCCTTCTCTGTCCGTTGAGCCTGGGTTTTAGCTTTTGGACTGCTTCTCCGACGAACCAAGGCGTACTGGGGAAGTGAAATGAAATAATCCATGTTTAGACCTTTTCATTCACTTGCTTTAATTCCGATATAAGTCCTCTAACATTTCTCTATTGTTTATTCATAAAAATATATAAATCTATTATGAATATATCAGTTAGACAATTAACGACTCTATCTAACATCTTCGGATTAAGGCGTACTGGGGAAGTGAAATGAAATAATCCATGTTTAGACCTTTTCATTCACTTGCTTTAATTCCGATATAAGTCCTCTAATATTTCTCTACTATTTATTCATAATAATATATAAATCTATTATGAATATATCAGTTAGACAATTAACGACTCTATCTAACATCTTCGGATTAAGGTTGCATTTACAGGAGATCTTTGAAAAATGAATATTTATGATTATTTTACCTACAATTATTACTTACTCAACTTGTATATGAATTGAAATACTATTATATTTCAAAACGTATGAAGAAAAGTTTTAAACCTTTTTTTTTTTAACAAAAAGCAAGTCATCTCACAAAAATAGTCATCTTTACTATTCATAATAATTAATTCATAATTTTATTTATTTTAAAAATTATTATCTAAATATAAAAAATTTATACAAAAATGAAAATCTAAAGATTATGATTTCTAAATATAATTTTTAAGAATTTTTTTAATATAACTAATATTAATATATTCAAGTTAAACTTTAATAAAAAAAATAAACAAGTCAACTAAAATAAGACAAAAAAAGTATTTTTTTTTTATCAACTCATGAAAATATAGAGGAATCTTTTTGTTAGTTTCGGTTAGATTAAATATTTAACAGTGAACCCCTTTGCTTTGCAAAACTTTGGAATTTCTAAATTTTAACAATGTGCTAGTATTTGTGTAGAGGTATTTAAATAAACTGATATCAGCTCTAGTCCTCTAACTTTTCTTATCAACAGTTTTAAATCTTAAACTTTTAAATCTACTATATTTGTATATTCATAACAGAGAGAGAGAGAGAGGAGAAAGAGAGAGAGCACCTACCAAAGAGTTTTTAAGGTTTACAGTATAAGGTTTAGGATCCTGGTGACCCAGGGTCTAGGATCCTGGTGACCCAGGGTCTTGGATCAGATGCTCACCAATAAGTCCACTATCGGTCCCCTCGTCTCAAATTCGAATGCTCACCACCAGATCTATCATTAGTGAGCAGACCTATTAAGGTTGGTAACCTTTGATTTCAGATGTGAACACACAGTGGCGAACAAGAGAAAGAGAGAGAGAGATTGTACTCGCTAAACTTTAAATTTTGGCCCTCTTGTAACCAGCAACTCAACCTACAAAGGAGTGGCCATTACCGACTAAGCTTTAGGATCTGTAGAGGTTGGAAAAGGGATTATATCATTACCTTAAAAAAATAGCATTCTTATGACAATTAATATATAGTTATAATTGGTAACAATAATATTTTTTTACAACCAATCATATACTCAACTAGAATTTAATATAAGTTCCTATGTGTACGTTTTATTAACATTTCTTATTGCGCAAATGATTCACACCCTAATGGCCTTTTCAGTGATCTGTAAAATACATTGCCAGTTCATTTTTTAACTTAAGTTAGATTAAGCCTAAATGGTTTTATGGTTTTTGTATTTGAAACTAACATTATTTGAAATCTAATACTAGTGTATAGGTATAATAATATATTGAATAACATTTTTGTATGGTGTAATTAGTTCTTTTTATTGCTTGTTTATTGAACAAGTAAAATATTCATAAATTAGACTATGAAAAAAATGCCCCCAATGGATTATTATATGTATATAGTATTTAATTTTTAAATGAAACTAATTCCAACAAAAAATGGAAAAAATTAAGTAATTTTAAATTAATATAACTTGAGTTAAAATAAATTAGCCCTACAATGGTTATGAAAAGAAATAACAAAAGATACAAAATTGTCCATTGATATTTGGCCCTTGGACTGGACTGCCCAAAATAGTTTTCCTAGTTCTAATATAGCCGCCAATATTATAGTTTAGGACTAGATTAGTTGCTACCGTTAAAAACTCAATGATAAACATAGTAAATTATTGGTTTTGAAATCTTGTGATACAAATGCAACTTTTGATAAATTTCAAAAATTTTGTGTAATTTACTATTTCCATTTATTTTTTCATGTCAACCACTACATTGGTTATCACCGAATCTGCAACTAGATGATGGAGGTGATGTCGGAAGAGGTACTATTGGACATTGCTATTTACACATAGAAAAAAAAACTATTACGCTTGGAATCCAGAGATTAGAAACACATGTATTGGATGAGTGAGTTTTATTTAACTAAAATTTGGATTATTTATAACATTGAAATATAATGAATAATTTAAATAGCATTTCTGGAGAATCTAGTGGTGAATTAAGTGATAGATGACAATAGCTATAGCACAAAAAAATGAAAATAATAAATTACATAAAATTTTTAAGTTTGTTAAAAATTGCATAAGTATTTAAGATTTTAAAACCAATAATTTCTCACGTGTGCAATTAAGTCATTTACTGTTGATGATATATTCCTTTACTCCCAAACTATAATATTAGTGGTTAATATAGTCCCAAACTATAACGTTAGTAACTATATTAGAGCCAGAGAAAATTATAGTTGACAATCCAGTCCAAGAGTCAAACATTAACGGAAAATTTAGTACTTATCCCAATGAAAAAACTAGTATATAGAGGATTAATCTGAGGGCAAAACGGTCGCTAGAGAAACTCTGCTATGGGCCATTGCCCTTGTTACACTTGAAAAAAAAATGAGCACTTTTAAGCTTTAGGGCAGTCATAAACACAGTTTCTACCAGTTAACTTCAGCAGCCACGAACTCTGCCGCTAGCAAACAATGCAAGACCAAGTCCCGCAGAAAAATATAATTACACACCGAGAGAAAATGCCTAAGAAGTCACTCCTCATCAAGTGCCCGAAGACTCAGCTACATCTTCTAATCTTAGTGATGCCGTCATTTCTTCTATCATTTTACCTCTATCTGCTGACCCATCCACAGCCCTGCTCAGCCTTTTCACCCATATCTCGTAGTCAACCGGGTATGGTGTTCCGCAAAGGCTATCTACATAATCCGCAAATGCCTTCAGCAGTGGTGAGACGACACCCAGCTGTTGCTGAATCGAACGATTTGCCCAGCTTCTTTCCTTCCACTGCAAGGCAGATTCAATAGAATCCTGTTGTTCAATGCCTCCTCCACAAGCAAAATACAGCAGGTAAACCAGGCTCTCAACATCAGATGATGGACACAGCTTCCCATGCTGAAGCGCATGAGATGAAGAGAACTGCAAATTTATTGCTGGTCTATCCCTGTCTTCAAGAACTGCACGTCCCCAAGAAACCAGGATGTACAAAAATTCATTTCTAGTACCATGTATGTCAAGAATGCGCATTATGTTCTCTGGACATATATCACCATGTTGAACATTGGCTGTTGCTGCACTTCTTAAAGCAGCTAAGCTGTCTCGACAGCAGCGCAGTGCATCCTCAGATGAAAAGGAGCCATTTCTAGCAACAATGTGAGAAAGGGGCTCCCCATGGGGCGTTGTAACAAGTATTGGGGTACCACACCAAGGGTGATCACATCGCTCACCTGGACTTCGTTTCTCACATGCACCAGAATGCACAATTCGACCAGAGGCGATCATCCCAGGCAAATATTTGCTTGAGATTCCGTGTTGCTTTAATATGTTTAGAACTTTTGTTTGCCTCTGGACTTGATACCACAGGTTCATGTCCTCCCAAGATGGTTCAAGTCTTGAAGGATGGGCGCCCACATACAAAGTAAACAAGTCTGTAGGATAATCTAGCGATCTAGCACTGTAGAGAAAATAGTTACCTCCTACAAAAGACTCCTGTATCTGGAAACGTTTCTGACCCTGCTGCTGGTCCTCCAACAGCAAAATCTCTCCCTGCTTAAGGGTTAAGTGCGGTGCATTTTTTCTCAAAGATGGATTATCACTCTGATCAAGTTGCAAAATTTCCCCATCTTCATGGTTACCTTGCTGGAAAGGTACAAGAGCATTTTCAATTTTACGCTTCTGAAGACGAAGGCTGTGGCCTGATGCCAAGCGGTCTATTGACTTTCTAGGTGGTCCCTTCCAGTGGTGAATGGAATAGTAAGTGGCTAAGAGAACTTGCAGAGCTCCTAGATCTGTCCAATTTACATTCCCCAGCTTATTCCATATCCTGTCAACTGCTGAGACACCAACTTTTGCATGACATTTTACCCATTCAACGGCAGAGTAATAAGGATTGGCTGAGTTAAATTGAAGTTTGCTTAGATCACCTCCCAGTTCTACAACTGCTCCAAATTTGGAATCAAAAAGTAAAATGAAAACAGAATCACCCCCAACACTGCAATGCTTGCTCAGGTTCCTAGAAACAAGCATATGAATGCCGTAAAATAGGGCTTCACAGATAACTGTAGCAGACAAACTCAGCTCATTTCCTGACAGTATATCTGGTCTAAACAAAGCGAACTCCACTACTTGATCCCAACGAACTTTTGGATTATCCCCGCTTTTACAGATCAAAGCTAAACCACTCAGTTCTTGTAGTTTTCGTCTTGATATAACCTTATCTAATACATAAAATTTGGAGCCAGGATGACTGAAGCTAGTCAAAAAGAAGGGTAGTGGCCCACTTTTATGCCAAAAAGTGCGCCACAGGCCATTCACAACTGTGTGGAGAAAGTCCTCCAGAGCAAGATACTCATCAGCCACCTGATCTTCAAAATCAGGTGGTGAGCATGGCATCCGGCACAGTTGCTGAAATAACACACCTTCCAATGCTAAATCAAATTTGCACAGTTCATCGATATGAAATGGGGACCTGAAACATGGCTCTCCTATAGCCGGATTTTCACAATAGTTTTCCAGAACCCAATCATGAAGAGTTTGGGCAAAAAGTTCTTGGTCAACAAGTTTTCTGCTGTAATCTTTTAGCTCCTTGAAGACTCTTCGGGAATTAGGAAAGGATTGGGTTGAAGCTGAGAACACACTACTGGCAGAAGATACCGCTGCAACAATTACAACAAATGCTCAAAACTGGAACTCACCAACATACTTCTAAAAAGTATTTCTAGAGATATTTTTTTCCCTACATATGAGCAAAGCTAATAGTGTGGTGGGATTTAGACCTTGGACCTTCAAAGTAACAACCAGAAACTTTTGTTTTAGATCTTGTTATCACTTGCACTTTCACACATGGTGCAAATGATACAGGTATAAGCATGGTTGATTTGCCCCCACTCAACCATGCTACTATATATTTAAGCAAGGTCTGCCAACTTGTAAATGTAATGGGATAGTGCACAAGTAAGCATCTGTACAACATTCTTCAGCTAAGAGAATAAAACTGAACAGTCTACTATTAATCCTGTGAAAAATAGATACAGTCATTATGCAATATAGATGCAGAACATTTACATCTGATAGGATCATAAAGACCTAAAAAGGAGAAGATTAGCCAAACGTACAGACCAGAGTTAGACTTTCTGAAACTTCCACTCAAGCTTGGCCCAGGAGAAGTGTCCAACTCATTTCGCGTGAAACCTGAGCCAAATTCTTAGTCAGCATTTGCAGTCAATCACATGTTTCTGTACTACGAGAGTGTAGTGAGACAAATTATCCCTCATCCCGGTGTTATTATTATCATTTCGGACAAAAAACATGATAACAGGTAACATATTTTGATAATTGAACTAGATAGAACAATCAATCAGTAGCAAACAAAGCTTCTCGAAGCATTTCCAATGTCCAAAAGACTAGTAGAAACAGGGGGCATATACAAGTCAAAACACATTAGGGGGAGAAATGCATGTTTTCAATTCATCAGCTTGATAGGAGGGATTTGAGTCCTGGTTGAGAAAACGATTGACCGCCAGTCCTAGCCGTGAAGGAATGATCCAAAACACAGATGGATCAAGCAATGAACAATCGAGCTCATTGTAGTGTGATATCCTAGGTTTGTCCGTATAATGGCAGATGTACAGAAGGGCCATCTCCAAATGTACCCAAAATACCGGCAACAAAAAAAGCTAAAGTTCCTGTTTTTTAACAAAACTTGACAAAGCAATCAATACTATAGAAGAATGCCACAAGAATGAGTTTGATCAGCTGCGCTTACTAAGCAACAGAAGCTGCAAAATTGTATTTTGATTCTTACCCATTGTAAAGAAATGCTATACAAGACCGACGACGAGACCGAAATACATGGGAAAACGAATATAGACAAACCCGTCGCCTATATACGTGACTTCTCGCAGCAATGCAGTAGCCACATTGGTAAATTCCTGCGGTAAATGCTAGAAATCTAATGGGGAAAGGGGAGGCAGAAAAGGAAGAAAGCAAATATTAGGTCGAAGAACTCACCAAATCTCATGGCTGAAAGGTGAAGCAGAGAAATGGGAGAGGTGAAGAAGAGTGGAGAGCAGGCATCACTCAAGCTTGGGTGGCGACGTGATGATGGGGAGCACTAAGCATCGGGAAAATGTGGAGCAAACCAAAGCAATGATGAAAGGGAAAGTGAGAGAGACAGGGACAGAGACAGAGATGTGTAAAGGCCATCGATTGGGGCAAGAGCACGTTTCCAAACCTCAGGCAGACATCCTCCATCAATTATAAATCTCGACACGGATTGCCTCTCCCCCATTTGTCTCTCCCATCCTCTCTCCACTCTCTGCTCCCTAGACTACACGTGATTTTAGTCCTTGATAAGGTTCGCTTATTTTTCAATTTGTAAACTCATTAAAAAATTTATTACTTTAAACTATTTTAACTCTTTTAGAATTAATATCATTGAAAAGAAATCCTGCATTTATTTAACAATTGAAGAAATTTTAGAAAGTAATTATATATTTAAGAACTATCTTCTAATCTCTCTCGAATACAAAAATTTGCTATCTTCTTCACGATTTCTTAGCCTAAAAAGTAAAACCCAATATGGGATAGTTTAGTTCCTCAACTGAAAAACGATACAATTCAGCAAACAATTCGCTTTGCTTAAGTAATTCAGTAATACATTATCTAATTTTCGCATCTAAATAAGAATTTTAAGGATTGAATTTTTTTTTCTTGTATAGTTATTCGCTGATAGAAGATATATTTAAATAACAAGTTATCACATGATTTGGGAGTCTTATCAAGTCAATGGCCCAACTATACCATTGATCGAGTGGACGAAGTGTGTCAATTTTTAAATAAATATTGCAATATATAATAAATTTTCCCTTTTTGTTTTCTTTAAGAGTGAAAATGAGAATGGTGAGAGCAGCCATAATTAAAGATGACAGGTGCGTGGGTAAAATTAATTATTTGTGGGATATCTATCCATGACGGGTGAATAAATAGGTAAAAATTTTCATGATGAGACGAACATGGGTAGCAAATATTTAACTAATATTTTATACTAATTCTCATAAAATATTTTCTTGTATGCATGTGATAATTTTGTGTATTTTATAATTTTGTTGTATTATATATAGAGAATGATTTTATATGAATTTTTTATATTTTATTTTTATGAAATTTAAAAAACCGTAGGTTACCCACGGGTTGTTGGCACGTATGATATTTTTCACTCGCTTGCAAATACCTGCGAAGACATGAATACTAAAAAAATCACTGGCACGGACGATAAGTAGAGGATATTCACGTCCAATTCGCCTGGTTGCCATCCTTAGCTATAACAAGACAACCATCCAACTTTTGCCATTTTTGCAAACAAGCCATCATACTTCATAGTACTGGCACAGAGATTTGGCCTAAATGACAAGTATTTTAATTTATGTTCCTTGATAAAAGTTTGAAGGATATTGAAAACGTTTTCATAAATGTCATACACAATGTATATATTGATCTCCTTTGACTCTAAAAACTTATAATACTCATAAAATTACTCGACATTTTGATGTGTTTAGCAATTATTAATTGGTGTGTGATTTTTCTATAGAACTATTTTATTGTTTGTAAAGGATACGGTGAACAAAACGATTTTGTCTTGGCTTTTTTTATTTTTGTAATAAAATGATTTTATATTATTATTATTTTTTTTCAAGTTCTTTCATGTGGCACAAAAAATGTCAGCAAATTCATTTTAACTTAAGTCAATTTAATTTAAAATAACTAATTTTTTTTTACTTATTTTTTGCTGAAAACCAATTTTATTTGAATGTTAATATTATGTAAATATAATAATCCAATTGAAAGTACATTTTTTATGATGTTATTAAATTTTTATCAATTTATCTATTTTAGGCATTAAAGAGAAAAAAATTTATAAAAATTTAATAAGAATATGAAAATTGTATTTCCAATAGATTATTATATCTATATAATATTAGTTTTCAAATGAAATTAGTTCCTGATGATAAAGAAGTACAAATAAAAATAAAATATTTTGGATTAAGTTGATTTAAGTTAAAATAAATTGGCTCTAATCTATTACAATCAGATAATTTATCCCAAATCCGTGTTTAAGCTCAACAACATCAAGTTAATTACATCAATTTGCCCTTAAATTACATGTATAGTTGCTGATATGTCCTTAAACTAATAACTATAAGACGTATTGGTATCAACATGATAGATGTATGTTAATTCCAGTGTCACTTAATAAACCTTTAATGGGACTTGAAACCAGTTGGAGACTGGGAGATTAGGGATTATGAGAAGCTTTTGCTTCTCTTTCTAAAATTTTTTAGGGATTATGAGATTTAATGTTGAAATTTTCATCTCTATTGAGAAATTTTTTTTCAATATATTTGTTGAGTGGGGAAAATTTGAAGATGTCATTAGGAGATATGGGCTAGAAAAGGTTAACAATTATAGTGGGCCTGATTTTGCTTTTGGTGGGCTAGGGAACGGAGTTCCAAAAGAGTCTATTGGTCAAAATTTATTACAAAAAATAGGCCCATTTTTTCAAGCATGGGGGTTAGCAATAAGAAGACTGATTTAGTGGTGGAGGAAACAAATACTAAAAATGATTCCTTTTTAATATTCTTGGGTGTTCCTCTTATTTTGAAGGCAGTTGATAAGACATACGGCCAAGATTATGGGAGTTTTGAGTGACTATAAAAAAATTCAACATTGAAAGATACTGGGCCCTCAATTAGTGCCAAGGAAAGTTTGAGAAGTGGGGGGTCATGTGCTAATAACATAGGAAGCAAATGTTCTAATATTGGCAATGAATCCTTGATGGTTGTGATGAACTAGTATTGAATATGTTAGAAATTTTTGATAAGGCTAAGGGGCAAAGGAATAAGCAAAAAAAGATGGGATTACGATCAAAACGATCGACGCTGAAATATGAACTGAAAAGATTAAAATGAAGGTTTAAAGACTAAAATTTAATTTTCAGTTTTCTTGAGGTGTTGGAGGCTTGCATCTTCTTAGTATCTGTAGGGATTGTTGGATTTATTCTAGTGCCAGAGATTTTTATATGAGGCTTCAAGGTTGTTATATATTTGGGTGTTCAGTATAATTTTATATTTTTAAGGTGCTCTTGGAGTTGAATTGGTCCAATATCATTATGGAACAGGGAGTTGTACTTTTCTGTTCATAGGGTTTATTGGTTTTGTTCAAGGTTCATGAGTTTTGGAATAGGTTTTCAATTTGGATAGATTGTTTAGAGTTTGGTGTTCAGTTATATCTTGGGTGTTCTTAGGTGTAATTTATTTCAGAATATTTCTGGAATTGGTTGTTGTAATTTATTTTTATTTTTAATAATATTTCAATTGTTGTTAAAAAAAATGTATAATTTAAGGAAAACTTGTACTATTAACCCGCTTCTTATGATTGTTGCTAGTTTCTAATGAGGTACATAAATCTCAAGGTTTTTTTATTAAAGGCTAGGCAACATATATATTTACCTCAAGTTAATAATTAATATTAGACATGCAGTAAAAAAAAAGTATATATTAGATATACTGTAGTTATTGCTAGTAGAAAAATTTTATAGTTGGGGTCATTAATTTTTTTTCTTAACTTGAATTCTTTATTTATAACCTTGGCTTAGGTATACACACGTATACACACATGACTAAAGAATAAGGATTGCATTAATGTTCACAAGCAGAAATATCAAATTTACCACTGCTGTTTTGGATTTGGTGCAGACATGTCACTATTGTATTTTTTTACTCGATCTCCTTCTAATGTTTTAAGATAGGTTAGATATGCCACTAAAATTTCAAATTTTGAGTGGATAGATCATTGCCCATTAAAGAACAAACGAAAAATGTTAACAAGGACTTTTTATAATTAAACTTTCTTTCTCTTGAATGTTAATAGGGAGATCAGATGGTAAAGACGAAATGACGGTGGCGGCTGATGACAGTCTAATTTTGCGTTGAATTTTTCTCCATTTTTCTGACCTGTCACTTTTATTCCTAAATTCATCTTTGTCGGGCTAAAAATTTTCAGTCATAGTTTTTATTGTCAATTCAATATGAGGTTGGACGATGAAGATGGACGTAAAAAATAGAGCGAGATCGGATGATAGATATGGAGGAAAGGCGGCGATAAGGCTAACGCACCAAGGACAAAGGCAATAACAGGGTTGGTGTGCCAGTGACGGAGAGAGCGATGAGGCTAGGGTGCTGGTGATAGAAATGACAATAGGGCTAGAACGCTAATGACGGAGAGCAGACCCTCTTTTGTAAAAAATCTCAAAAGTCCCCATATTTTTTAAAGATATATAATACCAAAAAATTTCAAAATATAATATTTTTATCATTTTTTATTTTTTTTAATGGGCAGCGGCATGTTTAAGCCACTTTTGAAATATTTGTGAGAGATTAAGCCCGAAATAAATTATACTGGTAGATCCACACGAAATCCCAAACATTATTAGTGACAAATTTAAGATTTCTACCAAATTTAAATTATTCATCTTACATAACTCAATGGCTTTTGTAATTGAACATCAAAGTTTTAGAGATCATAAGTTAGTAACCTTTGTTGATCAAACATACCTTTGAACGTGACCAAGTTTATAGATTGTTGGTAATTTATCCTATAAATTTAAGTAAAAATTGGAATTAGTATATATGTGTGTATAACAAAAATATTGCCATTGTTATTAATCGGAAATCATATGAAAAAGGATTTAAAATATATTTAAAGTTGGCAAACATGAGCTATGTGGATATTACTAATAAAAGTTTAAATCCCACAGCAAATTAAAGATTTCAAATCAAATTAGAAATAGACAAATTCTTTAATTTATATTGTATCATCCCTTGATAACTTGTGACAAGACATGCACTACAAAAAAAAAAAGAAGGTTTTTAGTGACAAAAATTAACAATAACTAGCCATTGTTAAAATCAATTTAGCAACGTATGGTCAACAATTACAACAAAACCATATAAAAAGCAGTCACTATTGATACATAGTTGTCATGTTTACCGTCGCAATTTGCGAGAGTTAGCTGTTGGAAAGCTAATCGTCGCAATTAAGTTGACACCGGAATGCTGGCAGCAAACTTTTGGTAGTCCACTGCTGCTAAACGTGGTGCTTTGAAACAGTCCATTACTAATAACAAGTTTTTATGGAGGGTTGGCCATCATTAACTAAACGTTTAGCTCGATTATAGAATGTTTCTTGCAATAATTGGCTGCTAATATATGAACCTTTTGATGACATACAATGACAGAGCAGGCATATTAAATATAGTCATGAGAACTGAAATCCGTCTGATAATCCAAGAAGAGACGTAGCAAGAACATCACTTGAAAGAAGCACATAATTTGTAACAAAATCAATACATTTATTCAGCATTATAACTACGAAAGCAGAATTAAGTAATATTAGTTGGATGACATATATACAGGTCGAGAGGGGGGTATATCATATATGGGTGGGTGGGTGTTTTTCAATACCTTGTTTGATTACAACCAATAAAAAAAATTAACCACATCGACATAAGAGTACTTTGAAGTGTGAACCAATTAGTGATGTTTCGACGTTAATCTCTTCTGTTAGTTAAGTGCTATTTATTATTCCAATAGAACGAACGAAAAGCCAATCTAAATGACTAAACATGATCCTTCAGAGCAACCACCATACCTAATAATGCTCAACGACCTGCCATGTCACCTCAAACACAATCTAAACCTTCAAAAACAACAAGACAACAAGCTCATTCACATTTTTTTTTCATTTTTTGCTCAAAAACCCAGAAAATGCGGGGGGGAAATCTTTCAATTGGATGTATCCATTCCTGAAAAATGTATCACAAACCTTGCAATTATACACAAGATTATGCTAATAGCTACGAAAACCAAAATACTCTTTATTTTTCTTATTAAAAATAATATATTATTTTATTTTGGTTTTTTTTTTGTCTCCAACCAAATTTTATTTGAAAACCGAAACTTTATCTTACCAATAGAATAATTTTTTTAAAAGGAATTAATTTTCTATGTTTTTTCCATATCAAATCAAGGAAAAGAAAAATCATTTAAAAAGGCCAAAATTATTTTTTAAAAAATGTTTTTTTTTTATAGTTGGAAAGAAAACAAACTAAACAGAATGAAAAAAAAAAATACAAGCATTGAGTCACCATCCTATATGCCCCAGTAATAATCCTATGATGGATCTTAACAATAGATAGTCGCTTAAAAGCTAAGGATATATATCAAATGAGACGAATATCTTCCTGAACTTTCAGATGCACTAGCTCATGATTGATGATTAGGAGAAAACCTTGAAAGTAGTACGTGAGGATAGTGCAATTAGAATTCACTGCAAACTACAAAGTGCCCTTAATTGCTTGGATTTATATAAAGTTATTTGTTGGACTTATTTATTTAAAGTTTCAATTGGTATATAAGTTGCACAATCACTATATATATATCAAAATCATCATTATAGCTAATTTTTAAAAATTATTGCAAAATACGCATTCATTCAAACATGTTTTTTTTCAATTTTGTGAGAAAAAGTAACCTCAACAATGCTCAACAATTTACCCAGTCCCAACAGACACCATATCCAAACCTTCAAAACAACAACAAAACAAGCTCATTTGAAACTAAACACACGCAAATAAAAAACACTACTAAAAAATAAACACTTTGAGATGAACTTTAGCAATGGCTGGCTGTTAAGTATAGAGACAACTAGCTAGGCATCCCTATTTTCTTTTTCACTAAACTATTTGTCACTAATCACCTAGCTAGTGATAGCCATCATCAATACTTTACAATCACAAGTTTTCCAACACTAGAGTTGACTAATCGATGCTAGAACTCGTTTATTGACAACAGTTTACTACTATAAGTTTGCACCTATGACAGTCAACCATATCAGCTGTTGCTATATACCTACCATTAATGATGGTCAACTATTATTAAGGTTGCATGGTAAGTAGCGACAACTATATGCGGGCCATTAATTAGCATCGACGTCCAACCACCGCTAGGGTTGGCTAATAGCTAGCAATGACATGCAGTCTCTGTCACTAAATGATAACTAAATGTTTAGCACAGTTGTCATTGCTATTAGTAAGTCTACCTTTAGTGACTGAAGTTTGTCTCTAATGTTTTAGTGACAGCTATCCATGAGTATATGCTGGCAGAACTTTTGATCAACGTTTGCCGTCCCAATTTTGTAAGAGTTTTATGCTAAAAAAAGGCCATGCTAATTAATTACCCTTTTTTTGCAGTGATGTTTCATCATCACATCGTTCCAATTTTGAAGTATATCACTTGTACTACAAGCTAAGCTTGGTAGTTGCCTAGCTAGTTGGTACCCTTTCTCATCCGTTGCTATTTCTTCTCTCTCTCTCTCTCTCTCTCTCTCTCTCTCTCTATAATTTCCAATAATCGATGATGATCATTTGCTTGGAACTGATCTTAAATTATATATATATCATTTGATCTCAACATTTATCATGATATTCTGAACCAACATGTGAACATGATGCTCACGATATGTTCAAACCAATTCATGTTGTCTACCAAAACAGAAAAAACCAAATCATGTTAGTTAGGTACTGTATTTTACAGTTTATATCACCGCGTTATCTTCCACTAGGTAGCTACGTACATGCTCACGGACTAATCTAAGCTATATATATATGTTGACACCCAATTTCGTCCGGCTTAAAAATAAAAAATTAATTAAATTAAAAATTAAAACTTAAAAATTTTTTTTATTGAATTACTTAATTAAAAAAATAATAATAGTAATAATGGCAATATTATTTTAGGGGCATTCTTTTTTAGTTTGTATGTTAAAGAAAAAAAAAGGGGGGGGGGAAGAAGAAGAAAAAAATAATAATAAATTAAATCTAAATTAATTAAAATTAAAAATTATTAATCAATTAATTAATTAAAAAGAAAAAGAAGAAAAAAACAAAAATAATAATAAAAAATGGGGAGGGTGGCCGACAGAGGCTCCCCCCCTTTATCTCTAATCTTATCTTCTCTCCTTCAGGATCACTCTCTGATCTTCTCTCCTTCACGTTCTTCTTCTTCATCTTCTCCCTCACGCTCTCCCTCTGACGAACTCTTATCTCTCTTTCTCTGGCAACATGAGAGAAGAGAGACAGCTTCTACGCTCTCTCTCTCTCTCTCTCGCTCAAAAACTCTGAGCTTACTCTCCTCTCCGACGGTCTATTCTTCTCCCTCAATCATAAGCTCTGAACTCTTCTCTCTTCCCCACAAAACAAACAGCTAGCTCAGGCCTTCCCTCTCATACCTGCTCCCTCTCAGCCTTGCCCTCTCTTTCTTCTCCCTGTCTGCTCTCGCCGTCCTCCTCGCTCCAACCTCCCCTTCCTCACCGACGCCTCGTCGCTCACTCTCACGCTCGCATCATCTCCTCCACCCCTTCGGCCAGCTCCACCGCTCCCCCTGCTCTCGGTCACTCTGCCTTCCTTTCGCTGCCGCACCGCCGTCGCGATCGAACCCGTCGCCGCCAATCTTCCAGCTCGCCTCGTCTACCTCGTCGCGCCAATCGCGGCCGCCCCTCACCGTCTCTTCCCCTGCCGCGCCCAGCTCCAGTTGCTCCACCGGATCACCCACTCAGCTCACCACTCCTCCGCCATCCACTCTCCCGGCCATACGCTCGCTGTCGCGTCGCCTCCATCAGCTTCGCCTCGCCTGACCCTCGCTGCCGTGTCGCCTCCGTCAGCTTCACCTCGCCGTCCCGTCGCCCTTGCTGCTTGTGCTTCGCCGCCGCCTCTCCCCTGTCTTAGCCACCGTCGCCTCGTCACCTGAAGATTGAAGACGAAAACGTTGCCAGACGCGTTTAATACATTGACCAAGTCAAAGTTATTTGTTTTTGGGTAAAATTCATATTTAGCCCTTAATTCTTTTTATTTTATCCATTTAAGTCACTAACTTTATTTTCTTTGCAGATTGAGCATTAATAGCAAGCTTTTATTGTTCTTTTTTTTATTTTCTTTCATTTATCTGTCTATTTTGGCCATCCATTAAATTTAGCCATAAAATCCATGTCATGAGCATAATCTGGAATTTTTATTTATTTTTATGTCTATTTTATTTTTATATATTTAATTTTGGGATAGTTCATTTATTATTCGCGATGCATCTAAAAAGAATTTATTTCGCGTGGATTTAATAAGACTCATAAACGAACTTAGGATAATAGTAAGTTATAAAATCCATATCCAGATGATTCGGTTAGAATCTATGGTTTGGATTTTATTTAAAATTGTTTAAAGTAAACAAAAATTAAAATTAAATCATGAAACCCAGCTCGCAAATCGATCTGTTGTTGATCCGAATCTGACCCGAAAGTCTATAATTTTGGCTTAATCCTAGTTAAATCCCTAGATTTATTTGATTTATCTGAGACTTTAAGTTTGTTTTGACTTACAATTTAGTCACTGATTTTTATTTTCCTTTTTTATGTTTTTGTTTATTCAGTTAATTAAAGGTGTAAAATTCACTTAGCAATTAACATTAAGTTTAACTATATGATTAGCTTATATAAATAATTTCAATAAATAATTTGTCTTCGGATTTATCTGATTTGCTCATTTGAAACTTTAAGTTTGTTTTGATTTACAACTTGATCTCTGATTTACTTATGTTCTTTATTTTGTGTTTTATTTGTTCAAATGATTAAACGCATAAACTAACTTAGAAATTGTCATTAAACTTAATTATATGATTAGGTTAGATAGGTAATTTTAATAGATAATTTATCTTCGGATTTATTTGATTTGTTCGTCTGAGACTTTAAGGTTGTTTTGAATTGCAATTTGGCCATTAATGTTTATTCTCTTTTATGTCTTTGTTTGTTCATTTAATTAAGAGCATGAATAAACTTAAAGAATTATTACTAAGCATAATCGTATGATTTGGTTAGATAAATATTTTTAATACATAATTTGCCCCTGGTCTTATGTGATTTGTATATTTGAGACTCTAATATTGTTCTGATTTACAAATTAGCCATTGTTTTACTTTTTTTTAGTTTTGTTTGGATTATTAAAGTTATGAATTAGTTTAGAAATTAATGTCAAGCATAATTATATGATTAGATTAGACAAACTTATTTTTAATAATTAATCTAAAATTAGTTTTGACGTAATAAAAAAAATCATACTTAGAAAAATTCAGTTTGTATATGCCATTTAATAATTAATTTAATAACTAAAATAAAATTTAATAAAAATTAAACTCCATGTCCAAATGATCCGCCAGGATCCAATGGTTTGGAGAATAAAAAATATTTTTAAAAATATAAAATATAAAATTAATTTTAATAGTTAGTTTAATTCAGTAAAAATAATAAAAAATTAAAAGAAATACATGAAAATTAAGACTTTGTATTTTACTTATTTCTTTTAAACTAAAATATAAATTTTTAATTCCTTTATTGAATAAATAAAAATCTAAGCCAAATGATTTCAAAAATAAAATAAATAAAAAAAGAATTAAATTTCTCTTAAATATTTTAGACTTATTAATTAGATGTATTTTTAGACTTATAAATTAAAAAAAAAATCTTTTATCAAACAAAAAGAACATAAAAATAAATTATATAAATATCAAAACTTTTCTTTTTGTTTAAAATATACA
Source organism: Aquilaria yunnanensis (assembly GCA_039654915.1). Lineage (NCBI taxonomy): Eukaryota > Viridiplantae > Streptophyta > Magnoliopsida > Malvales > Thymelaeaceae > Aquilaria > Aquilaria yunnanensis. Next base: position 39,419,647 of record CM077600.1, on the reverse strand, counting down.
TATAAATTTTTTTAGTTTCTTTATTAAATAATCACTTTTGGTTAATTTTTTTATCAAAAATAAAACAAACCAAATATTAAGACTTTACTTTTATTTTAAAATAAATATATAAATCTTTAGTTTTCTTCATTAAATAAATAAAACCTTGATTAAGTAATTCCTTTTTGGTTTATCTTCTATCAAATAAAAAGAATAAACATAACATAAAATATAAATCTTTTTTTAATAAAACCTTGATCAATTTCTTTAAATAGAATAAACATAAAATAAATGTCATGATTTTTTAAACTCTTTAATTTCCTTATTAAATAAAGAATTTTGATATTAAATAATAAAAATTAATTTTTGGGTCTTGTATAAATTGAGTAATTATTAACAAATATCTTTCATTAAAACCAAAAAGAAAACTAAAAGAAAAAAATAAAGAAAATAAAGAAAAAAAAAAAGAAAAGAAGTAAAAATATAAAAAGAATAAAAAATTTAGATCATTAACAAAAATCCAAAATTTCATAAAATAAAAAAACTTTTAAATTATAAGTTAAACTAATAATTAATTCCATAAAATAATAATTAAATAATTAACTATAAATTAAATTAACTTCCATATCCGGATGATTCGTCAGGATCTACGGTTTGGAAAATATCAACCTTTTTTTAACTAAATAAATTAAATAAATATAAAGATAAAAATCCATATTCACAATATGGATAAAATTGTTTAAAATTTCACCAAATTCCGTGTCCAAATGACTCGGCAGAGTCCATGGTTCGGAATTAAATCTTCCGTGTCCAAATGACTCGGCAGAGTCCATGGTTCGGAAGTATAAAATTCTATACAAATTAATTACCAAAAATCCACATCCGATTAATTCAGTTAAAAATTCTAGATTGAAAATTAACTGAAATTTATTTAAAAGCAAAGTAAAACAAAATTAAAATCAACTAAGGTGCCAATTTTGGGCGCTATAACAATATTGTTTTAGCGTAACCGTACTCCCGATCCTCGAACTCTCGCAGACCAATTATAAGGTGACCAATCGACCTAAGAAAACTGATTGGTGGCGACTCCCGAAAAAGACCCACACGTTGCCACAGCTTGGCGACTCCACTGGGGACCTGGTTAGTGAGTCAAGCCTAAAAGTTGATTTATTTTGTTCTGTTTTGTTTATTTTTATGTGAATTTATATGTTATATTTACTTATTCTAAACATGCATAATGCATTCACAAAATGAAGCTCTATACCCGAGCTTCCTTAAATCAAACACGATTCTTTCTAAGCGGAATTGGTGTTGCTGTCCTTGTGAGGCCACGGTCTCCAAGCCTTCACCGGTTTCAAAGTAGCAAAGTAGTGTATTGCCTTCTGAGACGGTTAGTCTCTGCATGGGCCCACGAAAAGCTACGACTCGAATTAATCCATTCCTTACATTAACCTTAGAGGGTAAGGAATCGGGCCGTCACTATGATTTAGTGACGGGATTCGGGAACTATCCCTTGCCTTTTTGATAAACCACCTTATGCATATAGAACTCCCCACTTAACCATAGAACTGACCATAGAATTTCTACCATTTTACCAACGCCATAAGCATATCCTTGTTATGCTGTGTTGTTACTTTATACTTTTCTTCGTATGGTTTTAACTTGTTTATCCATAATACTTCATGAGTTGTTAATTACTATTTAACTTGTTAATAACCTTATTTTTCTTTTGTTATACTTCCGTTCTGTGCAATTATTCTTCATGCATCAAAACCACGCATCAAATTATACTAACTTTTTGGTCTTTTTAATAATAACTAGAAGTCTTGAAGTTTCATAATAGTTGATAATCAAGCTCACTCATTGCATAAATCCATTACATCAATCACATGCATATAAAATCTGATAAAAATAATCTTATTGCATGCATCAATTACATCAATCACATGCATATAAAATCTGATAAAAATAATCTCATTGCATGTATTCCATTACATCAATCACGTGCATATAAATTTTGATAAAAAACATAATCTCATTATGTATTGCATGCATCCATTGCATCAATCATATACATGTAAAATCTAGTAAAATGAATCTCACTTTAAAAAGGTAAAATTGGACCTCAACACCGATATCGAACTCGGCTCCAAACAAGACTAATGACAGAACAAACTGAAGGACGTCTCATAGATATAGAGTCCAAGATAGAAAATATGGCCGGAGCAGTTCCCTCCTCATTACACCAAAAAATGAAATTCATTTTTGAAGGAAAGTTAATCACAGTCTTTGCTAAAGAAGGCATTCTGCTATCATCTATATCAATAGTAGCAAATACCAAGTGACCTTCTCTTCCAAGTTGGTGTGACCCAAATCCCAAATGTAACTGAAAATTCTGTCATATTGAAACTCAAGGTCCAACAGTTGGCCGAGTCCAAGTTACTAGGCCCGATGTGATTGGTAATTGAAAGTGAAGATTTTGAGCTGGAATTACATTAATTTTGGAAGGGCTCCAAGTCAGATCTGACCTAACAGTCCGCACACACTTTTGAATGATAGGGAATCCTTTGAATAAACTTGTATCTTTGAAAGCTTGCAAAAGTAATTTAATAGTAAAAATCTCCTAGATTTAGTCCAGAATCTAGGGTGTAGTCTTTGTTAAGTGGACACCTGCTATTCTTTTTCTGGTACAACAAAAAGATGTGATGCGTGCATTCTACTACTTTCCATTTTTACACTCTTTGCCATTATACTATCCATTATTGCCATCGCACTTTACTTTTCGACAACCGGTAATTCTTTTTGTTCTCTAACAAAAAGATGTTGCGTGTGCATTCTACCACTTTTTAATCCCATTATTACTTCTACACATTCTACCAATTTTTACCAAAAATTCAATTATTACACCTACACATTCCACCACTTCTTACCAAAAATTCCGTTTTTACATCCATCTCTTACTCCTTTCCATTATACTATCCATTATCGCTATCATACTTTGCTTTCTAAATGATACTACTCGTGGGTGAAAATAAAAAGTTAAGGGAAATTTGATAGTAATGATCTTGAAAGTGCTGCCAAATCTAGTAAGAAGGATTTCATATGTTGCACCTCAACCCTCAAAAAGAATTCACAGTGGTTATCAACATCCTTGCAAGAAGTTTGGGGTTAGTTTCCAAACAAGGTAGCTCTTATATTAAATGATTTCAGTGGCCTCCCAATTCTCATAAATGCTCAAAAAAAAAAAAAAAAAGGGTCTCAGTTTTCTGTAACACAAACTCCGAAAAGAAAAAGTTCATCCCTTCCATCAAAAAGCCAACAAGGGAAAATTCAAAACAAAAAAAAAGAGACTGAGAGCAAACACAAGCAAGTAAGGCCACTTGAATCATCTCATTTCAAGAAGGCTATGATCTCGGTTCTCTGTAACAAAAACTCCGAAAAGGAAAAAGTTCATCCCTTCCATCAAAAAGCGAACAAGGGAAAATTCAAAACCAAAAAGGACTGAGAACAAGCACGAGCAAGCAAGGCCACTTGAGTCATCTCACTTCAAGAGAGTTATCAAGTATGTCATCACCATAGCTCACAAAAAAAAAAGGGAAACAAAAAAAAACAAAACAAAACAAAAAAAAACAAAAAACAAAAAAAGGAAAAAGGGCCCAAACTAGAGCAAAAGAAAAAAAAAAGAAAAAAAAAGTGAGCTATGGATTCTAGACTGAAAACCCGCAAAGGCGGTTTAGAACACAAAAGCAACCCTCAAACCAAGCATGCATAAAGATCACAATAGTTGGGGGGCAACAGATGAGGTCTAACTTTCTGGAAAGAGTGGCAAGTTGAGGTCATCACTATTGAGTTTTTCACCATAATCAAATTTGCTCACGAGTAGTATTAAAAGACCCTTCTTCCACACCACTTAAATTTAACTTTTCTCAAACCAAACATCCTCATTCAGTTAAAAGACTATCATTGCGAACCATGTTTCTACCTTATTTAATACTACTCACGAGTAGTATTAAAAGACCCTTCTTTCACACCACTCAAACTTAACTTTACTCAGACCTAATATTTACCTCTTAATATCATTCTCATTCAGCTAAAAGACTGCAACAAAAAAAAAACATTCAAATAGTTACCTCTCGATATCATCCTCATTCAGCTAAAAGGCTATCCTTGTGAATCATGTTTCTACCTTATTGCCTTGCACAGTTTATGTCTTCGAGTTGGAAAGGGAAGAATGGCAGGATATTTTAATTAAAAACAAAGACCGTAAATTACTTTGTCAAGCTTTGCAAATTGATGAAAGTTTTTCTTTAAGGCCAAACCATTATTCATTAATGTGTGTAGACTTAAAAGTGAGGAGATAGCTTGAAACTTTCTTTAAGAAGATGTGGTTCTTGTAAGAGAGATTTATGATCAAGTGCCATCACAAAGGTCTAGAAATGCTCGACCTTCTGTTAAAGGCGAGGTGATACCTTTTTATCCACATAAACACCGTATTCAGGGGGCAAAGTAGTCTCTACGAAGCGTAAGAGGAGTACTACCAACAAAGAAGTTCAATAGACAAGGAGGCAAGTCTTATGGATCAAAACTTGAGCTCAAGGAAGAGCAATCATTCAGATTATAACATGAGGATAAGTAAATGTCGGCACGGTCACAAGAAAATGGGCAAAGCAGACATTGAAAGTAAAGCCTTTGATGGTATCAAATCCATGACAATGAATGAGTACCCGAAAGAGATATAAATTATGAGGCGGGCCAACTTTAAAGAAATTGAGGCCAAAATTCAAGAACAAGTCAAAGAAAGGGGATTTTGTTTGAAAAGAGTTGGGCTTTTGAGGCAGCGAACAAAAGCTGGAAAGCATAAAGAGATTCAATGATAGTCCAAGAAGGCCATCACAAAGAGGATCCAGTAAAACAAAGACATAAAGAACTAGATCCATGCAAAAAAAAAGCCATTAGTTACACATGCTCTGCATTCATGCATTTCATATCATGCATACATAGCCTTTACATAACAAGGACCAAACAAGAATCACATTCACAGCACAGTTATAGCAGTATAAGCTGAGATCTCAATGTCATCAGTTCTTACCAATCTATCACTGGATACACAGCTAATATGCGGAACCAACCCGCATCAGGAATTCAAAAATATAAAGTAGACAATATTGTCAAAAGCCTGGCAATTGATTCAATAATCGAGGCTACACCTGGAAGGATAAGATTGACGCCAGCTAGTAGTATCCAAGATAAGAGATAGCTATAGCCAAAGATAAGGCAGATGTCAAAAAAAAAATATATAAAGTAGACAATATTGTCAAAAGCCTGGCAATTGATTCAATAATCGAGGCTGCACCTGGTAGGACAGGATTGATTCCAGCTTAGCAGCATCCAAGATAAGAGATAGCTGTGGTCAAAGATAAGGCAGACATCAAGAAATATTGATGTTGAAACTTTGTCAAAAGCGGACAAAAGATTCAATAATCAAGGAGTCGATCGACGTCAGCTGGATGAAATATCAAAGATAAGAAATATCATTCACATCAAAATAAAGTAGGATCCACTTTTCCGGTTAAGCGGCGGATACGGTATTCCGTGACTCTCAAGTCGGTTCTCTCAGTTGCCCATAATAACTGATTCTTTCCTCTCTTCTTTCTTTTACTTCCCTCTAGAAAATGGATCCTACTCTTTCTGTCTTACGAAAATATTTTCCTTCTCTCCCAATGAACATTCTCAAAAAGATCTACCAAGTTCGCTGTGAACGATTAAGAGTTCTGATGCACAAAGGAATCCCTGAAGATGTGCGGTGGTTAATCGAAGCCAAGGTTCATCTAGCAGGTGAAATCCCAGAGGCATTTGTGTCTCACATGCCTGGTATAGGCAGAAGCTCTTATGCCAAAAAGCGAAGAGCGAAAAGATTACAAGTCTGCCATAAATGTGGTAGGTGGACTTGTAAGACTAGGTGTCGTTCTTTAGGAATGATCTCCAATAATTGAGAAGATAAAATACGGTTCATCAAGAATGGCTTGAGTAAGGACTCATTGGATGATATCCAATTGACTCTTGAGACGCATTCTTGTGGATCTGTGCAACGTAAACTTCTGGGTTTATGGAGCATTTTTCATGAAGAACGAAACCGTTACAGTCCCGGGAATCTGACTGTAAAAGACCCTGTTTGCTAGCTTGTAAGAAAGCTGGATGGGAAGCAAACCCTCGACTCATAGAAGCCGTTAATGCCGTTACCGGACGCAAAACTAGTGGAGGATATGAGCCACAATCACAATTAATGTACAACTCGCTGTCATTTTGAAAAATTTATCTTTTCCTCCCGCAATAATGTACTTGCCCCTGTAAGCGTACTAAACACGATATCCTTTCATCGCTATAAATGTGTGTTCTTCTAGTCGGTTATTTCAGGTCCTTTCAATAACCGATTCCTTACTCCCTTCTTTCTTTTATTTCCTTTTAGAAAATGGATTCTTCTTTTTCCATCCTGCGGAAATACTTTCCTTTTCTCCCAATAAAAGTTCTTAAAAAGATTTACCAACTTCGTTGTGAACGATTAAGAGTTTTCATGCACAAAGGCATTCCTGATAATGTGCGTTGGTTAATTGAAGCTAAGATCCGTTCAGCCGGCGAAGTTCCAGATACATACATACCCCGCATGCCCGGCTTTGGTAAAAGCGCTTATGCCAAGAAGCGAAGAGCAAAGATGCTAGGTGGCTGTCATAATTGCGGACGATGGATTTGCGACACTAAATGCCGGTCCACAGGGATGATCACCAAAAATCGCGAAGATAAAAGAAAATTCATCAAGAGTGGCCTGCGTAATGAATCTCTGGAGGATATCCGGGGGACTCTTGAAGCGCATTCTTGCGGATTTGTGCAATATGAAATTATCGATTTATGGATAACTTTCTGTAAAGAACAAGACCGTTACAGTCTTGGGAATCTGACTTTAAACGATCCTGTTTGCCAGTTTGTAAGAAAACTGGATGAGAAGCGAATCCCCGACTTATAGAAGGCATTGAAGCCATTACTGGACATAAATCAGTGGAAGATGAGAGCCACAGTCATGATTGCTGTACATATAAGCTGTCATTTGTCTTTTCTTTTGACAATAATGTACTTGCTTTTGTAAGTGTAATTAACGCATTATCCCTTTCATCACTATAAATATGTGTTAGTTATTTTCGTTTCCTACAATCACTAATTTCTTTCTTTGCCTCCTTCATCAATGGAGTCTTCTCTTTCCGCCCTACGAAAGTATTTTCCTTCATTCCCAATAAATGTTCTTAAAAAGATTTATCAAGCTAGATGTGAACGATTCAGAGTATTTATGCAAAAAGGCATTCCTGATAATGTGCGATGGCTAATCGAGGCTAAGGTTCGTTCAGCTGGTGAAGTTCCAGAAGCATTCTTTCCCCGTATGCCCGGCTTCGGTAAAAGTGCTTATGCCAAAAAGAGAAGAGCAAAAAGGCTAGGCGTTTGTCATAATTGTGGATGGTGGATTTGTAGCTCTAAATGTCGTTCTCCAGGAGTGATCACCAGAAATCGTCAAGATAGAAGAAGTTTCATTAAGAATGGACTGCGTAAGGAATCTCTGGAAAATATTCGAGAGACTCTTGAAGCGCACTCTTGTGGAATGGTGCAATTTGGGATTGTCGGTTTATGGATGACTTTCCAAAAAGAACGAGATCGCTACAATATTAAGAATCTGACTTTAAACGACCCCGTTTGCCAGTTTGTAAGAAAACTGGATGGGATGCAAATCACCGATTCATAGAAGGCATTGAAGCCATTACTGGACGCAAAGCTAGCGGAAGATGTAGAGCCAAAGTCACGACTACTGTACATGCTAGCTGTCGCTTTTGAAATTTTCCTCCCCTTTTAGCATTAATGTACCCACTCCTGACATGAGCTATAATTATGACTACTGTATATAATCGTCACTTTTGAAATTTTCCTTCTCTTCCGACAATCACGTACCTACTACTGACGTAAGCTACAGTCGCGATTACTGTGTATGCTAGTTGCTTTTGAAATTTTCCTCCTCTTTTTGACAATAATGACCAGAGTCATAATCACGGCTACTGTGTATAGCTGGCAATAATATCTCCATTCTTAAGAATAAAATTACTACTTTATCTTTTCATCTCTATAAATATATCCCTTTTTCTTCTTTTCTCACAAGGGTAAGGATAGGAATGGAGAAAACCCCAACTCGTAAATCCCGAAGTATTTGTGTATTTTCTGGGGCTTTTCCTGGAAAAGATGAAGAGTATTTAAAGGCAGCCAACCATTTGGGTAGAGTATTAGCTGAGCGAAAAATACATTTAGTTTATGGAGGAGGTAGTGTCGGATTAATGGGAGGTGTAGCATCAGCAGCATCTTTAGGAGGAAGTCAAGTTTTGGGCATCATCCCTGGACCTTTGAAATTTGTTTCTGGGGGCACGATTGGAGAAGAATTAATGGTTAAAAATTTGCAAGAGCGTGTGTTACAAATGCTTTTAAATGCTGATGCTTTTATCGCTCTACCGGGTGGTTTTGGCACATTGGGAGAAGTCTTTCAAATTGCTTCCATGGCCCAACTTAATTTGCATAAGAAACCGATTGGGCTATTGAATGTTAACAATTTCTTTACAGGTCTGATAGCTTTTATGGATTATGCTATGCAGAAGAATTTCATATCAAGAGTGGCACGGCGAATTATAATATCCGCAACAACTGCTGAAGAATTGCTAGATAAAATACAAGCTTTTGTTCCTGAATCAGATCCAGCAATGATTCAGATAGACTGGACACGACAGTCTTTCCCGACCAGTTCACTCCCATAATGGTCCTCTACTCACCCTGTTGAAGTATTGTGGAAGAAAGAAGCGATCTGATCCGTTTTTCTTGTCCTTTAGTTTTATTATCTGCATTTTCTTTCGCGTTTCAGTTTTTCTTTTCAGGGAATTTCTTTTTTTATATATAAGATAGTTTCGTCCATGCTGATATTAAAACCATAGGGCAATGCCTTTAGGTTGGAATGGCTGAGTAAAGAGTAATTTTTATTACTCTTGAGACGCATCCTACTAGGTCTACTAGGCATAACATTTTGGGGTAGTTAAGCTTTAACCTTATTTGGATGACATATCTCACAAGGGAATCTATATTTACTGAAGAAAATATTATATGAACCTTGGATATTGATTCCAAACATCCGTTCCCTCTACATAATTTGTTAGTGTTATTGTCATCATCAAGATTCACTCATCTTATCGAAGTATAAATTTCTGCACTCACCTATTATGAAAATTCACACTTCCGAATAGAACATTTCAACTTCGATTGTCTGAGGTACTTAAAAAGAAGGAAAGAGTTTTTCTCCACAATCAAAATCAATTTTCATCATCGGGGTTTTAAGGATGGAACCTTTGCCTCGAAAATAATCAATTTTCACCATCGAGGTTTTAAGGATGGAACCTTTGCCTCGAAAAAAAATCAATTTTCATCATCGGGGTTTTAAGGATGGAACCTTTGCCTCGAAAACAATCAATTTTCATCGGGGTTTTAAGGATGGAACCTTTGCCTCGAAAACAATCAATTTTCATCATCGGGGTTTTAAGGATGGAACCTTTGCCTCGAAGAACAATCAATTTTCATCATCGGGGTTTTAAGGATGGAACCTTTGTCTCGAAAATAATCAATTTTCATCATTGGGGTTTTAAGGATGGAACCTTTGCCTCGAAAATAATCAATTTTCATCAATCCGAGGTTTTAAGGATGGAACCTTTGCCTCGAGATCAATCAATCAATTCGAGGTTTTAAGGATGGAACCTTTACCTCGACATCAATCAATCAATCCGAGGTTTTAAGGATGGAACCTTTGCTTCGAAATCAATCAATCAATCCGAGGTTTTAAGGATGGAACCTTTGCCTCGAGATCAATCAATCAATTCGAGGTTTTAAGGATGGAACCTTTACCTCGAAATCAATCAATCAATCCGAGGTTTTAAGGATGGAACCTTTGCCTCGAGATCAATCAATCAATTCTAGGTTTTAAGGATAGAACCTTTGCCTCGAGATCAATCAATCAATTCTAGGTTTTAAGGATGGAGCCTTTACCTCGACATCAATCAATCAATCTGAGGTTTTAAGGATGGAACCTTTACCTCGACATCAATCAATCAATCCGAGGTTTTAAGGATGGAACCTTTGCCTCGAAATCAATCAATCAATCCGAGGTTTTAAGGATGGAACCTTTGCCTCGAGATCAATCAATCAATTCGAGGTTTTAAGGATGGAACCTTTACCTCGACATCCATCAATTTTCCTTCAAACGATAGGAGAGTTCCTATCGTTGAGGTTCTAAGGTAGGACCCTTAACCTCAAAACAATCAATTTTCCTTCAAACGATAGGAGAGTTCCTATCGTTGAGGTTCTAAGGTAGGACCCTTAACCTCAAAACAATCAATTTTCCTTCAAACGATAGGAGAGTTCCTATCGTCGAGGTTCTAAGGTAGGACCCTTAACCTCAAAATCATCAATTTTCCTTCAAAACGATAGGAGAGTTCCTATCGTCGAGGTTCTAAGGTAGGACCCTTAACCTCAAAACAAACAATTTTCCTTCAAACGATAGGAGAGTTCCTATCGTCGAGATTCTAAGGTAGGACCCTTAACCTCAAAATCATCAATTTTCCTCCAAACGATAGGAGAGTTCCTATCATCGAGGTTCTAAGGTAGGACCCTTAACCTCAAAATCATCAATTTTCCTTCAAACGATAGGAGAGTTCCTATCATCGAGGTTCTAAGGTAGGACCCTTAACCTCAATCATCAATTTTTCTTCAAACGATAAGAGAATTCTTATCGCAGAGGTTCTAAGGTAGGGCCCTTAACCTCAAACTTGCAACGATAGGAGAGTTCCTATCGTCAAGGTTCTAAGGAGAGTTCCTTAAACCTCAAACAAACAATCAATCATTCAGTCCATCTTACAACGATAGAACATTTCCTATCGTTAGAGGTTCTAAGGACCTTTCCTTAAACCTCAAACAAACAATCAATCATTCAGTCCATCTTACAACGATAGAACCTTTCCTATCGTTAGAGGTTCTAAGGACCTTTCCTTAAACCTCAAACAAACAATCATTCAGTCCATCTTACAACGATAGAACCTTTCCTATCGTTAGAGGTTCTAAGGACCTTTCCTTAAACCTCAAACAAACAATCAATCATTCAGTCCATCTTACAACGATAGAACCTTTCCTATCGTTAGAGGTTCTAAGGACCTTTCCTTAAACCTCAAACAAACAATCAATCATTCAGTCCATCTTACAACGATAGAACCTTTCCTATCGTTAGAGGTTCTAAGGACCTTTCCTTAAACCTCAAACAAACAATCAATCATTCAGTCCATCTTACAACGATAGAACCTTTCCTATCGTTAGAGGTTCTAAGGACCTTTCCTTAAACCTCAAACAAACAATCAATCATTCAGTCCATCTTACAACGATAGAACCTTTCCTATCGTTAGAGGTTCTAAGGACCTTTCCTTAAACCTCAAACAAACAATCAATCATTCAGTCCATCTTACAACGATAGAACCTTTCCTATCGTTAGAGGTTCTAAGAACCTTTCCTTAAACCTCAAACAAACAATCAATCATTCAGTCCATCTTACAACGATAGAACCTTTCCTATCGTTAGAGGTTCTAAGGACCTTTCCTTAAACCTCAAACAAACAATCAATCATTCAGTCCATCTTACAACGATAGAACCTTTCCTATCGTTAGAGGTTCTAAGGACCTTTCCTTAACCTCAAACAAACAATCAATCATTCAGTCCATCTTACAACGATAGAACCTTTCCTATCGTTAGAGGTTCTAAGGACCTTTCCTTAAACCTCAAACAAGCAATCAATCATTCAGTCCATCTTACAACGATAGAACCTTTCCTATCGTTAGAGGTTCTAAGGACCTTTCCTTAAACCTCAAACAAGCAATCAATCATTCAGTCCATCTTACAACGATAGAACCTTTCCTATCGTTAGAGGTTCTAAGGACCTTTCCTTAACCTCAAACAAACAATCAATCATTCAGTCCATCTTACAACGATAGAACCTTTCCTATCGTTAGAGGTTCTAAGGACCTTTCCTTAACCTCAAACAAACAATCAATCATTCAGTCCATCTTACAACGATAGAACCTTTCCTATCGTTAGAGGTTCCAAGGACCTTTCCTTAAACCTCAAACAAACAATCAATCATTCAGTCCATCTTACAACGATAAAACCTTTCCTATCGTTAGAGGTTCTAAGGACCTTTCCTTAAACCTCAAACAAACAATCAATCATTCAGTCCATCTTACAACGATAGAACCTTTCCTATCGTTAGAGGTTCTAAGGACCTTTCCTTAAACCTCAAACAAACAATCAATCATTCAGTCCATCTTACAACGATAGAACCTTTCCTATCGTTAGAGGTTCTAAGGACCTTTCCTTAAACCTCAAACAAACAATCAATCATTCAGTCCATCTTACAACGATAGAACCTTTCCTATCGTTAGAGGTTCTAAGGACTTTTCCTTAAACCTCAAACAAACAATCAATCATTCAGTCCATCTTACAACGATAGAACCTTTCCTATCGTTAGAGGTTCTAAGGACCTTTCCTTAACCTCAAACAAACAATCAATCATTCAGTCCATCTTACAGCGATAGAACTTTTCCTATCGTTAGAGGTTCTAAGGACCTTTCCTTAACCTCAAACAAACAATCAATCATTCAGTCCATCTTACAGCGATAGAACCTTTCCTATCGTTAGAGGTTCTAAGGACATTTCCTTAAACCTCAAACAAACAATCAATCATTCAGTCCATCTTACAACGATAGAACTTTTCCTATCGTTAGAGGTTCTAAGGACCTTTCCTTAAACCTCAAACAAACAATCAATCATTCAGTCCATCTTACAACGATAGAACCTTTCCTATCGTTAGAGGTTCTAAGGACCTTTCCTTAACCTCAAACAAACAATCAATCATTCAGTCCATCTTACAACGATAGAACCTTTCCTATCGTTAGAGGTTCTAAGGACCTTTCCTTAAACGTCAAACAAACAATCAATCATTCAGTCCATCTTACAACGATAGAACCTTTCCTATCGTTAGAGGTTCTAAGGACCTTTCCTTAAACCTCAAACAAACAATCAATCATTCAGTCCATCTTACAACGATAGAGCCTTTCCTATCGTTAGAGGTTCTAAGGACCTTTCCTTAACCTCAAACAAACAATCAATCATTCAGTCCATCTTACAACGATAGAACATTTCCTATCGTTAGAGGTTCTGAGGATCTTTCCTTAAACCTCAGAGTTTAGGCGGCGAGAAGGTTTTCAATGCCTAGCTAAGCTGGACGAAATTTGGTAACTAACTTTGCATACATCATGTCCCATGAAGCATGCAAAGGGGGGCAGCTGTTGACACCCAATTTCGTCCGGCTTAAAAATAAAAAATTAATTAAATTAAAAATTAAAACTTAAAAAATTTTTTTATTGAATTACTTAATTAAAAAAATAATAATAGTAATAATGGCAATATTATTTTAGGGGCATTCTTTTTTAGTTTGTATGTTAAAGAAAAAAAAAAAGGGGGGGAAGAAGAAGAAAATAATAATAATAAATTAAATCTAAATTAATTAAAATTAAAAATTATTAATCAATTAATTAATTAAAAAGAAAAAGAAGAAAAAAACAAAAATAATAATAAAAAATGGGGAGGGTGGCCGACAGAGGCTCCCCCCCTTTATCTCTAATCTTATCTTCTCTCCTTCAGGATCACTCTCTGATCTTCTCTCCTTCACGTTCTTCTTCTTCATCTTCTCCCTCACGCTCTCCCTCTGACGAACTCTTATCTCTCTTTCTCTGGCAACATGAGAGAAGAGAGACAGCTTCTACGCTCTCTCTCTCTCTCTCTCGCTCAAAAACTCTGAGCTTACTCTCCTCTCCGACGGTCTATTCTTCTCCCTCAATCATAAGCTCTGAACTCCTCTCTCTTCCCCACAAAACAAACAGCTAGCTCAGGCCTTCCCTCTCATACCTGCTCCCTCTCAGCCTTGCCCTCTCTTTCTTCTCCCTGTCTGCTCTCGCCGTCCTCCTCGCTCCAACCTCCCCTTCCTCACCGACGCCTCGTCGCTCACTCTCACGCTCGCATCATCTCCTCCACCCCTTCGGCCAGCTCCACCGCTCCCCCTGCTCTCGGTCACTCTGCCTTCCTTTCGCTGCCGCACCGCCGTCGCGATCGAACCCGTCGCCGCCAATCTTCCAGCTCGCCTCGTCTACCTCGTCGCGCCAATCGCGGCCGCCCCTCACCGTCTCTTCCCCTGCCGCGCCCAGCTCCAGTTGCTCCACCGGATCACCCACTCAGCTCACCACTCCTCCGCCATCCACTCTCCCGGCCATACGCTCGCTGTCGCGTCGCCTCCATCAGCTTCGCCTCGCCTGACCCTCGCTGCCGTGTCGCCTCCGTCAGCTTCACCTCGCCGTCCCGTCGCCCTTGCTGCTTGTGCTTCGCCGCCGCCTCTCCCCTGTCTTAGCCACCGTCGCCTCGTCACCTGAAGATTGAAGACGAAAACGTTGCCAGACGCGTTTAATACATTGACCAAGTCAAAGTTATTTGTTTTTGGGTAAAATTCATATTTAGCCCTTAATTCTTTTTATTTTATCCATTTAAGTCACTAACTTTATTTTCTTTGCAGATTGAGCATTAATAGCAAGCTTTTATTGTTCTTTTTTTTATTTTCTTTCATTTATCTGTCTATTTTGGCCATCCATTAAATTTAGCCATAAAATCCATGTCATGAGCATAATCTGGAATTTTTATTTATTTTTATGTCTATTTTATTTTTATATATTTAATTTTGGGATAGTTCATTTATTATTCGCGATGCATCTAAAAAGAATTTATTTCGCGTGGATTTAATAAGACTCATAAACGAACTTAGGATAATAGTAAGTTATAAAATCCATATCCAGATGATTCGGTTAGAATCTATGGTTTGGATTTTATTTAAAATTGTTTAAAGTAAACAAAAATTAAAATTAAATCATGAAACCCAGCTCGCAAATCGATCTGTTGTTGATCCGAATCTGACCCGAAAGTCTATAATTTTGGCTTAATCCTAGTTAAATCCCTAGATTTATTTGATTTATCTGAGACTTTAAGTTTGTTTTGACTTACAATTTAGTCACTGATTTTTATTTTCCTTTTTTATGTTTTTGTTTATTCAGTTAATTAAAGGTGTAAAATTCACTTAGCAATTAACATTAAGTTTAACTATATGATTAGCTTATATAAATAATTTCAATAAATAATTTGTCTTCGGATTTATCTGATTTGCTCATTTGAAACTTTAAGTTTGTTTTGATTTACAACTTGATCTCTGATTTACTTATGTTCTTTATTTTGTGTTTTATTTGTTCAAATGATTAAACGCATAAACTAACTTAGAAATTGTCATTAAACTTAATTATATGATTAGGTTAGATAGGTAATTTTAATAGATAATTTATCTTCGGATTTATTTGATTTGTTCGTCTGAGACTTTAAGGTTGTTTTGAATTGCAATTTGGCCATTAATGTTTATTCTCTTTTATGTCTTTGTTTGTTCATTTAATTAAGAGCATGAATAAACTTAAAGAATTATTACTAAGCATAATCGTATGATTTGGTTAGATAAATATTTTTAATACATAATTTGCCCCTGGTCTTATGTGATTTGTATATTTGAGACTCTAATATTGTTCTGATTTACAAATTAGCCATTGTTTTACTTTTTTTTAGTTTTGTTTGGATTATTAAAGTTATGAATTAGTTTAGAAATTAATGTCAAGCATAATTATATGATTAGATTAGACAAACTTATTTTTAATAATTAATCTAAAATTAGTTTTGACGTAATAAAAAAAATCATACTTAGAAAAATTCAGTTTGTATATGCCATTTAATAATTAATTTAATAACTAAAATAAAATTTAATAAAAATTAAACTCCATGTCCAAATGATCCGCCAGGATCCAATGGTTTGGAGAATAAAAAATATTTTTAAAAATATAAAATATAAAATTAATTTTAATAGTTAGTTTAATTCAGTAAAAATAATAAAAAATTAAAAGAAATACATGAAAATTAAGACTTTGTATTTTACTTATTTCTTTTAAACTAAAATATAAATTTTTAATTCCTTTATTGAATAAATAAAAATCTAAGCCAAATGATTTCAAAAATAAAATAAATAAAAAAAGAATTAAATTTCTCTTAAATATTTTAGACTTATTAATTAGATGTATTTTTAGACTTATAAATTAAAAAAAAAATCTTTTATCAAACAAAAAGAACATAAAAATAAATTATATAAATATCAAAACTTTTCTTTTTGTTTAAAATATACATATAAATTTTTTTAGTTTCTTTATTAAATAATCACTTTTGGTTAATTTTTTTATCAAAAATAAAACAAACCAAATATTAAGACTTTACTTTTATTTTAAAATAAATATATAAATCTTTAGTTTTCTTCATTAAATAAATAAAACCTTGATTAAGTAATTCCTTTTTGGTTTATCTTCTATCAAATAAAAAGAATAAACATAACATAAAATATAAATCTTTTTTTAATAAAACCTTGATCAATTTCTTTAAATAGAATAAACATAAAATAAATGTCATGATTTTTTAAACTCTTTAATTTCCTTATTAAATAAAGAATTTTGATATTAAATAATAAAAATTAATTTTTGGGTCTTGTATAAATTGAGTAATTATTAACAAATATCTTTCATTAAAACCAAAAAGAAAACTAAAAGAAAAAAATAAAGAAAATAAAGAAAAAAAAAAGAAAAGAAGTAAAAATATAAAAAGAATAAAAAATTTAGATCATTAACAAAAATCCAAAATTTCATAAAATAAAAAAACTTTTAAATTATAAGTTAAACTAATAATTAATTCCATAAAATAATAATTAAATAATTAACTATAAATTAAATTAACTTCCATATCCGGATGATTCGTCAGGATCTACGGTTTGGAAAATATCAACCTTTTTTTAACTAAATAAATTAAATAAATATAAAGATAAAAATCCATATTCACAATATGGATAAAATTGTTTAAAATTTCACCAAATTCCGTGTCCAAATGACTCGGCAGAGTCCATGGTTCGGAATTAAATCTTCCGTGTCCAAATGACTCGGCAGAGTCCATGGTTCGGAAGTATAAAATTCTATACAAATTAATTACCAAAAATCCACATCCGATTAATTCAGTTAAAAATTCTAGATTGAAAATTAACTGAAATTTATTTAAAAGCAAAGTAAAACAAAATTAAAATCAACTAAGGTGCCAATTTTGGGCGCTATAACAATATTGTTTTAGCGTAACCGTACTCCCGATCCTCGAACTCTCGCAGACCAATTATAAGGTGACCAATCGACCTAAGAAAACTGATTGGTGGCGACTCCCGAAAAAGACCCGCACGTTGCCACAATATATATATATAAACCAATACAAATTTTAAGAAAACGTTATGTTCCATGTGCGATCAACCCCAGCTTATTGATCTTTATATATCAGTTTTCTATATATTTATTTCCATAAACTGATTTAAAAAAGAGAAGAAAGAAAGAAAGAAATATTTCTCCTTCATAGAGTGAGTAATTTTCTGAGTAGGAGTGGGAGTGAGAGCGACCAGACTCGAGAGCAAGTGAGGACTCTTGTCGGAGAGAGAAGACCTCAATTTATTGTCACATCTACTCTCAAACTTTTAACTCTAACCATTTCTGCCACATGACCATATTTCTGATAGAATTTTGGTTCCAACCTCCATATATATATGTTTGCTCAAATATATATTTCACATTCCATCTTTGTTTGCAACATATTTTATTTTATATGTTTTAAATTTTTATAATATTTTCATATTTAGTAAATTATTTTATCATATTAATTTTTAAATTACCATTTTAATATCCATTTTTTCAATTTTCTTGATGTAGATACAAAAATATAGGACAAAAGTAGAAATGATATATAAACTTTAAAGGACAAAAGTGGAAACAATATGTAAACTTTTTTACCTTTTCCTAATCTCTTTGTCAAACTAATATTTCAACTAATTTGGGGCCAATGTAATGGATATATATATATATTACTATATTTATGAATTATGATCTCCCAGGAGGTGTGAATCTGATATAAAAAAACATATATGGTGATTGATTAATTTTTACTACACCCATCCCAAAACGTATGCCACTTTTGTTATTTTCATATGTTCCAATAATGTTGTCACATTTTCCTATTTATACAATCTCTTCTAAATTTTGCCCTTCCCCTTTAAATAACTTATATAAGTGAAGGTGTTCTGAACGTAGGAAAGAAGAAATGTGCATTTGAAATAAATTTCAAGCTTCTGAATTGATTGAAATTTGCTTCTAAAAGTACATTATTAAGCATATATATGTTGGACACTTCACCCAAAATTAGTGTGATCATATATGAATTTTTAGAAGGATTCAAAAGTAAATGTGTTATTTGTCAAGAGTAATTTTTAAAAAATAATATATAACAATTACAAAGTAAGTAAGCAATTACTCCATATATATCATTAATTAAAACTGATGAAAGACTGAGGATCCTTTAGCTAGCGTAATTGCTTTCACTGTTTACACCATTAAATAATTTTTTGTACAGTCAAAATTATAATAAACCAACCGTCAAATTTAAAATGTTATTCATTTAGATCATACCTGTTAATTTTTAGAACAAGTGAAAATTTATAACATATTTTCTAATAAATTAAGTTATTTTATTGATAAATTCCAAAGATTTGAATTTTACTAGATAAATTATAAAAACTTACAAACTGAAATTAAGTTAAAAAGTTTTGAGTATGATACTCACGATTGGAATACTAAAACTAACGATTAAATTGATTATATTAATAACATGTAAATTAAAGAATTATCGAACGACAACAAGGGTGAAAGTGTTTAAACCGGTGTCTTGCTCCTGATGAAAATGAAATAAAGAAAGAAAGAAAGGAGGAAAAACAGGTCTAATTAATGCATCATATGGAGACACAAAGTAGAGATGATGACTTCCCACAACAATCTCTTAGGTGCTGTTTGGTTGTTCTTTGAGATTCTAGATACACACTAGGCATCTTCTCTTTATAATATAAATACTTACCTTCAACCTTGTAATCTTGTGTAATTGATTCTGTGTACTGAAAAAAAAAACAAAGAAAACAAGTGCTCCATAACATAAGTGGACATACAATGAATATTGAAAGATGGCTAACAAGACGGACTGTAAGAATCCGAATGGTGCACAATTATAGTAAAACCGTACATAACCTCTTATTATATGCCCCAAGACATCATGGTCAAATAGAAATGATAAGTTGAAAATCAGGTATTTTTACAGACACGCGACCTAGTTTTCTCCAACAAAGCGTTGCCTTGCCTCCCCTTCTATGTCTCCCCCAACTCTCTCTGCCGTTTCTGGCCAGGTCCGAATCTGGCTGGTTTTTTTGTAATCCTTTTATCATTTGACTAATTTTATCCAACATTATCTATCGAATTATATGCTAGATACAATTTTTTTTAAATTTTGGTATTCAATAGTAATCTTTAATTACAAGCTGGAAAAGATAGATTTAGATTTTTTCTCGGGTTTATCAGAATCTTGACTCTGCCAATGTGTCCTAATGCTTTGGTAACAGATATGAAGTCGATTGTATAGAATAAAATCAGTATTTATTTTTTTAAGTTTTATAGGTAGTCATTTTATTTTCATAAATAGTATTGTTCAAGCCTATGATATCTAATTGACTTTAGTACTATTTGGTTATTGTCAGTTTGTTCTAAACTTTATTTCAGTTATTTGTAATATATGTATTCCAGATTCATGCTGACTTATCTGAAAGATTTGACTTGATCTGATTCTCTTTCCTTCATTCGGTATTTACAAGAACGAGTAGCATTTTTATTGTCAGTCTTATGTTTCTGTTGTCCTTTAGAATTTTATGTTATCATTAGTTTATGAAATGTCATTTAGCTCACTTTTAATTTGAATGGAGCCTCTTTTGTTTAAAAATATATATATATACGCTGAAATCAAATATTTTTAATCTATTTCTTATTCGGGATATCCCTATCCGGAAATTATATTTGTTATATTTTGTTGAAACAGACTTCCCTGTTTACTCATGTGGCCATGAGGACAATGATGACAAACAGAAGTACTGTGTGTGTACTTAATTTCTCAAGAGATACGGAAACGAGATTGAGAGAAGAAGAGCGAAGCTGGTGAACTTGGTTGCCCAGGAAGGAAGCCTAACAGCGAGAATTTAGAAAGGAACAGAAAAAGAAGAGAAGGAAAAATTACAGTTGAAATCAAAGAATGGAGTAGAGAAGAGCAGGTTCCTGATGCGAGCTGGCGTGTTGCGTCATTTCAAGTTTGTTTGGCGCCCCACATGGAAACGAAAAGCCGGGCTATTTGAAAAGACCTTTCTCTATCTAGTTAGTGACCAGAAAAACAGCTGTTTTTGCTACACCAAATACTGTATCAAACGAAGAAGAAGGAGAAGAGAGAGACGACCTGATCAAAAACAGAAGGAAAAAAGGGAAAAGAAAAGAACGGAAAGAAATGAAGCTAGGCAGCTAGCTTGATTCATGGTCAATTGCTTCCGTTATAAAAAGGGGTTGCCTATTGCTGAAAGGAAACCATCCTCTCGAAATTGAAATAGCAGAAAAAGCGACAAAATTCAATTAAGTTCTCTAACACAACACAAGTTGACTGGGTACGTTAGAAGCTATGACTCACTCTTTCTATGAGCATAAATGAATACAAAGAACGGTTAGGCCCGACGCTTTGTGCAATGCAATGTACCTTACGGCACCTGAAAGCCGCTCACCCCGATAAACCCACGTTGTCAACGTTTTCCACTGAGACAGACACATCGTCTCTAGCCACCTTCTAACACAAACACATATATATGCAATGGAAGCGGCTCTGATCCGATATGTGCATTTACAAAAACACTTGCAACCTTTGTGTCCAGATGACCAGGAAAGAAGAGGGTAGCAAGAGATCAAGGGCTCCCAAGGGCCACTTTGTGGTGTACATCGGAGATGAGATGATGAGAGTGGTGCTCCCGCTTTCTTCCCTGCAGAATCCTAGTTTCCAACAACTCTTGCAGTCAGCTGAGGAGGAATTCGGATTCAGTAAAAAAGGCAGCATTATCTTGCCTGCTCACAACATCACTTTCCAACTGCTCGCTCAATTCCTTTCTTACCACATTTAGGCTTTACATTTTCTCACTATGTACACACACACACACACACATACATATATGTATCATTCAGTCCAATCCCTGGACGCTTCTTGAATCAGCAACACAAGTCTTGCCACTCACAATAAAACAAGAAGCTATTATTAGTCTGCTACACTTCAGAACTAGTCTTTCTTTTTGAACTCTGAATTTCAACAGCATCTAATTGATATCATAGCTGTTCATTATTCCGACACAAACAAAAAAAAATGAACCTATACTAAGGACAGCTTAACAAAATCCCTGCAAGAGGGTGGATGCCGTATGAAGAATTGGAGTAGGGTTACATAATTAGCAATGAGCTGGTAATATTCTTATCAACTGTTGTTTAAAGAATGCACTGCGCCAAACAGAAGTACATTCTAGCATTACACTCCTGCAGACTCAGAGTTTCTTCTTATCTAAATTTGCTGCAACCAGCCGTTGTCGTTTCCTCCAAGCTGGCATTCTACCAGGGAAAGCCCACCTTAAAAACCTTTCCCAAGAATAACAGCACACAAACATGAGGAGAGCCCAAACCAATAGCTTATCCCTCAAACCAACAGGCAGAGGCACCAACTTCAACCAGTCATTCAGGTCCCTAAACAAATCAGAAGTTATAACCACAAAGAAGCCAACAGCTGCAGAGAGAGCATACAAGAACGGTTTGTTTTCAGAGATGCTCTGGTTGAAGGGGTGGCCCATGTAATTCACTGCAAAAGTGGCCACCTGGAGCATCATGCTCACCATGTATGAAACAGTGTTCACTAGGTTGGGATGAAAATTAGAGTCTGGCTCGATGCACTCCTCAGGCATGTGTTTCTCAGCCTCTTTCACTGAAGAGATCAAGAAAAATAAGTGAATGGCAAACTGTCCCATGAGAGAAAGGAAGACATAAGAGCAAAAAATGTTGGGGTGGGGCCTTTCAGCTGAAAGGGATGAAAGAGGGCGAGCATGAGATATGAACAGGAAAAAAGCTGCTGTGAACACTCCACTAATTGTAGCCTGGATGTCACCGAGCTTGACGCCATCCAAATACATGACACTTAACACATATGCTGTAGCAAGACAATTGAGGCCAAGTATCTTAAACATCTGCAAAGTAGTCACCAGTGTGCTCCGACCCTGACGAATTATGTCAGTGGTTGGGGCAACCGATGCATGTTTTGCAGTGAATGGTGAAGCCATTGAGGCATCGCCTAGCTTTACTATTGGAGCTGAGCGACCATCTCCCTCCTCGTTGAGCTCATCCATCAACTTCTTTAGCTTCTGCCGTTGCATCTCTGCAGCTGTTAAGTGCCTACTGCCAGTTGCATGGCTGCTAGAATCGGATCTTGCAGAAGCTTTGCCCTTCAAAGAGGGATCTGCATTTGGTTTCTTGGACTTCACAGACTTCAAATTTTCATCTTTATCAGAAGTAGAAGGGTTCTCAGTTTGAGTTGGAGGCACTGCATTCAGAAGAGCGACACCTACATGTGCCTGACAATAAATAGCAAATTACATGTACCTACTTTACCAAAGTCAATGGTTCACAAGAGAAGGATAAAAAATATACTGCAGTAACGCAATTGCCCATCAGTTTAACGTATCAATTCAATACAATATATCCAAATGCGGGGTATATTTGTCTGTTTACATTCTTATCCACGCACTCAACAAGCAAATTGTACTATTCTGCAGTTCCAGCTCAAACACAAATATTTGTGCTGGCATAGTTGTACAAACTAGCTGCCGAGTTTGCTCTGATCCTTTTTCTTGTGTCACCCCAACCCCCCCCCCCCCCCAAAAAAAACAATCTCATTTCTATTCAAGTCAATCCAAACAGCCAAAACACTTGAATAATAATTATTGCACATCAATTTTACAGTAAAAATGGGTTTACATCGTCAAACATTAATCAACACAGCAAATAAGATAATAGCCAGGTGATCAACATAGACCAAGAATTGTAGGAAAGACGAAAGAAGACAGTTTTTCTTTTTACCATTCCGATTGAATACTGTAAAATTAAATTGTCATATTTTAATTTCTTTAAGGATATCAAACACCAAGAAATCAAATGAAAAGCAGATTTAACAAGTACATCTTTCAATCAAAGCTCGTAGATCAGGCCAAGAAAAAAGCAAAAGCAATAGAAAAGAATAGATAAAGCAGAGATAACATCCATGACAGAAGGCAGGTCAACAGGAAGCCAGAATTAGTACCATGATAACACCATAGAGTAGACAAGATATTACCTGTTTTAGAGCTCCAACATCATTAGTACCATCCCCGCACATCAAAGTGATCCTTCCAACTGTCTTGAAAGTGGTCAGGATCAGTTCCTTTTGATCTGGGGCAACTCTCGCAAAAACCTATCTTGAGCGGATTAGCAAACATTCGCTATAATATACTTAAAACCAAATTGAATAGGAGGAGTAATTTAAACCTTCACGAATGGAATAACACGAAGAACAGCAGCAGTCTGTTGTAGCATTTCCATGCAGTCCCCTCCAACACAGAGATCATGAGTCTCTGATAAAGCTTCAACCTCTTTGTCACTGAATTCCAAACCAACATCTATTTTCAGTGTCAAAAAATTAAAACTATTCCTAAGAGAACAAAGAGGTAAAATCCCTCTTGATGCATGAAAGGGGAAAGAATTTTATACAGGAACTTCATAGAAGCTCATATTCACTTTAACAAATTCAAATGCAAACAACAAAAAAAACAGCTGCATAAGAGGATTTCTACTTATAAGGAATTATCTCTCTTTCATCCGGGGAAATCCACTTGCATCCTTCACCGTGTGTAGGAGGAGAAAGTATTAATGCTGGTTTGGATACAATGTGAACCTGGCTAGCAACATGGCACGCTGTCAAAGCTTGGTCGCCTGTAATCATCACCTGACATTAAAATAACTGATTCAGGATCACTGCCTAGTGCTCAGTTTCTCAAGCTGAATTAAAAGCCAAATTATGAGGGTGAGTCATACGGAAAAGAGAACAATTGACAATTTATTAATTGAAAAACCTCCAGAGTAAATAAAAGAGTTCTAGATTTTGAGCAGTTACATAAACAAGTGCTAGCATCAACCTATTTCAAGGTGAACTTGGCAGGTATTCTGTGCCAAGAAGCTGAAAGAACAACCATTGAGCACTTTCCAGAGCAAACAAAATAATTTCCCAGAACTGGGCAGCATGAAAATTGTGCTAACATCAAGAACATATTTCAAGGCTAATATAGCTCTTCTGGTATTATGGCCAAAGACTCTCCACGCTTAACAGGCATTCTAAATGGTATAACTATCATGATATGGCAAAAAAATTCATGTCCGCAACCAATCATGCCCAGATTTTCTCCTTACGTAGCAATCAAAGAAAGATGTTTAGGGGATGCTGCTGCTTACCAAATCATGGGAAGAGTTCTTCAACCCAGCAAGAACTGCAGGAGAGTCTGCTCTAATAGGGCAATCAAATACCTGAGTTCATATTTTTCATAATAAATACTAAATATAGGAAATTGTTACAACAATTTCAAAATCCACATCTAGTCAAGCAACGGATAAAACAAAATTACAGAAAGATTAAATCCTTTGTTGCTTACAGCAAAACCAGTAAAAGTTAGGCCACTCTCCACCATGTCTCTTTCCAAGCTTCTAGCTTCACTAACCTGTAACCAACAACGAGAAAATACTGAAGAATTTACATATGGGAAAATAGAAAACAAAAAATATAATAAAAACTAAAAGAGGGAGACTTGTACGAAAAAAAGAAGGGGAGAGAGACCAAAAGCACAATCATGTACAATTATTTACAAATAGGAATTCTTTGTGCTCAATGAATAAATCCTTCCATGATCTTTAAAAGGACCCCAATTTTGAAATCATTGAAACCTATGGCAATTCACTAACCTTCATTCAATACTTAAAATGCAACAAGATAATAAAAAATTCTGAAGACTTGGCATATGAAAATGAGAAAAAAGCTAAAACAGGGACTTGTAGGAATGAAAAGAGACCAAAGTGATGGGAAATCCTGTACAGACAATTATTTACAAATAGGAAGTCTATGCGATGAATGAACCATTCTCATGATCTTTTATAAGACCCTTAATTCTAAATGACAGCAATCTATGGTAATCACTAACCTTCATTCAGTACATACAAATGCAAACAACAGTCAACTCGATGGAGCTTTATTTCCTACACTAGCAAAGGTCATGTTCCTGAATCATGTTCCTCTAATCCATACAAAGTTCTCATATTTTTTTCACCACTCTAACCACACAATAGTAGGTCAATTTCTACCATTTCTCATCCCTCGTATTTAGCATATCACTCAAACTTAATCTGTACATCACAGTGCCATGTAAGGAAGACCTAGTCAACACTTACTGTCATATCTGGGAGGGATTTATAAGCCAGAGCAAGAACCCGAGACCCTCGACGCGTATATCTCTTGTATGTTTCAATGTATAATGAAGGCAGATCAGTAAGTCTCTCTTGGATAGTCTCTGGTGCGCCCTGCAATACCATGATAATAAGGAAAGTTTGCCTGAAAAGCTATCTGAATGCTACACTGAGAATACGTGTAAAAGACAATAAAAAGATGTTATAATCTATTGACAATGGGACACAACAAACATATTAGCCAAAATATGCAGATGTATCATGACAGAAAATTTCCCTCTTTAGCAACAGAATAGCATAACTAGCAAAAAATATGTAATATAAGAACTTTATCCATATCAATATTAACACCACTGAGCATGAACAATCAAAAGTAACCTATAAGACATTATTTTCATAATAAATTACCAATTAATATACCTATGAGACATTATTTACATACACACATATATCTATGTATATATATGTACGTGTATGCATGCACGTATGTATGTATGTATGGATGGATGGATGTATAGCAGACGCCAAAAGTACAATAAACAGTAAAGAGACCTTGACAAAGGCAAAAAATTCCTCTTGTATGCGAACAATGACAGCCATTCGTTTTAGGTGGGAAGCAAAATGGTATCTCTGCACAATCTGCACCGCATTGCCAATTCCCCTGTAGTTGATGGAAAATGACATCACCAAAGTATTACATCATTGAACTTTAAAGCACCACAACTTTAGAAAGCAAAAGAAAAGGTAAATCAAAGGGCTGTAAAACCTATATCTGCACCATGAATGCATGGGATTCCTACAAGCTACACCTGGAGCTAACTATCTGCATATGATTTAATTTTATTGACTTAGAGATCATTTCTCTACCAAGCAAAACAGATCCACAATTCTGTCCACTTTACAGCAAACCATTAATGGTTCAGTGAACCCAGAGTTTAGTATTACCCGTCTGTCAATCTCTAGCCCCATTCTTGTTGTCTCAGTCCATCTGACAAGCGCACATTTTCAGCCCTTTCATGGGGTTGTGTTAAGACAGAACCACATCACAGGGGCGTAGCTTTTAAGGGGCAGGGAGGGGCTGCCCCCCCCCCCCCCCCCCCCCCCTTTTTAAAATTTTTAAATTTTTTTATTAGTGTTGGTTAATGTGATATAAAATTGTAATAATATTAAAATTAGGCACTTATTTGTAAACTCTGACGTTGATAATGGGCAAGTACATATGTTACCTTTTTGTAAAAACCAAAGAGAAACTTATAGAAAATCCTCCAAGTTTGGCCTAACCTACACTTACCCTCCTCTATTTTAGAAAACCTTACTTTGTCCCTAATAGTAACTCCACATGTTTTACTAGTAGAGTCAAATGCTTTGATTACCCAACAAGGTTTGCAAATTGTGCAAATCAACCACAAGGTTCATCTCATGTCACCTACAATCCAATTTTTCCTAAATATATAAATATATTTCTAATAAATTTTTTGCTTCTGAATAATTTCTATATGTATAAATTTACTAATCATTTTTAAAAATCTATAATATATTTTTATTTTTATAAATTAAGTTTATGTTTGTGATTAATATTAATATTTACTTTCTAACATCTTATTCAACTTTTCAATTAGTTCAAATAATAGGGAAAATCTTCGTATTATTGAATTTATAGAACATACTTATTCTTAGCCTACCTAATGATAGGCTATACTTTACAAATAATGAGGGACAATCTTCTTAAACCCATTACATTCTTCATTATTTTTACATTGAATGAAAATAATACAAAAAAATCATATTAAACCAACTTATATATTTTTGTTATATAGATCATGTTTGCTAACTTTTTGAACAATTGAAATTCTATAGCATTTTTATCTAAAAAGTGCACATTTCTTCTTAAGTTTGAATAGTGTAAGAGAAGTAAGAAGTTACTTTGTCATCAAAATGTTGATGTTTGATGTTTGATAGTTTTGAGCATGTGATTTTGAAAGAGTGTCGTATTAAACTGTGAGTTATAAATTTTTGAATTGAACTTAATTATTGTAAACTTTCGAATTCCATGAATTTATATGTAATATTATTTAATTTTTTCAATTATTGATCGTACCTTTATACATTGCCCCCCCCCCCCCCCCCCAAGGCTTGATTTCTAGCTACACCCCTGACCACATGTTTAACTTTTTTTTTGGGGGGGGGGGGGGGGGGGGGGGGGGGGTGTTATTGAGGAGTCCCAATCTAATGCCAGCTTTGACAAGTACATTATGACAATGGTAACATATGAGATCTTTCTACATTCTAAGGCATACCAAAAACAGCTTTACATTATAAAGACAAGCCATGGAATTCTATGTACAGCAAGGTCTAGTTGCAAAAATGCAACACATCCCTAAAAAAATATGTCAAAATTTTTTCTTTGGCATTTTCCTGCAAGCACCATTTTCCCCAAAACCCTAAGTTCTATTTCATGCAGAGACCTGAAATCCCAGAGAAATGGCAACATGATAATGAAAATCTCATGAATGGAACAGTGTGTTCTACTACTCAAACTTGAATGACCCTGAACTAAGTCAGTTGGATAAAATAATTGCTGCTTACTTCTTGGGAATGGCTTTCTCATCTGATTTATAGTTCCAGTCAATCCCCTTAAGTGCCGCCTTCTCAAGCGGATCACCAACCTAAAAGCAAAAATTAGATACGACAAAACTGTCACAAATGGGTTTCTAGAGAATGTCTACCACACATCCTTAACATGAAACTTTGTACCAAAAATAGTGTTCTTTTGGAAAACGTTCTTTCCATTAAGAACAGAAGGACCTGTCACACTAACATAACAGCATTTTCTGAAGGGTGGAAAAGAGAACAGAAGAAGAAGTAAAATGTCTAGCCATCCTTCCTTTTGACTGTAGTTATCACACGAAAATGCAATCCCATGTGCCTTAGCACATAAATGAGAAGGCAGGGAAAGGACTTTGTGCTTGACACTTAAATAAAGAGAAAATTGCAAGCCTACCAGTTTGTTATCCACAAAGACTAAGGCATGACAGGAAGCTAGAATCTCAACAGTTCGAGAAGGAACTTTAGACATGTCAGATTCTAAATCCATACTGCCGGACAACCCAACAACTCCACGAAACTCCTGCAAACAAAGCCCATAAAAGTGAGAGTACAGAATAAATGCCAAACCTATTTCCAGGCATCAAACAAGCACCCGTTTTGGCATACCATGTCATCTGATGTCAGAGTTCCTGTTTTATCAAAACAGCATATGTCGACCTGCAATGCAAAAAAAATAATTCAGCACAAACATATCTCAGTGTTCCATGATGCTCCAAAAGTACAGTGAATATCAATTTTTAATAAGATACCATATCATATTTAATCCTACATTTCCTATAACAGAAGTACATATCTTTCTATACAAGATAGCACCAATAGGATGGCAACCATTTTCTGGAAGAATAGAAGACAATGCAAAATGCGTGGTGGTGAAGGCAAAGGCCTGAAACATTAAATGAAAGCAGCTGAATTGCCTAACTCGACTGGTTAGGTGACTGGGAGATTGATCGAGCATACCTTTCCAGCAAATGGGATGCGAAAGGGCTCCGTGCAAAATATCCCTCGCCGTGCAAGTGCAATCAAAGATGTATTGACAGCAATAGATAACTCCATTGGCAGCTCAGGGGGAATCACAGACGTTATAATCAGAGAACAGCTTAAGAAAAGCTTATACCTGCTTCTTGTGGGATCCTCCAGGCCCTACATATAAGAGAGATTCTCATTGCACAGAAATACCACTTTTCACCCAGAACTGTATGTCACAGAAGATCATCTCACCTTCTTAAGCACATAACCAGCAGCAATCACAGCAAATACAACCAAAAACAAGATAAATAGACCACTTTCCCAGCTATTTGCTGTAACCTGCACATGGAAACAACAGTCTGAAGTCATTAAGATGTGAGGGAATTTTATATGAAGCAACCATTATAGGCCAGAAGTCATATTGAACTATCAACAATCAATTACCCTCTCTGTAGAGAACAAAATTGTCCTCATAAGTTTCCCTTGGCTTGTTTGAAACCCAGTACGTAGAACAACAGCTATGCAACCACCATCAGGTGTTTTGAGTGGAAATGTCTGGGTGAATAAACAGGAAACAAGAAAATGAAATTGACAAGACATTCCTCCCTCAGGACCATGATAGATAGAAAACAACCATTGCATGCCCTACCTTATCTGGGGAATGCTGTAAAATTTTCGTTCCACCAAACAAGATGTGGCTTTTATCTCGTTTAGTTGACAACTTCTCTTCCAATCCCCTCCCATTTATAGAAACCTGAAAAGAGCTGAAGCTCATTTAACTGGTGTACATGGTGATTCCCAAATTTTAGCAAGAGGATGTTCCAGCATAAGATTCCAGTTCATAACTATCCCAAACGCAAGAACATTTTATTACACAGTAATTACCATTTTCGAAGTGACCACGAAACTAATTACAGCATGCATTTTAAGGGTTTTACTAGAGAAAACAGAGTAAAACCGATAAAAATTACTCCCTCCATCCCATATCTATTGAGCAATTTGGTTCGGCCAGTGATTAAGAAAGTGGAAAATTTTGTGTTGTTTTCACTTTTGCCCTTAACTTTTTGCACATAAATCGATAAAGTTGGAAAAGTGAATATTGAAATGATAGTTTGAAAGGTAGTATAGTAAAATAATTTACTAAATATAGAAACGCTGCAAAGATTTGGGACTGGCCAAAATTAAATATGCATAGTTTTGGAATGGAGGGAGTATTAAGAAAAACGTAATCACCTTCCATTGGGGAGTGGACTCTCCTGTAAGAATGGCTTCATTTAAAATAGCACTTCCAGCTAATATAAGCATGTCAGCAGGTACAGATTTGTCCTCTCCACCTTGGCCAGAAGACCGTCCAATGGAGACAATATCACCAGGCAAGAGTTCAGTCCCAGAAAGTTTTACCCACCTGGAAAGTTAAACATAAGGCTGCAACTTGAGGAATGAGCACTGAAAGAAGAAAAGTTACCCAAGCATCAGGATAACATACTTCCCACATCGATAGACCGTAAGTGTTTGGCTGTCCACTCTAACACGTCTTAGCTCACTTAGTGTCTTTAATCGACTTTTGGCCATTGTTGACTCGAACATAAACAGCATGAACAGAGTAAACAAGCTATAATACCAATACTCATCTAAGCACCAAAGGCCAACACAAAAAACCTACACAAAGTGAGCTTAATAATGTTAGATAAGATCTCCACAACAGGGTAATTGGATTAAGCATCAGAACGAATACCTGAAACACAAAAAAAGGCTCCATGCAATGCTCCTTCATTAGTTTCTGGAAGGTAGGTTGTGGATATTCAAATCTGCAAGAGCAAGATAAATAACCATGACAAAAAAAGTTGCTCAAGGACTGAATGTGAAATGTAAAATAAAAACTGCAAGGAATGTAAAGCCATTTACAGGTCCAACATTTCTACCTTATAAACGTTAAGCAGTTAAAGACATGGAAATCTTAAAATGCTGGAAACTTCTAAGAGAAAATGAGTAACTCTAACATGTCAAGATGCCCTAAATCTTATAGACTAAGGAGGTACAAAATTTAGTAATGGTAACTCACACATTCCGTCCCCATTTTTCAGTGGCAGTAAGAACTTTAGCCTCAGAGCCGTGGCCAGTGCTTTTAATATAATAGCCAAACGTTTCTTTTGTGGGGTACGGAAGCTTGCAAAAGTTCCCATTTTCCTTAGAATAGATGAACCGCTGCTTTCTGAAGTCAAAGTAGATCTCCTCAAAATCTGATGAGATTGACGATTTGGCCGCCTATGTGACAAAAACAAAATGTTAATTTTTTACTATTAACAAAGGATAGGCAGCATGACCTTTTTGTGTTGTTTGGCGGGAGTTTGAGAGTACGTGTGTGGATTGGTGGGGAGATGGGCTGCAGAGAGAAATGTTGTATATGACATGTAATGCAACCCTATAGAGATACCCCAAAAAACAGGAAAAAATATTATCTGTAGGTCCTCCATGGCCGTATCACATCAATTCCAACTTACTTAACCATAATCTAAGTTCATGGGCAACATCCAATATTTGATTTACAGCAACCTCACTATATCTCCTGGCAAGAACGAATTTGATATAAAAAAGAAGTCCAAAGTTCCCATTTTGATGATTTATGATAGCGTTCAACGTAGAAAAATCGTCGTATCTCACTGCTAAGGCCGCCAATGTTAAAATAAGAAGGCGTAGTACTGGAATAGAATTAGATAAAGCTCAACCTCAACAGACAGTTGGAGACAGAACATTCACCTGAGTACGCACATTCAGTGGGACGACCTCTTTGGAACCAGAAAACTTAGCGGGGGTAATCTTGCAGGCATCCGCTTGGTGAATATCTTTCGCCTGAATGTAAAAACAGTGATCTTTCAGTCAAAACGTCAAAGAAATCGTTCCTAGCAAATACGTATTACCTTAGTGTATTGGACGAAGCATTTGAAGTCCACAGACCAGGCAGTGAAAAGCCACACCAATATGTGAAGAACGATCAAACCCCCGAGAACGATAGCTGCGTCTATGAAGTCCAAGCTCGGGAGCACAATAGTGAGCCATACGGTGTAGAGGACGGCGAAGGGCCAAACGTCCAATCGCCACGGCCGCTGTCGCTTCCTCAGCAGATCTACACGCTCCACCACTTTACCTCCCACCTGAAATTGCGACATATCTCGCCCTCGAACCCGCTCCGCCGGAGATCGGAAACCCTAGCCTAGAAAAAGATCAGAGCCGACTGACCGCTTGAGAAAACGATGGGATTCTGGCTGACACAACGAGAAAAGGCCTTGGGAAACTGGAGTGCCGCCGGTGCCTTGATGCGCACCATTGGAATAAAAGACCGATATACCGTCGATTCGACTATTCCTTCTTAGTACGGGCGATTTCATTGGTCGTTTGTCGGTAAATTTATTTTAATTTAAACTAACAGCCGGTTTGGGGGAAAATTAACACAAGTGTGTTAATAGAATTTTTTCTAGCCTCTTATTTTATATTCTAAACATTATGAAAGTTTGTTTTATTTACATGCTCAATCAACAAGCTTTAAGAGTAGTCCCCATCTCCATCTCTCCTGCATCCTAGCCCTTCATTTTTAATGACAACTTCCGCAATTGTATCAATATCATTTTCTTCTCAGGTGTTGGAAAGGCAGAGTGGGAGGGTGAGTAGTGGTGAACATTAGGCCGGGTTGGGACTGGCCCAGAACGGGACCAGCTCGCATCAAGCACGGCCCATGACCGGTCAAACCCGGCACAGCACGGGCTTGGTAGAAATTTGGCAAATGGTAGGCCGTTTACGGGCCCTAAGGAGGAAGGGAAGTGAAGTGGGCTCGGTATGGCCCAATTCACTATTAGGCTCGGCACGGCACGGGACCGGTGGCGCCAATGGTCACCTGCTCCAACAGTTCTGAAAAATTAAAAAAAAAAAAAAAAGAAAATTGCACATTTAGTCCCTCTAACGGCTAGCAGCCATTTTTTGACCCCAGAAATTACTCCCCCCCTCTAACAACTATTTTCTAAGGGCTTTTTAGTAAAAAAAAAAAAACCTTCCCCTATAAATAGGGAGGTCATTTCCACTATTTCTTCACACCAATCTTAGCAATCTCTCCTTCTCTATTAATATATTCTCTCATTTATTTGAAGCACTCAATATTATTTTTTTTCATTTTTTCTCAATCAATCCTCAATTACTTTCGAAGCTCGTGATCTGCTCAAATTTTTCTCACACAAATGGCATCAAAAGGAAAGGGAAATGCCTCAAGCTCTTCATCCCGCACCGGTTTGAGGTCATTTTTTCGTGGCCTTTCCCGACCGGCGACCCGTAGGACTCATATCCAACAAACTGACGTTGACGAGCAATTCGATATGAGTCAATACGACTTGGGGCTCGACGATCAATTTTCTAATGATAACGTTGAGGAGGTAGAGCCAACGACAGCCGGGAATGTTAGTGGAGGAGATAGTTCTCAACAAACCCCGACATGCCATCAATCCGAACTTCCACCACAAGATAAGACGTCAAGGCTCACTACATGAGTTTGGGAGCATTTTGACCAAGTTTTTGATAAGAACAGTCATGGAAACGATGCAAGGTTCGCACATTGCAAACATTGCAAGCAAAAGCTCGTGCACAAAAAGAACTCTGACACAAGAATACTGAGACGTCACATGGAACATAAGCATCTGAATTTATGTCAAGATGCAGCTACTAATACCGGCGGTCAGACACAACTTGCAAGTACTGCCGGCAGATCAGGTATTTTTAAATTTAATCAAAAAGATTGTAGAATGGATGATGTTAACTGAAAAACCATTTACACAATCGGAAGATAGACGCATGGAAAAATGGATTACATCATACTTAAACCCTGCTTTTAAAAGAACATATAGGACTACTGCTAGGAGGGAGGCATTTAAAATTTATGAAGCTGGTAAATCAAACTTACAAGCATACTTCTCTGCTTTTGATCATTCTATCTCATTCACTAGTGACATGTGGACTTCACCACTAGGACAAGATTATTATTGTATAACTGCACATTAGATTGATGATAGTTTGGTCACTCAAAAATGTATTATTGCATTTAAGTGGATAGAGGTCGATCATACTGGTTGGAACCTATTCGAAGTAATTTCAGAAACTTTAAAAGATTTTTTTTGTCATGACAAAGCTTTAAGCGTAACATTTGATAATGCATCAAACAACGATGTCACGGCTGAGATATTAAAAGAATCACTAGAACCTGTTCGTGATACCGCATTTTTTCATATTAGGTGTGTATGTCATATTTTAAACTTAGCTGTCCAAAAAGGTCTTCAAGTTTTGAGTAATGAAATTACTCCAATTAGGTGGGCAATCCATTATTTTAAGTCAATGATAAAAGTTTTTAAAGAGTTTAAGCAATATTGTCTGGAAAATAGCCTCGATTTTAGTTGGAAACGTTTTAAACTTGATTGCCCTACCCGATGGAACTTGACTTACGGGATGTTGATGGATGCGATGCTATTTGCTACACACATGACATGTTTTATAAATGTCAGAGAAAAGAAAACGATTTTGAAACAATATATATGGGATAAACTGTTAAAATTAGCTGCTGTATTGCGATATTTTTATGATGCCACTGTTTTTTTCTCCGGTGTATACTATCCCACATCACACAAAATTTTAATGCATATGGTCAACATTGCATTGGTTTTTAACCAATACAAAGATGACGAGTTCTTAAAATACACAATTAAAGCCATGAAAAAGAAATAAATTTTATATTTCAGTACTATACCCCCGATCTACTTACTTGCATCTGCACTAGACCCAACTGTAAGAATCATGAATATGCAACAGATATTTGAGGGTTATTATAGTTTTTTAGAAATTGCACATATTTCTGTTCGTGATATAACTGCCTCTATTGATGAACATTTGCGATAGTTATTTAAGATTTATGTCGACCGGCATAAGGATACGGTTGTGAACACTACTTCCTCTACCATCGGGTCTTCATCATTGTCGGGCTCATCATCATTCAATCTGGTTGAACAACTCCTCAAACGGCCCCGTGCTACAGCATCCGGTCTTACTGAAGTGGACGCATACCTCAACTTGATTTGTGAGAATAGTGAGACCGACATTCTAGAATGGTGGAAAGCAAGAAGCAACAAATTTCCAATACTCTCCATCATTGCCAAAGAAGTTCTAACTGTTCCCGTCTCAACCGTTGCATCTGAGTCCGCTTTCAGCACTGGGAAGCGTGTAATTTCAGAGAAACGCACAATATTATCACCAGATGCAGTTAAAGTTTATATATATATTCGTGATTGGGGTCTTGCAACTGTAAGATTACAAAACCATAAGAGTTCCGACAAGGAAAACCCCGATGAGATAGATGCTTAAATCCACAGCTTGCTCATTATTTACTTACTTTGTATTTAATCTGATCTTGTTGTTTAGCATGGATCGTGGCTTTTATTTTGCATTTATTTTTATGGAATGTTTCGCTATTGAGTCATGTAAACCCCGTTCCATGGTATGTAGATGCCGTTTGTCTTTAAAATTAATAAAATTTTACACCGGTGGTAGTGTTTAACTATTAAAACAAGTACTTTTAAAAATTTTGTTTTAATATCAATTTCTAAAAATATAAAATGAAATTAAACTTAAAATTAAAACTAAAACTAAAAATAAAAATAAAAATAAAAATTACAAATTACAAATTAAAAATTATACGGATTTTCCTAAAAAGGATGAGTTGTTTCCCTTTTCAGAACATTTTTAATATCTAATTTATCTTATCACTCTTATTTAAATTCTCTTTGTACAAAACAAAAAAAAATATTTTTGTACTTAGAATTACAATGTAGTAGAGAATTACAAAAAATAATCCAATTAATAAGTCTACTTTAGATCCTACTCCACCCAGTTAAAGCTTACCTTTTGGTTGTAAAGAGGAAAAATTTCTCATACAAGCCAGGATTTGAACTTTAACATGCTACAATAAATAGTGGGCTTCAATGCCAATTTGCCAACAAGATATCGACTTGGAGGGAGAATTTTAGGACTTAATCCTAAGAATGTTTTCATTGTTATTCTTCCTCCTCTTATTCTTTTTAATTTTTTTAAAAAATAGTATACGTTTTGCCAATTGATTTTAAATTATGTGATATTTGGAGATATTATTTTCTAAAAATACCAAGGATTTATTAATTTGGTGTACATTTTCAAAAGGTATTCAAAATTATTTTTTGCAGGTAGTAATTATTTTCTCAAATTATGTATAATAATAATATGTTAATTATCACCAAAAATCGACACAGAGTTAACATAGAGGACATTAAGAATCCTACAAAAGAAAATAACATTAGAGGCCCCTAAGATATGTATTCATATAAAGGGCCTTTTAACACTTAACTAAAAATTAAAACAAAAACTAAAAATAAAAATAAAAATTACAAATTTAAAATTAAAAATTATATGGGCCAGCTCGGATTCAGCCCAGCTCGGCACGGGACCGCGTTAGGCCCAGCACGTGTCAACCCGGGTCATGCCCGGGCCCAACTTCCACAGAACCGCCCCAGCCGGTCCGGCCCACTGTGCAACATTAAGGGTGAGACACCACGGGTGACAGAATGTGACTGGGTTTGGTGGGGTGAGTTCAGGTGGTAGAGACTATAGATGGTTGAGGTAAGAAATAGTCTAACATAGATAGTTAAGAGGGCAATCTCATGAATAATAAGAAAAATAAGGTGATGTTTGCATATAATGGGACCAAGTCATAAAAAAAGGTAAATTTAATCTCACTTAAGTCAACATTGAATTGGTTATTCATTTGAAAAAAAACTAATTAAAATAATATGCAGAATATCATGAAATTTATATTGGATTGCTTTTATTTTCACAACATTCTTACGCTATTCTATAAATTTGTTTATAAATTGAAAATATAATATAATATGTTAATGTATGACATAATTATCTCGCACACTTAAACTTTTGAACATATTGAAGTTTGTGCAAAATAAATTATCTCACATGATTTTGAGATTTGTTTTTCATAAAAAATATGTCAATGAAATTTATGCATAGAAATTCAAGTAAGAAATTTTTTGACTACTCTATACTGTCCTAATTTTATTAGATGTCCCTTAACAAATGAATTTTAATTACTTTGCAAATTGATAGAAATTGACAAATATGATATATATAGTGAATTTTTAGATTCACCACCTTTTTCTCTATAAGATTATAAGTGTGTGTAAGAGTTGCTAATTCCAATGGTAAGTGAATGTATTATCGTTTAGAATTCGGGGAGAAAATCTAAGAGCTCTTAAGATGCTAAATTTTAGTGATAGGAATATTAGAACTATGGTATGAAGATTTCTTATTTCCCATGTTTTTTTTATTTTGGTTATGGAGGGGCTTTCTCACATTATTAATGAGCTAGTATAGGGAAAGATTGGAAGCCTTTTAGACTGGGTAGGAGCGGCCCTAAACTGTCATACTCAATTTTTTTTTTTGCTAGTGATCTAATGTTTTTTGCTAATGATATAATTCTGTCTGGCCAAGCGTCAAAGAAAATTGATAGGGGTGATGATGGAGTGTTTATTGACTTTTGCTTTAGCTTCTAACTTGGTTGCAAATCAGGACAAATTGAAAACTTTATGTTTCCCAAAATACAAAGAAAATAATTGCACGTTAGTTTAGTTCAATATCAGAAGTGCCCTTGACTTTCAACCTTGGTGTATCATAAAGTCCTCATGATTCATGGTAGAGTAACTAAGCAAACATATAATTATATCGTGAAATGAGGTTGGAGCATAAATTGGATAGTTAGAAGTAGAAACTTTGAGTCTTGCAGTGCAAGCTGTATTGATACAAGCAGTCATGCAATTAAAATCAGTGTCTGTTTCTATTACCCACAGCAAATGTACCACTTGAACCAATGGAAAATTGCTAATATAAGTTATTAACTAACTACAAAGCTATTAATTATAAACAATTTAAGTGTACTAGAATGCAAGTACTACTATATAGTTTAAATTAGAATTTGAAAAATTAACATAGGTACAGTAATTAAATATCAAGTCCAATTTCACAAAGTGTGAATTTTGAAATAAATTAATACAAACTATAATTTTACTTAAATGTTTGGGGACAAACTATAATTACCTTTTTTCCTTATCTAACCAAGAAATTTTGATAAACAATCTTTTTGAACAAAATTTGAAGGTGATTTTTGGATACCTTAAAGTGCAAGGTTAAAGTAATAAGTTGAGTAAATAATTTTTTTTAATATCACCCCAATGCAGCCTAAGTTAAAGGTGATATTGTTTATAGAAATATGTTTTAGAAAAATTTGAATTGGGAAGATTTTAAAAAGATGGAGACTGCAATAGAACATTACAAATTACAGGTTAAAAATGAAACTATAGCATGTCATTTACACGAACTATAGCATACCAATTGTTGCAAGGTATTAGTACAGGGACTATATTGTCAATATATTCAATAAAGGGGCCAAATTGTACAATCAGAGTTTACTAGTACCAAGTTTGCCTTCAATTAGTAAATAAAGAGAAACGTAGGATGATCACTACTCTGTATAAACCAAAAAATAAAAATAAAAATAATTTAGAATTTTGATTTTTGTTAATTTGATTTTTTTGTTCAATTTCAGTTGAAGTTGAATACAAAGAATATAAGTTATTTTGGTAACAAAAAAAAGTGAATTTCTTTATTGCCAAATCTAGCCTTTTCCTTGGTTATTTGGCTAAACAATTCAAAAACTCTACTACTAGTTTTCTTAGGGATATGTTGGTTTCATATTCATTGACGGACATTGGTTAAGACCATAGTGTTAAATACCGCGCAGTATACTGTTTACTGCTGGTACGTGGTACACGATACAAATATTTTCATATTTTGTCATTTTATCTCGTAGTATTTTGCGGTATACCGCATACCACTCACTTTTTATATGTATTTTGTCAAAAAAAACCGTTATATACAGTAAATACTGTACAGTATGTACTGTAGTATTTTATTTTTAGCAGCTATTTTTTTCATTTTTCATAAAAAATTAATAAATATATAAAATATTAAAATATAAATAATACACATGTCATAAAATAAATATTTACTTTTATTTTTATTTTACTTTTCTGAGTTGATATGAAAATTTAATAGATGGTAGCAGTTTAAAAGTCTCTGTGATGTTGAACAATATCCCCTGATTAGATTTCTAGTGTATGTTACCCCAACTGAATATCTTCTATCATATATATTTTATTTATATTTGAAAAATTATGATAAGAAAAATTAGAATACATATAAAATGTATAAAAATAAATTATTAAACAATTATATTATCTTAAAATAATATTCTAACATTTTTTTGTGAAAACGGTAACGATATGCGGTGTGATATACCATACGGTATACCTGGCAGTAATGGTATTTAACTCCTTGGTTAATACCTAACCGGAGGTTTGGGATATGTGCTAGGCAAATAGTTGGGTCTTTAGGTTTGATTTTCTTTGATTTTAAGCTTTAAGCATTTTACACATTGTCATTTCCAAAACTAGTGGATTTTTTCTTTACTCGTACAAAGCAAGTCAATATAAAAGTATAATTTGATTGGTTATCTGTTTTTTTAGAGATTGTTTATATTTTTGCTAAAGATAATACTTTAACTTTTCTTATTGTTTGAATAGAAAACATCTCTGACCCTTCTCATAATTCATCGTCTTGCTCACCTCATCTCCTTTTGTTTTCGTTGCATTTTTTTTTTAGATTTTAACCACTAATACAAACTTCTTAGTAGTTTGTATGAATAAAACGTACTATGTCTATGTGGCATTCATAATACATTTTATTTTTAAGTGAAAAAAATACATCATAACATTGTTAAAAAATACTAAAATTAGTATTGTCATATATATGCAATAGAAGTCTTATAAATTAATCATAGTCATGACCATCTTCTTTGATGTATAGCGACACATATGGCCACCCATTTGAAGGGCGCACATATGTCTGATTAGATATGTGAGCAAAACTCTTAATTTCACCATAAAAAATCTAGTAAATTTCTAACATATCCCTTAGACTAAATTAAAACATTTTCCCATTTTTCCAATAGCCTACAACTTTGTTAAAGAAGATGAATTCGTCACTTTTCTTGTCAAACACCTCCATCAAATCTGACTCAACCTGCAAGGCGGTCGAGCGCTCATTCTCATCCATCTTGAAGAAAATCTTATTAAATGACTTATGCATGGTGATGAGGTCATCGTTGTTCTTGTCAACATGAGGGGATAGATTACACGTTTTGCCCCTAACATTTTAATAATTGTTCTTATTCTAACCCTAATTTTCATTTTGTTTATAGGATACTCTAACTTCATTAAAATATTTTATTTTGATATTTTTTGGATAGAAATCATTATATTGGATGGAAAATACCATATTAGCATGAGATTATAGGGGGGAAAAGGTAGTTATGACTCTCTAAAAACTTTTTTTTTGCCAAAGAGATCTAAAAACTTTAGAACCTAACAATCCGATTACCCCATCGCCACCAGAAAAAAAAATTTAGAATTTTAATCGACAATCATGGTTTGGTATCTTTTGTCATCTCTATTAATTTTTTCTTCTGCCATTATTCTAAATCTCAACCAATTTTTGAAAATTAAGCTTAAAAGATTTGAGTTTCACAATTTCAAATATAGATTCATGAAATTTTTTTGAAATTTGAATAAAATGATAGATGAGAAAGTTACAGGAAGTAAATATTGCTATCAAACCATGAAAGTTGACCACAATATTGGGGAAAAAAAAAATTCTCAATGCTGTGGCACCTCTATGCCAATGAGTTTTTCAGGGGCAGCACCACCAAGTTGGAAATAATCTTCCAAGGTTTTAATTGACTTTTACAGTTTGGTGGTTTTTTTAATTCTCTTTAATTTTCTCTTTTGTCATTTCTTGCAAAACTCAAACGATTTTGTAAATTAAGCTTTAAATATTTGAATATCAAAATTTTAAATCTAGATATATAAAATTCCACTGAGATTTAGAAGAAATAATAAAAGAGAAAATTAAGATGTTGAAAAGTGCTATCAAACCATACAACTACATTGGAAAAACAAAATTCTAGAATTTTTATTAGTCTTCATGGTTTGATAACAATTTTCACTCTCTTTAACTTTATGTTCTATTTTTGTTTTTTAAATCTTAATGGATTTTCATAAATCTGCATAAAAAATTATAAACCCGAATCTTTGAAGCTAGATTTACAAAAATTGGGTGAACTTTGGAAGAAATGACATAAGAGAAAGTTAAAGAAGATGAAAAAAACTACCAAACCATAAAGGTAGATTAAAATTTTGAATTTTTTTTGTGGCGATTGGGTGGTCAGATCATTAGATTCCAAAGTTTTTAAGTCTCTTTGGTAAACGGAAAGCTTTCAAGAAGTTAAAACTAGTTTTTTTCTTTACAATCTCATGTTGATGGGGCATTTTCTGTCTAAAATAACAATTTCTGTTAAAAAAAAAGGTCAAAATGAAACTTTCTAGTGAGGTTAGAATATCCTATGAACAAAATCAAGGTTAGAGTTAAAACAGAAATAATAATTAAATGTTAGAGGTAATGGGTGTAATTTACCTCATTGGGGTGCATTTCTAACCTTTTCGGCAATAACGGTGGGATTGAGATTGGGATTGATAATGGTGTGAGAGGAATTAGAGCAGCAGTAATCGCTCTTCACAGTGGACTCTAAAAATATGATGAATTAATGAATAAGAATAAATAAAAAATAAGGGTGGTGTAGTAAGAAATGCAAAATAGATAGAAGAACGGAGGACAAGATAAAAAGGTAAATTAGGAAAAATGTTTGGTGTTCATATTCATTCGTACACTGTTATTAATTACTTCAAACTTTTACATATTTATTTTCACACTTTTACACGTTTATTCAAACATTTTTATTTATTAATTTAGACACTTTTATTTTTAATATAATAAATTGTTTGCATTTTGCTCTATACACTTTAACATACTGCACTAGGCACTTTTATATATTCATTCAGTCACTTTTATTTCTAATGGAATAAATTGTCCGCATATTGATTCATATACTTTCACATATAACTTCAAACTTTTTACACTTTTACAAATTCATCTAGTCACTTTTATTTATACTGGAATAAATTGTCCGCATATTGATTCACATATTTTCACATATTACTTCAGACTTTTTACACTTTTACATGTCATTTATGAGGGGAACAAATTACTTACATATTGTCCGAAGATAATAAATTATTTGCATATCGTTTTAGACACTTTTACATATTTACTTATACACTTTTACTTATTTTTAAGACATTTATGCATATTGTATTAAATAGTTTTGCAAATT
Source organism: Aquilaria yunnanensis (assembly GCA_039654915.1). Classification (NCBI taxonomy): domain Eukaryota; kingdom Viridiplantae; phylum Streptophyta; class Magnoliopsida; order Malvales; family Thymelaeaceae; genus Aquilaria; species Aquilaria yunnanensis. The sequence goes on along the minus strand of CM077600.1, from coordinate 39,376,954 downwards.
GTTTATGTGCATAGTTTGTTGGTGGAAACAGGGGGAGGAATGGTCTAGTGTGGCTTGAAGTGGTGTTGACTGATGAAAATAAGAGGGCGAATAAGAGGTGAACACTAGATTTAGAGGTGATAACCATCAGATATGAAGGCAAGTGACAACAGTGTGATCTAATAGTGAGCAACGATCTTGCATGATTTAGATGTGAGTGTCGACAGTGAGATTCTAAATGCGAGCGATTAACAACGTGATCTAGAGGCAAACAGAGATATTTGGAGGCTAGCAGCAATGACAAGTGCCAATGATGTGATTTGGAAATAAGCAATAATGATGATATTTCGATACAATGATTGGCTGGAGAATGTACAATTTAAAAGTGACGATTAACTTGAAATGCTTCGATCTGAAGGAGATAAAGGTCCAATGGAGGTAGTAACGACAATGATAATAGTAGCTTTGTAGGGTTTATAGAGGGAAAGAGAGTTTTTTGATCCAAAGATAATTTTGTCAAATTTTGAAATGACTAGTGATTATATATAGGGAATTAATGGTGAATTAATATGTCTAATCTAACATAGTATAAAATATAATAATTAATCTCCTTTACCCTTTTATTGTTCATAGAGCCACTTGTTTCAAGCCAAAATGGTTAAATGATTATGGAAGAATTTTTCAATTATTCCATTTAAACTAGATGGAAATGAAATATTTCAACTGAGTTTGAGTTTAATTAGATATCATTACTTACACCCAATTTAATCTAAAATAAATTTTTTAATTATTTTTTTGCTTGGAACTAATCTCATTTGAAAATCAATATTATTTAGGTGTATTAAGCCATTAATTGTAAAATTTTTATGGTATTATTAATTTTTTTTAATGAATTTTTCACTTTTTAACTTATTAAAACAAAAGTTTTATAAAAATGTAATAACATCATAAAAAGTTTATTTAATTTTTTTTATTACAAAAGATGCTTCATTTCAATTAAAAATGAGCTAAATTACATCTTATAATCCAACGATGACATAAAATTCTAATGAACAATAAAAACATAAAACCGGCCACAAAAGGCTATTTGTTCTTATGACACCAAATAAAGAGAAGAGAATCAGGTAAGCCGAATATTCCAGGTAAGCCGAAATAAATCTAGAGTGCAAAACTCATAAATAACTATAATAAATCCCAAGTGATAACGATAATAACTAAGTAATATTGGAACAAACTAGACATTAGAGGTCTGAATAAAACTATCTATAAAAATAAAAAGACAACCAATAAAACCTAAAAAAATAGAGATTGATGTTATCCTATATAATCGCTTCCATATCTGTTGTCAAATTTCGAGACGCTCCAATAAAGCTGAGATTCCAGTGAATCCAAAAGAAAATTTATATTTATCGTTGCTGCCTTTAATTGAAGATCTATCATGTAAGAGTTTTAAATCACTTTGAAACACAAAATTTGAAGGAAATTACATTTACCATAAAGTCCAATAAATAATATCGGATAAAGTTGTTCAAATAATAAAAGAAAACCAGCTAGATTCATACAGACTGAAAATAATAGATAATAGTAAGGGAGGTAGCACAGAATTAGGTTTGAGGAAATAGTTAAGTTTGAGGCGCTCAAGTGTAAAAGTAAAAAAAAAAAATTATTTTAAATTAGGATAAATTACAAAAGCCTTTTCTGTGGTTTAATCTAACCTACATTTTACCTCTCTTATTTTTAAAAACCTACACTTTAACCCTTACTTTATTTATAATGTCTGATAATAACTTTTGAAGCTCTAAATTAAACTGTCTGATAACTATGTTCAAGTAATTTTAATATTTTTTATATTTTTTTCATATTTAACTGACCTTTAAAAAATACTGATATGCATTTACAAGAAGAAAAATGAATTTATAGAAAGAAAAACTGATAATTTAAAATGTCTCTTAACTTTAAGAAAAATGTTGAAGAGACTGATATTACTGGAAGATGACTATCGTACAATTTAAATTATAGTTTCAGAAGTTGTTATCAGATAATATGAAAGAAGTAAAGGGTAAAGTGTAGGTTTTTAAAAATAAAGGGGCAAACTGTATGTTGAGGTAAACCTCAGGGGGTAATTGTAACTTTCCCTTTAGATTAAACCAAAGTTCGGTTTAAACCCAATAAATATCGTCCTAGTAAATTACCGCAGAATCTTTCCGCTTTCCCAAAATCCAATTGCTTCGGGGTTCGAATTGCTCTGATTCTCCCAATAGCAGCAGGAGCAAGTGGTTTAGTGCACCGTTCCAGCAAACCACCGCCTGTGTTACTCTCAGAAATCCCATCTGAGAGAAGATGGCTCCGCCGGAGGCAGCAGCGGCGCAGCCGCAACGGCAGCAGCAGCAGCAACAAGCTGGTGGTTTTGGGCAAACAATGACCGGAATAATAAGGATCGCAGTGTTTTGGTACTTCGCTTCCAAGTTTTTCTCTCCCAAGAAGCCCGTCGATCCTTCTCATGTCATGTCCAATCTTTTCCAGAGAGGAGAGCCCCTGGTGATTGTTCTGCTTTTCTTGTTCTTATTTTATTGCCTTCGCGGTGTGACTCTTATCTCCGTTTCGCTTTCATTATTGAATCTCCATGGAGTGTGTTTTTTTTTCCTGCTAGTTGATGCTGGCGAAGATTGATTACTATTTTTCTGGTCTGCTTCTACTACAGGACCAGCTATGATTGAATTCTATTTTTTTATTGCCTGATTCCACTGTAGAAGGCGTTTATTTTTCCAAAGTTCAATCTCAGCCTTTTTTCCGATAGTTGATTTATTTTTTAGTTGTTGTACAGAAGACTAGGCCAGCTCTCATGCTATTCCATCCGATATGAAGTTAAAGACGGAAGCTCTTGATTTGGCAAATTTTGCTTTTCTGATATGAAGTCCAGATTACTTTTTGCTGCTTCTTTTCATGTCGTTATTTGCTTTTATGTTTAGGAGAGGCCAGAAACTTAATATAGAATTTGCAGTTTACGATACAGTACCCTTTTTAAGTATCCTAGATGTGTTTCAGTTTGGATCTGCAGATCACTCGACAAAAATCTATGGTCCAATGGAGGACAACAAGACCAGCACCTAAGCAGTAGTTGTCCTCAATGAGGAGCAGCTAACAGTTTTAAAATTGGCCAATAATGTGAACTTTATTCTCTCTGATGCCTGCCCGCCACACATGGAAATTGTAGAAAGTAGATCATGCTCGGAAATTGTGGAAAGTATAGAATATGTGGCTAGCTTAGTCCTCTATGTCATCCTTTTTGAAAAATTTAAGACTTATGCTATTCAAGCAGAATTCAGTTCTTAGCTGCTTGGAGCCATGAAGTCAAAGACAGTTGTTCAAATTATAGAGTTAGAATTTGGAGGTCAGTAGCTAGACAAGTGCAAATTACTGCAATGGAGTCGGAGAAGATTCAGGGCAGACATGTAATCATGCACAACCGAAAGCAAAATTCTCTTCCATTCTGTTGTTGGAATATTTCTTCCTGAAACAATTGTTTTCACAATTCATGAAGAAGGGCAGTGGAAGTATAATTAGGGTGTCACATTCTTTAAAGAGAAAACTATAGGCTATTACTGTATGTTCCATTGGCAGCTCAGAAACAAATCCTGATTTTTTATGCTCTCAATTAAGTGGTGAAAATCACTACTGTATTGCGTCAGGTGGTTTTTTGATTTTGCATGTTTTAACACAAAGATATGTGGTTTCTCTTGTGGAATTTCAAGCCATTGTGGCTGTAAAGATTTATTCTTTGATGCCTTTGGTTTCTTTTTGCTGGTTCCAACTAGTTTCTTAGCAGTTTATTCTAATGATGACTTGCTTGGTTTCCAGGATATGTGGTTATATCTATCAGAGCGTGAGAAGTTCAATGACTTTGGTAATGAAGGTTCCCTTGTCTGGCATGAAACAAACATCCCTTATGCAACATGGTCAGCAGATAGCACCCGAACTTTGTCTTTGCAGTACTATCCCTCTGAGGTACCTGGTCAAGCATTTCAATCCATTTCCCAAGTCCATGCACCAGAGAATTTTGTTTGTAGTCGATAGCTGTTATTTCTTTGGTTTCATCTTATTATTTTTTTGCCAGCATAATGCTTGTTCTGAAATATAATGGTTATTGATTCTTTCAGGCTTTAAAGAATAATGGAAGTCTCTATGCTCATGTTTTCTTTGCAAGATCTGGTTACCCTCCAGACCCCAATGATCCTGAATATCAACCTAAGTCTGCCTTTGGGAGGACTCACTGTAAGATTGTGTCTGTTGTTGTACCTAGATGCTTTTCCTCAGCAGTAGATGGTTTGAGATTTTTGTATCCTAAGTTTGAGGGAACTAATCTTTTCACGAATATCAGCTGTTGTGACATACTTGCCGAAGTCAAAAGCAGATAAAAAGAAGAGTCTCCTAGGAAATGCTAAAGGCATGGAAGAGCGTGAGCCTGTGGTTGAGGTGGGCAGTCATCTGGTAAGTTTATGTTGTTATTCATGTCAGTTTAACTGATCATCATAAGTGTATATGTAAATATAGGTGGGTGATGATCATGAAATTGACTCCAAAGATGACAGTCAACTAGAATGGATTTCTTACTGGAAACCAAATATTACCATTAATTTGGTTGAAGATTTCACACGGTATGGTTTATGCACAGTTAAACTTCCACAAGTTTCTGAAAAGGCTATACTGCTATTAACATTATTGTTTTTAATTTTGATCCTACTTGTTATGGAATTGCACTATAATTTCTTCCCATTCTTTGCAGCTATGCTTACAATGGTGTACCACCAAATATTGCTCCTTGTATCCTTTATGTGTTGAAAAATTCTCCAAATTCTTTGGGATTTCTAATGAATATTATGATTCCTGATGCTGTGTATTTGGATTTCTGTTTCTTTTGCACAAGCATCTCCACTGATTTTCATGATAAACTATTCAATGACAACTTCCTAAAGAAAAGTTTCAGGGTTTGTATTGGTTTTTCTTTTACTCCCTTTTGGATCTTATGATATCTTTTCAGACTTAGAATAATTGAAAAATTTCAAGGATCGTGGCCCTATTCATTTCATAATTTCTAATTGCCATTGGGTCATAGAATCTCTCTGTTCTTTTTTCTCCTTTTTGTTGGATGATGAAATCGCTAAGCACTGTGCTGTGTGGATTTAGAAACTAATTTTTGTCATGGAGCTCTCTCTAACTGCAGAAGGGAGACATAAGGTTCACTAAGCAAATTAAGGCTTAGCTAATTGATTAATAGCTGTTTTAAGTACGGGTGTTACTTCATTGTAGTGTCTAATCTTGACCAAAACTATTGGACCCTTGTGGACTGAAGCCTTGTTATGCTTATTTGGCGAACATAAGACAGAAACTTTGAAAGTGACATAGGAACAGTGAAGCTTGCCATGTTTGGGGTAACAGTTTCAAACAAGTGTACAATGTTTTTTTTTATGTTTCTTAGATTGATGGATCAAAATCTGAATTTCTGTTCATCTTCTCTTTTTTTCTTTTTTCTTTTTTTGGGGTGGGGGGGGGGGGGGGGCGTGAATGTATACTATTTATTTTTTGTGGTCTCATGCCTCAGTTCTATAATTGCATGAACTGTTAGAAGTTTGAATTTCTTAACCAAAAGTTGCAGACCTGATCGTTGAGCCAAGCTCAGGGAATTATTACCCTACCATCTTTTTCAATGAATTTTGGCTCCTTAGAGACAAATTGATTGCAATTAATGAGACTGTGACAGAATTGCCGCTTCATTTGGAAGTTGGCCCCATAAGCATGACAAAATGGCAGCTCTTTCTGCAGATTGACCAGTCCTTCCAAATTCATCGTAATTATGGAAGCATGCTTGAAGGGGAGGCTGATGAATTAAAGGTATTATCTGCTCAAAAAAGTACCGAGCTTTTTGTTTGATCAAAATAAATCCATGTCAATAAGATTTTCTGACAGAAGAAATTGTGTTCATATATGTGTGTGGACTCTAGACCAGGCTTTTCTTTTGTTTTGCTTTCTTTTTTTTTTTTCTGAAAATGCAAGATATGAGGGAGTGAAATGGATATTATTCATTGATTAGGATTCAAGGCCTGCTCATAAAAACTTGAAGCTTAATGCTTATTGCTGCTTGTGTCTTTAATAGGAAAATATTTTTCATTTTTGTTGAAGTTGAAGAATTTTGGTTCTTTTTCAACTAAACACTTTCAGCATTTCGAGTTTCAAGGCCATCAATTAGATTTAGGATTGTTGGAATTCAGCCTCATTTGATACCCATATATTTGCTCTAGCATGTACACTTTGGAGACTTTATCATCATCATTGTGTGGATCTCCATCATCAATAATATTAAAAAAAATCCAAAAGGAACCAAAAGCATACAGTTAGGTGAAGGGGCGCCAATCAAGCAGCACCTTGCTTAAGCGTGGACCTTTACAAGGCCATTAGGATAATTAATATTTTTCAAAAAGGCCAGCGTGGGCATGAGTTGTAAAATACCTTAAACTTTTGAGAATTGACCCAAAACATTTAGGTTCATCGTGACACTCCTGCACTGGAATTTGATGTATATTAAATTTATTGTTGCAATAGATATTATGGGTCTAGGATATCATGGATCAGAGAGCACAGAATATTGGCATTTTTCTTTTTGGTGCTTTGGTGTTCTAAATTCATTTGATCTGTTCCATTTCGCAGAGAGTCTTCTTGGAAGGAAATCCTTACTTGCTGGGTATAACAATGGTGGTCTCATTGCTTCATTCTGTGTTTGATTTCTTGGCTTTTAAGAATGGTAGATTCCAAAACTTTTAAGCAAAACATGTTTCATTATCATACACTAAACATATTTGAGAACTCTGCAAGACTTTCATCAAGTATGTGTTTTTACCCTGCAGATATTCAATTCTGGAATAAAAATAAGTCCATGGAGGGTCTTTCTGCAAAATCGGTGATCGTTAGCTTTATATCTCAGCTCATTGTCTTCCTTTATCTATTGGACAATGATACATCATGGATGATACTTGCCAGTTCTGGAATAGGTTGCTGTATTGAATTTTGGAAGATAGGGAAAGCGATGCATATAGAGGTATCATTGATATGCCAGTGTTCTCTTGGGTAGATCTCTATTAATATATTTTTCTTTTTGGTTTTTACATGATGGCCATATACTCCTTTGTTGTTTTTTTATGCTTTCTTTTTTCCTGCCTGCCTAACTGTAGACTAAAAGCTTTGATCCCACTAACTGCAACTTAGCTGTACTTTCCTTCATGATTGACATGTCTAGGATTTTCTGATACTTAACATTATTGTGAAAATCAGATGCTGCATATTGTGTATCTAATCATTTACCCCCTTCCTCTCTCTCTCTCTCTCTCTCTCACACACACACACACACACACACACACACACACACACACACACAACAGATAGCTTGTAATCTTAAGTTACACATTCTGGAAATGTCCGTTGAAAATTTCTTTTCATTCTTCAGATTGACAGAAGTGGAAAGATACCATTGTTGAGGTTCCGAGATCGTGAGTCATATGCAAGCAATAAAACTAAAGAATATGATGACATTGCAATGAAATATTTGTCTTATGTGCTCTTCTTCCTCCTTGGTTGCTTTTCCATTTATTCTCTTATGTATGAACGCCACAAGAGCTGGTATTCTTGGATTCTATCTTCTCTCACAAGCTGCGTTTACATGTTCGGTAAGTGATTTATCATCACCCTTCTTATTTATTATGGAGTTGCAAGTTGTTTTTACTGTTGACCTGCTTCTTGGATCATTCTTAACAAATCCAAATTATTACAAGATGGGTACTTATTGTGCAAGAAAACCAATCTTGCAGTATTGTTGTTTCTTTCTTGACCCAAATACTTTCTTGACCTATTTGTTTGATTTCCCTGTTTATGGTGTTTTACCTAACATGAGGGGCTTTTGGATTGCGGTAACTTTTGTTTGTCATTCTTCATGAATGGTAGTTTAACATGGTATGAGACTTCAATGATTTTGAAAGTAAATGCCAGCTGTCTCTCCATTACCAGATTTGTTTGCTTTTTTGTGGTAACTCGAAAGAAAATAAAGATGTGTTTCAAGTGAATGTTTCAATTGATCTCCAGGCAGCTCTTTAGGGAGAGCATAACAAATCAATGAAATAAAGCACAGTGTGGATGGACCATGGATGAAATATCCAGTGGAATTGAGCAGAGGGGCTTGTTTGGATGGAAATTGTCTTGTAGATCTGTCTTTTCTTTCGCAGAACATGTCATAATCTTTTGATTAATAAATTTGCATTGGCTCCTTTCTGACAATGAGATTATGATATTTGAACCATTTACTCATATAGACGTTCTCATGCATATGAACTTTTTGAATGAGAAGAACTCGATAATATCTTGGTCTAGGATGTTGACCTTAATATACACAGGCAAACTGTTATCTTTGTAGCATTATGGGCTTCTGGTGATAATCCTTCTAAATAGGTGGCTAGAGGATATGCAACATGGTTGATTTACTTTCATCTTGAAACTTCTTTGAGGATTCCTTGTTTTCTTTGGTTTCAGACTTATAACAAAATTCTCTAATCTTAGTGCAAAAACTTTGTGTATTTATAATCAGTTCTCATATACTTCATGGGTAGAGCAAACTGGTCAGGCAGTGACCGGGCCTGTCTCCCTCAACAAAAACCCCAACCATCCCTCTTGTATTTGCTGATTAATTGTGGTGCTGCATATAGTTCGTACCAGTTTCAGCTTTTCCAAAACGGAATTTTCTTAGTGTCACCTCAGACTTCTATTATTTTGAATATTAAATGTTGATAGATTTTATCATAGTTATTACATGATTTTAAAATACCAGTTGAAAACTCCCATCTTATTTTCATTTAGTGCGGTTTGATATTTTTGTTGTACCACAAAACTGATATAAATATATCTCTATATATAGGAAAGAGAATTCTAGTTTCATTTATTCATACTTTTAAGTTGCAACATCTGGAATTTTCTTTTATGATAAAGTTGTTGTTTTATCCTATCTTTAGCTGGTTATAGATGCCAGCCTCCCTGTTTTATATGAGAGCTATTGACTGTTGAATGACATTATGATTGCAGGTTTTATCATGATGTGCCCCCAATTATTCATAAACTATAAGCTCAAGTCTGTTGCTCATTTACCTTGGAGGCAGATGACATACAAATTCCTCAACACCATTATTGATGATCTCTTTGCTTTTGTCATAAAGATGCCCACACTTCATAGGCTCTCAGTCTTCCGTGATGGTATGTGTACATCTTTTTTCTTTTGTTCTTTGTACTACAAATCCATACACAAATCAGAGGGCTGAGAAAAGTGGCTCCTGAACTAGGGATGTGCATAAATAGCAATTTGGGCATTTAGACTTATGTTTAATGGGCTCTTGGTCCCATCAACCGTATGTTGGTCTGCGGTTATTTTTCTTTGGCAACCTTGACGGCTTCTAGTTTTCATTTTGATCAAAATTTTCTCTTACACCCTCCTCAAACTTGTCTGAGGTTACTCAACTATTGTTAACATGGGGTAGGTGGGTTGGTCATTGGAACTCTGTTCCCCACAATCCAACCCATGGGCTCGTTCGAGGTTTGGTTAATGATCGTAGAAACCCGTTCTTTATTCAGTATGTGCCTAGGTTTCATTTTCCGGCCAGAGTGATGCCTCCTAGTTAAGTGTCATATTGTCTTGGGTTGTTTAACAATGCAGACCTTTGTAACTGGGCGGAAACTTTTTCACTTCTCCAGTACTGAATTCTCCATTATTCTGTCTCAAAGAGCATGTCGCAGCATATTCTTGGATCCAGTAATATTAGCTGAATGTAAATCCTTTGTTGTTAACTTCCAACTAGTTCTGTTAGCTGAATGTGTTTTTTCTTTGTGGCTCTATGCCCCAATTTTTTCAGATCTCATATTTCTGATCTACCTCTACCAAAGATGGATTTATCCCGTGGACAAGAAACGTGTGAACGAATTTGGGTTTGGTGGTGAGGATGATTCAGCTTCCGGAAAGGAAGTTGCGACTGCTGCGAAGGAAGATGAGAAGAAAACGAACTGACGTTTCTTTATGTAAAGCTCAGAATATTTATTTTTTAAATCTTGTTATTATTTTGTTTTTGTGAAATTATAAGGAAATTTTTGGCCGTTGTTTGCTTTAGGCATCCTTACGATCTATTTTATGAATCATTCACACTACTTTGGGAACCGTTTTCAGGCACCCTTTCGTAAGTGTTCCTTTTTGTGGCACTTTTCCTTTGGGGTGCCATTTTTAAACTAACTTCTGAGTATTTTTTTTTCCCCTTGTATGCTTATATTGATATTATTTAGCAAAAAAAAAAAAAAAAACTATCTTCTGATGATTGCAGTCCATACACTTAAAAAGTCTTCGTGGATGTTTGGATGAAGCTTCCTTTTTTGGTCCCAAAATCTTCTTTTGTTGAGTAAGGTTGTGAAAAATATATTGTTCTAAATTTTGAAAAACTCATATTTAAAAGGGAAAAATCTAGTCCTGGCTACTCAGGTCGGCTGGCTTTGAGGGAGTTAAAAATAATCTGCAAAAAAGCACCTTGCTTGTGAAAAACGTTAGATGTGGCTGGATGCCTCTGGGCATTAGGAAACATGTAAAGCAACTCCCGCATATATCATAGACAATCTTATAGTTATAGTATAAGAAAATTGTGTTAGATGATCCTTAATCTTTAATTATTGTTTTATATTAGTCACCAACTTATTTTTTTAATCAGTCCCTAATCTATTGAATATTATGTTTTGGTCCCAAAACCTGTTAAAGTTGTATCATTTAAAAAAAAATTGATATAAGAACAAGCTGTACTCAATTTTAAAAAATTAAATAATGATAATAATTGCAGGATGGATGAAGACATTTTATAGGTGAGTACTCCATCTGTCTTTATTTTCACACAGATTAAGAAAGATGAAAAAATTTGTGCCAGTTTCACTTTTATCCTTCACTTTTTACATATAAATGAAAAAAAATGATAAAAATATATTGAAATGATACATTGAAGGATAACATGGTATGATAATTTACTAAATATGAAAAACATCATAGATCCTCAAGACAACTCAAAACAGAATATGTTACGAATAATTTTAGAGGGGGAAGTATAAGAAACAAAGGAAGAAATGTGGAAGTTAGATGCCCAAGAACAACTTCACACAGTTGATTGCTAGTGTAATAGTACTTGAGTTGACCATAGTGCAATTCACCCGCTGCAACAGACTAAGGTCTGGTTATTGTGTTGTCATATCGCACTAAAACTCGATTCATTGCATTTCACTGAATGATCCACAAGGTAAATTCAACCAAGTAGGCATATCTGGTCCGGTCTGGTACGCATACACGTTTCCACAGGTGCGAATCAAATCGGAAAATGAATAAACTTTCTGCATAAGCAGAAGCAAGGCAAAAATCTCCACTGCTCCATTGTCATATCCAGCGTTCCACCCGTTCTTCATAACCCCTTAACTGAAAGTAGAGAACAGATGGCTACTGGGCAAGTCTATAAGTTGAGATGCTACTATCTTGGGGAAGTAGGTGTGCAAGCTTTGTGCTCATTAATGTTGCCTGTCCTGTCGGTCATAAATATTGATATTGATAGTATAACAACAGCTATAACAGGTGTCTTGTTGAGACAAATATCCTCAACTGTCAACTTTGCAGACACAAGTCTAGAGACTTCAGGCTATTAGCATTTCTAGTAATATTGATCAAAAGAAAGATTCCCATGGTGGTAGAGGACCTGACCTTAGAGAGACCGTTCAATTCACCTCATCTTTAATCGGCATTTTTCCTTCTAAAACCCGAAGAAGACCACTCCTCAGCCAGCATTTCATCTTTTCTGTTCCCCCTTTTTCTCCCTCGAAAAGAAATTCCACAAGACACGAAGATATTGGATGCAAGAACAATAAAAGACTGTCAAACAAGCAACATTGACAAATATTCTCAGTTTAACATCCACAGTCAGAGAAGTAGAAAAATGTCAAAAACAAATTACAGAAGCCTCAGCAATGGGAAACAGTCACTTCCTGTGTGAGACAAATTCTGTCTTCGCAAGCTTCAACAAAATGCAAAGGGATTGACAGAAGCACGTTCAGAGCATCTGACATAGAAAGGTACCAGCCCAGCTTGTCATGTGTAGATTTCAGAATCAAAAGGCTGTTTTTTAATCCAACTAAACTTCCAATCTTGTCTTCCTAGATCACGACTGAACTCTAAGGAGTAAGTAGGAAGAATATTCTTGCTCAACAGAGATTGAATCAGAGCTACCACAGAACTACCATATTCAGGCCAAGTAACACACAGAGTTCCTTTAATGTTTCTCACTTGGCATCGACTCAATAAAGCTGCAGGCAAGCCATCAATCACACTTCCTGATGGAAAATAGTTTACACCTTCCAGCAGCAAAGAACCTCCATGGCTGTCAGCTGTAGAGTTTCTTTCTGCCAAAGTCTCTAACTTGAAAGCATATGTCTCATCTGGTGATAGCTTGCCCCTAAAGTTGCAGCTCTGAACAGAATCTAAAATTAGAACTCTTTCTGGAACAATATCTCCGCCAATCAGCAACCTTGCCACAACGTGAGATCTTTCTGCAGAAACACTACATTGAACACAGATGAAGACTATTAAGCTTTTGGCATCTTCAATTGCATAGATGTTGCAGGTCTTGTCTCCAAGAGAGGACTCAACTGAGTTACCAGAGAAGTGGACCTCAGGGAGTATGAGACTTCCAATTAAGGTTTTGGGGGATAAATGGTGGAAGACATGCAAAGATGAAGAAGACAATGCAATGATGAGGAGGGACGGCTGCAGGGGCTTCTCAGGGTTAGGATTAGAGAAGACAAGGAAGGGTGCTGGAAGAGATGGAGGTGGAGGGATAAAGTTGTTAAGGTCTTCCTGGAAGAATCTAGAAGGTGGGGGTATTTCTGTTAAGATATCCTCCATAATGACAGCCCAAATTCCAGAAACTGCATAATTAAGCCAGCATAAATGTCAGCTGAGCATTTTGCAATCTAGAGAACTCAAGTCAGATTGAATTAATCAACCATTAATGTTTCCATTCTCTTGAACAAACTACAGACGGCAGTGCAATCTCAGCTGCACTTCCAGAAATAAAGCATAGGCCAAAATTGCTAAAACACTTAACACGGCACTAAACTAATAAAAATCCCTATGGGGCACCATCCTGAACAACATCCAGCTCACAGAAAGTGTTTGGAATCACTGGATCATCCAACCTAATGACTAGCAAAACAGTTGTGCTCAAAACGGCGGAAGCAAAATTACTAGTAAAACTCTTATCATATAAACCAAAAATCAATTCATAGCTTTCACATGAATGTGCATACAATTAAAAGGCTCCAGGTTTCAGCCGCTATCAGCACACAATATGAAACCCAGAAAACTTATCTACATAAATAAAGAGTCGATGATATGGGGAAATCTTAACTTGGGTTTTCCCAGAAAACAGAAAATCAAATATTCTGAAAAATGAATCTCAAGGAATACAATATAAATTTAGGCAAAAAGAATTCAAGGAGCAGTTACAGTAATTTCTAAGAAACATAAACAAGAAGCCAAAAAACAGCAACCCCGACAAAAATGTAACCCGGGAAGGATTGGGTTATGAAAAAGATGGAAAAGATCTGAGCAAAAGAAAGAAAAGAAAATAAGAAATACGTAGAAAATACAGGAGAGAATAGAAGGGGACTAAACAAAGGCCAAAGAAAAGGAGCTGGCTTCATCGTTTTAGCCTCGGCGAAGGAACGACAAGTCAAGGTCAGAAACTGAAAACACAAAAATACACCATAGATTACCCACCCAGCATCAGGAATGGAGCTTCAATTCAAACAAAAAAACACAGCAAACTAAATATATAAATAACCAAACATAATCTGAGACTTAACAAAAAGAATGAAAGACTTGCCCTGATTGACTGTGCAAACGACGACAACGCTTTGGGTCGAGAGCAACCGAGTTCGTCAGAAAGAAACACTCTTCTTCTTCTACTACTACTTTTATCTTTTGAGCGTGCCTAACCAGGGATAAATAGGGGCGGCCTTGACTATGCAGGAAAAACCAACTAAGGTTTCAACAATTTTAAGTGGAACAATTAAAGGCTTTTGATACCTCTATTTGGGTCAGTTGAGGGCTTCAAAATTTCATATTATCGATTTTTAGTAAGTGTTTTCATTTTATTTAAGTAAAATTATAAGTTGATTAGCAGTTCGTTTCATTTTATTCTCATTAATAGGACCGCATTATTAGACTAGTCAATCACAAGGGGCTGGGATTTGGCTTCTTTACTAATTTATATCATCGATTAAAAATCCAAACAGTGCAACAATTGGAGCCAAATATCTCAACAAGAGGTGGGCTCAGTTTTTTTTTTTTTATAAAGGAAATGTTAAAATAAATATTTTTTTAAACTCTAATTTTTATAAAAGAATTTGACCAATTTTAAGAAGTGAGTTTGGTGCAATAGTGAAGAGCGAGGAGACTTTACCTTTTATTTTGTTAAATTGATGACATAAACTAGTAAATAAGCCCAACTCAAGCCCTAGGTTTATATCCTAAATTTAACCAGCCTAATTATGCGGTTCCATAAATGGGATTAAAATGAAACGAAGAGCCACAGTTTTTCTTTTCGATTTGGGTACAAAAAAAAGTGGTTAAGAGGAAGAGAGTTAGAAGAAAGAGGCTGGATTGCACCTGCAGGCTGCAGTCCCTAAACTATACCTTTTGTTGCAAACTACACTGGTCACTAAACTGATAAACGTTGCCAGGAATAGTGGATGAGGCTTAGAAGGAAATGTCATCCGGATCCTTGATATTATTTAATTTTTTTGACTAGACCCCCGAGTTTTAGGCTTGTGGAACTGATTTAGTCTGTAGAAATGAATTAGTCTATTTCTAAGCTTTGATTGTGCAATTGATATAGTTAGGTCAGGTCGCTACCCTATCATGGCATCGACAATGCAAGAAATGAATGGGGAGTTGCGATTCGAAGTGTTGGAAGAAAAACTGCAGGCCAATGGCAGAAACATGCTCATGATAGAAAAATGATGGTATCTCCGTTTTCATTTACCATGACATCGGTAAAAAAGAGCTTCCAAATGATGTAAGATAAACAACCAAAAGATCCGAGGAAATGCCGATTAAGAGGAACAACCGAACAAGGTTTCCTAGCGCTCAGGCAATGTAACATCATCCTTTCTTTCGCATCGAGTTCAGACCTAATTGGCCTTGGGACCATACTTCTCCATGAGACTGTTTAACTCATCATCAAACTCTTTTTCCAGCTCTACTTCTTCTTTCCAGTGTCTCTGCTTCATGGCAGACATCCTCTCCACGTGGTTCTTAATAAGTTTGTCCTTCTCAGCAACAAACACTTCCCTTCCTTCATCTTTAATCTTTAAGAGGTTAGAGATCTCATCAGCCCTGCACACCACCCAATTTCAATTATTTGGATGCACAGACAGGCAAATGACAGAAGCTCCTGGAATTAAATCTACAACAGCGTGTACCTTCGTCTGCATTCCTCCGTATTCACGGGACTGGAGTTTGATTGCTCCACTTTCTCACGCTCTTGCTGCTGTAGCTTCTCAAAGTCCACTTCCTTTGCCTCCCTTGCTTGGTGGATGATCTTGATTTGTTCATTGAAGAATTGCTCTTGATAATCCATCTAGGAACCACAGTAGAAAGGAAAAAGAAGAGGGAAATTAGAGACATCCAGCCAAGCATACAGGATAAGGTTTTACGCTAACCATCAAACCTTCAAAATGCTGACCAAACCGTACCATGTGCCAAACAAGAACCCAGACGGTTACAAGCACCAAAAGACCTTTCATTAACTAACCCATGTTAAGATGTAGTTTGGACATGAAGGCCATGCCAAAGAAGCAAAGTCAATAGGAAGGGCATCTATAACACTTCGCTCACTGATTCAAAAAGTTCAAGTGGCACCATGAACCCCACAAAATGTTTCATCATATGGCATTGATTCTGAATCAACATTGATGCAAATGTACCATACTATGAGATTATTTCCACAGAAATATAGCTGAGAAAGCACAACAAAAGACCAAAACACAAGAGGGATTTACTGCACAGAAACAAGAACCTGCATCACAGCATGCTAAAAAATGTGGTTCCCATGCCATACAAACCAAGAAATATAGCATTCACAACCAAGCCATTTCATCTAGGCAAAATCCAACAAAATTATTTAACATGGTCCAACAATTTGCAGCCATGCCATCAGAAACTCAAATTAGAGAAACATCATATAAGGGACAAGACTGCAACTTGTGACAACTGTAAAAAGAAAAAAAAAAGGCACAATGATGGCGACTTTCAGGGCCATAAAGAAGAACAAAAAAACGCATCATGAATATCACAAGGACTGTACTCTGCACTGTTAGGCATATATACATAGCTCCAAACAAAGCCTGAGTTGAACATGTCAACAACTTTCATGAATTCATCAGTAATTACCTCAGCTTTGTTCTGCTCGTGTTGCAATTTAATTTTCTCCTGTACAAGTATATTATCCACCATTGTCTGACGAAGCTTCTCGCTAACTTTTCCAAAAGATTCTTCGAGTGCATTTTTAAGTCTCCGCTCCCTTTCCATTTTGTTTTTATACCAAATAAGCAGCTGATTGTCTTCACTCATTTGCTTGAGTTGCTGAACCACCATCTCCTGGTAAGACCTCATCTCGAACTTTAGCCTAGATTTGGCTGATTAATGACACAACATTTGACATGAAAACTTGGTGCTAAATGACCCCATTCAGTAACTAAAACACGAATAAAAAATTCCCCACTATTGCACAGACAAATTAATCATATTCAACAGAACATGTGAAAAAATCTTTTGTTAAGAATTAAATTCTTGCATCTAGCCCATCTAGAGTCACGAACAGATGTTAGAGCTAGACAGAGGAAAACCTGGGGAATGTCGGTTGAAGTTATCCAGGTCCTCCTTCACAGCCATGTACCCATACAGCTGACGCTTACCACCAGGAAGGAATAAATTTTTTCTACACTCCCACGCATCTCGATCTGTTCCTTCATCAGCAAAATGCTTGTGCAGACGCTCAGCTTCAAAATATCCAGCAGCAGAACTTTCAAACATCAGGACACTCATTCCACGATGCCCCTGAGGGCCATATGAATGCCGGGCCTTAACAGCAGCATATGAACTGAAATACTCAATAAGCTCTTGATTCCCCATCCCAAGCCACTGCAACTCATTTGTTATAGAAAAAAGAGTGAAATGTGTAGAGAAAGCAAGTACTTCAGCAGAACAAGGTTTTGAATAAAGAAAAGGCCAATTGCACACAATTCACACTCTATAATTTCCTATTCATTTACCTTTTCATTCGCATCCTGTTCAAGCCTTGTGTTCATTATGACAACCATTGGAGGCCAAACAATCTGACAGTCCTTTTCTTCAAATTGCAGACCCTCCCATTTTCCAAACATCTCACCAGCTGGAACAACTGATGTACCCCTCCTGCGCAATTCCTCATCCAAAAGTTTGCCAAGCTCTCGGTGCATCTTTACGCGCGTTGTACCCTTGGTTTTGGCATGTGTAATTAGTGGCTGGAGTCCACGATACCAGTCAATAGCACCTGGACCACCTTGGCATGCTGGACAATGCCACTGCCTTTCTGGTTCGCCAATCTCTTCAATGCTTAAACTATCAAGCATCTCAAAAAACTTCCAAAACCATCTGTTTTTCTTTCTTGTCTCATGGCTTTCCTGACTGGCATCTGAATCAAACTCATCACTTAAGAGTTCATCATCAGAGTCATCAATAGCATCAGCATCAGATTCATCATCAACTTCAATGTCATCTTCTTTTTGCGTTTCAGCATTTAAATTGTCCATCACCTGTGCACCCCTAGTTGCACCAGGTCTAGCTTTCCAATTCCAACCATGCTCCAATGGTGGCTGCACCACAGCTTGTGGAGCAGAGTAGTGCTGGATGTTGTTGGAACCAACATCCATGTTGAAATTTTGGGGTCTAGGGTTACCTCTCCCGGTTGGAACAGCAGAATTAGCAAAGCCCCTCGCAGCTGCTGATCCAGCATTGCCCCCCCATGGCCGAGGGTTCGAAGTCTGAGGACCCTGAGGTCTTGCAGAACTGCTTCCACCCCTGTTCTTGTGTTTCCTGGCAACCTCCTCCCACTCACCACCGTCATCCAAGCTCAAGCTGTCAACATTCTGGCCTAGTTGCTCCATTTGGAATTTCTCTCTATTGACGGCACCAGACAGTCTCCCACCCCCTCTCCTGGAGCTCATCTTCTCTGGCAAGGGAAAAAATAGAGAGAAATCATAATCATAGCCATTCATCACAATCACGAAACCGTGACCAGAAACCATTTCCCCCACTAGTTATAAAACTAACTTCAACCTCCCTTTCATTTCTGGGTCTTTCAAAACAAGAAACCACACGATCATCGAACCCTAAAAGAAAATCATTTCACAATTTCTATCTACCATCCCGAGAACCTAACCTCAAATATTTTCCCCTTTCCCGCTCTTTCAACCGAGGAACAAAAGACTAATAAAGAAGGAAACCATAAGGGTCTCTATAAAGCAAACGCGCCAGGGAAGAAACAATGCACCGTAGTTACACGAGAGTAACAGAGACTTCTTCGTCGGGAAATGAAGGGGAACAAAAAAAGCATAGTACGAGGGAATGAGAAATTGAAACTGACCGGAATTGGGAGGCGATAGCGACGCGCAGAACGCCTTCTGCAGGAAGTAGAGTCGAGACTTGAGAGAGTGAAGAGTGAAAACTGTGAATGGTGCCACACCTTTTAGCATGTCCCCATCGAATGCGGACTCCAAAGTATATTTCAATTTGATTTTCTTTTGCGTCGTCTCGAGCAGGAATCTCTGTCATTTTGACCGGCCCCCGCAACTCGCCATATTAGAATTTGATAGGCCCGTTTGTGTTTCCTGAATTCGGGCTTCCTTTGATCAATCGGCCGCCTTATATACCGCAACTCAGCCCAACAAAGACAACAGTTTCAGTCCTTTGCGGCTTGGGACATGCGAGTTACGCATGCCGTCGAAGCCCCCAGCCTCAAACCTTTGGGCCCACTCAGGGCCTGAAGCATTTGTGCACCAATGAATTATGGCGACTTAGATCTGGATCAGGGCGAAACTTTTATGGCGCAAGGGGCCAAGGGCCTAGTCCCAAAAATTAGTTAAATTCATTTATATTCTATTGCTTTTTACGTTAAAGATAGGATAAAATAAAATAAAGGTGTTATTCTTTCATTTAAAAAATTAAAGCTGAGAAATATAATGTAACTTATGTAACTCTAGAGGAGCAGAAGCAATAAAGACCATAATCTAAAAAGCAATAATGTTATCTATGGATAAATTACATAAACATCACCAAAGTTTTTGAAGAAGTTACAGCTGGCCCATCCCATTTTAAAAAACATAAGTTTTTCCTATTAAAATAATGGAAATAGGATTATTTTGCATTATTCCTAATTTTTTTCTCGAATATATGACTCTTTAGATACTACTCCCTTCATTCCATCAATGTTACTCCGTTGATTTGACATGAAGATTAATAAAGTGAAAAAAAATTGTGTGTTGTTTCTATTTTTATCATTAACATTTTGCATGTAAATGATAAAATTGGAAAAAAATTGAATTTTAAAATAATAGTTTGAATAATATTATTGTAAAGTAAGTTGCTAAATATGAAAATATTGCAACAATTTGGGACTACCAAGTATAAAATGTGTTCCAATAGTTTTGAGATGGTGGGAGTATATATTAATTTTTTGCCCTAAAAAGTGTTTATTGGTATGAAACTTATTTGGATTTAACTTCTTTTAAAGGAAATAACACATCCCCCCCCCCCCCTCCAAATAGAGGTTTACCCAACTTACATTTGTGTCATATCTTTTTTAAATACCTACACTTATCCATTAAAAATTTAACAACGTTAGACCACTTCACTACTAATGATTAAAGTTTATCAACTCGGCCCTTAACTTCCTTAAACCATGCAAATTAACCCATCAATTCTTGATCACTCCAAACAATACAAAAAAAATGGCCAACGATGCAGTGGTGTCTCCACGATTACTCTTTCACTTAGATTAGCCTTTTTCAAAGAATCTATAGCAACTTCTCCAATTCCAATGTTGACAACTCCAATAATGATCTTCATTGTGATGCTTTTGATCTATTTGGAAGATTTGGATCATTCATGGGCCACAACTCATCTCATGGTATTCACACCAAGGCTCCAACTTGTCTTTTGGATTTGCATTCGAAGTTTTAGCGGCAACAACCAGAGATGCTCTTCAAGGGTGATATCTAAAAGGAATTGTGCTAGCTATTGCGAGACAAGAGTTCAATACCCTTATTCGACCTACAAGTGTACGGTGCATGTGTCGCATGTGAGTGTGTCAGGTGTTGATCTCATAGAAAATATATGCGAGTGACATAAGTACTACAACAATTGAGTTTTACTTTCCCAGATTAACATTATTTAAGAATGAGTTGAAACTAAGACAATCTAAAACTAAACTACAACTAAATAAGAGATGGTATGTTAAGGCTTTAATTAATGCTAGTTAAGATTACCTAGTATTGCTCCTCTATTTACCCTTTATTAATAGCCTAACATGACTTTAGTCATTTATCTCCCCATTCGTTGGTCTAACTTTTACAAGTAGTAACTTCTTTAATTACTAGTGAAATCCACTTAGTAAACTTAAGCTATCTAACTATTATCATGTGAGATTAGCCCAATAACCACAATAAGTACCAATGTTTAGTTAAACTCTATAGTCCAAGCTAATTTCTTAATTAACTCTATCATACAATATATTCCTCTCTTTTCGAATCTAGATAAAGCTTTCTCAAGCTTCAATTAAGTTTAAGAGCATGCTTTAGTTAGCTACTATAAAGTAATAACAATTAATTAAAGAGAAATAAGCACAAATGTCAATGGATCCACAATACTAGATAATAAATAAACTACTCATAAATCCAAAAAGTTAAAAACGTACAACATGGCTGAACTTAAAAGGTAGGTGAAAATATTACAATGAGAAAGGAAAAACTAAACCCCAAAAGAAAACAAGATCCTAGAAGCTTCTATCTATGGCTTTTTAAGGCTCCTCTTCCATGAATCCTTCAGGCTCTCCCCAATAGATGGTGATAGAAGAAAAAGGAAAAATTGGAGAAAATAAGAAAGAAAATAAAAAATGGAAAACCAAAATATATTTACATAAAAACAAACTGCAGTAAATTGAGAAAATTTATGTATCACATACTTAGAGTTCATGATATACTATGATATTTGAGACATTGCCTAATAGCATTAGTTTGATATTTCTCAAACAGCATATTAGGCAATCAGTTGTGAAAACTAGTTAATGACAATTTTTGCTATTCATTCCACAAATCAAAGCCAATGATATCGAAGGTCTTGGTAATTCTAAGTAAGAAATCATCAAGTAGTAAAGGTAGGTTAACTACAAAGAGCTCATATGGTCAAACTTGATGTCATCTACCCTTCATGTGCGGGTTTAGAAATGGAAAATGACAATTTTACGTTGTATCAAATTCATAGACACATGAAGATAGAATGGCTTAGTAAAGGATTTAAGATTTATCACTCGTACGTGTAGGCTTCTCTATTCCAATCCAATACTAGTTAGTTTAGATGAAATGGACTTAGATACGTGTAGTATTTTTTTTCTATGGAAGACTTAGATAGGTTTGATGTAAGATATTACAAATGGAACAGAAAAAGAAAAAAAAGTTCGAGATATCCATGCTTCAACTTTCAATAATACTTTGAGGATATTAGTATTTTATATAATCAAATATAGATTTTGAATTAAGTTTGTTGATTTGTATAAATTAAAGAAAATTGACCCATAAAAATCTGGTCCAAATAAATTTTATTGTTAATTGTATATTTCACTTAATATACTATTGATCTATCAACCTTTTAAGCAGCAAAAATGCATGAATTTTCTTTTAATTATGACAATTGAATTATTACACAAAAAGGAAATCCATAATGCCATCTTGATTTCATTCCATATTAGTAGAATTTTTTTTTCATTTTTCTTTCTTTTATATTTTTGTAGAAAAATAGATAAAAATATTTATTTTTAATTAAGAGTCAACTCAAACTTATTGCGTAACCATTTGAAAATAGGAAAATAAAAAAAGCTTTAATAAAGCCTACAACAAACATCCATGGTAAGTGCATTACTGAGATTGTAAAAATAAACATAAGCCAAACAATCGGGACAATTAAAAATAAATGAAGATAACCGCATCAACAAAATTGCATGATTACAAGCAATTAATTATATTTTATGTTGAAGGAATTGAATATATCCCAATACACTATTTTCAAAATATTAACATAAGAAAATTATATTTCTTCAATATATGAAGTAGAAAATATTATATATTCCATAATTATTTGATTAATATAATTTAATGAGTAAAAATACACCAAATAAATTATTGTATTACTTTTTGTGGGTGTGAAATTGAAAATTTAGCTATATGTAGTACAAGCATGTACCATTATGGCATAGTTTCACATTATGGTGCATTTAAAAAAAATAATGGTCAAACATAGTGTTTCGACACAGTGATTTAATGTTACGTAGCAGGGTCCCAGTGTCCCGAATTACTTAACTTGTAGGTTTTTAGGGACTGTGATCCCGCTTAGTTACTATTGGCTAACCATTACTTATGAGTAAATTAAAACAAAGGTAAATATTTTCAGTTGTCCTTAAACTATGCCTAAGTTGCTTATTCGTCCTTAAACTATCAAGTGTTGCACCACTCATCCTGAAACTATTTAATTGTTGCTATTTCTTCCCGCTGTCAACTAAGCCGTTAAATATGGATGGAAAAATGATGTGGGCGCTGATGTGGTATGGAAAAATGATGTGGCTGCTAATGTGACAGCATTTTTCTGTTCATATTTAGCGGTTTAGTTGACGGCAAGATGAAGTAGTAACAATTAAATAGTTTCAGGACGAGTGGTGCAACACATGATAGTTTGGGGATGAATAAACAACATGGGCATAATTTAGAGACAACTGAAAATATTTACCCTTAAAACAATTTATGTACAACTAGTTTCTTAACCTACCCTGTAATAAGATATGCATGCGTTTGTCCTAGCGATACAAACAATTAAGTAAACCATTTTAAAAATATTGCTCGAGCATTGCATTTAAAAAGTACTTAAACTATGCAAAGACAATGAAATACTAGTTATTTCAACTTCAAGTAATAGTTTGTGCACATTCTACAATACTAGTATGCACCAAAAAATAACTCAATGGTTTAACACCATAATGTATCTTAATAGAAGCAACATTTTAATATACAAGGTACTATATACATACAAGACAAAATCCTTAGCTAAGATCTTTTACTTGAGCCCCACCTTTAGGTTATCAAGCTCAAAGTGCAAGCCCCTTTCCTTATCCTTGTGCACCATTTAACTTTCATACTATAAAGGCACAATCTTAGTTAGTACAAAACTTAAATCATAAGTAAACTTAGAATCTCAAGGATTTTGAAGAATAAGTACCTATAAAAAAAAAAAAGAAACTTAGCCCACAACTATCCATTAGTTGTTAGGCTTGGTGTTAAAACTTGCACAACAAACTTAAGGGAGTGAGTACATGAATATACTCAGTAAGGATCACCTGGGGTACCTGTAAAAGAGATAGCAAACAAGTATGCAAAATGGCACACAACAAACAAATAACCAACCAACAATCAACACAAGGCAATAACATAAAAATATGCAATGCTTGGATGTATGATATGCAATACACATAATCCTTGGGACTTCTTACATCTTATGTGTCTTATATTTTTCGTGAGCTCAAATGACAGAGGTACTTGAGATACGGGTCCTTGTATCCCAAATACTTTACCTCCCTTAAGTCCCACTTACGAGTCTTAAAATAGGTCATTACCTTTTCTCAAAACTTACCCGTCTTACCCTTAGTTTATTGTACAAGGTAGCATTTTTATGTAGTCCTACTTGCTAAGCTCTTAAAGCTTAGCTTAGAGCCCCTTAGTGGCTCACTTACCAAACCAAATGGTTCAGTTAGGATCTTCTTAGGCTTCCTCTTCATTTCCCTTTAGGTCCAGGACCTTTCACTTAGGCTAATGAAGCTTCCAAAACCTGACTTAATCCACTTAGTGCCCCATTGGTAACTTGAGCACTTTTAGTCCTTAGCTACTCTACTTAGCTCTGTCTTAACCACATAACTTAGCTATCACTTAAATAATGCATAATTCTCATTTTAGGAATGAGTCTTAGACCCAACTAAGGTTATAGAACATCTTAGAATAGCCCAGAGATGATAGCCAAAAGATTGAGTCATTCTTAGAATGCCCTGAACTTAAAGGACTTATACCTTGGCAATGCCATCAGCGATGTGTTGCCAACGGCATCAACACTCGGGCCTCGTGGAAAATTTCCGGCAACGTGTCGCCAATGTTTTCCAGCGTTGTGCTATTGCATGCAAACTTGCACCAAACTTGCTCAAACTTTCAATTCCCAATGTCAATTCACATGAGTCTTATTTCTACTTCAATTCCACATCCATTACTACATTTTTATGCATTATTTGAGCTAAAAAGCACAAGCATACTTGAGCTCAACCTAGGTCTCTTGAGTTCTAATCCTAAAACCAACATGATATGACACCAAGAACCTTAAATCAATACCATCTCTAGCTACTCAAATAACTTAGAACCAGCTCATACAAAACCAAAGAGCTTACCTTAGGTTTCAAACCCAAAACAAGCATCAAAGAGCTAGATTGAAGCAAGAACACAAAAAATGAGCTTGAGGCTTTTTGTAATCACCTTGGAACCTTTAAATTTGATGGATACTTGAAGAATTGGGGAGGTTTGAAGAAGGGTTTCTGGTGGGGAGAGGGAGCTATGAAAATGGCAAGCAAAAGAATGGAAATGGAAGTCAACAAAATGGTGGAAATATCCTACCAACTCCACTAAAGCAAAATTCATGATTTTTTGCCTCTTGGCTCTCAAACTCTCATTTGTTTCACTTTGTTCACTAAACCTACACCCAAAACCAACACTCCTTGATCCTAAAAAATTTAGAAGCCTCTTACTTTTAGCCTCTTGGACACTTAAGCTACTTATGACATAAATGGCTTATTTGAGCACTTAGTGCAATTTTTGCACTTTTCTTTTAAAAGATGGTTTTTGATAGCTAGGATAACTTATGGTCTTGACTTAATTAGTCAAAATTTCTTAAATGACCTTAATTTCATCAAAATTATTGTCATACCAAACACTTGGGTTAAAATTACTATTTTGCCCTTTTGACTCTTAGGTGTCAAACCACACATAGGAACTCATCTTTACTTAAACTTAACTTGTCATTCTTACTTAGTAAGATGCTAACTTGAGGCACTTAAGTGAAAACACTTAAATAAACATACTTACCCGGTTAAAATCCGTCGTTGACTAAGAGAGTCGTCACATTTAATGTAGTAGTTAATCATAGACAAAACTACTTGAAAAAAATTAAAATGAAAAACACGGTTAATTTCATTTTATCTATAAAATTACTAAAAATTACATGAGTGTTGATGATGATGATGATAAACATGAACAACAACAACAAACGTGATTTTATTAGCATAGGCTTCACCAATAAGATTTTTCCTACTTATGGAATCTATTATTGTATTTAAACAAGTAGAAGAATAATACTAAAAGAAAATGCTTTACTTATGAAATCTAACATTTTTAACTTTAATATATTTTTAGCCTAAAGACTCTTTCACCCCTAAAATTTACCAACTCAGATATTTTATCTCTTAAACTTTGAGTCAGGTTTATTCACTTTTCAAACTTTGGAAATTAGTACATTTTATAGCATTGACCAACTTAAATAACTATAAATATAAAATGGATGATAAAATGTTAACTAACCATTTAACTTGACTTTTACATTATTTCGATTATATACTTCAATCTTCTTAATTCGAGCAATTCACAATCTAACTCTATAGAAAATGATTCACTTAATTATAGCACTAAACTTGTTTCACAAAATTAGAGGTTCATATGGGGAAAATGGCTAGTTAGTAATTCATTTTATATTTTATCTTTGTTTTGGTTCTTATATAAATTAAACAGTCATTTAAGTGGACCGAAGGGATAAAAGGTACAAATTTCTAAAGTTTGAGGGACAAGTGCTCGAGTTAAAGTTCAAGGGATAAAATATCTGAGTTGACAAATTTTAGGGGTGAAAAAGATTTACGCCATATATTTTTTAACAAAAAGTTTTGTGTCCATAGAACGAGTACAGAAACTTATATAGCAAAAACGCCAATATTAAACATCAGGATTTTTTATGCAATTACATATGGCATTATCTCGTTGTTGAATTAATTCAAATGTTCAACCGCACAATTAAAAATTTCGATTTAATACTCCAATCAATTTGAGTATAGTTGCCTGGTTGATATCTTAAGTATTATATATTCCATCCGTTCAATATTCTTTGCATTATTTATTTTTTAGTAATTAATATATAATTTTTTATTTTTAATATTTTAATATATAAATGTAGAATTTTTTTAAAAGAATGATAAATCAAGACATATAATTTCTAAATATGTTTTTCTAAAATCTTTTGAATAAATATTAATATAAATAAATTAAGTAAAAAAAGTCAAATAGTACAAAAAAGTATGAAATGAAGGGAATATTTTTTGTTTTTTTGGAATTGTTAATCAGTGTTAATTTAATCGAATTGTTCAATATGTAAACTAGCTGGAAACCAATATCCACCCGCGCATGTTGAAGATGAAATATTAACTTCAATGCCACGCATATTAATATCATGGATGTCTGGACTGAATTGGTGGAAACCAGTGAAGTGAGTTCCCCACTCTGACAAGTGATGTTTTTCCAAATCCCACTAAACATTTCTTTTTCTGTCATCACAAGCAATCGTGCACGTACGCGTATTTATGCAAAGCCAAATTTGGGTGTGAAATGTTGAGTCGAGCCGCGCTTCCTAAAATCAACTCAAACAGGACACATACTTGATTTTTAGTTTCAATTAATTCTTCGATTTCAAAAAGGAAAAAAAAAAGAGTAGCCATTTGCAGTATATATATATATATATGTGTAGGAAATTTGCATGTGACAATTAATTTGAGAAAGTGGCCACTGATGTTGGCCTTTCGATTTGTCTTTGTTCTTCTTCCGTGGAAATGTGTCTGATGATAAATGCCGAATGGTTGGATGCTTGGATCTGTCGGCTATTTATTGAGATAATAATGCAACATAAGCTCCATGCTTTCACTCTTACAAATTATTTATCTGTTTTTATTGCACTGTCCACTTTCAATTTTTAACTATTGTATCTTTAATTTAATATTTTGAAAAAAATTAAATCACAAAAATATATAAAGATATTATTAAATAATAGTAAAATTGGTGTAATGTTTATTTTAATTAATATTTATTACAAATGAATAGAGTAATAGAAATCCACTTTATGAAAGAAGAAAAAGGGAGATAAAGGTGAGAGCCTAGAGGAACCGCCTCTTATGTCCAATGTATGATTAAATCCACCAGCAATATTTCTTCGTGGCTGTTGAGGTGGGAAGGAAAGGACCACACTTTCGCCACCTCCTCTTATTGTCCACTCTTGTTGGGGTTGACAAACATATATAAATAACAAAAATTAGAAAGCAAGAACAAAAAGAATAAGGGAAAAATTAAAGAGGGGAATTGTACAGCTTCCACATTACAGAGTCACATTTAGCAATTGATTGTTTGATTGGTAAACGAATAGATTATGATTCACTGTTGTCAATGGTGAATTAATTAACAATTAAAGTCTTGACTTAATAGTTAAGCTTCTTAGTTATGATAAAGAGGTTTAAGATTCATTAATCTCCACCCCTCACATCTCTCATGCAAAAAAAAAAAAAAAGGAGGAATTAATTAATTGCACCGGTATATATATATCTGTTATCTGTCTCCTACATGTAATTAACATGCAATTAATTAAGATTATCATAAGGACCTTTTATCATATTAGGTGGAAGATAAAGGATCCACCACTACCTCTCCATCCCATACCATTTTAGGCACTCGTCTTAAGAAAGCAAACCCAAATGCAATATGCAAAAACAAAGGCAGTCATTAAGCCTTCGTTTCTTTTCTTTTCTATGAAAATCCATTACACTACTATATATATGTCTTACAATTTGAGCCAATCATTAACTGGCTAGCAGCTATATATGTATACAGTGCACCGGTAATCTAATGTCGTGCGGTCCATTGTTGGTTTTCAACATATATAGTCCCTGGAGCTCTAGATAGCTAGCTAGCCTTCCAGTTTTGATCTGCTACTGCTAGTGACGATGAAGGTGAAAAAGCGTCATGTGAAGATGACGGTGGGGAGGTTGGTGATGGCAAATTTGGTGAGTGGGTTTGTCGTCATGGCGATAATGGGGAGGGCGTTGCCGTACGGGTTCCCAGTAGCGGACGAGCTGAGAATGGACTACTACCTCATGACCTGCCCTTTCGGTGAACAGATCGTCAAGGACACCGTCAACAAAGCCCTGCAGAATGATCCTACGCTCGCCGGCCGCCTCGTCAGACTGCACTTCCATGACTGTTGGATTGAGGTTCGTCAGAATGCAATATATATATGTGTGTGTGTGCGCGCGCGCGCGCGCAACTAGTAGGTAGAAATATTTATGATTAATTAATTAAGAACATTGTGTATATATGCATGTAGGGATGCGATGCGTCAGTTTTGATTGATTCAACGAATGATAACAAAGCAGAGAAGGACTCGCCCGCGAACTTGAGCTTGCGTGGGTTTGAAGTTATTGATGACGCGAAAGAAGCAATTGAGGATCAGTGCCCGGGGGTTGTCTCATGCGCTGATATTGTAGCAATGGCTGCAAGAGATGCCATCTTTTTGGTATAATTCATATATATATATATATATATATAGAGAGAGAGAGAGAGAGAGAGAGAGAGAGAGCCAGAATCATGATATATATCTTAATTAATTATTTACTACTCCACTAATATATACTTAATGACTAATTAGTACTTCTGTGTGTATGTGTGTGTATTTAATTTCTCTGTTTAAAAGAAAATTGTAATCTTTCCTGTTATAATTATATTGGTACATGAATTGGCCGTGTTTTTAATTACAGACAGGAGGTCCGGTGTATGACATACCAAAAGGGAGAAAGGACGGGCGGAGGTCGAAAATAGAGGACACCAAAAGATTGCCCTTTCCAACCTTCAACGCCTCCGAGCTCATCAGGGTCTTCGCCCAGCGTGGCTTCACCGCTCAAGAAATGGTTGCCCTCTCTGGTAAGTTACCACTACTTTATAACTATATATGCGCAATATTAATATTTATAATATTCCTCCATAATCGATATATTTCTCCTATATTGATTAATTAGTGTCTGAACAAATTTAATTATTTTTCGTGCATAAGTTAGGTTGAATATATACTTCATACACTTGCCCAAATCATTTTAATGTATCATTTGGTGCAGCCTCCATTCTTTTTCGTGTTATTGTCTCTATATATCTAAAATCAACTTTGCTAGCTAGATCAAGTAAAATAAGGTTATATATAGTTATATGGACTAAGGTTGGAATGTCAAATCAACCACAGTATTAATCACTACCATTACTCTGTTCTAATAGAAATTTGATATATATATATATAATGAATTGGTTAGTTTCTGCTTATTGATTGTATAAAATAAAATTACTACTATACGTTACGCGCGTGTAGGGGGTCATACACTAGGAGTTGCAAGGTGCTCGTCGTTCAAGAGCCGACTGAGTAACGCCGATTCAACTCTGGACTCGGACTTTGCGAAGACTCTGGCCAAAACCTGCAGCGCCGGCGACAACGCCGAGCAGCCTCTGGACGCCACCCGCAACACCTTCGACAACCTCTACTTCAACGGACTGCAGAAGAGAAACGGTGTTCTTTTCTCCGACCAGACGCTGTACGGAAGCCCGCAGACTAGAGGCCTCGTCAACGCCTACGCCATGAACATGGCCAGCTTCTTCTTGGACTTCCAGCAGGCCATGGTCAAAATGGGCATGCTTGATGTCAAACAAGGGTCTCAAGGAGAGGTTCGGACGAATTGCCGCCGGATTAATTAATCAATTGATCCAACGTAGCAGCTTGTAATTTGTACCGTTAATTAATACGCCTACTCAGAGTGTAATAGTGTCGAGCTTGGATCATTAGTTGTGTGATTTGTATTTACATGAGTGCTTAAAGGATAATAAAGGTTGATTATGGGTTTCTGGATTTTGATGGGCTCTTGTACCGGAAAAACTTTGCCAACTCATTGACCCACGTCAAAACAAACGATCGATAAATAAAGGCCAGGGTACCCTAGAAGTTCTTGGACTTTACAAACTCGGTCAATTTGGTCCTTAACCAAACTTGGTTAGAGGAATCCTGCTTTGAACTGTGTAACCCATATATAACGTTTTGGTCCAAAGACTAACGGGAATTAGACGCTGTTTTCCTTGTATTAAATCAAGTGTGTGTTTGAATTTTTTAAGAGAAAATTTTTATGTCCGCCAAATTACAACATGACACATGCATTCCACCAAAGACAAGTTTCTCTCTGTCCCTCCCCGTCTCACGTTTTCAGTACGCTCTCTACAGCTCACTCTCTCTCTCCTTCTGTTAAGGCCGAGCCAGTAAATTGTCTTAGTGGGCAATGAAAAATATAGTTAATAAAATAGTTTTATATTTACAATTTTCAATAACGAAGTTTTGTAGTTTGAAAATGTTGCATAATAATATAATAACATGCATTATTAAATACATCATTTTCAATGTTTTAATATATAATTTTTAGTAACAATATCTATTTTATGCATGAACAAAGCCTTTTTATTTTTATTTCAAGTATCTATAAGCATAAATTATATAAAAATAAAATTTGGAAATTTATACAATAATATATTACTACTTTTGAGTGAGAAAAGAAAAAAAAGCAAGCTTTTGTTGGCTGCTGTAATGTCAAAGACAATAGAGGAATCTCAATTGCCATCAATTCTAATTATTATTTCAATTTTTTAATGAGTCTTTAGTACTTAGTTGGTGGTTCTCTTTTTACACTATTTGTGTGTTAAACTCTATAATTATACTAACAATTCATATGGTATTTAGTTTCACCACTAGCTTTTATTTACTTCTATTTAGACCATTCATCAAAACTATGTTTATGAAATTTTGACTTTTGAGTGAGTAGGGGTATTATAAAAAAATTTTGTAGGGACAGAATAAATATTTCACAAAAAAAAACATTCACCAGTTATATACTTTTTCCAATATTTAGAGGGAGCAATTGCACACATGGCGCCGCCCCTTCTGTATAATATAAGTCGATTATGTACATAAAAATAGTTTTCATGTATATTAGCAATTTTCTTTTGGATTTTTCTAAACATACTAAAAGCTTGTTAAAAATATGGGAAAATTATAAAAAATCCCCCTCTAAGATATGGTTGAACCTACAATTATGCAACCCATGTTTCAAAAATATATACTTACCCCCTCCAACATTAACACCATTATTCACAGTTATAAAAAGAAAAAAAAAAAAAAGAGAGAAAATGTCTAACTTTGCCATCCTAACCTTGTTTCTTATAAATTTTACCCCCACCTTATACATCAAATAAACCACTCCCTCTCTTTCTCCTCACTTCCTTGCATGGTTGAATCCCAATCGCCATTAAGGTCTAACCCGATGCTGTGACTTTCAACCATCGTTGTTGTCGATGCCATCGAAGCTATGGGTTCAACCTGATGACATCAAAGTTTTGGGCCCAACTCGATTTGTCTCCATGCCCATCTAAATCCTTAAAAGTTGACCAAAATCATTGATCCCATGCCAAACAAATAAACGGGTTGGAGTGTTTCCATTCCTATTGGTGTTGCCACCAATCCCTCTTTCATGAAGCCCATAAAAGAAGTGGCAGAGATGTTGCTGCCCCACCTCGCAACCTCGTCCCTGCTCCTTCATCGGAGATTTGGTCCTTTGATCTTGCCCAGGTCTGCCTTATCATTGACAAATTCAACAATAAGAAATCCCTAATTGCTAAGCCGGATTTAATCATCGACATTGCAAAAAAATGCACAACTAGTGGAGAAAGAGGAGTGATATCAAAGAGCAAAATCCGATTCGTGAAATAGAAGAGTGAAATCTGATTTAAGCATGCGAAATCGAGGAGTGAAAGCAAGGAGCAAAATCAAGAGGAGTGAAAGCATATGGAATTGAAGCATAGAAACATAGAGTTAAATACCGCGATATACCTTGGTATTTTATTTTTTACGGATGCACGTGAGATATTTTTTTTAGTCATTTTACATCAAAATATCATAAATATATAAAACATTAAAATATAATTAATACACATATCATAAAATAGATATTTACTTTTTATTCTTTTGGTTACTTTTCTTAGTAAACATAAAAATTTAACGGTTACTTTGAGCCACCTATGAATTCAATGTGATATTAGAAAATCTATTATTATTATTATTAAAGTATTATTTTTTTCTCTTGAAAAATTAGAATATATATAAAATGTGTAAAAATTTATTGAATTTATGTCATCTTAAAATAATATTTTAATTTTTTTTTTTTGAAAACTGTAACAGTATACAGCACAGTATACCATGCGGTATATCTTAAAAATTTAGGATATGGTATACTTAACGGTAACGGTATTTAACACTTTACACAAGAAAGGGGAAGAATAGGGAGATAAACAAGGAAAAAAGAATCGAAGGGCAGGGAGAATGAATAGGGAAGAAAGGGGAAGAGAATCAAAGAATCGAAGAACAGGTTTCTAATAGGTATGTTTAGGAGTTTCTAGTTATTTTAGTAGTTAGGGGGTGAAATTTTTATGGAAGAAAGTTAGGAGGCTAAAGTAAGACATTTTCTCTTTTCTATAATAACATTGAATAACAATGTTAATTTTACGGGGAATAAGTGTAAGTATTTAAGGGATAAAATTGTAGGTTCGACCAAATTTTAGAAGATTTTTGGTAATTTTCCCCCTAAAATATTTATATAGGATCTTATGTGATAAAATTTAATTTAACACATGAAATTTAATTTTGTCCTATTTATTTCTTCAAATCCTACTGAAATTATGTGAGGCGAGATTTTAAAAAATTTTAATACAACATTTTTAATGCATGTACCACTATTCTTTATCTCTCTGTTTTCTTAATTGCTAAAGTTGTATTTGAGGGAAATTTTTAAAAAGTGATTAAGGTGAAACTGATTAATTAATTTTGTATGTGATTGGACCAATCAAAACTGTACCGTGTATTAAAAATTAATGGATAAATTACATGATTACCCCTTAATCTTTAATTATTGTTCCAGTTTTAACTTTAATCTCCAAGTTGCAAATTTTGCCTTCCTTAACTCGTTAAAACGTTTCATTTTAGACATTTACGTGATGGAAGTTATTAGTTTAGATGAAAAACACAACATCAGCACAGTATTATGGGAGAAAATGCTAAGTTTAGCATATGAAAACCTTTCCTTTTAACAAAAAATCCTTAAAACATTTAAATCTAACATCAAACTCCTTTCCTCATCTCAACCTCCCTAGTCTCTCTTCGGCCCTCCCTGCCATTAGGTCTCACAGATCCAATTCTTTCTGGGCAACCCTTTCTTGTCCTTCACAGATTTGATTCTTTCCGACCAACCCTCTCCTCTGGCCACGTCCCTCTCCACCCGCCGTCCCCAGCCCTTGTTCCCTTTCCTCGCACCATCTGCCGCAACCCACACTGGCTTCTCACTCTTTTCGTTTCCATTTCCCTGGGAACGGGAATAGGTACACAGGAAAAATGCAACAGGAATCGTGACTCGAAATTACGATGGCCCGGATGGGGTTTCGAAATCGTGACGACGAGGGATGGTTCAAATCGAGGATGTTGTGATTTGACGTCGCGATTTGTCGTCGCTCCTCCTAATCGAGGCCCGATTTCTCGTTGTCCGAAGTGAGCGGCCGGTTGGGTATTGTGGAGAGGAGGCCGAATAGGGAGGAGAGGTAGGAGAAGGTTGGCTGAAGAGAAAGGCCGCCGGGATAAGGAGACCGAATCGTGCCAAAGTCTTTTAAGGAGTTTTTTTGTTAGATTTCAAACTTTTAATAATTCTTTGTTAAAGGTAAAAGTTTTCAAGGGTTAAAATTAGTATTTTTCTTATAAAAATATCCTGATATGGTATGTGCAGTCTAAATTAACGATTTCCCGTTACATAAAGATCTAAAATAAAATGTTTTAATGAGGTTTGGGAGGTAAAATGTGCAAGTTTGAGATTGAGGTTGAAAAGGTGAAACAATAATTAAAGGTTAAGGTCTAATCTTACAATTTATCCAAAAATTAATTTATAAACTTATATTTATAAATAGATATGAAAACAGGTATTTTGGCTATATTGTCATTTCACATATTTTTAAAATTAAAAAAAAAACATCAGCACAACACCTGTAACTTCAAATGTACTAGAAATTGACACATGGCGATTTCCACTTATGCCCCTTAAAGAGGACACGTGTCAGAAACTGATTGATTGATTTTAACGGCATCTACAGGTATTTACAATTTTAACATATATGTTTAGAAAATGACACCTGTCAAAATATTTTAACATTATTTTTTGAAAACTGATGATCAAACGCTTGAAAAGCAAGTTTCATCCCACGACCATGCGGTTCCTAAACCGTTTCACCCACTACCATATACATTTAAGTTTAAATCTACTTTAAAAACAAATAATTTCATATTCTGCCTGTTTAGGTGAATTTTTGAAAGTGTTTTTTTTTTTTTTGCCCTTTCAGCCTAATCCGGTAACCGCCTTGCTCCCCAATTGCTCTAGCCTATAACTTACACACAGTTACAACAACGTCAATATAAAAGGCTAGTATATTATAGTTTCGCTTTCCTTTTTACATTTAAAAAAAAAATCATTCCTTGCTCGAAATTTCTGAAGTAGAAAAGCAGCACTTCTGTTTGTTCTCTACGTCTGTAGCAGTTCTTTTGTCTGTCATCCAGAACCTACAAAGAAGCACTGCTAGCAAAGATTCTTATCATTTCTACAAAATCTCATCATTTTTCCAGCCCAGCAAAGAATCTCATCACTTTCCAGCAAAGAAGTCTCGGCAGCAAAGAATTACCAGGTTTATGTTGTAACTCATTTTTCATGATTTACTTTATCTAAACAGTTCCTATAGTGAAAGTTTCAATAACTAGCATGCATTCGTTTTCTGAAAAAAAAAAAAAACCAAATTCTATATCTGTTACATTTTTTAATCGAGACCTATAAGTTTTACATGGTCATTAACCACAACACCAGAAATATTGCTCCAGGAAAACATAAAACCAATAACATATCTTATTCACATTTTCTACTTGTACAAAAAACTGCAACAGCAAGGAGGAAGTATAGCAGCAACTCTGAGAGCAAGTATTATACTTCCTCTTTTGTTTTTGAACCTTTTTGGTATAGTTATTTAATATTTTTTCCTATGCATTTATGGCAGCAAAAAAGTAAAGCCATTTGACATCCAACAGAATTAGCCAACGCAACAATTGAAACAAATGAATTATAACAGTAATTCTGAGAACAGGTATCCTGCTTCCACTTTTTTTTTTTATTAAACCTTTTTAATACAGTAATTTAATATTTTTTACCATGCATTAATCGTTTTCATGGCAGCAAAAAGTAAAGCCATTTGCCCAACAGAATTAGCCAAAGCAACAACTGAAACAAATAGGTACCAATTTAATATAGGTTCATGTGATCCACTTTCTCTCTGTTTTTTTTATTGCTTTATCTATGTATTGCAATTATTTTCATAATTAACATACTCTAAACAGTTCCTATAGGGAAAGTTCTAATCTACGTAGCATGCATTTGTTCTATTAACATACTCTTTGACGATTACCAGTGGGAGCTAGGTAAATAAAGACATGAACATTTAGGACAATAATGAAATATTTTCTTCAATAAAGCAGATTCTAAATTTATTTTTTTAACACGAGACTCACAAGTTTTACACAAGTATTAACTACAATGCACACACAACAAGCAAAAATGTTGCTTAAGGAAAAGGTAAAACTATAATCATATGTTATTAACATTTTCTACTTACACAAAACAAGAACGGCAAGGAGGAATTGTACCAGCACCTCTGAGAACAAGTATTTTTCTCCTCATTTTTCTTCATTGAATCTCTTCAGTATAGAAATTTAATATTTGTTTTACTATGCATTCATGACAGCAAACAACAAAGTCATTTCACACCTAGCAGAATCAGCCAAAGAAGCAACCAAAACAAATAGGATGCAATTTAATATCGGTTCACATGATCCACTTTCTTTCTTTGTTTTTTTTTTCGCTTGCTCTATGTATCGCAATCTTTTCCATAATCAACATATTCTAAACAGTTCCTACAAGGAAAATTTTGATCTAAGTATCATGCATTTGTTTTATTGACATACACATAACAATTCCCATGAGGCTAGGTAAATAAAGAAACATTAAAGCCAATAATGAAATGTTTTCTTATTAAAAAAAATTTTTTAAATCTGTTACGATTTTTACATGAGACGGATGATTTTTACGTAGGTAACCACAATACACCCACAACAACAATTATAAATATTGCTTAAGTAATTAGGAAGAGGTAATACTGTT
Organism: Aquilaria yunnanensis; assembly: GCA_039654915.1. NCBI lineage: Eukaryota > Viridiplantae > Streptophyta > Magnoliopsida > Malvales > Thymelaeaceae > Aquilaria > Aquilaria yunnanensis. Next base: position 39,340,085 of record CM077600.1, on the reverse strand, counting down.
TACCTTATTGCTTAACAGTTTTAGCTCTTCTTTCTTAATCTTACCATTTGAGGCATGGTGTGTTGTATGTCTCGGAACACATGCAATAAAAAAAATAGTTAGCCTTTTAAATCATAGGTGGCAAAACATAGAGAAGCTGAGAAAAATGATTTCAACTGGAGCTGTAAAGCACCTTTTGAAAAAACAATGCCAGGGAAGGAAGCGCATGTTGGTGACGCACTCTTCCGGCTATGGGCGGCAGCCATAATTTGTGTAGTCCACCACTTTTTCACCAGAGGGTTGTTCGTCTCCGAAGGGTTTAGCCTTCTCTGTAAAAGCTCTGCCTTAGTCGGAGGCGCGTGATGAACTCGCGTTGTCCAGCCAACGACGCATGTTATGCCTTGGTGACCTGATGCTCATCTTCTATAGATCGAACAAGTTTCGAATCAAAAACACCCAGTAAAGTAAAAAAGGAAGTGAGGAACAAAAGAAAAAGGCTAGGGTTCATATCTTTATATAACAGATCTGTTAAATTGTTTGGTTTCTCAACAAATCATTGTGCTAGAGGTTAAAGAGGAAAGTGAGAAGAGTGAAACCATTTGAATATCCTAGGGTTCCCTTAAAAAAATTGACGGCGAACACTTTGATTCCCTCTAGCAAAAACTGTGCATCTTTAAGAAAAATTTGTTTAGACAAAGCTAGAGTAGAGATAAAAAAAATTTTGATTCATGTAATTTTTTTTTTTAAAAGGGAAAATTTATGTCGGCTAGAAGGCACAGTGGTCGAAAAATGCATAGTGACAGCAGTTGACAGCCGGAAACTTGAATCACATGGCTGTTGTTCTCTGATAATCTAATTGACTAGTGTCGCCGCCACCTGAATATACAGCTATACGGAAGTGCAACCCACAAAAAAGCAGACGTCGGCCCTTTTTTAGAGAGAAGGCAGAGAGTGACTGAGTAGAGAGAGAAAGAGACGACTGAAAGCGGTGGCTAGCGCTAATTTTTATATTTACATTCAGAAAAATTACAGCCAAGTCCCTTCTCTTTGTTCCGTCTTACATTTTGACCTAAATTCTCCTTAGTGCCTGCTATATAGTCCTTAACATTAGCATGTTTACATTTTAGCCACTCCTCCAAAGTTTTTGAAATTTTTCAGAATTAATTATAAATAGTTATTTTATTGTCAAATATTTGGTTAACTAATTTAAATTCTTTATTAAGGTTTAACAGAATAAATTAAAAACATTTTCTGAATAAGTTTTTAAAAAAACAAATAACTAATTTGTAAAATTAATTATTTTACAACAATCATTTCTTTCGGGCTATTATTATTTATTTAATACATATCTTAATTCAAAAATCATTTATTTTCTATTATTATTTTCTAAAATTATTTATTTAATACAATAATTTCTTTTGACTATTATTATTTCATTAATACATTTCTTAAAAGATAAAATTAAACAAAAAATAATTTTATAGATTTTTTTCATAAGTACTCATTCACTTTTTGTAAGCTTACATCTTTTTTATTCTAAATTTTTCCCCTTTTGTCCTATCCTCATTCTTATTAGCCATAAAAAATGTAGTATGCTGCTATTTAATTGGGGTAATATAGTCTACAATATTTTGCATACTATTTCAAACAAATTATTTTTTAATTGCTTTAATTAAGGTTGTGCGAATAATATCTTGTAGATGACGTGTATGGGCAGAGGTGATCATTCGGTTTATTCTGTTTAAATTAAATTGAATTAGTCAGTTTATTTGATTTTTAGTTTTACATAATAAGAAATCGAATACACCGAATTAGCCTTTAAAACCAAACTCAAACTGAATCAAAATATTTTTATTTGGTTTGGTCCAAACCAAATTAGTAAAAAAAAAAACATGAGTGAGAATCTATGAGAGAGGGAATGAGAGAAGGGCATTATTTTTCCTTCCAAATTTTATTTAATATACAATATTTATTGTCTATGGAAAGAAAGAAAACAAGAATTTAAGAGAATTTGGGTTAGTTTGTAGCTTCATTGTCTATGAAAAAAATCTAATAATAAAAAATTTGGTTAATTCAATTACCAGATTAACCTATATTGAAAAAAAATTAACATTTTTGTAAATCGGCTTCAATTGAAACTGAACCAAATTACTAAATTAACTGAACCGAATGCTCAAATTATTTTAGTTTTTTAATTTTTTTGGTTTGAAGCAAATGCTGATTATCTCTAAGTATAGATCCTTACTTGTAATGCTTCACGGATTTGACTAGAGTTTTGTACTTACTTTTGAGGATTTAATGGCTACGGTTTAGATGCTTAGGGTTTAGGATATCCCCATGTGAATACTTCTTCGTTAACTATATTTATGGCTTTGTAGGTATTTTCTTCATTTTATTCACTTTTAATTGTCATTCACATTTAATGATGCATTACAAGACTTACAATATTATAAAAACATACGTATAACATAGTACATCCATAATAAATTAATGGATTCAAACTACCTATTACACTGTTTATTTACTATGTGGTTCATAACTAATTGTCAAATAATCAATAATATAAGCCATTAACTTATTTAATCAAGTTACTTAATAATCTCCTTTTGTAAACATATTACTTTAATTTTTACTTCTTCTGTTGTCCTTATGTACTATTTATCTTCTTGAATTTCCTATTACTTCATTTCATTCAATTTATGCATCTGCTACACATTTGATCACACTTTTAATTCCATGATCAAACTTATGGAAGAATGTGATATTGTTGCTTAATTTCTGGAAATAGATCATCACCAATATATGAGTTTTCTGCCTTTTTACACAGTTAGTAATATCAACATAAAACATTTTCTTATTCAAATTAAATGTTTATTTTCTTTAATATACATTAAGTTGAATACACATTTTAATATGAAATACTATCCCGTCCGTTAGACGGGTTATGAAACTAGTTGATGTTGAACGTTAATGTGTCATACTTATTTTTACAATTGTCTAATAAACTATGTCACCTAAGATTTTATAAATATTTTTATACATATACCACTATTCATAAAAAAATTAATTTTTCTAAACAGATTAAAAATAGTATACAAAAACCTTACTAAATCCTATATTAATATCAGTATAATGCTGGATGTAGAAAAATCAATTGGATCCTCTTAACTTTATAAGAACAATCAAACCGTGCATGTAAGATATAGTAGGATTTTTTATGAAAAACATATTACTTGTAGCATTTCTCTAAATTTTTTTTCACTTCGTTTCTCTCCAAAATCCTCGCTATGTCACCATTGCAGTAATCAAATGAAGATGGTGTTATAATCACGTGAATGCACATGAACACTTCCATTAGCTGATGGACCAAAAAGTACCGAGTTGGAAAGTTGGAGGGTTGGTATTGACCGAGTTTTTGTCAGGGCCAATTCGGCAACTCGTTTGCGTTGAGAAAGTTCAAAGAGCTTGCTGCACTTTGGCCATCACAAACCACAATTCACCGTGAAAGAGTGACTTGGCATCGGTCAAAAGAGTTTCGGGCAGAGTTTGACCGACTTGCAACATTTAACTGCCACATCAGCTTTTTCATCTTGAAAACTGTGCTTGGAGCTGGAGCGATTGGACTGACGTGGCGGACGATTTGCAAGTTTTAGGACAGGTTTGATAAAACGATAAGTTCTAAGACTGAAATGGAAAAATACAAAAGGATCTAGGACTGTGTGTGACCTTTCTCGGCTGACCATCCTCAGCCGCAAGGGTCTCCAGCTCCAAGCTCAAAATCAGTGCTTGCTGTTGGCTTCCACGGTTTTTTTCGTAAAATCGAAGGAAACATAAAAAAAGCAGCCAAATCCTTTCCTCAGATCTAAAGAATTGAAGTTCCAAAATGGAGAAGATGAACCACGCATTTGAGAAGATGAAGATGCTGGTCGGAGTGGAAGCGGACGAGGAGCAGCTGCCTCAGGAAACCAATTCCTTCTCCTTTGTCGACGACTTCAATCGCAACTGTACCTTGACAACCAAACAGGTTTTCTTTGGATCTTTTGCCTCTTCCATTTGATCTACTTCTAGCCCGTGTCTGTGGAAACAAAACTATGTAGCTGGTGTTTTAGGCGATAATCTGCGTTCTTGTGTATGGCAGAGGCTTTACGGGTTCGCGATATGCTTGACTGCTGGACTAACTTGCACCTTTCTGGTGAGTATCTGTTCTCGAATTCAATGCCATTCTTGTGATGTTGCAGCTAGAGTATTTTAAGTACTACCTGAAAATGTGATTAACCATTACTCTTGATCCCTTTTAACATAGCAAACTAAAATTGCTGAAATAGCTATGATATGAGAACTTAGGAAACTTTTGGAGTAAGTGTTTCACGAAATCAATAGGGAGGCAAATTTGTTTGTAATTGTTCCTGTCTGCTGTATTCTGATGCTTTATCCATTTATATTTTGTGTTCCTATCCGTTATTCTAATGCACGAACCAATTCTTCTTATTTTTCTTCTTATCTTTTCTTTCCACAGTCAATCCTTGTGTTCTTCCATCCAATTAAGTTTGGAATTACCTTCACATTTGGCAATTTACTCGCTCTTGGAAGGTTAGTGTTTACTTTTCATGATTGCTTGTCTGTCATCTCCAACCTGTGTGTATGCGTTTTTTTGGTGCTTGTGTCTATGCTGCTGTCACTATGTACATGTCTTGCAAGTGGAAGATTGTGTAGTAATATGACTAGTCAACATAAAATATTACAGCATATTCTGTAAGTTTTATATTGTGATCCACAGTCACCAAACGAAGAAGCTTTTGTAAACCTGTAAAGGCCTTTCCTGTCAGTTTGATTATATAAACGGTAGAATTCCGTAAGACACTACAGATAAACTAAAGTCACCTAAGGCTTAAGCTCAAAGTAATTGGCTTTTACAAAGTCAGGATTGAATATAGCAAGTATCGCTATGTTTAGCACTGGAGAGTGTGCACCCCGCCAACCACCACCCAAATTGTAGCATAATTTTTATTTAAGACATTAACTGTTAGCTTCCTTAATTATTTATTCTAAATTGTCTGCCTGTCCCAACTGATAATCCGAGTGCAGAAGTTCTTTCTTAATCCCTTATAAACTGTGACAGAAGTATACCCATCATTATATTCTTGGCATTTAGTTATTCTTCTCAATTATGTTTTATTTTCAAATTTATGTGCTGTACCTGTTAGCAAGATACTCTTTCCTTGACACCTTTGCTTCTCAAGAATTTGATGAATCTGTTCAGTTGTCTCTTTCCCCCTCTTTTTCCTGATTTAAAATTCTTTTCTTTTTCAAACCCCAGCATGGCATGCACTACTAGTTGGAGTCTGCTCAGTTTTATTTCAGATAAATCAAAATCTTCCATTAGGCCGAAGGATGGACAGATCACAGATGTCATGCTTAGGGCTTTAGTTCTAGCCACCGTTACTGGTTGTCACATTCCAATGTCCGATCAAATCAATCGACCAGCTTGACCTTCAACGCAAAACTGGTTGAGGTTAGCCACATGAATTGTATGTTTTAGTCTTCTTAGGTTGAGGTAACTTCTGCCAAAAGTTCATACAGAGCAAGATTTTTCTGCTCTACTTCTATGTATATATTCTTAGGCCTAAAACCACTTACCCCTCTTCTGCCTCCTATATCTGAGTAGCATATCACTATTATGTCCTGGTGTTTCTCTTGGTCTAAGTTCAATATGGCCTAACATTCTGAGGTGTCCTTCCACTTACTTCTTGGTCAATCAAATCCACTTTTGCCTCATCCATTATCTTTCAATTCTAACCCTACCAGTCATTGTCTGATCACACATCTATCTTAACTTCCTCATTGTTACAACTCCTGCTGCGACCCCTCCCTTAGAACCCATTATACTTGGAATAATTAATACTACTAAAAAGGTGGCAGCTTTTGCGTTCCAAATGTCAGAAGGCTTTTGTCCTTTTCCTTCTTCTTCCATTTTTTTTTCTTATACGATGTTCGTGAAGGTTTGGTTGCTCATGGTCTGCATTCCATTCCCTTGTTTTCATTGGTGTGTCAGTGTATGCACTTTTTCAATTTTCATCCTAGATGCTAAGTTCAAATTTTCGGGTGGCAGCACAGGGTTCCTCATTGGTCCAAAGAAGCAGATTAATATGATGCTTGATCCTGTTCGTATTTATGCAACAGCCTTATATCTTGCAAGCATGGTGATTGCTCTATTTTGTGCTTTCTATGTAAGTTAAGTTTGGCCTTCTCCAGTTTTGCTTTTTTCATCTCCTCTGAGGCTCTTTTATTTTCTGATATTCAACTGCACAATTTTAGAACAGGAACTTACCTTTTGAATTTTATTCTCATCTTACAGGCTCATAGTAAGCTCTTGACACTTTTAGCAATCATTTTAGAATTTGGTGCACTGATTTGGTACGTCTAAGAACTCATCTATCTTTTAGATGTTTAACTTTCATTTTAATTTTCCCAAGTGATGGTTCTGACAGTAACTGTGTTTCCATTTAATAGCCCATGCCCCCTGCAACCCCAGCCCCCCACAAAAAAAAAAAAAAACAAGGTTGGATAGGATTTGAGATTTCCAATTTTCTTCATATTCCCTTTGCATGAAAGAATTGACCTGGGAATGTTGAAGGAGAGGCATTCATATAGGTTCTTTTCCATGAACATATCTTCCTATCAGCAACACATGTCTGAATAATGGTTGAAATGTCCCATTCATTTTACCACATCTCCTATCCGAGATAAATAGAACAGTGTAAATAGCCCAAGCCACCATTTTTTCTTGAAACAAAGTAACTTTTGGTTCATCTGTCAAAATCTGGAGCATTATCCAGTCTCAGTTTCACATTTTGCCTCATTGGACCTGTTAGGTTTTTTGTGCTCTGTTATTAGGAAAATCATTCAAGTTTCTGTCTGAATTGTTTCACTTTGGATGGTTTCGGGTGACCTGCAGGTATAGCTTGAGTTATATCCCTTTTGCAAGGTCCATGGTTTCAAAGATCATGTCATCTTGCCTTGATACTGGGTTCTGACTGACAAATCAGGAAAAAGCAAAGCCTGGGAATACAACTGATTGGAGAAGATGTATCATCGTGTACAATGTCTATCCAGCATCTCTGCTGTTATCATAGGCCTGTCCATACCGAGAGATTTACCTGTGTAAAATTATTTTTGTGTGAATAGTATCATTTTGGTGCCTGGGATTGCTGTCTTTCTAACATCTCTCTCTGTTTCACGATACAATAAAGGGAGCATTGGACATATCATCGTTCTCGAGAATACTTGAGAGCCTCTTCTTATATTTGTATTCTGTTGCCTTGACGGGAAAGGCGGAAACTCGTGGAAGCAAATCTGCCATCTTAGTGAACGAGCTTCGTGATAAATTATGCGGGAGCTAGCCTAAAAGAGCTTATAAAAACCAAACAGATGCATTTTCTACTTAAGCTTTGAACAACCAAGCTTGTAAGTTTCGTGGTGCCGTAGCAGAAGTAGTAGGAATCGCATCTATCCTGAGTAGAGAAATTAATAAATGTCTCAAATTTCTCATCTTAATATGCATTGCATCTGGCTGCCTGCCATAAGTAAAATTGGCGTCAACGTTTTCTTTTGCTACCGACAGTGAAACGTCCGATCATTTGGTCTTTTGTCCAGAGAATTATACCACAGTATACGGACGTTGGAAAGGCCAGAGGCAAGGTAACGGCTGATACCACACAACACTTCCTTCTTATATGAATAATTTAGTACCTTATCCGTTTTATGAAGGTTGACCCTTTTACATTTTTTTTATTAAAATTTGACTTAAATATATTCATATTAATTTATATTGTAAATTTTTTTAAAAATATATATTTATAAACTAGTCTTGAAGGTACTACTTTCATATAAAAAGTTTATATTTATATAAAAAAAATTTAAAAAAATTATGAATTAATTACTGTAAATAGTAAAGAGGACAAACTTTATGAGACGAATGTGGTAATATTTTTCCAAACCCTACCATTAAGCTAAGAAATCTATTAGCCGTCCAGCAATCTATGATCGACCGACCATTTAAACCACTTTTGTATTGCGAAAGCATCATGAGATTAAGCTGCAATAGTTAGTGCCTAAGCTCAGCATGATTTAAGCCCCTAATCATCCATATAATTAAAGTATCCTAAGCCCGATCGTCACTTAACACTTCCTAATGATCAACAAAACGTGAAAAAGGAAGTACGTTTCATATTTTCGCTAGAAAAATTAGCTTCTTCGTCAAGATTTCTCCATTCATTCATTATTCTCAAATCCATATAAAACAAATAAGCACATATGTTTACTTGATGATGCGTGCAAACAGCTGGTCCATTAGGCTGGGTCGAATTAAGCTTCGGCGTGGGTACCTACGAGAACACAATCGCAAGTGACTCGGGCTATAAAAATAAGTGCTCATCCGTTTTGTATTAATTTACTTTTTTATTTTTTTATTCTTGTTTTATTGAAGTTTAACTTGAATATATTATATATTGAAAAAAATCCTTAAAAATTTTATTTAGAAAATATAATTTTTAAAATTTCATTTTCATATAAAATATTTATATTTTTATAATAAAATTTTTAAAAAATAAATTAATAAATTAATGGTTATAAATAGTAAAATGATCAGTTTTTTTTTTTATAAAACGGATGGAGTAGTTTTTATTTTTTTGGTATTGACTAGAGCACAATTTGGAAAGGGAGCACAACTGAAGCTCAAATATATTTGCACCGTAATAACATGACTGAATCCAAGCATTAAAGTGTATATTTGAAATTCATGAATACATATTTTTTATAATAACCTATACTTGCACCTGAATATTTGGTCTAATGTCCACTTCACATAATTGAACCCAAGAATCAAAGTGTATCTTTGAAATTCGTGAATACACATTTTTTATATTAACCTATACTTGCACTTGAATATTTGGTCTAATGTCCACTTCAAGGTGCACTAGAGTTGCAGGCCAGGATTCAAGTCTCTTTAAAGACAAAAACCCCATCCAATCCTTATTGTCTGTTTGTTTGCATTTAATAGACTTGAGTTAACATGTTAAATGGTCTCAATTTTAAAACAAATACAAAATCCTCCTTGAAGTTGCCTTTATTTACGCCTTTATACCCTTGGAAAATCCATCGCCAATTTTCCACATCTACCGCCCCACAACCGCAAAATTCTCCTAGTCACGCCCTTCCAATTGTAGACTTCCAATTGCGCCTTTTTGATCACGCCTTCTGATGTCACCTTTCCGATCTCGCCTTTCCGATTGTGCCCTCGATCACACCTTCTAATTGCACCTAATCGGTTTCGTCTGACCTCCCCAACATGCCTTTTCGATTACGCCTTTCTAATTGCACCTTTCCAATTACGCCTTTCGATTGTGCCCCAATCGCGCCTTTCTGATTGTGCCTTCCAATCACGCCTTCTGATCACACCCTTCTGCTTCCGTCCGACCTCCAGATTGCGCCTTTCTGATCAAGCCCTTCATTCTATGATTGTAATCAATTACAGTCACCCTCGACCTTGTCAGAGATCTGGAAGGGTAGCGGCAGAGGCAGTGAAGCGGTGGACGCTAAGGTCACTGGAAGCTAGGAGGGTGAATTGGGTTTAGTTGTTGGGCAGCGGCTTGCGGAGAAAGAGAGTTAAGCATGATGGGTGACTTGCTACCTGTAAATTGGGCCAACTTCAAGTAGGGATGGCAATAGGTAGGGTAAAATCCGCAACTCGAGGATACCCGACCCACGGATTGCGGATATTTGAAAAAAATTGCACCCATGTACCCGTCATGGATTTTGATATGAATCCATGGGTAAATCCATCACACCCGCAACTCGCCACAATTTTCCTTTGTTTGTTCATGACTTATGTAACTTGTCAAAATAAAAGACTAAAATGAAACAAATAAATAAGTCAAATGACTAAAGTGTAATTTAACAACCATATAACTCTAAAACCTCCTGCCATCGCCGCTTATTCCTTAATTTTTAACCATCATCTGTTTTTTCTTCGCCTGTTTCGTCTGCCCAAATTTATGCTCCCTCGTTTTCGCTCCTCTGCCATTCCCCTCTACCATTCCCCTGCCATGCCGACTCACGCTGCTCCGACCGTCGATCTATTGCTGCGGCTGACTCAATTTGTTGGTGGATAATTCGTAGGATGCTCGTGACCCGCGGGTGGCGGGCACAGGCGTCATTTCTAATCCGTCAAGCTTTGCGGGCGGGTGGCGGGTACGGTGGCTCCGCGCCCGATTCACCCCGTTGCCATCCCTAACTTCAAGGGCAATTTGGAACTAGTTTACATACCCACACCCAATAACACATTAAACCACTTGTATTAACTTAAAACGAACTGGGCTTTTATTTTCCTCCCTTAACCTTTGTAACATCTTGTATTGGATTATATTATTATTCTAACGGTAATACAAAATTGCAAATGCATATTATTATTATTATTGTATTATAGTGTAATATTCCTATTATATATGCATTTAAATGATATATAGTAACTAATTACTTTTTATAAACTTAAATATAAGGTTATATTTGTATGTTTTTAATAATTTATTATATACTCCATTCGTCCCACATTTTTAGCAACATTTTTTTTTGGCACGCAAATCAAGGCAAGCTAATGTTTGCCTTTTCTTTTCATTTTTGCCCTCCATCTCTTTCTCTTTTCATCTGCTAATGCTTGTTTTTGCCGCCACCTAAGTTGCTCACTGAACCTCCTCCACCCAGCCTGCTCGCCGAACCTATGATTCCCATTACTCCGTTGCCTATTTCCCTAACCGTGGTTAGACCTAAATTTTCACTGACTAGAGCCCACCGCGCGAATTGCTGGATCTTGACTTGAGAATGGATGACACGCCTGCAGATAGACTCAAAATCAGAGCTACTGGAGGCGGGGAAGGATGACGATCCAAATAGAAAGCTCAAGAACCCATAGTGTGAATCGTTGATCTACCTTTGCCTCCCCATCATCACTGCTCTCAATTTGCAACCTCCCCATTTTTCATCCTCGACCTGCTGCCGCCATCCACGATCGCACCATTGTGTCCTTGGTCTGCCGTCTTTCTCGATGGCACCATCTCCTCCTTGATCCGCCGCTTTCCACCATCAATCAGCCCGACGCCTCTTTCTACGTCGGCCTTGGAATCCATTGATTCATTGCCCCTGTCGCGTCGATCGGACGATGGCGAACGAAAAATGGTGGAAGCGGAGGCGGAGGCGATCGAACCCGTAGATCGCATCGGAAGAAGAAAAGGAGAGGAAGAGACATCTGGAATGAGATTTTGAAATATAAAAGTGAATGTGATATGAGGTTATAACAGTCATTTTGTATTCTAAAATTTGCCAAAAAAAAAAAATAATGCAAAGAATTTGAGACGGCTCAAAAAAGAATACGGTGCAAAGAATGTGAGACAGATGGAGTATTTATGACATGTTTTTCGATAGTAGAAATTTATAACATATAAATGTGAATTTAACATAATTTCTCCAGCAGCATCACATTCTTGATCATAGCGGTTGTTACTTGTTCCTACCCGAGTTTAAAGTCGGTCCACTTTTTTATTTACTGAACATAAGAAAAAAAAAAGAAAAAAACTTAATTACATTATAAAAATATTATTTAATCATATATGTCACTTAACTTTTAAATGATATTATTAGTTTTGAATAAAAAATAGAAAAAATATGTTAAATTGTTCTATTTTAAGTGAAAACGATTTAACCCTTACTTTTGATGACATGATATAAAAGTCAAATTTGATTGAATTTTGAAAGAAGAAAAAAATTACAGAAACCTACACTATGCTCTCTTTATTTTAAAAAACTTACATTTTACTCCCTATTTTATTTACATTTTCTGCCAATAACTTATGGGACCTTAATTTAAATTGTATGCTAGTTATGTTTTAGTAATTTCAAAAGTTTTGATATTTTTTTGCAATGAATTGAAATTTAAAAAATACTGATTTGCATTTATAGAGAGGAAAATGTATCTATAGAAATGAAAAAGTAATATTATAAAATATCTATTAATTTAAAAAAAAATACTAGAGATGTTGAAATTACTTAAAAATGTCTAGCATACATTTAAATTAATACTCCTCTGTCCCACATTCTTTGCACTGTTTCTTTTTTTTAGCAAATTTTAGAATGTAAAATGACTGTTATACCCTCATATCACATTCACTTTTACATTTCAAAATCTCATTCTAGACGTCTCTTCCTCTCATTTTCTTCCTCTGGTGCGATCTACGGGTTCGGTCACCTGTGCCTCTACCATTGCTTGTCCGCCTCTACTTCTGCCATCGTCTATTCGCCATCATCTGATCGACGCAACAGGGGCAATGAATCGATGGATTCGAGGGTTGACGGAGAAAGAGGCGTTAGGTTGATTGATGGTGGAAGGCGGCTGATCAAGGAGGCGATGGTGCCATCGAAAAAGGCAGCGGACCAAGGACATGATGGTGCAATCATGGATGGTGGCGGCAGATCAAGGATGATGGACGAGGAGGCTGTAGATTAAGAGCGGTGATGATGGGGAGGCAAAGATAGATCAACGATTCACACTATGGGTTCTTGAGGTTTCTGTTCGGATCATCATCCTCCCCTGCCTCTAGTAGCTTTGATTTTGAGTTGATCTGCAGGCGTCGTCCGTTCTCAAGTCGGGATTGAGCGATTCACGCGGTGAGCTCTAGTCGGTGAAAATTTAGGTCTAGCCACGATTAGGGAAGTAGGCGATGAAGCAATGGAAATCAAAAGTCCGGCGAGCAAGTTGGGCGAAGGAGGTTCGATGAGCAACTTAGGCGGTGGCAGAAACAGGTGGAAAAAAGAAGAGAGGGAGGGCAAAAATGGAAAGAAGAGGCAAACAGTAGATTGCCTTGGTTTGCGTACCAAATAAAAATGTTGCTAAAAATGTGGAACGAATGGAGTAATTTTTATATTCTTATTAAATTTTTATGAATTTTTCTTTTTTAATACCTAGAAATAGAAAATTTAGAAAAATTTAATAACATCATTAAAATTTACTTTTAAATGGATTATGATATTTATATAATATTAACTTTCAAATAACATTGGTTACAGGTAAAATTTATGTAATAAAAAAAATCATTTTGAATTAAGTTAACTTTAGTTAAAACGAACTGGCTCAAAAGTAAAAAACTAATATAGTTAATGCTAGTTATCTAAAAATAATAATGTATGTAGAAAAACAGGTATATTTCTCTCAATAAATCATTTTTTATTAAATAGCATATATTTTATAATGGAAAGTCACATTTGAAAAAAATGTAGTAACATATTTTGAAACACAGGAAACTGGAGAAGCGAATGAAAAGTTTTTATTGTAGGAGCGAGGGAGTCAATAGTTTTAATTTGCATGAACTTAAAAGGAACAATTAAAGAAGATCATACATATACAAGCAGGAACGTAGGAACTAGCTAGCTAATGCCTAACGGAGGTTTGCAGTGTTTGTTATTGTGCATCCAAACCTTGAGGACTCTCCTCTTGATCCCAATCTCTCGGCACAACCTTTCCACCTCTGACTCCTCCACCTTCTGAATCTTCCACCCTGCCTTCTCCGCGAATCTCCACATCTTCTCCTTCTGCTCCGCCGTGAACTTCGTCCGGAATCTCTTCCCCGCCCTCCCCGCTGCGACTGCCACAGCATTTGTGGCTCTCTCCTCCGTCGTCTCGGACGCGTAGTGGTGTCCCAATGCAGCCCCGTGACAGTCGTATTTGGCATCGGCCTGATCCTTGCGGTGGAAGTTGCGGTGGCATCCACACGCCGAGCACTTGAGGGCCTCGATGGTGCCTCGCTCCCCACCGGGCATGAACTCGCCGCACCCATCCGTCGCGTTCCCCCCGAGTGCCGCCGCGTGGTTCTTCTGGCACTCTCTGTACCTGGCGGCGGCGGCCGCCCTCTTGAGCACCGCCACTGGCGGCGAAAGATGAGAGTTACCATTGCCATGGCTAGTATTATTTCCGTTTCCTAATACGACCCCTCTTTGATCACTTTGAGGGCTCCAGCAGTTCATGCTGATCATTCTTTGGTAGAGAAGAGGAAGAGAGAGGCTGGGCTATTACTAGCTCTATATGCAGGAGGAAATTTTAAAAGTTCCCTTTTTGGGGTGATCAATTTTACAAGTGAAGCAACAGGAGCTGCCTCAACCTGAAGAATGTCATGTCACAGATGAACCTATTTATCCACACACACACACACACACACATATAAATTAAATGTTTTAGAAGCAAATTAAATGATGGAGCAACTACTACTAATTAGCATATACATATAAAATAATCAATGTATGTATATATATGTTTAGGGTGAGAGAGTGGATTAGACAAGTTGCAATTAAAGCAGAAGTATAAAAGGTGTGATTTATGTGAATAAATTACTACTAGTTTGCTTTGCTTGCAATATCAGCGATCAAGCTTAATTAGGGCCTAATCAGGCTATTAGGCTGCGGAATCTATATATATCGTACGGACGTTATTATTCTAAATTAGTTGATGGTTGGATAAGAGTGATCTACAGCTATATCACCTAAGCGCATTTTAGCCATTTCAATTTGCTAGCAGCTGGTTTATAGATCTATTAATGATGGTTAATTAAATGTGTGTGAACGGTATGGAATGGAAGTATTATTACCGCATATGCGTGTAAATACTCGGTCCACCAAGTTCATCTTTTACCTTTTTTTGTTTAACCACTCAGAAAATCATTATAAGATAGAGTACAACTTAAAAAGAAACTTCATCTTAGTACATACTCAAATCATTCCAAATTATTTATCTATATTTCTAAATTTTGTTTTTCACTCTTTTGTTTAGTGTTTCGACTATTGTATTCTTAATTTAATATCTTAATTAAAAAGGTCAAATAACAAGGACATGAAAATATTAAATAGTGATAAGATTGATACAACATTTATTTTGAATTACAAGATACTGTATTTATTATAATTTTCTTAAATCATGAATTTTTCCCTAGATGATGACAATAAATAGGTTGGGATGGACGGAATAATTTATACTACATCCTGATCCTGCTTCACTTTACATAATTCCGCTTTTCACTAAGCATGAGAAAAAAAGAATATTATGTTATCGAGCCAACAGATGGATAAGCAAGTTTATTTTTTTATCAGTTAGGTTTGGTGTTTTTTGTGGGATCATTCAATTGCACATCCAGTCCAATAGAATAAAACACAAGAGCTTCGCTTTATTATTAAATTTGAAGCAGAAATGGCAGAAGAAGAAGTAGACTGAGCGGAGGCGCGACTGGGGGGACAGGAGGATCACATGATCAGCCAGCCTCCTGCTCTGCGGCTGAAAATGCCTTCGCCTTATTCATGTAGGTATGGATAGACAAATTTTAGGTCAGGCCAGGCCGTGGTGATAAATTGATAATACTCTCTACGTTCTGAATTGGATTTTTCTTTTCCCTTCCTTTCATTTCTCCTCCCAAAATTGTGAAGCAGCGCTTTAACTTGCCTTAACTACCAAATGCCAACTAACACGATCATCACAATTAAGTAAAGCTGCTAAGTTCTAATCCCCTCTCTCGCATTTATTTGTTCATCCGCCCAATTTCAAGCGATCGAGTAATTCGTAAACCAATCTTCTTGAGCAATTTCAATTCTAATTACGATTCATTAGGTCAAGAAGATTTCAACATTAATTTGATACAGGTGTTTTTCAGTTAGAGGCTAATTAACAAGTTTTTTGTCCAGAACAAGTTGGGCCCAATGGCCCAGTAAACTTATTATCCTACTCTAAATGGGTTAATTGCATATGTGATTTTTAACATTTAATTGTTGTTTTATTTTGGACCATAACCTCAATTTCTTGCACACAAAGCCCCTAACCCCATTTAAGTATTCCATTTTAGACATTCTGTTAATTTGAGACATTAAGTTAAATAGAAAAAAAAAATTAAAAACTACATTTAACCCTAAAAACTTTATTTTTGCCTTAGAAAACTTGAAACTTTCACATCTAATGATTAAACCATCCCTATAATCTGTCATACTCACATTCCTTTCCTGCCATCGTTGTTCATGAAAGTCATCAATGAATGGCTCAGTTTTGTAGTTTTAAGGCTATATAACAATAGCCCTATGATTTGTTCACTTGGTTTGGTTTAATTTTTTGTTCGAATCATATTTTGATTTATAAAATTGTTCATCATGACACGCCTCTGCCTTTGCGTCACACTACAACAGGAGTGCCAAACGTCGCCAGCAACCGTAGCCCTTGCCAGGGCATTCCACCGCTAGTAGTTGAGGCAACAAGGCCTCCAAAGAACTAGGGACCTTAACAGTATTGTCCCCGTGGCTAGCTGCCATCATTTAGGTCGATGGCCTTTCTCCAAATCATGACCATCGTTGTGATGCTTCTAGCTGATGCAAATGCCGTCAAACGACAATGAAACAATAGGGGTTTTACTTCCCGAAGGCCATTGTACACAAAAAAACCATTCATTCTCATAAATTTTGCATATATACAACATTTAATTTCAAAATCAAAGTTGGAGTTCATGAACAATTTTAGAAACCCATATTTGTTTCAAATTGAAAATTCAACAAAATAATGTGAAACCAAGGCCTCAAACCACAGGGCTACTGTTCTCCAGCCTTAATACAACAAAACCAAGTCCTCCTTAGGTGACTTTCATGAATGGTGGTGGCCAGGGAAGAGCGTGAATGTGGTGGGTTTTCTAAGGCAAAAACAAAATTTTCAAGGGTTAATGCTAGTTTTTAACTTTTTTTCCGTCCAACTTAATTCCTCAAAAAGGTTCAAAATGTAATACTTAAATGAGATTAGAAATTTTATTTACAATAAATTAAGATTAGAGTCTAAAATATAACAATAATTAAAGGTTATGGGTCACGGATACACTTAACCCTATCCTAAGTAATTGGTGGATTCCCGTTATGCAACCACTATTAAAACCACATTGCATTGTTTTACGGATGTTTTTCAACAGCTAATAGTCGTTAGAATTTATGTGCTTCGAAGCAATCAAATCTGGTAGATATCCATCAGAAATTAATTTTTTAATTCTTTTGTACGTAATTATGTTTACAACTAATTTTTTTCCCAACTGTATGTCGTAAAAATCAATTCACTTTTTTTTCTTCACGGTATTTAAATACGTAAAAGATAAAATTTTAATAGTTATCGTTTTCCAGTGGCCTTGTGCGTTAGAAATTCTTTGGCAAATAATCAAAATGTTTTCCAGCGCCACTAAGCCCGCTGAAATGAAATTTTTTGAATTTTCAATTTCCAATGTCCTATTTCTTACAGCCAGCCCTTGTGAACTGAAAAAAAAAAAGAGCTCTAAATCTTGCCAAAACAAAAAAAAAATCCTTATTTTCTTTTTTAACTCTTTCTCACAAAATTCCCTCTTTAGTGTAAAAAATAATTTTAAAATAAGTTAATAAAAAAGTTTAATTTTTTTTTAATGAAATTGATGGAAAAGTTTCTTTGAATTAATGAGTTTTTTTTAAAAAAAAGAACATACCTTTTTTTTAATAGAAAAAGAACATAAATTTAATTTTTCTTTTGGGTAAACTCTAAGCACGGTCACCTAACTTATTTTAATGTCTTAAATGGGTACCTGAGTTTAAGATTATCCTATTAAAGTACTTAATCTCATATTGTGTGTTCTAATTGGGTACTTTCCGTCAATTTCAACAATAAGCTGTATGAATAATGTTGATATGAGATAAATTAATATTAAAATAAATCTTAAAAAAATACTTACAGTCCTCTAAGTTTTCTCATAAAAAATTTTAAACCTTAACTTTTCCTATCAACCACCACCACCTCTTCCTCCTCCTACCCTTTCATCTTCTCCCTAGCATCCTTTGCATTGCCCCTCCCTTCCTTGAGGGAACCTTCACCACGCCCATGGTCTTTTTCATTCATAAGTTGGAGCCGATCAGAGGAAGGAATAGTAGGAGCATATCAGCATGGGAGACGAGCACTGTAGGATCTTGAGGCCATGAGTATGGCAGGTAGGTGGAAAGGTTTAGGTTGGAAGACATGCCAAGAGTGGGGTGGAGGTTGTGGTAGGCAACGGTCTTCAATTCGGTGGTGAGGTTGGCAACTTTATGGAGGAGGAAGACGGGGAGGGAGAGGAAAATGAGAGCGAGGAGGCAATGGATGATGAAGAAGGGCTACAACCTCTGCTCAATCAAGCAAGCCCATGTCCAAACGATCACCACATGTCTCCTTCTCCACATCTACACTCTTAGCAAGCTTCTCCATTTCTATTCCCTCATAGCTTCATCTTACACACTCTAGATATTTGACTAAATTCCTAACCCAACATTTTTTCTTTTCAACACCTTGATTTCCTCGCTCATGATTCACCACAAAAACTAGACCCATCTAGCTTTTGTTCTCTATAATAGAAGTGTTTTTGTTATGGGAGAATTGGACCGAATTGTTACATGCGCCCATCTATGTTCAAAGCTTGCAGGGCCATATCATGGGTGTGCCATGGCAGAGCCCTCCATGTGCATGTGCTCAAATTTCTCATACGTGATTACTATCATTTTGTTGCCACATCGTTGCTATGCTTCTACTCCAATTGCGGCCGATTAGGGGAGGCCATATATGCTATCAATTAAGTTGGTTGGAATGTCATATTATCAGCCTATGCGTGAGTTCTAAACATCATTCTTTTGGTCTAGTTTGTACCGATGATAAACATCTGTTGATGGAGGAACAGATTTGGTGGAGAGAGTATAAACAGTAGATTTAGAAGTTTAAAGTTTAGAATTGTTGATGATAAAAGTTAAAGGACAGAAATGTTATTTTAAGATTTATTTTAATATTAATTAATGTCATATTAGCATTTCCGCTCAACTTAACACTGAGATTGATAGAAAATATCCAATTAGGGAAACGCAAAATTAGGTAAGTAACTTTGATGGGACAATCTTAAATTCATATATTCATTTATGACAAACAAAAATAAGCTAGGTAAAAACACAATTTACCTTTTTTTTTTTTCCCTTCTTCTTCCTTCCTTCCTTTATTTATGTCATATTCTTATTTTTCTTCTTATTCTGCTTGCCTCATCTTTCTTAACATCTTATACTTCTTTCTTCTTCTTCTTCTTCCTCCCTCCCTCCCTCTATTTCTCACCATATATATATATATATATATCCTCCTCCTCTTCTTTCTCAACATTTTCTCTAATTTTTTTTGTAAAAAAATTCTCACGATGATACTGTCCTTTAAAAAGTTTGATGGATTTTAACATTGGAATTTGCTTATGGAAACGGCTTGCCAATGATTGGATTTTTTATGATTAGCTGTTGGAAAATGATTTCCAACTTATGCCTATAACTCGTGGTTTTCCATTGTAAAACGAATGACTATTCAATGCAAATAGCAATTTCTAGGTAGTGGCAATTTCATAAATAATTGAACATTTGGGTGTATGTCTTGTGTCTAAGTGCATGCTATAGCTACTCATATGTGTGCGCGCGCGCAATTTGAATAGTTGAAGTATTTAACTGAAGCAATAAAGGGATTGGTCCTTCAATTGAAATGTCATGCAGAGTTGAATACTCTCCTTGTATATTCTCGGATGCAAAAAGAGCAACGGCAGTACGACATCGTTTGATTATATTGCGCTCCATCAAAATTCTGAGAGTCACAACGCCACCGTCCTGGCCGTTGGATTGGGCGATTCGAGAACTGAAGCAAACCCTATAAACCAGAGTTTGAAGCCGCAGCAGTAGCGTGCATTCCAGGAACGATGGCGACGCAACAGAAGCTGCGATGGGGTGAGTTGGAGGAGGACGAAGGCGAGGATTTGGACTTCCTGCTCCCTCCCAAGCAAGTCATCGGGCCCGACGAGAACGGCATCAAGAAGGTCATCGAGTACAAGTTCAACGAGGACGGCCAGAAGGTCAAGATCACCACCACCACCCACGTCCGTAAGCTCGCCAACGCCCGCCTCAGCAAGAGAGCTATCGAGCGCCGCTCCTGGCCCAAGTTCGGCGATGCTGTCCGCGAGGACGTTGGCGCTCGTCTCACCATGGTTTCCACGGAGGAGATCGTCCTCGAACGCCCTAGGGCCCCTGGTAAATTTCTCTTCTTTTTTCTTATTCGGGGATCCGATTGTTTGGAAGATCTAGAGAAACTGTTGTTTCATCTGCCGATTAAGGGCTACCTTCCCAATTTCTGTGCCTGGTTGAGGAACTGATTTGATGTTCATGAAATTAAGCGCCGGTTCTATTTGTGGCTTGTTAATTTTGTTTTCTTAGATACCCTATTATGTAAAATTGACTGGTTAAGTTTTGAGATTGTTTGCTTTCCCCACTATTACTGCAATGGGTCCTTGAAAGTGTTAGTGAGGTATACACAACTTTGTTCAAAAGGATGCATCTTTGTTCAGTGAAGAAAAAAATAGTTAACTTGTTCAGGAGAGTTCTATATCATATTTTGCCGTGATGAACTCTGGAGCTGCTTGCAGGTAGCAAACCAGATGAGTCCAAGGTCACATCCGATTCCTTGTCCCAACTTGGGAAGGGAGCTGTGCTCATGCTTTGTCGAACATGTGGTAAGAAGGGTGATCACTGGACATCAAGGTGCCCTTACAAGGATCTCGCTGCACCATCTGATGGATTTATCGACAAACCATCGGATGCTGCTGCTGCCCCTGCTCCTGGGCCGGGCAAGTCAACATACGTTCCTCCTGGCCTGAGAGGAGATGGAGGTCCAAGGACTGGAACTGATATGAGGAGGAGGAATGATGAGAATTCTGTCAGGGTCACCAATCTGTCAGAGGATACCAGAGAGCCTGACTTGCATGAGCTTTTCCGACCATTTGGTGCTGTGAGCCGTGTCTATGTTGCTGTCGACCAGAAGACTGGCATAAGTCGAGGCTTTGGTTTTGTTAACTTTGTGAACAGAGAAGATGCCCAAAGAGCAATCAACAAGCTCAACGGCTATGGCTATGACAACCTTATCCTGAGAGTTGAATGGGCAACACCTAGGACAAATTAGGTGATATTTCTCAAATCTACGTTTTTCATTTAAATTTTGTATGGGTTTGATGATTTATCCCCGCAATTTTCCTTTCTTTCGTTCTTTCTGCAGCTCTTGTTGTAAAATGAGTACTTTAGATGGAGGTTTATTATCTTTATCCATGCATAAATGGTCTAAAATTTGCGGCATGTTCCATCATGAACATGCTTTTTTTACTTGAAATGAGGATAGGAAATAGTCTTTGCTAGATTAGCAAGTCTTGTATATCCTGGATATACGTCTCCCATGCTGCTCGCAGCTCTCAGAAACTTGTGGGCAGGGACGTATAACGGGGGGATTTGTTAAAATTTTTCTTGCTAGATTGAGCCTTCTAATATGGCAGGTACTTTTATTTTCGGTGCATGAATTATAGCGACCAGCAAGCAAGTGAAGAGCCATGCATGACATTTGGAAATCTGTTTCAAGTAATTGATATTCTCCGTAATCTTCTAAAATTTGTTGATGGAGGAAGACAAAGAGGTA
Source organism: Aquilaria yunnanensis (assembly GCA_039654915.1). Classification (NCBI taxonomy): domain Eukaryota; kingdom Viridiplantae; phylum Streptophyta; class Magnoliopsida; order Malvales; family Thymelaeaceae; genus Aquilaria; species Aquilaria yunnanensis. Next base: position 39,318,535 of record CM077600.1, on the reverse strand, counting down.
GCAAATCCTACCGTGATCACTTTACTAAGCCAATGAAAAAATTTTCGCCCCACTTAACACCGCAATGGAGATGGAGCAACGTCTCCCTTCTCATGAACTCTTTATGAAGCGAGGAAAAAGAATGCAAGAATAAGAAATTTTCCCCCTTACATGAAACGTGCCTTACTAGGTCTATCAAATATATCAATTGAACTATCGGAACAATCCGAAAATTACATCAAAGATACATACCATCAGATATAGGAAACAAAAAAGTACTTAAAACTTTTACCCTAGTTGTAATGATTGAGAAAGCGAATGGATTGGTAATTACAAAATCAGCCATTACGAGGATTGGTACTGAAAAAATAGGAAAAGGGGAAAAGACTTCAAACGTAAAAGAAATCAATTACGAAAGGAGAGCTTTTTATTCTAAGGTTTTAAGGAGCCTAAACAATCCAGCTGCTTCCCTTATACGTGAGAACTCTATACAGAATGCTTGAACTTCAATGAACAGATCTTTTACTGCAAAATAAAAAACCATTTATCAGGGGAAGTGGTTAATAACAGAGATGATACAGAATCTGAATACGACATGAAGTGCTGTAATCTTCAGCAAAACAATAACACAACTGAAATATGTTCCATGCCTAAAGAGAAAGAGACCATAAGCATGCTGTTTACATAAATTCTCTCCATGTAGTTGGGCAGAGGTATCAAGGCAATAAATCGCAGGTGCTGATGCATGCTGACAGAGGTTAAGTCCAGTCCCTTATCCAGATTGCCACCAGTTTTGTAAGACATGCAACGACAATTTGTGTGAATTTGGGATCACGAACACACACAGACACTTTGTTCAGGCAATACCAATCTGAGCCTACGAATGCACGGCCAGCTACCAACGGACATATTTCAGAAGAGTCAAGCATGCAGGTTAACACAAACACTTGCCAGGCACACAGGAAAACTGAAAACAAAAATAAAAAGCCTTTGCTGGGGCAGTCAAAGCTAAAGACTAGCATCATTTTCTTTTGCTGGGGCAGTCAAGGCTAAAGACTAGCATCATTCTCTCTCTCTCTCTCTCTTTGTGGGTGCGTGGGTAAGAAAGAACGAAACTCGGGTGTGATGACACTTTCTTTCTCTTGACCAAGCCATTCAAAATGATTAGGCAGCTAGAAGCCAGATAGATGACCAGATGATTCACCAGGAGATGCAATTATTTTTTAGAAGTATGTGAAACTGATTTTCTATAAATATTTGCTTCAATTCCAGGTCATTTCAGCTCTGACTATGGGGGGCATGTTCTTTCATTAACAGCACAAGAAGTACGGGGATGTTTGCTTCACAAGTTCTAACTTCTCAATCCAGAAAATTGGATGTGTCAGGAATTTTTGTGTTAGACCAGCTAGAAGATTGATACTTGGTTGTAGTGGTTGGGCATGTGAAGTACCAAAATTTCAGGTCAGTCAAACACAGTTTCTTAAAAAGGGCCAAGGAATTTTCAACCCTTTGTTTATTTATTATCCCTTCATGTGGCAGACGCATTCATTCTAGGGGATACCCGAAAAAGAAACCCTAACTGCAATATGATCACCACACTCACCATCAATGATCCTGTTCCTGATTAAACTCTGCAAGAAAACACACACTAGGCGCACAAGTCTGTTCTGCATGTACCTATCCTGAGAGAAAGGAATATTATGAATTCTGTTAGAACTATAAAATGTGAATAAGAACATGTGAAAGTTACAACAATTCATATCTCCATCCTACAGGTTGCTTGTGCTTCTGTAAAGAACCGCGCAAATTAGAGAAAAAGGATAGGTTCCAGAAGTGGTAATTTATTTTGAAAACAATCAAGCATCAAGAAGAAAAAACTCATACGCAAAAACAGCAACAGCTGGTTTCACTGGGCTGAGAGTGTAATGACAAAAAAGATATAAAAAAATAGAAAGAAAGAAAACCTAAGCAATATAAATTCCACCCAAAAATAATAGCGTGTCTTTTTCTCATATACACGCCATGTCATATTTGTTTCTAATTCTCGCCTGCATCCTTCTTGGTTATTTGTTGTAATAAGATAAAAATTGCAAAAGATGGTACACATTTAAGGCCATTTCAGTTCTACTGAGACACTCGCATAAAAATTGTGCCACCTTCTCTGGATGGAGAGAGAATGAGTAATTCAACTGAAAAACCTATAGAAGAACTTTCTCCAGTGTTTTTTCACCAGCAAACTTCCACTGATTTTCTTCTATCAACCTTCAACATTTTCCCAAATTACATAACAAAATTATGTCTGTATATACAAGTTCAAAAACCAGTCTATACACAACATTTGCATATGCAAGCATACACACCCACTAGTTAAAAAACTTCTCTTTAAACAGAAGAAAAAAAAATAAAATTAGGCAACATGCATAGATCACAAAATGAGAATTCCACGTTTGGTAACGAACGCCAATATAGTCAACCAAAGAGTTCTGTAGATACCTTGATGTTCTCGCAGGATGAAATACAGTTAGTTATGTACATTCGCACAAATTCCTTGGGGAGTTCAACAGCAGTTGTGAGCCTGTTCACAACTTCCATAGAATGCAGGCTCATGTCCATATTAACAAGAACTGTAAAGTAGCTGCACATTTATGCATGAGCAGAAATCATGCAACTGTATGTTCAAAGAAATATATGGGTTCAACTGTAGTCATGATAAACAATAACTAGCAATCAACTAGCCAGAGCGATATGTACATTTTAAATTCATGCAGCAGAGAACAAGTGTGAAGAGTTTATGTTAGATGCACTTCCTAGTATGATCCTTTACTGAATGGGCACTAAATTATGTTGACTGTAATGAAGGAAATTTTTTAGCCTCAGCATACATACTCAGAGATTTCAGGTGAATTTATCAACTTGGTTAGAACATCAACTGCAATGAGAGGGTTGTTTTCCACCAGCTCCTGAAAGCATGAAAGAGGACTAATGTCATGCACAAATGCCTGAGGCATGTGCTGCATAAGTTATTGCAAATTTCACAAATAGCACACCGGTAACTTTCTTGGTGTTAGTCCACAGTGATATACGAGTTTTGGGTCATTAGCCAGCTCCATCATGACTTGCTGCACAGATTTTATTTGTTTTAGTAGGAGTACGGATCTGATTGGAGAAAGGAGGAGATGAAGCATAAGCACAAACAAGAATTTGCTTCTGGAAATTTGAGACCATGCTATAAAGTACATTGATCTAATTCTTATCACAAGTTGCACATAGAGAAATGAGGACCTCCTGCTGTGGAGGGGCGAGTGGCCCCTTAAGAGCCTTTGAAATTAAGTCCCTCACCGCTGCCCCCCTGCTAGTATCAGCACACATGCCATAGTCCCACTGAAGGTCATGGTTGTTATCAGGGTTGAGCCAGATTAACTGAAAATTTCAGGATAAAATAAGCAGGATAAGTGGATGCAACTTGTAAGATTCAAACAGAACATATCTTACCTGGAAAAAAAAAATAAAAGAGAATAATTTCTACCTCTCTCTCATCCACAAGTAACCTAGGTGGGAAAGGCCTAATCCAATGCGGAGCCAATCCATTAACAGACACACTTGCCAATAGTTCAGTCACCATCTCATCTCTGTCACCAGATCCAAGTTTAGGTTTGACTCCAGGATGCAAACAAAACCTAAATATGAAATGGCATTAAGCCAAACCAAATAAAATTAGTAAACCAAAACATATTGATAATATGACATGAAAGGAAAACTCAAATTCATGCCATAAAGTGTATCACTAAAAAAGACACAGACTCAGATGAATTTGCATCGCAACCACGAGAGACATCAGGATCTGACAGAACATTTTTTGCCGCAACCTTTGTGAATATGCTCTTATGTGTTTCTGGAAAGACTTTATCAGAGAACTGTTGCTGCAACTGTTCTTGCTGCTGCAATGTCTGACATGAAAGAGAAATTGGATGTATCAGTCACAAAAGGAAGCACATCCATGAGAAAAAATTGTACTACTTAACTTAGAAGAGAGAGCAAAAGAAGGATAACTCTCTAAATCAATGTAGGCCCTATATCTACTGATTCATGCTCCAACTCAGTAACCAAAAGTAAAGATCACTTAAACAGGATATGTGTAAGCCAACATTCATATCCACAAAGGTAGGCCACTTACTATAGATGAGGGATCAAAATTTTTAATGTAATCTCCAGCAGAGTGCCTAAGGATCTGCAAGAACAAACACCATATCAGAGATCCCCAGGGAAAGGGGGGAAAGGGGCCAACATCAACTCAAAGCCACAGGGACGAAAAAAAAAACTCTTAAAATATGGTTGATCTGTCCTAAACATTACCAGAGAAAGCATAGATTAAATCCACAATAGAAACCCAATGCTTAAGTTTTTTGAGGCTAATATAGATGGAGCAATCTTCAAGCCCAAATGTCTCCATGCCGTTTATCAATTTTCAAAAAATTCTCATAAATGACATCCTGAGATGAACTGTTTGAAGATTTTTTTTTAAAAGAAAAAGAGAACACTTCTTGAAATACGGACACATGCACACACAAGGAGACACTTATAAGTCTTAATACCTATGGCCAAAGCTAATCTGAAAGCAAACACACATTTGACCTTCAAAACTCACAAAAATACATGTTTTCAGCATTAGAAGCCCAAACTAAAGATGTCAACCCAATCCACTGCTATTAAAATATTTGAAAATCAAAAGATATACACACAGAACATCATATATATGAATGTATGAGCATGCATTATGGACATGTATGCAAGCACATGCACGTATGTGCATCTATCGGATTCAGAGTTATGGCTAAAATTCGAAGGGCGTGCACTTCAATGTTATCACCTTCATCTACATGAAAAGTTCACAACCCTAATCACAAGAAAAGCACCTATATTACTTATGGAAACCTGACCTCCATAAATTTCCGTAAGCTCGCCCTCCAATAGCTGATATTTAAGAATCCTAAGACAATGGATTCTAAACCATGCCTATGCAAGTTACCATGAACTTCCTCTCAGACATAATCATTTAGGGTTAAAAGGTCTAAGTCATAGGCCAGTTCACATGAGAGCTAAAGAGATGAATACACATTGAAACCACAGAATATTGAAAAGATAAATAAAAAATAAAAACATATAACCTCTTTATTGATGTTGGGGGTGCCAGACCCTAATAACTGGAGGATGAATGCTCTCTCGTATTTTTCAGCTTCCTCATCACATGCAGCCTGCACCATTCTAAAGTAAGATCTCAAGAGATAAAATGCTAATATAGGTAGTAAAATGCATGTATAAACAACGTTGGGAGCATGATTAGTTGATCATAAGAAAGTTAATGAAAACAGCTACCAATAGAAGTAGCCAGATAAAGGGGAGAAGAACTTGCTACTTCAAACAACAGTGTGGAAACAAAACACCGGACATACAATCATGTTTGGGGTTCTTCAGCTGCTACTGCTTTGTTTCAAGAGAAATGTTTACCTTGACAAGGTTTTGGAAGTTTTGTTTTCTCTTATTCAGATAAAAGAAATGTAGTATTACTCAGAAGCACCAATGGGGGTGGTAAGAACTCAAACCAAAAAGGAAGAGCTACAAAATATCTACAAACCTTGCTCTTTCTATACAATGGAGATTGTTCTGCTTGATTGCTGGATTGTGGGAAGTAAATTATCTCTATACTTTTGCACCACAGGTAATCTATTACTTACTTCTATGATGTGTATAGCACTTATTTTCACCTGGACAGTAATTGAGTGCTGAGAATATTTTATACATTTAGTGATGACCTGGATGGTCTTGTAAAAGTAAACCCCCCATCCATTGAATTCTTCCATCATTATTGACTCAGAGTAGTTCATGTAGACTTCATTATATGCAATACCGCAAGGATAATATGCATTTCTTACATTAACAAGGAAGTGAAGGAATGGGTTCGCTGATGGTCTCTGAGTAGAATAGCTCTGGAAAAGCGTAGCAAATGCAACCAGCCGTTCAGTAGAACTAAGTGAGATTTTGTCCTGCAATTACATAATGTCAATCATTCCTCATCAGTTCCAAATGCATGTACCACCATGAACGGAATATAGAGCCATCAGGTAGGCAAGCATGCGAGACAGCTAAAACCAAATCTCAAAAATACAAAGGGGAAAAGGAAAAAAGCGAAGAGTCAAAGAACTTATAGACACAAGTTAAGATTGTTTTTCCCTTCTCCTGCTAATTTCAATCATATGCTGATAGGAAGGTCAGAAGCATGCATGATATTAGATTCTGGGGGCCTGAAACGATATTAGAATTTCATAATTGTCTATAGCATCATCATTTCCAAGACTCTAATAAGCATAAGATCCTCGATGAACTCATGTGTGAAGTCAACTAAACACAGTAAAGAAAAAACAATATCGAAGACCCTTACTATCCAACAGCATGATTTCCTCCTCTTCATATGCGATTACGAATACTAAGCAACTTAGGGAGCCGACAAAAAAAACCCTAACATACACAACCGAAATTTAAGAACCCAAAAAATATACAGCCGCATCGTAAAGATTAAGGCAATAACGTTGCCTGTAGGAGTATTGCGAGAGAGCAGCAGATATTGAAAGTCCGAAGGTTAGGAGCTTTGAAGAATTCGGCAACAATCTCTTCAATCGGCCGCTGCTCCGACGACGACTTGAGCAATCTCAGTATCTCGCTCTGTTCTTCCACGCTCAGCATTTTCTTCCCCATCTATTTTCACTTCAGTCCAACAGACTGTGATCGTTGAGAGTGTTGCAAAGTCGCAGCTGTGTTGGGATCCTCCTGGTTGATCTTCCTAACACGAACCTATCTGCAAATTTCAAGAGTTTAGGGGTGAAAGTCGTAATAACAAGACTCCCTACCCTACTCCCTACCCTACACATGTCATGCGACTCATGCCATCATACTGTGTAATGACAATATATCCCTGCACTCTTATCAAAACGGTCAATTTCGTCCCTTTCTAATAACTATGATCACTATTATCACAATCAATTTCAAGTGCACCGTACACAAAGTCACCGTACGTAGCACGTAGGTGACCATCACATATAGGAAGAGAATAGATAATGAATCTAAACAATTCGAGGTGTAAACCTCATATAATTTCACTTGTATTTTTCTTCCTATTTTACTAGTATTTTCATTTAAATAATATGCCTGTATTAAATGGATTCTCATCTTATTAAAAAGAAGACATCCTTCCCTCAAAAAAAAAAAAAAACATTCTTCCCGTTTTGAGACCAAGCATTCTTCCTTTGCAGAAACTAAAACATATTTTTCTTTCATCCTGAAGTTATAAAAATGGAATGTTTAAGAATAATTTTCCTTTTCTTTGGAATGATTGTTCAACTATAATGTAAACAACTTATCAACTTTCCATGCTTCCCACGCCCAGCCTCTGACCTGATGGCTATTTGTAGGTGTTCAACGCAAATTTAGAAAATACAGGGAAAGTTTTGTATCCTTTTCCGAACTTCGGGGAAGTTGTGTTTTGATAGCCTAATCTCTGTCGGCCGTCGGCTCCGCCGCTCCATAAATTGAAAAGTCCACTAAAAAATAAAATAGAACCTGTCTTCGGTTTTTCGGTTCCTATAAACCATCTCCTCTCGACGTTCATACTGCTTCCGTCTCCTGTAGTTCGGTTTCTGGAATTATTATGGAGAAGAGATGCAGAACCGGATTTGCTTCTTCCCTCCTCGAACGCCTTTCAAGTGTTGATCTCGGCTGTTGTTGGTTCACGCCCTGGTTTCGTTTCTTTCATCTGCCCGGATAACCTCAATTCCTCTCCACCGTTCAAATTACGCGTTAATCAAGTAAGAGCCATCGTTTTTATTCTCTTTTTCGCCTCTCAGATACTTCTCCTTTTTTTTTTTCTTCAAGAACTCTTTCGTTGCCATGGTTGTCGTGACGGGTTTTAAGATAGAAAGGTCAACTCCAGGAATAGGGAGTCTGACTCCGGCTTAACTAGTTGTCTTCCAGAAATTAGTTTGCATGTTGTGTAATGCAATGATGAAAGTCGTACACAAAATGTACCATTTTACTTGGTTCTTTGCCCAACAAATGTGCTTCTTTCTTCTGCTCCAGTAAAGTTTAGTCGTTTTGCTTCGTATACGTTGATGTTTTAGCATACGGTAAAAAATGGTGACGAAGCAGATATTAAGGTGGGGAGAAGTAGAACAGGTTCTCTATGTCTTTAAGTTGTCTCCCTTGCAATGAAATGGCTGAAGAAAGGTCAGCCATGTAAGTTTTGAAGATCTGATGAAAATCAGTGGCACACAAACGTGCCACTGGTTGTACTTAACACGGTTGGCAATTAGCTTTTTTCCTTGCCCTTGATGCGTGGTTGTTTACTGAAGCATGTGCACTCTCCATCTCTCTCTCCAGGTCCCTCGAGAATTCTGTTCTTCGACTTTATCAAGCAGATCCAGCAGGCAGTAAGAGGGAGAAAGGGGAATCACTGAACAAGGATCACTAGATGTTGTGTATGATGCAATGTGAATGACCTGATCTTCTCACGCTGTGCTATGATGCCAGGGGGGAGAGGTAAAGACAAATTGTCTGGTTGGGCTGCATTTGATCTTAAGCAACGCCAGGATCGGGGTCTGTTACCAAACATTGAAGCGGATCCTTTTCCTCCCATGACTGCTAATATGACACACACAAGAAGCACTAGAACAAATAATAACTTTCCAGAAAAGCCTTTCTCGGAAGTGCTTAAGCCTGATGTTTCTTTTCCTCCTGTTAAACAGAATAAGAATCATCTGGATCTGATACAAGTTAAAAATTTTGATAAAAACCATCACCCTGAGGTCATGGAGAACAGGGATTGCGCCCTTAAGCATCTAAAGGATCTTCATCTCTGGGCTGCCAATTGCTTGATCATGGATGGTTTATCATCTGGTGACAATGACATAAATAAGGCTTCAACTCTTCTAAAAGAAATGGCAGGTGGAAGCAAAGAGGTCAAGGATAGGAGAATGATTGAGATGACCCATAGTTCCAATGTTTTCCTCAATGACAGTAATAGTGCAAATGTTCCACTTGCAAATCCTGATGGCCAGAGCTCTGTAATTGAAGAGTTTAAAGACAATGGCCAGAAAACAGATACTTGTGCTTCTCGTAACAATGAACTCTCTGTTGATGCAGCCAACATGAAATTGGAGAAGTTTGTAGAATTGCATAATATTGTTGCTGAACCTGAGTGGGAGGAGGATGATGTTTACCTGATCCATCGCAGAGATGCTTTGAGAATGATGAGGTACGTTGACCTTGTTTTTGCATATATTTACAAGGCATAGACTTCAATTGTGTAGTGGATGATGCAAAGAAACGCTTAATTAATTCACCTAAGTGTTGCAGTGATTTGTTTGTTGGGTATCTGAACTATTGGTTTATGGTGTCCACTGGACTGCTGCTAGATTCTACGAGTTCCAAAATTTTCTTACTCTTTGTTGTGGGCAGATCAGCATCACGACATTCAAGGGCTGCAGCAAATGCATTTATGCGAGGTGACCATTTCTCTGCCCAACAGCATGCTATGAAGGCTGAAGAGGACAGGTTAACTGCTGAGAGGCTTAATGCCAGGGCAGCAAGAAATATCTTGAGCATCAGGAACAGTGGAAATGACTTACGGAAATTAGACTTGCATGGTCTTCATGCTGCAGAAGCTGTTCAAGCATTGGAAGAACGTCTTAAAGAACTTGAGAACCTGTTGCCTGTGAGGGGCACCATATCTCAAAATGGAATAACAGAGCAGAATCAAATTGCATGTTCTTCATCAGCTGATGTCTATAATAGCAAAGATGAAAATGGGTTGAATAAGGAACAAACTTCAGTTGGGAAGAGGCCACAGTCATTAGAGGTCATAACAGGTATATTTAGAATAGTGGGTGTTCAGCCACGAAGCTGTACAGCTGCTGAATTTGTTCAATTATAGAAGGCTGTGTCTTTCTTCAAGTGTGAAAGGCCTTTTCTTCAGAATCCTTTGAACCAATCCTTTAATTTGTACAAAGGCTTTTTAGAATGCTCTGAATACATTTAATCTGATAAGACAAAAGGCGTCCTTGTTTTAAATGATGATTTGTTGATTTCTAAGGAATTGTACATGCATTATGTGATGAATCCTCTAATGCGTTATTCCATTTTTACAGGAATAGGTAATAATAGTCGTGGAGCAGCTGCTTTACCAGTTGCAGTGAGAAGGTTCCTCATTGAGAATAGGTGAAATGTTAACAAGCTTCTCTTTTATCTCCATCTAATTTCCTTATTCACCCCCTCTGAATATAGCGTTATTGCCTTGTGGTGTGGAAATAGGACCTATTCCATTTATTTATTTTGTGTCAGTTGCTAGTTTAGGATCGGTAGTCCTATTGCTTCTCTGCCATTTGTCAAGATTTGTCCCAAGAATTGAAACCTCGAGTCTTCTTATTCTTTTGATTCTCGTATCTCCTATCCTCTAGGCCTTAAATTCCTAGTCCTTTTCGAAATTGTCCTCTTCTTCCTGTCCTCCTTCCCTAGAGCAAATTCTTGCCTCACAGCTGATATTGATATAGAATCCAAATCCTTGCAATCCATGACTTTCCATTAGATCTTCCTGCCAAAGATTTTTGTCATAGAAGTCAGACCTTGTGATTAGGCCTGTGGTTGTTAGTTGTTACCTATTGTGTCTAAACGTCAGTATCCTTTTTCTTTCCATGCAATTAGTAATAACAAGAACCTTTTGTTTATTAAATGACATTCAACTAGCTGCATCCTGAATGCTTCTGAACTTGTTTATTATCGTTTCAATAGTTTGAGTTCCAGTCATACGACTATTGTCTTGTTATGGTTCCACGAAACGTGTTTTAACTTCTGAGTGAAGTAACCCTGAAACCAAACTCCTACCTGTCTCTGGTTCTCCTTTCCCTCTCTCTGCCCAAAATAGGAAGCTTTCTCTTCTCCTGTTGCTCATCTATTGTGCTCTAATAATCTAAAGTACGTATGCAGGTATCGTTTCAGTGAAACCAGGCCTGGAGTGGTCACAGTATGGATTAAATTTCGACGTAACTGATTGCGCCAATGACGGTTGGTACTCTCGTCGCAGGAGGTTGTTATAATTAGGGAACACGTAATGTAATAGAATTCCAACTTCAATTTTTCATTTACTGTGTATTAATCTTGTTAGTGATGACGTGTTTCCAACAACTGAGGATAATGTATTGTACGTATCATTTTATTAGGTCTGTATTGTTGTCGCTCTAAGTTATGAATATTAAGCCAAAAGCTGTGTATTATGCCACGTTTTAACTTCAAGGTGCTTCTATCTTGGGTGGTCTTGAGTTTTGGCTGGGGGAGGATGATGTGTTATTGGCTCGTATTATCAGAAACTGTTCATCAAAATTCAGATCTCAAAATTATGGCCTGTTCTGTTCGGTCCCCAAACTTCTGTTTGGCGTTCCCGTGGCCTCAAAATTATATTTTTTATTTTGTTAATTTCTTTTAACCATAAAAAGAGGCCAGCTGACAGCGAGAGAGAATCAAGAGATCTTTCTCTGGACCACAAAATGATAGAATTGTTTAAACATTAACAAAAAAAAAAAGTTATGGCTGGAAACAACGCGCGGTCATGGAGTTCATGACTCATATTACGTAGTTGCTCCTCCGCCACTCGCTCTCACTGCTGTAATGGCTTCCACCGTGCGACTTAGTTACCGGACCCATTTCCTCCTTCCTGTTCCTTCCACCTCCCGCTCTTTACGTTCTTCTCTTCGCCCCACCACTTGCCCCATCTTCTCCGCCGCTAACGCCAAGCCCGTTCTTCGCTTCCGCTTCTCCGGGAACAAGAGAAATGCACATTTCGTTCAAGACGAAGAGAATGAACAGAGAAAGGTGAATTGCGACGTTGAAGTGATCTCTTGGCGAGAGCGAGGAATTAGGGCCGAGATTTCCGTCGACGCCGACGTCGATTCCGTCTGGAGCTCTTTAACGGATTATGAACGGCTCGCAGATTTTATTCCCAATCTCGTCAGCAGGTTCGTCTGTTTTTTTTTTTTTTTTGAAAAAAAAAAATCTTTATATTTATTTTACTTAATTTTTTTAAAATGTTCTGGAATGCTTTTTGAATGTGCATTAAAAGCGGACGGATTCCTTGTCCTCATCCCGGACGAATATGGTTGGAGCAAAGAGGTTTGCAGAGGGCCCTTTATTGGCACATTGAAGCTCGCGTGGTTCTTGATCTCAAAGAGTTCCCCAATTCTGTGAGTCTCCGACACTACCCTTTCTTAGCCAATAAGCAATTGAAGATGTTCCTTCTCGGTTGCTTAGACTACACCCAAAGCTCATCCACATGAAGCAGAAATTTGCATTCTAAAGATGTTCTCAGAATGAGGGTTTAGACCACTGCCATTTTAGAGGCTAGAGCATGTCTGTCTGAGATTTTTAACTACTGGGGGAATGACATTGTCAACAGCATTGTAGCTATTAAGTTTCACGTGTCTATGGTTTGAACTTATAAGTTCGACCAAGGGAAGTTTTAGTTTCTATGTGTATGCATTGCTAAATTGCTTTTAATTCTTCATAAACGGCAATCAATTCCTGTTAGCCCAGTGAGCGTGAACTCCATTTTTCAATGGTTGATGGGGACTTTAAGAAGTTTGAAGGAAGGTGGTCAGTTAAATCTGGAACCAGGTAAAATACATCAACATTAGAATCCATATTTCAGAATTAAGATGTAAAATTTTTTACTTTCAATGTTTGTTGCAGGTCTTGCACAACAATTTTATCCTATGAGGTTAATGTGATACCGAAATTTAATTTTCCTGCCATCTTTTTGGAGCGAATCATCAGTTCAGACCTTCCTGTAAATCTCCGGGCCTTGGCTTGTCAAGCAGAAAGAAAGTTTAAAGGGAATCAAAAGATGCAAGTGGCAGATGATTCATCAGTCAAGAACATGCTGTTAAATAATAGATTATCACCAGGAGACTTGGGAGAAAGATATGCCAGCTCCACTTATGGTCCTTCGCTTCCATCTCCAAGTGAGTTTAACAGCAACTGGGGTGTGTACAAAACAGTTTGCAGACTTGATAAGCGTTGCATGGTGGATGAAGTTCATCTTCGTAGATACGATGGCCTATTGGTAACCGTTGACTCTCTATCACTTTTCTTGGTCTTCCTATCACAGGATATGCCCGTTTGTTTATGATTTTGCTGACAAAATGGTCATGGGCTGAAGGAGGACGGTGGTGTGCATCGCTGTGTTCTAGTTAGCATTACTGTAAAAGCTCCAATTCGCGAAGTATGGAATGTTTTGACTGCCTATGAGACTCTACCAGAGTAAGTAATTAATGTTGTTTTTCAAGAATCATAGTAGATCAGTAATCACACTTTCGGGGAAGGAATAGGTGAGATTGGTCACATGTGAGGCCTTTTGACTTAAATTTAATCATTTCAGGACTGATATGGAGTTGTTATTTTGGAGTTTAGTGTTCATGGAGTAAAGGTTGGTAAATAACAATTCCAGTCCTGAGAGGAAATTGTGCTTGATATTGACATCTAGTGTGGATCATGAAGATGTACTATTCACTATTTCTGTATATATGTACATATTAACAATAAGAAAATGCTGCCGCACAAGTCTGCCTGGCTATTTCGCGAACTGTTATACTTCCCTTATGAATTTATATGAAGCAGATATTTTATTGTTTCTTTTTGCAGGATTGTACCAAACTTAGCTATTAGTAAAGTTTTATCTCGAGAAAATAATAAAGTTCGCATTCTTCAGGTATAAGTGTGATCCTTTTCCTTTCCTATTTTCAGTAATTATGTTTTTTATCCCTGAAAGTTTTCCGTACTACTCGAACAATAATAAGTAATGGTTTTTTATCATTGAATCAATTGATATAAAACAGCTTGATTGATGCTTGATTTTTCCTCAGGAAGGATGCAAGGCCCTGTTGTATATGGTACTTCATGCACGTGTAGTTCTAGACCTCTGTGAACATCTTGAGCAGGAAATCAGTTTTGAGCAGGTTGAGGGTGATTTTGACTCATTTCAGGGAAGATGGCTTCTTGAGCAGCTAGGAAGCCATCACACACTACTGAAGTACACAGTTGAGTCAAAAATCCATCAAGATTCTTTTCTTTCTGAAGCCATCATGGAAGAGGTATCATAAACAAGTGCTGGTCTCTGTCATCCTTTTCTCTTTCACATTTTTCCCTATCCTGTATGTCTTTTTTCTCAAGGAGTGTAGGTTGAAGAATTAATTTGTCGGATTCTGATAAGCAAATTGCACTTCTTGTTAACTTGTTCTCCGAGCAGGTTCATTTTGGAAGGAATACTATGCTTTCTAAATAACTGCATACTATCGTCACTGTTAACATAATTTTTCGAGCAGGTTCATTTTGGAAGGGATTGTATGCTTTCTAAATAACCGCATATTACTTCTTTCGACAGCATACATATAAGGACTCCACATTAGAATTGGAGCCTCTCCCCTAAAGTTTATTTTTGTAATATAACAAGATCTTTTTCCAGGATTTGAATCTCAATATTTAGATCCTATCAAACAAAACATGGCAGTATCTCTTGCTCCTGGGCATAGAAGTTCTTCCCTATTGGAGTCCATTGGCGGACTGATTAAGTCTGAACAAGTGTTATGTGTTTGTAAAATCGCTATGTGTTTATACCTACAACAAATTAACCGATCATCATTTTAAGGACTTGCTGAAAGTTTGTTGATGAATATATGTTCTCTTATTGCAGGTTATTTATGAAGATCTTCCATCAAATTTGTGTGCCATTCGAGATTATATAGAGAGAAAGGAAGTAAAAGGTTCTAATGAAACATGTGAAAGTAGACGATTTTCAGAGGAACTGGTTACTCTTTCTAGCAGTGAAAGTGAAGCAGAGATAGAGGATGGTAATGTGGTCAGGCAGAATCTTGATTCTACTAGTTTCAATTCATTTAGGCAACGACCAAGAGTGCCTGGCTTGCAGAAAGATTTTGAAGTCCTCAAGGCTGAGCTCCTGAACTTTATTTCTGAGCATGGTGAGGAAGGATTTATGCCCATGAGAAAACAACTTCGAAAGCATGGTAGGGTAGATGTTGAAAAGGCCATCACACGGATGGGTGGATTTAGAAGGGTTGCATCTTTGATGGAGCTCTCTCTTGCTTACAAACAACGTAAACCAAAGGGTTATTGGGACAACTTTGACAATCTACAGGAAGAGGTAGATGCAATTTTTAATCAATAACCACTGTGCAACTAAGCTGGATTACTCACCCATTTGGCATTTGAACTTTTTGGGGAAGGGAAAGGATGGAATTGATTATTCATTTCAATTACAAAAACAGGAGGCGGAGGAAGAAAGAAATAACAGTGTGCTCAAATCATTAATATATGGGATAATAAAAATCCTTTTTTCATTTTCAGATCAAACGTTTCCAGAGGAGCTGGGGAATGGATCCATCTTTTATGCCAAGCAGAAAATCTTTTGAACGTGCTGGTAATAATTCAATGACCTTACTGCTTATTGTAGGTGTAAGCAAATGATGAATATGAGCACATGGGTGCTACCTAGATTCAAGACTATCTGAGTAGTATTTGGTCATGACTCATGTTTTCCTTCAACTCCTGTAGGTCGTTATGACATCGCACGTGCACTGGAGAAATGGGGAGGCCTTACCGAAGTCTCTCGGTTGTTAGCTCTTAAGGTGAGGCACCCAAATCGACTGTCAGATATGGCAAAAAACAGAAGAACAGAAAATGCCAAATCTACTGATGAAGAGAGGGAAGGGAAGAGTGCATCAAAGGCAAGCGTTTCTCAAGATGCACAAAAATGGCTCACCAAACTGAAAGACATAGACTTGAATTGGATTGAGTAGTGATTGGCACTTCCTACGCTGAGAAACACTTTTGCAACTTGAACCAACAACAAGAATGATGAAATTAATCATAGAAAGGCAATTCACTGCCAACTGTATGTGTC
This sequence comes from Aquilaria yunnanensis, assembly GCA_039654915.1. NCBI lineage: Eukaryota > Viridiplantae > Streptophyta > Magnoliopsida > Malvales > Thymelaeaceae > Aquilaria > Aquilaria yunnanensis. Next base: position 39,302,547 of record CM077600.1, on the reverse strand, counting down.
TACTAATTAGTTCCATGGACATATCTGTGAGGAAGGGTCAAATACACTTGATCCCGGCTGTACATGGAGTGAGTTGGCCAAAAAGAAGACGAATTCGACCATGGGTTTTACTAGACTGGAACTTTCGATTTTTCAGCGTAGTGAAGTTGCTCGTAGGGGTTTTCCAGATGGCCATGTTTCATTCACAGCAATGTAAAACTTGTGAAGTACCTACTTTGAAAGATGAGGTGTACCGAGAAATGTTTCAGAGTTGTGATTCATGCAACGTGAAACAATTTCATAGGTCTGACTGGGAACTCCATTTTGGAGCCCTTTCTTTCTTCTTTCAAGAAAATTTGCACAAGAAACACCAGCTCAACATGACGATTATCAAGAAAACTAGGAATCTACAGTAACAAGACACACTAAACCAATCACCAATTCCAGAAGATCCAGAACTGAATTGGAGCTCTTAATACCTTCAAGATTGCGGCATCTACTTGCTGACTCCTTCGGTTTATTCATTTCCCCAGAATCTTGAGAATCAAGGCGCCGCAAAGAACGAAGAAAGCAATCGGGAACTCCTCGCACGAGCAAGCTCCACTTATCACTCCGTCCACAGGCACAAACATCCCAGACGATGGCTCAGACTCTGTCGGCGATGGAGGAGAAGGAGGAGGAGGAGGAGAAGGAGGAGGAGGAGGAGGCGGCGTCCGAAGCGGGCCGACTTGAGAAGCAGAACCGTAATTCTTGTAATCTAGAACGGTTGCGATGCCGTGAACGGCGACGGTGGAGGTGAGGTAGAGGTCATGGCGAGAGAGGAGTGAGGCGTCCAGAGTGAAATTGGAGGCGGAGTTGTTGGTGACGAGGATGGTTCTGTTACGGAGGAGGGTCGGGAGGCGAGAATGAGGCTTGAGAAGGATGAGCTCCGAGAAGGAGAGGCGCTGCGGGACGATGTGATAAGGGATGATTGATGGGTCGGCGGCGGCGGCGGAAGCGGCTTCGAAATCGTCGGAGGGGACGAACAGAGTGGCAGAGAGCGGAATGATGAAGAAGTCCGACTCGGAAAGCAAGTTGGCCCAGCCATTGAAGTCTCCCGCTCCGACCAGTGCGTCGATGATGTTGACGAGCTGCTGTCGTGGCATGACCGGAGGAGCTTCAGAGACCGGCGGAACTTCAGAGACTGGCGCAACTCCGGAGGCGACGGAGGAGGAAGTCAGGGCGAGGAGAGCCAGGAGGAGGAGAAGGTAATCAGCCATATGAGAGAAGGAGAGAGAGCGAGAATCGAAGGTTCTTTGTATTACTCCTGAAAATCGATTGCGGCCTTCCGGGTCGTTATATAATCTGCTTCGGCGAGAGATAACGATCAAGCTTTCCCGCCAAAACTCCCTTGGCAGTTGGCCCAGGCACCCACCGCTCTTGGTTTCTTTTCCCGGGAGTCTATTTTCAACCAAAAAACGAAAGAAAGAAAATATTGGTAAAATATTTAAGGTAATCATATATTGGTAAAGTAATTAGTATGTACACAAACTCCAATATTACCTTGTTATCTACTACAATTAGATACGTAAAGCGAACAAGGACACAAGGTTAGACATGTTATATCTAGTTTGCTAATATTTGAGGAAAAATTTAATGATTAAAATAGGTAAAAGGGGCAATTTTGCCATTAAAGTATAATCTAGAGTGTAATTTTACCATTAAAGTATTTTTTAATAAAATTTGCCATAGAAATTTTCAAAATTAGCATATTTGTTATTAATGTTTTGGAATCAAAAAATATTTACCATTATAGCACTTAACGGTGTGAATATTCTGCTATTACAAAAAATATTTCATCATGGTCGAGATGAGTTGGATTAGTTAGATTAAAACACCGGATACGTCAGCCATACAATTGGTGCATTCGATCAGGTTTGTAGGTTAGATGGGTCAAGAAATGGGTATATTCCCGATTCTCTCGATGGTGATAGTTTTGGGACAATCGGGAGGTTAGGCTAGTGATGGTGGTGATATCCAAGAGGGGTGGATGAAACAGGGGGCCCTCTAACAACAATAGATTGTGCATGACACGAGGCATAGCGGGGGGGATGAGTTGAATCTCCTTTTCCTCCTCAATACAGTGTCACCAGTTGTTGACGATCCATGGGAATCGCACAATGTATGAGACGGGATGGCAGCGGCTAGCTAGGAGCAATAACAAAAACAAGTACCCGGTAATTACAACCGTTAAGCAACAATTGCTCGACAATTACCACTATTGGAGTTAAATGAATCCATGGGTTTGGGTTGTTGTGGCTGTGACTGAGATTATGATAGTTGTGTGAGCGAGTTAAAAGAGAATTGTGGTGGAAGAATTCACTGGTGCATTTTTTTGGCTTTCCATTTCTAACAGGTTGAACAAGACAAGTTGGAGATAGTGGCTTTTGTATTTGCAATAATGATTAGGGTGAAAAAAGGTAACAAATATAATTTGAGTGACCATATTGTAGTTTTTTTCTTTTTACCAATCACTAAGTCAAAGTACCATATTCTACTTGTGCCTCCACCTTGGTTCCATATCAATAAAATAATACCACGTCATTGCTCTCTAAAAATCTCTTAACATTGTTGTTAAAGATAATAACAAATAAAAATTTTGATGACAAAATTATTCTCCTCCCTATACTTTAATAATAACATTGCCCCTTTTAACGATTAAAATATAAAACGAAGTAAAATTTCCTTCTAAGGCACAATAATTATAACCCAGGGCTCATATGTCGCCTACAGCAAAATGTTTCTTGTCACAACCTTCATTCAGTAGTACACAATTAGAACATTACGAGGTGCATGGAGGCCGCACATTGCGACGATTCATATGATCATTGTATAAATTCGTGGAAAGACGTAGAGACTTGATATAACAAAAAATATATACTTTTAAGTTTTAGCCATTGTAATTTTGGAGCCAAATAATATTCACACCTTACTAGGTGGAGGCTAGAGTAAAAAATGTTACTACCAAAAACATAAGAGAAACAAATCATGGTTACCAATATTTTGCTTTAGAAGACAATAAAAAAATGACAAAAAATTAGAGGCCAAGAGAACAAATAGAAAGATTTGGTAATCCGCACATTGTAGTGGATATTTTTTTTATAATAAATTTTAATAATAATAGTGTGACACAAACATAGGTTACATGCTTCGAAACAATACATATTTGGTTTGTTAATTAAAAACAATCTAATAAAAAATTTCAACTCCTATTAACACAAATCTAATTTTAATATCGATAAAAAATTTATCCAGAAAAATTTACTCTCAAATTTAACAATTATGAACCAAATTGCTTTATTAAACTATAGAGTTTGAAATAATTAATTGATGCTACAAATCTTAATAATCAATAACGAATGAATAATGATTAAAGCTTCATTTTAGAAAACAACAATAAAGAAAATCAATAAAAAAAAAGTTAGGATTAAGACAAAAAAAATGAAAAAGCTTTAGGCATTAAGAATTTAACAATTGACTTAATGAAGATAAAATATGGTTTAACTAAAAAATAAATAAATTATGGTCACCAGTCTCTTACTTTAGAAGATAGTACATAAAAAACAACAAAAAAGAAAAACTTGGGGGCCAAGAGAACAAATAAAAGATTTAATTAAATAGTTATAAAATTCAGGGACTAAAATGTAACACAAACGTAACTTAAGTCCAAAAAATAAAAAGTTAGAAAGTTAGAGAATGAAATCGAGTTTTAACCGAAAAAAATATAAGACAGACAAAAATGAAAATTGCAACCTAGGCTCTCATAAAGACAAGGGCCTTACGAAATGAGATAAAACTAAAAAAAGAGCAAATCATATCCTTAAAAAAATAAAAAAAAATTTGAAAGCAAAAAAAAAATCTGCTGAACCATGACCCAAAATCAACTGGGCTCAATTAGCCAAAACTGATTTACTGTTCATTCAACAATACCAAATGTTGATATTTAGAAGTATAGTGTAATTAGAACATTGATCGTTGAGTATCACACATGATTTTTTTTTAATTTGATTTTTCATGAAAATCTAAATACTTGGTGACGTTAATACTTGATGAGACTTATTATAAATACCATGCGTGTAGGTTGTTAGTATTCATTGCTAGATTGGATTTTTTTTTTTTAATACTTAGAATCAGCTATGGAATTTGAAGGATATATTTACATAATATTTATTAAAGGATAATACGTCTTGTTTATAATCTAGAAGACAACTGAATTAGATCAAATAACATTGTGCCGTACATGAGAAAGGGGATGGATAGCCGAAATCCAACGCCATTCCCTTCATGCCAACGAAGCTAGCATAGGGGTATAAATATTATAGTGTTTGGTAAATTGTTCGTAAACCGTTCAACAAGAGTTCGTTCACGTTTGTTTATCTATTTGTTTGTATATGTCCATTTGTTTGTTTGTTTATATATTAGTTGCACATGATTATGCCCAATTTCCCTCAAATTAATCTATTGTCTTTACCTAATCAGTCATTTCTCTCACAATATGAACCTGGTATCCCACCAAGCCACGTGCCATAGCCTAACCTACAATCACTCTCACCCTTGCCTATTACCCTATTTGTCATTACTAGACTTGCTCCGTTTGAGATTTGGGGCAGCTATCAGTTTTAATTCTTTTGGTCACTAGCCTTCCCCCTCCCACCTTTTACTGGCTTCTGGGCACAATTCACAACTAGTGACAATAAGCAAAAATCGGACTGGATTTTCACGACTTACTCTAGTCTAGAGGTTCTAATCAAACATTGCTTCTAGTTACCAGGGTGAAGAGAAAAGACATGAATCACTTCTAACTCTTCCTTTCCTTCCTGCTAATTAAACATTGCCAGTCGGAGTATCTCTCAAGTGATGTGAAACCCTTGAACGCATGTATTCTACATTCTTTCCTTTCTTCTAACTATGTGTTAATTTGCAAGATTTAAAGATGCTTGTGTTCTATATTCTCTGCTAAATTGGAATATCTCCAAAGTTTTTTGAATAGTTTCTTTGTAGATTTATGAAACTAGAAACAGAGTTTTCCAAACTTTGGTATGATATTCATTCATTTAGTATTCACAAACGCATTTGTTTGTTTATGTTTGTTTGAGTCACACTAATGCTATCATAAGCGAATAGACACAAATACAGTCCAGTAATATATGAACGAACACGAACAAACAAGTTATATTTGTTTATTATTCGTGTTCTTGGTGTCATTTCCGTTTGGTTTGATTACAGTCCTAAGGTAGCCGTTGGGGACACTCAAGAGTTCCAAGTACTGATGAATTGGATTCTTGTTGTTAAGAAAATCTCGTTTTAGGGTATCAGTGAGTTGCAAAAAAACTATGATGGCAAGTAGGGGTGAGCATGGGTTGGGTAAACCCAAAACCGAAACCGAACCACCCCCATTGGGTTGGGTTGGGTTGGGTAAAAATTGATCATGGTTCTTGGGTTGGTTCCACATATATGAGAACCGATGGTTTTTTGGTTGGTTCTGGTTCCATGTGGAACCAACCCGAGGTGGAACCGAACCCGAGATATATATATAATTATATAATAAAAATTATAGTATTACTAATATATCCATACACACACACACACACACACACATATTTCTTTGAAGTATTATGATGGTTATTTTGTGTTTTTATATTAAACTCTTAAACTGATGTTTCAAATTGCAACAGTATAGAAGTTGTGGGATCATTTACGAAATTTCTCCATATTTACTTAAATCACTTTGCTTCATAGACCCACCACTCCTAAGTCATTTTACTTTCGATATTTTATTCCAGACTACTCTTTACAACACAATTATGATATTTTTTTTCATATATTTAATTGTATATTATGTTGAATATGTCATAAAACTAATTATGGATGTAGATTTATTGAATTTTGGTGTTGTTATAGGTATATGGTATAAACCGAAAAACCCGAGAATCAGAACCGAGAAACCCAGAACCATGGTTCTGGTTCTGTTCGGTTCTCGGTTCTGGGTTGGGTAGAAAAATTTTAGAACCGAGGCCATTTCGGATTGATTCGATTCTACCATAAAACCGAACCAACCCGACCCATGCTCTCCCCTAATGGCAAGTAGGCTGAAGCGATGAGCTGCACCATGTGATAATGCAGGGTTGTTTTGATTTTTTTTTTTTTTAAATGTCATCTAATGTAAAGAAAAGGTTGTTAACTGGTGAACACAAACCAGAACACGAGATAATGTTGGTCCGTACAACCAAGTGATGCTCTACTTGTGACCCACAAAGGATGAGACGAAATGACAAAATTAATGCTGGGCTTGCAACCTTTTAACAAGAACAAGCTCCTTCCATTCAACAAGGTAGTCTAATAGGAAAAAAAAATACCAAAATACAGATCGCATATACACCCAAGAAAAGGCCATCAGACACACCCAATGAAACATGCCGCAGTAAGTGCGCAAGTCGAAACTCATGTGAGGTCGTTTTCATCCAGTTCCTCAGTATCGGTCCTGAATGCCGTGACGTCACCAGTAGGAAGCTTTATTGCAAGCCTTATGATCTGCAAAAGATTGATCCCAGTAAACATTTATTCCGCGGATCGATTTCCTAAGAAGGGAGTTGGAAGTAATGAGGAATCAACAATTAAGAAAGCCATAAATGTATCACCAAGCACAATACAATAACTCAAGGATTTTCTTTTTCCCTAAAAAATGTTACTGTTCCATTCATGTCTGAATTACAACGTATTAACAGAACCAGTTGGAAGGGTCAACTTGGACTACTCCTCATGTCTACCCAAGTAAAATCACAATGGACAAACACAGGAATTTCTTTCCTTGAAGAAAAGGTGAACGCATTCAATGAGGGTTTCTAAGCTTTGACTTGCTTTCTAGTTGTCTTACAAAGGCTAAAGGCATTGTCATAAAGAAGAAAGATGCAACTTTCTCACTACAATCAAAGCTATATTCTGAAAAAGGTCATGCTCCATCAGCCATTTTAGATTATTTAATTTGCCAGAAGTTTCAACAGAAAATATAGGTTATATGTCCAGCAATCCCAAGAACTAGATCAAGCTAGCATGTATACCAAACATTAGTATCACAATCATGTTACTAAAACTACAGTTTCAGCCTTTTGAATACGAGAATTGCCAAGAGAAAGGAGATCTATTTACCGTATTATCAAGATTCTTAATAGTGCTAGATTGAGCAATACGTTTGATTTCTTCTACATCGCCTTCAGCATAAGCAGAAAGAAGTTTACTAGCAGAACGGTTCTGATCACTTCTTAAGAAAGCATCAATTCTGGAAAAAAAAAATCAAGCCAATAAGTCATTCTTCAGCACATAAGCTCAGTCATTGGATTTTGGGAAGAAGAAATGACTGTGTCATATACATATTTTCTAGTTTTTCTTTTTGCTTTCTGGCAACTTTTCCAGTGTTTCTTTAATCAACAGTTTCCCCCCAACACAAGATTTAGTTCATCAACCAAAAAATTGTGATAGATTTATTTTGACAATCCTAATATTCAAAGGAGCAACAGTTTCAGAGAAAGGAAGAAAGAGCATCTTAACGAAATAATGCACCTAAAAAATATTTTTAAATCCACCAAAAACTTTTATGCACAACTTAACAACTTACTCCTAAATTAGCAAATCATTGACATCAAGCTATGTGACCGCGCTAATGGCTACAGGCAGCTCAAAAATATCAAACTCACTGAGTACAGTCATTATAGCACTTCTCTGCTTGCTTGAAGTCATGTGCATAAAGATACACGATTATTGCACTCAAATATGCCTGAAATCAACAAATTCAAATAAAAACAAATCATGCAAAAAGAAACGACAGAGGCTATGACTACAGAGTGGTCATCACAATGAGTTCAAATTCTATACCTTGCACTGGCTATTGGTAGCATTGCACTTATCTGCAGCCAAACCCAATCGCAACAGGCAAGATGCAGCATCAGTATACCTGTGTATATCAGTAAGTACACACAGTTCTCAATGGTAAAAGGTTTGGTTCTAGTTCTACCAGCAAAAGAAGGCAAGCACATTCACAGATAACATGTTCCCATAATTATTTCTGCCATGCCTTTTAGTTTGGAATCCTCAACAATCGTTGACCCAGCCCAGACCCAAAAAATGTTTGCTTATATCTCCGCCCATGTAATTGGCATTATAAACTCATCTGCTTCAGTCATCACGGAAGATAGACCCTTTATTGATTGCAGGAATATGTGAAAAAGGGCTTGGGCGAGTCAGAAGCACAGCCAAGCCTTTGAAGGATCAGTATAAACCCCATCAAAGCCTAGTGGGCAAAACCCAAGGGAAACCAAAATTATTCAAAAGCAGATATGTAAACAAAATGCAGTCCTTCCTATTACACCATTTATTTATTTTGTCTCTGATTAACTATAAAGTACTATATCTTGGAAAAAAATATATATCTATTTGGACAGAGCCAGACATATTGTCCAACAAAGTGTACTACGTATGCGCCAATCCAACTAACAGGGGGTGAATGGCTAATTGTTAATCTCTGCATAAGACATACATGTCAAACTGTATTTCGTTCTGAAGCGAGTCATTTTGCTCCAGATCTTTTGAAGAATCAAGTTCCAAGTAACAGGTTTTAACCCTTGAACAAACTTTCAGGTTTCAAAACATCAATCTTAAGGAAAAGAAAAAAAGGGCCCAGGGGCTAGTGAGAATAAGGTATATGGAATTTCTCAGGTATGAATCACATACAAAATTCAAGCCCGTGAAATGAAAAAAGAGCTAGTATTATGTTAATAACAAGTAGAGCAAATACTTTAAGTTATGAAAGATTGCCCAGATCGAATTTAATAATTGAAAAGATCAATAACCATACAGACATTTTGTGATGAATGGATGGTCATATTTTAAAATCAAACCATCAAGAGGAAAAGGTTCATAAAAAGAACATATAAATGAAATTGATATGTGCAATCACTGACTCTCATCCCAATACTGAGGAAAACAAGTTACATACTTTTCCAGCTTAATATAAACGCTAGCAGCTGCACGATACAGATCAAATGCCATTTGTTCCTTGCCATCATCCTCCAGAATATCACAAGCATCGTTATATAGTTGTATGGCATCCTCAGGAACAGCATCTTCCAGGGCACTGGAAAGGGGGATGGAAGTCAGACTCAGCAGAAGATGACATGCCTTCCCCAAGGATATAAATGAATAAGTAACTAAGAATGAAGCATTAATCCTCTTCACATGGAAGTGCATTCCATGCCCGGAGAGAATCATTCATACAAGAAAAAGGAAGCGAGCAATTACAGTTCTCACAAAAAGACAAGACATGCACTTACCGTGCACCCTTTGCAAGAGCATCTGATGCAGGCTGTGATCTGTCACACTGAATATATAATTCAGATGCTCTTCTGTAGAAGTCATTAACTTCACGCCAGTTGCGTAGATCCTTTGCCAGTGCAGCAGCAGACTCCATATCCTTAGCAGCATCCCAGGGTCTGGTTTGCTTGTAAAGGATTTGTCAATAAGAAATACACACAGCCACAGCATAGCAATAAGTACAACCCCAACAGAAGAGTCATTAATGCTCAAAGAGAACGAGGATACGAAGAGAGCATTTCTTGTCCTTTGGACGCTTTCTCAAACGCCAACTTTGCATTTTCATAATCCCTTGCAGCTCTAAATCCATTAGCTGGCAAAAACAGGCAAGAAAAAAGTCCCATAGCATCACTATCCGACTAACTTCACTAGGAAAAACATAAAAAAACTCCTGCTTACATCCTTAATCAGAAACAAAATAATGACTTCTCAGAACTTGTCTTAGAGAGTTCATCATCAAATTCCTACCAGCTTGCTCATACAACTGAGTTGCAGTTCTCCAATCGGCACTCCACCTAGTCAGAGTAAGCTTCGTCCTATACCAAGGAAAAGAAAAAGTGCAGAAATTAGTCCGTACGGTCCAGTACACGAAGAAGTGGTAATAACAACAAATTTCCAGCAGAAAGAATTCACGCTGATATCGAATAGAAGAGCAAATTTCAACGAAATACGCAGATGATCTCTAATAGTAATCATTTTGGTCCCTATCTAAAATGAATAAGATATGAGCGGTTCATGAGATTGAGAAGAGGAAGTGAGTGGCTGGTTTGGGATGGGAGCTTACAGCTTGTCGGCTTTGGCGACCAATTTGTTGGGATCATAAGTCGACATAGCTGCTCTTCGCACTCTTCCTCTGACTTCTCGATCTCAATCGCCGATTCGCCTCTCAATGTTTCTATCCACCAACCAAGCCGCAATTCTCCCGATTCAACCAGTAACGATGTTTCCTTCGCTACACGTCTACACCCACATAGATCTTGATTTCCCGTCTTCCACAATCGATATTGTTTTTTTGTTTCTTCCTTTCTTTGGGCTTAAGAAAGAAATTAGAAAATCAAGAGTAATTATGAATAGCCTTTTAAACATTTTTAAAAAACAAATCTGGCCAAAAAAATAATTTTAAAAAATGATTATCTATTTTACCTTTTTTTATGTATCAAGATAAGCAATTTTAGAACCTATTATTTTTTGGAATAAAAATGATAAATGTGAGATCCATGTATAAAAAACAAATCTAAAAAGTTTGGGCGTAATTGAATACAAATGTAATTCCCTCAAATTCATTGATACACAATTCTTAATAATATCTTACTTGTTAGTACTTGCTCAAATGCGAAAAAAAAAATTATTAATACACTTGATTTTTGAAAATCAAATAGACTTGACACTCAAAATCTAGTGTAGGTTTTTTTAAAATATTTTAGTAATATTTATAATTTTATATTTTATTAACGTTTGAGACAAAAAAAACATTCTAAAAAATAATTTCTATCTTAAAAGAATATAAAATTATATTATTTAAGTACTTTTTATTAAAATATATTGTTAAATTTCAAATAGCATGTGATTTAAGGATTTAACAAGAAAAATAAAGAGCAACCCAAGCATTAGGTGCTTTTTATCCATCACTTCTTGTTGACCTAACCTTTTTGTAGTCTTCCATATTATGTTGAAAACAATCAAAAGCTTATACTAAAGTTAAAGTATATAATTGCTAATATGAAATTCGCCCGTATTTTTGGAGTCTATCATATGTAAAGAGAAAAAAAAAATGTGACTAAATTAAGACAAAAAAATGTTTGTCATTGTAGACGCATTTGAATTCGGACTCTATCAGTTGCTATTACTTGGGTGTATGGAAGGCTCCAGCTTTAATATGTGTATCTTTATTTATTCATTTGACATTGTTTTTAATAGAAATAATTTTTAATTCTTAAAGGTGAGTTCATCTCTCATTTAAAAATGTTTTCCTTTTTACTTTTATTTATTTGTTGCCTAAGATTATTTTAATTTAAAATAAATTTTATACCTAATAATCACATCTCTCATCTAAAAATGTTTTCCTTTTTACTTTTATTTATTTGTTGCCTAAGATTATTTTAATTTAAAATAAATTTTATACCTAATAATCACCTCAATAATATTTTTTTGAATTTTTATTCAGCCTGAAAAATAAGAATTAATAAAAATACATATCTTTTACAGAAAATGTTTAAATACTTCCTCCATCCCAATTTAATTGAAACATATTCCTTTTTGGGAAGTCTCAAAAAGGTTGAAACGTTTCTTCTTTTGGAAAGTTCAAACAATTAAATAATCCTTTTACACGAAATCCAGTAAAGACTCTTTTTTTTAATCTCCACTCAACCTCTCACTGCACAAAACCCAAAAAAGAATTTTTTTTTTAATCATTATTTAAACTTTTACTACATAAAAAATTAACACAAATTACATACACTTTAATCTCTGTGCCCAGTCAAATGTTTCAATTAAAACGGGACGGAGGGAGTATGATTTTTGGACTTCTCAAAGCCTAAAAGTTTAATTGGTGTGTAATTTTGGATACAATTTTTTTTTTTGGGAGAAGCTCGGACATAATAATTATATATAGGAATAAATATTTCAATTGATTTTACACATATGACATATCCTTAAATTCAAAGCAGAGGGGAATGAATGATTCGGCTAAGGTGCAACCCGAACGCAGCGGGCCAACTACAGTTCAGGGCCATTGGATGACCCAAAAGATAGACCCATGGACTCCAGACAGTCTCACACGTTAGCCGGTGGTGCTGATCGAGCCCTCTCCGAGGTCGAACTCGCGAGGCCGCTCACAGGCACGGTAGTTGGAGCTGAAGGACGACGCAAATCTTTTCCAATGGTCGCGATGGAATCGGAAACCAAGCCGAACATCGGGAATAACAATATATCTCAGGCCTTCACCGAAATCCCAGGGCGCCATGCATGGAAGGCTGAGAAAAACGTTTCTGAAGAGAGGTGTCGCCGGTCAGCATGGCGAGGAGAAGGTGGAGAAGAGACTGGGCGTGAAGCGGAGGCGACAGAGATGGTGGGTAAAGGTGGAGACGAAAATAAAATAAACCTATACCTGGTCTCAGTACCCTGCACTACATCCTCCAGTCCACCCGCAAGATTATTATGGCGAGGCATTTCTCCCGCTAACCCTGCTATGTTAGCACCCGGACGCAGAAGAGAAGACGGGCTGAGGCTGCTAGCATGAGAAAAATCAGTAGAAACATACTAACATCCTAGTAATTAATCAGCTTGATGCTGTTACTTGTTTTTTTCTTTTCTTTTTGTCTATGTATATGTATGTTAAATTTTTCTGTTGATTGTGATGCATATATATGTAATTGTGTTGGGATTTGCGAGCTGCTAATTAAGGGCAAGAAACACATTTCTTAAATTAATTAGAGGTTACATTACATGATGAACACTACTACTCCGTACACAATGAAGCTGATCGGAAATTGATAAACCACACACGTACGATATACAATGCAAATCCAAAAGAAGTCTTGTCCTATACTAGCTAGTACATGAACAAGTACGTACTGGAACAAACAAGTGATACCACTCGTAATTAACCCAGAGCTTGCATGCAGATGAGCTTTTCGTTATCCGTGGACAGTGGAGTAGCTGATAATACACTGATGGACGTAATAATTGCAAAGGTAGAGTAGGGAGCTGCGCGCTAGTACTTAATTTTGTTTGGAGTGAGATAGCTAGATAGGTAGGTAGCTAGGGAGGAGGAGGGGAAGGGAAAGGGAAAGGAATGGGAGTCATGGGAGGAAGAGCGAAAGGAGGGAAAGGGAGATTGGGAAGAGGAGGGACGTAGCTTGGAATATCAAACGGGGGTGGTATTCTTGGCATCGGGAAGGGAAACGGAGGCAACTGTGGCATCGGCGGCACATAATTCTTCATTTCATTTTCATCCCCACCACCCCACCTCCACCCCGACTTCTCTTTTTCTTCATCAACCTTCACCTTCAGATCACGCCCACGCCCAGCAGCTAATTCCGTCCTCATCGCCAGCACCACCACCAAAACCACCACAGCTACACCTACTCTTTGGTTGTAGTGATGGCCCATATTCTTTTTCTTCTTGCTCGATCCCACGCTATTGCCGCTTGCTTGCTTCACTTCATCACAACACTGAGCTATATTTATAGACGGTGAAAGATGCAGGTAATTACCTAAAAGCCACCCTACTTCTCCCAAGACTCCCAACATTTCTTCCAATTTCATTTCCGAAAATAAAATATTTCAGCCCCCATACATGTTTATAACTTCTGACTTTTTGTTAACATTAATTTATTGGTGTTACGTAAGATTAACATATTAGATATATTTATCCAATCCTTACCACCTAGTATTATTAAAATAATAACAATTACAGAACAAATTATTTTAATTTGAAAAAAATATAAATAAATAAATAAAGAAAAATGACAAATATTGCTGGATATATAACAAAAAAAAACATTTTACGACGATAACGTAATACGTAAACACATGCATCTCCAAAGCACGCACATATTATATTATAAAATAACTTGATATATATCTGCGATAGTAATTTTGTAAGCAGACACAATAAATACTTCAACTATGGTGGTATGCAATCTTAATTCAGTCTGTTTGTGAATTAAGGTGCATGTAAATAATTGTTGACGTATTTCAGTTTTTACTTCTAAGATATAGATATAATATTCGTCAGCACATATATATATATACATTAATCATTATCACTTGTTTTGAAGCACAAAATTTTGACTTGTTCTAGTGATCAACATGTTGGAATGCAAAAATTATTCACTACTATATATTTGGCGAGTAGCGCTTCAGCTACAAATAGATGTGACAAAGTTCCGTTGACAAGGAAGAGCGTGCCATTCTGCCATTAGCAAGCATTGGTGTGAAATTTGTGCAGAGACAATAAAGACCGCTACGACAAGCATTAAATCAAACAGGGACCTTGGGACTGTAAAATCTCAACCCCATGTCCAGTCCTGCAAAAAGCCAAAAACACTACTCTGTAAGTGTAAATCGCATAAGTAGTCCTAAAACTATGCCAAATATTGCCAAATGAAATGAATAGCCATATTGGGAACAGCATAACTGAATTATTTAGCGATGAGATTATAACCAATTCTTACCATGGTATGACAAGAAGGCTGCGCAGTACAGTAGCTTTTGCGATTAAGCTCTAAGTTAGTGATTAGAATATAACACTAAGACTTCTGGAAGTCTAAGTTTTATGGGGGTAATACGTAGATCCAATAAAAGCTTTATGACTGTTCTGAAAATTTAGCCCAAGCCCAGGCGATAAGCATCAGGCCTGAGAAGAGAAAGCGATTTATTCGCAGGTGGCACACATGCACCACGGTGGGTGGCATGTCGGTCACTGATAAGTGTGTTTAGCCCACCTAGGCTCTGCCTGTGACCGTAACACACTTTCCCCAAGGCTCCACAATTTTTTCCTTCTTTTTCTCTTGCAAAATTGCACCCAGACCAGACTGTTACATCTCTCGTGGACCCCGATTTATGCTAATTTCAAGCCACTGCAATTTAAAACAAAAAGAATCGATGAACATAGCACTTATTTTATTAATTTTCGTTGGTACTGAATAATAGTTTACCCGTTTCTCAGACTAGTTAATTTTTGTACTGCTTTCATAAAAACTAATATAACATGGTATCATCACTACAACAAAAAGTCAATTAGATCCTGTTTTGAGTAGTTATCTAACCAGTTTTAACTGGCTCTAAAATTTTTGAATCGGTCATTAACGGGTGCATGGAAATGGCTAGAGAGGTTGGAAAAAGAAATGATCGATTGGATAGGAAAGAGAATCACAAGCTGCTTGGAAGACAAGAAAAGTGTAGGGATGATAATAAGGTGAATCGGGTGCGGATCCATTACACCCACCACCCACCCTGTTAAGGCTGACAGGTGAAAAATAATACCAATGCTTATCACCCATAGGTAATAAGCTCCTAACAGATTACCTGTGGGACAATAGAAGCCACTAGTCTTAGACTTTTTTTCTTTCACCTTTCCTTCATTCAACGCCAGTGGTTAACAGGAAATGCAGTGTTTTGATGGTTTTGAGATAGCTGATTGATGGACTAGAAAAAAGTGACAAAAAAGGCAAGATGAATTTGAGTTTGAGAGAAGATTAAGCAAAGAATATGATAGAAGAAGGGGCAAAGAAGATGGGAGAATAAAAGATGAAGAGGAAAATGAGAGAAGAAATGGCAAAGAAAATGAGAGAATGGACGAAGTAGGTGAGTGAAGAAGAAGAACAAGCAGTAGCAGCATAGAGTGGAAAGAATATAGGTTTTAGGTTTTTATTGTTTGATAAATTACATTTTGATTACTCGAGTTACTTATTTTTTTTATATTAGTCTATTATTTTGAAAAGTTACAATTAAGTCACTAACAGACAAAGAAAAATTCACTACAAGATAAATGTTAAAATGCGACTAAATGTCAGTAGCATGGCATTTTAGTTGCACATCAGTAGCCTATGTATGAGCCATAATCTTCTATGTGATTAAAATGTTCAGTTGCACAAAAAGTCAATCATATATCAGTAGCACAATTTAAAAAATATTAAATTTCAGTTGCACGTCAAGTGGCCCACAATAATTTATGCGACTGAAATGATTAGTTGCACAAAGGCCAATCGCATGCCAATAGCACAATTTAAAAAATATAAAAATGTCAGTATCATATCAGTCACATAGTTTAAAAAATATCAAACTATCAGTAGCATAGTAGTTGCATCATTTAAATTAATTTCCCTGTCAGTTGCACAACAGTGTAACATATTAAATATATTTTTCTTTTCAATCGCATGATAAACGCGTAAATTAAATATATTTTCCTTTAATCACACATAAGTGGCAAATTCAGTCGCACAAAATGTTTTTTCCTCCCACACTCGTTTCTCTTTCTCATTTCTCCACCTTCTCTGATTTTCTCCTTCTTTGCTCTGTCTCTGCTCTCATCTCTATTTCTACATCTCCAGTTCTTCATTCCCTTCAGTTGAAGCTCTGTTGCCTTCAAATTGCATCATTTTAATTTCTAGTTATCAGCATAAAGTTAACTCCTATTTCTAGCCAAGATTTTGTTATAAATGATATATTTGTTATTTTAAAATTTACTTACATATATATGTTCTTTCCTCTCTGCTCGTTCCATTCTCCCCAAATTTCTTTCAATTTTCCTCCATCTTGCTTCTTCCTCCTTGCTCATTCAATTTTCTGGTCATCATCCATCCATTTACCATGCCATTTGTTGTTTCTAGTATAAAAGGAAATTGACATTTTTTTTTGTTTTCAATTCATTTTTAATGCTCAATGTTACTGCTGCATCTTTATTTTTTTACTGTTCATTTTCTAACTTGATTGTTAGTGTTGCCTCTTTAATTTTTTATTTTTTTCAATTTTTTTCCTATATTGAATGTTAGTGCTGGACAAATGTTGTTGAAATTTTAGGGTTGATTTTATGGCGAAATGTTATTGATGAAATTAAATTGTAGGATTAAAATTAGTTTTAGTATTATTAATAAATTTTAATGTAAATTTACAAGTTAGTATCCAAGGATTAATTTTATAGTTATTTAAGGGTTAATTTTAGTAATAACTCTATTGTTAATTTTAGTGTTAATTTTATCACTTAAATTTAGAACTTAGTTTTATTATTAATTTTATTGTTAAATTTAGTACTTAATTTTAGTTTTAACTATATTATTAATTTTATCATTAATTTTAGTACTTAATTTTAGTGTTAATTTTAGTTCATAATAATTTAGTAGAATTTTTTTTATAATTTTATTTAATAAAAATATATTTTGTGTTACTTTTTAGTCATGGAGCACAAAGATCATGGTCGCCAATTTATATTAATAATAATTTTTTTTATTACTAAATAAAAATTTTAATAATTCTAATTTTAATATAGTAATTATATATTTCCATTATTATAATAATTATAATCCAATTTTAATAAAATTTTTAATTAATTTTTAAAAATATATATATAAGATGTGCGACTAAAATTCAATTATATTGTGCAACTATCTTTTGTCAGTCACATGATAGTTTATGCGATTAAAACTGTTAGTCGAACAATGACACTAACTTTCAATCACACGATACGACTAACAGATTCAGTCACACGAATCCATTTGGTCCACTTTATCCCACTGACACATTCAATCATACGATAGTGGCACGTTTCAATCGCATGATAGTGGCATGGCTCATGTAACTACCATTTTCGCTACTGAATTTTCCTATGACATGTCAATCATATGGTGTGACTAAATGTCACTATTTCTTTAGTCACATCAGGCCATTTTTCTTGTAGTGATTATGGCAGGTTGCGGGTGTGGCAAGTTACGGGCATGGCAAGTGGCATCCCATTGAGCCATTTTTCTTGTAGTGATTGTAGTGGGTCTACCTATAGGGCAAAACTAAAATCTATAATGGGCAGATGGGTGCAATTTTCACCAAATATCCGCAACTTATCATCCCTACTTATTGTCATCCCCAAAAAAATGAAAAAAGGATCGGGTTCCTGGAGAGCGACAATGAAACAAAATAATTTCCTCTGATAACCAAGTGTAATTCAGTTTTAATTAAACCGGCCTAGTCAAATTTAAAACTAGGACAAGAATCATGTATAAAAATCTGTTCAAGATACCACCACCCACCTTTAGATAGTTGAACTAGTCTCGGTTCTCTAGTTCAATTTATATGGATCTAATTTTCCTTTTTGTTGTAGTGCATACAATCATATTACATGTAGTAATATTTTCTAGTACGTATTGCATTTATCTAATCACACAATTGTAACTAAAGATTAAAAACATTTATTTTGGGACAAAATTATAGAAATACGTTAGCAAGGGTAACATTAGAATAATGTTCATAAAAAGCTTTTCTTATTTTTAGATAAGAATTCTTTTGAAAGAATTACTTATTAAAAGAATGCAAGTATAAGATACAATTTTAAATCAACTATAACTTCAAATCTCTTATATCTGTTTTTACAAAAGATGCTTCATTTAAGCAACAGGACTCTAAGAAATAGTAAAAACATAAAATTGGCTGCTTAAAAGGTTATTCATTCCTATAACACCAAATAAATAGAAAAGACTTAGATTGAGCCAAACCTTTCATGTAAACTAGAATAAATCTAGAATAAAGAATTCATAAATAACTAAAAAAAATCTAAGAAGATAGTGACCAAATAGTAGATCAACTAATATGAAGTCTAATATATTGGTAAAAAGGGTAATTTTGTCACTAAAGTATATGGCTTATAGTAATTTTGCCACTGAAGTTTTATTTTGGAGAAATTTGTCACCAATGTTTTCGAAATGGGCATATTTGCCATCAATATTTTGAAATAAGGAGATATTTACCACTATAACAGTTAACAGTGAGAATATTCCCTTATCAAAAAAAATATTCTATTAGAATGGGAGTGAGTTGGATATCCATTGTCACATCAGCCAATATGTGGCATATTTGTCATCAATCTTTCTGAAACAGGTAGATTTGCCACTAATGTTTTCGTAACGAGCACATTCACTATCAAGTTTTGACACATGTAATGGTAGCAACATGCAAAAAGGGCGAATAAAGTGGGAGCTTGTCCAATGACGACAAATCAAGCACGAGACATGACAAGCAACAATTAGCTGACAATAATGGCAGACAAGCAACAATTGCCCAGTAATTAATGCTCTAGAGTTAAGCAAATCCATGAGTTTGGGTTGCTACGGTTAGGGCTAAGGTTGGGCCTAAGAGTACAACGGTTGTGCGAGCAAGTTAAAAGGAAATCGTGATTGAAGAATTTGCGGTGCACTTCTCTGGTATTCCATTTCCAACGAGTTGAGGAAGACAAGTTGGAGATGGTGACTTTGGTGTTAGAGATAAAAGATTAAGGTGAAAAATAAGAAATAAATACAACTTGAGTAACTATACAATAAATTTTTCTTTTAACCATTTCCACCTGTGTCTCCATGTGTGCTCCACGTCGATAAAATGCTGCAACATCATCACTCTATCAACATGTGTTGACATGACACTAACGGCGGTAGCAAATATGCCCATATAAAAAATGTTAGTGATAAATTTTTCTGAAATAAAACTTTAGTGGAAAAACTGCTATCAATCTTTTACTTTAGTGGCAAAATTACCTCTTTTTCCCTAATAAATAAATAAATAAATTCTGACAATATTACTCGATCTATTATTTGAGAACATCTCATTATCGATGTCTACAACTTTTCACCCTCTAGTCTTTGTCTCACCTACTCACATTGAAAATAGATCACTTAGATGTATCCATCATAGAGCTTTAGAAGAAATAGATGACGCTCATGCTAATGATGATAAATAAATTTTCTTAAAAAAAAGATGAAAAAATGGTGAAAAAAAATAAAAGTAATTGAACAGTAAATCACATAGCCAGATTTGAATTAGAATCCAAACTTGGTGAGAGACAAAGAAAAAAAAACAAGAAGAAGAGGAAGGCTATGCAGAGAAAACGGTTGAAGAATAGGGGCTACCATTTCGTTTCAACTTAATTCAAAATAGCTTAATTTTATTTTTACATTTTTTTTATCTGAAACTAATTTTATTTAAAATAAAATATTATGTAAGTGCAATAATCCATTGAAAATAAAATTTTTATAATCTTACTAAAACTTTATGATTTTTTTCTATCATTAAGCATTAAAAAATAAAAATCCATAAAAATTTAATAACACTATAAAAATTTACTTTCAACTGGATTCTTGTATCTACATAATATTGAATTTAAAATGACATTGATTTGAGGCACAAAAAGATGTAAAAATAAAAGGGTTAATTACAATTTGCCCTTCTAAGGTTTATGTGAAATTACACTTTGCCCCAACCTGTTTTAAAAATATACCCTTTGCCCCCTGTTTTTTAATGCATTCTGACTGCAATTTCTAAAATTTTAATTTAAATATTATAGTAGTCATTTTTTAGTAATTTAAATTTATATGATAGTTTTTTAACAGTCAATGAACATTTTTAATTATCAATTTTTTCTTTCTGTTCATTCTGTAAATAGAAAATAATATTTTTTAAATATCAATTAACTATAAAAAAAATACCATACAAATTGACATTACTTAAAGATGAGTGCTGTATTGTATAAATTAAGATTTCAAAAATTGTTATTGAACTGTATTAAACAGGCAAGGGGCAAAGTGTATATTTCAAAAATAAGAGAGGCAAAGTATAATTTTACCCAAACCTCCAGGGACAAATTGTTATTATTCCTGTGCCCTTAAGGGGCTAATAATGGATGTGGTCCTCTGGGTGGGGTTCCAGTTCCAAATTTGCTTTATGTTCAGGGAAAGGTTGCAATTGGGCTCTCATCGTGGAGGACACACGTACTCACTTGTGGTTGGGTTAACTCAGCAATGCATCTTCTGTTCCTTCAAACTCTATATTTCTGGCTTTAACCATCTAATGTTTGCAGTAACAGTACTATGATTTTAGAGTCAATTTGTTTTAATTTTAGTTAACTTAATATAAAATAGTTTATTTTTATTTTTATATATTTTTCGCCTAAAATTAATTTCATTTGAAAGTCAATATTATATAGATATAATAATTAATTTGAAAATAAATTTTCATGAATTTTTATTTTTTAGACATTAAAAAAGAAAAAATCATAAAATTTAATAAAAGAATAAAAATTATATTTTAAATGGATTATTACACCTACACAATATTGACTTTCAAATGAATTTGCTTCCAGCCAAAAAGATGTAAAAATAAAAAATAATAATAATTTCAGATTAAGTTGACTTAAATTAAAACAAATGTGATATAATTGTTATTCTTGGGAGTTGTTATTGTGTTTTTTTCCCTGTATGTGTTCCTCGGTGGTTTTGTTGTAGAATGGGGTTTTATTTATTTATTTATTGGTTCGTTATTAGTCGGGTGTTGTTGTTTATTTGATGTGGTTGTGTTTGTAAAGGAGGAGAACTAAGGGGAGTGCTATGAATTTGAGAACAATTTTATTGAGATAATTCACGTGACGGTATTTATGAGTTTATTTTTTCGACGGTTTAGGCTCCTAATTATGGGAAGCATACAGTTTAGCAAGCCAGAGCTTCTGTGCTGTGCATCATTGGAAACCTGGCAGTTCATAGTAGTTTGAGGGATAATCATCAAGTTGTTGACATCATAGATTCTTGCTGTTTATCTTCTTCAAGGTATGTGTCGGGAGCCTAACTGGTTCTGCTCTTCATTGGAGAAGAGCTTGCAGCCTAGACTAGATAATTCAGTGAACAATGCATCGAAATCGGCTGTCGAATTATATCTAGGCTACCTAGTTGTTCGGCTCCTGTTACAGCTGAGAAGAAGCCAGAAGCTGCCTCTGCTTCGCATTTTCTTAATTTGCTGGTATGAGTTAGGAATTTATTTTTGCATAGGAAAATGTTTGACGCTTTCCTCCCTGGTTATCGCCTCCATGCCTGCTACGTTTATTTATGGCCAAGATATGTTCAGTATTCCGTTTTGTTTTTTTTTTAATTTACACTGGTGTTTCTTGCAAAGTTGCAATACATACTGTGGGAAACTACTTTTAAAGTTGGTCCTCATTCTTTGCCTTTTTACTAAAATTTACTGTATTATCTTATTTTTGCCAACATGATGTACTAACAGTAACATAGCAGCGGGGAGAATAAGTTACGTTATTTTAATTGCGATATCGAGCTACCTTATCCTTTTATGCACAATGCCATGTAATACTAGTAAATAATAAGTCCATGTACTTTTTAGACAGATTTATTACATATAATGCACCAACTTCAATACCCAAACACACAATCACCCGAGTCTCCTAGTAATTCTAGATACGGTAACAGATTAGGAAAAGCATTGAACCAAATCACTGCTCTTCCGAGCGGAGGACAATTTGCAAACATGACTTAAAACACTGGTATACTGAGTTACCAAGAAATAAATCGTATAGAGAAGGCGTTACAGTTTATTGTATCTACTCTACACGCCGATAATCCGGCATTTACATCCTATAATGAATCAAAAAATAAGTTAAAATACGCATTGAAACCATTAGAGCAATATGATACAAGAGCAAGCCAACACGTCAAAAGAAAGGAACACTCTAAGCTATTACCAAATCATCATCTACCTGCTGTTGTGTTGGATGACATTTTTATAATGACAGACAACGGGATGTTCACAACATGTCCCTGGTTCCCAAACAGTCCGATCCTCCCAAAGCTGGAACTCGTGCTGCTCATTGTTGCATTAAATGAAACTGTCAAGATTTGCTTCTCCCCCCTTCCTATATAGAAGCGTGTTGGAGCTACCTTCATTGAAACCCCATAAGGAGCACTCCAGCCAACGCTATAGGTCTCATTCCCAGCAATGTTGACGACTGTTCTTTGGATGGTTCGTGACTGATTCAGTTTTGAAAAGGTGATTGATGGCAAGTTCAGGTCTGCGGCAGTGACGGTAGCATTGTAATTCATACAACTTTGACCAGTATAATTAAAGACCACAGGAGCAGAGCCATTAATTCCACAAAGGAATGACATATAGTCATCATAAGCTGCACGAACAAAAGCACATAAATTTCAAAACTGAGCATTTAGATAATCAAGCCATGCTGTTGTCCAACATAAACCAACTACTGTGCTGAAAGGCAGAGGTAGACAGAGTAGGAGCAGAAAAGACATTCATCAGTTTTCTAGAAATTACCATTCTAAACAAATGTCACAGAACAAGAACCGCTCATGTTGCTTTTGCAGACAAATTGTTATTGTTTTGTAGGGTTCTGTCAAGATCAGATTCTTAAGAAGGGGTTTATGATGTTATGCTCCAGACATTAAAGATGAAATAAAACTAAAAAAAATCAATGTTGGTGGGTTATTTTCCATCTACATACTGAATGTCAGTTACCAGCTGGGGTCGAAAATTAAGAACTGATCCTCTTATAGCAAAGGATTACTTAAAAGAAGGATAAAAATTGGGCTTCCTAACTTTTTTCTTAACTGGAGAAAGGCTGGAGCTAATTCAGACAGTTCATCAGAGCCTTGAAAGCACACCTCGTCATCTGCAAGCTGGTTAAGCGACTGAAAACGGACCAGTCACATGGATTAGGGCTAACAATAGACAAATTGAGAAAGACAACCACGGGCTCTGATATCATGTCAAAGTGTTCCACCCAAAAGCAATTGAAATTGAGTGGAGAGGTGTGACCATAACAAACCTCTTGATTTAACAATGAGGGGTAACACCAACTTAACAGCTTGTTTTTCTTAAGAGTGGATACTTGACAGGAATGTTATCAGCTTTGGACTTGAGTAGTTTTCTGCCATGCTCGTTTAAACTGATCAAGATCCAAATTCACCATCTAGCCCCAAATTTAGAAGTTATGATCCAGTGAACTATAAATGGCATTACTTCTAAATGCAAAGACTTACCAGTATAAAAAATAAGACCTGGATCCAGTGAGCCAGTTGCATTCACAAAGCCACTTCCCATATCAAATGGTGTCCCTGGAGACTGGTTTAGGTCTGGGTTGGAATAAGCACGCTGAGCCATTATTGGGCCACCATTCTTGTCATACAATGAAGCTGTTGTTGAGAGTGCAGATCCAATAGCTGAAGGGCTGAAATTGGGGAATTTCTGTTTAATCAATGCAGCAAGCCCTGCAACATGAGGAGCAGCCATGCTAGTTCCAGACATCATTGCAAAGCTTTCACCTGACCAGTAAAGTTTTGTGTTATCGACCTCTTGCTCATATGAAATCTTATTTCATTCTTGATTGAATCTGCATTGCATACCTTGAAATTCAACTGAATCTGTACCCACCGAACTCCAAGCACCCCATATCAAATTTCCAGGTGCAACCACATTGGGTTTCATTATGTCTGCATCATCAAGAAAACTATCTTCTGGGTCTGGACCTCTAGCAGAGAAATACATAATCTTGGGAGCAGAAACACTGTAATTTGCTTTTAGTCCTCCTGAAATGCTAGCAACTGCACCAAATCTAACAATTTTCCTGGTCACAGAATCTCTTTCCAATGAAGTATTGTAGTACCGGAGTAAAACCTGTGAAACAAAAGTATGAATGCATGAATAAATCCAGAGACACGTAGATTACTATCAAATGGTGATCTTACTTCATAGGTTATTTTTCAAAGTACAGGTTAGAAATTTTGATAGAAGTCCATTGATCACTTGAATCAAACCACTCATA
This sequence comes from Aquilaria yunnanensis, assembly GCA_039654915.1. Taxonomy (NCBI): domain Eukaryota; kingdom Viridiplantae; phylum Streptophyta; class Magnoliopsida; order Malvales; family Thymelaeaceae; genus Aquilaria; species Aquilaria yunnanensis. The sequence goes on along the minus strand of CM077600.1, from coordinate 39,277,847 downwards.
GAGGAACAAAGATGAAATCATGAAAGAAGGTTGCCATTCATGATAGTCATGATACAAAGCAAGTAACCAGCGGAAAAAAAATCTTCCTGCATCTAAGAATGAAAACTTCACACAGCTGTTTGAGAAGTTTCACAACATCCATCTGGCACCAGTTAAAAAGCAAAATCGTGTTTGTGAAGTTTCATAACAGATATTCTAATGATAAGGGTGAAATAAAAAAGTACAATTAATTAAGTAAAGATACGCCAAGAGAAGCAGCTAACATTTTTTTTCCTTTTTACGTAACACCATACTCACAGAGATGAATAGAATTCTCAAAAGCAATCATGATGAAAAGCCATAATTGGAACAGATAAGTAATACACGCATGTCACCTCACCTTGGAATCCTCAGGTGACGGAATTATAATGCCAGGGATTTGCATTGGAGTAGGGTTGAGCTGGAAACCAATAACGAAAGGATCCATGTAGAAAACAACACCAGCAGCACTGAGATTCTTAGCTGTTTGTAATGCCTGTTTAATGGTGGAAAGCCCAAGCACAAACCGAATTGAATAGCTGCAGATCAAGAGGTTTCCTTGGACAAGGCTCTGATTGAAGTTACTTGAGTCCTGGCATTCACCCAGGTACATATCATTGGCAATTGTTGTCTCATTGCTTAGTGCATGCATTGCAGAAACCAAAGTATACATCATACAATTATCTGTTCCCGCTGCAAAAAGCCAAGAAATAAACTTCTCATTCTATGATGCCGAGTACTCTACACTGCAAGTCAGTGATGCAAACATCACTCATTTATGCATCAGTTCCACTCGAGAGAGCTCGTTCAAATAACCATGTGAATGTCATTTGCCCGTTTGGAATACAGTATAAATTCTTTTACAGTTCATCATGAATGCATGCAACTACATTGGCCATTTCAAATTTTATGTACTTTTCATAACTTTTTCCACCCACAATTTCACTGGATAGTGCATACAAAGCCTCAGGTCAAGGATGCATCAGTTCCACTCAAAAGAGCTCGTTCAAATAAACATGTGAATGTCATGTGCCCCTATGAAATAATAAACTAGAAATTCTTTTACACTTCGGCATGAATGCTTGGATGGAACCACATTGACCAGTTCAAATTTTTTGTACATTTCATAATTTTATGCACCCACAATTTCACTGTGTTAGTCATGAAAAGCAAACAGATGCCTTAACATTTCAAGCTTCATTTTCTTTTAACCCAAAAAAAAAAAAATTCATCACATGATTAATCAATCAATTTAGACTAGGCGAGTGTTTTATCCCTTTTTACTTCTTCAAATTTCCTGTGCTCTTTATAACATGCTCTAAAAATACTAATTCTCTTAAGAGTTTTTGTATCTCAAAGCAAATACCCCAGTCTAAACGATGAGAATGCCCTCTTTAAAAGGAAAGAATATCTTGTTGTCTTAGTTGAATCTGAAGGGCCTGTTCTCTTTACCAGATGGAGCTTTTACGCCTTTTCCGGGAAAGCTGGCCAGCTCAATTATATAATTTTTATTCCTAATTTATCTTTTTATACTCCTTCTGTCTATAATGTTTTACTTTTGACTCTTTTGCAAAAATTATTAACATTGTGCCACTTAATCATATTATGCATGTTTCTCTGTTAAATTGACTGACCAGTATAATTACAACAATGAACAATCATTGGCCTTACATAATGGGAAGGGTACATTTGGAAGATACATATAGATGGAAAAGTGACATATATTTTGGGACAAACAATTTGAAAAGTGACGAGCATGATTGGACAGAGGGGAACATATCAAATAAATAATTAATGGTACTCTACATAGCAATAAATTAAAATGAAGAAAGAGGATCATTGCATCATTAAGATAAAAGATATGAAAGGAAAGGAAAATAAAGGACATAGAGAGTTATAGACTTTTTTTAATTGAAATAATGGAATGAAAAGGACCATTAAACTTTTATGTATGTCATTGTCATTCCTAATGAGAGAAAGAAACCAGATATAAGAATTTTACAAGTCCCCTTAATTTAAGTTGATAATTTAAAATAAAAATTAAGATTATTCATGCACATAGAATGGAGGAATTGTTCTTTTGTCATTGATGAAAGCGTAGATCAATTTACATCGAAAATTATTTTTTGTCAAATACATATGATTGCGTTTGGGATGACTCCATAAAAACTTTCTGTAACAAATATAACCAACTAACCATAGGTGGCAATTTGACTCAATTCTAACTTCGGTTGGTTATTTGGAAATTAGTGAAATCACAAGATAGCTTTTCATAATTTGCCTTCGAAAAATAACAATCAGATAGTATTCCCTCAGCCTTAGGGCTGATCTGGACTTCCCGAAATTTTTCTGGGTCAACAAAAACTAAGTTGGAAAGTTGGGGGGCTAAAATTGGCTGATTCCTAGTTGGAAAGCCAACTCGACAAAATTGCAATTTAAGGGTTTATGGTACACTCTGGCACTTTTTTCTTACAGCACAGAATCTTGCATTCTGATGTGTGTTGTGACATGCACATAAAACCAGTTATTTTCAAGCCAAACCTATAACCAATTAGCCATATATCGTTTAGTACACGGATTGCCTTGCCAGATACCAATTGTGGAATGCAATTATATGGCAAACTGAAGTTAAAAAAATGAAACTAAAAAAAGGAACAAAGAGAATACTGCTAACATCTTCAGCCCTTTTTTTCTGGCATTTGGCAATGCTTATTGTATAAGAGCATGATCATTAACAGTGACAAAGTATTCGAAAGAGAAACTTACGTGCAAGTCCAACCCCAGGGATTGTTAGATTGTTTCCAAGCACAATAGAATTGGTGTATACCCTATCATGAGAAGTAGCACCAACAGTGAAAATCCATGGACTGAAGGAAGACATGCTCTTAGGGGATGGTCCAGTATTTCCAGCAGCTTGCACAACAAAAATACCAGCCTTGACAGCTGATAGCAATGCCATGTCAATGGGATTGAAATATGTAGCAATGCCAGGAGGGCGTCTGTTTGGAGTGATTGACAAGCTTATTATATCAACGCCATCTTGGGCTGCCTGCACATGATGATAGGAAATGGTTTAGAGTCCAACGAGCAGGGGTCATCAAAGAATTCAGTAATAACTATCTTTTTCAGTTTCACACTTGCCCATCCAAGGATAATGATCTGGTACAATTGCTTCTGTCAGTCAACTTTTATCCAACAAAGCTAAGTGGGTGGAGCAACATGGTGAGGAAACAATTACTCAGCTAAGGATATTCTCAACTCCTTTGAGCATTCAATCAGCTAAATAGGTTACTGTGGATTCTACTATTCATCTTTCTGATGAAAGTCACGAATCACTTTGGAAAGCAAAAAAAAAAAAGCATTGCCTTGAACTAAGTACATAAGAGCAAGGTTTAAAGCAACTCACATTTGAAGAAGAAAATCAATCTGAATTGTAGTTTACCTGGTCTATGGCAGCAACAACATCGGCAGCAAAACCTCCAAAGCTCTTATATAATGCCTTGTAAACAGCAATACTGGAAAACATTGGACCACCATTAAAATTTGTGAATAATATTGTTTTGCTTTAACATGTGAAGTTAAAATATGCGCAGGGTTAACAATATTGTTTTTATGGTTATGAAGGGTGTTGTAACTAATTTTCAGGCATCCCCTTCCCTTGTTGTCTTCTCAATGATGTTTTTTTCCTTATTTTTTAAGAAAAAAACATATACAGTTGAGAAAAATACATCTTTAAATGCATAGAATGATGAAAGTTTATGTCGTTGAGAAACAGGCTTAGCAACTTCTAGATTGAAGAGCTCAGAGCATTAGCATTATAGTTTCATTGGTGGTGAGAGCACTCAACAAAAAAGTGCCAGGGCCACAGCCTAAATATCTGGCTCAACGTTGGAAGCTCTTAGTGCTGCTCTCTGAAAATATCAATTTCCTTCATCCTTTATGTACAATTTGTATGTGGCTAAAAACACGTGTATACTACTTTTTTAGAGAGCAACAGAGGTTTCAATCTCAGACCCCTAGAGGAAAGATTAAAAATAACAGGTAAAGGATATGATATTAGAAACATTACTGCGAATGAGGTGCCATCCCGCTTGCATTCCCAAAGTGATGTCCAGCAACCACCACTGGAATCCCATGGTTTCCTGCAGCAACAGAAGCTGTGTGCCTGTAATAACATCCAGGTTTCATCAGCATCCTTTTCACATAATATCTCCCGACAGAAAAACCAGCAAATCATGAAATGCTTCAAAGAGAAAAAAAAACAAAAACAATATAGGAAAAGAATTATGGAGAGCAAAAGATAAGGATTTAAATCTACACTCACGTGCCATGGCCATCTGCATCAAAAGGTGAAGCATAATCTTGAGTTGTATTGAATATTCCCCTGGTTATTGCTGATGCTGCAAAATGCCGGGCTGCAATGAGCTTCCTATTGCAAGAGCCAGATGGAAAATCTCTAGTCACCTCACAAATGCCAGAAAAATGGGCAGGCACCGGGAATGAATGCTCAGATATATCATCAGCAAAGCTTGGGTGAGCTGGATCAATTCCAGTATCAATAAAGCCGATTACAATTCCCTCTCCAGCATTTTCATATCCACCTTCTTGGGCCCATGCCCCTTTGGGTAGCCCCAAAAATTGGGGAGTATGTGTGGTTGCAGTTCTAAGGGAAAAGTCCAAAACCACATTCGCAACTTCACTTCTACTTGCCAATTTGTCAGCCTTGGAAATTAAACAAAAGCACACATGCGTATTAGCAGGAAACAAAAAAGAAAATAAATAAAGAAAAGACAACAGTAATAAACGAATATACATTCCGACGGGAACGAAAACAATAGAACTCACTGTTGCTAAAACCTATTTAAAATTTAAAAGAACTGTCAAATGCCTATCAAATGCTCGAACACAAAGAAAAAACACAAAATCCAAATAAGGAATTAAGAAAGAGTAGTACTGCGCGTACTAAAAGACTTGTAATAAAACTTTATTAAATCCTACATGGCACAATTTGATTGATAGTAGAAAAAATGGGTGAAGCCTGTTAACTTTTTGCTTCCAATCCATTTCTGCCACCTATTTTTGTACAAGTCGTTGTAAAAGTTCTAACACATTTAGCAGAATTAACTAGGAAAAGAGGAGATTTACGGTGCCATAAATTTTAATTTATATAAAGGGACCAACAAAATTGAAAGAAAAAGGCTTTAACCAACATCATGATGAAGACGATAAGTGACAAATAAAAATACCTGCTGTGGGGTTACAAGAACAGCAAAGCCATTAATTAGGTAATGGTAGCTGTATAGCTTGAGATACTTCTCTCCTCTAAGCGCCTTCCTTAGCAGCGCATTATGAACACGAGAAATATAAGACCTCGAACTTTGATCGGATCTGGAAACATTCCTATGTTCAGAAAGAAAATGGCGAAGTCAACAATTGAACGATAAAATAACTCAACTAATCAGTTCTGGAAAGTTTCGAACGAACTAATGCCAACCCAAAAGAAAATACACTAAAGTGGTGTTTAGATTACCAGAAATAAAATTAATGATCAATACTACAGTTCATCTTTCCTAATTGGTACTTCACGACCTGAACAACATCAGCAACTAATCAACAATTGCCCGACACAAACGGCAATTACTAGGTCATCTTACTGAATCGCCGCGAACTTTCAAAGAAGCGTAATGCTAAGTAATGAAGGATAAACTTTAAGTTTCTGGATCAAGAGTAGAAGAAGAAAAAGAAGCACACCTGGGTTTCGTTCGCGTATTTAGCTTCCCACTGTCTGCATCTCCTCCATGTCTCTGCCTTCTCAGTTGTTGGTCGTAATGGGCGGCGGGAGCTTGTCTAAGGGTAACAATGTAAATAGCCGTAATCGTATCCGAATCCTCTGCAACTGTACACCATGTGCTCGCCAAAATTCCCAACAAAACCACAACCAAAGACACCCAGTAAACACTCCCCATCAGTCGATATAATAGATGCCAAGCACAGCCCAGAGCAGACGAACAAACGAGAAAATGCGACCGAAGGCACTGTCTAACACGTCGACCTCTTCATTGTACGCTGCACTTGGGAGTGAGAAAGCCCCGAGTACAGGAAAAGCAACCTGAGCTTCGAGTCAAGCAGCCACCATAGAATAAGAGGAGAAGGGAGAAGTGGGTGTTGGAATTTGACAAAGGAAGGAAAGCAAGAGAAGGGTTTTGGTTTATCTGGAGGCTTTTGGGAGTGGTGAGACAGTGATAAAGGCCGCTGGAGCATGGGGACTGGACTCTGAATCTTCAACTTTTTTCTCGGGTGCTGTGAATATGAACGTTTGTTTATACAAACAGGAAAATTTTCATTTGTTTTTTTTCTTGGTTAAATAGCACAGTGGTCCCACACCTTCAACTTCTATTACAGATCATTTCTCAGACTGTACTTTGTTACAACTGGTATCTAACCCATATTGGTCCCTCACCCTATAAAGACATAAAAAAATTGATTCATAGAAAAAAAAATTGATACTTTAGATTGTAAATTAACTGTCAAAAAATAAAATTATGAAATAGCTTACTTTATTACAACTAACGAAGCATTTAAATTTATTAACTCTCATAAACTATCTGACATCAATTTTTAAAGGTGAGCATTATTCGCATAAAACCGAACAAATTGAAAAGATTGATTATATTGGGATAAAATAGTTTGGTTTGGACAAAAAATAAATTTTATGTTTAGTTATCGAATCAGTTATTCGACCATACACTTTAAACCGAATAAACTAAACAGTAATAAATATTTTACCATTATCCATAATGACCCATCATATATAAAGTTATTTCCTACTTATTTTTACCATTATCTATATTGACCCTATATATAAAAATTTATTTCTTACTAATTTTGGACAATATATTGTCTATTTTTCTTTAATTTTAATATTTATCTTATTTTTTTATTTACTATATGTCTAAACCTTATAAAGAGAATCGAATAAATTGAAATATAAATCAAACTGTTTGGATCAATTTTGACATGTGATTTGGATAATTTGAATTTAGTTTGTAAAAATAAAAAACCAATCGAATGATTATATTAGGATCAGTTTCAAACCAAAATAACCAAATACTTATCCCTATCAATTTTTATATTCTAAGTTAAACTGTTCAGTAAATGTTCTTATAAATTCAAATTATACAATAATTTTTTAACAATTAATGAAACATCTAAATTATCGGTTTTTTCTTTTTTTAAATTGGATTTGTGTATATCTAGAGGTAGCGACTAGTATACAGCGCATAAAAGTATGAGGCTCATCTGCAATAAAATGGAAGTTAAGGACGCATTTACATTAAGAGTCAAAGATTTGGGAACAGTGGTACTTCTTACCAATTCTTGTTTGGAAACATGAACATTCGTCTTGGCCTCTTGTTTTTTTCCTGTAACATTGCTGCACTTTTTAACACCAAGTCTATGTTAATTTATGGGGTTATTTATTGCCTAACATTTTTTTTGTTATTCTTTACTGCAAATAAACAAAAGCAACTGCTCAATCAGTGAAGCACAGTATGATGCTTAAGACTGGTCTCTTCTTTTATTGGTTATGTGAGTAAAAATATGCAAATATCTACAATTATACATAATGATTTCATTATCATGTAAACCATGTAATTAATATAAGCAATAATTATTCCCATGTGCTCACTTATTGAGAAAAGAATCGGAAATAGTTTTAGTATTAATCTATAAATGTTATACTCTATTCAACTCTAAGTGTTTATAGGAGTTTATGAAGCAGCACGAAAATAAGTTTTCTAAAAATTTTTAGAAATAGCAAGTAAATAATAAGTCCAGAAATTGATGAAAACAAAACAGAAGACCAGAGAAGGGCTAGGCAGGGAAGAGTGGGTGGGGCTCAAATGATCATGGGTCGGAATTGGAAGGGTGAGTCAGCTGTCGAAAGTTTCGGCCTTCTATTTTGTTTTTTTATACATTTTCTTTATATATTTATTTATCTATATAGTGTACTTGTTTTTTTTTTCCCAACGTTCAATTTTTTAAGGGTGGCCCGTGACAACTTTTTAAAGTAGGGAATATAGGGATATAATAGACAAGATCGGTGACGGTGAGCTGCCTTCGCTTTTGTGGTTCTTGGAGTTCCGTTGAGGGCGTGTCGCACTCGCACTTTAACATGTTTGAAATAATCCTCAACTATTTCACTTAATAGCTAATAATTCTGAGAGATACGAAGAGACATATGGTTTAAATTCTGCGCTTCTCACTTCATTCAACATGTCATATAAAAGTTTTAATTTAAAAAAAAACTAACATTACCCTTCCTTTTATCAATTAATAGTATATTTCCCCTTGTATACTTGTATGATATTTTTAAATATAAAAAAAAATATTTAAAATAAAATTTATAAGAGTAAATTAGACAGCAAATTCCTTTCCTTATTTTTTGTCTTATTTATGTTCTACTGATATGTAGCCTCATTTTATTTTAGTGAAATCTTATACCTCATATAAAGTGTTGTACTATGATCCAATCTGATATTTTGGCCACCATCTTTAACATAATTTTAATAGAAAATATCTACTTTAATTCCTGAAATTTCTTCATCTTACTTGCAGCACCGTATAAATAAGACAAAATTTAAAATTTTCCCATAAACAAAGCCTATTCATGAAGCATACATAGCCAAAGCCTACTTCTATTTGGGCTAAGCTCCCTAGTCAGGTGACCAGTTTTTTGTTCAAGCTCCTTCCAATTACCTGAGAAAACAAACACAAATGCCTTTAATAGGCAAAGCTCCGAGCTCTTCAAGCGTAATTCATTCACAATTGCAGTGAGAATTTAAAAGTAGAATTTTACAAGTAAGAACCCCAAGTTTAAGCACTAAACCAAACTTTACTTATTCAACATTTCATTATCTTTTATCATAAATAGGAGCTACTTCTACCTAATACCCATATAAACTTGACAAAAGGTAACTCACAATAACCAATAAGAAAGGGTCGGTTTCATCAAAAACAATTATATAAGGCTGGATGACATGATGGAAAAGATAATATCATCACAATGTTAAAATTTAAAAACAAACAGTCAAAATATTATTCATATCTGTAACACTTTAGAAAAATGTCCCATAGATATAACACTTGAACGCCCAAAAAATGAAAGCTTTTGACAATGATGTAAATGACATATGATGCAAATGACACTATTCAACGAAAACCTGTGAGTGCAATTAATCTTCCCACAAAAAGAAGCAATTCATGCACAAATTTTTACTGAAATTTAGATTAGAGTAGAAGATAGAGTTACCAAGTGTCAAAAGTTGTCAGCATAGAAAATATATTAAAATTTACGCTAATATTTCCTATATTCACCATCACATGAATCACTATAGCAGCAGCAACAATAACAACAACAACAAAAATAGAGACAACCTTACCAATCAGTACAATTAATCATCCCCCCCTCCCCCCCAAAAAAAGGCAATTATTTAGAATAGCAGGAGATGGGTTTTGATTACAATTGTAGAGACAATCGATCAGCTAATGCCAAATAGAGAAACCCTAAACTCACTGAGCCAATTCAATAACCAAACATTTTAACCTTCGTAGCTTCTTAAACAATGGAAATAAAAATTACTTACTTTCCAACACTTGCTCTATGTTTCGTCAGTGAATAATCAACCTCATTCACGATGAAATCAATAACAGAAAATTGTTCGTGTTTCTTGTCACCATTGTTTTCTCTGTAACCCAAAAGAAGAAAAATGATGTTTGTTTTTGTGCCACCACAATAATACACGAAATTCTAAGGGTAAATTTGGGTTTATATTCCCAAAATTTTGTGGCGCCTACCATCCTAACAGCGGTGTAGATGGAACTGAAGAATGAGGGGGCAAGTTGTATACTTTTCAAACAGAAAGAGACAAAGTGCAATTTCTACCAGACATAAGGAGGCAAATTGTAATTTGCACTATTTATCTAACGGACCGTCACTGTACTACCATTTCATATGTGATAATTCTAACACATGAAGTAAGAACCCCATTTATTGGGATCATAACCTTAAGTTAATTCGTTGGTGATGAATCCGTTACGGTTACAAACAGTCAACCTTACCATTATTAATCTTTCTACACAAAATATTTCTTGGGGATGGAATCTCATGATTAATCTCGTGGCTTTATCATAAATACAAGGGCTTTTGGTCATGTGCCGTTATCATTCTTGTAGTGAAAAAGCATCGGCTCACGCAAGAGATCACGACAAATCCTTGGCTGCTCCACGGCAGTCTCTTTAGCCACGTACAAAAGCCCCGATTCTCGAACGATTATCATCGCTTTCTCTTCTCTTTAATAATCCACTGGCGAAGTCTTTGGTTGACCAAATCCACCACTAACAAGTTTTTGGAACGTTGGGGTAGACTTCGCCCACCTACAAAAGGAATCCAATTCCTCAACTTTGTGATTATGAACAAGTTGATCTCTTGCTTACTTGCATGTAGAAATTTAAAAGCTTAGACACTCTCTCATGATTTGAAGGTACAGACATTTTGCATAGAAGCCCTTGCACGGGGTGCGACTGGAACTCGGCATAACACAAGAAGTTACTAATTCAAAATAAAACAGATAAATTCAGTTTAAATCACTTCTACAAAAATGTCTGTACCTTCAGAAATAGTACGTCAGTGGACTCTTAAATGTAAATGTATAACAACGATCCTAGCTAGAGTTTCAATCTGGACACCATAAAACCACTGGACCGACTAAAGGTTGTTTCTTGGTAACTTAACATCACTTCAAGTCAGCCCCTACTCTGCTCCCGTAAGTTTTTCTACAGAGCTATTACGGCAGACAATCTCGTCCATCAGATACAACACCAAAACCTTACAACTACAAGCCCTGCCCACGACATTCAGGAATGCTACAGGCCAATTCAGAGCCCAATTGCATGACTTCCACCACAAATGGTCTGCGCACAAAAAGCAAAAGCTCCGCTTGCAAGATTACTGCTGCACATTATCAAACTGCAAACCAATACAAACAACGCAAATGAGGACTTCCAATTTACTGAATCCTGCAATTTTAAATTTGACAGTTCAATGAAAAACTCCGACAGCCCTCCCTACCAACAAAGTCGAATATTGTGTTGCCTATTGTTCTAAATGATTTGATAGAGACTAGTACCTGGTTCTAACTAACATAAGATAAAACAGACCACCACATATTTTGGACCTTGGGCCAACAATGGATGGCATGGAACTTTTGACTTACTGATGAGCTTTGTGTGAGCATTCAATACTTGGCAAGACAATCGTAGAAATAACATTCTTGTAAACACGCATCAACAATCTTAAAAAAAGTTTCTTTCTAGGAATGCCACCCATTGTCAGCCATATATGAATCTCCAAATAAGAACTCCCGGCTGAATTATTTGGGAAGCTGACACATACTGCAGTCATTTGACTCAAGATTTTACAAGGTTATTTTTCTAGGAACTAGTAATTCACCAAGGCAGAAGATTAGGAAGCAAACCATCACTTCCATCTGACCAAAACATTTTTTCCTTGATATACAATCGTACCTAAATCTCATTCTCAACAAGGTTAATATCTCATGCAGCAACAGTTAACAAGAGAAAATACATAGATAGATTTGCATGATTTCCAAGAAAGCAAGGCATGAGGTACGCAGCACATGCATCCTTTTTAATTAATTAAATTCCATTACTAATCAATGTGCTTGTTTTTTCAAGCTTTGAACTCTATTATTCAGTTCCACTAAGAATTTATATAAAGTCGAAACTGGAGTCCTGTATTCTAGCCTTAAGAAGATACTAGTCACGAATACATTTTCAGAGTGTAGAAACATTGAAACAAGAAGCCCCCCCCCCCCCCCCCCCCCCTCTTCTCTTTTCTAAACATCCAGAAATGAGGTAATGCAAGAATTAAAGAATTTTCATACTGCAAGTATGCAATAAAACAGTAAGAAACAACCTGTTTGAAGGGTGTTCATGCCCAAATTACAATACACGTTATTATCCGCTGCTATAGAAACCATACTGTGACTGAACCATACCAAGTACCAAGTAACAAAAATTACAAGTTTTTTTAGAAGGCATAGAGCATGCCAGGAGCAAAAGGGTTCACAAGAATAAAAGTGGTTGTTCTTTCCTAAGCCTAAAATAGAACAAACCAAGAAGTAATACATATTTTGTAATCATACCCATCAACCCTACATAGTAAGGTCATTTTTGTTTAGTTTTGGACTATATGTTATGAGTCAACCCTTAACTTTAGGTATAAAATGGAATACTAGCAATTTTTATCATATTTTTTCAAACTATATATTTTTTTGTTCCATCTACCATGTGTTTAGTTCTAATAAAAAAAATCAAATTACAAAAATTGGATAGACTACATTATAATTTGGAAGGTTCGGATAAAAACTGAACTATAATTCGGATGATCGAATCGATTTTAATAAGTAATTTTGATAGTTTGGAACAAATTTATAAAACCCAAAAATAAATAGGATTGTCCTATTTGAATCGGTTCCAAACCAATCAAACCAACAGAACACCCCTACATGAAGGTACAATCCTAACATATTATTTCCGACAAAATAGACCTAAATAAAGCTACAAACTAAAATACTGATGTGTATCACACAAAATCTTACATACTTCTAAAAAAAATCTTATATACTCTTCTTTCTTCTTGTTCTAATAAGAAAAACCTCATATTCTTTAAAAAGAAGAGAACTTATGTTGCCTGCCATTTATTTTCTTTACACCTTCACAAGATAAGAATATCCGAGAGAAAACCTTAGTCCCCTTAATATTGTTCTTTATCCATTCACGTTTGCATTAGTTCTTATCAAAGGCATGCCTAGGACATAGACACACCAAGAAGCAAAATAAGTAAGCCTTACAACCACATAGGTGGTGCCACACTGAAGCGCACGCTGTAGACACCATGTGTGAATCTATACATGTCCTGACACCTCACACCTTCAATGCACTTTCAAATTCATCAGGAGGAGCAAAAAGTACTTTAAAGTACAAATTTTTTTCCAAAAATTATAATCACTAGTATCTTCTGATAGAGCCTAATAATTTAAGCATCCAATCAGGCATTACTCTACAATTGCTCAAAATCTTCCAAATCAGGTGAAAATGAATTCAAATTATATCATAAGATGATTGCAGATTATGTTAAACCTTGCCCATTTAAAGCACATACTTAGAAAACCTTGTAAATGTAATGTAATCATATTGAAAGGAACACAATGCCTGCAATTAGTCCATAAGAAACCGTCACTTTGGCAACAAAAAATACATCACTAAGGTGCAAGATAAAAGCAAGAAGCTACAGAAGATGATGGAGAACACACCAAATCACTGCTGTTGCTGATTCTGCTGCTGGTTCTGAGGGTTTGGTGGGGGTGGCATTCCCGGTCGAGGTGGTGGTGCAAAAACAGGAATACCACCTGGTCCACCAGGTGGTGGAGGCATTCCAGGTCTTGGCGGAGCCATCCCAGGCCGTGGTGGTGGGGGACCAGAGGGCGCTCTCATCATGGGTCCAGGAGGTGGAACACCCATGGGCCTTTGAGGAAACTGCGGAGGTGGAACAGAGAACTGTGGCGGCGGCCTAACACCAAATGGTGGTTGCGGTGCGGGAGCGCGTTGCATCTGAGGCTGAACTGGGTAAGTTCCCTGCGGAATCTGGCCCGGGCGGATCACAGGAGGAGCACCAGCAGGAGCAGGGTACTGCACTGGAGGGGCAGAATGTTGCGGGACAGGTGGTCGGGACATCTGGGGTTGCATCATACCGGGAGCAGGCCCTCCGACTCCGCGAACAGGGCCAGCAAGGCCAGGCTGAGCGTGAAAAAGAGGCCCAGTCGGAACACCTCGTCCGGCAGCACGGCCAATCCCAGGACCAGCCACGGCGGCTGCGGAGGCGGCCTTGGCACGAGACTCCTCCGGGGGAGGCGGACCCTCGACAGTCATGGAAATAACCTCTTCGCCACGGAGCAGGACGAGACCGAGGGTTCGACGGTCCTCCCGTTCCTCATTGATGCTGGAGTTCTTCTTGCCCTTGGCGGGAGGGAGCTTTCGGAACTCCTCGCAGTCGCCCAGAACAAGGTTCATGTGGCGGTCGAAAGCCATAAACTTACCGACCAGTTGGCGGCCGTCTTGGATGGTGACGCGCATCCGATAGTTGATGAATTGAAGCATCTTTGAGCTCTTTGACAGCGACATTGTTGCTTGCTGCTCTGCTCACTCTCGGCAGTCGGGAACAGAAGAGCCCTAGGGTTTTCCAGCGGGGGGCAGAGAAACGCGAGCCGCTACTGAAATTACAATTGCTGCGAACTAAAAGGGGTGTTGGATTTTGGTTTAGGTTTCGTTTACCCGATCCCACTAGTTATGGGTTTATAGTTTTCACCCTTTCTTTTTTTCCATTGGGCCCATATTTCTGCTGTTGGGTTTTTCTTTCTGGGCCAGTATCTTCTGGCACTGTAGCCCATGAAATACATGTAAGGTTCTCGCAATGGTATACAATTGTTAGCATTACAGTTGAGCCATGAGATCTTATGTATGATAAGCTTTTTCTGTATATTCTTTTTTTTTAATAACTCATTTTCTTCTTTTAGAATTTTATCGTGCTTCAATTAAATCATTTATATCTAAACTTTTAGGTGAGTTGGTAAGGTCTATGTTCTTCATTCTCAGAGTGTAGTCGCACAAGTTCAATTCCTACAAGCTATCTTTTACTGTACTAAACAAGATAAATTAAATGGTCTGGAAGATTTTACATATGTTATGTCATGCCCTTTTCTCAGGCTTATACTTGTATGCAAGTTCCGGACATGATAATCATCTTTCTAGCTTATGCTTTTATGCAAGATCCGGATACGATAATCATCTCTATACGTTCAACCAGAAATTTTAAAAGAGTCCATTAACTTTACATTTGAGGCTATCTAGATCATAAAGTGTTCAAAAATTTAAAAAGGTCCATAATTTAATTCACATTGACTTTTGTCCAGGTTGTAATGAAAAAATCTTAATGACATCGATGTAAATAAAATGTACATGCCCAATAATAAGATCTTATAAATTAGAAACAATTAATATCATGAAATGATTGACATTAAGATCATCAAAAGAATAGACCATTAATATATTTAAATAACATTTACAGCAAGAGTTGCAAATTTAAGGAGTACTTATTGTTGGCCAAATGGTGTTACAATAGATATTAAAAAGATAGAAATTAAGATGTTATTGCTTGAATGATTAAAATGTAGAAGATTGAGGAATCTTTATCATAAAGATAAAGTGAAACTAAAAATTATTAGTTTAATCTTGAATTTTCAAAATATTAATGTATGAGGACAATAACTTTTAAAAAGTATAAAACAACTCTCACATTAGTGCAAAAGAAGTGACTAGAGTAATGAGTGAGTTTCTTCATATATATATATATATATATATATAGAGAGAGAGAGAGAGAGAGAGAGAGAGTTCTTTTTATTTTTTGGAAAATATAAGTTGAAAGTTTAAGGGAATAAAAAAATTGAAAGATTAAGTAATTTTTTATGTAAACACATAATAAAATTTGAAAATTATATTAATTATTTTAATTCTTGAAAAGAAAAAACAATAGGGAGGATTTGAGCATTGCTATCTTGGACATATGTCTAATAAAATATATGGACAACATCTTCCACTTTCCTAAAATGCCCTCCAGCCCACTTGCTACTGTAGCTAAGCAACTCAACCCTCATACTTTTCAAGCCCATCCCATATATATATGCAACGAGGCCGAATTTCCTATAAATCATGGACTATGCTACTAGACCGCTATGCATATAAGGAACACAATACAAACTTTCTACAAATTACGAGTCATGTCATTGAGCTTATGTATGTGTGTATAATGAAGCTAAAGTTTCCTAAAAATTACGATCCATGACACTGGTCAACAATATTCAAATAAAATTAAAAAAATCATAGTGGCTGATTGACATCCATTGAAGATGGAATGAGAGACAAGATTGCAAGTTGAATGGAACTCGTAATTGTCTATTGAAGGATATTTTCTTATTTAATTTTATACCATATTTTCACTGACACATTACCCACTTTTCATAAAACATATTATCCACTTTTTGTTGACATATCTCATACTTTCCACATATACTAGGTAAATAGCTTCGCTTCAACTTTTATTGACATGATCATTCATTTTCATATCCTTTTTTTATTTTCATTTTAACTCCAATACATCATTTACATCTTATTATATATAAATTTTTTCTTAATGTATATTGCATTTTCGCTTTAGCCTGATAAATAATTATGAATTATAGAACAAGTTATTGAGTTTATTGTATTTGTTTTTATCATTTACAAATTTAAATTTTACATTGACACATCGAACACTTTTCATATTAACCTGATAAGCAACTCTAAATAATAGAATAAATTATCAACTTTCATATAAAATTTTTTTCATTGACAGATTGTGACTTTTCCAATAACATATCTTATACTTTTCACATTAACCCGGTAAATAGCTAAGAACAATAAAATATGTTATTCAATTTAATGTAGCTTTTTGTTTTCATTGACAGACTATGAATTTTTTATTGACACATATCTTAATTTTCACATTAGTCTGCTAAATTGCTCTAAATGATAGAAGATGTTATTTAGCTCCCAAATTGCACCTTTACCAATCTTTTTTTCCATATGATTTTATCTTTATCGGCCTATATCACATTGTTCAATTTCTAATAAATTTTATATTGGTGGGCAAAAAGAATATTTTACACATGACCCGTTCTTTTCCTTCAATTCCACAAATCAATGGTGTGATTGGATTCGGCGGCAATTTGAGGCAATGCCGAACTACAGAGAAGGGGAGGGACGTTGATGATGATCCTCTGAGCTGATAAAATATATGATCAGATGTAAGGGATGGCAAGTTCAGTTCCACTCATTCGAATTGATTTTTAGGGAGAGAATCAGATAGCGGTTGCTGTACAGGGTTGGTGACGACAATGGGCAGATATTGAACAACATTGAGTGGCAAATAAAATAATAGGAAGCTGAATAGACGCACCGAGGATTAAAAAAATTGAATGGGCATCTTGGAAGTAAATATCTTGTCAACCATGGACATATGTTCATGGTAAAAATAATTGGAGAATCTTTCATTAACAAAAAGAAACTTGGAAAAATTCACGACAAGTCCCTTAGCTTATTTTTTTTTATCCTAACCGGGTACCCCACCTTAAGATTGTCCCATCAAAGTATCTTACTTTATTTATCGCATTTCAATTGGATCCTTTCCGTTAATTTTATTGTTAAATTAGATGGAAAATGCTGATGTGACATTAATTAATAATAAAATAAATGCAAAATAACAATTTTTTTCCTTAGAAATTTTTAAATCAATAATTTTAAACCTTCCAAATTTACTAAATATCGATATCAAGCCCAAACTTTTAAAATTTCTGATTCTAACCACAAAAATAAACCTAAATTACAAAATAATTAACTCCAAACAAGCAAACAATTAACTCTCAGTTCAACCTCTTCATCGCCACCAACCCGACTCATCACCATTCACGGCCACCAACCTGACTCGTTGTGATCCACGGCCATCAATCCAGGTCATTGCCTTGTCATCAGAGTCTTCGTCCACCAACCTAGATCATCCTTAGTGACTCGTAGCATCCTCATGTCTGGATTGCGAGCAGGCCGGAAATCTCATGGTGCCATCGATTTTGTGGCAACGATGATAAAGATCTCATTGTGACAATGATGGGTAATAGACAGGGGTGACACCAAAAAGGGATCTCGGACTTGTGCCAAGAAGAAACTGGGGATTTTGAAAAAAGGGAAAAAAGAATCGAACCTCACCTATTGGATGCGTCGATAGGCGACCCTGATAGTTGTATTAGGAATCCAAAGGTTGGTTCATGACCATCTTGGCTACAAATTTGAGGTTGTGATCTTTGGAAAATATATCAATTGGGAGAACTTAGAACCATCATTGAGAGAGAAGACATCATAATCCGATTGGGGCTCAATGAATTGACAAATTTCTATAAATCTTTGCAAGAGATTTGGAAAGAATTGGAGAGAATTGACGAATTCCCATGAAACGTTGCACGAAAAAAATTGGAGAGAAAAAACGGGAGAAAATCTAGAGAATAGAAAAGGGTTTTGGTGGAGGATAGAGAGTTGTGGAGAAAATTATAGTGTCAACAATATATTGAAAGTTTTAAGGGTAAGAGTTGTTAAATGGAAAAGTGTGATGACCAAAATTGTAATTTTACATGTCTTTTAATGTTAATTAATGTCTCATTAGCATTTTTCACCCGATTTAACAATGAAATTAACATAAATGACCTATTTGGGATGCACAATATGAGCTATGGGACTTTAGTTGGACAACCTTAAGCTCGGGTACTAATTGAGGATAAAAAAATAAGCTAAGGGACTTATAATGGATTTTACCCAAAAGAAAATTATTCTTCTGTTGGACATAAATGAACGGGAGTGATTTTATGAGGACTCAATTGAAGGAAAACACAAGACTGTGTGGCGGGACTGAGAAATACAGTACTAATACTTATGTCCGTAAGACAAGTGAGAAATGAGAACAGCCATCGAGTCATCGCGACATACATATCAAAGTCGCCGTCCCCGGCTATTGTTTCACCATTTGTTTGCCTCCCTTCCAACCGAAAACGCATCCTGAATCTTCTGTGATCGCCAGATCTAGCGAACAAATGGCGGCAGCGGCGGCGCCCGATCACTTGTTCAGCCTGAGGAACAACTTCTACCTCGGCGCATATCAAGCCGCCATCAACAGCAGCGACCTCCTCAATCTGTCGCCGGAGGACGCCGTCGAGCGCGACTGCCTCGTCTATCGCTCTTACATTGCTCTCGGGAGTTATCAGGTATTTTGCTTTCTGTTATCTCCGAGTATGAATTGTTGATCTTCTGTTTCTTTCTATGTTTCTGCCTTTTGACGTTGCTTCCTGTCGATCAGCTTGTAATCAGTGAGATCGACTCTTCTGCTGCCACTCCTCTTCAAGCAGTCAAATTACTCGCTCTCTACCTCTCTATCCCCGAGAACAAGGTTTACTCTGTCTAGATCTCTGGACTTTCCTTTCGTTTTGCATTTCGGATTTGGATCGGATGTTTCTGGCTGGGATGGCTTATATGTTTGGAATGATTGCTTCTTCAATGTTGATGTTTTTATACTTTATATAATTGGCTTAAACGGTTCTGATTACTTGGAATTGAACGTTGGTTGGACCTCGATCTGCTGCCTAGCTTTGAGTCAGCTTGAATGTTCTCTTAGAACTCCTCGAACTTCTCAGTTCGTGGGCAGAGGGTTGTGTTCCAATTTTTTCCTCTTCTTCTGCGTATGAATCAAACCTAATATCTTCAGCCGGTGTTGCTTATAAATCGGGCAGGAAGCAACTATTTCCAGCTTGAAGGAGTGGCTGGCAGATCCAGCCATTGGAAACAATCCGATTCTGCGGTTGATTGCTGGAATCATCTTCATGCATGAAGAAGATTACAATGAGGCTCTCAAACATACCAATGCTGGTGGGACGATGGAACTGTGAGTTCTCATCTGTCATGCGCAATTCATATATGCTTTTTCTCTGAGCATTGCACATCTTGGTACCTTAGGATGAGGGTTCACTTTGCTCTGTTTGGTGTATGGGGTTTAGTTTTCTAGGTTAAAGGAGGAGCAGGGTTTGTTTCCTATATTTAAGAACTAGAAATAATTTTTATCTTCAAGTATTCTATTGTTTGATGCCTCTGTCTACGGAGATGATTGTCTCCATGTCTTCATTGGGGGAATAGTTCCGTGTATATTCAATTGAACTACTAGAAACACGCTTTAACTTGAACTACTGAGTGAAATTGTGGTCTCGGAACTTTAGAGGTTGGCCTCCTTTTGGTGAGGGAAACATGACAGTATTTGCTTAACATATTAGTAAATTGTTTTGAGGTGATAATAAATGATTAATAAGACTGAAATATAAGAATGTAGACAAAACAAAAAAATAAAAAAATTGACCAAAAAATAAAAGAACTAGTAACTTGGAATCCTATGCACTGGTTGAAGCAGAACAAAAATATGAATGGGTTGATGACATGCCTCCAGTGAACAAACTGATCAAGTTTCAAAATTGTGACTTGCTAGGTTTTTTTTCCTCTTGAGAATATGAATAGGTTGATGATATACCTTTGGTGAATAAATCATCAGATTTGAAAATGTTGACTTGCCAGGTGATTTTCTTTTTTGGATCATACGCTCTTGGTAA
This sequence comes from Aquilaria yunnanensis, assembly GCA_039654915.1. Classification (NCBI taxonomy): domain Eukaryota; kingdom Viridiplantae; phylum Streptophyta; class Magnoliopsida; order Malvales; family Thymelaeaceae; genus Aquilaria; species Aquilaria yunnanensis. Next base: position 39,257,463 of record CM077600.1, on the reverse strand, counting down.
GTTAAGCGATGGCCAACTTTCAAATAATTTTGTTCGAATTAGAGTAAGGCTAGATACTTAAGAAAAGGATTACCTTTTTCTGAAACATGTAGAACCATAAATAGTTGAATATTTTTTTTATTTCTTTGATTGACCTGTTGAAAGGAGGAGAATATGAAAGATCGAACACTTCACCTCATTTTTTTCCCCTAAAATGACTATGTTCAGCAATAAATCTCTGTTCTATCAATTTTTTTGCTCCATTTGCAGGCATGCACTAAATGTTCAGATATTCATTAAGATGCACAGAACAGATTATGCTGAGAGACAGTTGAGGGCCATGCAACAGATTGATGAGGATCACACGCTCACTCAACTTGCTAATGCATGGGTGAATCTTGCTGTGGTATGCAAGACAGTTCATTTGTTATCCCTATTGTAAGAGTAATTGATGATATATGCTCTATTGATTTCTTTCTACAAAACTAAACTGAATGCTGTACTAGGGTGGTTCAAAAATTCAAGAAGCATATCTTATCTTTCAAGATTTCTCTGAGAAGTTCCCAATGACTGGTCTGGTTCTGAATGGGAAGGCCATTTGCTGCATGCATATGGGAAACTTTGATGAAGCTGAAACCTTGCTTCTTGAAGCATTAAACAAGGCAAGTCTTAATTATTAGATCCACTTAATTTATTAGTAAAGAAAGAATGATGGTAATCTGGGCGTGGAGTCTCATTCTTTTTCCTGGATTTGAGTTTGATCTTTCCTTTTTGACCCTTGAACAAGGTTCACCTGGTACTTGGAACGTTTAATGTTATTTTAACTTTGTGTTCATAAACAATAATACTGATATAAAATGGTATATGCTGAGTCAGTTTTTAGGAATCATTCCCGAACATGAGGTATTGATTATATACATAGGGTTTAGCTGTAATTGTTCCACAATCTAATTATTCTATTCAATGTCTCTGATCTGAATACTTACTATTACAATGTAAAATTAAAGAAGAAAATATTATTCATAGTAAGAAGCTAATTCCACAATTGTTTTTATCATATCTGTTTTCATACCACTGTAGTTTTTGTCCTTGCATTTTCCTTTGCTGTAACATTGAAACTGAAACATTTTTTCTGGTGGAACTACTTGGAACTATGAGAATCATAACATTTTCATTTGTTCAAATTAAAACTTTTGATACATTGCACTTGTTGGATGGACTAGTTTTTCTCAGAATGACATGCATGATAAGGAATGAATTCATGGTACTTGGTGTAGGACACGAAGGATGCAGAAACCTTGGCCAACTTAGTTGTATGTTGTCTTCACCTCGGTAAACCAACTGCACGGTATCTAAGGTGAGTTAACATTTTTCGCATTTCTGCTCCATTTTTACTTCTTTCTTCTTCCCTCCCAGCTTTTATTTATTTGCTTGTTCAATTTGTTTTTTCCTCCATATATTCCTTATATGATCTATTATTTTGCTGCCTTTTGGTTCGATGGTCGACCTCCTGAAACTTCCCTGATTGTTGATCTTTTATTCTCATGAGTATTTGCTGGTTTTATGAACTGTTGAGTAGAAAAGAAATCTCAAGAGGGTTCCACTGGGACAAATGCCTACGATCTTTATGATGTATCTCTGACCTTTGACCATTCAATTCTCTAGAAAGAGCCGGAAAACCCGCGGTTGATTTTTAAGCTAATAGTCACTTGATATTTTCTTCTAAAACTGGTATGAACATTGGTTTTTCTTCCACTATGGTGTAAAGAACGATCATAAGCTGTTGCCTCAAGAGCAATGCTGTACATAAGTGGCCCATTGTTTTATCTGATTTGCTTATTTAACAATTAGAGATCATAATCTGTCGTTCTTTTGGGTTCAAACTTTGTTCTTTGTAGGAGCACATTGTTAATGTTTATGGTACATATTATAAGGAAAATACCAGGGTGACAAAAACACGGACTGACGGACGCATCTCTTGTATCTGCTGCTGCGGACCCCACGTGGGACCCACAATGACAGACGCACAAGATGCATCTTTGAGTCCATCACCCAATAAGGACCCATATTATAATTTGTAATCATGATATGCAGCCAGTTGAAGATCACACATCCAGATCACCTTCTTGTCAAACGGGCATCATCTGCTGAAGAGAACTTTGAGAGAGCATTACAATCGGTCGCTTGAAGATTGTGGGTTTTACTTTTTGGTTAAAGAGAGCATTGTTTAAGGGAAGTCTGTTGATGCTTTCACGGTTGGTCCACCTTTTCGGTTTCTCGAGTTTACGAGGGTACATTATTCTACAAGGGTGCCGTTGAAAGACAAGTTGTAACTCATCTCAAACGGGAGATGTGTATCTTATTGCTTTGCAACGAATGCTGCATCATATATTGAAAATTTCTAGAAAACATTTTGTTATTCCCGAAAAGTTGTGTCTTGGCTTGGCTTGAGAGGGGAGACTAGTCAGGCAGTCAACATTACTCTTTGTCTTTTTTCTTTATGTACCTGTTAAGTTTGGAGTCTCTGCTCTGTTAGCTGAACTGAAGCTCAAGTCGTTCTAACTTCGCCGGTGGTGTAAAGAGCAAGTTGCATGCATTGTTTCGAGTCGACCTTGGCTTCTACAAGCAAAATTCGGAATACGTAACACCATTGTGTTCAGAACAATTAAAGTCGATGTCAGATGTCAAAAAATATCTAAAGGTTGGTTAAATGAATCCAATAGCCGTATGTGGCCGTACGACCACTTACTTATACCAGGAAAAAACAAAACAATTTGAGACCTTAGTACTCCTTGAAATGTATATAAATAGCAAAAGGGGTAAATTTGTCATTAAATTATATGAGTAGAGTAATTTTGCCATTGATTTTTTTATGGCCAAATTGGCAATTAATCTTTTCTGAAAAGTATAAATTTGCCAACAATATTTTGTGTTGATAGAAAATATGATGCTGGCTATAAAAATTACTTAATGTGACAACCGCAAAAAAAAATAAGAAATTTACAAGTTTCAATTCCAAGTATTTTTTGCCCAAGACCCCAGCCTTCAAAGTTTTGAATCTATCATTTTAACTGTTATCTTTACTTCGTCAAACGCCTGTACCCTTTGGTACCCTCCACCTTTTCCACCATCGACATTATCTCCACTATTCCACACATCATGACAATGCTCCAAAAAACGCTCCTTAAAGTAAACCCTGATCAAACATGGTTAAATTATGCAAGTATGACTAAATTCAAAGGTACTGCAGTTTTAAAATGAAATATCGATGGCAGCGGCAATAGAGGGTTATGACGAAGGTGAAAATAAGAAAGAGTTTTGACTCATTGAGGTGTTTTGAAACGTTTGAGTAGTTGGGGATTAAGGAGAAAACTTTCGAGAACTAATTTAAGAGTTACTTTAAGAAATATTCTCTAAACAAACAAAATAGTCTTCTTATTTAATAGTCAGCTGCAAAATTACCAACAACAAAAACATTAATGTCAAATTTTCCTTCAAAAAAATGTTCAGTGATAAAATTAATCCACCATTATAATTTATAGGCAAATGTGCCCCTTTTAAACACACACACACACACACACATATATATATATAAGACGACGTCTCTGACATGTATATGTCACATTAAAGAAGAGCATGGCGAGTTGGTGACACCTATTTTCAACTTGGGGAATTAGGGCCTAGATTGTTTGGGTTTAAATAAGCCAAATTAACGTGTTTTTTTGTAAAGGATAGAAGTGCAAATTACTTTTATCCCAAAAGTTCGTTCAAATTATAGTTGGCCCTTCGTCTAGAATCTTGAACCAAATTTAAACACTCATCTGCCTGGAACACATCGTAGCTCAAGAATAAGTTGGGGCTTTTCTGTTCACGGTCGGAATTAGAGAGAACCAGTCATGTCAAGCATTTGACATTAGCCAAGAGTTCGTGCAATGAATAGAGATAACCCATTAATCCAATGCAGTAATTAGATCCCCCCCTCGCCCAGATCTCCCGTAGAGAGTTGTTGAGTCTCGTGGCCAGTTTACTCCACAAACAACTAGTGGTTAGTGGGCAGTGGCTAAACTGGTGGATACCAGTGGCTGGCTCCATTGGATAAATGAGAGTCACCAATCGATCGCCATTGAGCAAGGAAACCTGGATCAATACAAATGGATTTAGGCAAAATTAACCAAGATCTCTGCCAAATGAGAGAGCACAACACGGAGATGAAACTGGGGCAAGTGGGCGGAGTTGGTAAAAATGGGTTAAAGCCACGTGATTGGGGGAATTGGATATGAAATATAACTTTTATTCAAGGACAGATCAAGTAAATAAAATACAGACCCCACATGGCCCACACCCAAAAACATGTTAAAGGGAGTGAGTGAAATCTAAACGAACAGTTTTTAAATGTTCACTTTGATCCTCGAGATGTGTTTGGGAGGTGGCAATTGCATTTGAATTAGAATAAGGACACGTGTCTTGATTCTGTTGTAATTTAGATAGCAGTCCTCCTACGTGACTCTTTTGCATTTAGGATTGATCCCTTATGTGCTGTAATTATAACCCAAATGAAAATTGTAGTGTCAGAATATCTTTTAGCCTGATTTTTTTTCTGTTGAGGACTTCTTAGGTGTTAGTATTGTAGACTAGAAACGTTTGTTGATTGTGAGTTGCTCTTTATCATGATAGTTCTTTGGGATTGGACATGGTTTTATATGTTACTGGACATAGTATAGGTGCAAACTTATTTTTGAGTTTTGTAAATTGGGTTAACTCCAACTCAAGGTATTCATCAGTTAATTATGTTACAATGGAGGCTTGCAGTATTCTGAACATAAAAATTGCCCCAAATGGAGAAGGAGTCTCTCTGCTAGTAAAGTAGTACCACGGAAATGGCTCTGAGCAGGAAGGAATCCGTATGACAAGTGCAATAAGAGATATAAATGAGCCCGGACATAATATATTATTGAACTATAATTATCCGCCAGATACATGTAATGAATTAACTTCTCCTGTAACTATAGCTAATCGGTAATATAATGGAATAATACGGGAAAATTTCGATTTCTATCTGACAGCTACGAATCCATGTGAAGGGCTGAAGGAAATGCTGTATGGGGTCGCATATCATGCTGCTAACACTACACTTGTACTGTAGGATCCTTTGCCTAGCCTCATGAATTCTCTGGACAAAGCCTACTTCTCTCTAAGAGGACCCATATCCATTGCGGTGTGACTTCTGCCATCGCCATGCAATCTGCAAGCTTTCCTGGAGATCAGTGTATCTCGCTGTCCAGTTCAGCTCACGCCTGATCTTGGAGGGGTCACTGTAGACTTCAGCGTAGTCACCTGGTCGGCGGGGTAGGTAGTCTACTTTGATGTCCATCCCTGTTGCTTTCTTGCATGCCTCCACAAACTCCTTCACCGATCTACCTCTTCCAGTTCCTACATTGTATATTCCTACTTTATGCGGTCTTGACTTCTCAAGAGCTTTCACATGAGCATCTACCAGATCAGTGACATCAATATAATCACGGATACAAGTGCCATCAGGAGTTTTATAGTCTGTTCCTTTAACCTGAAAGTTTAGTTCAACATCGGACTCAAAACCACCATATTTGAAAATCAAATCATCTGTCTAGTTAAGCATGGATAAAGCTACAAAATGTTGTTCACTGCCGTGACTAAAAGTAAGGACTTCTCTGTAATACAAACAGGAAGTGAAAAGATTCAAGAATCAGGCCATTACAAATTGTTGGAAACAATTGTTGAGCATCATGTTGAACCTTGCGATCAAACAAATTGTTTGAAACGAGTCAGACATTGCAAATTCAGAACTGACAATAATGAAACCTAAAACAATTCTTGAGCACTATAAATCTCAATATAAGCCCTGGTTTCTCAAAAGCCTCACAAACTTGATATACTCTAGGAAATTAAGCAGATTTGAGATTGGCAAGTGATGGTTATTTATTTATTTTCTTTTATATTCAGAATCGAACACTAAAAAGCTAAGGGAACAGAGAAAATCTAAAGTGATTGGTAAATTAGAATAAAAGAACAATATCAACATCAGCAAGCTAGCTCTCATTCCCTTTTCCTCTATAGAATTAAAACGTAAAAAGCATGGGCAATAACCTTTCCACACCAAGGGTAAAACTTGTACTTGCAAAAACAGAGCTGATAAAATTTTGATGTTATTTGATGTAATGTAATTTCCTTATGCAAAGTATGTCGCTTGATCATGGGAAATCCAATAAATCAACTATGCCTTAATCCAACCAATTGAAGACACCTATGGAAATCATGCATCACTATTGTACTTGGCGGAAGACAAGCTCCTCTAGAAGCTCTGGAAGAGCAAGATCTTTTTGCACCAATTCTACCCAAATAATTTTAGGTCTAAACTCACCTTATTACCTCCCTCCGATGTCTCCTTTGTTCTTTTTGTTCTACCATTACAAGGAGGATCACAAGCCCTAGTCCTGAGCTAACAGCATATTCATCTCTATCTAATCATTGTAATGTTCTAGCACATGCACATCTACTGGTCTATGCTAGGCATGACAAAACCATCCAAGGCAGTCATGGGAAGCATTAATTTATTTACACCAAAGGTAAACCTCATATAGGATGCCTTCTCCAGTAAACATAATTTCAAGATGATGAAATTCAGTTATTTTTTTGTTTTCACACATTTCTCAAATGTAATGAACATATGCATAAAATATCTGAATCCACATCGAGCCACATTTCGCATCATATGTTTTAGAAAGAACTACACACTAACAGCTACATGATAGACAGGGAAGAAGTGCAATTTTATTACCTTTAACCCAGGAATAATAGCACGAGCCGCATCAAAACAAGCACCTGAAATCCGCCCATGCTCACGTAACTCAGGTCTAGGAGCTTCACCTAACCTTCCCTCAGGATCTGATCCAATCACGTTGAAGTATCTGTACGTTACTCAAAAAGAATAGAAGGAATCATCAGAACCACCATAAGGAAAACAATTTATAAAGGATTTCCATATTTCTTATTTATGCAAGTATTTCAACTTGCCTTGTGGGAGGGCTTATAGCTCTCAGTAATTAACACAGTGAATTCAAAACAAGACAAACGATATACAAATTGCAGCTGCTCCAGATCATGAACACTGAAAGAACTTGACAGGGCATTCCTGGATAAATTAAGCCCTACGACCTACTTGTTTTCTATTTAAGCTTCAACAACTAATAATCTTGTCATCTCCAGATGCAAATAAGAATACAACCTAGGATAAGCTGCTTTCATTAGATTTATTTTGAAACAGTAATCTTAAGAGTTCTTTTGAAGATTGAATACCACATTGCCACTGCCTAGTCCTGAAGTGATCTCAATCACAGGCAATCAAGCTGTCAGATCATACACTTAATCCAGGATATATCTGATATAACAATCCCGGTCAGATGTACTTCATCAAGTTACGAGACAATGAACCCATTTGGCCAAATTGAAAACTCTACCAAAGACTATTTTTCCCGGGAAAGAGCTTCAAAATTTAGCTCTTGCTTATATGCCCATTTTCAGCTTCTACAGAAGAACTGTTCGCCTAGGCTTCAGCCTCTCTAGTACAGAAATTTTTCAAATGCTTGACCAATCGGAAACAGCCTTAGATGGCCACTAGCTGGTGATAAACTTGCTCTATAAAGTTCAAATAGCCTCACCATTACAGCATACAGGAGACCACAGACAGAATAACTACATATAGCACATAGTTGTGCACAGTCCAATGCAGCAATAATAAAACCTGTAGACTGCAGCAAATCTTAAAGCTCTAAAAATCCAAGCAGATTCACTAAACAGGGAAGTGAAAATGAGGAAACAAGCCAATGTTAATGGTATAAAACAGAGCGACAGAACAGAATCAAGGTTAAAATCGAGAATCTTCAGGGTATAACTCAATAAACTAACCTCAAGATCATGATTGCCATGTCTGAATTTTTAGAAAAATCCAAAATGAAGTCTTCAGCCATCTTTTTTGCTTTCCCATATGGATTTATTGGAACCTGGCTTAAGCAAATAAAGTAGAATGTTAAGCTCGTCATATGAAAAGTAAAGCATCAAGATCACAAATGCAACTGTCATCAAAGAGAAACTGAAAAGATACTCAAATATAAACAAATTTTTAACTCACCTGCGGAGTATCTTCAGTAATAGGCATCTTTTCCGGCTCCCCATATGTGGCACATGTACTAGAATATATCAAGGTCTTCACACCATGAGCAGCCATTGATTCCAATACAACCAAGGTATTTGAAGTTATATTGTGGTAATACCTACATAAAATACCAAAGATATCATACCAAAGCTTTAGAGCAAAACAGGTTACATTGTGATAATTGAAAATTTCGCAGCAAGTTTGTTGACTACAAAATAAAAAACAGGTTACAAAACATGTTTTGTTAACACTACTTCTTCACAGAAAAATGTAACAAATTTCCTTATTATTTTTGCATTTTCAGCAAACAGCAGATGATTGAGATTTTCAGAAATTCACAACACCAAACTACAGTTTTACGTGAATTTGGCAGTATTGCAAATTGTTATGTCGCCCAGCATCTTTAACCTATAGGAAGTAGTGAAACAAGTGCTTTATTTCATAACGAGTAGCTGAACTACCTGAAAGGTTTGCAGAAATGAATTTGTGTTTACACACCAGCAGACTGACATACAATAATCTATGTGTATAAATTGTAACTTTTGAAACAAGAACACAACCCAAAATCAAAACATAGGATAGCCATCAACTGAAGAAATTGAGCACAAGTGAACGATGCGAGCTGGTTAGACATGATAACTTTGACACTTAACTGACATGATGAAGTCAACATAAACAACTAATAGTACTTACTTCAAGGGATCAAGAGTACTTTCACCAACGTATGCAACAGCTGCAAAGTGTATTACAGCATCAAATGCATTTTCAGAAAATATTTTTGTAATCTAATGCACTAGTCAAGGGAACTTGGGCAAAATGTACATATGTTAGAGCGCAATAAGCAAGTTGCAGAAGAATGTCTATCTAAATAAAATGATGAAAGGATACAGCTTTTGCATCCCCTAAATCAGCATAAATAAACTGAAGCCTTCCAGGTTCTGGAAATAATTCCTGAAGTACTTTTATGGCCCCAATGTTTCCACGTGAAAGGTTATCCTGAGAAAACATAAGTACTTCCCAATCAAAACTATAAATCAGCATGGGAACTCACAAAATTTCAAAACTATAAATCAGCATGGTAACTCAAAAAATTTCAGGATTAGAATGCTGCTTAAAAATTGTGAAAAGAAAAGGAGGAATAATTTTACCACTATTGTTACACGGTATGAGTCTTTCAGAAGTCGTAAGGCAGCATGGGACCCAATGTATCCCGCACCTCCAGTCACCAGAACATGTGTTACACCATCTTCATGCTGAGAGAACTAGAGTACAGAAGCCAAAAAGGAAAAAGGGAGAAAATTTTTTCAATAGGTAAAATAGTATAATTACCATTTTAGTTTGCGTCTAACAGGCACTGGGCTAAACACAAAAGCAAAATAATAATGAAATAACATAACAGTAATGCAAAATCCTGTCAGCTTTCTAATTTTTTCTAGTTCTGTCAGAAATTAGCACAGGATTGGACAGAGAAAATGTGTGAGCTGAGACTATTTTGTCAACCAGAAGAACAGAACCAGCATACTGCCATTAGAAGGGGGTAGAGTATACAGGACGAAGTACAATCAGCAAAGTTTTTCTGAATGCAAGCCAAAACATCTTGAATCAACATAACTGCAACGATCACTGAGAAAAATATAGCACAAAACTAAAAGCTCTGTTTGAAAGGAATTTTGATAATCACTTTTGACTATACAAAGAATTTGCAAAAGATATTTGAAAAACAAAACAAATAAATGAATAAAGAAATAAAACATCATTGAATTACTACCTCGAATCACTAAGCTCTTTAATGAAAATAGTGACAGGAACTAGAAGAAAACCACAGGTTTGAAAAAGAAAATTAATCAAGACAGGACTCCTGAGTTAATCCACAGAACAAGAGGCCCTGTGGCTAGTATTTACAGCATAAAATTATCTCATTAAATTGAAGAGACCACACATAAAGAACAAGCTTCATTGAATGATCTTACAGAGCCATGAACAAGATGGAGAAATTAAAGGATGAACTAGGTACCAAGCTTGGAGAATTGAATGTTGGGGATTGCTTGAGCATAATGACGCATAGGGCTGTAAGAGTTGCTGCCAACAAGACTTTCCCTACAAAATTGCCTTTCCTCTTGGGGTCTGGATAATCCATGCCTACAGAAAAAAGTCAGAAATAATGTTCAAGTTAGAAAAAGTGACAGAGAGATTCCATTCAGCTGGTCGATATCAAATAGGATGTTCGCATAAACATTTCTACCAATAAAACAAAGCTCAGGGAGCACAGCTGTCCTCATGGTAATTCAGAAAAATATTGAATTGCATATTTTCAACTAAAATTTTACATAGAAAATGGCATAATCCGGTGTTCAGACCCAGCATATACAGCAGGAGAAGCAAAACAGGTAAAATAACTAAAACATAAACCACATTGCTCAAGAACCAAAAAATTCTTTTTTATTCAAATGTACTGAAAAAAAGCTCACCTGCAAAAGGCATGGATCTATTTGGCCTTGGCTGATTTCTTCCCCTTCCGATGTTTAACATCTGGGATGGCTTCAAAATTCTGAATAAGTAGCACTTGCAAGAATTAAGTTATGCAGGCTTGATCTCATGGATCAAGCAATATCTTCCAATGATATGATCTTGGAAAAATCCGCTACACCAGGAAAAGCCAAGCTCTCATTAGCTTCCCTTTAGACTTGAAATTTGAAATTCTAAGAACAAGACCCGGGACCATAGTCGCACGCAGGGAAAATGTGAAACAGAAAACAAAGTTAATTATAAGTGTGTGTGGACCCTCATGGAAATTTGAAAAGAGAAAAGACACAGCCAAAAGCTGATTCAAAAATTACAAGAAAGACTTTTAAAACTGGAAGGGCCTCGAACAAGCGATAGAAACCAGGGAGGGTTCCCATTTTCACAGTCAGACAACGGAAAATTCAAGATCCACAAAAGAAAAGCTTTTAACAACTGTAAAAGGCATGTATCAGAAAACAAAAGGCAACGCGGTCGAATAAAACAGAGGACACATGTAAATTGCAATTCTCTGTCAGAGCATGCCTGGCGAATCTAAATGAAAACAAATAAAAACAAACAAAAATCAGCAAAATTCTTCTGGAAATTTCTCCCTATTCAAAAATTAAAAAAAAATCGAGACAAAACAGGCGATCAGCATTTGGCAAAAACATAAGCAGACCCAGACCAGATGCAGAGGATACAAAAATTCCCATGATCGACATTGATCGTACAGAACCAAAACAAACCCTAAGAGAGCGAGAGGGGGGGAGAGAGAGAGAGAGAATAAAAGTTCAACGGAGCAAAGAGCTTAACAATTACCGCAGGTTTCGTTATTGCAGGCAAAAGGAAACAGAGACGCTTTAAAAGTCCTCAGCTGGCACAGAAACAAAAGGAAACGGAAGAAAAACCTGTGAAACAGAAGAAACCAAGAGAAGTCTGCGAAATTCCCAACAGGAGCCAGAAGATCCGCCTCAAATCAAAACGGGGAAAAGGACAACAAGGGACAAACCCAGGAAGAAAAACAAGTAAAAATAGAAAAAGAGGGTGTGCGGGGATGGAGTAGAGAGGATGAAAATTAGAAGCGTGAGACAGAAGAAGAAAGAGCGAGGAAACGTACAATGCGATAGGTAGCAAGACGGAACTGCCTCCAGGTGTCGTCGGTTCGTTTGAAAATCGAAACCTTGAGCTGAATGGGGGTGGGGTTTTGGTTTGGTTCGAGGGAGAGACGAAAAAGAGGGCGAAGCCAACCTCTCTAATTCTAATGCCATGTAATTGTATTTGTAGGTATAGGTCATACCTACATACTATTACTACCATTTCATTTAGTAAGAGCCGGGGATTTCTCGTGTCACATCATGTTCACGACTAGGACTAGGAGTAGGAGCGGCAGGGAACATGAGCGAAAATATTAACTGCCCTGCCCCTCCTCCTTTTTACACCCTTTCTATTCTGGACTGCTGTATTTGTAGCCTGTATGACCATTTGTCTGATCAGTTAGCAAAGAACCATCAGAGTAATTTGCCATTTTCACCATTTTTCTCCTAATTTTTTCACCTCTGAAATTCACCGTTATCAAAATATATAGGCCAAAATGCGCATATGGTCCTTCAACTTGGTAAACTCGAGTGAGTTAGTCCTTTTTGTTTAACTCAATATGAATTAGTCCTCTAACTTTTTAGATTAAGCGTGTTAGTTCCTAAAGTCTATTAAACTAAACACTTTAGTCCATGTCTGACGAAAAGGGTCCAGCTTGAAACCTTGTGACTTAACGCCATTTGTTTGAGCGGCTTAAAAACAGAGGTCTGGCGCCGGCGGCAGGACACTCGTCGACGAAGATGCGAATCGACTCCAACTCTCGGTCAATCGACGAAATCGACCTCGACACTCCCACTCCCAGCTAGAGAATCGATCGATTCGGCGGAGATGCGACCCACAATCTCGCTCCTCCTCCGGCGATTCTCGTAGCTTTAACCCACGTTCTTTCCTCAGTTCACGAAATCGAGCCCGATGCTCCCACTTCCAGTGCTCCACTCAGCTCCTACTTCTTGCATTCACATCGGCTCCCACTCCAATGAGCTAATCGGCAAATCGGCTCCAACTCCCGGCGAAACGGCTGCTCGAGTGACGAGGGACCAACAAGAGGAGATGAGAGACTAGACAGACGCGATGAGAGGAAAGGCAAGGCTGATGGCGAGGGGAAAAATGAGACTGGTAGGAGAAGGAAGTCAACGCCGGCGGTGAAGAGATTAGGTGGCGCTGGAGTGATAAGCTAATTGTGAGGGGAAAAAAAAATGTCGTTCGTCATTCCGTACACCGAGGGACTAACTCGCTTAATTTTTTAAAGTTGAGGGACTAAGTCGCACTAAGTTGAAATTAAAGGACTAACTCGCTTGAGTCAACAAAGTTGGAGAACCATATGTACATTTTGGCCAAATATATATAAGTAATTGGGAAAAAATAATAAATTTTTTACTATAGTTTGGCTTTTGAACCAGATTACTACTATAGTTTCGATGTGGCAACTAAAGTTACAGTCTAGTACCAGATTGGCCATTAATGTTATATTTTGGGACCAAATATGTCATCAACTGTTAAAAATTAAATAATAAACATGCATAGCCGTAGTTGTTAGTTTCAAAATCCTAAGCTACTTATATACCTTTTAACAAATTTTAGAAATTTTGTGTAATTTACTATTTTTTTGTCAAACAACCACCACCATCCATTATGAGATCCGTCACTTGTCTATCTAGAAATGATATTTCAAATTAGTCACTGCATTGTAATACTATATATATCTCAAATTTCAAACAAATGAAACTCATTCATCTAATACTATCGTGTTTCTAATTACCAGATTCCAAGTATAACAATTGTTCTATTACAAATAGTGATGTCAAATATTACCTCCTTTTACATCACCTTCTTCACCCAATGGTGAATCTGACAGTGGCTAATGCACAAAAAAAATAAATAAAAATGGTAAATTACATAAATTTTATAAAGTTTATTAAAAATTATATTAATACCCCAAGATTTTAAAATTAACAACTTCTCACATTTGTCATTAGGTTCTTAAAGGTAGTGGCCAATCTGGTCTTAAACTATAACTTTAGTGGCCATAATAAAACTAAGGGAAACTATAGTGAGCAAATTAGTAAAAGAGCTAAACTAGAGTGGGAACTTGGATATTTTTCCCTAAGTAGGTTTTTGCGGATGAATTACTTTATACATTCCGATCTAGCATTCAATTTTATGACTTGTGTGGTGATGCATCTTTTTCAAAATTTTTAAATAAAATAAAGTATGTTTATTAAACTGTTTTTGTGGCCTCTTCGTATTAACAAGTATGACATTTTTTATAGAGAGAGAGGGAGAGAAAGACTTGATAATTCGAATAGGAAGATTTTTTTTTACTCAAAATCAGTATCACCATGTATATATTTGAAGGAGATACAGTCATAGAATACGGGACAAGGGAAAATACTAACTTGATAATTCAATCCTTTATACAAATAGAAATTTAAAAAAAAATAAAAAGGAAAAGGAAACGCAAATAGAGAAATAGAAGTGCTACTAAATGACTGTAGCGAGCAATTTACTAACATTTTATATGCTACTACCAAACTCTACTTATAAAAAAAAAAGTGAAAAATACTTTTAAAAAAAAGTGCAAAATGACGGGGAACAGTCTGCAAAAATTAAAAGAGCGATGGGGTCTTCATTTATAATACTGAAATTCTCGTGGGTACCGTGGGGCATGGCACCAAAGCCGTTCTCAATAAATTATTAGTAGAAGAGTAAAAATCAAAAGGAAAATAAAAGAGAAGTTAGGTTTTTAACAGTGGTTGGAATCTAAAGGCTGGAAAGGAAAGGAAGGCGTAGCCAATAATTTGGTGGCATTTGTGCCGGAGACCAGCCGTGGAGCGAAGAATGCGGAGCGAGGGCAGGTCTATCTCCAGTCCACGCGTCGCCTCGCCCTTGGTCGCCCGCGTTACCAATTGTCGGGCTGACACGCACACACACGAGCTCTTCTCTTTCTCCAACGCCAATGCGAAAACAAGAAAGCCCTGCCCTGCACCGTCTAACGCCCCCGTACCCCGCCGGTTCAGTCCACTTCTAGCACCCGTAGAATTTTTGTGAAATATGCCCCCAACATTGTAATAGTAAATTTTTATGTGGCAAAAATTAATTAAACGTGAAAAAAAGGATCACATGTATTTATTTAATTTCCAATTTAACTGTACATACCACATTTATGACCCGAGGCCGAGGGTGAAAAACCATTTTCTATGTGCCTCACTATAATTACATCCCAATTAATTTAAGTGCATGCAGTTGTAAAAAGTTTATTAAGTGCATGCAATGCAACACTGCTACCGTAATTTTAAGACTTTGGGTGATTTTTTTTTCTTTGCAATGAACTTTTGGTTTGTAAGTTTTATATATTTTTTTAACTTTCTACATCCATTCCAGCTTTTGTTGTTAAACCACTAGCTGGATTCGTTATTCTCTTGGATCCCTCAAGTGATCCGAACTCATGAGTGTGTGTGTGTGTGTGTGTGACTATCACGTACGCTATTAAGAATTAATCTATCCGAAAAGGGCAAAAGGTACGTAATTAAATTCATCATTAATCTTCTTAATCAATCTATATATATATATATATATATATATATATATATATATATATACGGAGCAAAGATATAAACGTTGGAGACGATTTTTGTTTTCCTTTTCGGCCCTAAATAGTCTAACAATATTTTGAGGATATGTTACGAAAATTGCAAGCCACTAGGAGAGACATCAACACAATTAGTTGGTACCTTTTTTTTTTTTAGGCAAAGATGGACCATCAATTAGTTGGTCCGTTATTTTCTTAAGGAACTAATTAATTATGACCAGCTAGCTACTAGCACATACATATTAACTAGTCGTATTTAATTAATATGGAAGTTAAAATTTAGATAATGATTAATGAGGGAATTAAAGTATGATCCATGTGAGAGAAACTACGTATGGTGATGGGGTAAGCATTTTCAGATTAAAAGACTAAGAAGAGGAGTAAAAAATATGAATTTTTTTTAATACTCACAATCATGTTACAAAATACACATTTAAATGATGAATTGTAATATTTTTTTCTATAAAAGATTATTCTTTATCTACTAGAGAAATATAGCACTAAGGCACATAGCGCCTGACTCAATTATAATAACAAAAAAAAAAAAAAGATTTGGTATCCAAACATATAATCTAAAAAAATAGACCAAGGAAAGTAAATAGAAAAAACAAAATAACACACCAACGAATGTTACAAACCAACACTTTATTGGATTAGCATATCAACACATGGTTGGACTTATAAATCCTCCAAGCACAAAACATGATTGATGATTCAAACAAATGAAAAAAAAAAATAAAAAGACACCATCACTTAATTCATCATTTAAAAGTATCTCACCACCTTTTCCTTGCTACATTTCACACTTTGCTTGATCCAATAACACCAAAATGGATCATCTAAATTTGTCCATTGTAAAGCATCAAATAAATCAAAGGATTATTCTAAAATAGTTTTGTAAAAGATGAGGAAGAACAAGAAACAATGATGACCATACTGACCAAGTAGTTGAGAAAACAAAATCATCCAAACTCCTTGCAACACAAATCATAGCCAGCCTCTTTCCACCAAATAAACATATCAATTATATTCCTTGGTAGAAACCCATTTTAGACTCCAACACCTGATCAGGTTGCACCAGATACTTCAAGCAACCGAGCAATGAATAAAGATGTGGTGACATTCTCAATAACTAGGGAACAAAAATGGCAGAGGACACTTTCAGTATAAATCACCTTACAATGCAACAAAGCCTCTCTAGTTGGGATTTTCCTTTGAAGAAGTTGCCAATAGAAAATGATCATTTTTTGGCGGAGCTCTAATCTTCCATAACAAGGACAAAAAATCATTAGAAAAAAAAATGTTGCTTCAAATTGTTGCGAACAGGATTTTGTTGGGAATCCGAACGAGTTTCACGCTATTAATTAGCATGCACCAGGATTGGATTGCAAAAATAATCACACGGTTACATTGTTTTCAAATTTTCACAAATGCAGAATTCTCCAAACTTCACACACTCAAATTCCTTCTCTCCCAGTTACACAACTCGTGATTTTTTTAGTAGAGAAAATTTCATGTACGTCTGTGTATTGTTGTTGTTGTTATCAATGTATAACAACTCCTTTTATAGGCAAATCCGGGTATAGTTCAGATTGTGGCGTGGGACCCCTTGGGATCTCTTAATCTTGTCAAATTAGTCCCTTACTAATTTATTATTTACAAGTCAGTACAACAATTTGCACGATTTTGTAAAATCTCCCAGAAGTTCAAATATAGTTCACAAGTACCAATTTTATTCTATTCCGTTCACCATCCAATATTGTTACACATAATCCGAACTAGACCAACCACATTCAAATCATGGCACTATTAATACGGAGTTAAATATGTACACATCTCTTCAAGTTTATTCGGACTTTAAAAAATTTAGAAATTTTTTTTTAAATCTATATATACTATATATATAATTTTATATAGAAAATAATATTTTCAAAACAATATTTTTCTAAATCGACCACGTGGATTTCTTAATCCAAAAAACCAAGAGACATACTCCACAATATTCACTCTTATTTTAAGAGTGATGAATTCCATGTTGAATAATCATGAACTTAACATGTTAACATTTATGTAATCCAATATGTCCAAGTATATCCTATATTATGCATCATTGGTTGACATATCAAAATCACATAATTTACACAATTAAATTCATATTATTCTAAAGTCTACGGAATAAATAATATTTACTTTTTCTCAACAGTTGAAGGTCTAAGAGTAATCTATTTAGTCCTGTTTAAATATTTATTTTCATAAATATTCACATACACATTAAGAATCAATATTCCAGTGATTGAGATAAATCACTTTATCTTATATAGTAATGTCATATGTGCAATCTTTTATGAGTAATTAACTCATGTATATACTTATAGATTGTGAACACCTTTTAAAGAACTATAAAAATAATTCAAGCCTCATGTGATATGATCTCCATCATCCATCAATCCATATATAATACAGTTCTATAGGTTTATCATAACATGAGATAAAAAAGAATCACGCAACTTTATTAAAACCATAACAAAGTTTAAGTTGGCTTTGATGAGCACAATAAATCTTTCAGATTTTGGTTTAAATTTTCTTGCACAATAAAAAAATCCACACTAATTTATCTCCCCTATCAGCTGCCAAAATAATGTTTTCAAGGTGACTGAGAAAAGAATTTTATACCTTTCTTTTTTAGTGAAACAACCAATGCCGTAACTAAATATTCCACCACCACAAGCCTTCATCCCAAAAACCAAAATTTGAAACAGAACCACTTTTTTAACAGTTAGAGCAAAAAAATTTGGGAAATTTATACTTCAAAATAATGTTCTTTATCCAATGGTCCTTCTAAAACCTTGTATTGTGACCATTCCCAATCACGGATAGAAGTCTCCTCCTTAAAGTTTTTCCAAAAGAATCCTCCTTCGAATAAAGCTATACAATTTTCCTCCAAACTTGAGAAACTTTAGAGGCCTGAGGATGTGCAGGATGAGACTTGCCTATGTGTTACCATATTTAGCATCACTTAGCTTCCTCCACAAGGCATCCTTCTCATTACTATAGCACCATAATCATTTACTCAAAAAAGTATTGTTTTTTAATTTTAATGAACCGATGTCAAGTACATCAACGTGTTTTTACGAGTCGTCACCAATCTATTTACACCTAAGTTGATTGAATACCTTAAAATAGTCTACAAAAATTTAAGGAGTTCGAAAGTATGATTATGCTAAAACAACCTTATTTTAGCACTTAAAGATTGACACCTTGGTTTGATTTTGGTTTTTGTTTTGCTTGCTTTTGAATATTTTAATTAATTTTTTAAACCATAGGTTCTAATCAAACCACTTGGATATGAACTCTTAGAAACTACTCTTGATTTTTACCTACCACAGTTGTGGCAACGTCGGGTTTTCTGGAGTCGCCACCAATCGGTTTCACCTAGGTCGATTGGTCACCTTAAAATTGGTCTGCGAGAGTTCGGGGATCGGGAGTACGGTTACGTTAAAACAACTTTGTTAAAACGCCCAAAAATTGGCACCTTGGTTGATTTTAATTTTGTTTTGCTTTGCTTTTAAATAATTCTCAGTTAATTTTCAAAAATTAGAAATTTTAACTGGATTAGTCGAAATGTGGATTTTTAAATTAATTAATTTGTATGAAATTTTATACTTCCGAACCATGGACTCTGCCGAGTCATTTAGACACGGAAGATTTGATTCCGAACCATGGACTCTGCCGAGTCATTTGGACACGGAATTTGGTGAAATTTTAAATAATTTAATCCATATTGTAAACATGGATTTTTATCTTTGTATTTATTTAATTTATTTATTTTAAAAAGTTTGATATTTTCCAAACCGTAGATCCTGCCGGATCATCCGGATATGGAAATCGATTTATCGTAATTATTTAATTCTTATTATTATGAAATTAATTTTTAAATGGTAATTCTTTTTATTTATGAATGATTTTTAATACTAACTAAAAATTTATCTTTATATTTTTACTTCTTTTTTTACTTTCTTTCTTTTTCTTCTTTTTTACTTATTTTTACTTTTTTTTTTTTTTTAAATTTCTTTTAATTTCTTTTCTTTTCTTTCTTTTTTTATTCTTTTCTTTCTTTCTTTTCTTTTTCTTTTTCTTTCTTTTATCTTTCTTTTCTTTTTCTTATCTTTCCTTTCTTTTCTTTATCTTATCTTTCTTTTATTTTTCTTTCTTATCTTTCTTTTATTTTTCTTGTCTTTTCTTTCTTTCTTTTCTTTTTATTATCTTTTCTTTTATTTTTTTTATCTTTCTTTTCTTTCTTATCTTTCTTTTATTTTTCTTTCTTATCTTTCTTTTATTTTTCTTATCTTTCTTTTTTTTTCTTGTTTACTTTTTTTGTTTTCTTGTTTAATGAAAGATATTTATTATTTTAAAGGATTACTCAATTTATAAAAGAATTAAAAAAAATAATAATTAATTTTTATTTAATAAGAAGTTAATTTAAAAGAGTTTAAAAATAAAAATTTTGATCATGGTACGGGGCGTTGTTACTCAGCCAGACCCTCTTCACCAGGTGAAGCAGCTCAAAAGCGGGCATGAGACAGTTTCCAGCCAATATACCATGAACTAAAAATTTTTATTTATTTTTTTATTTATTATTTTTTATCATTTTTTTATTATTTTTTTATTATTTTTTTTTATTAAGAGAACCAAAAATTTTAAACAAAAGAAGAAAAGTTTTGATATTTATTTAATTTATTTTGGAATAAAAGATTATTTAACCGAAAACTTATATGTATTTTAAAACAAAAGTCTTGATATTTTGATTTTTATATTCTTCTTTGTCTGATGAAAGATTTTTTTTTTAATTTTAATTTATATTTCTGAAAATATATCTAATCAATAAGTCAAAAATATTTAAGAGAAAATTCAATTATTTTTGTTTTATTTTGTATTATTTTGAAATTATTTGATTAAGATTTTTATAAAAGAAACAAAAAGTTATATAATTTAATAAGTAAAATATTACTGAATAAAATATTAACCCAAAATTTTTACGCTTTTTATTCTTTTTATTAATAAAGAAAACTAAAAAAATTATATATTAATAGATAATTAATATATTAGTCTAAAGTTTTTTTTTATTTTTTATAAAGAAAAAATTTATTTTATATATTTTATTTAAAAATATTTCCGAGCCATGAATCCTGGCGGATTATTTGGTCATGGAGTTTTAATTTCTTTTTTTATTTCATTAATTATTAATTTTAAAGATGTATTAAAAGAATGATTTTATGTTTATTTATTTATTTATTTTATTTTTGAATTATTTCATTATGTTTGTTTATTAAAAGGAATAAAAACTTTGTTTCAAAATAAAAAAAAAGTAATTTTTATTAGCCTTTAGAAAATTATTCACGTAAAATTCCTTTTTTTATCTTTTAATCATAAAAAAAATTCAATTAATAAAGTGGGGCTTTTTGGCCATCCACTTTAATAACACAATAATAATAAAAGTTAGCACAATTAATATAGTTAGATTAGTTGGATTAGTTAGTTAATAACAATAAAAAGGTTAGTAAAAGTTAGATTAAATTAATTAACAACAATAATAAAAATTAGCCAAGTTTAATTAAATTAATTGTTAACAACAATAATAAAAAATTAGTCAAGTTAATTAAATTAATTAATTAACAACAATAATAAAATTTAGCCAAATTAATTAATTGTTAATTAACCAAGTTGATTAAATTAATTAACAATAATAAAAGTTAGTAATAATGCAAAAATTAAAAGGTTAGTAACAATAATAATGTTAAAAGTTAGTTGTTAGTAAGTTAGTTAACAAGTTAATAATAACAAAAAAAAAAAAAAAAGGTTAGTAACAATAACAATAATAAACAAATAAATACACAAGTAAAAAAAATAAAGTTAGTAATTAATTCTGAAAAAAAAAACAAAATAAAAAGATTAGTGACCAAAATGAAAAGAATTGAAAAGATGAAGTATTAAAGTAGAATTTTACCTAAAAGTTGAAATTTTTGAATTTTGCTGGGTACAGGCGCGACGCGAGCGCGAGGGGGGAAAGGGGCTGGCGGCCGGCGGCGGCTGGGCCAGGGGCAGGGGGGGACGGCGGGGGTGGCGCGGCGGCACGGGCACGGGACGGCGAGCGACGGCACGGCGGAGACAGCGGCCGGCGAGGGGCGGAGGTCCGAGGAGAAAGAAGGAAAAGGAGGGAAAAGAAAAGGGGACGCGGCGGCGGGCCGGCGGGGCGACGGCGGCACGGGCACGGCGGGGCGACGGCGGCACGGGCACGGCGGAGGCGGCGACGGTGAGGAGAGAGGCACGGCAGAGAGAGAGAGAGAGAGAGAGAGGGAACAGCAGTGAAAAAAAAAATTTTGGCTTTCTGGGGAAGAAGGGAAGAGGGCTGGGGCTAAGGGCTGTAATTTTCTCTTTTTTTTGAAACGGAGCTCTAAGTTTTTTTGCTATTTTTTTCTGTGTTCAGCACAAAATTTGGGGGGCTATTTATAGAGGAAGTTTAGCTGAACTGTTGATGGATAAATTAATAAAAAATTTCAAACTTATCTCTTAAATTGGTAAAATGACAATTTTAGTCCTTTACGTCTCTCAGCCTCTGGATAAGTTCCTGAAGCTTCTGATTTTGACAATTTTGTCGTTTTCTGTCAATTTGAGCCAAAAACGTCGGCAGGCTCAAAATTTTATGTGACAAACTGCCAAATGCTCCTGGAACTTTCAGAATTTGTCAATTTTGCCTGAAACTTCTTAATTTTGTCATTTTTACCTCAAACTTTTAAATTTTGTCATTTTTATGGAGTTTTCTTTTTTTCTTTCAAACATACACATATACACACATATATCAAATCTTCACAAAACAAAACAAAATATATATATATATATATATATATATATATATTTTAAACTAATTAAAAAAAATTTAGTAATAATAATAACAATAATAATAATAATAATACATTTTTTTTATTTAATTTTTTTTTATTTAATTTTTTTAAAATTATTTTAATGGCCGGACGAAATTGGGTGTCAACAGCTGCCCCCCTTTGCATGCTTCATGGGACATGATGTATGCAAAGTTAGTTACCAAATTTCGTCCAGCTTAGCTAGGCATTGAAAACCTTCTCGCCGCCTAAACTCTGAGGTTTAAGGAAAGGTCCTTAGAACCTCTAACGATAGGAAAGGTTCTATCGTTGTAAGATGGACTGAATGATTGATTGTTTGTTTGAGGTTTAAGGAAAGGTCCTTAGAACCTCTAACGATAGGAAAGGTTCTATCGTTGTAAGATGGACTGAATGATTGATTGTTTGTTTGAGGTTTAAGGAAAGGTCCTTAGAACCTCTAACGATAGGAAAGGTTCTATCGTTGTAAGATGGACTGAATGATTGATTGTTTGTTTGAGGTTTAAGGAAAGGTCCTTAGAACCCCTAACGATAGGAAAGGTTCTATCGTTGTAAGATGGACTGAATGATTGATTGTTTGTTTGAGGTTAAGGAAAGATCCTTAGAACCTCTAACGATAGGAAAGGTTCTATCGTTGTAAGATGGACTGAATGATTGATTGTTTGTTTGAGGTTTAAGGAAAGGTCCTTGGAACCTCTAACGATAGGAAAGGTTCTATCGTTGTAAGATGGACTGAATGATTGATTGTTTGTTTGAGGTTAAGGAAAGGTCCTTAGAACCTCTAACGATAGGAAAGGTTCTATCGTTGTAAGATGGACTGAATGATTGATTGCTTGTTTGAGGTTAAGGAAAGGTCCTTAGAACCTCTAACGATAGGAAAGGTTCTATCGTTGTAAGATGGACTGAATGATTGATTGCTTGTTTGAGGTTAAGGAAAGGTCCTTAGAACCTCTAACGATAGGAAAGGTTCTATCGTTGTAAGATGGACTGAATGATTGATTGTTTGTTTGAGGTTAAGGAAAGGTCCTTAGAACCTCTAACGATAGAAAAAGTTCTATCGTTGTAAGATGGACTGAATGATTGATTGTTTGTTTGAGGTTTAAGGAAAGGTCCTTAGAACCTCTCACGATAGGAAAGGTTCTATCGTTGTAAGATGGACTGAATGATTGATTGTTTGTTTGAGGTTTAAGGAAAGGTCCTTAGAACCTCTAACGATAGGAAAGGTTCTATCGTTGTAAGATGGACTGAATGATTGATTGTTTGTTTGAGGTTTAAGGAAAGGTCCTTAGAACCTCTAACGATAGGAAAGGTTCTATCGTTGTAAGATGGACTGAATGATTGATTGTTTGTTTGAGGTTTAAGGAAAGGTCCTTAGAACCTCTAACGATAGGAAAGGTTCTATCGTTGTAAGATGGACTGAATGATTGATTGTTTGTTTGAGGTTAAGGAAAGGTCCTTAGAACCTCTAACGATAGGAAAGGTTCTATCGTTGTAAGATGGACTGAATGATTGATTGTTTGTTTGAGGTTTAAGGAAAGGTCCTTAGAACCTCTAACGATAGGAAAGGTTCTATCGTTGTAAGATGGACTGAATGATTGATTGTTTGTTTGAGGTTTAAGGAAAGGTCCTTGGAACCTCTAACGATAGGAAAGGTTCTATCGTTGTAAGATGGACTGAATGATTGATTGTTTGTTTGAGGTTTAAGGAAAGGTCCTTGGAACCTCTAACGATAGGAAAGGTTCTATCGTTGTAAGATGGACTGAATGATTGATTGTTTGTTTGAGGTTTAAGGAAAGGTCCTTGGAACCTCTAACGATAGGAAAGGTTCTATCGTTGTAAGATGGACTGAATGATTGATTGTTTGTTTGAGGTTTAAGGAAAGGTCCTTAGAACCTCTAACGATAGGAAAGGTTCTATCGTTGTAAGATGGACTGAATGATTGATTGTTTGTTTGAGGTTTAAGGAAAGGTCCTTAGAACCTCTAACGATAGGAAAGGTTCTATCGTTGTAAGATGGACTGAATGATTGATTGTTTGTTTGAGGTTTAAGGAAAGGTCCTTAGAACCTCTAACGATAGGAAAGGTTCTATCGTTGTAAGATGGACTGAATGATTGATTGTTTGTTTGAGGTTTAAGGAAAGGTCCTTAGAACCTCTAACGATAGGAAAGGTTCTATCGTTGTAAGATGGACTGAATGATTGATTGTTTGTTTGAGGTTTAAGGAAAGGTCCTTAGAACCTCTAACGATAGGAAAGGTTCTATCGTTGTAAGATGGACTGAATGATTGATTGTTTGTTTGAGGTTTAAGGAAAGGTCCTTAGAACCTCTAACGATAGGAAAGGTTCTATCGTTGTAAGATGGACTGAATGATTGATTGTTTGTTTGAGGTTTAAGGAAAGGTCCTTAGAACCTCTAACGATAGGAAAGGTTCTATCGTTGTAAGATGGACTGAATGATTGATTGTTTGTTTGAGGTTAAGGAAAGGTCCTTAGAACCTCTAACGATAGGAAAGGTTCTATCGTTGTAAGATGGACTGAATGATTGATTGTTTGTTTGAGGTTTAAGGAAAGGTCCTTAGAACCTCTAACGATAGGAAAGGTTCTATCGTTGTAAGATGGACTGAATGATTGATTGTTTGTTTGAGGTTTAAGGAAAGGTCCTTGGAACCTCTAACGATAGGAAAGGTTCTATCGTTGTAAGATGGACTAAATGATTGTTTGTTTGTTTGAGGTTTAAGGAAAGGTCCTTGTAACCTCTAACGATAGGAAAGGTTCTATCGTTGTAAGATGGACTGAATGATTGATTGTTTGTTTGAGGTTTAAGGAAAGGTCCTTAGAACCTCTAACGATAGGAAAGGTTCTATCGTTGTAAGATGGACTGAATGATTGATTGTTTGTTTGAGGTTTAAGGAAAGGTCCTTAGAACCTCTAACGATAGGAAAGGTTCTATCGTTGTAAGATGGACTGAATGATTGATTGTTTGTTTGAGGTTTAAGGAAAGGTCCTTAGAACCTCTAACGATAGGAAAGGTTCTATCGTTGTAAGATGGACTGAATGATTGATTGTTTGTTTGAGGTTTAAGGAAAGGTCCTTGGAACCTCTAACGATAGGAAAGGTTCTATCGTTGTAAGATGGACTGAATGATTGATTGTTTGTTTGAGGTTTAAGGAAAGGTCCTTAGAACCTCTAACGATAGGAAAGGTTCTATCGTTTGAAGGAAAATTGATGATTTTGAGGTTAAGGGTCCTACCTTAGAACCTCGATGATAGGAACTCTCCTATCGTTGGGAGGAAAATTGATGATTTTGAGGTTAAGGGTCCTACCTTAGAACCTCGACGATAGGAACTCTCCTATCGTTTGAAGGAAAATTGATTGTTTTGATTGATCTCGAGGCAAAGGTTCCATCCTTAAAACCTCGGATTGATTGATTGATTTCGAGGCAAAGGTTCCATCCTTAAAACCCCGATGATGAAAATTGATTTTGAGGCAAAGGTTTCATCCTTAAAACCTCAGATTGATTAATTGATGTTGAGGCAAAGGTTCCATCCTTAAAACCTCGGATTGATTGATTGATGTCGAGGCAAAGGTTCCATCCTTAAAACCTCGGATTGATAATTGATCTCGAGGCAAAGGTTCCATCCTTAAAACCCCGGATTGATTGATTGATCTCGAGGCAAAGGTTCCATCCTTAAAACCTCGGATTGATTGATTGATGTCGAGGTAAAGGTTCCATCCTTAAAGCCTCGAATTGATTGATTGATGTCGAGGCAAAGGTTCGATCCTTAAAACCTCGGATTGATTGATTGATTTCGAGGCTAAGGAGCTTTCCTTAGGACCTCGAGCGAAATTTATATGAAAGTAATTGAAATTGGAATAATTTTCTTCGAAAGTGTGAATTTTCATAATAGGTGAGTGCAAAAATTTAAACTTCGATAAGATGAGTGAATCTTGATGATGACAATAACACTGACAAATTATGTAAAGGGAACGGATGTTTGGAATCAATATCCAAGGTTCATCTAATATTTTCTTCAGTAAATATAGATTCCCTTGTGAGATATGTCATCCAAATAAGGTTAAAGCTTAACTACCCCAAAATGTTATGCCTAGTAGACCTAATAGGATGCGTCTCAAGAGTAATAAAAATTACTCTTTACTCAGCCATTCCAACCTAAAGGCATTGTCCCATGGTTTTAATATCAGCATGGACGAAACTATCTTATAAGAAAAGAAATTCCTTGAAAAGAAAAACTGAAACGCGAAAGAAAATGCTGATAATAAAACTAAAGGACAAGAAAAACGGATCAGATCGCTTCTTTCTTCCACAATACTTCAACAGGGTGAGTAGAGGACCATTATGGGAGTGAACTGGTCGGAAAAGACTGTCGTGTCCAGTCTATCTGAATCATTGCTGGATCTGGTTCAGGAACAAAAGCTTGTATTTTATCTAGCAATTCTTCAGCAGTTGTTGCGGATATTATGATTCGCCGTGCCACTCTTGATATGAAATTCTTCTGCATAGCATAATCCATAAAAGCTATCAGACCTGTAAAGAAATTGTTAACATTTAAAAGCCCAATGGGTTTCTTATGCAAATTAAGTTGGGCCATGGAAGCAATTTGAAAGACTTCTCCCAACGTGCCAAAACCACCTGGTAGAGCGATAAAAGCATCAGCATTTAAAAGCATTTGTAACACACGCTCTTGCAAATTTTTAACCACTAATTCTTCTCCAATCGTGCCCCCAGAAACAAATTTCAAAGGTCCAGGGATGATGCCCAAAACTTGACTTCCTCCTAAAGATGCTGCTGATGCTACACCTCCCATTAATCCGACACTACCTCCTCCATAAACTAAATGTATTTTTCGCTCAGCTAATACTCTACCCAAATGGTTGGCTGCCTTTAAATACTCTTCATCTTTTCCAGGAAAAGCCCCAGAAAATACACAAATACTTCGGGATTTACGAGTTGGGGTTTTCTCCATTCCTATCCTTATCCTTGTGAGAAAAGAGGATATATTTATAGAGATGAAGAGATAAGGCAATAATTTTATTTTCAAGAGTGGATACATTATTGCCAGCTATACACAGTAGTCACGAGTATGACTCTGGTCAGGTATGGGTACACTATCGTTAAAAGAGGAGGAAAATTTTCAAAATAGCTGCTAGCATGTACAGTAGTCACTACTGTAGCTTACGTCAGGAGTAGGTATGTGATTGTTGGAAGGGAAGGAAAATTTCAAAAGTGGCAGCTATATACAGTAGTCCGTGTCAGGAGTGGGTACATTATTGCCAAAGGGGAGGAAAATTTCAAAAGCGACAGCTAGCACGTACAGTAATCGTAACTATGGCTCATGTCAGGAGTGGATACATTATCGCTGAAAGGGGAGGAAAATTTCAAAAGCGACAGCTAGTACGTACAGTAATCGTGACTTTGGTTCACGTCAGGAGTGGATACATTATTACCAAAAGGGGAGGAAAATTTCAAAAGCGACAGCTAGTACGTACAGTAATCGTGACTTTGGTTCACGTCAGGAGTGGATACATTATTACCAAAAGGGGAGGAAAATTTCAAAAGCGACAGCTAGCACGTACAGTAATCGTGACTTTGATCCTCGTCTTCCACTGGCTTTGCGTCCAGTAATGGCTTCAATGCTTTCTATGAATCGGTGATTTGCATCTCATCTAGCTTTCTCACAAACTGGCAAACAGGGTCGTTTAGGGTCAGATTCCCAAGACTGTAACGATCTCGTTCTTTTTGGAAAATTATCCATAATCCAACAACCTCAAATTGCACTATTCCACAAGAATGCGCTTCAAGAACCTCTCGAATATCTTCTAGAGATTCCTTACGCAAGCCATTCTTAATGAATCTTATTCTATCATTACGATTTCTGGTGATCACTCCTGGAGCACGACATTTATTGCCGCAAATCCACCATCCACAATTATGACAAACGCCTAGCCTCTTTGCTCTTCTTTTTTTGGCATAAGCGCTTTTACCAAAGCCGGGCATACGGGGAAAGAACGCTTCGGGAACTTCACCAGCTGAACGAACCTTAGCTTCAATTAGCCACCGCACATTATCAGGAATGCCTTTGTGCATAAATACTCTGAATCGTTCACATCTAGCTTGATAAATCTTTTTAAGAACATTTATTGGGAAGGAAGGAAAATACTTTCGTAGGGCGGAAAGAGAAGACTCCATTGATGAAGGAGGCAAAGAAAGAAATTAGTGATTGTAGGAAACGAACATAACTAACACATATTTATAGTGATGAAAGGGATAATGCGTTTATTACACTTACAGAAGCAAGTACATTATTGTCAAAAGAAAAGACAAATGACAGCTTATATGTACAGCAATCATGACTGTGGCTCTCATCTTCCACTGATTTATGTCTAGTAACGGCTTCAATGCCTTCTATAAGTCGGGGATTTGCTTCCCATCCAGTTTTCTCACAAACTGGCAAACAGGGTCATTAAAAGTTAGATTTCCAAGACTGTAACGATCCTGTTCTTTACGGAAAGTCCACCATAAATCCATAATTTCCCATTGCACTATTTCACAAGAATGTGTTTCAAAAGTTAATAGGATATCATCCAAAGATTCCTTACGCAGGCCATTCTTGATGAATTTTCTTTTATCTTCATGATTTCTGGAGATGTATCCTAAAAAGCGACATTTAGTATTACAATTCCATCGTCCACATTTATGACAGACACCAAGCCTCTTTGCTCTTCGCTTTTTGGCATAAGCGCTTTTACCAAAGCCGGGCATACGGGGAAAGAACGCTTCTGGAACTTCACCAGCTGAACGAACCTTAGCTTCAATTAGCCACCGCACATTGTCAGGAATGCCTTTGTGCATAAAGACTCTAATCCTTTCACATCTAGCTTGGTAAATCATTTTAAGAACATTTATTGGGATAGAAGGAAAGTATTTTCGCATGGCGGAAAGAGTAGAATCCATTGATAAAAGAAGAATTTGAGAGAAGAGATGAAGAAATCAGTTATTGTAGGAAACTGAGAGTCAAAGAGTATTGCATCCGCTACTTAACCGGAAAGAAGAACACGCATTTATAGCGATGAAAGGATAACGTGTTAATTACGCTTACAGGAACAAGTATATTAAAAGAAAAGACAAATGACAGCTTATATGTACAGGAATCATGACCGTGGCTCTCATCTTCCCCTGATTTATGTCCAGTAATGGCTTCAATGCCATCTATAAGTCGGGGATTTGCTTCCCATTCAGTTTTCTTACAAACTGACAAACAGGATCGTTTAAAGTCACATTCCCAAGACTGTAACGGTTTCGTTCTTTATGGTAAGTCCTCCATAAACTGATAATTTCACCTTGCACTTTTCCACAAGAATGCGTTTCAAGAGTCTCTCGGATATCTTCCAGAGATTCCTTACGCAGGCCATTCTTAATGAATTTTCTTTTATCTTCACGATTTATGGAGATGTATCCTAAAGAGCGACATTTAGTAATACAATTCCATCGCCCACATTTATAACACACGCCTAGTCTCTTTGCTCTTCGCCTTTTGGCATAACGGCTTTTACCTAAACCGGGCATGCGGGGCATAAATGCATCTGGAACTTCACCCGCCAGACGGACCTTAGCTTCAATTATCCACTGCACATTATCGGGAATGCCTTTGCGTGTAAAAACTCTGATTCTTTCACATCTAGCAAGGTAGATCTTTTTAAGGACTTTTATTGGAAAGGAAGGAAAGTATTTTCGCAGTGCAGAAAGAGTAGAATCCATTGATGAGAGAAGAATTTGAGATAAGAGGGAAATGAATCAGTTATTGAAGGAAACTTAGATAACCGACTGGAAGAACATGCATTTATAGCGATGAAATGGATAACGTGTCGATTACACTTACGGGAGCAAATACATTATTAAAAGAAAAATGGAAAATTTTAAATATGATAAATTGTATGTACAGTGATTGTGACTGTGGCTCACATCTTCCACTGGTTTTACGTCCAGTAACGGGATTAATGGCTTCTATGAGTCGAGGATTTGCTTCCCATCCAGTTTTCTTACAAGCTGACAAATAGGGTCGTTTAATGTCAGATTCCCGGGACTGTATCGTTCTCGTTCTTCATGAAAAATGCTCCATAAATCGAGAAGTTCACGTTGCACGGATCCACAAGAATGCGTCTCAAGAGTCAATTGGAGATCATCCAATGAGTCCTTACTCAGGCCATTCTTAATGAATCGTATTTTATCTTCTCGATTATCAGAGATCATCCCTAAAGAACGACATTTAGTATTACAGGTCCAGCGTCCGCATTTATGACAGACGCCTAGTCTCCTCGCTCTTCGTTTTTTGGCATAAGAGCTTTTGCCTACACCAGGCATGTGAGACACAAATGCCTCTGGGATTTCACCTGCCAGACGAACCTTAGCTTCAATTAACCACCGCACATCTTCAGGGATTCCTTTATGCATCAGAGCTCTTAATCGTTCACAGCGAACTTGGTAGATCTTTTTGAGGATGTTCATTGGGAGAGAAGGAAAATATTTTCGCAAGGCAGAAAAAGTAGGATCCATTTTCTAGGAGAAAGTAAAAGAAAGGAGGGAGGAAATGATCAGTTATTATGGGCAACTGAGAGAACCGACTTGAGAGTCACGGAGTACCGTATCCGCCGCTTAACCGGAAAAGTGAATCCTACTTTATTTTGATGTGATAGATATTCCATCCAGCTGACGTCGATTCAGTCCTTGATTATTGAATCCATTGTCCGCTTTTGACGAATTTTCAACGACAATATTTCTTGATGTCTGCCTTATCTTTGACGATAGCTATCACTCATCTTGGATGCTGCTAAGCTGGCATCAATTCTGTTCTTTTAGGTGTAGCCTCAATTGCCAGGCTTTTGACGATATTGTATGCTTTATCCTTGGATTCCTGATGGGGCTGGGTCCAGCGTATTAGCTATGCGTCCAATTAGTAAGAGCTGATGTCATTAAGATATCAGCTTATACTGCTGCAATCATGCTGCGGACATGCTTTTCATTTGATCCCTGTTATGTAAAAGCCATGCATGCATGATGTGAAATGCATGAATGCAAGGCATGTGTACCTGATGTTTTTTTTTTTTTTTTTTTAATCTAGCTCTTCATGTCTTTGCTTTACTTTACTGGATCTTCTTTGTGATTTCCTTCTCGGACTATTATTGAATCTCTTTATGCTTTCCAGCTGTTGTCCATTGTCTCAAAAGCCCAACTCTGTTCAAAAATCCTCTTTCCTTGCCTTATTTTTGAATTTTGACCACAATTTTCTTTAATGCCCGCCTCATATTTTATGCTTCTCTGGATAATTGTCCCTGTTGAAATATTCGTGAGCATGATTCTTTCCTGCTGACATAGACATGTTAAGACTTCTGAAATGATCATTCAGGCTACCACCAAGGCTATCTCCCAAAGATTTGTTACTCCTTCTTCTTTGTTAGCCTATGTTCTGTGCTGCTCGCAAAGCAGGACCTCAATCTTACCTGTTTTAATTCACAAAGCTTATCAAAGTAATCTACGGTCTTTGTTTTTTTCTAAGTTTTAATTATTACTATTCTTCCTTCAAAAGTCACAATTTATTGCACACTTAAGGCTAGTAGGAATGTAAGATTTGAAGGAAAAGAACTGGATAGAAGCGACTTTAGCATTTTGAACGTGAGAATCTAAGGTAAGTTAAAGAGAATTGGCTTTTATTTATGGGTAAAAGAATATGAAAATCTTAGGTACAGATAGATAATGAAAGTGTAAGGGAAGAAAGCTCTCTTTGACAACTTTGATCAAATAAACTTTGGTAACCCTGTATCCACTTCTCCCCTTCTGTTCGAAAATTTCTTCATTATGCAAAGTATTTCTTTACTGCATCCGAATTTACTGGCTTCGGTAATTCTCGTCCATCCATTTCTGTCAGAATTAGTGCCCCTCCTGAAAATGCTTTCTTCACGACATATGGCCCGTCATAATTTGGTGTCCATTTTCCTTTTGAATCATGTTGCATGGGTAAAATTTTCTTGAGCACTATGTCACCTTCGTGAAATTGTCGTGGGCGAACCTTTTTGTTGTAAGCACGAATCATCCTTCTTTGATAAAGTTGCCCATGGCAGAGGGCTATCATTCTTCTTTCATCAATTAGATTTAATTGCTCGTATCTAGCTTTGACCCATTCTGCTTCTCCTAATTGAGTATCCATTAGTACCCTTAATGAAGGAATTTCAACTTCGATAGGCAATACAGCCTCCATACCGTATACCAGAGAAAAAGGTGTTGCTCCAGTAGAAGTACGGGTAGAAGTTCTATAAGCATGCAGTGTAAAAGGTAACATCTCATGCCAGTCCTTGTAAGTGACGATCATCTTTTCAACAATTCTCTTGATATTTTTATTGGCCGCTTCTACTGCACCATTCATCATCGGTCGATAAGGGGCTGAATTGAGATGCTTGATTTTGAATTGCCGGCACAAAGTCTGCATCATTGCATTATTCAGGTTCGTGGCATTGTCTGAGATGATACACTCTGGCGGTCCATAGCGACAAATGATTTCTTTCTTAATGAACCGGCATACCACCTTTTGAGTTACGCTTGCATAAGACACAGCTTCTACCCATTTAGTAAAGTAGTCAATTGCAACTAGGATGAATTTGTGACCATTGGAAGCTTTAGGGGTAATCGCTCCAATAACATCGATTCCCCACATGGCAAAAGGCCAAGGTATTGCTGTTACATTAAGAGGAACAGGTGGAGCTTGGATCTTGTTGGCATATATTTGGCATTTGTGACATTTTCTTACGTGATTGACGCAATCACTTTCCAATGTGAGCCAATAGTAACCAGCCCTCATTATTTGTCTTGCCATAGTATGACCACTAGTGTGTGCTCCACATATTCCAGAATAAACTTCTTCCATGATCTTTCGTGCTTCATGAGTATCTACACAGCGAAGTAGCATCGAGTCTGGGGTTTTCTTGTAAAGTATGTCTAGGTTTAAAAGAAAACCCATTGACAATCTTCGTAGAAATTTCTTGTCATTTTCTGATACTTCTGGTGGATATACTCTTTCTTGGAGGTATTTCTTGATATCGTGATACCAAGGCTTTCCATCCAATTCTTCTTCGATGCTCATGCAATAAGCTGGAGAATCTATTATTCTCATCTCGAACACAGGAGTATGCTCGGGGTCACTGATCTTGTACATAGCAGCCAAAGTAGCTAAAGCATCCGGTATTTGATTATCTTCCCTTGGAAGATGATGGAAGCTTATACTGTTGAATTTTCGAGCCAAGTCTAGTATGAGCTTTTGGTAAGGGATCAATTTTGAATCCCTTGTCTCCCATTCTCCGTTGATTTGATATATGACTAATGCGGAATCCCCATAAACTCGGAGATCTCGCACTTTCAATTCCAGTGCCATTTGGAGTCCCATAGCACATGCCTCATACTCTACTATATTGTTGGTACAAGGAAATGTAATTTTTGCTGTAAGAGGGAATTGCTCTACACTTGGAGAGATGAGTATGGCTCCAATCCCTTGTCCCAAAGCATTAGATGCTCCATCGAATGCCATTTTCCATGTTTCATCATCTTTAGAGACTTCCTGTTCTATCGTCATTATATCTCCATCAGGAAACTCCATTTTCATTGGCTCATAATCATCCAATGCTCTATCAGCCAGATATTCAGCAATCACACTCCCTTTTACAGCCTTTTGGGTGACATACTGTATGTCGTATTCAGACAACAGCATTTGCCATTTTGCGATCCTGCCTGATAAAGCTGGTTTCTCAAAAATGTACTTAATGGGATCAGTCTTGGAGATTAGCAATGTGGTGTTGTTGAGCATGTAGTGTCGTAGTCGGTGTGCTACCCATGCAAGGGCACAACAGGACTTTTCTACTATTGAGTATTTCGCTTCATATGTGGTAAGCTTCTTGCTCAAATAGTAAATTGCGTGCTCTTTCTTGCCTGTCTCATCACGTTGACCCAATACGGATCCTAATGAAGAATCCTGTATGGATAAATATAGAATCAACGATTCTCCAGATCGGGGTGGTACCAAGACTGGTGGATTTGATAGATATTGCTTGATTTTCTCGAATGCTTCTTGGCATTCGTTATTCCACTCGATCGGATTGTTCTTCTTCAGTGATTTGAAAAGAGGTTCACACTTGGATGTCAATTGTGAAATGAACCTTGCTATGAAGTTGATTCTGCCCAGGAAACTTCTTACTTGTTTTGGAGTCTTCGGGGGTTGCATTTCTTGTATTGCTTTGACTTTACTCGGGTCAACTCGAATCCCATCCTTGCTGACCATGAAACCCAATAACTTTCCTGAAGAGGCTCCAAAAATACATTTGGCAGGATTCAACTTCAGTTGATATTTGCGAAGTCTATCGAATAGTTTTCTTAGCACTTTTAGATGCCCCTTAGCAGTGAAAGTTTTGGCGATCATGTCGTCTACATATACTTCAATTTCTTTATGCATCATGTCATGGAATAATGCAACCATGGCTCTTTGATATGTAGCACCAGCATTCTTTAACCCAAAAGGCATCACCTTGTAGTAGAAGGTACCCCAAAGGGTTATAAAGGCAGTTTTTATCATATCATCTGGATCAAGTTTGATTTGATTGTATCCAGAGAAGCCATCCATGAAGGAAAAATAGGAGTTTCCTGCGGTATTATCCACCAGCGTATCAATGTGAGGAAGTGGGAAGTTATCTTTAGGACTGGCTTCGTTCAATGGCCGGTAGTCCTGACAAACTCTTAGTTTCCCGCTTTCTTTCTTTTCGACTGGAACAATGTTAACCACCCATTCTGTATATTCAGCGACCCCAAGGAATCCTGCATCCCACAGCTTTCGAATCTCATCTTTCACTCTTAAGATTAGATCCGGCTTTAATCTTCGTAACTTTTGTCTGACAGGCTTCGCTCCAGGTTTCAAGGGTATTTTGTGTAGTACTATGTCTGAGCTTAAGCCAGGCATATCTTGGTATGACCAAGCAAACACATCCACATATTCTTTCAATAAATGGACTAATTCTTCTTTTTCTTCAGGAGGGAATAAAGTGCCAATCTTGACTTCTTTTACATCCTGACTGTCTCCCAGGTTGAATACCTCAGTTGGTTCTTGACTTGTTGCTCTTTCTTTTTCATCTCGCTCAATCATTTTTAATAGCTCAGGAGATACTTGAAGATCTTCGTCATCCGAGTCGGTAGTGTTTACAGGATTATCAAAGTTCATTCTTTCATTGTCATCAAAGAGAGTTTTGGGTCTGCATTATCCAGAGAGAAAAGAAAGAGAAGAAAAAAAAAATGGCACGAATGAGATGGATGCAAACTGGTACTTTATTTACAATGTGCATAAATCACAACTTTATTGGAATAAAAAGCAATAACTAAAAGGTTCACTTAAACAAAGACTACACCCTATTGATTGAACCTTTCTTTAGGAGGTTTTTACTATTAGATTACTTTGGAAAGCTTTCGATTATAACAGGCAGTTCTATCGCCTCCCAATTGTTCAGCACATCCCGTGGGCCACAAGGTTGAACAAGCTCCTCCTCTTCAGGTGAATCGCTGATGATTGCCTGAATAGAAAGACTTTCAAAAGACTTGTTGATGTTGATAGTCAGCTTGCCTTCATTGTCATTTTTTGGAATGAGACCACCACTCACGAACGTTTCGGTGATTTCAGGGATATCCAGATTTCTTTCCTGGAGAGGATGCCCTGTTAATCGTGCAATCCTCTTTTCTCTCTTTTCAGCTATTGCCTTCATTTTATCATGTCTTGTCGGTGTGAAGCCTAGGCCGTATTTCCCTTCATTTGTGGTGATTTTCAATGGTTCTGTGATTCCTTGTAGATCTTGTCCCAGTCCTAACCCCGGTGAGTATCCTCCTTTTATCATGAGTTTGGCAACCATGCGACTTGTTTTAGAGATGCTAGGAATGGGTTCTTCTCCATATTCGCTGACATAAGCAGCATTGACAATCTCAAAAGACCTGAAGGAACAATCAGGTATATTTTCATTGACTTCGACATATTGAGCATCCGCAGGTCTTGATAGCAGGATGTCTTCTTCAGCGAAGACCGTGATTATCTTTCCTTCAATAATGAATTTCATTTTCTGGTGTAATGAAGAAGGAATTGCTCCGGCCATATGGATCCATGGTCTTCCCAGCAGGCAGGTATAAGATGGACAAATATCCATGACTTGGAATGTGATGTGGAAAAGACAGGGACCAATCCCTATTGGTAGCTCTATTTCTCCAACAACATCTCTCTTCGTTCCGTCAAATGCTCGAACAACAATATGACTGTTGTTGAGGTATGATGGGTCTAAACCAATCTTATGTAAGGTTTCGAGTGGCATTACATTTAGAGCTGACCCATTGTCGATAAGAACTCTGGCCATAATCCGATCTTTGTATTTAATCGAAATATGCAGAGCCTTAGAGTGACCCCTTCCTTCTGTTGGTATCTCATCGTCAGTGAATGTGATGAGATTTTGTGCCGTGATGTTGTTGACAAGGTGGTCAAAGTTGTTCACGGAGATATCTTGTTCAACATAAGCCTTATTCAGGACTTTGAGAAGAGCTTCTCGATGGGCATCAGAACTTAAGAGTAATGAAAGTATGGAGATCTTTGCTGGCAGACGGTTCAACTGCTCCACGATACTGTATTCACTTTGCTTTATGAGTTTGAGAAACTCAGTAGCTTGTTCATCTGTTACTGCTCGAGGCATCTCTTGCTCTTTAGATGTGTTAATAGGTCCATTTGCTGGATCCGTAACATTCTTCTCTTGTTGGAGCTTGTTCATTTGCTCGGGAGAATAACACCGACCGCTTCTAGTCATGCCCCCAACTTCTAACGGAGTTGATGTGATGTTAGAAGTATAGCCATAGTTCCATGGAACAGTTTTGTCTGATTTGTACGGGAATGGCTTTGGAACTTGAATTCTTAAAGGCTTGAGAGCAGATTTTGATATTGGAATGACTAGTGGTCTTGGCATGATATTGACTTCTTGTTCTTTAATTATCACATTCACGTTATCCTCTTTATCTGACATAAAAACGATGATTTGGGAGGAGTCCATAAGACTTTGTAGACTTTTACGGAATTCTGGGCATTCTTGGATAGAATGACTTTTACTGTTATGAAAGTTGCACCACTCCTCATCCTCGACTTCTTTATTTCCAGAAGACTTTCCTATGATAATCCCTTCTTTCACAAGGCATGAATATACATGCTTAAGAGGGGTTATGATATCATTGACTGTTTTCTTCATCGGCCAGTATTCTTCCATCATATTGACTGGTTTGGCTTGATGAGGAGGCAATGGATTATGAGTGACGTTTGGTTCATCGGAAAAGTCCAACCACTTTGACTCAATTAATTGTTGGACTATACGCTTCAATGCTATGCAATTTTCCAGTCCGTGGCCCACGGTACCATCATGATATGGGCAATTTATGTTAGGGTCATACCACATTGGATACGGGGGTTCCAATGGCCTTGTAGGGATTGGGCGAATAAGTTGACTTTCGATGAGTTTTGGATACAGCTCAGTGTAAGTCATGGGAATTGGTGCGAAGATTTCTCTTGGTCTTGGTGCAGGTACTGGAGGAGTTGGAACAGGTGGCCGTAACTGATTAGGTCTGTTGGGAGGATAATTGTTGGGTCTATTGGGAAGATAATCATTGGGCCTATTGGGAGGATAATCATTGGGCCTATTGGTAGGATAATAATTGGGCTTATTGGCAGAATAGGATAGGCGAGGTCCGGTGGCCACAGTGCCCACGAAGGGAATCCCTCTTCCTCTTCCTATTTGTTGTATTTCTTCATCTTTTCTTCTGGAAGGTCCTCCTCTTTTCATAGGATCGCTAAAGGATTCAGTAATCTTCCCAGTCCTGATACCATGCTCGATCCTTTCTCCAGACATTACTACGTCGGAGAAGTTAGTTGCCGCATTGCCAATAAGTTTGTCATAATATGGGTATTTCAGTGTCTGGACAAATAGAGT
This sequence comes from Aquilaria yunnanensis, assembly GCA_039654915.1. Taxonomy (NCBI): domain Eukaryota; kingdom Viridiplantae; phylum Streptophyta; class Magnoliopsida; order Malvales; family Thymelaeaceae; genus Aquilaria; species Aquilaria yunnanensis. Next base: position 39,219,151 of record CM077600.1, on the reverse strand, counting down.
GACCATTTCTCTTTCTGTCATGGGTGGCTGAACCTGTGCAGCTAAGTCCCTCCACCGCTGCGCATATTCCTTGAAAGTTTCTGGCTTTTTCTTCTCCATGTTTTGGAGAGTTTGGCGATCCGGAGCCAAGTCCATAACGTGTTTATAGTTGCCGATGAAGGCCTGAGCAAGGTCATTCCAAGTTTTTATGTTCCTTGGACCTTGGCTTAGATACCACTGTAATGCTGATTTTGTGAGACTTTCCTGAAAAAGTGCGATCCACACCTTTTCATCTTTTGTGAGTGGTTGTAGTCTCCTTAGGAACAATGTGATGTGAGTGATGGGATCACTCGTTCCATCGTATTTCATGAAATCTGGCACCTTAAAATCTGAAGGGATTACGACGTCTGGCACTAAGCAGAGGTCATCCACCGAGAGAGATCCGAATATAGTGCCTCCTTCAATGGCTCGCAGTCGCTTTTCTATTGTTTCGAGTTTTTGAGATTCTGCTTCTTCTTTTGGTAATGTCTTCTTCTCTTCCTGTACAGTGTCTTGTTTCAGGTGAACACTAGCAGACGGTCCTGATTCTTGAAACAGGTTTTCTTGGACTGAGACTCGTTGCGGGGTGAATCCCGGGGGATAAGTGGGATCTTGTACTTCTTTGATGGGGACTTGAGTTGCTTTCCCTTTGATTAATTCCATCAATTGTCTCATCTGTTCTGACTTACTTTCAATCTTGGACTCCATCTCCATGAGACGTCCTTCGGCTTGTTCTGCCATTAATCTTGTTTGGAGTCGAGTTGAATATCGGTGTTGAGGTCCAATTTTACCCTTTTAAAGGAATATTTATTTTATTAGATTCTATGTGTGTATGATTGATGTGATGGATGCATGCATGAATATTGTAAATACTTGGTGAAAGAAAAACTATAATGGAATTTCTCAATTACATTCAGCAAAAGGTTTGTTTAAAAGAAACGACCCAAAGTACAATACTGCTTTCTGGCCTTAGATATGAACTCCATCATTCTTTGAACATTTACTGATGGAGTAGGACAGCTCAGTTCTTCTAACTCCTTGGCTTCTTCGCCCATTAGTTGGGCTTGTTCTGTAACTTTTCTGACTTCTACCAAAAATGTTTGCAATTGATCTTGAGAAAATCTGTATTGATCTTCCCAGTATCTGACTCTCATCTCTTTTTGATCGGTTTCATCAACCAATTGGGAGATGACTTGTTTTTGGTATTCAACTTTCTCTTCGAGGAGTTGTGTTTTGTGACCGAGCTGTTGCATGTCAAGGAGCATCCTCTTGTTCTTCTCCTTTTCTTCCTCTAGTTCTTTCTCCAACTCTCTTTTCGCCAATTTTCTGATGACCTCTTCAGATAGAACTATTCCTTCCTTCCGGTTATTTCTCCATTCATAATAAGCAGTGGGAGAAATAATAGGCCCCGACTTCAATATGAAAATTCTTTTCCACGCAACTGAAATACCCATTGCGAGCTTATTTGAATTTGGATCTTCGTGTGAAAATTCCAACTTACTCAGATTATGCGTCATGGGTATAAATTGCATAGACCCAAATTGTTTTCGTACTTGAGCTGGGGCATAACTTGTTCCTCCCCATATACCTAAGAGAGGAACCCACGGGCAATTGCCGCAACGGTAGACAACGCGGGTGGAGGTAGACCAGGGGGCTCTCCATTCAATTTGGAATTCGGTGATGTTCTTGAAATAATCAACTCATGCTTCCTTGCTGTCGTGATGAATGGTTTCACTTTTCAAAAAGGCTTCGATTGGGATGAAGTCCTTTGAAAAGCGATTTCCAAAATGTTGCTTCTCACAAGGAAGGTGGCTTTTGATCCAAGTGTTGAGGAGATGTGAACATCCTATGAATTTGCCCCCTCTTTGGCGACAAAAGTTTAATGCCCTGATAGTTTCACATAATATTACTGAGGTCGGATTTATTTGAGCATTGCAGATTTGCTCAAATAGTGTAATGATGTCTCCTTCAATGAATCCGACGATTCTTGGGAAGACTACCAGGCCATATATCGCCAAGGCGAAAAGCTTGCGTCGTTGATTTTTCTGAGGGAGAACGTGACTTAATTGTTTTAAGTCGATCCAACTGATAAATTTTCGAGATCCTTTTGTTGCAAACTTGGTTTGAAGACTGGAAGCTGGCATATCCAATAATTTTGCTAGGGCTCGATGAGGCTCCGTTCTTCTATCATGTTGATAAGTCTCGATTGGATAGTCGGAGGACCAACCCAAGAGGCTGTTGTATTCTTCAATGGTTGGAACCAGATCCATCTTATCGAAAGAAAAGCATCGATAAAATGGATCCCAAAATTGTATTAGAGCCCGGACAAGTGATGCATCAACGGTAACCTTTAGTAGGCAAGTGATGTGACCATATTTTGCCGTAAAAGCTTCCCGATCAGTAGAATTCCAACTATTCCAGACTTGCAATAATTCCGTGGTGTCGTTCTGATTTATCCGGACCGATACCTGGTCCTTAAGCTGTACGTGAGAATGGGATGTCAGAGCATCTCCGTGAAGCTTTTGAGCCGTTTCGGAATATTCCATAGCTTCAGGCTGAGTTTCGATTACCGTGTCATTCCATGATCCAGTAACAGCCGTGGGAAGATAATCGAGAATATTCATGATAATAGTTCTTTCACCAAATACTTATCTTTAATGATGAAATGTATATGCCGGAAAAATAAGGAAAAATAGAGTTAGTAAAAAAAATAACACATAGGATCATACAAACATATAGATAAAACAAAACCTATGGAAATGGGAACCGAGGTATGGGAAATTCTTAATGGCTGGTTCTAAGGTGGAGTAAGGAATTCTACATGCAGAAGGTGGTTTATCAAAAAGGCAAAGGATAGTTCCCGAATCCCGTCACTGAATCATAGTGACGGCCCGATTCCTTACCCTCTAGGGTTTATGTAAGGAATGGATTAATTCGAGTCGTAGCTTTTCGTGGGCCCATGCAGAGACTAACCGTCTCAGAAGGCAATACACTACTTTGCTACTTTGAAACCGGTGAAGGCTTGGAGACCGTGGCCTCACAAGGACAGCAACACCAATTCCGCTTAGAAAGAATCGTGTTTGATTTAAGGAAGCTCGGATATAGAGCTTCATTTTGTGAATGCATTATGCATGTTTACTTAAGTAAATATAATATATAAATCCACATAATAGAAAAGCAAAGTAAATAAAAACAAATCAACTTTAGGCTCGACTCACTAACGTCGACTCCCCAGTGGAGTCGCCAAGCTGTGGCAATGTCGGGTTTTCTGGAGTCGCCACCAATCGGTTTCACCTAGGTCGATTGGTCACCTTAAAATTGGTCTGCGAGAGTTCGGGGATCGGGAGTACGGTTACGTTAAAACAACTTTGTTAAAACGCCCAAAAATTGGCACCTTGGTTGATTTTAATTTTGTTTTGCTTTGCTTTTAAATAATTCTCAGTTAATTTTCAAAAATTAGAAATTTTAACTGGATTAGTCGAAATGTGGATTTTTAAATTAATTAATTTGTATGAAATTTTATACTTCCGAACCATGGACTCTGCCGAGTCATTTGGACACGGAAGATTTGATTCCGAATCATGGACTCTGCCGAGTCATTTGGACACGGAATTTGGTGAAATTTTAAATAATTTAATCCATATTGTAAACATGGATTTTTATCTTTGTATTTATTTAATTTATTTATTTTAAAAAGTTTGATATTTTCCAAACCGTAGATCCTGCCGGATCATCCGGATATGGAAATCGATTTATCGTAATTATTTAATTCTTATTATTATGAAATTAATTTTTAAATGGTAATTCTTTTTATTTATGAATGATTTTTAATACTAACTAAAAATTTATCTTTATATTTTTACTTCTTTTTTTACTTTCTTTCTTTTTCTTCTTTTTTACTTATTTTTACTTTTTTTTTTTTTTAAATTTCTTTTAATTTCTTTTCTTTTCTTTCTTTTTTTATTCTTTTCTTTCTTTCTTTTCTTTTTCTTTTTCTTTCTTTTATCTTTCTTTTCTTTTTCTTATCTTTCCTTTCTTTTCTTTATCTTATCTTTCTTTTATTTTTCTTTCTTATCTTTCTTTTATTTTTCTTGTCTTTTCTTTCTTTCTTTTCTTTTTATTATCTTTTCTTTTATTTTTTTTATCTTTCTTTTCTTTCTTATCTTTCTTTTATTTTTCTTTCTTATCTTTCTTTTATTTTTCTTATCTTTCTTTTTTTTTCTTGTTTACTTTTTTTGTTTTCTTGTTTAATGAAAGATATTTATTATTTTAAAGGATTACTCAATTTATAAAAGAATTAAAAAAAATAATAATTAATTTTTATTTAATAAGAAGTTAATTTAAAAGAGTTTAAAAATAAAAATTTTGATCATGGTACGGGGCGTTATTACTCAGCCAGACCCTCTTCACCAGGTGAAGCAGCTCAAAAGCGGGCACGAGACAGTTTCCAGCCAATATACCATGAACTAAAAATTTTTATTTATTTATTTTTTTTATTATTTTTTATCATTTTTTTATTATTTTTTTATTATTTTTTTTTATTAAGAGAACCAAAAATTTTAAACAAAAGAAGAAAAGTTTTGATATTTATTTAATTTATTTTGGAATAAAAGATTATTTAACCGAAAACTTATATGTATTTTAAAACAAAAGTCTTGATATTTTTATTTTTATATTCTTCTTTGTCTGATGAAAGATTTTTTTTTTAATTTTAATTTATATTTCTGAAAATATATCTAATCAATAAGTCAAAAATATTTAAGAGAAAATTCAATTATTTTTGTTTTATTTTGTATTATTTTGAAATTATTTGATTAAGATTTTTATAAAAGAAACAAAAAGTTATATAATTTAATAAGTAAAATATTACTGAATAAAATATTAACCCAAAATTTTTACGCTTTTTATTCTTTTTATTAATAAAGAAAACTAAAAAAATTATATATTAATAGATAATTAATATATTAGTCTAAAGTTTTTTTTTATTTTTTATAAAGAAAAAATTTATTTTATATATTTTATTTAAAAATATTTCCGAGCCATGAATCCTGGCGGATCATTTGGTAATGGAGTTTTAATTTTTTTTTTTATTTCATTAATTATTAATTTTAAAGATGTATTAAAAGAATGATTTTATGTTTATTTATTTATTTATTTTATTTTTGAATTATTTCATTATGTTTGTTTATTAAAAGGAATAAAAACTTTGTTTCAAAATAAAAAAAAAGTAATTTTTATTAGCCTTTAGAAAATTATTCACGTAAAATTCCTTTTTTTATCTTTTAATCATAAAAAAAATTCAATTAATAAAGTGGGGCTTTTTGGCCATCCACTTTAATAACACAATAATAATAAAAGTTAGCACAATTAATATAGTTAGATTAGTTGGATTAGTTAGTTAATAACAATAAAAAGGTTAGTAAAAGTTAGATTAAATTAATTAACAACAATAATAAAAATTAGCCAAGTTTAATTAAATTAATTGTTAACAACAATAATAAAAAGTTAGTCAAGTTAATTAAATTAATTAATTAACAACAATAATAAAATTTAGCCAAATTAATTAATTGTTAATTAACCAAGTTGATTAAATTAATTAACAATAATAAAAGTTAGTAATAATGCAAAAATTAAAAGGTTAGTAACAATAATAATGTTAAAAGTTAGTTGTTAGTAAGTTAGTTAACAAGTTAATAATAACAAAAAAAAAAAAAAAGGTTAGTAACAATAACAATAATAAACAAATAAATACACAAGTAAAAAAAATAAAGTTAGTAATTAATTCTGAAAAAAAAAAACAAAATAAAAAGATTAGTGACCAAAATGAAAAGAATTGAAAAGATGAAGTATTAAAGTAGAATTTTACCTAAAAGTTGAAATTTTTGAATTTTGCTGGGTACAGGCGCGACGCGAGCGCGAGGGGGGAAAGGGGCTGGCGGCCGGCGGCGGCTGGGCCAGGGGCAGGGGGGGACGGCGGGGGTGGCGCGGCGGCACGGGCACGGGACGGCGAGCGACGGCACGGTGGAGACAGCGGCCGGCGAGGGGCGGAGGTCCGAGGAGAAAGAAGGAAAAGGAGGGAAAAGAAAAGGGGACGCGGCGGCGGGCCGGCGGGGCGACGGCGGCACGGGCACGGCGGAGGCGGGACGGCGGGGCGACGGCGGCACGGGCACGGCGGAGGCGGCGACGGTGAGGAGAGAGGCACGGCAGAGAGAGAGAGAGAGAGAGAGAGGGAACAGCAGTGAAAAAAAAAAATTTTGGCTTTCTGGGGAAGAAGGGAAGAGGGCTGGGGCTAAGGGCTGTAATTTTCTCTTTTTTTTGAAACGGAGCTCTAAGTTTTTTTGCTATTTTTTTCTGTGTTCAGCACAAAATTTGGGGGGCTATTTATAGAGGAAGCTTAGCTGAACTGTTGATGGATAAATTAATAAAAAATTTCAAACTTATCTCTTAAATTGGTAAAATGACAATTTTAGTCCTTTACGTCTCTCAGCCTCTGGATAAGTTCCTGAAGCTTCTGATTTTGACAATTTTGTCGTTTTCTGTCAATTTGAGCCAAAAACGTCGGCAGGCTCAAAATTTTATGTGACAAACTGCCAAATGCTCCTGGAACTTTCAGAATTTGTCAATTTTGCCTGAAACTTCTTAATTTTGTCATTTTTACCTCAAACTTTTAAATTTTGTCATTTTTATGGAGTTTTCTTTTTTTCTTTCAAACATACACATACACACACATATATCAAATCTTCACAAAACAAAACAATATATATATATATATATATATATATATATATATATATATATATATATATATATATATATATATATATATATATATATATATATATATTAAACTAATTAAAAAAAATTAGTAATAATAATAACAATAATAATAATAATAATACATTTTTTTTATTTAATTTTTTTTTATTTAATTTTTTTAAAATTATTTTAATGGCCGGACGAAATTGGGTGTCAACAACAGTGTTTCCAAACCACGGACTTTATCAAGTCACATTGGATATGAAATTTAAAGATTTGTTTTTTTTATTTACCTTTATTTATCTTTTAAATGCTTTAGTTAATTATCAATCCAAACTATAAATTTTATTAAATCACCCGGATGTAGATATTAAATTTATTTATATTTATTTTACTTTTAAAGATTTTAAATAATTATCAAAACCATGGATCTTATCAGATCAGCTGGATATGGATCTTAAAATTTATTGTTATCCTAAATTCATCACAATGTTTTATTAAACCCACATGGAATTTGAATTTTCCTAAGTGTTATTTTTTAGATGCATTTATGTAAATTAAATGAATTTTTAAATTCATATTAATTATAAAAAATTATCTATCTAACTTAAACCTACAATCCGGCCTAAGGTTAATTATCAAACTAATTCATGGCTTTAATAAACAAAACAAGCAAACAATGAAAGAAAATAAACAAAAACAATACTGTCAATGGCCGAATTAAAAAAAAAAAAAAAAAGAGGAGAGATAGGGACCTGAACGAATGCAATTATGAAAACCAGGGGGCTAAAGGTGAGTTTTACCAAAGTCAATAGGTTGACCGTGTCAGCCGAATCTGGAAACATGTCAAGTGGCGGGTCGCAAGTGGGTTAAGTCACGGATCCGGGTTCTCCTCCTTTGATTCTGTGGGCAGGCGGCATATCGAGGGCGGTGATGTCTTAAGCTTCAACGGCGACGGCAGGGCCAATCTTCTGGTGAGACCGGCGATGAGCAAAGGGGATGAATGGCGGTCGTCCGCAGTGGGCGAGTCATGAGCTTCTCTCCCTTGGCTTGGCACGAACGGCGACGAAAACTCCTCGGGATGGTGGCGCGGCGTGGGGCGCAGCAAGGACGGCAGACAAAGACCAGCAGTGGCGACTGGAGGAGTCAGGACAGAAAGCTGGAAAACGTCGAGGATCAGGGCAACATCTGGGAAAAACTCAAGGCTTCAGGGAAGAAGGGGCGTTGAGATAGAGGACTAAAACTGAAGTTTACCCTTCTTCTAAAGAAGCTTAGAGTTTTGCTAATTTCTCCCCTTTTTTATCTTCAAGTGGTGATTTATAGTTATACTAGTGGAGGAATAAACCGTGATTAACAAGGTTTTGAGAGTTTAAACTTCATCCAAAACAAATTTTAAAAGGTTTAGGTAAATTAGCATATAATCTGGTAAAAACACTAGTTTAAGTCCAATAAAACTCTCAAGCTGTTGATTTAGCCCTAAATTCTGTGTGAATTTCGATTTGACTCAAAACTTCCAAGATTTATCAAATTAGCCCAAAACTTCACAAATTTCATAAATTTGCCAAATTGCCCCAAACTTTCCAATTTTACATAGAACTTTTTAAAAACTCTCAATTTCCACCCAAATATTTCCTTTTTGCCTAAATTGACTCTACAAAACCTTTTGGACTCCAAATTAATTCCTAAACTACATTAATTCTTATTTTGACACTAAATAACCATTCTAAATTCCTAAAATTTCATAATACGAAATGACAACATAATTCAAATGCATATAATCCTATCAACTGTCAAATATCTAAAATGGCCCCTCAAATAACTAAATTGACTGCTAAAACAAGAATATCCCCTAAATTAGTTTTTCTAACCTAAAACTAAAGTTAAATTAGTACATTGACAAAATTGGGTATTAGCATCAAGGCCACCAAGTCTTTTGCTTTTAATGATGGAAGACCAATCGACCATAATGAGTTTTCTTTCCCTTGGATTGAATTTGTTGGGAAAAATTCCTCAATCACCTATCATATGTAGTAAAACAACAAACACAACCAGATAATCGTACACAAATTTAACATTATTTGGCTCTTAACTAGCTTACATTTATGGATGAGAGATATCTACTTAAACAAAATATAGAGATTACAGTAAAAGTATACCTTTAGTACTCACGCTGATCTATGGATCCCTAACACACTACTGACAACCTCAATATTTTACTGTCAAATAATTACAATATATAAAAATCACAAAAGATATATTGTCTGAGCTTTCTCGGCTTTTGTACCTCCCATTCTTCTTGGAGCCCTCATATTTTATCTTTTCACCACATTGATTTTTCTATCATACTCAAAACTCTAACACAATAAGTCTTTTTGTAGGTCATATACAAACACAAAACTACATAAAAATAGGAAAACCAAATCCTAAACAAATAAGAAACCAAATACCAAATCCTAAATAAACTAAAATTCTTAAGTTTTTTTGAATTTAACCCAACAAACTCAACAATTTCCACATTGACTCAAATTCTTTACTATGAATATAAACGTCACAAACACACGATCACAATAAAAAACACGAATGCCACGAACATTGTCAAAACACGAACATAGCAATGAACACACACGAGGACGAACAATACGAACATAACTCCAAACAACAACTTCATGAGCATCAACACATATGAACACAAGCTCCACCACATCAAGAACGCAGCATAAGCTCCACCATGCCATGACCAAACCCCAAGTTCTGATACCACTTGTTGGGAAAAATTCTTCAATATTCCATCATGTGTAGTGGAATAATAAATACAATCAAACAAGCATGCACAAATTTAACATGGTTCAGCTTTTAACTAGTCTACATTCATAGATGAGAGAAATTCACTTGAACAAAGTATAGAGATAACAGTAAATGTATGCTTTTAGTACTTACAATAGCCTATAAATCCCTTACAAACTACTGACAATCTTAATATTTTACTATCACGCAATTATAAGTTGAGAATCACAAAAAACTTCTTGTCATAGCCCTTTTCGGCCTCTAGACCTCTCCTCTTTCCTTGAATCCTCATATTTTATCTGTTCACCACATTGGTTTTTCTTACATACTCAAAACACTAACACAAAAATTCTTTTTATAGGCCACATATAAACGCAAACCACATTAAAATAGAAAAATTAAATCCAAAATAAATAAGAAAATCAAGACCAAATTCTAAACAAACTAAAATTCTTATTTTTTTTTTAATTTGAGCTAACAAACTCAACAGAATAAAAGAAAAACATCTTTGGATTTTATTAAGTTTTTTTGTAGAACTCCTACCAGAACCTGAAGTAAAGATATAAAATAAATAGGTAAAGAATTTAGTGCTGATTTTATAAGAGTGACTTGCCCCACTCTCGAGATAAAATGAGACTTCCAACTAGCTGCGGACCCAGGTTTTGAGGCTGGAGGGGCTAGGAGCTAGGCGGATGTGAGATGAGCGACGACCCAAACTTAATAGAAAAAAATTATTTATAGAAATTAAATTTTATAAAAGATAATTTAAATAATTATTAGGTATATATATTATTAAAGTAATATATATTTTAAATAAAAAATATTAAAATAATTACTTTATTTTGATTAATCATCACTTAAGAAACTAGAGGAGAGGAGAGACAGAGAGATGTTGAGAAAGAATGGTTTGGGATTGATATGAAATGTTTCAGAGGTTAGGGGCAAAAGCTTCCAGCAATAAATTGTTCACTCCTACCTGGATTAAAATGCTTTTCTGAAAATTTATCCTCAACCTGGAAGACATCTGAAAACACCTCAAAACTCATTTCACTTGTTTCAGCCATTGCAATTTAGGTTTGTGAAAGTACTGTCCGCAAACTAAAGACTCAAAATCGTGATTGAAAAGAAACGGGGACAAAGGATCCCTCTGAGTCTCTGACGACTTAAACTTTTCCTTATTTGAAAACAACGTGTGGCAACGTCGAGTTTTCGGGAGTCGCCACCAATCAGTTTACCTAGGTCGATTGGATACCTTAAAATTGGTCTACGAGAGTTCGGGGATCGGGAGTACGGTTACGCTAAAACAACTTTGTTATAGCGCCCAAAATTGGTACTTTAATTGATTTTAATTTTGTTTTGCTTTGCTTTTAAATAATTTTCAGTTAATTTTTTAAAATTAGAAATTTTAACTGAATTATTTAGTCGGATGTGGATTTTTTGTAATTAATTTGGATAAAATTTTATACTTCCGAACCATGGACTCTGCCGAGTCACCCGGACACGGAATTTGATGAAATTTTAAATAATTTAATCCATATCGTAAAATATGGATTTTTATCTTTATATTTATTTTTATTCAATTTAAAAAAAGATTGATATTTTCCAAACCGTAGATCCTACCGGATCATCCGGATATGGAGTTTAAATTTTTATCATAATTTTTATTATTTTATTTTATTTTTAATTTTTTTTTCTTAAATTCTTAAATACCATTACTTCAAAGATATATTTTAAAAAAAAATTGATTTGTATTTTTTGGAATTATTTAATTATGATTTTAATAAAAAGGAATAAAAGGTTAACTTTTTGTTGCTTAGAAATAATAAATAAAAACATGTGTTTCAAAATAATAAAAGATGATTGGCTTTTGTTAAAAGTGGTTTTTATTATCCCTAAGAAAAAAAAATAGGTAACTATAAAAGAATCTTCTTTTAGTTAGTTATTATTTACTTATTTATATTATTTTCTTTATGGTTAATTTCCTTCTTTAAATGAAATGAGTTTAACCATAAAATAAAAATTTTTGCGTAAAGTAAATAAAATAAAATTTGATGACAATAAATAAACAAAGTAAATGTTTTCTTTTGTTGGTTTAGACATCCATTTAAAAATAAAAGATGCATAAATTAAATAACACATATAATAAAGAAAAAGCATATAAAGTAAATAAAGGAGAGTTAAAGGTCAATAGATAATAAACAAATAAATAAAATGGGGCTTTTTGGCCATCCACTTAAAAAATTAAATAGGAGGTATAACCTTCCATCAATTATAAAGGTTAGCAAAAGTTAGTAAAATTAGATGTTAATAACAACAATAATAATAAAAGTTAGTAAAGTTAGTGAAGTTAGTTGTTAATAACAATAAAAATAAAAGTTAGTAATGTTACTTGAGTTAATTATTAACAATAATAACAAAAATAATAATAAAAGTTAGTAAGTTAATAATGATAATAACAATAACAATAAAAGTTAGTTATGTTAGCAATTAATAATAATAATAATAATAATAACAATAAAAGTTAGTATGGTTAGTAAGTTAGTGAGTTAATAATAGTAACAACAATAATAATAAAGGTTAGTGATAATAACAACAATAAATAATAGATAAACAAATAAATATTAAGAGAGTTAGTAATTAGTTTTTCTTTCTGCAAGGATAAAAGAAAAGGTTAGTGACCAAAGTGAAAGAAATTGAAAAGATGAAGGATTAAATGAGAGTTGTACCCTTAGTAATTGAAATTTGAATTTCTGGAAACGCGAAACAGAGGCGACGCGGGCGCGCAAAGGGGGGGGGGCAGCTGGTGCGACGGCACGGGCACGAGGCGGCGAGGCGGGGCAGGGCGACTGCGGCGAGGGAGCACGGCGGAGGCGGCAGGACGACGGCGACGGTGAGTAGAGGGAGAAGAGAAAACGCGACGGGACGGCGTGGGGGTGGAGGTGACGGTGGACAGCGTGGGGGCGGCAGGACGGTTGAAACGGACCAAGGGGCGACGGCTGGCGCACGGGCGGTGGCGGCGTGTGGCGTGGAAGAAAGAGGAGAGAGAGAGACCGAGACAAAACGGAAGGAGAAGACGGGGGCCAAAGCGTCAGAATAAAAAATTTTGAGATTTTCTGGAGAAAGAGAGGAGAGCCAGGGACAAGGGCTGTAATTTTCTCTTTTTTTATAAAAAGGTAGCTCTAAGCTTTCTTTCTATTTTTTTATCTCTTTATTTCTGTGTTAACACACATATTTGGACCCCTATTTATAGGGTAAGGGGTGATGGATTGTTCATAATTACAAATTAATTAAATTCAAACTTATCTTTTAATTTGGTAAAATGACAGTTTCAGTCCTTTACGTCTCTCAGACTCTGGATAAGTTCCTGAAGCTTCCGATTTTGACAATTTTGTCGTTTTCTGTTAATTTTGGCTAGAACGGTTATGCTGGCCCCAAATTGATGTGACAAACTACAAAATGCTCCTGAAACTTTCAGATTTTGTCAATTATTCTCGAAACTTCTCAATTTTATCATTTTTACCTCAAATTTTTTAATTTTATCATTTTTATGGAGTTTTCTTTTTTCTTTCAAACATATACACACATATATCATTTTAAATTAAATTCTGACAAAACAAAAATGTATTTAAAACTAATTAACTTAATTAAAATTTTTCAGTAATAATAATAATAATAAAATATATTTTTTTTAATTAATTTTTTTTTAATTTAATTTTTTTAATGGTCGGATGAAATTGGGTGTCACCACAACGGTACACTCGTCCATGAGTTAATTCCATCCATCACCATTTCTAACCTCGTTCGATATTGGCAATTTGTGTACAGCAAATTTAACTGGTTTCAAAAGCCCCGAAACAACTTTTATCATGTTGTCTTCGCACGTACTTCACCCTTTTTGTTATTAATACGTAATTCATTGTACTCCGCTTATCTCTGAAATCGATTTCGCCCAACAATTTATTAACAACATTGTACATAACATGTGAGCAAATTGAGGGTCACAAGAGCACGTAGTTTTGAGATTTCATCACCCAACAATTCCCATATGAAACTTTAATAATATCTTTTATTATTCTCTCTTTTTTTCCCTCCTTCGTCGCCTCCTCCACCTTCTTATTTTTTTTTCGAGCCGAAAACGGAATGTTTACCAGAACAGAGGGGACAGTCGTAATTTTGTTTTCTCCGCCTAATTTAGGCCAATTTCAATAAAGTCGCTGACTTTTTTTTGTACTTTCTTCTCGAGCTTTATACAAAGCCATCTCTTTTGACCCAGACCCCCAATAATAAAATGCTACTAAACCAAATAATCGTCGACCGAATTTGATTCATCTCAAATGAATGTATTTGATTAATTAAGTATTTTTCAACTTTTTTACAATATGACTATATAATTGGATGTATTATTACATCAACTGCATTTCAACACGAGACAACAACGATTTGTCCTAATTAATTGTTTCGTTTACGTGATTATTCCAAGTTGCTTGCCAAGTTCGTCTTAATTCTTTTAGTTTATTATTATTATTATTATTATTATTATTATTCTTTTGAGTACATAAACAAATTCAAAATTTTAACTACTAGATTCATAAGCTGCAGATGCTGTGTTTTGTGTGTGTGTGTGTGTGTGTCTATATGTATAAGACTATTATTAAAGATAAAATGCATTAAATACAAACTTTATGCAGCTTTTATATGTATTTTAATTATTTTCACCACAATTTTCCTCATATAAATAAATTTTTTGATGATACTCAATATGCCATGTTAGTATAATTTGGTACTTTCTATATTGTTGTTTTAATGATGATATTTTTAATGATATTTGTATAACAATTAAATATATATAATTTTGTAAAACGCAATATTAATACAATCTAAAATCCTGTCAACTCTAGGCATGTAAATTAGCCCATATGTAAACACTAATCGTCTCCCTCATTTCATCTAAAACAGGAGCAAGTTGACGAATGCTATATGTAAGACCACCAATTTTTTCAGACAAAAAATTTTATTTAACAGTGGCAGATATACGCTAATATGGAACTGAAAGCATTGAGGACCAGGACAAGAGTGACGAATAACAAACCAAAATACAGACAACGCATGTTTAGCACTACTTAAGAAAAAGGCTTTTTCCAATAGGCAAATTTCCAACAGCTTAGCTGTTGGGAATTTCCAACATGATAGACCATTGGAAACATGAAAGATGAATTTCCAATGGCCTAGCTGTTAGGAAATTTGAAGGCCATATTTTTCAATCGCCAAATTTTCAATGCGTTAAGCTGTTGGAAATCTACCCGTTAGGAATATCAAAAAATTTAATTTCCAACGTAAGGCCGTTGAAAATATTAGGCTATTGGAATATAGAATGAATTTTATAATTTTTTTAAAATAAAGAAGTATTTTGAAACTATTTTGTTATAAATGATGATGATGATAATGATAATAATAATAATAATAATAATAATAATATAAATATACATATTATAATTATCTTTATTTCTAATAATGTGTGTGTGTGTGTGTGTGTGTGTCTATATACATATTATAATTATATTACATTGATATTTATATTTATATATATTCATATTGATATATTTATATATGTTTATATAATGTGTGTGTGTGTGTGTGTGTGTCGTATTTATCATTTTTATTATACAATTTTAGAAAGTTAAGTTATCCTTTGAAAAATATTTTGTTAAAAATATTATAATAATAATATTATGTATATTTATATATATTCTTATTGATATTCTTATATTATTATTATTATTATTATTATTATATAGTGTTTATATATGACACACATACACACACATATATATCATATATATATTTATATTTTTGTAACATGTATGTATGTATGTATGTGTGTAATCATATATAAAATATTTATCACATTTATTTTACAATTTTAGAAAGTAAAGTACTATTTGAAAATATTTTGTTATAAACAACAACAACAACAACAATAATAATAATAATAATATATTTATATATATAGTTTATTATAAATAAAAATAATAATATGTGTGTGTATGTGACACACACACACACACACACACACACACACGTATCATATAGAAGCCCGTAAATATTCATAAAAGCCTAGTCCATCAAAACCCTAGCCTAACCTATATAAAAAGGCCTTATCTCTTAACCCCCCCCCCCCCTCCCAAATTCTTTGCCTTACTTCTCCCTCTTGCCGCCTCCTCACTTCTCCCTCTTACCGCGACGACCAAGCTCTCTTTTCTCCCTCCACCGCCTTACCCCAACCCTTGCCTTCACTGGGCTCGCCTCACCCTAATCATTCAGCCACCGTTCTCCCTCATTGTTGCCACTAGGATCGTCTTTCATTCTCAACCAACCTCGTCGTTTGCTGTTCTCCATCATCTCTGTTTGTCCAATCATTCGCCTCATTGGCTGATCATCCGCCATCACCCAATTGTCCAATCGTTCACTATTTTCGCCATCACCCATTTGTTCACCATGGTTTAATCGTTTATGCCCCCAACGTCTCCGCAAGCCAACCACCTATGCTCCACTTCTCCGCTCGCCGTTTGCTGCTCCTCGTCGCCACCTTCGCTTCTCCATTCACCACTCTTCGTCGTCTGCGTTGGCTCCTCACTTTGTTACCTTACTCTGCCCGCTACTTTTTTGCGGATGTAGGATTTGAATTTTTGTACTTTGTTTTAAAATTTTACGGATTTGGTTTTATTTTGTGGTTTTATTGTATGTTTTGTATTTTATGTTATATTTGTGGAGATCTGTTTTGAGTATGATTTTTCTCATTTCTCATTATTTATGTGATTTTTTTATTTTGTTATTTTTGTAATTTTATAATTTTGTGGTTTTGTGGTCCTTCTAATTTTGAATTTTGTAAATACAAGATATAATTTTTTAAATATTTTTGTCATATTAAAAAATATAAAATATTTGTTAGTAATATATAAAATATGTAATTTATATATTTTTTATTTTCATATAAAAAGTTTCCAATGACCTAGTCGTTAGAAGTTTTCAATAGCCAATTTGTTGGAAAACCTCTTGCATGGGTAAATAACTATGTGATGTTCAGCTGTTGAAAATTTCTAACGGCTCATTTTCCAACTGTTGACTATTAAAATTACTAGCGGCCAAAAAATGAGCTATTAGAAAAAAAATTTCTAAAGAAGCCTTTTCCAACGGGTCTGTTTCTAACGGCTTTGCTTTGAAAAACTCAATTTTCCAATATGAAGCAGTTGGAAAAAACCCATTTTTTAGTAGTATAAGTTGATAATTAATGCTTAAACTTTAATAAGCTTTTTTTTTTCTAAAAAAAGGTTGTTCTAATTAACTGTAACATGTACGTACAACATTTATCAAAGAATACAATGCTAAAAAGTGGGGGACGCTTGACTCAATTATAAGTCTTACATATTTTTTAGTCACTATGGTACCATACTGTGAAGAAATATTTCTTGAACGCTTCATACATATCTGATATTCAAGTTAACAAACTGATAGAGATAAACCAATAACATAAACAAAAAAAAATAATCTAACACACTAACAAACTAGAACATAGTTGGACTACTAAAGCCTACACTCTTATAAGTATAAATATATTTGTATTGTTGTAAAGTTGTCTCCATGCCTTGATATTAGAGTATTTCAATTATTGAAAGTATTATATATAAATTGCTTCGTTACTTATTAAGAAGAAAACTAAAACGAGAAGTCAAAGTTGGGGTCTCAAAGCCTAATTAACCTATTGATTTTGAATTTCAAAATATATAATAGGGGATAAGTGTAGATTTTTTTAAATCTTATAGGGCTTTTAACAGATTTCTAAAATAGGATAGGCAAAGTGTAATCTAAGGTAAACATCATGCGCAAATTGTAATTCTCTCTTTATTTTATATTCGTATAACTTTCCCTTTTTGTGTTATATTTTAATTCTTATATAATTATATCTAATGAAAACATTGTTGATAAAATTATAGGTCTAAAATTGTAAGATCAATTTCTAAAATTTATCTATTTGTATATATTCATAGGAATTTCATATAATAATTTCATATGGAGCATTTATATAATTTTTAATTAATTTTAAATTGAAGTAATTTAAATAAAACTGGTTGTTATTTAATTAGACACAAATACACTACTCGTTAACTAGCCGAAAATATTACACATCTCTTGGTTCTATATATGTGTCAGTATATATTTTCTTAAAAAAATAATTTTTATCCATTATTATAAAAATTTACAATGTTTTTGATAAGTCATTTTTAGACTATTAACAAATTTTCCTATGCTATAAAAATGAAACATGTTTTAGCTTTCAAACTTTTTGTTGTACTTTAACTTGATTTATATATTCCACTAATCCATAAGTATCTCCTTACTTTTATATCTATCTATTTGTTCCAAATTATTGATTGTAAAACATTTAATTGTTGCAACTTAACAATGAATTAAAAAGTTTGTAACTTGCAAAGCGATAAAAGAAATTCTAACTGGTTGCTTGTTGAACCGCAAAAAATAATTATGGTATCCCTAACAACTCAGAATAAATAAATTTATAGTCTAGCAGTGAAAACCAGGTCGAATCTCAAAGAAATTTTTTTTAATGAAAGCTTCCTATCAGAAAACTGAAATAAAGATTGGGGTTTTTTTCAATTAAAAGAGGAAATAAATTAACTGCAGAATCAAAATAAAATTAACTAATACTAAAAATGCTCAGTTCATGATTGATTATGCATTCCAATCATGCAGTTGATAATTGAAAGAAAATATTTCTTCAATTCAAGCAAATAAATAGGACTCTCTTTAAAGCTAAAAAGAACCATAAGAATTCAGCAGTAAAATTAACCAGAAAAAGCTTCAGATTAGTTTCTTAATTTTGAGTAACCAGATATTGAAAAGCAATTTCTAATTATCTCAAAATCAGCATTAAGATCAATGAACCAAAAAATTTACTTCAGGCAACAATCCAAAAGCTTGAACAATTTAACCTGTCTTATTTTTTTGTATGAACTAACTAGAAATAAAAGTAATCTCCAATCAATTCACTTGCTTCTAATTGAATTCTTTACCTAAGCGGTTGAAAGAAAATCAAGCAGATTTACAATTGCAGAACCAATTCAACAAGCGAAAACAAGAAAATTAATTACAATAAATCTGAACAACAAAAAAGTAAATACTTGAAATTAAAAAAAGTTTAAGCAAAAAAAATCAATTTTCACAACCGGTGTTGGCGATGAAAATCATCCCTATAACTGAACCAGAAAATTACTCAGCTATCATCAAAAGAAAAACAAAAAAGAATAAAAGAAACTAAAACTAGAATTACGAAAAACGGAGAGCTAGCCTTGTTGTGCGGCAACCACGCTATTAAAAACCAAAGAAAACTAAAACCTATGGCTAAACTCATGAAAACTCCATAAACTTTTTATATTGTTACCAAAGTACCCTAAACAAATAAAAAGATTCAAAATAACTATAAGGTTTTAAAGTTGTCAGCCAAGCAATGCTTTAGGACATCAGTAGCAACTTCAAGCTGATATTCGACCTTAATTCAGCCATTATTTTTCAAAACTCAAAGCATAAAAGTTGTAGAGCTCTTTCTTATCTTCGAAACGACACCTAAATCGCATAAAACAGACATCTACAGCCAAAGATATGCCCAAAATACCGCAACTGCTTCTGAACAGCTGGTGACTCGTAAATCGCGACTTTGAAGCTGAATTTGACTCTCTTAACGTGCAAACTGAGTTTTATGGTCTGCATATGAATTGTAGCTCCAGATGTTAGCTTTCTAATGAATTAAGAATTACTCCATTCCGATCTCTGTAGCTCAAGATATGATTTTTCTACTGGAACATCACCAATCTGTCAACATCGTGAAAAAGCACAGTCAAATTAAAACTTGTAAAATGGCAAATTAAATTCACTTTCAATCAATTAAGTTTAGATATGTTCTATGTTACAAAACATACTCAAAATATATCTTTAAGGTTCAAAACATATTAAAACATACTAAATATGAGAGAAATAAATATAATAAATATAAGTTTATCACTAACCTATGTAACAAGCCACTTATGACATTAAATATGTTTATTTTTTTATTAATATATCATTGGGAAAAATACTATAAAAGAACTGACACCCATGTTCTCTTATCTTTCTTTTTATTTCTTTTCTTCCCGTCTTTCTAACCAAAATAGTTTTTCTCTTTTTTACACTATGTATTTCTATTGATTTCATGTTTTTCCCCAAAATGATGTCAACTTTTTTATTTTATAAGTTAATAGTTTTTGCACAAATTTTAATTTCAAAATAAATCCATAAAAAAAATTTACATTAAATTCACTGGTATTGGATTGCTTTCTTTAATGATTATTTTGTTTTCATGCTTTAACATGATTTATAGAAAAATATATTTGCTAACTATTTTTTGTTGGTATTTAATCTCTGCAGATGAGCATTTATGTGAAAAGCTCATAGGTGACTCCAAAGGCCTAAACTTGCATGTATCATTATGTAGAAATCAATGAGTACATTATTTCTTGGTGTGGCAACGTGCGGGTTTTCGGGAGTCGCCACCAATCAGTTTTCTTAGGTCGATTGGTCACCTTAAAATTGGTCTGCGAGAGTTCGGGGATCGGGAGTACGGTTACGTTAAAACAACTTTGTTAAAACGCCCAAAAATTGGCACCTTAGTTGATTTTAATTTTGTTTTACTTTGCTTTTAAATAATTCTCAGTTAATTTTCAAAATTAGAAATTTTAACTGGATTAGTCGAAATGTGGATTTTTAAATTAATTAATTTGTATGAAATTTTATACTTCCGAACCATGGACTCTGCCGAGTCATTTGGACACGGAAGATTTTTGATTACGAACCATGGACTCTGCCGAGTCATTTGGACACGGAATTTGGTGAACTTTTAAATAATTTAATCCATATTGTAAATATGGATTTTTATCTTTTTTTTTTTTTTTTTTTATTTAATTTATTTAATTAAAAGGGTGATATTTTTTTTTAAACCGCAGATCCTGACGGATCATCCGGATATGTAAGTTGATTTAATTTATAGTTAATTATATAATTCTTATTTATTATAGAATTAATTTTAGTTTAATTACTAAATTATAAATTTTTATTTTTATTTATGAAATTTTAGAGTTTTTGTTAATGATCTTTAATGTTAACTAATTTAAAAAAAATTTTGTTTATTTCTTTTTTTTTATATTTTTTTTACTTCTTTTCTTTCTTTCTTTTTATTATTTTTTTTTTGTTATCTTTTATCTTATTTTTCTTATCTTCTTTTTTTTTTATTTCTTTTTTTATTTCTTTTTTTATCTTTCTTTTATTTCTTTTTTTTATCTTTCTTTTATTTTTATCTGATTTTTTTCTTAATTTATAAAAGAATTCAAAAGAAATTAATTTTTTTATTTAATAAGAAGTTAATTTAAAGGAATCAAAGAGTTTAAAAAAAATAAGAAAAAAATCTTTGATCATGGTACGGGGCGTTGTTACTCAGCCAGACCCTCTTCACCAGGTGAAGCAGCTCAAAAGCGGGCACGAGACAGTTTCCAGCCAATATACCATGAACTAATTTTTTATAAAAATAATTATTTAATACCAGGATTTTATTTATTTACCAAAGAAAACAAAAGAGTTGAAAATAAAATCTTAATTCTCATGTATTTGATTTTTTATTTAAAAGATTAACCAAAATTAATTATTCAATAAAATAATAAAGAAAAGATTTATATAAAGAAAGTCTTGATATTTATACATATTTATTTTTTAAGCTTATTTTTTTTGATTTGATAAAAGATGAACCAAGAAAGTAATTATTTAATCAAGGTTTTGTTTATTTAATGAAGAAAACTAAAGATTTATATGTATATTTTAAAAATAAAAGTGAAGCCTTAATATTTTATTTAATAAAAGGTGAATCAAAAAGTAAACAAAACTTTACTTATTTAATGATGAAACCGGAAATTTATATATATATTTCAAAAATAAAATAAAAATCTTAATATTTGTTTGTTTTATTTTTGATAAAAAAAATTAAGCAAAAATGATTATTTAATAAGGAAAATAAAGGTAAAGTTTTGATATTTATATAATTTATTTTAAAAAAAGATTAAAGAAATCAAAGATTTATATGTATAAAAAGTTTTTGATATTTATATGATTTTTTTATGTTCTTTTTGTTTGCTAAAAGATTTTTATTATTACCTTTATTTGAAATCATTTGAATAAAATTTTATTTAATAAAGGAAACAAAAAAAAAATGTTATATCTTTTTTTTGAAAGAAATAAGTAAAATATTAGCCCAAGAAAATTTTTACTCCTTTATTCTTTTTATTAATAAAGAAAGCTAAAAATTTATATTTTATTAAATAATTAATATATTAGTCCAAAGTTTTTATTTTTAATAAAGAAAAATTTATTTGTATACTTTATTTAAAAATATTTCCAAGCCATGGATCCTGGCGGATCATTTGGACATGGAATTTAATTTTTAAAAATTTTTAATTTTTAATTTTTAATTATTAATTTTAATTATAATTTTATTGGATTTTTCTTGAATTTTTAAATTTTAATATCATTACTTTAAAGATATGTTAAAAAAGAATTGATTTGTATATTTAGAATTATTTAATTATGTTTGTTTATTAATTTTAATAAAAGGGATAAAAAGTTAATTAATTTTTCTTATTGCTCCTTCAAGAAATAATAAAAGATAATTAGCTTTTTTTTTTTTAAAACATTTATGCTAGTCTTAAAGAATAAAATTAATCATTCACATAAAAGGATTTTCTTTTAATTAGTTGTTATTTACTTATGTTTATTCAATTATTTTAGTAAAGGAATAAAAGATTAAATTGTTGTTGTTGTTCTCTCTTTTTTTTTTTAAGAAATATGTGTTTTAGAAATAACAAAAGATAATTGGCTTTTAAAAATGATTTTTAATTAACCTTAATAAATTATTCACATAAAATTCTTTTTTTTTTTTTTATAATAACTAAATTTAAACACCTAAAAGAGACAATTAATAATAAAGTGGGGCTTCTTTGGCCCTCCACAATAATTATAATAATAAAATAAAAAAATTAGTTGTTAACAACAATGATAAAAATTGTCAAAAGTTAGTAAAGTTAATGGTTAAAATTAATAATAACAATAATAAAAGTTAATGATGTTAATTGATTTAATCGTTAACAATAATAACAACAATAAAAATAAAAGTTAGTAAGTTAGTAACAATTATAACAATAATAAAAGATTAGTAAGTTAGTGACAATAATAATAATAAAGTTAGTAAGTTAGTAACAATAATAAAAAAAGTAATAAAGTTAGTAAAGTTAGCAACAATAATAATAATAAAGTTAGTAGTTAGCACAGTTAATTGTTAGTATAGCACAAATTAAATGGTTAGTGATAACAATAATAATGAAAGTTAGTGGTTAGCACAATTAATTGTTAGTATAGCACAAATTAAATGGTTAGTGATAACAATAATAATGAAAGTTAGTGGTTAGCACAATTAATTGTTAGTATAGCACAAATTAAATGGTTAGTGATAACAATAATAATGAAAGTTAGTGGTTAGCACAATTAATTGTTAGTATAGCACAAATTAAATGGTTAGTGATAACAATAATAATGAAAGTTAGTGGTTAGCACAATTAATTGTTAGTATAGCAAAAATTAAATGGTTAGTGATGTTAGTTGAGTTAGTAATTAGTTTATACAAAAATTAAATAGTTAGTAATCTGAATAGAATAATAATAATAACAATAATAATAATAATAATAATAAATAATAATAATAATAAACATATAAAGATTATTGTTAGTTCTGTAGAAATAAAAAAAAAGTTAGTGACTTGTATAAATAAAAAAATGGAGAATAAGAAAAGAATTGTACCGAGATTCTGAATCGACTTTTAGTCGAGTTGAGGATTCACGAACGAATTTCATTATTAAATTTTTATTTTATTTTATTATTATTTTTTTTAAAATAATTTCAATTAATATCTAAGCCATAGATTCTAACCGAATCATCTGGTCATGGAATTTAATTTAAATTTAATTTATTATTAGCTATTTAATTAATTATTAAATGGCAGAGGTAGACTGAATATTTCCTAGATGTGATTTTTATTATGTCAAACTAATTTTAGATTAATAAAAAAGTTTATCTAATCTAATCATATAATTATGCTTAACATTAATTCCTCAGTTAATTTACACATTTAATTATTTGAGCAAACGAAAAGACAATAAAAGGAAATCAATGCACGAATTGTAAATCAAAACAAACTCAAAGTTCAGATGAATAAATCAAATAAATCCAAAGATAAATTATTTATTAAAATTACCTATTTAACTTAATCATATAATTAAGCTTAATGTCAATTCCTAAGTTAATTTATGCTTTTAATTAGTTGAACAAACAAAAGTATAATAGAAAATAAGTGAATTAATGACTTAATTGCAAAAATTAAAACTAAGTTAAAGTATCAATTAGACAAATCCAATAAATTCATGAGCAAAAATTAAAATTATGTCAAAATTATGGGCTTTCATAACAGATCCGGACTACGAGTCGGTTCACCATCGGGATTTCGTTATTAAATTTTAATTTAAATAATTTCAGTTAATATCCAAGCCATGGATTCTAACCGAATCATCTGGACATGGATTTTGTGATTTACTATCGTCCTAAATTCAGTTTTTTTAGAATTTTATTAAAACCCGTTCAAAATTGAATCTCGTAAAGATGATCTTTCAAATATGTTATGTAAACATGTGTTTTAAACTTATGCTAACAATGAAAAGTTAAAATCAATATATAAGTAAATATCTGATCTAATTTAAACATACAATTTTATATTAACTCATCAACAAATTCATGATCCAAAATAATAAGACGAACAATTGAACAAAAATAAACAAAACTATAGATAAAAAACAATGCTGTCGATGATTGATCTGCAAAGAAAATAAGGTTAGTGACTTAAATGGATGAAATAAAAAGAACTAAGGGCTAAATAAGAGTTTTACCAAAAAGTTAAGTTTTGACTTGGTCAAAAAAAACGAAAACGCATCAGTTTTTTTTTTTTCGTTTTTCAAGCTCTGTTTCTTTCTTCCGGCATCGCAGCGGCGGCGGCTAGGGGGCACTGGGGCTGGGTGGCTGGTGGCGCGACGCGAGGGTGATCTGGCTGGCGGGTGAAGTCGAAGCTGGTGGCGAAGGCGAAGCTGGCGGTGGCTGTCGGCAGCTGGAGACGGCTGGAGGTGTGATCGACGACGGCGAGCTCGGACGGGCCGTCGACGCAGAGGAGGAGGCCCAGCCAGCAGAGGAAGGGCATCGGGCTGGAACAGAGGGGGCGAAAGGGAAGAGAGGGGGAAGAGAAGAGAGAGAGAGAAGGAGAAACAGAGAGGAGAGCAAAGGAGAGAGAGAGAGTTTGCGAGAAGAGAGAGAGAGAAGGAGAAACAGAGAGGGAGAAGGAGAGAGGAGAGCAAAGGAGAGAGAGAGAGTTCGCGAGAGAAGTGAGAGAGGGAGAGGGAAAAGAAGGAGAGAAGCTCTGTCGAGGGAGAAGAGAGAGATGGAAGGCTAGCTGAGAAGCTCCGAGAGAGAGAGAATTGTTGCGAGAGGGAGAAAGAGAAAAAAAAATAGAAACAGAGAGGGAGAAGGAGAAAGATAACTCAGCTGTCGGCCGAGAGAGAGAGGGAGAGCGTTTTCGGGGAGTAGAGAGAGATGGGAAGGCTAGCTGTCTGAGAGAGGAGACGCCCAGAGGAGATTAGAAAGCGTAAGAGATAAGGGAGGAGAGCCCGATTAAAAAAAAAACAAGAGAAGATAAGGGATAAGGGGAGGGGGAGCCTCTGTCGGCCACCCTCCCCATTTTTTATTATTATTTTTTTGTTTTTTTCTTCTTTTTATTTTTAATTAATTAATTAATTAATAATTTTTAATTTTAATTAACTTAGATTTAATTTATTATTATTATTATTATTATTATTATTTTTCTTCTTCTTCCCCCCCTTTTTTTTCTAACATACAAACTAAAAAAGAATGCCCCTAAAATAATATTGCCATTATTACTATTATTATTTTTTTAATTAAGTAATCAATTAATTAAGTAATTCAATAATTTTTTTTTTTAGTTTTAATTTTTAATTTAATTAATTAATTTTTTTTTATTTTTAAGCCGGACGAAATTGGGTGTCAACACTTGGGTTGCATACATATATCATTTGTCAAGCACAAGATAGTCTAGTAATATTACTAATTAGTTGAAAAATCTGTGCGATGCACGAGAATCATTTCTTGAATTAAAATTGTGTTTATATGTTAGAATGTAAGTTATGTTTTCATTGTTTGTATATGTAGTCTAGCTATATAATACAAAACTCATCCAAACTCTTACTTGCTATTAATAGTATTATTCGATGTGAGATATTACTCCTTGTAGAACCTTTAATTGTAATAAAATTGATCTTAGCTGCTAAGATTACAAAGCTTTCATAATTTCATCTATAAAATGTTGTAGTACTTTAACCATTACTTTTGTTTTCTTGTATGTGGTGCCTTTAACCATTATATATATATATATATATATATATATATATATATATATATTCAAATATATAATATAAAACCATAGGTGGTAAGTTATTAATCAAAGTAAGACACACATTGTAAACCAAAAAATAGTTTTAAAAATGTATATAAAATAATCCATTATAGTGTCAACCTCAGAAATTTAAAAATTTAAATAAATCTTGTTTAATCTTGAAGTTTCTAAGCCTAGTCGACCTATATATAAAAATAAGTTAGTTAAAAAGTTAGATTATAGTAGAATGAGAAGTAAAGCTAAATGTGGATATGAGAATGTACGATATGTTAGAAACCTTGAAAAGTCTTGATGATCAAAAAAGTGAAAAGTCCAACTACACAAGATAATTCATTTTTTTCTTTTTCGCCAAAAACATTTTGGAGAACTATAACCATAATGTATGTAGAATTTTATTCCCACTATAAAAAAATGAAAATTAATGAAAATATATACACAGATGGTCTAAAGGGAAACATTGAATATCATGGTGTAGAAAATACTTCAAATCCTGTAATTTTATGGTTAAGATATCTATTACCACCTCAACAAATGAAAAAATTACAATATAAAGGCATAATGGTTATAAACCATTATATAGCATAATTTTCACTATAGTGAATGAAATATGAGGGGTAAAGTGAATAATCTATACCTCCCTAAAAGATTACAATGGTTACTTGATACTAAAGGAGGCCCTAAAGGATTGCTTGTTTTACAAATGATCTATAGGTCTTATTGCAAGATTTCAAGACTTAGGTATTCAATTGTACAACTCTAAAAGAAATATTTGGAAGGATTTGAATTGTAACGACCCAAGTCCAGAACCGGTAAACGAAACACCTGCCCACACCACATGGGCTATCCTTTGGAAAAGGATAAGCGCTAGGTGCTTATGTTCTGGAATTGGAGCCTATATATCCACATAAGGCTTCCCACAATTCACCCATGTAGGATATGAGGGTGTTACAAACTCCCCCCCTTACGTACCCAACGTCCCCGTTGGGGTCAATCGGATTATTTGATTCCCCGAACCAAGTAACCTCTTTAATCGGACTACTTGGCCCCTGGCCAAGTAGCCTCTCGAATTCAGGATCAGTCCCGGTAGACGATGTATGTGCATATCCACTATGCCACACCATCGCGGTCCCGGGTCGGCTCTGATACCATCTGCAACGACCCAAGTCCAGAACCAATCAACGGAACACCTGCCCACACCACACGGGCTATCCTTTGGAAAAGGATAAGCGCTAGGTATTTAGGAATGAACTCTTAGTATAAGGAAGTTCCCCCGTCCCATACCAGCGGACTCAACCACATACTTTGAACCAAACCTGGCTCTGATACCATCTGTAATGACCCAAGTCCAGAATCGGTCAACGGAACACCTGCCCACACCACATGGGCTATCCTTTGGAAAAGGATAAGCGCTAGGTGCTTATGTTCTGGAATTGGAGCCTATATATCCACATAAGGCTTCCCATAATTCACCCATGTGGGATATGGGGGTGTTACATGAATCGTATGGAAGCAATTTTTGGAGGCTGAATTGCACAAATGAAAGAAATGCCATTATTCAAGAACCTAAGACAATTAGGTGTACAATTATTCACAAAAATAACTTAAGGATGAGGTGATTTTTTATAAGAGTCAAAGGTGGCCATTTTTAGCATTATCCCAGCCTTTTATTTCCAGGTTATAAGGTCAACAAGGTGGGCTAAAGATGAGCCAAAAAGTCTTTGCTTAAAATATATTTATAGTGACCTAAGTGAGGGTTAAGGTTAAACTAATCAAATCAAGTAAAATATCTTGATTTCTTACCATTTTTCGCCCATTTTTGTCCCCCACCAGGCACAACCTGTTCCTTAACTCATCCATAAGATTCCATAGCTACCATAGCTCAATCTCATAAGAAATCACAAAGAAAGGCAATCGGATGTAACAAGAAAGGAAAAAACCCTAGTTTTTGGGTTTATTATGTATCTCTTGAAGATTTCAGCATTCACAACTTAGGTAAGTGTTTTATCTTCATGTTTCATGGTTGTTTACTGTCTTAAGATGATGATCAAGCATCCATGAAGCTATAACCATGCTTAGAATAGAGCAAAAAGCTTAAGGAACCAAGTATGGGTTAAGGGGGAGTGCATGAACAAGGTTCCAGCCTTACTGTTTTTCATGCATTAAGATGGCAGTGTTTACAGGGGTTTTTAGAGCCTAAGTTAGTACTAAATAAGACCAACTAACCTTCTAAGATCAAGTATTAGCTTGAAGAGGGCTGCCATAGTGATTGCATATTGTTTATTTGATTATTTATGGACTAACCTTAATGATATATTGCTGCCAGCATTGCATTTGATTGTTTTCTGTTTGTTCGTGCATTTGGAAGACTATATTTTTGTATATGTGCTTTGTTTTTGGGTATTTTTGTATTTGGATTTCAGGTATATTGCTGGAAATTCAAGTTTCTAATGATAAGCCTTTATTAAGTTTTTTCAAATGAGACTTACCCCATTTTTGTCTATTTCAGGAGCACCTAAAAGAGAGCATTTAAAATAATAGTTGTCGTGTGAATTTCTCTATACAACTTCAGGTATATTAACTCCCATATGTTTAGTTGTAAACTGAAAAGTTTCATGATTTTTGGAGCACATTAACTATTTTTAGTAATGGTACTTTCTGCTTTACGCGGCAGCTGGTTCTTACAAGTTTCTAGAGTGCTTAGTGCTTTTGAAGTTGTCCAAGAAGCTTAGTGTATGTATTAACTAAGTTATTGTTATGTATGTGGTGCATCAATGCATGTAAATGATATGAGTACGTTGTATGTGTAGTGTGAGAAGGATATATGGATCAATGGAGTGTGGTTTAAAATGTGTATACAGTGCTGTCCATATAGTGTTTATGGGCTGTTTTGATGGCATTTTTATGAATGATGGTTAGAAGAACTCTAAATTCAGGAAAACGGTTTTCCCATGTGTTTAAAACATATATGGACACTACCAAGTGGGTTTTGCACCTGGAAATGAAGTGTATGAATATTATGAAATTTTGTATGGGCATAATGGTCAGTAGTGGCTAAAATTTGGTACCCTATACTTCAGTTGTCATAACTTTATGTACATAAAGAATTTGGCTATGAAATTTTTACCACACTTAGAAAACTTCAAGAGGAATAACTTGGATTTTAAATCACTGGATTTTTTGCCCTGTAGCCAAAGTTATGGGCTATCAAAATTGGCTGATTTTGCTGAGCACTGTTCATATAGTTATTTTTACCCGGTTAAGTGTAAGATCCATAATTGTAAACTTAGATGGATTTAATGTCTCAAACCTGTTTCCCTATGAAGGTTTAAGGGTATTAAAGGGTTTAAAACCTTTAGGACACAGGAGAGCATTGGTAGAATTTGAGTTGGACATTGTGTGAAAGTTTGGAAAAAAAAAATGCGCACCAATAGCATTCATGTGTGCATATAATTGTACATGCACTTGGGGATTTTACTCAAATTTCATATTGGCCAGGAATAAAGAATTTCATTGTCATCATCACTTCTAGATGAAATTGTATGTGAATATGTGTGTGATGGTTGGACCAATATACACATCTTTGCATAATGACCAAGAAGGTCACTTGGGTAAACATAATGCACATGTTCTGCTTGGCCTACAGGACATGGACTGCCTGGGGCTTGAGCTCACTAAAATTGATCATTGTATTTAAATACTCAGAGTGCAAACAATATCAAATGAATCACCTTTAATAACCTGTTGTTCTATTATACCAACATCCACAACAACTTCCATAACATTTGGTCGTGGAAAAATGAATTGAAATAATGATATATAGATAGTACATGAAGCATCTGATTGTATTTTGAAAAACTTTTAGAAATACCTGTAAAAAATTCTTCTTGGTCCATGTGTGTGCTAAGTTGGTCCAAATCAACAAACTCAAATTTATGAATGGAAAATTCATGAGGTTCATAGTTCACATCATAGCTTTGTATATTATGAGTAAGGTGAATTATAAATGGGTGTGTATCTATAATCTAGTAAGTCTTTTTATTTAGAAGAACTATGAAATTCTTAAAAATATACATACTTCATTCACGAAGCTTTGCTTTAGACTTGTATGCCAAAAATTTTTAATAGCTCTATGAATTGCCACACCCTGCACATGTAAACCAAATACATAGTAGCCAATAATAAATCATGGACATATATTTATTGTAGAGAGAATATAATAAATTGTAAAATTCAGTAGAATGGAGAGGGAAAAAAAGGATACATTCTCATCTATAAGAACAAAATCGGTTCTGATAAATTGGTCACCTTTTCAAAAATTTAAAACATCCCATAAATGACACACTTTTACTTGAATAGTCCAGTCAGTCATCTTAGGAAATAATTCCTCCAATATAATATATTCTATTGGAAGACTATAAAAAAAAGAAAAACTTTATAAAATAACATATTTGTCCATTGTATGAAATTCAAATATTATGAAATAAAAAAAATAAGAAAATCTATTAGTATTTTTAAATAACTACATCATCTTTGATATTGGGGAGAATCTAAAAATATAAATTAATGAATAAATGAAGAAAGGTAGCAAGAGATGACATGAAGAAATGAAGTGAATGAATAATAATATTGAATGTGTACTGGAAGTAAGTGTGAGAAATATATACATATATATAGGAGTTGGTTGGGTAATACAATTGAAACCAAATAAATTTTTAATGAAAACATTATAATGGACTTAAGTATTAATTATTACAAATGAAATTTGAAATTAATAATATAAATATACTATAAAGTTAATGCTAAAGGGAGTAGCCTTTGAAAAGTTGGATAAACAATATTAATACCATTGAAACCAAATAAAATTGTAATTAGAGTATTTTAATGAAAATTAAAGCTAGTAAATGACAACAAAGAAATAAAATCTATTTAAAATAGTTGGTTAAGGGACAATAATATTAATGAGCCATTAAAAATGGAACAAAAGCTAATGGTGTTGTATTGTGTTAAGAGGGTAGAAATTTAAATTTAATTACTAAAATGTATAAAAAATGAAATTTTAAGGGCTCTTTACTATGATACAAAGAGCTTACTAAAAATTATATTTTAAAATCTAAATTTTAGAGTCATGACTTTATGAAAAGCCTAAGTTATTAAACAATACAAATGCACCATGCAATTAATGATAAAAGAAGTAATCTTAGGGAAATTGGTGAATTTTAGAGTAAGGGCTATATAAGTTCCTAAGTATTAATTATTGTAAATAAATTCTAAAATTAATGTTAAAAGAAGCAGTATTGGGAAGTGGATGAGTTTCTTTGATATATATATTCAATTACTAAAATATATGAAAAAAAAAAATTCAATGACTTTCTACTATTATAGAAAGAGCTTATCAAGAATTACAATTCAAAATCTAAATTTTGATGTCATGGCTATATAAAGATCTAATTTATTAAACCATACAAACACACTATATAATTAATGGTAAAAGAAGTAATCTTGGGAAATAGGTGAATTTTAAATGGAGGGTTATATAAGGACTTAAGTATTAATTATTACAAATAAATTCTAAAATTAACATTGCAAATATACTATAAAATTAATGCTAAAGAAAGTAGTATTGGGGAATGGATGAGTTTCTACTATATATATATATATATATATGTATGTATATTGATTATTTCTGGAATTTTTTTAATTTTTTCTGTATGATCCTTAGAGAAAAAACGTTTCCAACCGAACCAAAAAAATCCAATGTCATTAAGTAAAAATCCTATAAATTACTTATAAGTTTTCATATTTGTAAACTTTTGCAATTTGATGCTATTTCTTTTGATGCAAAAATGAAATTTTATTTATTTAATTTGATTAAAGTTATTTAAAGTTTTATTAATGTATAACTTTTTATAGCCAAAATTTATCTTTTTTTCTATAAACTATTTAAAAACATGTGTAGTAAAAATTTATAAAACATCAACCAATACACCGTAAGATAAAAAAAAAAAAAAAACTAGTGTGTGTATACACATATATATGGTATGACCTTAAAGCAAAGGAATAGGCTGCCAAATACTAATTGACTTTTTTACGGTATCCCCTTTCTTATTAATTATTATACCATCCACCTATGTCTAATTAAAAATACTAATCCACCATTAACTCTCTCTATATGAGCCACTTTCATACACAAAATTGACAAAATTACCCCTTACCAAAATTCTCTCTCTCTTTCTCTCTCTATCTCTCCATTTAGAAATCCCACTATCACCCAAGATTACCACCATTGCTGCCGCTATTGCCGCCATCACTGTTGCCTTCACCAAATCTTCCGTTATTACTCATATTTGCATAAGTGTCAAAAGACAAAGATATAAAATGTTTAAAGAAATTATACAAAGTGTCTGAAATAATATGTAAACTATTTGCTCCTTGAAATAATATGCAAACTATTTGACCTCTACCAAAATGATATGTAAAAGTATTTGAAATAATGAACAAATGTATCTGAAAATAGTATATAAAAATATCTAATGTAGTATTTGAAAGTGTCTAAAGTAATTTATAAATAATTTATTATTATAAACAAATAATAAGTATTCGAAACAATAAGAAATTGTTTGAGCCAATGTATGTGAAAATAATAAAAAAAAAGTGTCTAAATAAATATTTTAAAATATAGAAAAACTAATACTTTTAAATTTAAAAGTGTCTATAAGAATAAGGTAAAATGTTTTAATGAAATTGTGAAAGTTTCTAAACAAAAGTACAAAAGTGTAAATGAATATGTGAACCCAAAAATTGCAAAAGTAGGTAAGAAAACATCGTTGGTTTCTTGTTGATCAAAAAGATTTTTTTGTGTTTCTTAATCACGCACAATCCAATTTACTATTTTAATCGCTCCCTTTTTGCCATCGATTCAGCTATTTCAGAGATCTGAGGAAGTTTCATGTTTGCGTCCTCAATTTGTTCATGAACCCAAGCGATTTGCATATAAACCCAAGCTGCCAGTACACGTACGGAGGTTAAAGATGCGCGATGCAGCTACAGAGTCTAGATAAGATAGAGATCAAAGATGGCGATAGAGATTGGTGACACGACGAAGATTAGAGATCAATGGAGATCGGTGACAAGATGAAGTTTGGTAAAGCCAAAGAGAATAGAATGGCGATTGAGCGACAAAGATTGGTGACGTGACGAAGATCGGTGATGCGATAAAGTGACAGAGATTGGTGAAGTGTCAGATCAGAGGTGCGTGATGGAGATCCAAGTTCAAAGTGGTGATCGGTGATCAACTGTGGCAGTGATGAAAAGAGGGCAGAGAGAGAAACAGTTTGAAGAAGGAAAATTAGGGCAATGGGTGAAAATGTAAAATCAATACTATATCTAATTAAATATATGTCTACAATATCCATACATCTTTCTTATGACTTCAAGTTCAACCGATACAACAATATTTTATTTATTGTCTTTCTTAGTCATGCCTATTTATTCGTTTTAACTTAAATCAGATGACTTATTTTTACTTTTACATATATTTTGCTTAAAAATAATTTTGTTTGAAAGCCAATGTTATGTAGATGTAATAATCTATTTAAAAATAAATTTTCATGATATTATTAAATTCTTATAAATTTTTCTTTTGTAATGCCTTAAACTAAAAAAATCATAAAAAATTAGTAAAATTATAAAAAATTATATTTTCAATGGATTATTGTAATTATATAATATTGAATTTTAATTAAAATTAAGTTTAGGTAAAAAAGATGTAACAATAAAAATAAGTTATTTTACAGTCAATTAACTTAAGTTAAAACGAACTAAGTGTTACTCTGACGTACTGCTTGTTTTTCTTTTGCCACAAAATGACTTATTTATATTCTTATTTTTTTCCCTCGAAACTGTTTTGAATTAAAATAAAATATTATGTAGCTATAATAATCTATGAAAAATATAATTTTTATAATCTTACTAAATTTTTAGAAATTTTTCTAATTTAAAGCCTTAAAAAAGAAAAATTTATAAAAATTTAACAATATCATAAATTTTTTTTTTCAAATGAACTATTATATCTACATAATATTAGATTTCAAATGAAATTTATTTTAAATAAAAAAGATATAAAAATAAAAATAAATCAGTTGATTTAAGTTAAAATAAATTAGGTGTAAGTGTTATTCCGGTATACTGCTTTTGCTGTATTGCGTAATTGTATGTGTATGTACACGTGAGGGCGAGCTCCATCTCAATTAGTGTTCCAATTTCTCGCACTTCTTGACCCTTCCCTGTGCTGCACGTCGACCGGTTCTATTCGGCTCATCGCGTTACCGCACCCAGCTTGGACCAGCACATCCGTCTATCATTCTAAGGTATTGTGAAAAAAAAGTCCAAAGGATCACATATTCACGAATTTAAGTAAGTTGGTCAAGATTTTTAAGATTATAGGTTTAATTTCTCACAAACATTTGCTAACATTTGTTGACATGTAGCGGCTAAAATTTAAAAGATACAGATTTGGATCTAAACTTATAAAGCAATCTGCTGGGTATCAAATATCGATGAATATACTCTGAAAAAATCTTAACTATGTTCGTCTGTTACGTTTATGTGCAAAATAAAAAAAAAAACCTTTTTTTCTTAAATTATTATCTCTTGAAATTCAAATATTGAATAATACTAACAACTAATTTTCTTTTCTTTTTCTTTTTTTTTTTTTTAAAATGGGGGCAAGTTAGATTTCCTTATCATTGAACGTGACTGGTCATTTTCACTTGTACCGCTGACCAATGAACAACACTTCAGCTTCTAGCAAGCGCCTTAGTATACCATCACCTTTACCAAACTTTTGAATTAAATAAATTTCACTTTATAATAGAAAGTTACATTAAAAAAACCGCTGTACATGTTCTTCCATCATTTTAGCCGGTTTCGCATGACCATTAAAATCATGAATATTCTCATTAGATATTCTTGTGATATATCTTGAGTTCACTACTTCTCCTTCCTATCTGTTTTTTCCTCTGATCATTTAAGTGAATTTTATTCCATGTATTTGGGTAAATATAAATTGTCATCAAAGTTCTATATTCATTATAAGGTCCCTATAAGAGGATACCCTTACAGAAAGTTGAAATAAAATCATTAACAAATGTCAAACATACGTAAAGCCCTAAAATTAGTATTGAGTCATATTGTCGCCAATCACCAAGTTGGGGGGCCCAGTTTTTGTTTGTTTTGGGGGGGGGGGGGGGGGGAACAGTGTCTGAATCTGATTTTTGCACCAGTCCATTTAGTTTCACTTTGATTTTTACGGAACCAAGTGTCATCAGGTGAGGGGTAAAAACAAGCCCAAAACGGTTGTAGGCCTACGAGAGCTTACCTTAGCCTGGCCCACTCCAGTTTAAGGCGATAGAGATTACCGAATAAATGAGGAATCGGACTGGGACCCCTGCGTCCCAAATGTATGGAATCCATTTATCTAAAGGATACTTGGACGTAAGTAGTCTTATCGATACGGGCTTATCCACTTTGGGCTTCCTTTTTTCACTCGGCCTTCTCTTATTCCTTCATTTATAAAAGGCCTAAGTGCGCTTTCAGTCCCTTAACTTTATTAACTCAAGCGAGTTAGTCCTTTATGAATGACTCAATATGACTTAGTCGCTCAATTTTGTAACATATGGTGAGTTAGTCCTTGATTGGATGGAATGATAACATGTGTTTGTTCCAGAAGACCTAGATACAATCTCAAAAATTTGACGCCAAATCCATAATTCGCCCTCATAATTGTCAAATCCATCGTCTCCCAAGTCGTCTCAGTCGAATCCACCCATCACCATCAAATCCACCCTTGCCATCTAATCTGCCCTTGTTGTTGCTGTCAAACTAGTCATCGCTGACACCTTCAAATCTACCCTTACCATCAGTTCAACATAGCCCTTTGCACCATCAATGTTCTGGCCCATCCACACCTCATCGTTTGCAGTAAAAAATTTATTTCATTCTATCCATAACTGAGAATGCCTTGTTAATCAAATGGTGGGCCTGGATGGGAAGTGATTTCTCTGAGGACTTTCATCGAGCAGGTGGTAGAAGCAAGCGGTGGACACCTTAGGCCAATAGTCACAAAAGGACTTGCTGCATTTTTGTGTCGGTTACAATTCACGGGCTACAAATAGCTGAGGGCTAAGCATTTTGCTTGAACTGGACCAAATTGTTTGCGGTTCGATCGAGAAATGGTAATATAGGAGGCAGAGTATACCACCTTAGGTTTCCCCCGACCCATCGTCGGCAGCCCATTGCCGACATTCCATTCTCGGTTCCAGTTTCCCTAGCAGCACTTTTGCTCATCAATGTTATCATTGTCACGTGACAACACGTGCATGTTTTTCTGTGAACCTATTGACTAACTCGCATCGATTATCAAAGTTTGAGGACTAAGTTGTATAGTTCATCAAAGCTTGAGGATTAATTCATTATAAGTCAAAGTTGAGGGACTAATGCGTGCGAGTTTGCAAAGTTGAGGGACCAATTAATGCATTTAGGCCTTTATAAAATATGGTCTGCGTGTTTCGACCGGCCCATTTTTTATCTTCTCGGCTCGGGGGATTTCCTTTTGGACCTTGGATTTGTAACGAAGCCCAAAGTTTTAACACCCCTCCCCCCTTTTTTTATTTTTCCAAAAAGCCCTAATTATGGCACAATACATCGGGAAATAAAACCTTTCTCAGATAAATTGGGGCCTTCATTATCACTTAAGTTTCATTTGAGTTAACAGTTCTTTCTATTTCTCAAAAATAATTTTTGATTTCCTAATCAATTAAACTCTGCTCGTTTTCTTGTCCAATATAATGGCTTTATATATGCATTATTTATTTAAGTGTCTATGATGTTAAAACCATCCACACTAGCTATAAATTATGAGTAGTATTTCAGAGTCTTCTCATTGTCTCCAATATTGCATTGTTATTTTCATAATTTATTAAGTTTACAGCAAAATTTTTTTTTTACTGAAATTTGGTGTCAAAAAGTTTCATACGTGCGCAAGCGTACATGCACAAATATATAAATATATGCGTACATGAATATATATATTACGGATCAAGAAAAAGAACTCGCGATCCACGGGATAATACCATATGTGGCCAATAGGAAGTGAGGTCATTTATACATCTCACATGGGGAACGGCCACGTGGCACAGAAAGCGAGGGCTTAAACCCTAATAGTATTATGTGATCACTTGATTAACGCTGCCTTTGCAATTCCCAACAAGTTTTTAATCAAGGTGGAGAGGGAATTGCTTCAATTTCCCTCCCCCTCCCCAAAATTGATGCTTGTTCATGTTCAAAATAAAAACTTGGCCGGGAAAGAAGCTGGTCCT
The DNA here is from genome assembly GCA_039654915.1 of Aquilaria yunnanensis. NCBI lineage: Eukaryota > Viridiplantae > Streptophyta > Magnoliopsida > Malvales > Thymelaeaceae > Aquilaria > Aquilaria yunnanensis. Next base: position 39,181,567 of record CM077600.1, on the reverse strand, counting down.
TTGCTTATTCAGAGTGCAAAAGATTGTAGCCTGGCATTAATCTAAAAGGCTAGCTAGGCACACTAGCCATCTTGGTCCGTTGGTGATCGAAGAAAAGCCCGCGAAACCCTACCAGCCATAGTCTAAAAAAAAAAAAAAAAAGAAAGAAAAGCGTACTACCTACGTGACACGCAGGCACACTCATACATTTTGGACAATTTTTTTGCAGTATAATACTAATATTAATTATATAAATGCATATTTAAGTAATACTCCATTTTTTTTTGGGTTCTTTAAAGCATTCAGATTTAACATGAAAATTAAGAAATGAAAAAAATTATGTATTATTCTAATATATATCACTCACTTTTTACATGTAATTCATAAAAAAAAAATTATGAAATTAAATATTGGAATGATAGTTTGAATAGTAATGTAGTAAAATAATTTGCTAAATACTAGAATATTACAAATATTTGAGATGATCTAAATGATACAAATAATGAGAAGAGAGAGGGTGGTATTACTTAAGTACTTGAAGATAAAAATTTAGTGAATTCTTGACAAAAGTTTATAGTATTTAATATTATCAACGTTTGTTTATACATACATATAAAGGTGATGTTTCTCATAAGTATATGTAGATGCTAGAGTCAAGGCCAAGGGACATCGTGGCATTGGTTTGAGCTGGACTAGGCCTTGGCATGACTTCGCACAACCTTAGCAATTACTCTTTTCAATCCAGCCAATACTTCTTTTTTCTGAAGATCAGATCAATTAATCATCGACGTTAAAATACTATATGTACATTTTTTTTTTTCATCCAAATACCAGCTAGTTTAATTTGAAACACTGTGTACGTGGACCCCACTTTGACCCTGTTGATGAGATTGATTTTGTCATCTTATCTTTAACTCGGTCCTTCGATTAGATTATATACTGGTAACTAACTCCTTTTATTATTATTATTCCTTTTCTTTCCCTCTGATCATTTATCAATTTAATATAGGTGGATGTATATGCAAGAGACAGTACGCATATCCTGAAATCATCATTATATATATATATATATATAGGTGTTCTATTTCCAGCATTAGATTTTTTGGCTTGGTGTGCAGCAAAGTGGAAGAACTGGAAGTTTGAGGGTTAACTTGGTAAGAATTGAAAAGACTGGGTAATTCATGAGTTAGGTGGATGAGCATGACGGATGGCAGGAAGGAGGGTGTGAGCGGGGCGGGAGATAAATGGATCCGGAAGGGCGCCGGTAGACGGGTGACAACAGGGGGCGTCAGATGCTTAGCCAAGTGTCTCGCGTGCGGATCATCACAATCGTCACGGCCAGGACTTACACCCACTTTTTAATTTCCAATCTCATTTTTTTTAAGTATAATACAATTAAGCCCAATTGCAATCGTCAGAGCCAGACAAACATTGGTTTTATAATTCGATTATTTATTTATTCATTCATTCATTTTTCAACTAGGAGTACAGCAAAATTTTGTTTCAAATAAATTTTCACATTTATACGAACACGATCGACGGTGAACAAAAACTCATATGAAAAATTAAGCTTGAACTTATTATTGTTCATAAGATGTTTGTCCCGTAATATTGTAGGATTTAGTTTTGAGAAATTCTTTAACTGTACAGTTAAGATATGCTTCTTCAATTTTATATATTTATTCCCTCGCGCGCCCGTGCTATTTCAACCTGTCAACCTGTCATTATTTGGCACATAAACTACTAATACTAAATAATGGTGCCAATTATTACAGGTAATTAATTAGAATCGAAGCGACGAGACATTAAGACGTTATGGGCACAAAACATTATTCGACTCAAACTAATTAACACCCGAAATATATACTTTCTCTACTAATAATTCGAAGTCAAAATGGTAGAAAATAAAAATTTGCTACATAACATCCCAAATAATTATAAGAAACATCAGTGTTGCAAACAAAAATCATCACAAAATCAAGACATATCTATGACAATTATAACGGTTGCATGCATAGCGGCGAAATTGCGATGATTACATTAAGACGATGATACCGGTATGATACAAATAATCACATATTGCAATGAAACTACGATGATTATTTAAAACAACATACTTGCAACAATATGTGTGCCTTGCGATGATTCTGCCACAATTAGTTTGTGGGTATTTTTAAATTATTATGTTATGTAAATTATTATTATTACATACATTTTTTAAATTGAAAATTACTTAAAAAATAATAGAAAATAAATAATGAAATATTCTATATATTATATAATACTCCATCAGATATATACAAAAATGTGTCAAATGATTTAACAATAAAAAGAATTAATATATCCTAAAACCCTAATTCGTACTAACCACAATCACTAATGTAGCAAGCTTAGGTTATCATCCTAAGTAATCCCATCATCATCTACATGAAATGAGGATCTATTAATTGCAATATGGGGGAATGATCTCACATTATACTAATTGCTTAATAGCAGTGTTGAATGCAAAGTTAGTCTGGTGCTAGATATTCTCCTGAACCTCAACCTAGCTAGAATCAGGAGAAATAGTCTTTGACCTACATGACTTGGCCTTGCATGTCAACATTCTCTGCACTCAATTGATTGGTCATTAGTGTGTGGCACCTATTGAAATCGAGAAGGAAAAATGAATAGTTAGTTTTTGAAATGAATGTTATTTAATTAAGGAGAAAAATAATAAAATAGTAGAAATTTAAATTACCTAGTGGAAAAGTGTTTGGATCCACAAGACAAGGTGGGAGACCCATTATGCGACCCGTATTTTTGCGGGCTAGTTACCTCAGGCCATTTGTCGACCTCAAACTGCGGTTGCTTGTTTAGTTTGCAGGGTTTCTTTTGAGTGATCTGCTCGATGTATACACCTTGCAATAAAATGAAATTCAATTTTCTAAAAAATATTTATAAAAACATTTATGATGTTTAAAATGAGAAATCAGAAATCACTACCTTGAGTTGACGCATGACCAAGTTAGCTTGTTGACCAAGCATCTTTTATGTGTGCATCCTAGTTTGCCACTCATCGAATGTAGGCTCCTGATCTCCCCCATGTACTTCCAACTACAACAATTTACAGTGCGTTAACAAATAAAATAATTATATAGATTGAAATAAATGAAATAAGACTAGTTCTTATAATTCAGTTCTAAATTTCTAATGCATCTTATCAAGTATGTTTTGCAACGGTCCTCACAAAGTTGGTTATGTGGTTGTTGTTTTACGAATTGTGGAACATCTCTTCCAGCTCTCTTTCTTTCAGCGGTCACATACCTTACGCAATTTGTGTGGGTCATATCCAAATGGCACGTGCGTCCACAAGAAGGTATAACTGGGGTTTCTGGAAAAGTGCAGGACCTTCTGTATCATGTTATCCTCCAACAGTAAAGCTGGTTCCTCATGAACTAGAGTAATACTTGAGCATGAGGCAATAGATGTTAGCAAAGTCCCACGGGTCCAACTGGTAGTGCTCCTAAATTGATGAATAGTTAGTTAAACTAGATTATAATAATATTTCTATAATGATAGTTTTGTTGGATAATTAAATAAAATTAAGCAATTTGTAAAGTTTGATGTTCCAATCCTACATGTAGTCGGGTCATGTGGTTTTTCCATTTATGTAAGGGGATCAGATCTTTATCCATTAAGGCTAAGGTCCGTTCACAACCTCCAGTGAATGAATGCGGGGTTTGTTGGAGAGACTCATATGTCAGAATGCTGCAACGGGTGAAAAATGATGAATTAGTTTGAAGCTGAATTGAATTAGCTATAAAATTGTTTTTTCTTTAACATAACAACTAAAAACCTTAAATATTTACTCGCATGGGACAATCATCAATCGCATGTTTGCTGGTAGAGGTGGCAGTATGTCAACCACTAGGAGCCTCCATGTTTGATTCATGAATACAAGATTCATAAACCTAGATGCATGTAGCCATTGATACATTGTCTAGCCATGTTTACTTGTTTCCATCTGAAATCATTGCAAAATTAAGAATAAACATTGCTTAAAACTTATAATAGATATGCAAATTTTTTAAGTACAACTTGACGACAATTAATTGCATATAAATGTCATATATACATGTTAACTTTTCCCTACAGGGTAATGGCCCTACCATATCCAAAGTTGCAAACATCACGTTACACTGTTGCTTTTCACGTTATGTGTAAATTTTGGACATCTCTCCTTAATTCTCATAGATAATGTTTTTTGATATACCAAACATATTAAGATATGTTATAAAGGATTAAATTAAGCCAATATCACCAAAATTGACATTGCGCATGCCACCTTTAGACCGTGACACTGCTAATGCAATTTTGAATTGTCTGTGCTTAAACAATTCATAACTAAGTTAGTCACAAATATGAATTGAGCTCACACAATTTGTAGATCAATAATGTGCATCAGTTATGTGTTATAGTATTTGCCATTAGCGCAATTACAAATGAGAATTTTATGACTTAGATATATGCATGTACGATCGATAACATGCTAACTTTCATAATAAACTACAATATCAAACAAATTACAAATAAAAATTTAAACATATAAAACTTTTGTCTTACCTCGGATCACAAACGAACTAGCTATAAACACTACAATAGCACCTGAAAGTTAAATAATATATAAACCCGCCATCTACTGTTAATTAGTCACTATAAGAATAGAAAAAAACGCCATATTAATGAAGGAAGAGTACAAGAGAGTACGAAAGGCGTCAGACTAGTTTATCACCTAACAATGGCAAAATTGTGGCAACTATAGTAATTGTCGCACAACCGTAAGAAAAACTGCTAGGATATTATCACACTTAAAATCATAGTTAGAGTGGTCAAAATTTTCCCGCCCATATTTCCCGCATTTCCTATCTAAGGACAGTATGATCGTCCTAATCGTTGCAAATAAATTATCACAAAATTGTCACAAGAAAGCAAAAATAAAATCATTGTAAGCCAAATAAACACCAAAATTTCACAGACTTATGTCGTTGACTAGTCAATGAGATAAGATGCAACATTTTTTACGATGATTTGTCATTGCGACGACCCGCAATCATCACACAAAAGGTGTCACATTTGTTTGATTTATGTTGTAGTGATTCTCTTATAACATGAAATGATATTGAGAATTAATAATAGCAAATCAGCTCCCTAACTTTAATATTATTCTAAAAGTGCAATAACTAACTGGTAACAACAAGTCTATAAAGCATGCATTCGATATAAAATCATATATCAAATCGTTTTTAATTTGATCATGTATACATGCTGTGTAAAGTCTACAGAATTGTATCAAGTACTTTTAAGCCCTGGAAAGGCCAAAAACAAGACGGAACACGACAAAACAGATACTGTAAGCTAGCAGCTTGATTTTTATAGAAAATAATTAAAGAGTTTGGAGGGGCAGATTTAAAAATTATTAATCATGATAATGGGTGTATTAATTAGTTATGCAATATTAAACTATAAGTTCTAATGAATGGGATTAACAAAATTGAGGATCACATGGAGGGGGAGGACAAAAAACCTGTATTGTAATGATAAGAGAATCCCAGTTGAATTTGTTCTTTTGTTGCCTATCATGCAAAAACGTGGCGTGGGGCAACTATTGTCTGAACCCCACTTCCATGATGCCAGTTTTACGTTAATTTTCCCTAATTAAACTAGCCAGTTGTTTTATATATAATCCTTCCGACGATACCCTATCAGTAGTGCCAGGCCAGTTCTTCTTTCTCCACAAATTACCTATTTTTATTTTACATATCCGTTTATCTAAAATTAATTTCATCTAAAAGTTAATATTATATAGATGTCTATTGAAAATAAAATATTTGTAATTTTACTCAGTTTTTATGAAAGTTTTTTTAATGCCTATATAAAAATTAAAATTTATCAAAACTTAATAGCATCATTAAAATTTTGCTTTCACTGAATTACTATACTTATATAATATTAGCTTACCAATGAATTTAGTTTCAAGTAAAAAATGATTTATAATTAAAAAATAAATTATTTTGAAATAAGTTAACTTAAATTAAAAACAATTGCGTTCATTTCCTCAATTAATGACTTATATGATTTCGAAAGATCAATTTAATCTTGTACGCGTGTTTTAAGAAAATGACCTATATATAATGGCTTCTTTTTTTCTCTCTATGGGCTATATGATGAGTTATTATATGTTACTCCACCTGGTTTCCGTGTTTCAATTATTATTAATGAGTTTGTGTGTGTGTGTGTGTGTTTGTCTATACATTGCGTTTATACTAGCTACAATTTCAAAGCACCAACGTTTTGTTTTAGAAAATAGTAAATAAAAAATAATAATTTTTTTTTGTGGAACAAAGAAGCAAATGGAAAAAAACTTTAATTATTAAGTTTGGGGGATTAAATGACATATGTATAGAACTTATGAACTAAATTGGGAAAACGCAGAAATCCAGGAATGGAAAACCCGTTTTTACCAAAATTAAATGTGAAATATATTGAAACTACAAATGCCCTAAAACTTGTGATTTCCTTTGCAAAAAAGAGACCGAGCTTAGCAAACATTGATCTCTAAAAACACAGAGAAAAAATGCAAAAAAAAAAAATAATCGTTTTGTTCTATATTTAAAATATAGTAGTAATACCAATGCAATTTATAAGAAAAAATATAGATTTTTTAAATAAATTACTACTATATTTTAAGGAGCATAGGCCAAAATATTGTTCATTAAACAATAACGTTTTGCCTTTTTTTAGCTTTTCTCTTATTGGTGGTCTAACTTTTATATCAATCTCTAGGTATGTCATTTTTTACCTTTCGTTCACCAAACTTCTTTATTTGATGATCAGGTCCCCAGTTTTGGTTCATTATTATATAGGGGTCAACAGCCCTGTATAAGTAACCAAGTTAGGATAATACTTGTCCTGCAGATAAGCAGTTACTACCTTTCAACTCGTTTCAAACATTTGTTTAATTTTTTAAACTTATTTTTTAGATTTTATGTATATTTTTCAATAAAATGTGTATATTTATAATTAGTAATACCAAAAAAAATAAAATAATATATAGTAATTTATGTTATTGTAGTTTTGCTTTGAAATAAAATCTTATTTTAAATGTAAATATATTAATTTGAGATGGATACGAGTACGGTTGAGTGGGGTTAATTAAATCCGTACTCCTCTCATGAATATGGGAGTTGTTGACACCCAATTTCGTCCGGGTTTTTTTTAAAAATTTTTTTTTAAAAAAAAAAAAACTAATTAAAAAAATTATCATTATTATTATTATTATTGCTAAAAAATTTTAATTATGTTAATTAGTTTAAAATATATTTTTATTTTGAGAAGATTTGATTTAAAATAATATATGTGTGAATATGTATGTGTTTGAAATAAAAATAAAATTTCAGGAAAAAATGACAAAAAAATTAAAAGTTTGAGGTAAAAATGACAAAATTGAGAAGTTTCGGACAAAATTGACAAATTCTGAAAGTTTCAGGAGCTTTGGGTAATTTTTCGCGTCAATTTTGGGCATAAACGGACGTTTCTGGCCCAAATTGACAGAAAACGTTAAAATTGTCAAAATCAGAAGCTTCTGAGCTTATCCAGAGCTGGAGTAACGTAAAGGACTGAAACTGTCATTTTACCAATTTAAAAGATAAGTTTGATATTTTTTATTAATTTATCCGTCCACAGTTCAGCTAAGCTCCTTCTATAAATACCCCCCCAAATTCAGTTCTGAACACAGAAAAAAATAGAAAAAAAACTTAGAGCTCCGTTTTAAAAAAAAGAGAAAATTACAGCCCTTAGCCCCAGCCCTCTTCCCTTCTTCCCCAGAAAGCCAAATTTTTTTTTTTTTCACTGCTGTTCCCTCTCTCTTTCTCTCTCTCTCTCTCCGTCGTGCCCCTCGCTGCCCGCAGCCGCCGCCGTCCCTCCGCCTCGCCGCCCTCGCCGCCGCGCCGCCTCGCCGCCCCGCCGCGCCGCCAGCTGCCCCTGCCTCCCCCTCCTTTCGCGCGCGCCTTCGCGTCTCTGTTCTTCAGATTCAAAAACTTGTTTTGAAAGGTGAAACCTTGATTCCATACTTCATCTTTTCAATTTCTTTCAATTTGGTCACTAACCTTTTATTTTTGTTCCTGCAGAATAAATTACTAACCTTTTTAATTTTTACTTGTTTATTTATTTGTTAATTATTGTTATTATTACTAATCTTCTTTTTATTGTTGTTATTGACTTACTAACAACTAACTTTTAATATTATTATTGTTACTAACCTTTTAATTTTTGCATTATTACTAACTTTTATAATTGTTGTTAACAATTAATTAATTTTTATTATTGTTGTTAATTAATTAATTTAATTAACTTGGCTAACTTTTTATTATTGTTGTTAATTAATTAATTTAATTAACTTGGCTAACTTTTTATTATTGTTATTAATTAATTAATTTAATTAACTTGGCTAACTTTTTATTATTGTTGTTAATTAATTAATTAATTTAATTAACTTGACTAACTTTTTATTATTGTTGTTAATTAATTAATTTAATTAACTTGACTAACTTTTTATTATTGTTGTTAATTAATTAATTAATTTAATTAACTTGACTAACTTTTTATTATTGTTGTTAATTAATTAATTTAATTAACTTGACTAATTTCTTTTTATTATTGTTGTTAATTAATTAACTTAATTAAACTTGGCTAACTTTTATTTATTGTTGTTAATTAATCAACTTAATTAAACTTGGCTAACTTTTATTATTGTTGTTAATTAATTGACTTAATTAAACTTGGCTAATTTTTATTATTGTTGTTAATTGTTAATCTAACTTTACTAACTTTTTTTATTGTTATTAACAACTAACTATATTAATTGTGCTAACTTTTATTATTGTGTTATTAAAGTGGATGGCCAAAAAGCCCCACTTTATTAATTTTTTTTTTTTTTAACTAAAAGATTAAAAAAAAGGAATTTTATGTGAATAATTTCCTAAAGGCTAATAAAAATTATTTTTTATAAACAAACATAATGAAATAAATAAATAAATAAATACAAATTTTTTTTTAAATACATCTTTAAAAGTGATGTTTTTTTCTAATTAATAATTAATAATGAAATATAAAAAAGAAATTAAATTCCATGTCCAAATGATCCGCCAGGATCCATGGCTTGGAAAATATTTTTTAAATAAAGTATATAAATAAATTTTCCTTTATTATTAAAAAAATAAAAAAAAAAACTTTGGACTAATATTTTTTATTTATCTCTTTATCCAGCAAAATAATAAAATATAATTTTTTTGGTTTCTTTATTAATAAAAAGAATAAAGGAGTAAAAATTTTCTTGGGCTAATATTTTACTTATTTCTTTCAAAATAATAAAAAAAAGATATAACATTTTTTTTTTTTTGTTTTTGTTTCCTTTATTAAATAAAATTTTATTCAAATGATTTCAAATAAAGGTAATAATAAAAATCTTTTAGCAAACAAAAAGAACATAAAAAAAAATCATATAAATATCAAAAACTTTTTATACATATAAATCTTTGATTTCTTTAATCTTTTTTCAAAATAAATTATATAAATATCAAAACTTTACCTTTATTTTCCTTATTAAATAATCATTTTTGCTTAATTTTTTTTATCAAAAATAAAACAAACAAATATTAAGATTTTTATTTTATTTTTGAAATATATATATAAATTTCCGGTTTCATCATTAAATAAATAAAGTTTTGTTTACTTTTTGATTCACCTTTTATTAAATAAAATATTAAGGCTTCACTTTTATTTTTAAAATATACATATAAATCTTTAGTTTTCTTCATTAAATAAACAAAAACCTTGATTAAATAATTACTTTCTTGGTTCATCTTTTATCAAATCAAAAAAAATAAGCTTAAAAAATAAATATGTATAAATATCAAGACTTTCTTTATATAAATCTTTTCTTTATTATTTTATTGAATAATTAATTTTGGTTAATCTTTTAAATAAAAAATCAAATACATGAGAATTAAGATTTTATTTTCAACTCTTTTGTTTTCTTTAGTAAATAAATAAAATTCTGGTATTAAATAATTATTTTTATAAAAAATTAGTTCATGGTATATTGGCTGGAAACTGTCTCGTGCCCGCTTTTGAGCTGCTTCACCTGGTGAAGAGGGTCTGGCTGAGTAACAACGCCCCGTACCATGATCAAAGATTTTTTTTTATTTTATTTTTTTTAAACTCTTTGATTCCTTTAAATTAACTTCTTATTAAATAAAAAAATTAATTGCTTTTGAATTCTTTTATAAATTAAGAAAAAAATCAGATAAAAATAAAAGAAAGATAAAAAAAAGAAATAAAAGAAAGATAAAAAAAGAAATAAAAAAAAAAAGAAGATAAGAAAAATAAGATAAAAGATAAAAAAAAAAAAAGAAAAGAAAAGAAAGAAAAAAAAAGAAGTAAAAATATAAAGACAAATTTTTAGTTAGTATTAAAAATCATTACCTTTTAAAAAATTAATTTCAGGAATTAAATAATTACGATTAAGTAAATCAATTTCCATATCCGGATAATCCGGCAGGATCTACGGTTTGGAAAATATCAATTCTTTTAAAATAAATAAATTAAAAAAAAGATAAAAATCCATATTTTTACAATATGGATAAAATTGTTTAAAATTTCACCAAATTCCGTGTCCAAATGACTCGGCAGAGTCCATGGTTCGGAATCAAAAATCTTCTGTGTCCAAATGACTCGGCAGAGTCCATGGTTCGGAATCAAAAATCTTCCGTGTCCAAATGACTCGGCAGAGTCCATGGTTCGGAAGTATCAAATTTTATCCAACTTAATTACCAAAAATCCACATTTTCGACTAATTCAGTTAAAATATCTAAATTAACTGAAATTTTTTTAAAAGCAAAGTAAAACAAAATTAAAATCAACTAAGGTGCCAATTTTTGGGCGTTTTAACAAAGTTGTTTCAACGTAACCGTACTCCCGAACCCCCGAACTCTCGCAGACCATATTTTAGGTGACCAATCGACCTAAGTAAACTGATTGGTGGCGACTCCAGAAAACCCGACGTTGCCACAGCTTGGCGACCCCACTGGGGAGATGCGACGTTAGTGAGTCGAGCCTAAAGTTGATTTGTTTTGATTTACTTTGCTTTACTATTATGTGGATTTATATATTATATTTACTTAAGTAAACATGCATAACGCATTCACAAAATGAAGCTCTATATCCGAGCTTCCTTAAATCAAACACGATTCTTTCTAAGCGGAATTGGTGTTGCTGTCCTTGTGAGGCCACGGTCTCCAAGCCTTCACCGGTTTCAAAGTAGTAAAGTAGTGTATTGCCTTCTGAGACGGTTAGTCTCTGCATGGGCCCACGAAAAGCTACGACTCGAATTAATCCATTCCTTACATAAACCCTAGAGGGTAAGGAATCGGGCCGTCACTATGATTCAGTGACGGGATTCGGGAACTATCCCTTGCCTTTTTGATAAACCACCTTCTGCATGTAGAATTCCTTACTCTACCTTAGAACCAGCCATTAAGAATTTCCCATACCTCGGTTCCCATTTCCATAGGTTTTGTTTTATCTATATGTTTGTATGATCCTATGTGTTATTTTTTTTACTAACTCTATTTTTCCTTATTTTTCCGGCATATACATTTCATCATTAAAGATAAGTATTTGGTGAAAGAACTATTATCATGGATATTCTCGATTATCTTCCCACGGCTGTTACTGGATCATGGAATGACACGGTAATCGAAACTCAGCCTGAAGCTATGGAATATTCCGAAACGGCTCAAAAGCTTCACGGAGATGCTCTGACATCCCATTCTCACGTACAGCTTAAGGACCAGGTATCGGTCCGGATAAATCAGAACGACACCACGGAATTATTGCAAGTCTGGAATAGTTGGAATTCTGCTGATCGGGAAGCTTTTACGGCAAAATATGGTCACATCACTTGCCTACTAAAGGTTACCGTTGATGCATCACTTGTCCGGGCTCTAATACAATTTTGGGATCCATTTTATCGATGCTTTTCTTTCGATAAGATGGATCTGGTTCCAACCATTGAAGAATACAACAGCCTCTTGGGTTGGTCCTCCGACTATCCAATCGAGACTTATCAACATGATAGAAGAACGGAGCCTCATCGAGCCCTAGCAAAATTATTGGACATGCCAGCTTCCAGTCTTCAACCCAAATTTGCAACAAAAGGGTGTCGGAAATTTATCAGCTGGACCGATCTAAAACAACTAAGTCACACCCTCCCTCAGAAGAATCAACGACGCAAGTTGTTCGCCTTGGCAATATATGGCCTGGTAGTCTTCCCAAGAATTGTCGGATTTATTGAAGGAGACGTCATCACATTATTTGAGCAAGTCTGCAATGCCCAAGTAAATCCGACCTCAGTGATATTATGTGAAACTATCAGGGCATTAAACTTTTGTCGCCAAAGAGGAGGCAAATTCATAGGATGTTCACATCTCCTCAACGTTTGGATCAAAAGCCACCTTCCTTGTGAGAAGCAACATTTTGGAAATCGCTTTTCAAAGGACTTCATCCCAATTGAAGCCTTTTTGAAAAGTGAAACCACTAATCATGATAGCAAGGAAGCATGGGTTGACTACTTCAAGAACATCAGCGAATTCCAAATTGAATGGAGAGCACCCTGGTCCACCACCACCCGCATAGTTTACCGTTGCGGCAATTGCCCGTGGGTTCCTCTCTTAGGCATATGGGGAGGAACAAGCTATGCTCCAGCCCAAGTACGTAAACAATTTGGGTCCATGCAATTTATACCCATGACACATAACCTGAGCAAGTTGGAGTTTTCACATGAAGATCCAAATTCAAATAAGCTTGCAATGGGTATTTCAGTTGCATGGAAAAGACTTTTCATATTAAAGTCAGGCCCTATTATTTCTCCTACTGCGTATTATGAATGGAGAAATAATCGGAAAGAAGGAACAGTTCTTCCCGAAGAGGTCATCAGAAAATTGGCAAAAAGAGAGTTGGAGAAAGAGCTAGAGGAAGAAAAGGAGAAGAACAAGAAGATGCTCTTCGACATACAACAGCTCAGTCACAAAACACAACTCCTCGAAGAAAAGATCGAAAGCCAAAAACAAGTCATCACCGAATTAGTTGATGAAACCGATCAAACAGAGATGAGAGCAAGATATTGGGAAGATCAATACAGATTTTCTCAAGAACAGCTTCAAATATTTTTGGCAGAAGTCAGAAAAGTGACTGAGCAAGCCCAACTAATGGGCGAAGAAGCCAAGGAGTTAGAAGAATTGAGCTGCCCTACTCCATCAGTGAATATTCAAAAAATGATGGAGTTTATTTCAAAGGCCAGAAAGCAATACTGTACTTTGGGCCGTTTCTTTTGAAAATAATAAGCTTTTGGTGAATGTAATTGAGAAATTCCACTATAATTCTTCTTTCACCAAGTATTTACAATATTCATGCATGCATCCATCACATCAATCATACACACATAGAATCTAATAAAATAAATATTTCCTTTAAAAGGGTAAAATTGGACCTCAACACCGATATTCAACTCGACTCCAAACAAGATTAATGGCAGAACAAGCCGAAGGACGTCTCATGGAGATGGAGTCCAAGATTGAAAGTATGTCAGAACAGATGAAACAATTGATGGAATTAATCAAAGGGAAAGCAACTCAAGTCCCCATCAAAGAAGTACAAGATCCCACTTATCCCCCGGGATTCACCCCGCAACGAGTCTCAGTCCAAGAAAACCTGTTTCAAGAATCAGGACCCTCTGCTAGTGTTCACCTGAAACAAGACACTGTACAGGAAGAGAAGAAGACATTACCAAAAGATGAAGCAGAATCTCAAAAAATCGAGACAATAGAGAAAAGACTGAGAGCCATTGAAGGAGGCACTATATTCGGATCCCTTTCAGTGGATGACCTCTGCTTAGTGCCAGACGTCGTAATCCCTTCAGATTTTAAGGTGCCAGATTTCGTAAAATACGATGGAACGAGTGATCCCATCACTCACATCACTTTGTTTCTCAGAAGACTACAACCACTTACCAAAGATGAGAAGGTGTGGATCGCACTTTTTCAGGAAAGTCTCACAAAATCAGCATTACAGTGGTATCTAAGCCAAGGTCCAAGAAACATAAAAACTTGGAATGACCTTGCTCAGGCCTTCATCGGCAACTATAAACATGTTATGGACTTAGCTCCGGATCGCCAAACTCTCCAAAACATGGAGAAGAAAAAAACAGAAACTTTTAAGGAATACGCCCAACGATGGAGGGACTTAGCTGCACAAGTACAGCCACCCATGACAGAAAGAGAAATGGTCACTTTGTTTGTCCAGACACTGAAATACCCATATTATGACAAACTTATTGGCAATGCGGCAACTAACTTCTCCGACGTAGTCATGTCTGGAGAAAGGATCGAGCATGGTATCAGGACCGGGAAGATTACTGAGTCCTTTAGTGATCCTATGAAAAGAGGAGGACCATCCAGAAGAAAAGATGAAGAAATACAACAAATCGGACGAGGAAGAGGGATTCCCCTCGTGGGTACCGTGGCTACCGGACCTCGCCTATCCTATTCTGCCAACAGGCCCAATTATTATCCTACCAATAGGCCCAATGATTATCCTCCAAATAGGCCCAGTGATTATCTTCCCAATAGACCCAACAATTATCCTCTCAACAGGCCTAATCAGTTACGGCCACCTGTTCCGACTCCTCCAATGCCTGCACCAAGACCAAGAGAAATTTTCGCACCGATTCCCATGACTTATACTGAGTTATATCCAAAACTCATCCAGAGCCAACTCATTCACCCAATTCCCACAAGGCCATTCGAACCCCCATATCCAACATGGTATAACCCTAAACTAAATTGCCCATATCATGATGGTGCCGTGGGCCACGGACTCGAAAATTGCATAGCATTGAAGCGTATAGTCCAACAATTAATTGAGTCAAAGTGGTTGGACTTCTCCGATGAACCAAACGTCACTCATAATCCATTGCCTCCTCATCAAGCCAAACCAGTCAATATGATGGAAGAATACTGGCCGATGAAGAAAACAGTCAATGATATCATAACCCCTCTTAAGCATGTATATTCATGCCTTGTGAAAGAAGGGATTATCATAGGAAAGTCTTCTGGAAATAAAGAAGTCGAGCATGAGGAATGGTGCAACTTTCATAACAGTAAGAGTCATTCTATCCAAGAATGCCCAGAATTCCGTAAAAGTCTACAAAGTCTCATGGACTCCTCCCAAATCATCGTTTTTATGTCAGATAAAGAGGATGACGTGAATGTGATAATTAAAGAACAAGAAGTCAATATCATGCCAAGGCCACTAGTCATTCCAATCTCAAAATCTGCTCTCAAGCCTTTAAGAATTCAAGTTCCAAAGCCATTCCCGTACAAATCAGACAAAACTGTTCCATGGAACTATGGCTATACTTCTAACATCACATCAACTCCGTTAGAAGTTGGGGGCATGACTAGAAGCGGTCGGTGTTATTCTCCCGAGCAAATGAACAAGCTCCAACAAGAGAAGAATGTTACGGATCCAGCAAATGGACCTATTAACACATCTAAAGAGCAAGAGATGCCTCGAGCAGTAACAGATGAACAAGCTACTGAGTTTCTCAAACTCATAAAGCAAAGTGAATACAGCATCGTGGAGCAGTTGAACCGTCTGCCAGCAAAGATCTCCATACTTTCATTGCTCTTAAGTTCTGATGCCCATCGAGAAGCTCTTCTCAAAGTCCTGAATAAGGCTTATGTTGAACAAGATATCTCCGTGAACAACTTTGACCACCTTGTCAACAACATCACGGCACAAAATCTCATCACATTCACTGACGATGAGATACCAGCAGAAGGAAGGGGTCACTCTAAGGCTCTACATATTTTGATTAAATACAAAGATCGGATTATGGCTAGAGTTCTGATCGACAATGGATCAGCTCTAAATGTAATGCCATTAGAAACTTTACATAAGATCGGTTTAGACCCATCACACCTCAACAACAGTCATATTGTTGTTCGAGCATTTGACGGAACGAAGAGAGATGTTGTTGGAGAAATAGAGCTACCAATAGGGATTGGTCCCTGTCTTTTCCACATCACATTCCAAGTCATGGATATTTGTCCATCTTATACCTGCCTGCTGGGAAGACCATGGATCCATATGGCCGGAGCAATTCCTTCTTCATTACACCAGAAAATGAAATTCATTATTGAAGGAAAGATAATCACGGTCTTCGCTGAAGAAGACATCCTGCTATCAAGACCTGCGGATGCTCAATATGTCGAAGTCAATGAAAATGTACCTGATTGCTCCTTCAGGTCTTTTGAGATTGTCAATGCTGCTTATGTCAGCGAATATGAAGAAGAACCCATTCCTAGCATCTCTAAAACAAGTCGCATGGTTGCCAAACTCATGATAAAAGGAGGATACTCACCGGGGTTAGGATTGGGACAAGATTTACAAGGAATCACAGAACCATTGAAAATCACCACAAATGAAGGGAAATACGGCCTAGGCTTCACACCGACAAGACATGATAAAATGAAGGCAATAGCTGAAAAGAGAGAAAAGAGGATTGCACGATTAACAGGGCATCCTCTCCAGGAAAGAAATCTGGATATCCCTGAAATCACCGAAACGTTCGTGAGTGGTGGTCTCATTCCAAAAAATGACAATGAAGGCAAGCTGACTATCAACATCAACAAGTCTTTTGAAAGTCTTTCTATTCAGGCAATCATCAGCGATTCACCTGAAGAGGAGGAGCTCATTCAACCTTGTGGCCCACGGGATGTGCTGAACAATTGGGAGGCGATAGAACTGCCTGTTATAATTGAAAGCTTTCCAAAGTAATCTAATAGTAAAAACCTCCTAAAGAAAGGTTCAATCAATAGGGTGTAGTCTTTGTTTAAGTGAACCTTTTAGTTATTGCTTTTTATTCCAATAAAGTTGTGATTTATGCACATTGTAAATAAAGTACCAGTTTGCATCCATCTCATTCGTGCCATTTTTTTTTTTTTTCTCTCTTCTCTTTCTTTTCTCTCTGGATAATGCAGACCCAAAACTCTCTTTGATGACAATGAAAGAATGAACTTTGATAATCCTGTAAACACTACCGACTCGGATGACGAAGATCTTCAAGTATCTCCTGAGCTATTAAAAATGATTGAGCGAGATGAAAAAGAAAGAGCAACAAGTCAAGAACCAACTGAGGTATTCAACCTGGGAGACAGTCAGGATGTAAAAGAAGTCAAGATTGGCACTTTATTCCCTCCTGAAGAAAAAGAAGAATTAGTCCATTTATTGAAAGAATATGTGGATGTATTCGCTTGGTCATACCAAGATATGCCTGGCTTAAGCTCAGACATAGTACTACACAAAATACCTTTGAAGCCTGGGGCGAAGCCTGTCAGACAGAAGTTACGAAGATTAAAGCCGGAGTTAATCTTAAGAGTAAAAGACGAGATTCGAAAGCTGTGGGATGCAGGATTTCTTGGGGTCGCTGAATATACAGAATGGGTGGTTAACATTGTCCCAGTCGAAAAGAAAGAAAGTGGGAAACTAAGAGTTTGTCAGGACTACCGGCCTTTGAACGAAGCCAGTCCTAAAGATAACTTCCTACTTCCTCATATTGATACACTGGTGGATAATACCGCAGGAAACTCCTACTTTTCCTTCATGGATGGTTTTTCTGGATACAATCAAATCAAACTTGATCCAGATGACATGATAAAAACTGCTTTTATTACCCTTTGGGGTACCTTCTACTATAAGGTGATGCCTTTCGGGTTAAAGAATGCTGGTGCTACATATCAAAGAGCCATGGTCACGTTGTTCCATGACATGATGCATAAAGAAATTGAAGTATATGTGGACGACATGATCGCCAAAACTTTCACTGCTGGGGGGCATCTAAAAGTGCTAAGAAAACTATTCGATAGACTTCGCAAATATCAATTGAAGTTGAATCCTGCCAAATGTACTTTTGGAGCCTCTTCAGGAAAGTTATTGGGTTTCATAGTCAGCAAGGACGGGATTCGAGTTGACCCGAGTAAAGTCAAAGCGATACAAGAAATGCAACCCCCGAAGACTCCAAAACAAGTAAGAAGTTTTCTGGGTAGAATCAACTTCATAGCAAGGTTCATATCACAATTGACGTCCAAGTGTGAACCGCTTTTCAAATCACTAAAGAAGAACAATCCGATTGAGTGGAATAACGAATGCCAAGAAGCGTTCGAGAAAATCAAACGATATCTATCAAATCCACCAGTCTTGATACCACCTCGATCCGGAGAACCGTTGATTCTATATTTATCCATACAGGATTCTTCATTAGGATCCGTATTGGGTCAACGTGATGAGACAAGCAAGAAGGAGCATGCAATTTACTATTTGAGCAAAAAGCTTACCACATATGAAGCTAAATACTCAATAGTAGAAAAGTCCTGTTGTGCCCTTGCATGGGTAGCACATCGACTACGACACTACATGCTCAACAACACAACATTACTGATCTCCAAGACTGACCCCATTAAGTACATTTTCGAGAAACCCGCTTTATCAGGCAGGATTGCAAAATGGCAAATGCTGTTATCTGAATACGACATACAGTATGTCACCCAAAAGGCCGTAAAAGGAAGTGTGATCGCTGAATATCTGGCTGATAGAGCATTGGAGGATTATGAGCCCATGAGAATGGACTTTCCTGATGGAGATATAATGACGATAGAACAGGAAGTCGATGAAGAAAATGAAACATGGAAAATGGCATTCGATGGAGCATCTAATGCTTTGGGACAAGGGATCGGAGCTATACTCATCTCTCCAAGCGGAGAGCAGTTTCCCCTCACAGCAAAAATTACATTTCCTTGTACCAACAATATAGTAGAGTATGAAGCATGTGCTATGGGACTCCAAATGGCATTGGATTTGAAAGTGCGAGATCTCCGAGTCTATGGGGATTCCGCATTAGTCATATATCAAATCAATGGAGAATGGGAGACAAGAGATTCAAAATTAATCCCTTACCAAAAGCTTATACTAGACATGACTCGAAGATTTAACAGTATAAGTTTCCATCATCTTCCAAGGGAAGATAATCAAATCCCAGACGCTTTAGCTACTTTGGCTGCTATGTACAAGATAAGCGACCCTGAGCATACTCCTGTGTTCGAGATGAAAATAATAGATTCTCCAGCTTATTGCATGAGCATCGAAGAAGAATTGGATGGAAAGCCTTGGTATCATGATATCAAGAAATACCTCCAAGAACGAACATATCCACTAGAAGCATCAGAAAATGACAAGAAATTTCTACGAAGATTGTCAATGGGTTTTCTTTTAAACCTAGACATACTCTACAAGAAAACCCCAGACTCGATGCTACTTCGCTGTGTAGATACTCATGAAGCACGAAAGATCATGGAAGAAGTTCATTCTGGAATATGTGGAGCACACACTAGTGGTCATACCATGGCAAGACAAATAATGAGGGCTGGCTACTATTGGCTCACATTGGAAAGTGATTGTATTAATCACGTGAGAAAATGTCACAAATGTCAAATATATGCCAACAAGATCCAAGCTCCACCCACCCCTCTTAATGTAACAGCAATACCTTGGCCTTTTGCCATGTGGGGAATTGACGTCATTGGAGCCATTACCCCTAAAGCTTCCAATGGTCACAAATTCATCCTAGTGGCAATTGACTACTTCACTAAATGGGTAGAAGCTATGTCATATGCAAGTGTGACTCAAAAGGTGGTATGCCGGTTCATTAAGAAAGAAATCATTTGTCGTTATGGGCCGCCGGAATGTATCATCTCAGACAATGCCACGAACCTGAACAATGCAATGATGCAAACTTTGTGCCGGCAGTTCAAAATCAAACATCTCAATTCGGCACCTTATCGACCAATGATGAATGGTGCAGTAGAAGCGGCCAATAAAAATATCAAGAGAATTGTTGAAAAGATGATCGTCACTTACAAGGACTGGCATGAGATGTTACCTTTTGCACTACATGCTTATAGAACTTCTACCCGTACTTCTACTGGAGCAACACCTTTTTCTCTGGTATACGGTATGGAGGCTGTATTGCCCATCGAAGTTGAAATTCCTTCATTAAGGGTACTAATGGATACTCAATTAAGAGAAGCAGAATGGGTCAAAGCTAGATACGAGCAATTAAATCTAATTGATGAAAGAAGAATGATAGCCCTCTGCCATGGGCAACTTTATCAAAGAAGGATGATTCGTTCTTACAACAAAAAGGTTCGCCCACGACAATTTCACGATGGTGACATAGTGCTCAAGAAAATTTTACCCATGCAACATGATTCAAGAGGAAAATGGACACCAAATTATGACGGGCCATATGTCGTGAAGAAAGCATTTTCAGGAGGGGCACTAATTCTGACAGAAATGGATGGACGAGAATTACCGAAGCCAGTAAATTCGGATGCAGTAAAGAAATACTTTGCATAATGAAGAAATTTTCAAACAGAAGGGGAGAAGTGGATACAGGGTTACCAAAGTTTATTTGATCAAAGTTGTCAAAGAGAGCTTTCTTCTCTTACACTTTCATTATCTATCTGTACCCAAGATTTTCATATTACTCATAAATAAAAAGCCAATTTTCTTTAACTTACCTTAGATTCTCACGTTCAAAATGCTAAAGTCGCTTCTATCCAGTTCTTTTCCTTCAAATCTCACATTCTTACTAGCCTTAAGTGTGCAATAAATTATGACTTTTGAAGGAAGAATAGTAATAATTAAAACTTAGAAAAAACAAAGACCGTAGATTACTTTGATAAGCTTTATGAATTAAAACAGGTAAGATTGAGGTCCTGCTTTGCGAGTGTTGACACCCAATTTCGTCCGGGTGTTTTAAAATTTTAAAAAAATTTTATTAAAAAAAAATTAATTTAAAAAAAAATATATTACTATTATTATTAAAAAAATTTAATTAGTTTAAAATATATTTTTGTGTTGTGAAAATTTGATTTAAAATGATATATGTGTGAATATGTGTATGTTTGAAATAAAATAAAATTTCATGAAAAAATGACAAAAAATTAAAAGTTTGAGGTAAAAATGACAAAATTGAGAAGTTTCGGAAAAAATTGACAAATTCTAAAAGTTCCAGGAGCATTTGGTAGTTTGTCACATAAAATTTTGAGCCTGCCGACGTTTTTGGCTCAAATTGACAGAAAACGACAAAATTGTCAAAATCAGAAGCTTCAGGAACTTATCCTGAGGCTGAGAGACGTAAAGGACTAAAATTGTCATTTTACCAATTTAAGAGATAAGTTTGAAATTTTTTTATTAATTTATCCATCAACAGTTCAGCTAAACTTCCTCTATAAATAGCCCCCCAAATTTTGTGCTGAACACAGAGAAAAATAGAAAGAAAAGCTTAGAGCTCCGTTTTTAAAATAGAAAAAAATTACAGCCTTAGTCCCTAGCTCTCCTTCCTTTCCTCAGAAAATCTCAAAACTTTTCATTTTGACGATTAAGCCATCTTCTTCCCCCCGTCGCGCGCCCTCTATTTCCATTTCTCAGAATTCAAAATTTAAAATCAAGGGTACAACTCTCATTTAATCCTTCATCTTTTCAATTTCTTTCACTTTGGTCACTAACTTTGTATTTTATTCTTGCAGAATTAATTACTAACCCTTTTAATTTTTACTTGTTTGTTTATTATTTGTTTATTACTAACCCCCTTTTTTATTGTTGTTATTAACTTACTAACAACTAACTTTTAATACTATTATTGTTACTAACCTTTTAATTTTTGCATTATTACTAACTTTTATAATTGTTGTTAACAATTAATTAACTTTTATTATTGTTGTTAATTAATTAATTTAATTAACTTTGCTAACTTTTATTATTGTTGTTAATTAATTAATTTAATTAACTTGGCTAGCTTTTTATTATTTTTGTTAATTAATTAATTTAATTAATTTGGCTAACTTTTTATTTATTGTTGTTAATTAATTTAATTAATTTGGCTAACTTTTTATTTATTGTTGTTAATTAATTTAATTAATTTGGCTAACTTTTTATTATTGTTGTTAATTAATTAATTTAATTAACTTGGCTAACTTTTTACTGTTGTTAATTAATTAATTTAATTAACTTGGCTAACTTTTTATTATTGTGGTTAATTAATTAATTTAATTAACTTGACTAACTTTTTATTATTGTTGTTTAACAATTAATTTAATTAACTTTGCTAACATTTATTATTATTTTTAAAGTGGATGGCCAAAAAGCCCCACTTTATTATTATTAATTTTTTTTCTTTATATAATTTTTTAATTTAATTAACCTTTACCCTTTACTAATTAATAAATAAATGAAAATTAAAAGAAGATTATTTTGTAATTAATTATTAAGGCTAATAAAAATCATTTTTAAAAAAAGCCAATTATTTTTATTTTTATATACATGTTTTTAATTCTTTAAAGATAACAAAAAGTTAAAATTAATTTTAATAGTTATTTTTATCCAGTAAAAATAATAAAAAAATAAAAATAAAACCTGTTTAAAAAAAATACATGAAAATTAAGACTTTATATTTTACTGATTTATTTAAAATATAACTTTTAAATCCACTAAAATAATAAATATTTTTCATTAAACAAGAAAACAAAAAGAAAACTAAAACAAGATAAGAAAAAGATAAGAAAGACAAGAAAAAGAAAAGAAAAGAAAGATAAGAAAGATAAGAAAAAGAAAAGAAAGAAAAGAAAGAAAAGAAAGGAAAGATTAAGTCAAAAAGAAAAGAAAAATATAAGAAAGAAAAGAGAGAAAAGAAAAGAAAGAAAATAAAAAATAAAATTTTTTTATCTAAAAATTCTATAACAAAAAGAATTACGAATTAGTAATTAAACTAATAATTAATTCCATAAAAGTAATAATTATATAACTAACAATAAATTAAATTTAATTTCCATATCCGGATGATCCGGCAGGATCTACGGTTTGGAAAATATCAAACTTTTTAAAATAAATAAATTAAATAAAAAGATAAAAAAAATCCATATTTTTACAATATGGATAAAATTGTTTAAAATTTCACCAAATTCCGTGTCCAAATGACTCGGCAGAGTCCATGGTTCGGAATCAAAATCTTCCGTGTCCAAATGACTCGGCAGAGTCCATGGTTCGGAAGTATAAAATTTTATACAAATTAACTTAAAAATCCACATTTCGATTAATTCAGTTAAAAATTCTAGATTGAAAATTAACTGAAATTTATTTAAAAGCAAAGTGAAACAAAATTAAAATCAACTAAGGTGCCAATTTTGGGCGCTATAACAAAGTTGTTTTAGCGTAACCGTACTCCCGATCCCCGAACTCTCGCAGACCAATTTTAAGGTGACCAATCGACCTAAGAAAACTGATTGGTGGCGACTCCAGAAAACCCGATGTTGCCACAGCTTGGCGACTCCGCTGGGGAGTCGATGATAGTGAGTCGAGCCTAAAAGATGATTTGTTTTGATTTACTTTGCTTATTATTATGTGGATTTATATGTTATATTTACTTAGATAAACATGCATAATGTATTCACAATATGAAGCTCTATACCCGAGCTTCCTCAAATCAAACACGATTCTTTCTAAGCGGAATTGGTGTTGCTGTCCTTGTGAGGCCATGGTCTCCAAGCCTTCACCGGTTTCAAAGTAGCAAAGTAGTGTATTGCCTTCTGAGACGGTTAGTCTCTGCATGGGCCCACGAAAAGCTACGACTCGAATTAATCCATTCCTTACATAAACCCTAGAGGGTAAGGAATCGGGCCGTCACTATAATTTAGTGACGGGATTCGGGAACTATCCCTTGCCTTTTTGATAAGCCACCTTATGCATATAGAACTCCCCACTTAACCATAGAACTGACCATAGTATTCCTCCCATTTACCAACGCCATAAGCATATCCTTGTTATGCTGTGTTGTTGCTCTACACTTTTATTTTCGTATTTATGGTTTTAACTCATTTTTCCATAATAGTTCATGAGTTGTTAATTGCTATTTAAGTTATTAATAAACTTATCTTTCTTTTGTTATACTTCTGTTTTGTGCAAATATTCTTCATGCATCAAAACCACGCATCAAACTATGCTAACTTTTTGGTCTTTTTAATAACAACTAAAAGTCTTGAAGTTCCACGATAGTGGATAATCAAATTCACTCATCGCATACATCCATTACATTAATCACGTGCATATAAAGTCTGATAAAAACATAATCTCATTGCATACATCCATTACATTAATCATGTGCATATAAAGTCTGATAAAAACATAATCTCATTGCATACATCCATTACATTAATCACGTGCATACAAAGTCTGATAAAAACATAATCTCATTTTCCCTACATGCATCCATTGCATCAATCACATACACATAGGATCTAATAAAATATACCTTACTTTTAAAAGGATAAAATTGGACCTCGACACCGATATTCAATTCGGCTCCAAATAAGATTAATGGCAGAACAAATCGAAGGACGTCTCATAAAGATAGAGTCCAAGATAGAAAGTATGGCCGAACAAATGAGACAATTGATCGAGCTAATCAAGGCGAAAGCAATTCAAGAAGCACAAGCTCAGCCACCCATGACAGAAAGAGAAATGGTCACTTTGTTTGTCCAGACACTGAAGTACCTATATTATGACGAACTCATTGGCAATTCGGCAACTAATTTTTCTAACATTGTCATGTCTGGAGAAAGAATCGAGCATGAGATTAGGACTGGGAATATTGCTGAATCCTTTAATAATCCTATGAAAAGAGGAGGACCATCCAGAAGAAAAGATGACGAAGTACAACAAATAGGACGTGGAAGAAGGATTCCCCTCGTGGATACGGTGGCTATCGGACCTCGCCTATCCTATTTTGCCAATGGGCCCGATAATTACCTTCCAAATAGGCCCAATGATTATCCTCTGAATAGGCCCAATAATTATCCTCCAAATAGGCCCAATGATTATCCTTCCAATAGGCCCAACAATTATCCTTTTAACAGACCTAATCAGTCATGGCCACCTGCTCCTACTCCTCCAGTACCTGCACCAAGACCAAGAGAAGTTTTCACACCAATTTCCATGACTTATACTGAGTTATACCCAAAACTCATCGAAAGACAATTTATCCGTCCAATTCCTACAAAGCCATTCAAACCCCCATATCCAAGGTGGTATGACCCTAACATTACCTGCCCATATCATGATGGCGTTCCAGGCCATGGCTTGGAAAACTGCATGGCATTGAAGCGTATAGTTCAACAATTAATCGAGTCAAAGTGGTTGGACTTTTCCGATGAGCCAAATGTCACCCACAATCCATTGCCGCCTCATCAAGCAAAACCAAGTCCAAGTTGCTAGGCCCGATGTGATTGATAATTGAAAAGTGAAGATTTCGAGCTAGAATTACATTGACTTTGGAAGGCCTCTAAGTCAGATCTAACCTAACAGTCCGCATACATTTTCGAATGACAGGGAATCCTTTGAATAAACTTGTATCTTTGAAAGCTTGCAAAAGTAATCTAATAGTAAAAATCTCCTAGATTTAGTCCAGAATCTAGGGTGTAGTCTTTGTTAGATGGACACCTGGTATTCTTTCTGGTACAACAAAAAGATGTAATGCGTGCATTCTACTACTTTCCATTTTTACACTCTTTGCCATTATACTATCCATTATTGTCATCACACTTTACTTTTTGACAACCGGTAATTCTTTTTGTTCTCCAACAAAAAGATGTTATGTGTGCATTCTACCACTTTTTAATTCAATTATTACACCTACACATTCTACCACTTTTTACCAAAAATTTCATTTTTACCTCTATCTCTCAATCTTTGCCATTGCACTAACTATTATTGCCATCATACTTTGCTTTCTAAATGATACTACTCGTGGGTGAAAATAAAAAGTTAAGGGAGATTTGATAGTGATGATCTGGAAAGTACTACTAAATCTAGCAAGAATGATTTCATATGTTGCACCCCAACTCTTAAAAAAAATTCACAGTGGTTATCAACATCCTTGCAAGAAGTCCGGGATTAACTTCCAAAGAAGTTAGCTCTCATATTAAATGACTTCAGTGGCCTCTCAATTCTCACAAATGCTCAATACAAAAAAAAAATTCTCAGTTTTCCACAACACAAATTCCAACAAAGGAAAGAAGTTCCTCCCTTCCATCAAAAGCCATTAAAGAGAAAATCCAAACAAAAAAAAATCCAAAAAAAAAAAGAGAGACTTGAGTCATCTCACTTCAAGAAGGCTATGATCTCGGTTCTCCATAACACAAACTCCAAAAAAAAAAAGGGAAAAAGTTCATCCCTTCCACCAAAAAGCCAACAAGGGAAAATTCAAAACAAAAAAGAACTGAGAACAAGCACGAGCAAGCAAGGCCACTTGAGTCATCTCACTTCAAGAGAGTTATTAAGTATGTCATCACCATAGCTCACAAAAAAAAAAAAAAAAAAGGAAAAAGGGCTCAAACTAGAGCAAAAGAAAAAAAAAGAAAGAAAAAAGTGAGCTATGGATTCTAGACTGAAAACCTGCAAAGGCGGTTTAGAACACAAAAGCAACTTTCAAGCCAAGCATACATAAAGACCACGATAGTTGGGGGGCAACAGATGAGGTTTAACTTTCTGGAAAGAGTGGCAAGTTTGAGGTCATCACTATTGAGTTTTTCATCATAATCAAATTTGCTCACGAGTAGTATTAAAAGACCCTTCTTTCAAACCACTTAAACTTAACTTTCCTCAGACTTATCATCCTCATTCAGCTAAAAGACTATCATTGTGAAACTTGTTTCTACCTTATTTAATACTGCTCACGAGTAGTATTAAAAGACCATTCTTTCACACCACTTAAATTTAACTTTCCTTAGACCTAACATCCTCATTCAGTTAAAAGACTATCATTGTGAATCATGTTTCTACCTTATTTAATACTGCTCACGAGTAGTATTAAAATACCCTTCTTTCACACCACTCAAACTTAACTTTACTCAGACCTAATATTTACCTCTTAATATTATTCTCATTCAGCTAAAAGACTGCCACAAAAAAAAAAACATTCAAACTTAACTTTCCTCACACCTAACATTTACCTCTCGATATCATCCTCATTCAGTTAAAAGGCTATTATTGTGAATCATGTTTCTACCTTATTGCCTTGCACAGTTTATGTCTTCGAGTTGGAAAGGGAAGAATGGCAGGATATTTTAATTAAAAACAAAGACCGTAAATTACTTTGTCAAGCTTTGCAAATTGATGAAAGTTTTTCTTTAAGGCCAAACCATTATTCATTAATGTATGTAGACTTAAAAGTAAGGAGATAGCTTGAGTCTTTCTTTAATAAGATGTGGTTCTTGTAAGAGAAATTTACGATCAAGTGCCATCACAAAGGTCTAGAAATCCTCAACCTTCTGTTAAATCAAAGGCGAGATGATATCTCTTTCCACATAAACACCATAATCAAGGGGGCAAAGTAGTCTCTACTAAGCGCAAGAAAAGTACTGCCAAGAAAGAAGCTCAATAGACAAGGGGGCAAGTCTTATGGATCAGAACCTGAGTCTAAGGAAGAGCAATCATTCGGACTGTAACATGGGGGTAAACAAGTGTCGGCACGACCACAAGAAAATGGGCAAAGCAGACATTGAAAGTAAAGCCTTTGATGGTATCAAATCCATGGCAATGGATGAGTACCCGAAAGAGATATAAATTATGCGGCGGCCCAACTTTAAAGAAATTGAGGCCAAAATTCAAGAACAAGTCAAAGAAAGAGGATTTTGAAAAGAGCCGGGCTTTTGACGCAGTGAACAAAAGCTGGAAAGCATAAAGAGATTCAATAATAGTCCAAGAAGGCCATCACAAAGAGGATCCAGTAAAACAAAGACATAAAGAACTAGATCCATACAAAAAAAAAAAGCCATTAGTTACACATGCTCTGCATTCATGCATTTCATATCATGCATACATAGCCTTTACATAACAAGGACCAAACGGGAATCACATTCACAGCACAGTTACAGCAGTATAAGCTGAGATCTCAATGTCATCAGCTCTTACCAATCTATCACTGGATACACAGCTAATATGCGGGACCAACCCGCATCAGGAATTCAAGGATAAAGTAGACAATATTGTCAAAATCTTGGCTACCGATTCAATAATCGAGGCTACACCTGAATGGACAGAATTGACGCCAGCTTAGCTGTATCCAAGATAAGAAATAGCTATGGTCAAAGATAAGCGCGGATATCGAGAAATATTGTCGTCGAAAGCAGACAATGGATTCAATAATCAAGGACTGGATCAATGTCATGCCTAACGAGATATCAAAGATAAGAAATATCTATGATACCAAAATAAAGTATGATCCACTTTTCCGGTTAAACGGCGGATACGGTACTCCGTGACTCTCAAGTCGGTTCTCTCAGTTGCCCATAATAACTGATTCTTTCCTCTCTTCTGTCTTTTACTTCCCTCTAGAAAATGGATCCTACTCTTTCTGTCTTACGAAAATATTTTCCTTCTCTCCCAATGAACATTCTCAAAAAGATCTATCAAGTTCGCTGTGAACGATTAAGAGTTCTGATGCACAAAGGAATCCCTGAGGATGTGCGGTGGTTAATCGAAGCCAAGGTTCGTCTGGCAAGTGAAATCCCAGAGGCATTTGTGTCTCACATGCCTGGTATAGGCAAAAGCTCTTATGCCAAAAAGTGAAGAGCGAAAAGGTTACAAGTCTGCCATAAATGTGGACGGTGGACTTGTAATACTAAATGTCGTTCTTTAGGGATGATCTCTGATAATCGAGAAGATAAAATACGATTCATTAAGAATGGCCTGAGTAAGGACTCGTTGGATGATATCCAATTAACTCTTGAGACGCATTCTTGTGGATCTGTGCAACGTGAACTTCTTGGTTTATGGAGCATTTTTCATGAAGAACGAGAACGATACAGTCCCGGGAATCTGACGTTAAATGACCCTGTTTGCCAGCTTGTAAGAAAACTGGATGGGAAGCAAATCCTCGACTCATAGAAGCCGTTAATGCCGTTACTGGACGTAAAACCAGTGGAAGATGTGAGCCACAGTCACAATTACTGTACATACAGTTTGTTATATTTGGAAAAGTTTACATTTTCTTTTGACAGATGTACATGCTCCCCTAAGTGTAATCGACACGTTATCCCTTTTCATCACTATAAATGCGTGTTCTTCCTTCTGATTAAGCAGCGGATAAGATACCCCGTGACTTCTAAAGTCGGTTATTCCAGTCTCCTACAATAACTGATTTCTTCATCTCTTCTCTCAAATTCTTCTTTTATCAATGGATTCTACTCTTTCCGCCATGCGAAAATACTTTCCTTCCATCCCAATAAATGTTCTTAAAATGATTTACCAAGCTAGATGTGAAAGGATTAGAGTCTTTATGCACAAAGGCATTCCTGACAATGTGCGGTGGCTAATTGAAGCTAAGGTTCGTTCAGCTGGTGAAGTTCCAGAAGCGTTCTTTCCCCGTATGCCCGGCTTTGGTAAAAGCGTTTATGCAAAAAAGCGAAGAGCAAAAAGGCTAGGTGTCTGTCATAAATGTGGACGATGTAATTGTAATACTAAATGTCGCTCTTTAGGATACATCTCCAGAAATCATGAAGATAAAAGAAAATTCATCAAGAATGGCCTGCGTAAGGAATCTTTGGATGATATCCTATTAACTTTTGAAACACATTCTTGTGAAATAGTGCAATGGGAAATTATGGATTTATGGTGGACTTTCCGTAAAGAACAGGATCGTTACAGTCTTGGAAATCTAACTTTTAATGACCCTGTTTGCCAGTTTGTGAGAAAACTGGATGGGAAGCAAATCCCCGACTTATAGAAGACATTGAAGCCGTTACTAGACATAAACTAGTGGAAGATGAGAGTCACAGTCATGATTCCTGTACATATAAGCTGTCATTTGTCTTTTCTTTTGACAATAATGTACTTGCTTCTGTAAGTGTAATTAACGCATTATCCCTTTCATCACTATAAATATGTGTTAGTTATTTTCGTTTCCTACAATCACTAATTTCTTTCTTTGCCTCCTTCATCAATGGAGTCTTCTCTTTCCGCCCTACGAAAGTATTTTCCTTCCTTCCCAATAAATGTTCTTAAAAAGATTTATCAAGCTAGATGTGAACGATTCAGAGTATTTATGCACAAAGGCATTCCTGATAATGTGCGGTGGCTAATTGAAGCTAAGGTTCGTTCAGCTGGTGAAATTCCAGAAACGTTTTTTCCCCGTATGCCCGGCTTTGGTAAAAGCGCTTATGCCAAAAAAAGAAGAGCAAAGAGGCTAGGCGTTTGTCATAATTGTGGATGGTGGATTTGCGGCAATAAATGTCGTTCTCTAGGAGTGATCACCAGAAATCGTAATGATAGAATAAGATTCATTAAGAATGGCTTGCGTAAGGAATCTCTAGAAGATATCCGAGAGGTTCTTGAAGCGCATTCTTGCGGAATAGTGCAATTTGAGGTTGTTGGATTATGGATAATTCTCCAAAAAGAACGAGAACGTTACAGTCTTGGGAATCTGACCCTAAACGATCCTGTTTGCCAGTTTGTGAAAAAGCTAGATGAGATGCAAATCACCGATTCATAGAAAGCATTGAAGCCGTTACTGGACGTAAAGCCAGTAGAAGACGGAACAAGGTGACGATTACTGTACGTGCTACCTGTCGCTTTTGAAATTTTCATCCCCTTTTGGTAATAATGTATCCACTCCTGACATGAACCAAAGTCACGATTACTGTACGTGCTAGCTGTCGCTTTTGAAATTTTCCTCCCCTTTCGGCGATAATGTATCCACTCCTGACATGAGCCATAGTCACGATACTGTACATGCTAGCTGTCGCTTTTGAAATTTTCCTCCTTCTTTGGCAATAATGTACCCACTCCTGACACGGACTACTGTATATAGCTGCCACTTTTTAAAATTTTCCTTCTCTTCCAACAATCACGTACCTACTCCTGACGTAAGCTACAGTAGTGACTACTGTACATGCTAGCAGCTATTTTGAAAATTTTCCTCCTCTTTTAACGATAGTGTACCCATACCTGACCAGAGTCATACTCGTGACTACTGTGAATAGCTGGCAATAATGTATCCATTCTTGAAAATAAAATTATTGCCTTATCTCTTCATCTCTATAAATATATCCTCTTTTCTCACAAGGGTATGGATAGGAATGGAGAAAACCCCAACTCGTAAATCCCGAAGTAATTGTGTATTTTCTGGGGCTTTTCCTGGAAAAGATGAAGAGTATTTAAAGGCAGCCAACCATTTGGGTAGAGTATTAGCTGAGCGAAAAATACATTTAGTTTATGGAGGAGGTAGTGTCGGATTAATGGGAGGTGTAGCATCAGCAGCATCTCTAGGAGGAAGTCAAGTTCTGGGCATTATCCCTGGACCTTTGAAATTTATTTCTGGGGGCACGATTGGAGAAGAATTAGTGGTTAAAAATTTGCAAGAGCGTGTGTTACAAATGCTTTTAAATGCTGATGCTTTTATCGCTCTACCAGGTGGTTTTGGCACATTGGGAGAAGTCTTTCAAATTGCTTCCATGGCCCAACTTAATTTGCATAAGAAACCCATTGGGCTTTTAAATGTTAACAATTTCTTTACAGGTCTGATAGCTTTTATGGATTATGCTATGCAGAAGAATTTCATATCAAGAGTGTCACGACGAA
Source organism: Aquilaria yunnanensis (assembly GCA_039654915.1). Classification (NCBI taxonomy): domain Eukaryota; kingdom Viridiplantae; phylum Streptophyta; class Magnoliopsida; order Malvales; family Thymelaeaceae; genus Aquilaria; species Aquilaria yunnanensis. The sequence continues at coordinate 39,149,740 of CM077600.1, read as the reverse complement.
TCATAATATCCGCAACAACTGCTGAAGAATTGCTAGATAAAATACAAGCTTTTGTTCCTGAACCAGATCCAGCAATGATTCAGATAGACTGGGCACGACAGTCTTTCCCAACCAGTTCCGTCCCATAATTGTCCTTTACCCAGCCTGTTGAAGCATTGTGGAAGAAGAAGCAATCTGATCCGTTTTTCTTGTCCTTTAGTTTTATTATCAGCATTTTCTTTCGTATTTCAGTTTTTCTTTTCAGGAAATTTCATTATCTTATAAGATAGTTTCGTCCATGCTGATATTAAAACCATAGGACAATGCCTTTAGGTTGGAATGGCTGAGTAAAGAGTAATTTTTATTACTCTTGAGACGCATCCTATTAGGTCCACTAGGCATAACATTTTGGGGTAGTTAAGCTTTAACCTTATTTGGATGACATATCTCACAAGGGAATCTATATTTACTGAAGAAAATATTAGATGAACCTTGGATATTGATTCCAAACATCCGTTCCCTTTACATAATTTGTCAGTGTTATTGTCATCATCAAGATTCACTCGTTTTATCGAAGCCTAATTCTTTGCGCTCGCCAATTATGAAAATTCACACTTTCGAAGAAAATTATTCCAATTTCAATTGCTTTCATATAAATTTCGCTCGAGGTCCTAAGGAAAGCTCCTTAGCCTCAAAATCAATTTTCATCATCGGGGTTTTAAGGATGGAACCTTTGCCTCGAAAATAATCAATTTTCATCATCGAGGTTTTAAGGATGGAACCTTTACCTCGACATCAATCAATCAATCCGAGGTTTTAAGGATGGAACCTTTGCCTCGAAAACAATCAATTTTCATCATCGGGGTTTTAAGGATGGAACTTTTGCCTCGAAAATAATCAATTTTCATCATCGGGGTTTTAAGGATAGAACCTTTGCCTCGAAAACAATCAATTTTCATCATCAGGGTTTTAAGGATGGAACCTTTGCCTCGAAAATAATCAATTTTCATCATCAGGGTTTTAAGGATGGAACCTTTGCCTCGAAAATAATCAATTTTCATCATCGGGGTTTTAAGGATGGAACCTTTGCCTCAAAAAGAATCAATTTTCATCGCCGGGGTTTTAAGGATGGAACCTTTGCCTCGAAAACAACCAATTTTCATCAATCCGGGGTTTTAAGGATGGAACCTTTGCCTCGAAAACAATTAATTTTCATCATCGGGGTTTTAAGGATGGAACCTTTGCCTCGAAAATAATCAATTTTCATCATCGAGGTTTTAAGGATGGAACCTTTACCTTGACATCAATCAATCAATCCGAGGTTTTAAGGATGGAACCTTTGCCTCGAAAACAATCAATTTTCATCATCGGGGTTTTAAGGATGGAACCTTTGCCTCGAAAATAATCAATTTTCATCATCGAGGTTTTAAGGATGGAACCTTTACCTCGACATCAATCAATCAATCCGAGGTTTTAAGGATGGAACCTTTGCCTCGAAAACAATCAATTTTCATCATCGGGGTTTTAAGGATGGAACCTTTGCCTCGAAAACAATCAATTTTCATCGGGGTTGTAAGGATGGAACCTTTGCCTCGAAAATAATCAATTTTCATCATCAGGGTTTTAAGGATGGAACCTTTGCCTTGAAAAGAATCAATTTTCATCATCGGGGTTTTAAGGATGGAACCTTTGCCTCGAAAACAATCAATTTTCATCAATTCGGGGTTTTAAGGATGGAACCTTTGCCTCGAAAACAATCAATTTTCATCATCGGGGTTTTAAGGATGGAACCTTTGCCTCGAAAATAATCAATTTTCATCATCAAGGTTTTAAGGATGGAACCTTTGCCTCGAAAACAATCAATCAATTCGAGGCTTTAAGGATGGAACCTTTACCTCGACATCAATCAATCAATTCGAGGTTTTAAGGATGGAACCTTTGCCTCGACATCAATCAATCAATCCGGGGTTTTAAGGATGGAACCTTTGCCTCGAGATCAATCAATCAATCCGAGGTTTTAAGGATAGAACCTTTGCCTCGAGATCAATCAATCAATCCGGGGTTTTAAGGATAGAACCTTTGCCTCGAGATCAATTATCAATCCGAGGTTTTAAGGATGGAACCTTTGCCTCGACATCAATCAATCAATTCGAGGTTTTAAGGATGGAACCTTTGCCTCGAGATCAATCAATCAATCCGAGGTTTTAAGGATGGAACCTTTGCCTCGAGATCAATCAATCAATCCGAGGTTTTAAGGATGGAACCTTTGCCTCGAGATCAATCAATCAATCCGAGGTTTTAAGGATGGAACCTTTGCCTCAAGATCAATCAATCAATCCGAGGTTTTAAGGATGGAACCTTTGCCTCGAAAACAATCAATTTTCATTCATCGGGGTTGTAAGGATGGAACCTTTGCCTCGAAATCAATCAATCAATCCGAGGTTTTAAGGATGGAACCTTTGCCTCGAAAACAAATAATCAATCAATCAGTCCATCTTACAACGATAGGAGCTTTCCTATCGTTAGAGGTTTTAAGGACCTTTCCTTAAACCTTACTGTTTGGGCGGCGAGAAGATTCTCAATGCCTACCTAAGCCGGACGAAATTTAGTAACGACTTTGCATACATCATGTCCCATGAAGCATGCAAAGGGGGGCAGCTGTTGACACCCAATTTCGTCCGGGTGTTTTAAAATTTTAAAAAAATTTTATTAAAAAAAAATTAATTTAAAAAAAAATATATTACTATTATTATTAAAAAAATTTAATTAGTTTAAAATATATTTTTGTGTTGTGAAAATTTGATTTAAAATGATATATGTGTGAATATGTGTATGTTTGAAATAAAATAAAATTTCATGAAAAAATGACAAAAAATTAAAAGTTTGAGGTAAAAATGACAAAATTGAGAAGTTTCGGAAAAAATTGACAAATTCTAAAAGTTCCAGGAGCATTTGGTAGTTTGTCACATAAAATTTTGAGCCTGCCGACGTTTTTGGCTCAAATTGACAGAAAACGACAAAATTGTCAAAATCAGAAGCTTCAGGAACTTATCCTGAGGCTGAGAGACGTAAAGGACTAAAATTGTCATTTTACCAATTTAAGAGATAAGTTTGAAATTTTTTATTAATTTATCCATCAACAGTTCAGCTAAACTTCCTCTATAAATAGCCCCCCAAATTTTGTGCTGAACACAGAGAAAAATAGAAAGAAAAGCTTAGAGCTCCGTTTTTAAAATAGAAAAAAATTACAGCCTTAGTCCCTAGCTCTCCTTCCTTTCCTCAGAAAATCTCAAAACTTTTCATTTTGACGATTAAGCCATCTTCTTCCCCCCGTCGCGCGCCCTCTATTTCCATTTCTCAGAATTCAAAATTTAAAATCAAGGGTACAACTCTCATTTAATCCTTCATCTTTTCAATTTCTTTCACTTTGGTCACTAACTTTGTATTTTATTCTTGCAGAATTAATTACTAACCCTTTTAATTTTTACTTGTTTGTTTATTATTTGTTTATTACTAACCCCCTTTTTTATTGTTGTTATTAACTTACTAACAACTAACTTTTAATACTATTATTGTTACTAACCTTTTAATTTTTGCATTATTACTAACTTTTATAATTGTTGTTAACAATTAATTAACTTTTATTATTGTTGTTAATTAATTAATTTAATTAACTTTGCTAACTTTTATTATTGTTGTTAATTAATTAATTTAATTAACTTGGCTAGCTTTTTATTATTTTTGTTAATTAATTAATTTAATTAATTTGGCTAACTTTTTATTTATTGTTGTTAATTAATTTAATTAATTTGGCTAACTTTTTATTTATTGTTGTTAATTAATTTAATTAATTTGGCTAACTTTTTATTATTGTTGTTAATTAATTAATTTAATTAACTTGGCTAACTTTTTACTGTTGTTAATTAATTAATTTAATTAACTTGGCTAACTTTTTATTATTGTGGTTAATTAATTAATTTAATTAACTTGACTAACTTTTTATTATTGTTGTTTAACAATTAATTTAATTAACTTTGCTAACATTTATTATTATTTTTAAAGTGGATGGCCAAAAAGCCCCACTTTATTATTATTAATTTTTTTTCTTTATATAATTTTTTAATTTAATTAACCTTTACCCTTTACTAATTAATAAATAAATGAAAATTAAAAGAAGATTATTTTGTAATTAATTATTAAGGCTAATAAAAATCATTTTTAAAAAAAGCCAATTATTTTTATTTTTATATACATGTTTTTAATTCTTTAAAGATAACAAAAAGTTAAAATTAATTTTAATAGTTATTTTTATCCAGTAAAAATAATAAAAAAATAAAAATAAAACCTGTTTAAAAAAAATACATGAAAATTAAGACTTTATATTTTACTGATTTATTTAAAATATAACTTTTAAATCCACTAAAATAATAAATATTTTTCATTAAACAAGAAAACAAAAAGAAAACTAAAACAAGATAAGAAAAAGATAAGAAAGACAAGAAAAAGAAAAGAAAAGAAAGATAAGAAAGATAAGAAAAAGAAAAGAAAGAAAAGAAAGAAAAGAAAGGAAAGATTAAGTCAAAAAGAAAAGAAAAATATAAGAAAGAAAAGAGAGAAAAGAAAAGAAAGAAAATAAAAAATAAAATTTTTTTATCTAAAAATTCTATAACAAAAAGAATTACGAATTAGTAATTAAACTAATAATTAATTCCATAAAAGTAATAATTATATAACTAACAATAAATTAAATTTAATTTCCATATCCGGATGATCCGGCAGGATCTACGGTTTGGAAAATATCAAACTTTTTAAAATAAATAAATTAAATAAAAAGATAAAAAAAATCCATATTTTTACAATATGGATAAAATTGTTTAAAATTTCACCAAATTCCGTGTCCAAATGACTCGGCAGAGTCCATGGTTCGGAATCAAAATCTTCCGTGTCCAAATGACTCGGCAGAGTCCATGGTTCGGAAGTATAAAATTTTATACAAATTAACTTAAAAATCCACATTTCGATTAATTCAGTTAAAAATTCTAGATTGAAAATTAACTGAAATTTATTTAAAAGCAAAGTGAAACAAAATTAAAATCAACTAAGGTGCCAATTTTGGGCGCTATAACAAAGTTGTTTTAGCGTAACCGTACTCCCGATCCCCGAACTCTCGCAGACCAATTTTAAGGTGACCAATCGACCTAAGAAAACTGATTGGTGGCGACTCCAGAAAACCCGATGTTGCCACAGCGAGCGGCACAGAACATAGGCTAACAAAGAAGAAGGAGTAACAAATCTTTGGGAGATAGCCTTGGTGGTAGCCTGAATGATCGCTTCAGAAGTCTTAACACGTCCATGTCAGCAAGAAAGAATCATACTCACGAATATCTCAACAGGGACAATTATCCAGAGAGGCATAAAGTACGAGGCGGACATTAAGGAAATTGAAGCCAAAATTTAAGAACAAATCAAGGAAAGAAGATTTTTGAAAAGAGTTAGGCTTTTGAGACAATGGACAATAGCTGGAAAGTGAGACAATGAACAACAGCTGGAAAGCAAGACAAGGAACAACAGCTGGAAAGCAAGACAATGAACAACAGCTGGAAAGTGAAACAATGGACAACAGTTGGAAAGCATAAAGAGATTCAACGATAGAAGGCAATTACAAAGAGGATCCAGTAAAGCAAAGATATAAAAAATAAATCCATCAGTTACACATGCTCTGCATTCATGCATTTCACATCATGCATGCATGGCATACAGAACAAGGATCAAATGGGAAGCGTATCCACCGCACAGTCACAGCAGTATAAGCTGACGTCTCAGTGACATCCGTTTTTACCAATCTACCGCTGGATGCACAGCTGATATAGTGGACCCAGCCCCATCAGCAATTCAAGGATAAAGTAGACAATATTGTCAAAATCCTGGTAATCAATTCAATAATCGAGGCTACACCGGGATGGACAGAATTGACGCCAGCTTAGCGGTATCCAAGATAAGAAATAGCTATGGTCAAAGATAAGCGTGGATATCGAGAAATATTGTCGTCGAAAGCAGACAATGGATTCAATAATCAAGGACTGGATCAATGTCATGCCTGATGAGATATCAAAGATAAGAAATATCTATGATACTAAAATAAAGTAGGATCCACTTTTCCGGTTAAACGGCGGATACGGTACTCCGTGACTCTCAAGTCGGTTCTCTCAGTTGCCCATAATAACTGATTCCTTCACCCCTTCTTTCTTTTACTTCCTCCTAGAAAATGGATCCTACTTTTTCCGCCTTGCGAAAGTATTTCCCTTCTCTCCCAATGAACATCCTAAAAAAGATCTACCAAGTTCGCTGTGAACGATTAAGAGCTCTGATGCATAAAGGAATCCCTGAAGATGTGCGGTGGTTAATTGAAGCTAAGGTTCGTCTGGCAGGTGAAATCCCAGAGGCATTTGTGTCTTACATGCCTGGTGTTGGCAAAAGTTCTTATGCCAGAAAAAGAAGAGCGAAAAGATTACAAGTCTGCCATAAATGTGGTAGGTGGACTTGTAAGACTAGGTGTCGTTCTTTAGGAATGATCTCCAATAATCGAGAAGATAAAATACGGTTCATCAAGAATGGCTTGAGTAAGGACTCATTGGATGATATCCAATTGACTCTTGAGACGCATTCTTGTGGATCTGTGCAACGTGAAATTCTTGATTTATGGAGTATTTTTCATGAAGAACGAGACCGTTACAGTCCCGGGAATCTGACTTTAAACGACCCTGTTTGCCGGCTTGTAAGAAAGCTAGATGGGAAGCAGATCCTCGACTCATAGAAGCCGTTAATGCCGTTACTGGACGTAAAACCAGTGGAAGATGTAAGCCACAGTCACAATTACTGTACATACAGTTTGTTATATTTGGAAAAATTTACATTTTCTTTTGACAGATGTACATGCTCCCCTAAGTGTAATCGACACGTTATCCCTTTTCATCACTATAAATGCGTGTTCTTCCTTCTGATTAAACAACAGATAAGATACCCCGTGACTTCTAAAGTCGATTATTCCAGTTTCCTGCAATAACTGATTCATTTCCCTCTTCTCTCAAATTCTTCTCTCATCAATGGATTCTACTCTTTCTGTACTGCGAAAATACTTTCCTTCCCTCCCACTAAAAGTCCTTAAAAAGATCTACCTTGCTAGATGTGAAAGAATCAGAGTTTTTACACGCAAAGGCATTCCCGATAATGTGCAGTGGATAATTGAAGCTAAGGTCCGTTTGGCGGGTGAAGTTCCAGATGCATTTATGCCCCGCATGCCCGGTTTAGGTAAAAGCCGTTATGCCAAAAGGCGAAGAGCAAAGAGACTAGGCGTGTGTTATAAATGTGGGCGATGGAATTGTAATACTAAATGTCGCTCTTTAGGATACATCTCCATAAATCGTGAAGATAAAAGAAAATTCATTAAGAATGGCCTGCGTAAGGAGTCTCTGAAAGATATCCGAGAGACTCTTGAAACGCATTCTTGTGGAAAAGTGCAAGGTGAAATTATCGGTTTATGGAGGACTTACCATAAAGAACGAAACCGTTACAGTCTTGGGAATGTGATTTTAAACGACCCCGTTTGTCAGTTTGTAAGAAAACTAGATGGGAAGCAAATCCCCGACTTATAGAAGGCATTGAAGTCATTACTGGACATGAATTAGTGGAAGATGAGAGCCACAGTCATGATTGCTGTACATATAAGCTGTCATTTGTCTTTTCTTTTGGCAATAATGTACTTACTTCCGTAAGTGTAATAAACGCATTATCCTTTCATCACTATAAATGCGTGTTCTTCCTTCTGGATACGGTACTCCATAACTCCCAAATTCAGTTATTTCCATTTCCTACAATCACTAATTTCTTTCTTTTTCTCTTAAATGCCTCATTCATCAATGGAGCCTTCTCTTTCCGCTCTACGAAAATATTTCCCTTCTTTCCCAATAAATGTTCTTAAAAAGGTTTATCAAGCTAGATGTGAACGATTCCGACTATTTATGCACAAAGGCATTCCTGATAATGTGCGGTGGCTAATCGAAGCTAAAGTTCGTTCGGCTGGTGAAGTTCCAGATGCGTTCTTTCCCCGTATGCCCGGCTTTGGTAAAAGCGTTTATGCCAAAAAGAGAAGAGCAAAGAGGCTAGGCGTCTGTCACAATTGTGGATGGTGGATTTGCGGCAATAAATGTCGTTCTCCAGGAGTGATCACCAGAAATCGTAATGATAGAATAAAATTCATCAAGAATGGCTTGCGTAAGGAATCTCTGGAAGATATCCGAGAGGTTCTTGAAGCGCATTCTTGCGGAATAGTGCAATTTGAGGTTGTTGGATTATGGATAATTCTCCAAAAAGAACGAGAACGTTACAGTCTTGGGAATCTGACCCTAAACGACCCTGTTTGCCAGTTTGTGAAAAAGCTAGATGAGATGCAAATCACTGATTCATAGAAAGCATTGAAGCCGTTACTGGACGCAAAGCCAGTAGAAGACGGAACAAGGTCACGATTACTGTACGTGCTAGCTGTCGCTTTTGAAATTTTCCTCCCCTTTTGGTAATAATGTATCCACTCCTGACATGAACCAAAGTCACGATTACTGTACGTGCTAGCTGTCGGTTTTGAAATTTTCCTCCTCTTTCAGCAATAATGTATCCACTCTTGACATAAGCCATAGTCACGATACTGTACATGCTAGCTGACGCTTTTGAAATTTTCCTCCCATAATGTACCCACTCCTGACATGAGCTATAATTATGACTACTGTATATACCTGCCACTTTTGAAATTTTCCTTCTCATCCGACAATCATGTACCTACTCCTGACATAAGCTACAGTCGCGACTACTGTACATGCTAGCAGCTATTTTGAAAATTTTCCTCCTCTTTTAACGATAGTGTACCCATACCTGACCAGAGTCATACCCGTGACTACTATGAATAGCTGGCAATAATGTATCCATTCTTGAAAAATAAAATTATTGCCTTATCTCTTCATCTCTATAAATATATCCTCTTTTCTCACAAGGGTAAGGATAGGAATGGAGAAAACCCCAACTCGTAAATCCCGAAGTATTTGTGTATTTTCTGGGGCTTTTCCTGGAAAAGATGAAGAGTATTTAAAAGCAGCCAACCATTTGGGTAGAGTATTAGCTGAGCGAAAAATACATTTAGTTTATGGAGGAGGTAGTGTCGGATTAATGGGAGGTGTAGCATCAGCAGCATCTCTAGGAGGAAGTCAAGTTCTGGGCATTATCCCTGGACCTCTGAAATTTATTTCTGGGGGCACGATTGGAGAAGAATTAGTGGTTAAAAATTTACAAGAGCGTGTGTTACAAATGCTTTTAAATGCTGATGCTTTTATCGCTCTACCAGGTGGTTTTGGCACATTGGGAGAAGTCTTTCAAATTGCTTCCATGGCCCAACTTAATTTGCATAAGAAACCCATTGGGCTTTTAAATGTTAACAATTTCTTTACAGGTCTGATAGCTTTTATGGATTATGCTATGCAGAAGAATTTTATATCAAGAGTGGCACGGCGAATCATAATATCCGCAACAACTGCTGAAGAATTGCTAGATAAAATACAAGCTTTTGTTCCTGAACCAGATCCAGCAATGATTCAGATAGACTGGACGCGACAGTCTTTCCCGAACAGTTCGATCCCATAATAGTCCTCTACTAACCCTGTTGAAATATTGTGGAAGAAGAAGTGATCCGATCCGTTTTGCTTGTCCTTGAGTTTTATTATCAGCATTTTCTTTCGTGTTTTAGTTTTTCTTTCAGGGAATTTCTTTTTTTATCTTATAAGATAGTCTCGTCCATGCTGATATTAAAACCATAGGACAATGCCTTTAGGTTGGAATGGCTGAGTAAAGAGTAATTTTTATTGCTCTTGAGACGCATCCTATTAGGTCTATTAGGCATAACATTTTAGGATAGTTAAGCTTCAACCTTATTTGGATGACATATCTCTCAAGCGAATCTATATTTACTAAAGAAAATATTAGATGAACCTTGGATATTGATTCCAAACATCCGTTCCCTTTACATAATTTGTTAGCGATATTGTCATCATCAAGATTCACTCATTTTATCGAAGTCTAAAATTTCGCACTCGCCTATTATGCAAATTCACACTTTGGAAGAAAATTATTCCAATTCTAATTGCTTTCATATAAATTTCGCTCGAGGTTCAAGGAGATTTCCTTAACCTCATTCCATCAATTTTCCTTCAAACGATAGGAGAATTCCTATCATCGAGGTTCTAAGGAAGGGCCCTTAACCTCAAATCATCAATTTTTCTTCAAACGATAGGAGAGTTCCTATCGTCGAGGTTCTAAGGTAGGGCCCTTAACCTCAAAATAATCAATTTTCCTTCAAACGATAGGAGAGTTCCTATCGTCGAGGTTCTAAGGTAGGGCCCTTAACCTCAAAATCATCAATTTTCCTTCAAACGATAGGAGAGTTCCTATTGTCGAGGTTCTAAGGTAGGACCCTTAACCTCAAAATCATCAATTTTCCTTCAAACGATAGGAGAGTTCCTATCGTCGAGGTTCTAAGGTAGGGCCCTTAACCTCAAAATCATCAATTTTCCTTCAAACGATAGGAGAGTTCCTATTGTCGAGGTTCTAAGGTAGGACCCTTAACCTCAAAATCATCAATTTTCCTTCAAACGATAGGAGAGTTCCTATCGTCGAGGTTCTAAGGTAGGACCCTTAACCTCAAAATCATCAATTTTCCTTCAAACGATAGGAGAATTCCTGTCGTCGAGGTTCTAAGGTAGGACCCTTAACCTCAAAATCATCAATTTTCCTTCAAACGATAGGAGAGTTCCTATTGTCGAGGTTCTAAGGTAGGACCCTTAACCTCAAAATCATCAATTTTCCTTCAAACGATAGGAGAGTTCCTATCGTCGAGGTTCTAAGGTAGGACCCTTAACCTCAAAATCATCAATTTTCCTTCAAACGATAGGAGAGTTCCTGTCGTCGAGGTTCTAAGGTAGGACCCTTAACCTCAAAATCATCAATTTTCCTTCAAATGATAGGAGAGTTCCTATCGTCGAGGTTCTAAGGTGGGACCCTTAACCTCAATCATCAATTTTCCTTCAAACGATAGGAGAGTTCCTATCGTCGAGGTTCTAAGGTAGGACCCTTAACCTCAAAACAATCAATTTTCCTTCAAACGATAGGAGAGTTCCTATCGTCAAGGTTCTAAGGTAGGACCCTTAACCTCAAAATCATCAATTTTCCTTCAAACGATAGGAGAGTTCCTATCGTCGAGGTTCTAAGGTAGGACCCTTAACCTCAAAACAATCAATTTTACTTCAAACGATAGGAGAGTTCCTATCGTCGAGGTTCTAAGGTAGGACCCTTAACCTCATTCAAACAATTTTCCTTCAAACGATAGGAGAGTTCCTATCGTCGAGGTTCTAAGGTAGGACCCTTAACCCCATTCAAACAATTTTCCTTCAAACGATAGGAGAGTTCCTATCGTCGAGGTTCTAAGGTAGGACCCTTAACCTCAAAATCATCAATTTTACTTCAAACGATAGGAGAGTTCCTATTGTCGAGGTTCTAAGGTAGGACCCTTAACCTCAAAATTATCAAATTTTCCCTTCAACGATAGGAGAGTTCTTATCGCAGAGGCTCTAAAAAAATTTTTCTTAACCACATAGTTTAGGCGGCGAGAAGGTTCTCAATGGCTAGCTAAGACGGACGAAATTTGGTAATTACTTTGCATACATCATGTCCCATGAAGCATGCAAAGGGGGGCAGCTGTTGACACCCAATTTCGTCCGGGTTTTTTTTAAAAAATTTTTTTTAAAAAAAAAAAAACTAATTAAAAAAATTATCATTATTATTATTATTATTGCTAAAAAATTTTAATTATGTTAATTAGTTTAAAATATATTTTTATTTTGAGAAGATTTGATTTAAAATAATATATGTGTGAATATGTATGTGTTTGAAATAAAAATAAAATTTCAGGAAAAAATGACAAAAAAATTAAAAGTTTGAGGTAAAAATGACAAAATTGAGAAGTTTCGGACAAAATTGACAAATTCTGAAAGTTTCAGGAGCTTTGGGTAATTTTTCGCGTCAATTTTGGGCCTAAACGGACGTTTCTGGCCCAAATTGACAGAAAACGTTAAAATTGTCAAAATCAGAAGCTTCTGAGCTTATCCAGAGCTGGAGTAACGTAAAGGACTGAAACTGTCATTTTACCAATTTAAAAGATAAGTTTGATATTTTTTATTAATTTATCCGTCCACAGTTCAGCTAAGCTCCTTCTATAAATACCCCCCCAAATTCAGTTCTGAACACAGAAAAAAATAGAAAAAAAACTTAGAGCTCCGTTTTAAAAAAAAGAGAAAATTACAGCCCTTAGCCCCAGCCCTCTTCCCTTCTTCCCCAGAAAGCCAAATTTTTTTTTTTTTCACTGCTGTTCCCTCTCTCTTTCTCTCTCTCTCTCTCCGTCGTGCCCCTCGCTGCCCGCAGCCGCCGCCGTCCCTCCGCCTCGCCGCCCTCGCCGCCGCGCCGCCTCGCCGCCCCGCCGCGCCGCCAGCTGCCCCTGCCTCCCCCTCCTTTCGCGCGCGCCTTCGCGTCTCTGTTCTTCAGATTCAAAAACTTGTTTTGAAAGGTGAAACCTTGATTCCATACTTCATCTTTTCAATTTCTTTCAATTTGGTCACTAACCTTTTATTTTTGTTCCTGCAGAATAAATTACTAACCTTTTTAATTTTTACTTGTTTATTTATTTGTTAATTATTGTTATTATTACTAATCTTCTTTTTATTGTTGTTATTGACTTACTAACAACTAACTTTTAATATTATTATTGTTACTAACCTTTTAATTTTTGCATTATTACTAACTTTTATAATTGTTGTTAACAATTAATTAATTTTTATTATTGTTGTTAATTAATTAATTTAATTAACTTGGCTAACTTTTTATTATTGTTGTTAATTAATTAATTTAATTAACTTGGCTAACTTTTTATTATTGTTATTAATTAATTAATTTAATTAACTTGGCTAACTTTTTATTATTGTTGTTAATTAATTAATTAATTTAATTAACTTGACTAACTTTTTATTATTGTTGTTAATTAATTAATTTAATTAACTTGACTAACTTTTTATTATTGTTGTTAATTAATTAATTAATTTAATTAACTTGACTAACTTTTTATTATTGTTGTTAATTAATTAATTTAATTAACTTGACTAATTTCTTTTTATTATTGTTGTTAATTAATTAACTTAATTAAACTTGGCTAACTTTTATTTATTGTTGTTAATTAATCAACTTAATTAAACTTGGCTAACTTTTATTATTGTTGTTAATTAATTGACTTAATTAAACTTGGCTAATTTTTATTATTGTTGTTAATTGTTAATCTAACTTTACTAACTTTTTTTATTGTTATTAACAACTAACTATATTAATTGTGCTAACTTTTATTATTGTGTTATTAAAGTGGATGGCCAAAAAGCCCCACTTTATTAATTTTTTTTTTTTTTAACTAAAAGATTAAAAAAAAGGAATTTTATGTGAATAATTTCCTAAAGGCTAATAAAAATTATTTTTTATAAACAAACATAATGAAATAAATAAATAAATAAATACAAATTTTTTTTTAAATACATCTTTAAAAGTGATGTTTTTTTCTAATTAATAATTAATAATGAAATATAAAAAAGAAATTAAATTCCATGTCCAAATGATCCGCCAGGATCCATGGCTTGGAAAATATTTTTTAAATAAAGTATATAAATAAATTTTCCTTTATTATTAAAAAAATAAAAAAAAAAACTTTGGACTAATATTTTTTATTTATCTCTTTATCCAGCAAAATAATAAAATATAATTTTTTTGGTTTCTTTATTAATAAAAAGAATAAAGGAGTAAAAATTTTCTTGGGCTAATATTTTACTTATTTCTTTCAAAATAATAAAAAAAAGATATAACATTTTTTTTTTTTTGTTTTTGTTTCCTTTATTAAATAAAATTTTATTCAAATGATTTCAAATAAAGGTAATAATAAAAATCTTTTAGCAAACAAAAAGAACATAAAAAAAAATCATATAAATATCAAAAACTTTTTATACATATAAATCTTTGATTTCTTTAATCTTTTTTCAAAATAAATTATATAAATATCAAAACTTTACCTTTATTTTCCTTATTAAATAATCATTTTTGCTTAATTTTTTTTATCAAAAATAAAACAAACAAATATTAAGATTTTTATTTTATTTTTGAAATATATATATAAATTTCCGGTTTCATCATTAAATAAATAAAGTTTTGTTTACTTTTTGATTCACCTTTTATTAAATAAAATATTAAGGCTTCACTTTTATTTTTAAAATATACATATAAATCTTTAGTTTTCTTCATTAAATAAACAAAAACCTTGATTAAATAATTACTTTCTTGGTTCATCTTTTATCAAATCAAAAAAAATAAGCTTAAAAAATAAATATGTATAAATATCAAGACTTTCTTTATATAAATCTTTTCTTTATTATTTTATTGAATAATTAATTTTGGTTAATCTTTTAAATAAAAAATCAAATACATGAGAATTAAGATTTTATTTTCAACTCTTTTGTTTTCTTTAGTAAATAAATAAAATTCTGGTATTAAATAATTATTTTTATAAAAAATTAGTTCATGGTATATTGGCTGGAAACTGTCTCGTGCCCGCTTTTGAGCTGCTTCACCTGGTGAAGAGGGTCTGGCTGAGTAACAACGCCCCGTACCATGATCAAAGATTTTTTTTTATTTTATTTTTTTTAAACTCTTTGATTCCTTTAAATTAACTTCTTATTAAATAAAAAAATTAATTGCTTTTGAATTCTTTTATAAATTAAGAAAAAAATCAGATAAAAATAAAAGAAAGATAAAAAAAAGAAATAAAAGAAAGATAAAAAAAGAAATAAAAAAAAAAGAAGATAAGAAAAATAAGATAAAAGATAAAAAAAAAAAAAGAAAAGAAAAGAAAGAAAAAAAAAGAAGTAAAAATATAAAGACAAATTTTTAGTTAGTATTAAAAATCATTACCTTTTAAAAAATTAATTTCAGGAATTAAATAATTACGATTAAGTAAATCAATTTCCATATCCGGATAATCCGGCAGGATCTACGGTTTGGAAAATATCAATTCTTTTAAAATAAATAAATTAAAAAAAAGATAAAAATCCATATTTTTACAATATGGATAAAATTGTTTAAAATTTCACCAAATTCCGTGTCCAAATGACTCGGCAGAGTCCATGGTTCGGAATCAAAAATCTTCCGTGTCCAAATGACTCGGCAGAGTCCATGGTTCGGAATCAAAAATCTTCCGTGTCCAAATGACTCGGCAGAGTCCATGGTTCGGAAGTATCAAATTTTATCCAACTTAATTACCAAAAATCCACATTTTCGACTAATTCAGTTAAAATATCTAAATTAACTGAAATTTTTTTAAAAGCAAAGTAAAACAAAATTAAAATCAACTAAGGTGCCAATTTTTGGGCGTTTTAACAAAGTTGTTTCAACGTAACCGTACTCCCGAACCCCCGAACTCTCGCAGACCATATTTTAGGTGACCAATCGACCTAAGTAAACTGATTGGTGGCGACTCCAGAAAACCCGACGTTGCCACAGGAGTAGAGGCGGGTGCAAGGTTAGGCGGCTAGGTTCGGGAAGGATGAGAGCATGTAGTGTATGTATTTTTTTTTTTGGGGGGGTTATCCCTACACTTACTCAAACTGAGGTCTTGATTACTAGATAGAGGAATTTAGTGACTAAAGAGGCATAAAAAATAGACTTTGAAACTGGATGAGGAATTTGATGGTCATCATAAAAAAGTCATACAAAAATAAATTTTAAGTATGAAACTTTTAGCCGCTGTAACGCGTAGAGGCTCGCAAACCTAGCTAGTAAAAAATATGGTGGTTTTTGAAACTTATGGGGGATTAATGGAAAGAGATGGATGATCATGAAATGGAAAAAGGGGACAACAGTGAGAGGCTGGAAATTAATAGTCGGCAACTATTTGGACATGAGAGGGGCAAGGGATGAGATGGCTGTTAGCAATAGCACCAGATTCCCAATACGTCTTATCAAACATAACTTAACCCCCTCCATTATCATTCGCCCTTGAATACGTTCAATCCATCAAATCCTACCACCAGAGCAAGCATCACCCCCACCCTTCCTTTTCCTTTTTCTTCGCCAGGACTAGTATTTTATTGTCTGTCCTGTTCAGGTTTTTTAATCTACTTCTGAATCAATTACTTTGTGCAATTAAATATATAAATAATTTTCTCTCTTATAATGCTCAAGCCTGTTACGCGCTAACAAGCCGGCACGTTAATAATTGGTAGAATGATTCTATTCAGGTGATCACATGCATAATATATTCCACCTCATAATGAAATTATTATTAGCTCGTCACAAAATTTAACGTACATAACTTTAGATTAATTATGCATCAATTTTTTACTTGGGCTACTAGCTTGAATGACTAATAGATAACTTTTTTGTATGATATTTCAAAAAATTTAAATTACATAATTTAATTTTTATTAATTTTCCATCTTTTAGTATGTTTAACTAAAAATATTCATAAAAAATTATTAAACTTACTTGTTAGACTTCTTGGCATGTGAATTATCAATAAAAGTATAATTTAGGTGAATAATCACTTCATATAAGAATAATATGCAATAATATACTAAAACCCTCAACCCTTAACCTTCATCCTTAATCACTTCATATAAGAATAACATGCAATTTTTTCATCATCTCAAGACTTCATTTTTTGTAAAATAGTTATTTTTTAAATAAAATGGATCACTGTTTTATATCCAATATTTGTTTTCATGTACTTTTTTTTTTTTTGTAAATTTTTCAAATTCTGTCCCAAAAGGAAAAAAATTAGTAAAAATATATTTTATTGTCATAAAAATATTCAAATTTTTTTTTTTACTTCCCCCATTTTAAGGTTAGAGTTGGGTTTAGGGATAAAGTTAAGTTTTGAGTTTATGCATCAATTTTTTTAATATTACTTTAAATTTGAAAGTGTTAGTTCGTACTTAGGTTGAGAAATGAGATTGAAGCATTGTGGAAGGTAAAACCCCCAATAACCCAACCTAACAATTGGATTCTTTGCCATTCATAACTTGCAACTTATAATTGATTCAGAATATAAACCAATATGTTTATTAGATTACCTTGTTTATACTCCCTCTGTCCCAAAATATTTAAACCATTTTGTTTCACACGCAAACCAAGAAAAAAAATTGTTTCCCCCTACTTTTCCAATATTGCCCTCTGTCTTTGATCTTGTCCTACCGGTCCTCATCCTCCATTCTCCATCGTCGATCGTCACATCCTTGATTGTGGATTGCCTCTATCATTGTTCCATTGTCAATCTCAATGATTATCTCCACAATTGCAATTTCCATCTCCATCTTCTGTTTCCGGCTTCCGTCTACACCTTCGGCCTTCATCTCCGTTTTCAGCTTTCATTTACGCCTTCGGCCTCCGTCTCCGTCTTCCGTCTCCATCTTCAATCGTCTTCTCTATCTCTATCATTTGTGACAGTCTCACCAACGGGAAAGATTTGAGGCCAGCAAACAGCGAAAACAGTTACCTTGATTGAAGATCCTTCATCCGATTCACCTCAATTGGAGATCCTTCCTCCGATTTGTTGCCTATGTCACCTCCAACATATAATTCACTTACGGCCACGAATCAGATAATGAAATGGATTTGTAATCATTCTGGCAGTGGCACAAGGGGATCGAAGAAGTAGAGAACATACCACACTAGAATGGATTGTAGATGGGAGAAAAAATAGATTTGGAGATGAACAAAACAAAGAGCAGTAAGAGGGGTATAATGGTAAAGTTGCATGTTAAAATTTACTAAAAAAGGAAATGTTGTAAAAAAATTTGGACAGCCCACAATGAAAAATGTTGCAAAGAAAGTGGGACGTAGGGAGTATATATTTTTTAATTAAATGTTCTCAAACAACAAAATTGCTAGTTTTAAATACCCATAATTATCTTGAGGCCTTAGTTCAAGTGGTTGAGGCTCTGCAGAGATACCAAGATGTAGACTATGGGTATTTCAAACCCCACCTTCACCAAATTCTATTTATGTCAATTATACTAGTTTTGTGGTTTTCTAGATTCAGATAAAAAACATGCATTCCCAACTTCTTATATCATAAAATATCTCATACCATTTAATCCTTGTAAGATTTTTTTTGTACCACTATAAGATAAATGTAAAATTACAACTGGCGAGTCAATTGCCAATTGTTTTTTTTTTAATTTTTTTTTTACTTTTTGCAGTCGATTGGTAACTGAACCACTAGTCACTGAAAACCTAGTTGCCAGTGCTAGTCAGTCACTAATAACTCATTGGTGACTTTTTCACTAAATTTGATTACCCTTTTCGATTAGAATTTTGTATCTCCCTTGTCATGTATAAAAAGAAACTCATAAACATAATTGGCATAAATTTGAAGTTTGAATAAAGAAATATTAGTGGAGTTTTAGAGTAAGTATCAGATAGATTAAAAAAAAAAAAAAGGAGATAATTAGAATCGCTGACGTCAATATGCTAACTAACTATAAGTTTGACGACATGGATGGATGAACTGAAGAATGGATGAACGTGTATGTGTGTGTCATCAGTTTAGCAATAGGTAACTCCGTAACTGACATAAATTCGTAATTTGAATTGCTCAAAATTGGGTAATTTTGAACTGCTACTGTAGAATATATAGGACACATGTCCTATATTAGGTGTGCAAAGGGTGATTAGATTGTTATATATGGTCTGATTCAGTATAAAGATGCGCATTTATTTATGTGGGTGCAAACACACACACACACACTATAAAAGTTGTTAGCGTAATTAAGTCTCACATGAATTTTGTTAATGCCACGCATCACTCTTACGAAATTTCAAGGACTGACATTTTGGCCAAATTCTTTGGAAATCGATCGAGCAGCCAGATACATGCCACGCGCTATATATATATATATATATAATGCTTATATTATTTCTACAAGAAGCAAACAAACCTTATATTTGGTGAAGTATATATAGCATACGTAGCTGAAAATTAACGCAGGAGTTGAGGGTGCGACTCGCACTGATTACAAACTCTCCGCTTTTGTCTCTTCTTTCCCAGTTTTTTTTTCCCATTTGCTTCTCAGTTATTTTTTTCCACTTTGTTTTGTACAGTTTTCACATTTTCAGTTCCCCTTGCACCACTTTTTTTTTTCTTGCACCTCTTTTTTTTTTTTTTTCTTTTAATTTTAATTTTAATTTTTTTTTTAGTTTTTCTTCTAGGTTTATTTATTTTTTTTCATTTTCTTGCGTTTTGCAGTTTTTCCTTATCTTTTTCTTTCTTTCTTTATTTTTTTCATATTATTTTTCAATTTTATTAGTTAATTTTT
Source organism: Aquilaria yunnanensis (assembly GCA_039654915.1). Lineage (NCBI taxonomy): Eukaryota > Viridiplantae > Streptophyta > Magnoliopsida > Malvales > Thymelaeaceae > Aquilaria > Aquilaria yunnanensis. Next base: position 39,130,271 of record CM077600.1, on the reverse strand, counting down.
TCCCCTTTTTGTTCATTATATATTTTTTCAATTTATATACGTTTTCTTCATAGTTTAATTTCATTTTTAATTTTCTATATTATTGCACTTATATATATATATATATATATATATATATATATATATATATCTTCATTTTTTCTTTAAATTTGTCAAACTAAAAAAGAACATATATATCATTGAGCCAAAAGAACAAACATTTACAGGTAAAAGAATAAACTAATTTAGATAAAGAGAATTAATTTCTTTTAAAAAACTAATAGATACTCATAAAAGAATAAACAAATAATAATGAAAAAATAAAAAATAATTAGTTTATTAAAAATGATGAAAGAATTGATAAAATTGATAAAAGAATATATAAGAATAAGAACTGATAAAATAATATACTCCATCCGTCCAAAAAAGAATGAAACGTATTTTTTTTAGTTATCCCAAGAGGAATGAAACATTTCCATATTTAGAAATTTTTTAACTTCTAATTTATGTTACTACCCTGATTTAAACTTTCATTATACAAAACCCAATAAAGAATCTTTTTTTAATTTTTATTTAAACTCTTACTGCATACCCCCAAAAAAGAATATTTTTTTTAATAATTATTTAAACTCTCACTACACAAAATCCAAAAAGATTTTTTTTTAATTTTAGTTTCATGGAAAAAATTGAAAAAAATAATATAAATTATATATACCTTAATTTTTGTATCCAGAGAAACATTTCAATTATTATGGGATAGAGGAAGTATAAAACTAATAAAAAAATAGATAAAATTGATAAAAAATAAATAAAAAATGTTAAGAGAATCGATAAAACTGGTAAAAAAGAATAAGGACTTATAAAAGACCATGTCAAAAAGATAAAAGAATAAATAAACCTTATAAAATATTAATTATTCTTTTGTTAGTATCTTTTTGTTCTTTTAAAGGAACTGGTTGTTCTTTTATTAGAATTTATTTATTCTTTTAGAAAAACTAAGTTGTTCTTTTACAAGTAACTATTTGTTTTTTTTTATTTAAGTAGATATTTGTTCATTTATTGGTTGAAATATTTGAAACAAAAAATGAATAAAAAGTAGAAAAATTAAAAAAAATGAATAATATAAAAGGTAAGGAACTAAAAAAATCTAAGTAGAAAAGGTAGACAATTTGAAAAGACAAAAAAAAAAAAAGAAGGAATAAAACTGGAAATAAAACAACAAAAAATTGGAAATAATGCAAAAAATGAAAAAAAAAATTGTACGCTAATTACATAGTCCCTTAGTTATATAAGGAATGATGCATTTCTCCGGACACAGAAATATGATGTATGAAGTTATGACATTTTTCATTTTTGCTCCTGAAACTAAAATTAAAATTAACAAAAATTATTTTTGGTTATGTGTAATGAGAGTTCAAATAATATGATTAAAAAAACAGAATATTCTTTTTGACTTTGTATAGTGAGAGTTTTAATAAAGATTACTTTTGGGGGGGAGTTATGTTGGTGTGAGTTTAAATGAATGTAGTAAGCTAGTAAATTAAATATGAAAAACATTAAAAAAAATCATTTTTCGGATAACCTAAAAAAAAGAAATGTGTTTCATTATTTTTAAAACATAGAGAGTAATTATTGGTGTAGAAATACTCTAATAAGTATGTTTGTATGGCTTTGCTGCTTCACTGTTATGGCTGGATGCATTTCCATTCCTTCCAGCGGGATGCGGATGTGCCAAGGTTCTATCATCTCCTGCTCCTTCGGTATTATATATATATATATATATATCATCAGGATCCAAAAAGCTGTGTATGGTATATTATTCCTACGTTTATTTGTTTGTTTTATTTCGTTACAGTGAAAATAATTTTTTAGAATAAAAGTATGCGGAATAAATTATTTGATGCTTTCGAATCCTTTTGTTCTTAATTGATATCTCTACTAGTTGTTATCAAAAGAATGATATCGTCGATAAGGATTGTAATTAAAAAGCAAACGAAAAAAATGAGTTTACATTCAAATTTTAGTTATTATGACATTTAGACTTCATTTTTTTGTTGACTTAAATCCCCTAATAAGACTCTTGCTTGGAATTGGATAAAAAAAGTGGTACTCCCTTCATCTCAAATTATTTGAAATATGAATTTGTAGTTGTTTTCATAGCAGCAACATTCTTTTACTGCTGGATCGTTTAGGTGCAGTTGCAGTCTAGGTTCGTATTTTTCAAAATTTCAGATCTTTAATTTCGTTCTTGCACTTTCTGTATTGGTTATTTATTTCGACATTCATTAATTTATGGTTGAATAGTAGTAATAATAATGAGTAAAAGATAAGAGTGCGTCACAATGAGAGGTGGTGATTCAGAAAAGAAAGAAAATGCACAGGAGAGGAGATGAGAGGACGAAACGGCACCGCAGAAGGTTTTCCCGAGAAATGCGGCTACTTGCCACCTCTTTACTTTCCCATCACTTAGCTGCGAAGTACAAGTCTATTTGAAGCTGGAAATTAAGAAACTAGAAAAATAATCTGTGAATCAGCTGCACAAATTGACTAAATTATTATTAGTTTTTATCCAATCCAAGCTGATATAAAATAACCTCCCCATTATTACTTTATTATTGCTAGGCCTAGCTAATTACCGTACCAGCTTTCTCCAGCTGAAAAATCTCCCTCCGCCCTGTATCTTTACACTTGTTTGTTGCGTCTGGAGAAATTTACTTTCCCTGGTTTTTTGTGTTAAAAGTCAGCGACCACTCTTCCCATTCTCTCTCCTTCTTCTTCATTCCCTCCCCTCAAAGAAGAAAATCCATCGCCCTTTCTCTTCTCCTCCTTTTGCTTTGTTGCTCTCTAATAACCAAAACCCTTCCCCCACAAACTCTCTCCACCTCTCGTTTTCACGTCTTCTGGTTTCTGGGCAGAGAGTAAAGGACCCAGCTGGCTACATGATTATTTTCGCTCACGACGTCCTTGTCTGATAGTATGTGCAGCTTTCTTGGGGTTGACATGGAGAATTATCAGGGCGATTTGACGGATATCGTTCGGGGGACCGCCGGGTCGGATGTTTCTGCTCCTCCAGCTTGGCAGTTCCCTTCTGATCCCGTGAATTTCTCCTCCTCGGGTATGGATGATCCTAGTGTCGTTGACAGCTCCTTCGGCGATCCTTTCTCTGCCATGAGCATCGATCCTCTTCTCGACGAGCTGGCCGTTGCCGGTTCGCCCGGCTACTTCATTGCTCCAGCAGCTCCAGTCGTCGAGGACAGCTTCTGCCCCGAGAGCAGTAGCAACAACGTCGTTAGCGGTAGTAATAATATCAGCATGTTGGGCACTCACAAGATTTTTGAGGACGACACCAAGAGTCCTCCCTGCAATATTCTGTCTCGTATCCAGATCTCCCCATCAGGAAAGCAGATGGGTGTGTCCCCCCGCGATTCGCCGGCGATGGTTTCTCCGAGAGGAGTGAAGGCGCCTGCCGTGGTTGCCGGCAACATGATAAACGGCGGCAGCTCGGAAGGCTGCTTGATCGATGGCACCGGTCCAGTGCAGATCTCGTCTCCGCGGAATCTGGGGATCAAGAGGAGGTCAGTCCAATATTTTAATTAGCGGCAAATGAGTTTTTACCTTTTATTTCCTGAATCAACTGGACTGGCACAAGTATTGAATTTTGTGCAACATGTGTATAAGCTTTATTAAAGAAAATGCATATATATACACAAACACAAACACACTACCGTTTAGCTGGCTTGTATATGTAGTTAATTAACTGCTCCTTCTTGTTTTGGTTTTATATGTATAGGAGTATTTAATTTGCTGATCGTTCGTCAGTGTTGAGGGAATGGTTAGGTAATAAAAAATTAGGGTTTATCATAATTGAATGGCTGCATTGATTACCGACGGTACATGTGGTATTTAGATTCTCTTTTATCATTTCGGTACTTAATTCTGTCAGGATTTCAGTTCTAGAACATGTAGTTGAATGGGATTTCGAATCGATAGAGGTTAAACCAGAAGGAAGCGACCAGCCATCTGTACGCTGTCTAAACCGTGTTCACAAACATAGCTTTCATGTGGCCAGTTATATGTATTTCTGAAATTATTTTGGACCTCTTTTCCCAACCCCAGATGACTTCTTTTTTCCTTTTTTGGTTCTTGATCGATATTGGTCATTATTAATTGTTAGAATAGTTACGTCGATCACTTTTACCTTGTTCAAGAAACAATCAGAAAAACCAGTTAACTTTTGCAGAAGACCAGTTCGTAGAGGTCAAGAAATTTAAGAGGTTGTTCTTAATAATTAATCACTCTCTCTTTTTTTTTTTTTTTCCCTTATGGTAATGGAAGTTAATCGACGTAACAAATTAACGTGTTGTTACATGTGAATTGCATGGACAGGAAGAATCAAGCGAAGAAAGTGGTTTGTATTCCGGCACCGGCCGCTGCAAATAGCCGATCGAGCGGGGAAGTCGTCCCTTCTGATCTGTGGGCGTGGAGGAAATACGGGCAAAAGCCTATCAAAGGTTCTCCTTATCCCAGGTATATCTATCTACCTAAATTTGGTTAACCAAAGTCAACATAAATAGGTTTCTTCATCCTATTTCTCATGATTAAGAATGAGTATATATATCTATATATGTCCGCCCATGTGGTCAAAATTGTGAGGCCACATTTTCTTTTTCGTGTGTAATTTTAGGTTACACAAGGAAGAGTTAATATTAGAGGTCGCTCAAACTGTAGTTGAGGAGATTTCTTCAGTCGAAAGAAGTTGATCTCCATTTAATTTGTAATCATCATTTGTAACAAATTAAATTGATTGCCTTGATTAAGGTGCATAAATATGCATGCTTAGGCGCAAATTCCGTTGCGTCGTGTTTAAGTGTGGAAGACTAATCACAAGCGATTAAGTTGTAATTCATGTCCTCGATATGCTAATTAACCAACTGGTGGATGTTTTCTTTTTTTTCTTTTTTTCCTGTAGTAATTAAATGCCGTGTATACGTTTCTGTAGGGGATATTATAGATGCAGCAGCTCGAAAGGATGTTCGGCGAGGAAGCAGGTGGAGAGGAGCCGGACGGATCCAAACATGTTGGTCATAACCTACACATCGGAGCACAACCACCCATGGCCCACGCAACGGAACGCTCTTGCCGGCTCAACCAGGTCCCAGCCCTCCAAAGGCAACGCCGCCGGCAAGAAGGACGAAACACCAACAAAAGAGAGCAGCAGCGACGGGGCTGATCTGTCTCCTACCATCGCCGGCGGGGGCACGTGCGCCTCCGTGAAGGAGGAAGGCGCCGATGACACACAGAATAAGGAGATGGAGCTCGAGAACCCCGAGCTGGATTTCAGTGGAGGCGGCCAAGGTTACCGGCCGGAATTGATTTCGGCGGACGAGAGCGGTCATCAGCATCAGGACGATTTGTTCGCGGGTTTGGATGTGATCGAGGCGGATCCTCTGAATCTGTTGTTCAGCGGCGATGATGAACCGAGCGCGCGACAAAAGGGATTGGATCCCTTCAGTATCTTCGATTGGTCCGGGGAAATCAAGAGGAATTTATCACCTTGAACAACACGAAACACAAGTACAAATTAATTTACCATCATCATCAGTTTACTGGACTCCTACGTGTCTTTTCTTTCTTTGTTTTTTTTTCCCTTCTGTTACTAATATATCTTGACGTTGGTTTTTTTTTTGTTTGGGTTTTGCATGTGAGATAATTAGAGAGAGAATTAATTAATTATGGAATTAAGTGTTAATGAAGAGAGAATTGAAAAGAGGGATCTGAAAAGAATTGGGATTGGGGTGGCTGCTTCATGAAGTGGGAGCAGTCCCACATTCCTCTGGGATGGGACAGAAAGCTGAGGAACAGAAGGTTTTAACAGTTAAAACAAGTCCGTCCATCAGACATGACTGGAAAACTCAGTGAGGAGATTGATTTTGATGGGACCTTCCCTGCCCCCCTTGTTTCTCAAATAGTAATGCTGAATCTAGGGACATTTTATAATTTCGATTTTGCAAAAAAATATGTGATTCGTTCATGGTAATTACCATTAATAATTTGAATTTTCTGACTGTAATTAGTTAACCCCTGTAGGTTTTCTTTTTTTTTGAACAGCAGGATAATCCAATATGACTTCGATCGAGTTGTTGGACAAAATTTCTATACATGAATTTTTTTCATTATAATTTATTTTTTTTTCTGAAAAAGCTGTGATCAGAATGAAACAAATCATTTTGGGATTTCCGTACGATATGTCTGTTTTTAGAATTTTATATAATCTGTATACGATTTGTTGAGGCCACATTTGTGACAGGAAAATTTTCTATAAACTCTCAAGTATTTTCTAGGCATGCATGTAAGGATAAGAAAGGTTTCAAGCAAAATTTTTGGGGTTCATCCACTTTTTGTTTCTTGTAATCTCTTTTCAATACATAAAATTGATATTTATGGTTGAGGAAAAGGGTGTAATTTTCAGAAAATTATTGAAAAGTGATTGTTAATAATTATTTGACATATACTAATAAAAAATCTACACTGTAATAATTTTGGAATGTACTTTTAAAACATTTTATATGAGGGGTAAGTACTTTATTTTAATCTTTTTTAAGATGAGAAAAGAAAATTATAAAGATAGATGATCTTTTAAACGATAATTTAAATGGATTATTAAGTAGTTTAAACATTAACTTTATATGTTGGGCTATATGTAGCCTTGTCTAGTGGCCTTGACTGGGACTGATAAACGGATTCCTTGTCATGTGGTGCTTTGATGGGGCCTGGGATGCTAAGGCTTCTGGTGCAGGAACTGGCATGGTGTTGCGAAATGATCAAGGTGGCTTAATCTTAGCTAGTGGCACTTATTGCTTTTCTCTAAGTGTAGATGTTGTGGAACTTGCTGCTATTCGAGAGGGGCTTTGGAAGGCAATTACTTTGCATATACCTTGTCTTGTGGTGGAATAGGATTGTAGAACTGCTCTCTCAAGTTTATCTAGTGGCCGTATTGACTGGGACGCTTGGCCAATATATAGTAAAGGACATTAGGAGAGCAAGACTGCAAGAGCTCATTTTGATCAGCTGTGTTTGTCAATTTGCCCCCCGTCACGCAAATGTTTGTGCAGATTACATTGCAAAAATTTGTAAAAAGGAGATGAGATCCTTGAAATGGACATTTTGTCCCTCATCCACTCTATCCTTTCTTATCCTTCTAAATGCTTTGTACAAACCCCCATGATATCCTACAAATAAAAATCTCTCTTTTCTTTGTGCAAAAACCAAAAAAAAAGGATTCCTTGTCTATTCATGAGCAAGTTATGGTTTGCGGGCTTTTTTAATGGCTCCACACATGTGTTGCGTATAATACAGTTGCTTTATCCATTAAAAAATGGACTACAACTTTCAAAAATTTTAACACTTTAGAGTGAATGTAGTAATATTCTGGATAACGAAACATGACGTGAAACATATGTGCTACATCGAGTATTAAAATTCATAAAATGTAATTAAATTTTCATTAATTTTATTTTTTCAGGCTTAATAAGTAAAAAATTCTTCAAAATTTAGTCAAATTATAGAACAATATTATTTAATAAAGTGTTAAACTTATACGGTATTAGTTTCAAATAAGGCCTAAATACCCTAGGAATCCTTTAACTTGGTTAACTCATATAGGTTAGTCTCTTAACTAAAACTCATTTTATGTTGGTCCTCTAACTTTGACACTTATTGTCACGAGTCAATCCAACCATCCATGTGCCATAACGACATTAGGCTTTTCTAGATGTTTATCAACATTGGGGATTGAAATATAGAACAAGGGAAAAGAATATGAATTAGTAGAATATTTTGTTCCTCCCAAAAGAGAAAGAAACTAAAACACCGAATCCACCACTCATCACCGACATCTGACATCCCAACAATAGATCAATTTTATCTCTCTGTTCAATTGCAACTAGCTTAATCTCACTAGCTATCGTCATCCATGACCTAAAATCTGAATTATTAGAAGAATTAAATTAGCTAGGAAGTGAGTCAAATTCTTCGTTGGGGTCCGAATCACCAAATTTTGGGGAGGGGGGCTTTTTCATCTAGTTGTGGAGTATCTGAGAGATAGTTGAGTTGGGTGTGTAAGGCAACACTGGCACACTGGAGAGATGATTGGAAATGGCTTTAGGGTTGATAAGATCTAAATCAAAATGTATTGCTCAAAGATACATAGCTTTGAACAGGACCCATTTTGGCAATATGAATGTTTGTCTTAAGCATTCTCCTTAATTAGCGTAAGGACTTGGACGTTGATAGTAGAATTATCATCAATTTGATTGTTTGTGAAGCTATCTTAGTTTTGGGCTTTCCTCAACTTTTTTTTTTCCCTTCTTCTTATTCTTTTTTCCTTTAGGGGGATGATAAATGAAAACAAATAAAAGAGAAACAAAGGGTTTCTCAACTACTTCTTCAAATATATGTTGTTGTAGTCCTAAACTATATCTTCATAAAATAAAAGAGTTATATGACAATCTTCTGAATTTAATCAAGTTTGCGCTTGAAGCAAATTTTTAAAAATATCAATTTTATATATTGTGATTATTTATTTAATTGTATACGAATAAAATTTTGAAAGTCAATTTAAATTTTTTTTATTAAAATCATATATTTTTAGTTATAACTGTAAGCCATGTAAAAGAAGTTTAATAAAAATTAATTAATTTAAAATGAAAATAATATAAGTTTCAAGTGATTATTAGGCAAATAGAAAATTAATTTTTAAATAATGTTGATTTTTGATAAAAGATAAATAAATAAGAAATAGTAAATAAGGACTTTTATATTCACTTAAACAATTTCAAACGATGAAACTGAAGTTATAATGAATTAGTATAATTAATATTTTTTCAAATTGTTTTCATATACATATTTATTATTTATTTTACCTTTTCACCACCAGAGATAGCTGTCGCTGTCGAGCCTGTGGCCTCATGGGATTGGAATTCCTCAAGGAGGATAACCCTTGTTATTTTAGGAAGAAAAAAATGCTATACAAATCCATATTGTTTTCTTTATTATGCCGTTAAGTCCTAACTATCATAAACATTCAAAAAATTGTGACGGCATTATGACAACCTAGATGGTTGGATTAACTAGTGATAAATTGCAAAGTTAGAGGTGTAACATCAATTGAGTTTATAAAATTAAGGGACAAACATGGATGTGAAAATATACTCATATATAGGTGGTAAACTCCATGTTTGGTCCCTTAATTTTTATTATCATCCTAAAGTGGTCATTTATCTAATTTTCGTCCTATTAAGGTCCTTCAACTTTGTAATCATGGCCTAATTTGTTATATTCAGACATTACAGGCATTATCTCAATTCAATTTAGTCTATGTGACATACTCAACCCTAATTCTTAGTCCCTCATAGTCACGCTGGCATTTCTAGCTTAGTGCCACCATGGCAGTTGGCTTTAGGTTGAAGAGATGTGTATTAATGAGCGGCAACTACCTCGACTTATGGTTTTGTGAAGCTATACTACCGATTCTTTACTTCTCCTATTGAAATATTAACCCTAGCCATGAACAAAAGGTACCGATAAGGAATTTGCATTTAAGTGACTGAAGATGAAGGAAAATGAAGAAAGGGCCCTAACATTGCCGTAAGTGGAACTGAGAAATCAAAAGATCATTTTTTTTTGCTGTAAATAGGTTTGGGCATTTGTTGGTGAAACCTAACTTTGTTTTATTTATACTTTGCTTTGTCATCCTGTGGCAACGTCGGATTTTCGGGAGTCGCCACCAATCTGTTTACCTAGGTCGATTGGTCACCTTAAATATTGGTCTGCGAGAGTTCGGGGGTTCGGGAGTACGGTTACGTTAAAACAACTTTGTTAAAACGCCCAAAAATTGGCACCTTAGTTGATTTTAATTTTGTTTCGCTTTGCTTTTAAATAAATTTCAGTTAATTTTCAATCTAGAATTTTTAACTGAATTAATTGGATGTGGATTTTTGGTAATTAATTTATATAGAATTTTATACTTCCGAACCATGGACTCTGCCGAGTCATTTGGACACGGAAGATTTTTATTCCGAACCATGGACTCTGTCGAGTCATTTGGACACGGAATTTGGTGAAATTTAAACAATTTAATCCATATTGTAAATATGGATTTTTTATTTTAATGGAAGTAATTGTTATTTTAATTACTATTTTTGTAAGTCTTTTAAAATTTTAGATTTTTTGTTAATGATCTTTAAAAGATCTTTCTTATTTCTTTTTATATTTTATTATTCTTTTCCTCCTTTCTTTATCTTTCTTTTTGATTTTATCTTTCTTTTAGTTTTATTTTTCCTTTCTTTTCTTTCTTTTCTTTTCTTTTCTTTTTCTTTTCTTTCTTTTCTTTCTTTCTTTTCTTTTTTTATCTTTTCTTTTTCTTTTCTTTCTTTTCTTTCTTTCTTTTCTTTCTTTCTTATCTTTCTTTTCTTTTCTTTTTCTTGTCTTTCTTATCTTTTTCTTATCTTGTTTTAGTTTTCTTTTTGTTTTCTTGTTTAATGAAAAATATTTATTATTTTAGTGGATTTAAAAGTTATATTTTAAATAAATCAGTAAAATATAAAGTCTTAATTTTCATGTATTTTTTTTAAACAGGTTTTATTTTTATTTTTTTATTATTTTTACTGGATAAAAATAACTATTAAAATTAATTTTAACTTTTTGTTATCTTTAAAGAATTAAAAACATGTATATAAAAATAAAAATAATTTGCTTTTTTTTAAAAATAATTTTTATTAGCCTTAATAATTAATTACAAAATAATCTTCTTTTAATTTTTATTTATTTATTAATTAGTAAAGGGTAAAGGTGAATTAAATAAAAAATTATATAAAGAAAAAAAAAATTAATAATAATAAAGTGGGGCTTTTTGGCCATCCACTTTAAAAATAATAATAAATGTTAGCAAAGTTAATTAAATTAATTGTTAAACAACAATAATAAAAAGTTAGTCAAGTTAATTAAATTAATTAATTAACAACAATAATAAAAAGTTAGCCAAGTTAATTAAATTAATTAATTATCAACAATAATAAAAAGTTAGCCAAATTAATTAAATTAATTAATTAACAACGATAATAAAAAGTTAGCCAAATTAATTAAATTAATTAACAACAATAAATAAAAAGTTAGCCAAATTAATTAAATTAATTAACAACAAATAAAAAGTTAGCCAAATTAATTAAATTAATTAATTAACAACAATAATAAAAAGCTAGCCAAGTTAATTAAATTAATTAATTAAAAACAATAATAAAAGTTAATTAATTGTTAACAACAATTATAAAAGTTAGTAATAATGCAAAAATTAAAAGGTTAGTAACAATAATAGTATTAAAAGTTAGTTGTTAGTAAGTTAATAACAACAATAAAAAAGGGGGTTAGTAATAAACAAATAATAAACAAACAAGTAAAAATTAAAAGGGTTAGTAATTAATTCTGCAAGAATAAAATACAAAGTTAGTGACCAAAGTGAAAGAAATTGAAAAGATGAAGGATTAAATGAGAGTTGTACCCTTGATTTTAAATTCTGAATTCTGAGAAATGGAAACAGAGGGCGCGCGACAGGGGGGAAGAAAATGGCTTAATCGTCAAAATGAAAAGTTTTGAGATTTTTTGAGGAAAGGAAGGAGAGCTAGGGACTAAGGTGTAATTTTTTCTATTTTAAAAACGGAGCTCTAAGCTTTTCTTTCTATTTTTCTCTGTATTTAGCACAAAATTTGGGAGGCTATTTATAGAGGAAGTTTAGCTGAACTGTTGATGGATAAATTAATAAAAAATTTCAAACTTATCTCTTAAATTGGTAAAATGACAATTTTAGTCCTTTACGTCTCTCAGCCTCAGGATAAGTTCCTGAAGCTTCTGATTTTGACAATTTTGTCGTTTTCTGTCAATTTGAGCCAAAAACGTCGGCAGGCTCAAAATTTTTTGTGACAAACTACCAAATGCTCCTGGAACTTTTAGAATTTGTCAATTTTTTCCGAAACTTCTCAATTTTGTCATTTTTACCTCAAACTTTTAATTTTTTGTCATTTTTTTCATGAAATTTTATTTTATTTCAAACATACACATATTCACACATATATCATTTTAAATCAAATTTTCACAAAACAAAAATATATTTTAAACTAATTAAATTTTTTTTAATAATAATAGTAATATATTTTTTTTTTAAATTAATTTTTTTTAATAAAATTTTTTTCAAAATTTTAAAACACCCGGACGAAATTGGGTGTCAACAGCTGCCCCCCTTTGCATGCTTCATGGGACATGATGTATGCAAAGTCGTTACCAAATTTCGTCCGGCTTAGGTAGGCATTGAGAATGTTCTCGCCGCCCAAACAGTAAGGTTTAAGGAAAGGTCCTTAAAACCTCTAACGATAGGAAAGCTCCTATTGTTGTAAGATGGACTGATTGATTGATTATTTGTTTGAGGTTAAGGAAAGGTCCTTAGAACCTCTAACGATAGGAAAGCTCCTATCGTTGTAAGATGGACTGATGGATTGATTGTTTGTTTTAGGTTAAGGAAATGTCCTTAGAACCTCTAACGATAGGAAAGCTCCTATCGTTGTAAGATGGACTGATTGATTGATTATTTGTTTTCGAGGCAAAGGTTCCATCCTTAAAACCTCGGATTGATTGATTGATGTCGAGGCAAAGGTTCCATCCTTAAAACCCCGGATTGATTGATTGATGTCGAGGCAAAGGTTCCATCCTTAAAACCTCGAATTGATTGATTGATGTCGAGGCAAAGGTTCCATCCTTAAAACCTCGGATTGATAATTGATCTCGAGGCAAAGGTTCCATCCTTAAAACCCCGGATTGATTGATTGATCTCGAGGCAAAGGTTCTATCCTTAAAACCTCGGATTGATTGATTGATCTCGAGGCAAAGGTTCCATCCTTAAAACCCCGGATTGATTGATTGATCTCGAGGCAAAGGTTCTATCCTTAAAACCTCGGATTGATTGATTGATCTCGAGGCAAAGGTTCCATCCTTAAAACCTCGAATTGATTGATTGATGTCGAGGCAAAGGTTCCATCCTTAAAACCTCGGATTGATAATTGATCTCGAGGCAAAGGTTCTATCCTTAAAACCTCGGATTGATTGATTGATCTCGAGGCAAAGGTTCTATCCTTAAAACCTCGGATTGATTGATTGATCTCGAGGCAAAGGTTCCATCCTTAAAACCCCGGATTGATTGATTGATGTCGAGGCAAAGGTTCCATCCTTAAAACCTCGAATTGATTGATTGATGTCGAGGTAAAGGTTCCATCCTTAAAGCCTCGAATTGATTGATTGTTTTCGAGGCAAAGGTTCCATCCTTAAAACCTTGATGATGAAAATTGATTATTTTCGAGGCAAAGGTTCCATCTTTAAAACCCCGATGATGAAAATTGATTGTTTTCGAGGCAAAGGTTCCATCCTTAAAACCCCGAATTGATGAAAATTGATTGTTTTCGAGGCAAAGGTTCCATCCTTAAAACCCCGATGATGAAAATTGATTCTTTTCAAGGCAAAGGTTCCATCCTTAAAACCCTGATGATGAAAATTGATTATTTTCGAGGCAAAGGTTCCATCCTTACAACCCCGATGAAAATTGATTGTTTTCGAGGCAAAGGTTCCATCCTTAAAACCCCAATGATGAAAATTGATTGTTTTCGAGGCAAAGGTTCCATCCTTAAAACCTCGAATTGATTGATTGATGTCGAGGCAAAGGTTCCATCTTTAAAACCTCGGATTGATAATTGATCTCGAGGCAAAGGTTCCATCCTTAAAACCCCGGATTGATTGATTGATCTCGAGGCAAAGGTTCTATCCTTAAAACCTCGGATTGATTGATTGATCTCGAGGCAAAGGTTCCATCCTTAAAACCCCGGATTGATTGATTGATCTCGAGGCAAAGGTTCCATCCTTAAAACCCCGGATTGATTGATTGATCTCGAGGCAAAGGTTCTATCCTTAAAACCTCGGATTGATTGATTGATCTCGAGGCAAAGGTTCTATCCTTAAAACCTCGGATTGATTGATTGATCTCGAGGCAAAGGTTCCATCCTTAAAACCCCGGATTGATTGATTGATGTCGAGGCAAAGGTTCCATCCTTAAAACCTCGAATTGATTGATTGATGTCGAGGTAAAGGTTCCATCCTTAAAGCCTCGAATTGATTGATTGTTTTCGAGGCAAAGGTTCCATCCTTAAAACCTTGATGATGAAAATTGATTATTTTCGAGGCAAAGGTTCCATCCTTAAAACCCCGATGATGAAAATTGATTGTTTTCGAGGCAAAGGTTCCATCCTTAAAACCCCGAATTGATGAAAATTGATTGTTTTCGAGGCAAAGGTTCCATCCTTAAAACCCCGATGATGAAAATTGATTCTTTTCAAGGCAAAGGTTCCATCCTTAAAACCCTGATGATGAAAATTGATTATTTTCGAGGCAAAGGTTCCATCCTTACAACCCCGATGAAAATTGATTGTTTTCGAGGCAAAGGTTCCATCCTTAAAACCCCGATGATGAAAATTGATTGTTTTCGAGGCAAAGGTTCCATCCTTAAAACCCCGATGATGAAAATTGATTATTTTCGAGGCAAAGGTTCTATCCTTAAAACCCCGATGATGAAAATTGATTTTGAGGCTAAGGAGCTTTCCTTAGGACCTCGAGCGAAATTTATATAAAAGCAATTGAAATTGGAATAATTTTCTTCGAAAGTGTGAATTTTCATAATTGGCGAGCGCAAAGAATTAGGCTTCGATAAAACGAGTGAATCTTGATGATGACAATAACACTGACAAATTATGTAAATGGAGTGGATGTTTGGAATCAATATTCAAGGTTCATCTAATATTTTCTTCAGTAAATATAGATTCCCTTGTGAGATATGTCATCCGAATAAGGTTAAAGCTTAACTACCCCAAAATGTTATGCCTAGTAGACCTAATAGGATGCGTCTCAAGAGTAATAAAAATTACTCTTTACTCAGCCATTCCAACCTAAAGGCATTGTCGCATGGTTTTAATATCAGCATGGACGAAACTATCTTATAAAAAGAAATTCCCTGAAAAGAAAAACTGAAACGCGAAAGAAAATGCTGATAATAAAACTAAAGGACAAGAAAAACGGATCAAATCGCTTCTTTCTTCCACAATACTTCAACAGGGTGAGTAGAGGACCATTATGGGAGTGAACTGGTCGGGAAAGACTGTCGTGTCCAGTCTATCTGAATCATTGCTGGATCTGGTTCAGGAACAAAAGCTTGTATTTTATCTAGCAATTCTTCAGCAGTTGTTGCGGATATTATGATTCGCCGTGCCACTCTTGATATGAAATTCTTCTGCATAGCATAATCCATAAAAGCTATCAGACCTGTAAAGAAATTGTTAACATTCAAAAGCCCAATGGGTTTCTTATGCAAATTAAGTTGGGCCATGGAAGCAATTTGAAAGACTTCTCCCAATGTGCCAAAACCACCTGGTAGAGCGATAAAAGCATCAGCATTTAAAAGCATTTGTAACACACGCTCTTGCAAATTTTTAACCACTAATTCTTCTCCAATCGTGCCCCCAGAAATAAATTTCAGAGGTCCAGGGATAATACCCAGAACTTGACTTCCTCCTAGAGATGCTGCTGATGCTACACCTCCCATTAATCCGACACTACCTCCTCCATAAACTAAATGTATTTTTCGCTCAGCTAATACTCTTCCCAAATGGTTGGCTGCTTTTAAATACTCTTCATCTTTTCCAGGAAAAGCCCCAGAAAATACACAAATACTTCGGGATTTATGAGTTGGGGTTTTCTCCATTCCTATCCTTACCCTTGTGAGAAAAGAGGATATATTTATAGAGATGAAGAGATAAGACAATAATTTTATTTTCAAGAATGGATACATTATTGCCAGCTATTCACAGTAGTCACAAGTATGACTTTGGTCAGGTATGGGTACACTATCGTTAAAAAAGGAGGAAAATTTTCAAAATAGCTGCTAGCATGTACAGTAGTCACTACTGTAGCTTACGTCAGGAGTAGGTACGTGATTGTTGGAAGAGAAGGAAAATTTTAAAAAGTGGCAGCTATATACAGTAATCATAACTGTATCTCATGTCAGGAGTGGGTACATTATTGGGAGGAAGGAGGAAAATTTCAAAAGCGACAGCTAGCATGTACAGTATCGTGACTATGGCTCATGTCAGGAGTGAATACATTATTACCAAAAGGGGAGGAAAATTTCAAAAGCGACAGCTAGCGTGTACAGTAATCGTGACTTTGGTTCACGTCAGGAGTGGATACATTATTACCAAAAGGGGAGGAAAATTTCAAAAGCGACAGCTAGCATGTACAGTAATCGTGACTTTGATCCTCGTCTTCCACTGGCTTTGCGTCCAGTAATGGCTTCAATGCTTTCTATGAATCGGTGATTTGCATCTCATCTAGCTTTCTCACAAACTGGCAAACAGGGTCGTTTAAGGTCAAATTCCCAAGACTGTAACGTTCTCGTTCTTTTTGGAGAATTATCCATAATCCAACAACCTCAAATTGCACTATTTCGCAAGAATGCGCTTCAAGAACCTCTCGGATATCTTCCAGAGATTCCTTACGCAAGCCATTCTTGATGAATTTTATTCTATCTTCACGATTTCTGGTAATCACTCCTGGAGAACGACATTTAGCACCGCAAATCCACCATCCACAATTGTGACAGACGCCTAGCCTCTTTGCTCTTCTCTTTTTGGCATAAGCGCTTTTACCAAAGCCGGGCATACGGGGAAAGAACGCATCTGGAACTTCACCAGCCGAACGAACTTTAGCTTCGATTAGCCATCGCACATTATCAGGAATGCCTTTGTGCATAAATAGTCGGAATCGTTCACATCTAGCTTGATAAATCTTTTTAAGAACATTTATTGGGAAAGAAGGAAAATACTTTCGTAGGGCGGAAAGAGAATACTCCATTGATGAAGGAGGCAAAGAAAGAAATTAGTGATTGTAGGAAACGGAAATAACTAACACATATTTATAGTGATGAAAGGGATAATGCGTTAATTACACTTGCAGAAGCAAGTACATTATTATCAAAAGAAAAGACAAATGACAGCTTATATGTACAGCAATCATGACTGTGGCTCTCGTCTTCCACTGATTTATGTCCAGTAATGGCTTCAATGCCTACTATAAGTCGGGGATTTGCTTCCCATCCAGTTTTCTTACAAACTGACAAACAGGGTCATTTACAGTCAGATTTTGGGGACTGTAATGATCTCGTTCTTTATGGTAAGTCCTCCATAAATCAACTATTTCGTGTTGTACTATTCCACAAGAATGTGCTTCAAGAGTCCCTCGGATATCCCCCAGAGATTCCTTACGCAGACCATTCTTTATGAATTTTCTTTTATCCTCGCGATTTTTGGAGATGTATCCTAGAGAACGACATTTAGTGCCGCAAATCCACCATCCACAATTATGACAGACGCCTAGCCTCATTGCTCTTCTCTTTTTGGCATAAGCGCTTTTACCAAAGCCGGGCATACGGGGGAAGAATGCATCTGGAACTTCACCAGCTGAACGAACCTTAGCTTCGATTAGCCACCGCACATTATCAGGAATGCCTTTGTGCATAAATACTCTGAATCGTTCGCATCTAGCTTGATAAATCTTTTTAAGAACATTTATTGGAAGGGAAGGAAAGTACTTTCGCAGGGTAGAAAGAGTAGAATCCATTGATGAAAGAAGAATTTAATGGATGAGGGAAAGGACTCTGAAACAACCGACTTTGGAAGTTACGGAGTATCGTATCCGCTGCTTAATCAGAAAGAAGAACATGCATTTATAGTGATGAAAGGATAGCGTGTCGATTACACTTATGGGAGTAGGTACATTATTGTCAAAAGAAAATGTAAATTTTCCAAATATGACAAATTGTATGTACAGTAATTGTGACTGTGGCTCACATCTTCCACTGGCTTTACGTCTAGTAACGGCATTAACGGCTTCTATGAGTCGAGGGTTTGCTTCCCATCCAGTTTTCTTACAAGCTGGCAAACAGGGTCATTTACAGTCAGATTCCCGGGACTGTAACGGTTTCGTTCTTCATGAAAAATGCTCCATAAACCAAGAAGTTCACGGTGCACAGATCCACAAGAATGCGTCTCAAGAGTCAATTGGATATCATCCAACGAGTCCTTACTCAGGCCATTCTTAATGAATCGTATTTTATCTTCTCGATTATCAGAGATCATCCCTAAAGAACGACATTTAGTATTACAAGTCCACCGTCCACATTTATGGCAGACTTGTAACCTTTTCGCTCTTCGCTTTTTGGCATAAGAGCTTTTGCCTATACCAGGCATGTGAGACACAAATGCCTCTGGGATTTCGCCTGCCAGACGAACCTTGGCTTTGATTAACCACCGCACATCTTCAGGGATTCCTTTGTGCATCAGAACTCTTAATCGTTCACAGCGAACTTGGTAGATCTTTTTGAGAATGTTCATTGGGAGAGAAGGAAAATATTTTCGTAAGACAGAAAGAGTAGGATCCATTTTCTAGAGGGAAGTAAAAGAAAGAATAGAGGAAAGAATCAGTTATTATGGGCAACTGAGAGAACCGACTTGAGAGTCACGGAGTACCGTATCCGCCGCTTAACCGGAAAAGTAGATCCAACTTCATTTTGATGTGATAGATATTTTTTATCTTGGATATTCCATCGAGCTGACGTTGATCCAGTCCTCGATTATTGAATCCATTGTCCGCTTTTGACAAAGTTTCAACGACAATATTTCTTGATGTCTGCCTTATCTTTGACCACAGCTATCTCTTATCTTGGATGCTGCTAAGCTGGCATCAATCCTGTCCTTCCAGGTGTAGCCTCGATTATTGAATCAATTGCCAAGCTTTTGACAATATTGTCTACTTTATCCTTTTTGATATCTGCCTTATCCTTGGCTATAGCTATCTCTTATTTTGGATACTACTAGCTGATGTCAATCCTGTCCTTCCAGGTGTAGTCTCGATTATTGAATCAATTGCCAGGCTTTTGACATATTGTCTACCTTATCCTTGAATTCCTGATGCGGGTTGGTCCCGCATATTAGCTGTGTATCCAGTGATAGATTGGTAAGAGCTGATATTATTGAGATCTCAGCTTATACTGCTGTAACGGTGCGGTGGATGTGTTTCTCATTTGGTTCCTATTATGCAAAAGTCATGCATGCATGATGTGAAATGCATGAATGCAGAGCATGTGGAATTGATGTTTTTTTTTTTTTTATGGATCTAGTTCTTCATGTCTTTGCTTTACTGGATCCTCTTTGTGATGGCCTTCTTGGACTATCATTGAATCTCTTTATGCTTTCCAGCTTTTGTTTACTGCCTCAAAAGCTCAACTCTTTTCAAAATCCCCTTTCTTTGACTTGTTCTTGAATTTTGGCCTCAATTTCTTTAAAGTTGGCCCGCCTCATAATTTATATCTCTTTCGGGTACTCATCCATTGTCATGGATTTCATACTATCGAAGGCTTAACTTTCAATGTTTCATTGTCCCTTTTCTTGTGGCCTTGTCGACACTTATTTATCTCCATGTTATAGTCTGAATGATTGCTCTTCCTTGAGCTCAAGTTTTGATCCATAAGACTTGCCCCCTTGTCTGTTGAGTTTCTTTGTTGGCAGTACTCCTCTTACGCTTCGTAGAGACTACTTTGCCCCCCTGAATATGGTATTTATGTGGATAAAAGGTATCACCTCGCCTTTAATAGAAGGTCGAGCATTTCTAGACCTTTGTGATGGC
This sequence comes from Aquilaria yunnanensis, assembly GCA_039654915.1. Taxonomy (NCBI): domain Eukaryota; kingdom Viridiplantae; phylum Streptophyta; class Magnoliopsida; order Malvales; family Thymelaeaceae; genus Aquilaria; species Aquilaria yunnanensis. The sequence goes on along the minus strand of CM077600.1, from coordinate 39,110,471 downwards.
ACTTGATCGTAAATTTCTCTTACAAGAACCACATCTTATTAAAGAAAGACTCAAGTTATCTCCTCACTTTTAAGTCTACATACATTAATGAATAATGGTTTGGCCTTAAAGAAAAACTTTCATCAATTTGCAAAGCTTGACAAAGTAATTTACGGTCTTTGTTTTCAATTAAAATATCCTGCCATTCTTCCCTTTCCAACTCGAAGACATAAACTGTGCAAGGCAATAAGGTAGAAACATGATTCACAATAATAGCCTTTTAGCTGAATGAGGATGATATCGAGAGGTAACTGTTAGGCGTGAGGAAAATTAAGTTTGAATGTTTTTTTTTTTTGTTTTTGTGGCAGTCTTTTGGCTGAATGAGAATAATATTAAGAGGTAAATATTAGGTCTGAGTAAAGTTAAGTTTGAGTGGTGTGAAAGAATGGTCTTTTAATACTACTCGTGAGCAGTATTAAATAAGGTAGAAACATAATTCACAATGATAGTCTTTTAGCTGAATGAGGATATTAAGTCTGAAGGAAATTAAGTTTTAATGGTGTGAAAGAATGGTATTTTAATACTACTCGTGAGCAGATTTGATTATGGTGAAAAACTCAATAGTGATGACTTCAAACTTGCCACCTTTTCCAGAAAGTTTGATCTCATCTGTTGCCCCCCAACTATCGTAATCTTTATGTACACTTGGGTTGAGGGTTGCTTTTGTCTTCTAAACCGTCTTTGCAGGTTTTCAGTCTAGAATCCATAGCTCACTTTTTTTGTTTTCTTTCTTTTGCTCTAACTTGAGCCCTTTTTTCTTTTCTTTTTTGTTTGTTTTTTTTCTTTGTTTCCCTTTCCTTTTTTTTTTTTGTGAGCTATGGTGATGACATACTTGATAACTCTCTTGAAGTGAGATGACTCAAGTGGCCTTGCTTGCTCGTGCTTGTTCTTAGTCCTTTTTTGTTTTGAATTTTCCCTTGTTGTCTTTTGATGGAAGGGATGAATTTCTCTTTTCGGAGTTTGTGTTGCAAAGAACTGAGATCATAGCCCTCTTGAAGTGAAATGATTCAAGTCGCCTTAGTTGCTTGTGTTTGCTTTCGGTCTCTTTTTTTTGTTTTGGATTTTCCCTTTAATGGCTTTTGATGGAAGGGAGGAACTTCTTTCCTTTGTTGGAATTTGTGTTGTGGAAAACTGAGATTTTTTTTTTGTATTGAGCATTTGTGAGAATTGGGAGGCCACTGAAGTCATTTAATATGAGAGCTAACTTCTTTGGAAGCTAATCCCGGACTTCTTGCAAGGATGTTGATAACTACTGTGAATTCTTTTTTTTTTAAGAGTTGGGGTGCAACATATGAAATCATTCTTGCTAGATTTAGTAGTACTTTCAAGATCACCACTATCAAATCTCCCTTAACTTTTTATTTTCACCCACGAGTAGTATCATTTAGAAAGCAAATTATGATGGCAATAATAGTTAGTGCAATGGCGAAGATTGAGAGATAGAGGTAAAAATGAAATTTTTGGTAAAAAATGGTAGAATGCACACATAATATCTTTTTGTTGGAGAACAAAAAGAATTACCGGTTGTCAAAAAGTAAAGTGTGATGACAATAATGGATAGTATAATGGCAAAGAGTGTAAAAATGGAAAGTAGTAGAATGCACGCATTACATCTTTTTGTTGTACCAGAAAAAGAATACCAAGTGTCCATCTAACAAAGACTACACCCTAGATTCTGGACTAAATCTAGGAGATTTTTACTATTAGATTACTTTTGCAAGCTTTCAAAGATACAAGTTTATTCAAAGGATTCCTTGTCATTCAAAAGTGTGTGCGGACTATTAGGTCAGATCTGACTTGGAGCCCTTCCAAAATCAATGTAATTCCAGCTCAAAATCTTTACTTTCAATTACCAATCACATCGGGCCTAGCAGCTTGACCTCGGTTTTGTTTGATTTGTAGAGGAATGGCCTTGGGACTTGACGGCTTAAGAGTAGGTTTTGAGATTGGTATAGCATTGACTTCTTGTTCTTTAATGATCACATTCACATCATCATAAAAACGATAAGTTGGGATGAGTCTATGAGTCTTTGCAGATTCTTACGGAATTCTGAGCATTCTTGGATAGAATGACTCTTACTGTCATGAAAGTTGCACCATTCCTCATCTTCAACTTCTTCATGTCCAAAAGAAGGCTTTCCCATGATAATCCCTTCTTTCACAAGGCATGAATATACATGCTTAAGAGGGGTTATGATATCATTGACTGACTTTTTCATCAGCCGGTGTTCTTCTATCATATTGACTGGTTTTTCTTGATGAGGCGGCAATGGATTGTGAGTGACGTTCGGTTCATCGGAAAAGTCCAACCACTTTGATTCGATTAATTGTTGGACTATACGTTTCAATGCTGTGCAATTTTCCAAGCCATGGCCTGGAACGCCATCATGATATGGGCAAGTTATGTTGGGGTCATACCACGTTGGATATGGGGGTCCAAATGGATTTGTAGGAATTGGACGGATAAGTTGACTTTCTATGAGTTTTGGATACAACTCAGTGTAAGTCATGGGAATTGGTGCAAAAACTTCTTTTGGTTTTTGTGTGGGTACTGGAGGAGTCGGAACAGGTGGCCGTAACTGATTAGGCCTGTTGAGAGGATAATTGTTGGGCCTATTGGGAGGATAATCATTAGGCCTATTGGAAGGATAATCATTGGGCATATTGGGAGGATAGTCATTGGGCCTATTGGTAGGATAATAATTGGGCCTTTTGGCATAATAGGATAGGCGAGGACCGGTAGCCACAGTGCCTACGAGGGGAATCCCTCTTTCGCGTCCTATTTGTTGTACTTCTTCATCTTTTGTTCTGGATGGTCCTCCTCTTTTCATAGGATCACTAAAGGACTCAGCAATCTTCCCAGTCCTAATCCCATGCTCGATCCTTTCTCCAGACATGACAACATCGGAGAAATTAGTTGCCGAATTGCCAATGAGTTTGTCATAATATGGGTATTTCAGTGTCTGGACAAACAAAGTGACCATTTCTTTTTCTGTCATGGGTGGCTGAACTTGTGCAGCTAAGTCCCTCCACCGTTGGGCATATTCCTTGAAAGTTTCTGGCTTTTTCTTCTCCATGTTTTGGAGAGTTTGGCGATCCGGAGCCAAGTCCATAACATGTTTATAGTTGCCGATGAAGGCCTGAGCAAGGTCATTCCAAGTTTTGATGTTTCTTGGTCCTTGACTTAGATACCACTGCAATGCTGATTTTGTGAGACTTTCCTGAAAAAGTGCAATCCACACCTTTTCATCTTTTGTGAGTGGTTGTAGTCTCCTTAGGAACAGTGTGATGTGAGTGATGGGATCACTCGTTCCATCGTATTTTACAAAATCCGGTACTTTAAAGTCCGAAGGGATTATGGCGTCTGGCACTAAGCAGAGGTCATCCACTGAGAGAGATCCGAATATATTACCTCCTTCAATGGCTCGCAGTCTCTTCTCTATTGTTTCGAGTTTTTGAGATTCTCCTTCTTCCTTTGGTGGTGTCTTCTTCTCTTCATACACAGTGTCTTGTTTCAGGTGAACACTAGCAGACTGTCCTGGTTCTTGAAACAGGTTTTCTTGGACTGAGACTCGTTGTGGGGTGAATCCCGGAGTATAAGTGGGATCTTGTGCTTCTTTGATGGGAACTTGAGTTGCTTTCCCTTTGATTATTTCCATCAATTGTCTCATTTGTTCTGCCATACTTTCAATCTTGGACTCTATATCTATGAGACGTCCTTCAGTTTGTTCTGCCATTAGTTTTGTTTGGAGCCGAGTTGAATATCGGTGTTGAGGTCCAATTTTACCTTTTTAAAGGAATATTTATTTTATTAGATTCTATGCGTATATGATTGATGTGATGGATGCATGCAATGAGATTATGTTTTTATCAAAATTTATATGCACGTGATTGATGTAATGGAATGCATGCAATGAGATTATTTTTATCAGATTTTATATGCGTGTGATTGATGTAATGGATGCATGCAATATAAAGTGAGATTATGTTTTTATCAGACTTTATATGCACGTGATTAATGTAATGGAATGCATGCAATGAGATTATTTTTATCAGATTTTATATGCATGTGATTAATGTAATGGAATGCATGCAATGAGATTATTTTTATCAGATTTTATATGCGTGTGATTGATGTAATGGAATGCATGCAATGAGATTATTTTTATCAGATTTTATATGCGTGTGATTGATGTAATGGATGCATGCAATATAAAGTGAGATTATGTTTTTATCAGACTTTATATGCACGTGATTAATGTAATGGAATGCATGCAATGAGATTATTTTTATCAGATTTTATATGCATGTGATTAATGTAATGGAATGCATGCAATGAGATTATTTTTATCAGATTTTATATGCGTGTGATTGATGTAATGGAATGCATGCAATGAGATTATTTTTATCATACTTTATATGCACGTGATTAATGTAATGGAATGCATGCAATGAGTGAGTTTGCTTATCCATTATCGTAGAACTTCAAAACTTTTAGTTGTCATTATAAAGACCAAAAAGTTAGCATAATTTGATGCGTGGTTTTGATGCATGAAGAATAATTGCACAAGAAAGATAAGGTTATTAATAAGTTAAATAGCAATTAACAACTCATGAAGTATTATGGAAAAATGAATTAAAACCATAAATATAAGACACGAAGAAAATAAAAGTGTAGAGCAACAACATAGCATAACAAGGACGTGCTTATGGCGTTGGTAAAATGGTAGAAATTCTATGGTCAGTTCTATGGTTAAGTGGGGAGTTCTATATGCATAAGGTAGCTTATCAAAAAGGCAAGGGATAGTTCCCGAATCCCGTCACTAAATCATAGTGACGGCCCGATTCCTTACCCTCTAGGGTTAATGTAAGGAATGGATTAATTCGAGTCGTAGCTTTTCGTGGGCCCATGCAGAGACTAACCGTCTCAGAAGGCAATACACTACTTTGCTACTTTGAAACCGGTGAAGGCTTGGAGACCGTGGCCTCACAAGGACATCAACACCAATTCCGCTTAGAAAGAATCGTGTTTGATTTAAGGAAGCTCGGGTATAGAGCTTCATATTGTGAATGCATTATGCATGTTTAGAATAAGTAAATATAACATATAAATCCACATAATAAGCAAAGTAAATCAAAACAAATCAACTTTAGGCTCGACTCACTAACGTGGAGTCCCCAGCGGAGTCGCCAAGCTGTGGCAACGTCGGATTTTCGGGAGTCGCCACCAATCTGTTTACCTAGGTCGATTGGTCACCTTAAATATTGGTCTGCGAGAGTTCGGGGGTTCGGGAGTACGGTTACGTTAAAACAACTTTGTTAAAACGCCCAAAAATTGGCACCTTAGTTGATTTTAATTTTGTTTCGCTTTGCTTTTAAATAAATTTCAGTTAATTTTCAATCTAGAATTTTTAACTGAATTAATTGGATGTGGATTTTTGGTAATTAATTTATATAGAATTTTATACTTCCGAACCATGGACTCTGCCGAGTCATTTGGACACGGAAGATTTTTATTCCGAACCATGGACTCTGTCGAGTCATTTGGACACGGAATTTGGTGAAATTTAAACAATTTAATCCATATTGTAAATATGGATTTTTTATTTTAATGGAAGTAATTGTTATTTTAATTACTATTTTTGTAAGTCTTTTAAAATTTTAGATTTTTTGTTAATGATCTTTAAAAGATCTTTCTTATTTCTTTTTATATTTTATTATTCTTTTCCTCCTTTCTTTATCTTTCTTTTTGATTTTATCTTTCTTTTAGTTTTATTTTTCCTTTCTTTTCTTTCTTTTCTTTTCTTTTCTTTTTCTTTTCTTTCTTTTCTTTCTTTCTTTTCTTTTTTTATCTTTTCTTTTTCTTTTCTTTCTTTTCTTTCTTTCTTTTCTTTCTTTCTTATCTTTCTTTTCTTTTCTTTTTCTTGTCTTTCTTATCTTTTTCTTATCTTGTTTTAGTTTTCTTTTTGTTTTCTTGTTTAATGAAAAATATTTATTATTTTAGTGGATTTAAAAGTTATATTTTAAATAAATCAGTAAAATATAAAGTCTTAATTTTCATGTATTTTTTTTAAACAGGTTTTATTTTTATTTTTTTATTATTTTTACTGGATAAAAATAACTATTAAAATTAATTTTAACTTTTTGTTATCTTTAAAGAATTAAAAACATGTATATAAAAATAAAAATAATTTGCTTTTTTTTAAAAATAATTTTTATTAGCCTTAATAATTAATTACAAAATAATCTTCTTTTAATTTTTATTTATTTATTAATTAGTAAAGGGTAAAGGTGAATTAAATAAAAAATTATATAAAGAAAAAAAAAATTAATAATAATAAAGTGGGGCTTTTTGGCCATCCACTTTAAAAATAATAATAAATGTTAGCAAAGTTAATTAAATTAATTGTTAAACAACAATAATAAAAAGTTAGTCAAGTTAATTAAATTAATTAATTAACAACAATAATAAAAAGTTAGCCAAGTTAATTAAATTAATTAATTATCAACAATAATAAAAAGTTAGCCAAATTAATTAAATTAATTAATTAACAACGATAATAAAAAGTTAGCCAAATTAATTAAATTAATTAACAACAATAAATAAAAAGTTAGCCAAATTAATTAAATTAATTAACAACAAATAAAAAGTTAGCCAAATTAATTAAATTAATTAATTAACAACAATAATAAAAAGCTAGCCAAGTTAATTAAATTAATTAATTAAAAACAATAATAAAAGTTAATTAATTGTTAACAACAATTATAAAAGTTAGTAATAATGCAAAAATTAAAAGGTTAGTAACAATAATAGTATTAAAAGTTAGTTGTTAGTAAGTTAATAACAACAATAAAAAAGGGGGTTAGTAATAAACAAATAATAAACAAACAAGTAAAAATTAAAAGGGTTAGTAATTAATTCTGCAAGAATAAAATACAAAGTTAGTGACCAAAGTGAAAGAAATTGAAAAGATGAAGGATTAAATGAGAGTTGTACCCTTGATTTTAAATTCTGAATTCTGAGAAATGGAAACAGAGGGCGCGCGACAGGGGGGAAGAAAATGGCTTAATCGTCAAAATGAAAAGTTTTGAGATTTTTTGAGGAAAGGAAGGAGAGCTAGGGACTAAGGCTGTAATTTTTTCTATTTTAAAAACGGAGCTCTAAGCTTTTCTTTCTATTTTTCTCTGTATTTAGCACAAAATTTGGGAGGCTATTTATAGAGGAAGTTTAGCTGAACTGTTGATGGATAAATTAATAAAAAATTTCAAACTTATCTCTTAAATTGGTAAAATGACAATTTTAGTCCTTTACGTCTCTCAGCCTCAGGATAAGTTCCTGAAGCTTCTGATTTTGACAATTTTGTCGTTTTCTGTCAATTTGAGCCAAAAACGTCGGCAGGCTCAAAATTTTTTGTGACAAACTACCAAATGCTCCTGGAACTTTTAGAATTTGTCAATTTTTTCCGAAACTTCTCAATTTTGTCATTTTTACCTCAAACTTTTAATTTTTTGTCATTTTTTTCATGAAATTTTATTTTATTTCAAACATACACATATTCACACATATATCATTTTAAATCAAATTTTCACAAAACAAAAATATATTTTAAACTAATTAAATTTTTTTTAATAATAATAGTAATATATTTTTTTTTTAAATTAATTTTTTTTAATAAAATTTTTTTCAAAATTTTAAAACACCCGGACGAAATTGGGTGTCAACACATCCAATAGTTCAACATGTTCTTTGGTTTTCAATAAAAATGTATCATGGCGGTTACTGCACAAAATTTTCATGAAAGGCATACGTGGGAGACAGTGAAGATTATTTTGATCTACGTCACATGGATAGGTTGAGTATGGTTGACATAGATTAAATGGTCGAGGAGTTGGGTTGCACTTGTTTCATGAATTACTTTTGGACACTACCTTACCACACAACCACTGGAGGACATATTGAGGAAGTTAAAAACAGATAAAGATATCTTAAAGATGGCGCACACTAACCTTCATCATTCGCACAATATGGTTATTCACATTAGAGTGTTGACTATTTAAGAGATGTTTGCACAAGAGAAGGCTTTTGTAAAACAGACAAAAACATCACTTACATCTCTAAAGTTGAAGTTGGTAAAAATTGAAGGTAAAGACCATAGTGAGGTGTCAAGTAAGAGAGACGTGTGTGGAGTGGCAATGGGATCTAAAGAAAAGATCATAAGTAAACCAGGGTTGAGACTATGTTTGCCTAGCTGTTCTGCTGAACCTAAAAGAGTTGTCTCTGATGTGGTATATGAGATAGAAGAAGTAGGGAATGAAGAGAAAAGAAGGTAAGACTTACATGGTGAGATTAATGATATTTGTGATGCTCCAGAAACAAGATAGGATCAACTTTAAGATTTAAGAGGGTATGGGTTCTAGGATATGGGTGATAGGTGTAGGAGGCTGAAACAAAAGAAGTGTTAGGTGATAAGAATGTCAATGTACCAACGGGGTCTCCCATAAATGATTTTGGTGGCGATTATGTTTAAGAGAGTGATGATTTAGACAATAGTGATGATGAGGGCTATAGGGTAGAAAGTGAAGCGGACAGTGGGTCTTGTGACAATGAATTTGAAAATAGTGATGAAAAGAATGACAGGGATGATGATGGCATTCATGTGAATGTGCAAGTTGGCGCAGGTTTACAACAAATGATGTAGGAGAATGTTGGAACACAAGAGGATGCTAAAAAAGGGACAGATATTGCTGGAGAGAGTGAGAGTAGGGTTACGGGGTACTCATTTAATGTGGTTAATTGTGAGTATGAGAAATCAGATGCTGAATTGGAAAATGTGCATGAATCCTCTGATGATGAGAGGTGAAAAAATGGATATTTTTAATCCCAGATCAAATATGAAAGACCCAAAATTCAAGTTGAAGATGGTGTTTGCATCGTATGATGTTCTGAAGAATGCTGTGAGTGCTTATTCACTAAATAACAGACAATCATTTCATTTCAAGAAAAATGACAAAAGAAAGCTGAGAGTGGTTTGTTAGAGTGGTAGCCTCTGGCTCCTAGTTGCTGGAAAATACAAAGATGGCCCAAGAGCACAAATTAGAAGATGTGAAGATAATCATACATGTGCAAGATAAGTGAAGAAGATGTTTGAAACTTACGAGTGGATTACGGAAGAGTACCATGAAGTCATAAGATCAAACCCTAAGATTTCCCTATCTACACTAGCTGATTTAATTAGAAGGGACTTTAACATAAAAAATACACAAATTTAAGGTTGGTTGAGGCAAAAAATTGGCATTGTTTATGTTGAGAGGTGATGAAGCAGAACAATATGCAAAGCTAGTAGAATATGGTGGAGAATTGTGGAAGTCTAACCTTAGGACTTCATATCTATTAAGGTTGGAAACCTTTTATTCCAAAGAGTGTTCATTTGCTTGGTAGGTTGTAAGAGTGGTTTTCTAACATGTGTTTTTTGAAGGGCACGTATGGTGTCCAACTGCTAGAAGTTGTAGAAATAGATGCCAACAATTGCATTTACCGTATTGCATATGCAATTGTTGAGGTGGGGTCTTTTGACTCTTAGAGTTGGTTTTTGGTACACTTACCTAAAGCATTTGACGTTGTAGAATCAAAGTTTTGGACATTTATGAGTGACAGACAAAAGGTTAGGTTGGGTTCTTAAAGTTTGAACATTACATGGAGTTAATGTTTGCCTCATTTGGATTGCTTGACTAATATTTTTCCCTTTTGACACGGGGTTTGATTCTAGCAGTTGAAGAGTTGTTTCCAGATTTAGAGTACAGGTTCTGTGCTAGACATCTTTATACAAATTAAATTAAAGAACTGTATTCTTTAATCTCTACTTATTCCCATGTAGTTGCTTCATATCTATTTCTTTCAATTCAAGCATTCCACCTACTTTCTTGATTTCTGCCTCAGCCTTATCTAGTTTTCTTAGTAACCCCTAATCATAGCTCTACAAGGCTCAGGCGTGGAATCATCGTACCACTGCCTAAATTAATAGGACACATTTCCTTGCACCTGTCCAACATAAACACAGAACAAGTCAGCCAATGAAAGACGATTTGAACACCTACAGATCCTGTCCCATGGTTTCTGTAGCCAAATAACCTCCTTCCAACATTTTGCTTGGTCCACGCTATCTTCAGCTGAGCAGGAAGGCCACATGAGTAGTATGACAATGGTTTTTTTATCACACAGACCCAAATTTTGACTAGAATACCTCTCTATGTCTCTCCACATAAAGTATTCTTCGATTTTTCCTAAAATTTCCAGTTTCTCCTTTTCATTTGCTTTTATCAAATACCCTTTTCCATGAAATTTTCCTCCCCTAACCACATATGCTCCCACCTAAATGGCTGAAAGCCACTTTTGCTCAATTTCACTTGGCTAAAAATGCAGCGTGACTATGTAGGACTGAGAAGGGGGGTTGAGTGTGCCAAATAGACTAAATCTATTTGATATAACACCTGTAGTGATAGAATGGACCAAAATAGGCCGTGATTACAAAGTTGAGGGACATTAATAGCACGAAAATTAGATAAAGGACCACTTTATGGCAATAATAAATGTTAAGGGACCAAAAATGAATTTTACCCCATATGCGAGAGTAATTCTTGCATGAGCTAAGCTCACCCGTGCATCTTTATTCTCTTACCATTTTATTTGTTATTTTAGGTTTGTCCTTTTTATAATTTTTATCCATTTTTTGTTATTTGTTTTGTTAGCAGATTTGTTCTTTTATGAATATTATTTGTTTTTTTATTAGTTATTATTTATTCTTTTATTAGGTTTGTTCTTATTTTTCAATATTTTAAATTTATATGTTTTTAGTAAAATTATGTTTAAATTTTTTCCTTTTACATATATAAAGAGTGAAAAAAAATACTTTCAACAATGAATAAAAGAATATATAGGAACTAAAAAAAGAATAAAACTAAAAAAATATGTTTTATTGTTATCGATTTGTTCTTTTAATGTTATTAAATTGTTCTTTCGATCTTATTAATCTGTTCTTTTAATATTATCATTTTTTTTTGTTTTAATGTTATCAATATATTATTTTAATCTTATCAATTTGTTCTTTTTATCTATTACTCTGATCTAGATCTCAAAACAAAAAAGGAAAAAAAAGGGGAAAACGACAGAAAAGGTTAAATAGAAAATAAAAGTAGAAATGACGTGAAAAAGTTAAAAAAAAATTGAAAGAAGGACAAAATGGGGTAAGACGAAACAGTTAAGTAGAAAAAGATGGTGGGAGGCAAAAAAAAAAAAAAAAAGGACAGCAGGACTATAAAAGTATAAAGCGGTTAAGGAGAAAGAAAATGGAGTCAAACGCCAAAAACCGGGGAAAACAAATAGAGTTGGGAAAGAAGAGTAAAAGAGAGTGGTGTGTCCATGTATATACTATAGATATACTATGGGGTCAGAATCCCCCAGTTTTATAGAAAGATGTTAATAAAAAATATATAATTTAGCAATTAAATTCTCTTCGTTTTTTTTAGACTTCTATAATTTTCATAATATCTATTGTAATAAATGAATGTAGCCTTTTTACCTTGATAAAAATAAAATAAACTGGGTTAGCCTTTTTTCCATTAATAATTAGAATGGTAGAAGTTTAATACTAAGCCCTGAACTTTTATATATTTTCCCATATAAGGCTTAGACTTTTTCTCTCTCTCCTTTCTTCCCATGCATATGAAACAATTAAGGGACTAGTTCAACACAAGATAAAGTCACTAAATCAAGCGAGAAGGAATATACAATTTACAAGGTAAAATGAAACTTTTATCTTTTATGTTATTAGAAAATGAACGTCTTATACTTTTCGTTATTTCATTGAAGCAAGTCAATTAGAAATAGAAAAAATAAATTCTAAATCAAAACATTTTTAGATTTTCATCTAAAAAAATACTTTTCAAATTCTTATATTATTTTGTTGCTCGTGGCAAAAAAATCAATACAAGAAAAAATTAAAATTAAAGATAACAATCTAAAATAAAGATCAATGTAGACGAAGATGGAGGGCAAAATAGGAAAACATGATGAAAATAGAGCTAACCTTAAAAAGCGTGCAAAACCATTTGTTCCAATAAACACAGGATAGAGGGAGTATCACTGATGATACAAATGAATTTGAGCTGAGGCGTAGAGTTGTCCACTTTTTTTAGATGCTTTGTGTCACATTGATGCAGTAATATCGGGTTACGCCGCCCTTAAGATACAACAGCCTAAGTTTCTTCATTTTTGCTTCACAAATATTGCATTATTGTGAAGCAAAGCTGCACCTACACCCTTGTTTACCCAAAAAGAAAGATATTATATTGAAAGAAAAATACCCAATAAAACAAGAGAAAAATATGATAAGTAAAAATTGAGAAGAGTGAATAAGAATGATTTTTTTTTTATTGTGCCGTGAATGGCTATAGAAGAGTGGCATATATAGGAGCCGAGGACCAAAGCCGTCTGAGCCAAATTAATTTTTGCAATTAAAAGAAAAATGCCGTTAGAGGAGAAACGTATAATTTCAATTACGTTAAAGGATAATGCCTTTGAAAACCTTCTTTTTAAGAAAACAAAAATTGAAATATCTCCTACATATCATATATGTGAATTTATAAACTTCATTTTATATAATGTTAGTGTTTAATGTGTGTGTACGTATATAGATTTTACTTTATAAAAATTCTGGATCCACCGCTCGTGAAAGCACCAAACCATGCTTGATTCGATCTGATTTTTATACTCAACTTTCATCATTGATAAATTTTCTATCGCTGGTCAAAAAAATAAAAAATAAAAAATAAAAAGCGTTAAATCATGCCATGTTGTGAACCAGATCCTCGCTACCCACGATTTCAGGCGGCGCACTAACCACTCCACCAAATTCAGTGTCTTGGGCTATATGCACTATGTGTTATTACTTCCCCTCGAGCAATCGATCAGGCAAGGAGAGGATTACTAACAGACAGAATATATAATAGAACATGAATTAAATACAGTAGATGACGTCCAACACACAATCGGCCCAGCAGGAAACAAATTAATGCTCTCAACTGCAGCAAGTATATTAAGAACAGAAATGTCTGGACAAAGAAGGAAAATTGGAACAGTTTATTGCGAAACCATACGGAATATATCTTTGTCTACGAAGCAGAATAGAGAGCATAGTAAAATAGGTTAGACCCACTGAGGACAAAAGGAAATCCTTAACCTTGGTTGCCTCTAATTACAGAATGTCCAGACGTTTATATATAGACAAAAAGAGACAGCATAACGGCCCCTGGTTTTTATTCATTTTAGATGAAATGTTGCGGCTTTCCACCCTCGTTTCAACTATGCATGAAGTATTTTGCCCTTTCCTATTTGGCAGATATATAGAAGTCAGATGAAAACATTCCCCCTGAAACCACAATCGCAGCAGAACTAATGAGATTCATGCAAAACCACAATTATTCCATGTGAAATCATGTGAAAATATTCCAGATTTGCTAACAGAATCTCTTGCAAGAGACAAGTTCTCGATTATATTGGAGAGATAGGATTTAAGCCCAAATTGCATAGAGCTTCATACGAGGATACCTAACTAAAAAATCAGAAATCTTGAGGATTGAGTTTTGAATGGGAAAAATGAATCATAGTGAAACTGCTGAGAGATGTATTATCTTAGAGATTTATTTATCATCTCATCTCATCCTTATGGTGTAGATACATCTATCTTGTAATGATTAAGGGTTGAGCAGTTGCTTTTAATGAAAATCTGTAGCTTTTTATTGAGTGGGAGTGTTAAAGTTACAAGAGCACCATTGACGGATTTTCACCTATATGAGCATTGGAGTGAGGTCGCTCTGTGGGCTATTACCAAAATTGCTCATGAAAAATCAGGATTTGCATATGGCTATCAATAGTGCTGACTTATAAGCTCAATAGACACTTGGTTTATTATGTGTGTTAGGTGAATTTGTATCCGCAAACAACCATAGTTTAAGGTCGTACTACTATTAGTTGTCAAATAAAAGAGCCGACTCATTAAGTAAAGGTTTAAGATATCACCACATTTATTAAACATCATAAACTGTCTTTACCCAAATATGTATTATTATGGTTTTTTATTGAAATGGAGAAGGAAATGTTGGATATTATTTCAATAAAATAATTTTTTAAAAAAAATAAATAAATAGATAAATAAATAAATAAAATATTAATTGCTTTACAGTCATTTGGGACTTTAAAAGCTTAAATGTACTGTTTTGTTTTTCTCCTAGTTAACATGGGAGCTAGCCGTTTAGGCTAATTAGTTTTCCTACCCGCTAGGCTAGATTATATTTGCATTAACTCATTAACGATTAATTTATAATTACTTATTTTCAATGTTTCTCTTCCATAGTCTATACATATGTAGCTCTTGTTCATCCGAAAATATATACACATATTATTTGCCTCTCCTTCTCTCCTATTAATCATATTTTTCACAACGATATTTTTTCTTTATCTCCAAAATAATATTGGATAAAGAAATGTGTGAGTGGAGCTTTATTTTACCATAATGCAAATGTGAGTAGAACCACAATAACAAAATTGGGCTGTTATATTTTGAGGGCAGCATGACCAGAAGCCGTTGCATCAGTGTGTCATGAAACGTCCAAAATAAAGTTGGCATCTCTACGCCTCAACTTAAAATCCTTTGCATCATCATTGATATTATTTTTATTATCATTATTTTATTTTTATTTTGTATTAATTTTTGCCACGAGGAACAACATTTAGTTCCCAATCTTCGCTCCAAACAACCAAATTCTTCGCCATTTTTTACCTTGTTTTTTATGGGACCTTTTCTTTCTTGTTCTTTTTGCGCCAGCCCCCCTCTCTGTTTTGCTATTTTTTTTTCCTTCTAGCAAACATTTGTTGTTCTTTTCCCGCATAATTAAGAGGATGTTAATTTTTTTTAAGAGGCAGTAATTCTTTACCCTGCCCACTTTTGTTACTTTCTTTGACCTTGACCTTGTGTGTGTATGTGTGTTTTTTTTTCTTAAGTTGGAAGTATCCTAGATACATAAATTTATAATCAAGTTTCAACAAGTAAAAAGACGGTGAAGAAGTCCAAAAGTAACAAAAAGATTGCATAATGTGACAGCTTTTGGTCATGATTTTAGTACAAGTCTAGAAAAAAAAACATGGAAAGAGAACTGTTTCATATTGTCGAAACTTGAATCCTATTTTTTCTTTAAGTTTTAGAAATGTGATGGCTGAACCTTATTTTTGAAAAACACCTGCTAAATTATTTACTATCTTCTTTTATCTCTGTTTTTTTTTTGGTGTGATGTCCAAGTTAAAGAATTCTTGTTATCACATTGTTGTAGAGATGTTTTCATTCGATGTCAGTTGCTTTGCAGAATAGGAAAAAATGACAGTAAAATAAAAAAAAAGTGACAAAAAAGAGGAGGGCTAGAGTGAAAAGCACAGAGTTGATAAGCGAAAAAAATGTGATCTATGCTTCCTATATCGAGTCTTGACCTCTGTAGTAGTAAATCGGGCCTTAATCCACGAGCACCAAAAGGTGAGCTGGTATAGGTACATAGAAGATACTACAACACCTCAAGTAAGTATTGATTCAAGGTGTGAGAGCTCAAAAGGAAACAATCAATACCTCATTTGCTAATAGTAAGACCTTATGAGAGGAGCCTCACGTAACAAGGGTTGAGCGACAGAGCCAATTCGAAGACATTTGTACTATGTGAATCTTATTTCATGCTTATTCTTTAAGAGTATGAGATGCTAGGTTGCATGGGCCAACATTGCGGACGGCCTTGAAGGGCCTTTGGGTCTGATTGGTTTGAGTGAATCTGAGCCCATGTCAAATTATGGGAGCATAATTCTTTTGTATGGGCTTCACCAAAGAGGAAGTGAAAAAAATAGGTTTGAGAGCTGAAAATGTATTAAAATTGAATTGATTTGAGAAGGTAATTTGAGTATAAAGAAGATTAATCTTAATTAACTTCATCTTATCTCTCGTTGGCTGGCAAAATAATAACGTATAAGGAACATCCATAAGGAAGACCAAGGTTTCGAATAGAGGTGCCGCACTCTACACAAAACAGACACAAAAAAGTAGGTTAATTATAACTGAGGTCCTACATGATTCATGCAGTAAACCTTTTCACTTCTTAACTAAATACAAAATTTTTTAATATAGAAAAAAAAAAGGAATGAAGACTTAAACCCGGATGAATAATGTGAGAGTTACGCCCTTAACCAACCCAGCTAAGAAGGCTTGACACCTATCACATGAAGTTGATTTGTAAGCCCTGCACTTTAAATAACTAAAACATTTATATATCGCGATGTTACAATGAGAACTAGCTAGTACAGCAGGGCAGAGTATGATAGAGAAAGAATTAAGAGAGTACAAACTGTTGTAGCAAATGCACGGCAAGTTATTGACAAAACGAAAAACAATTTACGTAAAGAAATCTGTGTTTTCCAGATCCCAGTCATACATGCGGGCCACCTCTTGGTTGCAGTACGGACATATGGTGGTCGGGTCGGGCAATTAGAGATCGCATAACAACAAACAGTATTATGTTTGGTCCGTTGAAGACGACGGGTCGAGCTGGTCTGTTTCACAAGTTATCTAATATATATACTAACCTGCGCCTCAATGTGCCTGAAACTTTCGACATTTTTTTCTTTTAATCATAAAAGTTTTGAATTAGAGTAATATCCTTTGTATATGTGATTAGAAATGTAGAAGGGGAACTTAATTGGTGTATGGCTCAACTGGGATATATACATGAATTGAAATTAATAGTTCAAAGTTTGCCGTGGTGTTCCACTATGAAAATACTTCCTGTTTGGCGACAACCATAAGAATTAATTTGATTCAATTGAGCTGAGACCACATCGTGGTAGTTAAAAAAATAAATTAAAAAAAACAGTATGTGATTAGATTTTTTTAATGGAGAGTACCATCGGGATGAGTCAAATTTTGCACTTAATTGAGCTCGGCAAAATTGTTTCAACTTGGGCTGCATTACGACTTTAGCCCCGGCCACTGATTTCGATCGGATTAGCAGCAGAAACACAAGTACACTAACTGGGTGCCATTCAGAGTTCAAACAGATTAAGCAAGTCACTAGTTCATTTGTAGGGAAATAAATTTACAAAAAATTGATTAATGGGTAAGATAATCAATTAGCTGAGTAAAAATAGGATCCCTAAACTCTAAACAACTACCACAATATCAACAGAAAAAGAAAAGCACCTACTATACTATGCGTGGTTAAGCACAAACAAACAATTCCTTCATAATTTGTCAAAGGACTTGGAGATCAACGGCCTCGATTGAGTCTAGCTTCAGGAGGAATTGTTTGGGAGCCAAACACTTCTCTTCCAAATACAACTTCTCTTGGATCGCTGAAGATGCTAACAACACTGGCAGCTCCTCTGCTTCCAACGTCTCATTCCTTCCCTGCACCTTATCACATTGCTACCTCATCAATCGTTTTGTTCACAAATTGCTGGGAAACTAACTCAAATGAGATTCTTTCTGGGGGTGCAAGATTACTTGGCATTAAGTAAACATGGTCAACAAGATTACTAACGTTTCCAGGGCAAGACTCTTTATTTGATTGATTGGTGGGTTAACAGTACAAAGATCAAGAGTTCCGGGTTTTTTCTGAAACAACTAGCTAGTATTTCATTTGAGAAGCACCAAAAAAGAGAAATGCGTTAATAAAGTTACGTGCCTGGTGATGATGAAAGGCAGCCATTTGTTGAAGAAGAGCAAGTTGGGCCTGGAGGAATTTGACATACTTGGAAGCCGCTTGCAGCATCTGAGCGGTGTTCATCTTGTGGCCGCCGGGGATGAGCTTCCCAAGCTCCTGTGTCTTCGCCGTAATCTTCCGTCGCCTTTCGCGAGCCGCCATGCTCTGCTTCGCGCCGCCGCCTTCTCTTCTCTTCTCCTCATCTCCTCCCGCTGACACGCGTGGCGTATCTTCTGAAAAGTGACTGGAGCAACTGTAGGGGCACAGGCACTGTACGTCTCTGTGATGGTGAAATTGTTGGTGGTCAGGGATTATGTTTGCTGGCGGAGACCAAAGGATGTCGGCAGCAGAACGGAATTCGGAAAGTTGGCTGGGAAGGTAAGTCATGGGGAGGGCAGAACGAGACAGGGAATTGGTAGCAGAGCAGAAGAGGGGGATGGCTGGCGGCAGGGGCTCGAAGCACGGGTTTATAAAATGAGCTGTTGGAAGGGCAAGACCGGCGGCGGAGCTGAACAAGGGCTCCATTAGCTCTATGTAAGCTTCCATGTCTTCCTTAGCTGCAGTGCAGAGAGAATAACATCAGGAGGAAGATTTATTTCTATCAGAAAATAGCAAATAACGTAAAAGACATGATACCTTAGGGAAGAAAGATATTGTCGCGCGCTGCTAATTTGGTTTGGTGAGCGAGAGATATTTGGTTGATTCTGTAAATAAAACCGACACAAACAGGTAACTGATCCACTTTTATTAGCGTTTTGGCTGCGGCCTTAATTTTGTAAACCAGACAGATATGTTGTGAGTGGCATCGATTGAGAGAGTGGGCGGTTGGGGAGATAAGGAGAGAAATAACTGTCTCCTGATAAGTAGGAACTCAGGAAGTGCCGTGGTACGTAATTTGTCAATTGGAACAAGTACACTACCAGTCCTAAATTGTTAAGTAACTAATCATTTGAGTCCTAGAAGGTTCCTCTTATGATTTTGAGTCCTGAAACCTTATAAAATAGTCTGAAAACTACTTGATCAATGATCACGTTAATTGGGGAAAAAAAATAACTCCGACGTGGCGGTTTCACTACCTTAAAAATAGCTATGGTGGATGTCCAACGAACCTTCTTCGTAGCCCTTATGTTTTTGATCTGTTAGCTGCGTGAGTTGTAGGACTAGTTTGGACCTTTCAAAACGTTTGAGGACTCAAACGTAGAAACGGAGGCCTTAAGGACTCAAGTTGAATGCTTAATTAATCCTTTAGGACTTCAAGTGCAGTTCACCGTTTCGGTTCATTGGATTCTATCCGCCAGCGGTTAATTATTTCATTTTTTCCAATCACTCCTGCTCTTGTTGTTTTTTGTTTTTAAAAAGCTTTATGAATCTAAGAATTTCAAAATCTTTTTACGTTCGTGTAAAAGTTAATTGTACTTCACTTATGCATTCGTTATGTGCTGATATTGTAAGCGCAGGTAAGTTCATATAGTATAAGACAAATCTCTGGAAATATCTTTTGACATTACGGGCGAGTCTGTTTCCAACTAAAGGGGCTTAACGAGGTATCATTATTCATGGGTTAGGTCGGGTGAGGGCACGAGTCAAGACAACCAGCCATGGATTTATGCCAAGTTATGGCCCCTATTTTCATTTTATTTAGAATCGTGGCCACCTTCCATGCATTCGATCATGACAAGTGGTTTCGTCATTGCGGATTGTTGTGCATTGAGGCGATTGTGGATGTGAATTGCCAAATCACTTGTGGAGGCTACATGGAAAGGATCCAGGATGCGTTGTCCATGAGCACAAACAAGTCCAGCGCTGCAGCTCGCTCTGCAGATTCTTCGAGCCTTTTGAGGATTTGCGGATAGTGGCAATAGAGTGGTGGTCGAGGAAGAGCCAAACGTAGGAGGAGGTTGAGGTGTTGGGATTGTACAGGTTGATGTGGGTGGAAGCGGCCAAGAGGCATTCATATGTGTCAGCGAGAGAGAGGTTCAATGGCCGAAGGGATATAATCAGATTCAGGCTGAGGGACAACTACAGAGCTTGATCTAACACCACAAATGGTTGTCTCCTTCAGCTCGCAGTGTTTACAATAAGCAACAGAGGATAGAAAAAGCTATTCCAAGAGATTAAAGCAATGACACGAACATATAAATACAGCCAAGTCTATGGCCAATATTACTACTTGACGCACATGTCGTCTTAACCCGTGAAAAATCTGATCAGCGAATAATTCACCATCTTTAATCCACATTAAACGCAAACCAACAACCCCTATATGTTTTAATACTAAATCACTATCTCTTAATACCTTAGGAAAAGTTTATTTTTTTTTTTTACAGGTTTACGGCTATTAACAGAGAGTAAAAGTTTCAATCCTCCTCTCTTGAGCCTCGTTTCATGTCAAAAAAAAAAAAAAAAAAAAAAGAGATATAGACTGGATCTAATACCGGCAGGGGTGCTATTTGGATCTCCATACAAGTTCATGTTCACGAGGGAGCTTCCATGGGTGGAGTCTGCGGACTTCTTGTTCACTGGGAGGGAAACTGTTGGATTTACATGCGCAAGCCCACATGTCTATGGTTGGGCCATCTATCAGTAAGGCCCACATTAGATAAAC
Organism: Aquilaria yunnanensis; assembly: GCA_039654915.1. NCBI lineage: Eukaryota > Viridiplantae > Streptophyta > Magnoliopsida > Malvales > Thymelaeaceae > Aquilaria > Aquilaria yunnanensis. The sequence continues at coordinate 39,090,043 of CM077600.1, read as the reverse complement.
GGATAAATCGATCCGACCCGCAAAGTCCCGCCCTAACAGAAACAAAACCCGCCCCGTCTACTGGCGGAAAGACCCTTTGGATGGCGAGGCAGTAACTGTAAACAACATTAGCACACATTAGTCGACGGGCGAGACATGCATTTTCTTCTTCTCCGACGACTCGCCTCACGCACTGCTTCTCCCATGAGCTCCAAGCACTTCATCAGGAACCCTACTCCTCTCACTCTGCCGACATTCCCGCCCTGTTCTTTGGCCGGTCGACGCTTTCCCGGCGCCTCTAAACGTCTACCACCAATTATTTGGTCCAAACCCATCTCCAATTACCACCCGCTTGCGCTCAAGTCTAATGGCTTCTCTTCTGTTTCTAACGGCAATGCTCCAGGTGATTTCGTCCAGCTTTGTTGCTGCTTATTTTTCGTTACTGACGACGTTTATATGTGAATTATGAGATTTCTGTCGTAACTTGCCAGTCTTTCTTTTCATTTTTATTAGTTCGTGCGGAGGAAGATGAGCACAGGATGTTGTATGGTGATGATTCCTCGATTTTGAAGCGTAAATTAACTGAGCTAGGAATTGACGCGAAAGCATGCCTTTTTGGTCAATACAGTCACCTGCTTTGTCCAATGGTAACTTTTTGATTCCTACGTTATTTCATTTCAATTTATTCTGGCCCTTTAGTGAGAAGATCAGCCGCAATGCTGAGTCTCGCAAACAATGTAAATGCATTTAATATGAAATGTTGATGAATCTGTAGAACTCTTCATCGTTGGGCTTATAACCATGTTAGGAAGTTGTTGTCTGATTTGATTTTTGGAACAGAATGAACACGACACCTGTATATTAATTTTAGAACTGTTTCTGATTCTCCCTGGGAATAATTTCTGTGCAATTTTTCCTATTTATTCAGTGATTTGTTTTCTTGAAGGCAATTGGAAAAGCTATTGTTTAGTGCTGAGCATCTCTTTATATGTTTACCTTATACTTAATGCATTCTTGATAGCCTTCATATATGGTTCATTTTGCCTTTTCTGCTCTACAGCCTCTGACGGCATCAGGGCTGCATATCTTTTCATTGTAATAAATTCCTTTGCGTTATAGTAATATAGGTATCAGTGCAAACAGTCAATGCTGGCAGTTATGTTCTTAGGCACAGCCTTGAATTTGCCTCCCCAATGTTCAAAAGAATGTCTAAGGCTTAGGCACTTTCTGCTCCAAAGTCTTGCATGATATCCTTTCTGTCTCCTACATGCAGTGCTCTGCCCAAGACAACTTTCTCAATATTTACCTTCTTTGGATTTGTTTGGGATAGCAAAGCAGCCATTCTACTATGATACTGAAATTGATGGATTTTTCTTCTGGGATGATTATGACTTCGTTTTGCTTCGAGGGTGTCAAAATCCATATTCATGGTTTCCAGTTATGATTCTTGTATAACAGTGTGATGGTGGTGATTCAAAGGAAAAGAGCCTGTCTCTTTTCATTAGCCAGGACGGGTATGTACTGTCTCCCTAAAAGATGCAAAGCACCGTCCCACCTACCTTCTCAGTCTGTAACAAGTAAAGCATATCTCCTTTTTTTCTTCCAGGAGGTCAGCTTTGTGGATGTGTCATAGAGCCAAATGTGGATGGAAAGGAAGCACACGGGTGATTGTTCTTCATCTGAATTTGATTTAATAGAATTGCATGTGTTGAAATAATGCATCTAATGTTTGCTCTGGTTTGGGTTCACTCTTAGGCATTTGCAGATCCGACATCATCATATGAAGTGCTGAGAAGATCTGAAAGAGTGAAGCCCATAAGAGAAATCTCAATGGAGGCGTTGGAGTTAAAACCACTCTGTAATGAGGTTTTTACACTTCCTCATTTTTTTATTCTTCATTGTTGAAATATTCATTCAGGTGCTATTTTATTCTCTCTCTCTCTAAAGTAAGTTTTAGGCAAAAAGGTGTCCCTTATGCTTTCCATTTTTCCAACTATTAAAGCATCCAACCCAATCTGATTGGCAATGGGCAGAAAGGCCTAGTCATCATATAAAGCACTAACAAAGTCTCTTGACTATACCATTTGGAATAACACCACTTAGCATGCCCCATGCATGCAAGCCGATAAGGTGATAGGGATGGGCTTGTCACATGGATTGGCAATGATAATGGTGTTGACAATTGATAGATAGGGGCAATTTTAGACCTTGGGCTCTGATATTGTATGAAGCATGCAACCCAAAATCAATTGGCAATGGTTGGAGAGGTCTGGTCATAATATGAAGCACAGTTAAACCCCTTGACTGTACTGCATAATAACACCACTTAACACGAGCAAAGTGAAAAATGAAAAAAGGTCTTCCGTCTAAACAGGTAATATATTATAAATCTCTGTCCGCCATTTCTATGTCAAATACTACTTATTCCACTAACACTCTCTCTTTGGATATGTTACAGATTCTGGCTTATTTTGCGGAGCGGATGATATCAGCTGAAACTTTGCGTAGAAATGCTGTGATGCAGAAACAAAATGGCAGTGAGGTGTCCTTAAGTTTGTGTTTTGTCTTTATTGAATTGTGATATTGATGTCTTTGGCTTTGTTGAATTAGCAAGTACTTGTATGCAATAACATACCAAACCTAGAGAAAGTCTTGTTTGTTTCTGGTGTCTTTTTTGGTTCTTAATATAATTACAAGTTAATATTATTAGATTTGTTCTGATATGGAAATTGTGACAGTGGTGAACAAGCTACTGGTGATTAGAAGTTCAAGAAAGAAGTGATGTTCTGACTTTTTGTTAAGCTCTTCTTCAGTTAATACTTAATATGCAAAAGAGTTCTTATGTGCTTAGTTATTTAGTAGTTTGTGAACATCATTATGCCATTCCTAATTGCTGCTTAAATTTGTTGTTAGGTTGCGATTGCGTTTACTTATCGACGTAAAGGAGTTCTTGTAAACTGCAAGTATCGTGATATAAAGAAGAAATTTTGGCAGGTGCTGCTGATTCTCTTTTCTCCACGTGCATTGTGTCTGTACTTGGATAATAGATATCAACTTGTTTGTAGCTTTGGGGGTTTGTCCTGAATATTCTTAATCCTTTGGGATTGCATATGCCAAGGAGCCTTATTTTATCTATTGGTATATAAGTTATGCTGACGTTAATGATATGAGATCATTTTTTGGGACCTTATTTATTGTTTGTTACTACTTCAGGAAAAGGATACTGAGAAGATATTTTATGGGCTGGATGATATCGAAAATGCGAGTGATATCATAATTGTATGTCTTCCACTTGATGAACATTTCATTGCTGTTACCTTATTGTGAATGCCAAGGGTATTAAATCACCACCACCACAATGTTCTGTTCACGACAGGTTGAAGGCGAGATCGACAAGCTTTCATTGGAAGAAGCTGGCTTCCGTAATTGTGTTAGTGTTCCAGATGGTGCACCTCCATCAGTTTCCAAGAAGGAGTTGTTAAATGAAGAGCAGGTCTAAATAAACTTATGTCTCTTGTCTAGTTTTAGTTGACTCTGAAGAAGCTTACTTTATGAGTTAAAACTCCAGATTTATGTTGTTTATGTTAGTTTCTAGAGGGGTATTGCTTGGAGTAGGATCAAGCAGCTTAGTCGCTGCTCAGGTTCAGTTTGAGGTTTTGTCTGGTGGTCTTAGGTTTAAGAAACAGTAAATGCTTTGTTCCAAGTGCGTAATTGTTATTGAGTATTGGTAGGTTCTTGTTTCACGTCTCCTTAATAACATATATTCAATTTGGGATATAGTGTTTTTCTTTCTTTGTGTTTTGGCTTGTGAAAGCAGTGATCTTGGTTTAACATTTCTTCTGTCCTTTACTTGAAGCTAGGATGTTAAATATCAATATTTATGGAACTGCAAGGAGTACTTAAAGAAGGTAAGAAGCTACTATTGGAATTTGAAATATTGAATATCAGTGGTGGAAAATATGTTAATGTTTGTGGTCTAAGGCATCGCGAATTATACTTGCCACTGATGGTGATCCACCCGGTCAAGCATTAGCTGAAGAGCTTGCACGACGTGTTGGTAGAGAAAGGTCAGTAATATGTCTCTCTTGTTTGTACGCTGTTTTCCATCTGCTATGTGCCTTTTGGTCAGTTAAGGGATTTATTTGTTCTGTTTTGGTTTGCTTCATTTCTGCTCACATAAATGAATCTTTGGAAGTAACGGCTTTTTTCTTTTTCACTGTTACTAGCAGATGTTGGCGAGTTAGGTGGCCGAAGAAAAATGACGTGGATCACTTTAAAGATGCAAATGAGGTAATGCATATCTCTTTCCTTTTTAGGTTTTCTGGTTTTGTTTCATTGTTTTTTTTTGTTTTTGTTTTGTTTTGTTGTTTTGTTTTTTTTTTGCGGTTTCCTTCCTTTTCTTTAAAGGCGATCTATGCTAGATTGTTAATCTGAATTCCAGCTAGTTCTGCACAAATGGATTTAACCATGGTTGTCAAAGGCGAGGGAGGCGCTCGCCTAGGCGCTAAGGCGAGGCGGGGTGCTGCCGGACCGCCTCAGCATGGTGGAGATGAGGCGGCTTCGATTAGGTGCGTGCCTAGGCCTAACTATGGGGGGGCTGCCGTCTTGTCAGATTCGTGTCACTTTAGCTTCATTGGCATGCTCCGATGTCGGATTTGGTGTGAATACGCCAGACGATGTTGGATCTGGTGTGAATACGGCAGGTCCACTGTTCGCAGACTGTTCTCAGCCACTCGAATGTCCTAACCTCACGTACCCAATGGCACGAATTTATAAATAACACAAAAGACCAGACCCTTTTCCCAATCTCACGTTGATTTGTCTTTGACCCAGCCAATAATGCAAGCTCTTAAATTGGCACACACAGTGTACTACATTTAGTTTGTTGAACCAAACTTTTACTTTTGAACACTTTAAAAAAAAATTGGATTAAAACTCTTACTTACAAGTAATTTTGAATGCAAAAAAAAAAGGCATATTGAAAAATAAATTCATTGAACTTATAAGCTAGGCCTTTAATAACTTGATGGAGCTTATTATTGTGTGATATAGCTTCTACCTTACTACTATATGTTTTTTGTTGTGTGCCTCCCTTCATTTGGGCGAGTGCTTTTTTGTGCGTCTTGCACCTCAGGTGATACAAAGGTCTAGTGGCTTGGGTGCGCCTTTCGCCTTTGACAACTGTGGATTTAATTGAAATATCCGATTAATGGAAGTGATTGCACTCAACCATTAAAGTGATACCTTCTTTTCTTAATAACATTTTAGGCTAGTTTGTCATGCAAAGCTTTATTTTCATGGTAGGATTATTGGAAAGAACCATGTCGTTGTTGTAGTGTGTAAATAGTCTTGTTTATGAAATTGAAAAGTGTCGCTGGGTAAATTGCATGTTCAGACCCTAACCTTTAATTATTATCCAGTTTTAACCCCAACCTATAACTTGCACATTTGAACTCTCTAACCTCATTTAAAAGTTTCATTTTGGACCTTTGGGTGATGGAACTCGTTAGTTTAGACGGAAAACATCACATCAGCATACAATTGTTGGGGAAAATGCTAAATTTAACGCTGGAAAATTTTTCCCTTTAATAAAAAATCTTAAAACATTGAAATCTAATGGAAAACTCCCCTCTTCATCTTAGCCGTCAAACCTGCCGTCACTCACCATCCCCTCACCCGATTTGTTGTCGCTCACTCATCCCTTCATCCGATTCACCGTCGCATCCTCTCTCCCATCCCTTCGCTTCTTCCGTTGTGGGACTTCGGGCTCATTGTTATAAAACTTCCATCGGAGAATATCAGGGGTTGGCGGGTTGGCGTTGGAGGCGAGTTCCTCAATCTCGATGGCAAGTTGGCGGATTGGAGTCGGAGGCGGGTTCCTCAATCTCCTATTCCTCAATTGCAATGGTGGAAATCGTGGCGGCACTTCTATGGTTTAAATCGAGACGGGAAATCGCGATAGTTCGATTCTTTCGTCAATGACGAGTATAGGATTGCTGTTGAGTCACTTAGATTCGCTTGTCAACGGTTCAAGTATAGGATCGCCGATGGTTTGATTCTCTCGTGAATGACGAGTATAGGGAATCGCGATGTTTCGATTTCCTTCTGTGGGCTGAGTCAAGGAATAGATGAACTCAGGTTAGTCGAGGAGGACAATGGTGGCATTGATTAGGCAGGTGGTGGAGATGTTGGTGGTGACTGTGGAGGAGGCAGTGGAGCAAAGGAGGGAGAAGTAGTAGTGATAGAGGCTAAGATGGAGGGGAATTTTTTATTAGATTGCAATGTTTTAGGGATCCTTTGTTAAAATGGAAAATTTTTTAGGGGTTAAAGTTAGAATTTTGCCTTACAATTCGACGCTAGCATGGCAATTTCCGTATAAACTAATGACTTCCGTTACTAAAAGGTCTAAAATGGAACGTTTAAACGAGGTTAGGGAGTCAAAATGTGCAAGTTGGAGGTTGGGGTTAAAACTGGAACCATAATTAAAGGTTAGAGTCTAATCGTGCAATTTACCCAAGTTTTTATTCATAAAATCTTTATGTTTCATAAGCTTCTTTGCTTTGTGGATGTTCTTCTGGGGCATATTTTTTTGTGTAGATTTATGCTAGTGTTACAAGTATCACTGAACATATTCTCTTGTTGCAGTTTCTTGTTGATGCTTTCTCTTCAGGCTTTTAGATGTAGCTTTACTTTCTCTTAAGGCTTTTAGATGTGGCGTTCTTGCATGATTTTGTTTGACTTTTGAGGCTGTCATGCTTGCACTCATAAACCCATGTACTACAGGTGCTTATGTACCTGGGGCCTAACGCTCTAAGAGACGTAATTGATGGTGCTGAGTTATACCCTATAAAAGGGTTGTTCCGATTCAGTGATTACTTTGATGAGATTGATGGATATTATCAGCAGACTTGTGGCTACTGGAATGGTGCTTCAACTGGCTGGAGAGCACTGGATGAGCTATACAACGTATTTTTTGTTATTTATTATTTCTAAATTTCTGCTTTCTTTGACCACTGCTCTGAAAACTCAGTTATAATTTCAGGACCTTGGTTTGTTCTTCTTTTGATCAGGTTCTGCCAGGTGAGTTGACTATAGTGACTGGAGTCCCTAACTCAGGAAAGAGTGAATGGATTGATGCTTTATTATGCAACTTGAATGGAAGTGTTGATTGGAAATTTGCACTCTGTTCGATGGAGAACAAGGTCAGCAAAACAAACTTACAGCAGTCCTGTTTTTCGCTTCAATGGGGTTTAATGAGCTTTTTTTTTCCTTCCAAATCTGTGGATTGTAAAACTCTTCTTCTGACATATCAAGATCTAAACAGTGGAGGTTATTATGGTCTAGGGACTTAAAATAGCTTCTCCAGGTTGCAGTGAGGAAGTGATAGTGAAAAGTTCCTTTATTTCAGTTTACTGCTTTTATTTTTTGGTATTTAAGGGTTTCTTGCTGTTTGCAAGGAGTACTTCTATGAAGGAATTTGACTTGATCGCTTCTGTTTGATTTTTCAAATTAGAATCAGAAAGCTGTTAGATGATACTTCTCAAATGACTGTAGGAGTGAAAAAATAAATAAATAAATAAATGTTTTCTGCCTTTACAATGATATTTCATTTTGATTGGATATGACAAAATGAAACAGATTCATGGCTTGATTTGTTTATTGTAATAAAGTTAACAATAATCTGAGAAGAGTTAATTTTCCTGTCAATTCATTCTTTTGTGGATTCTATTGTTAGTAGTTTGCAAAACAGAGAAATTCTGACCCCGTATTTTTAGTAGAATAGTCAAAAGTATGATATAGGGGTTCCTAAAACTTTCGTTAGGGAAATGGCCCAAGTTTATCCTCATCTCTGTGTTATCTTGTCTCAACATTCAATGTTGCATGTGTCGATTCCATGACATCAATCTTGTTATGGGACATGATAGCTGTGAATTTCGTCATTCATTTGTGTGTTGTGATACTTTTCCATGTAAGTGGAGAAAACCTACGATATGATGGTTTTGGAATGTCATCTCATTATTCCCTCACTGGAGGGTTACATGGAGATCTTCTGGCATAAAAATTGTGACCTTACATTTGCATGAATGTTACTGTATGGTCTTGAAAGTTAATTGACAGTATGAACTTCATGCTGCTGAATCTAATATAGTCTTATGATGATGTAAGTGTTGAACATTTTTCTAATGTCAGATGTTTTAACTTGTCTGTACCTGTGTTATAGATGCTTATGATGATATTTTTCCATGTAAGCAGAGAAAACCTATGATATGATGGTTTTTTGAATTTCATCTCATCATTCCCTCACTGGAAGGTTGCGTGAAGGACATCCAGCAAAAGAATTGTGACCTTGCTCTGCGTGATTGTTGTCTGTATGGCCTTGAAAGTTAATTGACAGTCTGAACTTCATGCTGCTGAATCTAAAAGTCTTATGTTGATGATAGTGTTGAACATTTTTCTAATGTCAGATGCTTTAATTTGTTTGAACCTGTGTTATAGATGCTGATCCGAATTCAGCAAACATGATACATTTAGCAAGCAAGTCTGTTTCATGCTCTTTGTTCCGTTAAAAAAATCCAAATTCACTTCTATAAATGTCTTTTTGTGCATGGTTGAACTCACTCAGTGTTTTTGTGCTCATTTCTATATAAGAAACATATACCTTTTCCTTTCACAAACAACTTGCTGCACCCCCTTCATACATTTTTGGGCAAACCTCAGATTTCTTTATATTTCTCCTGTATGTGGTACTTTCTGTTTCTGCTTATCCATAAACAATTCATTGATATTGTCAGTAGTCATTTTTCCTAGACATTAAATTGTAGTTCACTTGATTGTTCAAAATAGCTTCATTAAATACTAAATCAGTAATTTTCACTTGGTGTGATGTATGATTATGGTTATTTCAATGCAAGCAGCTTAGGTATTCTAGAATCAGATTTGTAATATATAAAGGCGTTGTTGTTTTCTGTATTCAGGAGGACTGAGAACTATGGAAAATGATACAAGGGGTGATCGATATTTGATTCTGTATATTTTTTGTAATCTGTGGCTTCTTGGAAGGGTTTCTGTTTTTGTTGGAATTGCATTTCAGTCGCATTCTTTTCATCATGGGTGGTGGTGTAGTTGTATAACTAAATATTTTCATTTGTACTGATCATTTTTATTTTCTCACATTTTCTTTTTGATTTACAGGTTCGAGAGCATGCAAGGAAACTTCTAGAGAAACACATAAAGAAGCCATTCTTTGAGGCAAGGTGAGTCTGAATAGATTTGGTTATTGTCTTCTGTATGCCCTTACAGCCAGTGCCACTTGTCTGTCTTTGCTAACATTACGTTCAGCTCTCCTGGTGCTAACCATAGAATTACATCACCAGCAGATGTTTGCAATTTTGCATTTTAGCCTCCGATATCGCTTGCTGCCAGCTTAAAATTCATGGACAACTCTTTACAAAAAGCTGATATATCTCGGCACACTGCCAATCTTTATCATTGTGTTCATATCGATTTCAAAGACTAGTTTGTACGGCTACATAAAAATTGTTCAGGAGTTTTTCTGCCTTTGTATTCTCTCCTTGCCCAGAATCCAATAACCTTAAAGTGTAATTATTGAAAAATCTTATTTGTACTCATTTGCTATGCATTGACAGTTTGGAGCTATCTAATTGTATGTGTAACATTATTACTAATTTGTGGTGTTACCTTTTCTGAACATAGTTATGGTGGATATAGAGAACGGATTAGTCCTGAAGAGCTAGAAGAAGGAAAGGAGTGGTTAAATGGTACCTTTTATCTCATAAGGTATGTTAAAACATTGAGATCCATGAGTCTTCCGCTTCTGTTGTTACTTTGCTCATTTCTGTACGAAGGATAATGTCTTGATACTGTTAGGCTGATATCTTGACTGACTATTAACTCTTCCAGTTAGTTGCTTAAGTACCACACTTGTTACCCATCCATATATGTTGAATTAATTTCATTTAAGTGTTTGTATGAATGCCAGGTACACTGTTAAGAATTCTTTGCATTGTGACAAAACACTGATCTCTAAGTAACTCTATACACTATGAAGTTGGTTAGTGGGTTAAGTTTTTATTTAACTGGCCATATTTGGCATTAGGAGCTTGGTAATCTTTATCATTGGATTCGTGTGCCACAAGACTGGCTTCGGACAATTACTTGATTTTGCATCTATGGCCATTTTAATAGAAGTGTATAGGTTGCAAATAGAACTCCAGAAAAGTGGGGTGGCCATGCCTTTAATAATTTGGTAACTGAAGTTTAGACACTATGGTAGCTTCTTCTCCCTGCCATTTGAAAACAATTTCTGGTAACCAGGCTGCTTATTAAGTCCTATACCTGTTTCTGGCTGCTACTTTAGAATTTCCCTATTTCATTGTACTATTGATGCATTCTCTCTGGCAGTAGCATCAGAGCAGTTTGGCTTCAAGAACTGTGTCAGGTTGAATAAATACAGTTGTAATAGTCTAAAGTGATGAGCCATGCAACTTTTCCTCCCACTTTATTTTTCTCTTTTGATGTTCACCAGTTACAAGTTCAGATAGTGTTTATCTTTGTGTGTATCAGTTGTATGTATGTGCATGTTTATGTATGCTTCGGGTGCACATAGAAGTCTTATTTGTTCTATGGATATTGCCTTGGAAGTATTGGTGTTTGACCAATGACTTTAATGTGAATTTGAGCAGGTGTGAGAATGAAAGTCTCCCAAGTATAGACTGGGTTCTGAATCTGGCAAAGGCTGCAGTTCTAAGACATGGGGTGAGAGGACTAGTTATAGATCCTTACAACGAGCTTGATCATCAGCGCCCTGGTGGTCAGTAAGTACACTTAGACTCTACAACGTGTATTTCTTTTAAATTTAATTCCACTTTTTTACTTTTCTTGATGACACAATTTTATGTAGTATGCAATTACAGCTGGTTGGTAGAAAATTGTTAAACTTAGAAAAAACTGAAGTAGTTTGTTCGATTAGTCCGTAACTTTTGTAAAACATAAAACATAAATCTTATTTATTGTAATGGATGACAATCAATTAAATTGGTTCTGCAATAAAAATTGATATCCCCCTTGAGGCTTTAAAAATGCATTTTCTGCTTCAATGCTTATTTTCAGCTTCTACTGAGACAACTTCTATGGAAGCTGAAAATGGTTAAACTTTTCCATTAGAGACACTGTTTCTGAATTTCCAACCGGATAGTTGTACAGTGTTTCAAGACTTGCTTTCAAGAACTTATGCATTAACCTGCTTGCTTATTGCAAAACTACCCAGGTCTTGTCAAGAAAAGATTTTCTGTCTCTGTTTTGGTATCTTAACACAACTCCAACTGGAGTGCATTTTGTATATTGTGTCATCAAAATTATTACACAAAGGAACAAAAAGAAAATATTTCTGGACGTATGGGTATTTGCATAAAGACAGCTGATGATTTTAAGTATCATTGCTCAAAAGTTGAAACTGTATATTCCTGACATTTTTTTTAAACAACCAGCAGCTTACATTGGATGGTAGTTCCAAAATTTAATGCCAAAAAATTTTCAAATGTTGTTGATTGGGGCTAAAATATCATCTGTAATACTACTAGGGTGTAAATGATATAGGAAGCAAAATTCAAGTACTTGTATGTTGCTTTGTATAATAAATAAAGTAGTAATTTAAATTACTACCGTGGTTAGAAATATAAGAATAGAAGAATCAGAATGAAGCAATATAAGGGCCAAGTAGAAGTGCTTTTTTGTTCTCTCTGCAACGTTAAGACTTGGGACAAAGCATAGAGGTTTCAACTTTCATGAATTCGGCCTTAAAATTAAAACAAAAGCTGCATAATACAGGAACTTCATTAAGTTAGCAGCAAGTTCTGGGGTGGCCCTTAACTTTTTTGGTTTTTAAGTGATGGTGAAACATGAAAATGTGATAAACAGAAAAAATGTTTAATATTTGTGAATTTTGCTTGCAACAAGTAGAATTTTGCTTGCAACAAATAGGATGTGTGAAGTGTAAATTTTATTGGTGGCTAACACAGAATCATGGTCTTCAATACCGTGCGGAGTGATACATGATACAAATGTTTGTTACATTTTGTCATTTTATCGCACGAAATACTGTGGTATTTCACATACTGTTTGCCTTTCCTGTACATTTTGTCAGAATACTTTGGTATACTATGAAATATGTTTTGTGGTAACTTGTTTTTATGCCACATGTGTGATAATTTTTTTCTCATTTTACATTGAAACACCATACGTAAATATGTAAAATAATAAAATATAATCAATACACATATTTTGACATAAATATTAATTTTATTTTTTATTTACAACTAAAATTTAATTTACAAATGATGTCAACATAATTTAGATTTGAAAATTATTATAATTCTTGCACAATATAGTCCCTATTTTCTGGAATGGTTCTGTAGAAGACATGTAATTCTTGCAAAACGTAATATTTTTATGTTTTTTTGCATAAAAAAATATCTTCTTTCATATATTTTTTATTTGGGAAATTATGATGAAAAAGTTAAAATATGTATAAGAAGGTGCCAAAAAAAGTTTATTTAATGTATTTCATCTTAAAATAATATTCTAATATTTTTCTTTGTAAAAACAGTAATGGTATGCAGCACAGTATATGATGCGGTATACCTAATATTTTTTTGGGGTATGGTATAACTAGCGGTAGCTGTATTTAATACCTTACATAGAATTTGGGTGAGTGATTTTTTTTTCTCCAAATTTGAAGATGGAAAGTATGAAAGACAAAACTAGTAAGGGAAACTATTTCAGGGGGATGTATAGTGTCTACCTGGGTGGATGTCTACCCAACTATTAGACCTAGTCTCAGGAGGCATGTCCAATTCAGTGCTACGATTGGCCGATCCATGAATTCTATTGTCTGAACTTGGGTTACTATTTGTTCAGATCATGGTAACAGTTTATCACTAATAGGGAATGATTCAAAATATAGGTATTTGGTGTCTGATCGTAGAATATTATTGTCAAGTCCTGTATTGGTTGAGTCCAACTGAATAGTTTGATCACTACACACTGTCCAATTCAAGGTTACAAATGTTTGATCATATAATTCTATTAATCTTCATGAAAGCTGATGAAATTGTAACCCCCAATTTTCTAATTTGCACAAAAGCAAATTTTATGAAATAAGAATAGTGGATATGCGAGGAGGAAACTGGTTGTCATGCTTTTTTATGAGGCAGTTCTGTCATGCAGAATCCTTTCCCTCATACATGGTCAGTGGTCATGGCTCTTGAGACAGTTTTTATAGTGGAATCCTTGAGTAATGGATGATTATTAATTTTTTTTTAAGTACGATCTGCAAGTTTACAGAGAAAGATACCTTGCGGATACATGTTTATCTTGTAACTCTCACCAAAAGAACGACATTCCTGTTCCTCACTTGGAATTGACCTGTTGCAGGACTGAGACAGAGTACGTAAGTCAAATGCTTACCAAGGTTAAACGTTTTGCTCAGCATCACTCTTGTCATGTCTGGTTTGTTGCTCATCCTAGGCAGGTTGGTCTTTCAGAGTTGGAGTTTTATTGCTTGCAATTTCCACATTGATTTTGACGTATATGCTATTAGTTGCAAAACTGGGTCGGAGATCCTCCAAATCTTTACGACATCAGTGGAAGCGCACACTTTATAAACAAGTGTGATAATGGGATTGTCATTCATCGAAATCGAGATCCAGAGGCTGGGCCTATTGATCAAGTTCGAGTAAGTTCACCCGCTGATTTTTCACGTGTATGTGCTGCATAATATTTTATTCATTGTAATAATGTTAAATTTACAGGTGTGTATACGGAAGGTACGGAACAAGGCTGTAGGAACCATAGGAGATGCCTTCTTATCTTATAACAGGTAAATAAGGCATATTGGATGCCTTGGTCAAGGTTGTTAAAATCATTATCTTACCTACAAGTTTTAAACTTTCGAGTGTCATAAGTGCTTTCTATCAATAAATTGAACCGAGACATAAAAACTGGAAATTGGTATTGTTGATAATATCATTGCACATGGTTCTGCAGGGCGACAGGTGAATACCTGGACGTTGGGGATCAAGCACAGAAGTAGACGTGTATAACACTGGATTAGTGTGTTTCTCTCTGTTGCGGTATTGTTGGCTGGGGAGTTTGGGAGGCGCATGAAAGTAGGTGAAGGGCTGCATTTTTGTAGCAGGTTCAGATAGTTGAGAAGCAGGAGAGTGCTGGGGATGGGATGGTAAGTTAGAATGAAGAAGAGTGATGTAAATTTGAAGTGAAGCGTTGGTCATCAGGTACATTGTTAGGCCTGTGCGAATTCTGGGATTGCCCCTTTTGATTGGGATGCCAAATAGACGCTAGTATCTGTAAAAACAACGAGGAATGCGTAATTAATGAAGGATGGAGCCACAGTTTAGTGTCGGCTTCTGTTTGTTGTAGGGGGGTATGGGTTGTAGTTGGTGGATGAGCTGTTGTTTGAGCGGACCAAATAATTGTTGGGAAAGAGGATCCTTGTGATTGGCGGCAGGCTGGCATGCCATGTGCATGGTGTGGGCGCCTCTCCTCTCCTACATGGAGCAGGTCACCCAAAGAACGTGAACGTGAATGGAATGGCTTCATGTTATGCTCCTCCCTTATCTTTTTGTTTGGGTGATTCAGTTGGTAGGAGTTGTGTTGTGCAGAATCACATGGAGATTTTGACCTGGCAGAAGCCGAGCGTTGATTCATTGCTGTAGTGAAGTGAGGTGTCCGAGATGGGCGCCATGACAGTAGACACACTGCCAATTGGCGTGCGACATTAACCTTTTTTAAAATCTTCTCTGCCTTCCCTTCCCTTCCCTTCCCTCCCCTCCTCGACTGCTTGATTGATAAGAATTATGAAAGGTTTGTAATTAAATTTCAAGGGAACTTGCCTGCATTCTCAGAAGCCGTCTTCATTTATATTTAACATTTGGCTTATAGTTATATTCTCAGAAGTCGTTTAGTACGGAATACAACCCATAGTCGTTCGGCGTACATGAATACAAGGCTGTTCACTCGTTTGGGACTGGGAGGCCTGAATATGTGACTGATTGTGGGATCAGGGATTTTGTTACTTATTTGCCTCCAAGTTGGTAGGTGAAACTTTAAAGGAAGTCAGGTTTCTTGTAGATTTTTTGATCTTTTGATGGCAAAGACAGTTGAGTCTCACAAGCCAACACCCCCACCAGAAAAAATAAATAAATAAAAGATTTAAGTACACCTCGTTAAATTAAAACTATATGGCCGTCAGTTGTCTGAAGAAGGGTTCCAACTCTGTTACTAAATCGAACATTTATTTGCAACCATGAACTTGGCTGCCGAATAATAGTAGTGTCCGTCGCATGATTTAATTGAAGCTTTCTGATGGTAGATATCATTATTATTATTATTTTTTTTTAAAAAAAAAAAGGAAAGAGAGAGAGGGAGAAGATATCAATTGATTTTCCAATTTTTCTTTTGTGATAAATGTATTTTTTGCGAAATTCGGAGAGTGGGCGGGTGGTTTTGTCTTGAGGTAAATATTTTAAAAGGTGGGGCGAAAAGATGAGTGGGAGATGCCAAGAGCAATGCTGGCCTAGGGCGGAGAATCCTAACGTCTCCTCTGTCATCAGCCTATACTTATGATTAATAACGTTGCTGGCTCCAGATAGGTTACCGTTGGTGGGCCCCGTTCCCCTCGTTTAAATATATAGCCGTTGGAAATTGAGCATAAGCTCCCTCCCCCTCTCCCCACATCTCAATATCAAACCCTAGCAGCACTCCAATCCAATCCATAGAGCCTCACCGACACACTCACCAAACAGAAAAATTTCGGGGCAGAACATAGACCAATACCACTACAAGTGACTATTTTTGCACCGCCTCTTCCCTTGTCGCCTCATCTTCCCTTCTTTTCTATTCATTTTCCATCTCAGCCCATGACTATGGAGGAGACCCAAGTTGTCGTTCCACAAGAACTACCCCAACAGGACACCCTGCAAAAGCCTGTCAATGGCGGAGACAAGAAAGAGGAGGCTGAAGACTCTGAAAAGCCCAAGATCGTCGAGAAGTGCTCTTCCTACAGGGAAGAGAGCAACTTCCTCGCCGATCTCAAGGACTTCGAGAAAAAGGCTTTGACTGAGTTAAAATCCAAGCTTGAAGACGCCATTCTCCAAGGCAATTTGCTCCAGAAAACAGAGGAGCAGCCAAAGCCAGAGGCGGAGGATGATGACAAGCCAAAAACAGAGAAAGAATTCGACAGGGATGTCTCTATCTGGGGTGTCCCTCTGCTGCCCAGCAAGGGCTCGGAGGGGACCGATGTGGTGCTTCTTAAGTTCCTGAGGGCCAGAGAGTTCAAAGTCGGTCATGCTTTTGAGATGCTCAGGAAGAACCTCCAATGGAGGAAAGATATGAATATGGATTCCATCACCAAGGAGGAGTTCGACGCTGATTTGAGCTCCATCGCATACATGAACGGCGTCGACCACGAAGGCCATCCAGTCTGCTACAACATCTACGGAGCGTTCGAGAACGAGGAGCTTTATCAGAAGGCGTTCGGCACTGAGGAGAAACGTGAGCAGTTCCTCAGATGGAGGTATCAGATGATGGAGAAGGGTATTCAGAAGCTGGATCTGAGGCCAGGAGGCGTCGCTTCCCTGCTTCAGATCAACGACCTGAAGAATTCTCCGGGACCCTCCAAGAAGGAGCTCAGAGTCGCCATGAAGCAAGCTGTTGCAGCCCTGCAGGACAATTACCCAGAATTCGTCGCAAGAAACGTAATGCCTCTTTCATATCCTCTTGACGGTTTTGTTAGAAATTTTTTGTTGATTATGTGTCTTGTGGATTGCAGATATTCATCAATGTGCCGTTCTGGTACTATGCCTTGAATGCTCTGCTGTCTCCTTTCCTGACACAGAGGACAAAGAGCAAGTTTGTGGTAGCCCGGCCAGGCAGAGTCACAGAGACCCTTCTCAAGTAAGTGATTCAGTTTGAATGATAAAAACATGCCAGATTTCGGTTTTCATTGAATTCCCAATAGAGGCTGCCGAAGTAACACGAACTAATAATAACATAACGTCTGTGTCAAAAAAAAAAAAGGTATATCCCTGCCGTGGAAATTCCAGTGCAATACGGTGGCTTCAAGAGGGAGGATGACGGTGAGTTCAGCCCTGAAAATGGTGCTGTTTCTGAACTCGTCATCAAAGCTGGATCAACCGAGACAATCGAGATACCGGCCGATGAGGTAATCTTATTTATATAAATAAAAGATTGACGCTTTGCTTGTGTATTCGTGTTAGCTACTGTCACTGAGACTTTAGGTAGCCGTGGAGATTAGATGAGATATTTCTAAGTAAATTTTTCTGTGATGTTGAACAGAGTGGAAGCACATTGATATGGGAGTTGATGGTGGTGGGATGGGAAGTGAATTACAAGGAGGAATTCGTGCCCCAGGACGAAGGTTCCTACGCAGTGATCGTGCACAAGAGCAAGAAGATGGGTGCACAGGAGGGGCCGGTGGTGCGCAACTCCTTCAGGACCAACGAGCCTGGAAAACTTGTCATCACCATTGATAACTCCTCCAGCAAGAAGAAGAGGCTTCTCTATCGCCACAAGACCGCTAAACGTCTTTAGTTTCTTCCTCACCCTCATCATTCCTTCTATTGTATTAATCAACAGTTGTTCTTCCTCATTTTTGAATTTTTCACCTAGTACTCAAAACTTTGTTTTTGTTGATGGTTAATATATTCGTCTGCGTTTATATCTGAATCCTATATACTATTTTTGTCCGTTGTCTTGTCCGTCGGGTTGTTTTGTTCTGTTTGATAATATGATGACAAGTATTCATTTGAGAAGGGAGAAACACCGTGAAGAAAGTCGTGGCTAATTCATTTCTAGGAAAATAATTTGTTTCTGTGAGAAAATAATTAATGGGTACGAGCATCTCCAATAGCTTATGCATAATTTGTTTTGCTCTACCTCCAACAGTTTTTTTATTTTGTAAAGTTTTACATTTATTACATAATAATTAAATATTACAAATTCTAATTAATGACGCACCCACCAAATCAGCTCCTCCTCCTTGTCCCTTCCCTTGAATTTGCCCCCACCAGATCATCTCCTCCTCCACGCCCCCACCCAATTCACCTGATTCCGATTTTGATCTCCGCCTCAATTCCGATGCTTGGAAGACAGTTTTTTTGTTTGTTGCAGAGTCTGAAATGGCGCCAGTTGGGCCATGGAGGGGATGGGATCCTTTTTCCTATTCCACCTTCACCGGCGGTTAACTATTATTTTTGTAATTCCCTCATCTCACTTTCTTCCTCACTCCACCACTGTCGCTGCCATTTTTCTGTAGTAGATCGCTTGGGGCTTCGTGAAGGAAGGTTCCAGCCGAGAGACGCTACCGTCATGCTCCAGTATGCTTATGGGGCAGTCAAGAAATCAGTGCAAACGTATGTGACCCGAGCCGGCAGCCATGTAATTGAGGTTCTTTTGTCGTTTCCTCTTTCTTGTAATGATGAGATCGTGCAAGAATTTAGGAAAGCACTGAAGAGAGGGAGGTAAAAAATGGGCGTCTCTTAATTCTGATTTTGATCTCCGTCTCAATTTCGATGCCGCCTCAATCTCCGGGTGAACATGCTGTGACATAGAAGGGGGGATGGATGAGAAGACCCACGCGATTTCGTTCGCCAAATTTGTTTAGTGTTTTGGTAGAAATGGAAAATGAAATTTTCTCTTTTATCTTATTTTCTATTTTGAAGAATGAGATGGAGAAATTGGTGGAATGAAAAAAAAGGTTAAATGTTTTCTAAAATATAAAAAAAAACTGTTCTAGAGAAACTGTTAGAAATGCTTTAAGGTGAATTAGCAGCAGAAAATTAGGGTCCTTAGACTCTGAACCACTACCAACAGAAAAGGACCAAAAAAATAAAAGCAGAGAAAGAAAGAAAGAAAGACACCTTCTCTACCACGTCTAAACAAAACAGTTATGAAACAGCACTAATTAGAGTCGGATAGTGACAATATTATTCGTGGTAATTAGTCAAAGGACTTGGAGATCAATGAGTCTAGCTGTTGGAGGAATTGCTTGGGAGCCAAACACTTCTCTTCCGAATACAACTTCTCTTGAATCGCTGAAGATGCTAGCAACACTGGCAGCTCGTCTGCTTCCAACACCCCCCTTCTCCATCCCTGCATCTTATCAAATTGCTGCCTCATCAAATTTTCCCGGGAAAATTCTTCAAAAAATTCTTAGCAAATTAAGGTACGTAATGTACCTGGTCCTGGCGTTGAAAGGAAGCCATTTGTTGAAGAAGAGCAAGTTGGGCCTGGAGGAACTTGACGTACTTGAAAGCCGCTTGGAGCATCTGAGCCGTGTTCATCTTATGGGAGCCGGGGATGAGCTTTCCAAGCTCTTGCGTCTTCACTGTAATCTTCCGTCGCCTTTCACGGGCCGCCACGCTCTGCTTCGCCGCACCGCCTCCGCTTCTCCTCTCCTCGTCCCCCCCGGTTGACGCGCGACGCGTAGCTTCAGGGAAATAATTCGAGCAGCCGTAGAGGCACTGCAGCTCTCCGTGAAATTGTAGGGGGTCAGGGATGATGTTTCCCGCCGGCGAGTAAATGAGGTCGGCAGCTGGATTGAGCTCGGGAAGTTGGTCGGAAACATAAGCTTTTTGGTGGGCGAAAGGGGAGCTGGTGGCAGAGCAAAAGAGGTTGGCGGCTGGGTTAGAGGATTCGAAGAATGGGTTAATAATTGGGAGGGCAAAAGCGGGGCGGAATCCCAACATGGGCTCCATCAGCTCAGGGTAAGGTTGCATCTTGTCCGAAGCTGCAGATGAAAGGAGAAATAATACATCAAATGTGTGAAATGTGAAATTAAGCAGTGAACTCGTACATATCAGTACAGAGAGAGAGAGAGAGAGAGAGAATAAGAAAATTGCAAATGCAATTCGAAGAAATTAAGAGCAAACTAAAAGCTAGACAAGACATAGGAGATATACCTTTAATTACCATGGGGAAACTAGGAAGATCTTGCCGTGTCTTTTTCTTTTCTTGGGCGAGTGAGTGAGAGACGGTTGTTTGAAAGTGGTAAAAAAACTAACACAAACTTCATAAAAAAAAAAAGTAACTAACACAAACAGCTAAATCCACCGAGTTGGTGTTTTGTAGAGTAGAGAGTGGGCTGGCGGTTGCTTGTGGGGATCAGATCTGCGAAGCAACAGCCTCCTGATAAGTAGGAGGGAGGAGTTTCTCTGCTATGGCATTCGCGTGAGCCAATTTTTTTTTTAAAATTTTTAAAGGGTACTTTTAACTTTTAATTACACAATACGTGTAGTTTTAAATATATTTTGAGAATAGGAGTTGTAAGAACTGCCACGTCATGAAAGCTTACATACACTTGCATGCATCACCCCAGCCTCCTGCTCAAGTGCCCTACCTATAGTGACGGACCCAGAATTTTAGGCTCAGGGGTGCTAGGTGCAAAGCAGAGGTGAAACGAGCGACGATTAAAACCTAAGGGAAAAAAATTATTTAAATAATTATTTATAAAAATTAAATTTTATAAAAAGTTATTTAAATAATTATTAGGTGTATATGGTATTAAAATAATATCTATTCTAAATAAAAATTAGCAAAATAATTACTTTTTTTTGATTAATAATCACTGAAGTAACCTAGAGGGGAGAGAGAGACATAGAGATGTTGAAAGAGAATGGTTTGGGATGAATATGCAATATTTAAGATGTTAGGTATAAATTTGCAATGAAAAGTAAAGATTTAGCACTGTTTGTGCTATTTACCCTTTTATATTCTTCAGCCAGTTTGAGGGGATAAGACATATAATTGGTTCTTAATTTCTTTCAAAATGGACAAACTAGTACCTTATATTTAAAAACTCACAAAAGTCTTGGGTGGTAATGTTTGGGATGGATATGCAATGTTTCAGAGGTTAGGTGAAAATTTGTGATGAAAAGTAAAGATCTAGAACTATTTTCTCTATTTACCCTTTTATATTTTTCAGCCACTTTAGGAGGGGGAAAAACACTTAACAGGTCATTAGTTTCTCACAAAATGGCCAACTTAGTACCTTATATTTAAAAACTTACAAAATTCTTGGGGGCAGTGGCGCCCCTCTGCCCCAAGGTAGTTCCGCCCTATGAGTTCTCAATAGTCTGAAACAGCTCTCTTTCCCCAGCCCCAGCCCCAGCCCCAGCCTCAACAAATTTTTTTTCCCTCCTGTGGCAGTTTCTATTTTCTTTTCTTTTCTTTTTTGTTCCTGGCAACGGGGCATGAGAGGCTAACAGTGTTTTCTTTTGCCCCTGTGGCAGTTTCTTTTTTTTTTTTTTGGTTCTTGGCAAGTAGGACTGATCATTCGGTTATAACCGAAACCGAAATAACGATTTTGTTCGGTTTTCGGTTGGAGACGTTAGTAACCGAAATAACCGATTCTACCCCCAAAACTGAAATGTAAATTCGGTTTTAAACCAAAAAAACCGAATTTCATATAGATCTCTTGCTGCAGCACATACATAAATCATGAATGGAATTGGTTTAAAAATCATCATGCAACATTAGAAGATTCAAAACATTATCACAACACACATTCTCCATAAATTCATCATGCTACAGAATATAAATTGTTTCAAAGTACAATATAAATAAAATACATATCAAACCACACATAGAAAAGTCCAACTTTCTTGTCTTCAAACCAATAACCAAGTTAAGAAGACAAGAGTACTGCTTTTCCATAAAATATGCCACAAACAACCAAGCTGAAATGCACTAGCCATCCAATTCCAAACTGCCTACAAGAAAGAAAGGTGAAAAGTGATGAGTTGCTTGAATAGAAAACAAGTAATCTTTAAATAAACTACATCTCAGGTTTATGAACAATTTAATTAACAACTAAAGAACTTACTTGCCTGGAATAAGTGTTGGTCTCCCACAAGCAACTAACCAAATGTCTTATTCAAATATCTATGATCGAATTAGGCAATGCCACTTTTGACAAATCTGAGGGGAAAAATAAAGATATAAACAAAAGAATAATCACAAGTATATTAAACAAAAAACATATGTTAGATTACTAAATAACTACAATTATACCTTCCTCCAATTTTTCAATAGGATGCATTGATCTCCTAAGCCAATCCTGACAACATATGAGAGCCTGCACCATCTTAGGAGTCAATGAACTCCTAAATGCATCAAGAACCCTTCCTCCAGTGCTAAATGCAGATTCAGATGTAATTGTGGAGA
This sequence comes from Aquilaria yunnanensis, assembly GCA_039654915.1. Classification (NCBI taxonomy): domain Eukaryota; kingdom Viridiplantae; phylum Streptophyta; class Magnoliopsida; order Malvales; family Thymelaeaceae; genus Aquilaria; species Aquilaria yunnanensis. The sequence continues at coordinate 39,067,783 of CM077600.1, read as the reverse complement.
TAGGAACAGCTAAGACATCACGGGCCATTTGACTAAGGATAGGAAAACGCCCACTATTCATTTTCCACCATTGTAACACGTCTAAATCATCCTCATCGGATTCACACTCCTCATTTAAATACTTAATCAAATTAGACTTTCTTTCATCACTCCCAATGAGTGACCTGAACTTCTTTTTTCTTTCCTTTGAAATTTGACCTTTCCTCTTTTAGGTTTTAGATTGCGGCACAGTTGAAGCTTGGTTAATTCCACTTGACTGACCACAATTTTGTGCTTTCCCAATGAGTTGCAACGTTTTCTCATACCAACTAAACAACTCATTCAAAGCATCTTTGGCCTTTTGTGCTAACTTAATTCCTAGATCTTTCTTTGACTGATACATCTCATTCAATGCAAACTCAACATACTTCAGCTTATGTCGTGGATCAAGGATCACCGCAACATATATCAACATATTCATCTTCTCGACATTACCCCAATATTTTTCATATTTTTCTTTTATCTTCCTAGCCATAAAAGCAAATTCCAAGTCATCACTAGTTCCTCACTTATACAAAAGACCATCAACTTTAGAAATCTCATGAAAAAATGTATTAGAGGTAACATATAAAGAGCCTGAAATCCTACAAGTCAGGTCATAAAAAGTCTCAAGAAAAGTAACCAATCTTCTCACATTCTCCCAATCATCAGATGTAAGTATTCCACCAATCAACTCATTTAATTCATGCTCAAAATGAGGATCATCAGTAGCATATGTCTCAAAGGCTCTCTCAAATTTTTGTGCAGCATTCAACATCAAATAGGTAGAATTCCACCTAGTGCTAACATTTAAGCACAACAAAGCCTTGCTTTCAATTTTCTCCCTCTCAATACATTTTTTGAAATTACATACCTTGTCGGAGATTGCTTCACAAATTTAACTGCAGCTTGAACACGAGCCACAGAATCATGCATCTCTTTCAATCCATCAACACCAACAAGATTGATAATATGTGCAATATATCTCATATGCAAGTACTTACAACCAACAACACTCGTTCCCTAATTGCTGATTTTTTTTTCAAGAACTCAATTGCCACATCGTTAGAACTAGCATTGTCTACTGTAATTATGAATACTTTATCAATACCTCAATCAAGAAGGCAATTCTCTACTGCCCTACCAATGATCTCACCTCTATGACTAGTTATTGGACAAAAGTTCAAAATCTGCTTATGCAATTTCCAATTTTCATCTATGAAATGTGCAGTAAGACACATGTGGTTGACTTTCTATAAAGAAGTCCATGTATCTGTGGTGAGGCAAACCCGTTGGCGTGTATTCTTAAAATATTGTTTCAGTTTCTTCCTCTCAATTGAATACTGCTCAAAGCAATCTGTAGCAATTGTAGGGAACATGAAATCTAGGACAAGCAACAGCCATGAGGTGTTTAAAACCTTCATTTTCCACAAACTTGAAAGGCAATTCATCCACAATAATCATGAAAGTTAAACCTTTTCTTATTGATTCTTGATCAAACTTCCAACACTCTAGTCCCTTATCCCATTCTTCATTTCCAGCAGTAAATACCAATTCACTTTGTTTAGATTCTAAAGCAATACGTGCAAGACAAGAATTGTAATGAGATCTAAGGGAACTAGTGCCATTATCCTTTCGATGACTTGCTAGCAACCTCTCACAGTATTTACATTTAGCTTTATGTTCCCCCTTTTCATTTGTTACCTTCTCAAAGTGAAGCCACACAGTTGACCTTGGTGCCATTGTCTTCTTTTTCGCTTGGTCGCAGCTTTTGCATTTTCTAGGTTTCGAACTTGATGTAGAGGCTGTTATTGCTGCGGAGTCTACTGCTGCTACTTGTGGTTGGGCAGAGATCATTCCGTCATTCATGGCACAGGGCTGAGATAAAGCATCATCACCACCATCACTATGTCCTTAACATTCAAACTACATGAGTAATGAATAGCAAGTCAATAAATAAGGTGACAAACATAACGTACATGTACTCTTTTAAATCTTATACCAATCACCCACTAAGGATCCAAGAGTTCTGCTTTAACCAAAGCACAATAAATACAGAGACAACAAGCTCATGAATATTTATGCTGCCTCATATTCACTCCCACAAAGAACATAAATTGTTCCTAGAAATGCACCTAAGGAAAGAGGGAAAACACAACTCTTCTATCACTATTAATATGTCAGACAATATCCAGCAAGAACAATTTGAAAATGCAAGTTTCAGATAAAAACATATCAGGTCTCCAAAACCTTTTTCTTTCCTCTCAATTGAAGGAGAGAAAAAACTACTAAGAAAGCTTTGTTTTGTTGCCTTCACATTTTTGCTGCTAATTGACACAATGAACTTCATGCCAGCGAGTCAATGTTGTTTATCCAATTAGAAAAAAAAATATTTTGCTATTCAGATTGACAGAGTTACAGAACATAAGGGATGTTTTTTTTCTGGACAAGGAACATCTGGTGGGAAGTATTCTACATCTCTACTAAATAACTACAACTACAAGAAACCAACACGGCAACACATACATTTATTCATTAATCGGATTCGGGTCTACCTATTATTCATTTTCCATCCATCTTGACTTTTCTACTCACAAAATCATAATCAAACACATAAATTTAATCAACAAATTCACATACATTTTCTTCCATCTCGTGCTCCTTCTGTTGCCGTAGTAGCTCCAGCAAGTTTGACAACCTTTCTTTATTTTCGCTGACTCACTGGTTGTTATCGGTGCGTGGCTTGCCTCACTCACGAGTCACGACTATTAGTCTGTCGCCTGCTGTCCGCTTCGGGCTTCCCTTGCCTGCCTAGCTGCCTCGCTCACTGCCCTGCCTCGCTAACGAGTCACGATTGCTTCACCTTCGCTCACTACCCTGCCTCGCTCACTGTCCTGCCCCGGTCACAACACGATTGCTTCGCTCACTACCCTACCTCGCTCAGTCGCTCACTGCCCTACCACGCTCACTGGCACAGTGGCACTGCTACTTTACTACCGCCCTCCCTTCCCTGCCTGGTTCATTCGAATGAATCCTCGATGTTTCTTTGCTAGGGTTCCCCAATCTGTTCGTTTTTTCCTACCGTATTAGTTGCTGTTGGATTGGGCTACGTAGTAAGAGGAAGGAGGGTAGGCTGCACTAAGATTATGAGAAGTTGGGCGGGTTAGGCTTCTAGGTTAAGGACAATATGGGCTAATGTGTAGAATAATAGAGGGCCTGAGCCCTGTTAACCTATATTAATTCGGTTATTACGGTCACCGAATTTGACACTTTCAAAACAAAAAACTGAACCGAAAACCAATATATAATTTCGGTTATCACTAAAACCGAACTGAGAATCGAATAACTATAATAGAAAAAACCAAAAAAATTCAATTTTTCGGTTAAAATCGATTATCTGCTCACCCCTATTGGCAAGAGGGCATGAGCGGCTAACAGTGCTTTAACGTGTGTGATGTAATTGTATGCAGACTTGCGCTGATGTGGCAATTTAGAACTTTACAGTTGAAATAAAATTGAAACTGCCCACATCTAAACGTTTAGTCCAATCGCCACTTCAAGGTTAGGTCTGGGTTCAAGCAGTAAAAAATTCAGCCAATTTCCAATTTTTCTTCCTTAATCTTGTAATACCTAAAATTGAAACTACTCATAGAATTTAATAAGGATAAAACTTATTTGTGGTCTCTAACCACCTTATACTAAATGAGTCTTTAACAATCATTGTGTCATCTTAAATTCCTGAACCTTCTTATTTTTGTTTTAATCGTGGTCATTCTATCAATTCCACTATTAAAAGTAATGGAATTTTAAGGAAAATGCCAACATTGGCCCCAACATTTTCTTCCTCCCATTCGACTCACCCTCCCATTCCGCCGCCATCACGGGGTCTACCACCTCCCGCTTCTCCTAGCTCTGGTCTGCCGCCACCACAAGGTCCACAAGCTCCATTGTTGGATACGCCATTCGGGGAGGTGATGGCGCATGGAAGGCCGCCGATCGACTCGATCCGCTCCCATTCGGGTCTAGCACCGGCTCTCGATCCACACGATCCCTTCGATATCAGCCTCCTCCCATCACTCTATCATAACCTTTGTCCTCCCCATCTTCACGATCTTCACCGTTTCCATGGGCCGGCGGCCATGGCATCAAAGATCAAGAGCTCCAATAGGCATGGGGTGTTAATCCAACCCTCGATTAGAAAGGAAAATGAATGATGAAATGGAGAGGCATGGTGGGATGAGTGCAGTCGACACGATTACACCAACTGGCGATTGAGATCCATCATATCCAATGCGAAGAAGGCCATTGATTTGTCCTACACCGACGGCAATTTGGATGAGTGTTCTAGCCGTGTCTGGTTCTTTGAAATTTCATCGTCAGGTCTGGTTCTCTTTCTCCCTATATCGACAGTGATTTGGATGCTATTCTTGGCGATGTATTCCGTCACTGCAACGATGGGCTTCTGTGTATCATTCCTAGCAAAAACAAGTTTAGAAGAAATTAGGTTAAATTTAGTTGGGAAAAATTGTGTGTGGTGAATTTTTGGTGTGTTAGAATCCAAATCCTTAAACAAATCCATTAGTTCGAAAATGGCAGTATCAAAATTTCGATCAACTTTGGCATTGGCTCGTGCATTTATACTGGCACCATGGGACATAGCTTTTTTCTAGTTCAATTTTTCTCAGTAGTCGACCACCCGTTTTTGCTCTCTCCATACTTGATCTTGATTTGATTTGACACTGGGAAAGCTATTTCTCGACGTGCTCAGTTCCAATATCGATGACCGGCAGAAAAAAACAGTATTTAGCCTCTCTTCTCAGATCTTTTTAGTTCACTAGAGAGGATTTGATTGGGCTGAACGGTTGCTGGAGTCGATGTTGGATGGCCAGGAAAGCGAATAGCAGCAACGTTAGACATTCGGGTAGCCGGATCGGCATCAAGATTGAAGGTAGACGGAGACGGGGACGAGTCCGAAAAGTGGCGGCGGCAAAGGAAAAAGTTAGGACTATGGGCATAAAAAATATATGGACCAGAGTTGGCATTTTCCACAAAAAAGTTCCTTCTCCAATCGAAATCAAAATTCCCTTCTCCAATCAAAACTAAGTTGACCCATCGATGGTAGCGTTGATCACAAGTTTCCCGATAACCCCAATAGCTAGAAAAATCTCTAGTGGTGCATCGATTTGGCTCTTCTTCCTTCTCGTTTTAGTCCCCTGCTCCCGCAGCCAATAGGGGTTGCCGTCGAGCGAACAAAGCCTTGACTGCTGCCGTTGGTCAGGGCCACCGTGGATGCGGGCTACTCTTCGAAGAGCAAGCAGTGGCAGCAGCTGTTGATGCCGTTCTCTCTTCCTTTTGCTTCCCATAGAGGTATCTGGCAAATTGCTTCAATAACTCGTCTAATTTGGTGGATGCGATTTCGGATTTGAAGGGATTTTTGTTGATTTGGAGAGAGATAGCGACTTAGAGGTTTGAGCAAGAAATTGCCTCCTCCATCGCATGGAATGAAGAAAAAAAAAGGGGAGAAGATGAAGTCTTGGCCAACTTATCCTTTAAGTCATAATATTATGAGTTTGTGTCTACTTTAGCCTCAATTTTCTTATTCTTGCAGTACAACAATTAATTACCATGTAAGAGAATGTCACATGACATTATGGGTGCTACATAAGTAAGTTCCTTATAAAATAACTACTCAACTGACAGAATTTATCAAAATAGGACACGTTAAAAGAGGTTGGGGGACTTTAAGAGACACTCTTAATGGTAAGGGACCATTTTAGGATGACTAATATAGTAAGGGGACCGTAAATGGATTTTATCCATGAGAAATTAGACAGTGAGTGGAGATTAATATTAATGAGATACGGATGTGTGATAGGGTGTGGAAGCACACATTGATGTAGGAGGATGATGGTGGTGTAACAGGAAGTGAATTGCGAGGAGGAATTCATATCGTGCCAGAGGGATGAAGGGTCGCAGCGGTTGACAATTCCTTCAAGAACAATGGAGCTGGGAAAGCCATAGACAATTTCTCTATCGTCACAATCCAACCAATTGAAACCATAGTCTATACAATAATCAAACTCATTGGAACATTGTTTGTGTGTATATAAATGATAGTGCCTTATATGCAAAAATAAGAGACGATTTAAGTGGGTCATTGGCCATTTTAGGCACTCATGTAATCAAGTCACCAGTTTAAATTTATATTACTAGTGGAATCAACGTAAAATTTATTGATCCAGACCTGTTTAGATGTTGATGTTAATTTATCACTTTTTTTATATGATGATCCAATATCCTTTTCCTTAAACCATTTCCTCAATTCATTTATACTTGGGAATGCTAAACAGTATTCGGGTATAACATTTTTCAAAACATCACTCATTTCTTTGGTGGTGGCTCAGCCGCTTGAGATCCATAAGGCAGAAAAAATATAAGAAAAATTGTAATGCTTAAAGTATGGCAGCTACCCTGAATATATTAATCAAGGGTAGAGTATTAGGGCAGATCTAATTTTTTTTTGTTTTTTGGTTATGAGCTGCATATATAATCTGTTTTTAATTTTTTTTTTTTAACGATCAAATGCATTACATCTCATTTAACCAGACATCAAGCCAAATTGCCAGCAACAATGTGAACAAACTATGGCAGGAATCGGCCATCCACAGAGAAAACGAATCACAAAATAATGAGTTTCCTGGCTACATTCACATGGATTATATTAGATTTGCCACCACTTTAGCCATCCCAGCCTCCTCCCAATTGCCTTAATACAAATGAGTGCCTCCAAACTAGAGGTGACAAGAGGCCGGGTCTTTTTCGGATAGTTCGAATTTGAGCTCGAATTGAAGCTTTTTGAGCTCAAGCAGAAAAATGGATTCGAGTAAATTTGGGGACAAGCTTGAGTCTTATGGTATTTGGCCCTATGGGCTCGCGGGCCTATTGGGCTCGAGCTAAGTAGTTCTCCTAAGGCCCTTAACCCTTGCAGGCTACAGCCTTACTCCTTGCCTACTCCCAGCCAATCCTAAGTGCTTGATCACAATGCAACCTTACGCTTAGCCTTGGTTGACTAACCTTCCCCCTGTCCCACCAATTGCGGCCTCCACCAAGCTTAACGTCGACGGCATGATGACGAGAGCCCCATGCCGATGATGATCTCCACCGTGGTTGGAAGGTCGAGTTCCAGTGATTCGAGTGCACGACGATCGCTTGCCCACGCGAGTAAGAGACAATAGCCTCATGTCGACGCTGGAAACCCAAACTTAGGTCGGCAACTAACAGCCAACTCGTAAATCTTGCCGCCGCTCGATTGCAAATTTTCACCGCCTCTAGATTATGAATCTTTCCCGCCGTCGATTTCCTGATTTTTTTGGGTTTTTGCTTGATTCCCTCATGAGTTGGATTACAGTGGCCCATAAATCGACCCGACAAGTGACTGAAGAAGGACTATGGTAGCTCCAAAATCAAATTGACAAAGACGATTGCTAAGTTATATAGTTCACAAAATTAGGGTAGAATAACAAAGGATCAAAAAGTTTGAGATAGGTTTTCTAATTTTTTTCTTTTTTGTTTATTTATATTGAAAATTACAAATTCAGTCATCATCTTTCATCTAAGTTATAATTGGTATTAAAGATTTACATGTGTCATTTGAGCCTGACAACCTTTTGGGCCAAACTTGAACCTAAAAATTTGGGGCTCAGGCCCATTTTCACCTCTGCGCCAAACCTTGTTCCTTGCTAGAGATAATCGGATAAACCACAACACTTGCATCCGTCTCGACAATGAGCATTGGAGTATCAAAATCATTTGCAAGCTTTAGCCCTTCAAGATATGCTGTACATTGACCATAGAAGGGGCCAGAAAAGACCCTGTTTGCGAATCAAAAGCACTGCTAACATCTTCCCTTATAGAAAAAATAATTTTAATTATTCAATTTTCTATTTTAGTTTCTTCATTTTCTTAAATTAATGAAATCATTTTATAAATTTAAGTGAGACCCATATAAAAATTATTTAATATCTTCTAAAGAAATTAAAAAGTTTAATGGGACCTCTGGAAGCCGCAGTGGTACATGTGGACCCATGAGTATGTGTTCCAATAAACTTACCATTTTATGTCATTTTAGCTAGTCATATTCTTTCATATTGCTTCCCCACACCCCAGTCCAGGGTAAGGTCAGCCATGAGGCCCATGACCTGTCTAATTCTTATATTAGCTCATTGAAAATGATCGCTCAAGCAGTAGATTCCATTTTAGGTTGGAAAAGTTACAAACCCGTTTATTTTGGGCTGCACATTTTAGATTTTCTGGAGATCCAGTCGGAAAGGAAATAAAGTTTTTAGGTTGATTTTGTGCTAATTATACTATTGCCTTCAGATATAGAAATACACTCCTATCCTCCTTTTCTTTTCCAAAATAAATATTGAATCGTTCAACTTTTCTGAAAAACCAGGTACCAAATAATCCAAATTATGATTTTCACGACTGGGAGGTGAAGATATACTCCATATATTTTGCAAAGGATGGTTCTTTTATTTTTTTTGACTAAAATTTAACTTAAATATATTCATCTTAATATGTATTATAAAAACTTTTTAAAAATTGTATTTATAAACCATGGTCTTTAAGGTATCATTTTCATATAAAAAATTTATATTTCTATAAAAAATTCTGAAAGAAAGAAAATTATGAATTGGTTGTTATAAATAATAAAAAGGATAAATTTTGTGAGATGAAGGGAGTAATTAGTACTAAACCTTGGGAAGTGTAATTAACCTTTTCATGGAAAAACTTGACCTATAATTAGGTTTCATTAATTTGGGGTTTTTAAAAGTGATCAGCTGTATTTTAAATTATTTTTTATTTACAAAAAAGTTCATTTGAATGTTAGTGTTCAATATGTAACTTTTTTATATTTGTTCATTCCTAGCTTAATAAAATAAAAACAGATGAATAATTTTTTTAATGAAAAGGTGCTAAAAGTACTGTTTGGGCTTCTCGAGTTGTGGCTTTTCAATTAATGTAGGATTCAGGCAAATAATCTCTACATGTAAAAATACACAATTTTATTTGATTTTTTTCTTTAATAATTTACATTTTATATTGATTATAGTTGTTGGAAAATAAGATAATATTTTTTCATTCTTTTTGAAAGTTTTCTCTAACACTTCGGGAAACCCTTTTAAAAATTTTAATCTATGTACAAACAAATGATTTTGTTTTGTAGAATTTACAGAAAAGACAGAATGAGAGAAACTTAGTTTGTGTTTGACTGTGGTAGTTTTTTTAAATAAAATGTGAGTACATAGTTTATTAATTAAGAATGTGTGAATTCTTATTTTTCTATATTTTAAAAAGCTGATTTGTTAAAATGAAAAAGAGAAAAATCGTTGTTTTAATAAATAGAGAAGTTCTCTACCATTTACAAAAAGAAAGGTTTTCCACTTTATAACTATGTTATGCTCTCATTCTTTTATTAAAATAATAGAGTTTTTATGTGACAGTATTTGACATTGCCGTTACGTTACTTGAACGGGAAGAGATAAACTAGATGACGTGTGTGAATGAGATTCGTTCTAGACCGAAGAACGCAATATCTGAGCTTGTTGACTTGTTCAACGCGGGAGGCGGAACGACCGCCACTAAGGAATTAAGGATAACAATTCGTGCTTGAGTGGTTGACTGCTTACTTGCAAGGCTTTCAAATAGTAAAGCAGAAATTAGGAAGGTTAAAAAACACTATATCCGGTCCTATCCTTTCTTTCTCAAATCCAGCTATCCAAATTTAAACTTGACCATATATATGGAGGTGAGTATGGGTTGGACAAAACTAAAATTCAACCCAAATCACTTGTATTGGGTTGGGTTTGATAAAAATTAATCATATTTTCAGGGTTGGTTTCACATATGTGAGAACTGATGATTTTTGGATTGGTTCCATGTGGAACCGAGGTGAAATTGAACCGAAGTTATGATATCACTAAATTATCCATACATTTATGTGTTGAAAAAAAAAAAAGAATCATGAGAGTATTTTAGTCTTTTATATTAAACCCTAAAACTAGTATTCCTAATCTTGAATCTAAAATGAAACAACAGACAAGAAATTGTTTACAATTTCATATTGTAAAAAATTATAATGTCATGGTGGTTGGCTTGGTTTAAGTAGCAAGCGGATATGTATCAAATTGAATATTGTTTCCTTTGTATAGATAAAAGAAAAAAGACAAAGTATCTGATCAGTGATCTTCCAGAATTTACAAAGATATTTTATGAAATCACATCCAACTAGATACATTTGCATTCTTGTTGCATTATGTAACAGCATGAGAAACTTTTTGAATATTATTAAGAACTTGTGTATTTAAATATATATGAATTTAGTTGTATATTATGTTAAATATTTTCATAAACAAGTTGTGAATGAAATTTGTTTGAATTTCAATGTTGTTATAGGTATATTATATAAACCGAAAAATTTGAGAACCAGAACTGAAAAATCCAGAACCATGGTTCTGGTTCTTTTCAATTCTCAGTTCTCGGGTTGGGTAAAAAATTTTTGGACCCGAGCCTATTTCGGGTTGGTTTAGTCTCACACGAAAACTGACTTAAATTGACCCATGCTCACCCCTACTTGACCTTACCTATAAAGTCATGAGAAAGATATGAGTTTAACTTATCTAACCTGACCCTACCAGCAACCATCATAAATTATTATATTTATATTCAAAATATGATTTTATTTTAAAAATAAAATTATATTTTAACATAAATTATCTTATATTACTTTAATTTTTTATTTTTTAAGTAGTAATTAATTGTGAATATATACATTCTTTTGAATATATATATATATATATATATATATAAAGGATGTCTAAAAAAGTCAAACATATACCTTAACATGGGTTGGTGAATAGTATCCACCTACTCGCGGGGTGAATACTACCCAAATCCGATTACCTGAGGAGAGAGTTTGAGATTAACTATATCCGGCTCAAACCCTACTTGTTGACATCGCTAGCAGAAATTATAATTTAACATCAAGAATTAGGTAGAATCCAAAATCACTCTAAATTACTCTGATTGAAAAAATAATTAATGATGGTTGTGGATTGGTTCAAGTACTGAAAAAGTTTATAAATTTTTAGTTGATTTCAGTTAACTAACTCAAAATAAACAAAACTGAAGATATATATTTAAATATATTATAAGATTTATGATAACATATATATTCACATTTATTCATTTATTGAAAATTATATTTTAAGAGTATTTTTGTTTTTTGGTTTTAAACACTAGACTTCTCCTAACATAATATTATGGGTTAATTACAATTTGCTCTTTGAGATTTAGGTGAAATTACACTTTACTCATTCATTTTTAATACAGTTTAACAGTAACTTCTAAATTCTTAATTTAAACTATATGGTTGTTATTTTCAAACAATTTTAATCTGTATATTATTTTTTATAATTAATTGACATTTAAAAAATACTATTTTAAAAACTGAAAGAAATATAGAAAGAGAAAACTGATAATTAAAAATGTCCATGAACTATAAAAAAAATATCATATAGATTGAAATTACTGGAAGATAATTACTGTAATGTCTAAATTAAAATGTTGAAAGTTACTGTCAGATTGTATTAAAAAAGCAGAGGGCAAAGTGTATATTTCTAAAACAGAATGAGGGCAAAGTGTAATTTCACCTAAACCTTAGGGGAAAAATTGTTATTATCCCTAATATTCTTGCTAACTTTCTCAATTAGCCTTTGCAACCCAAATTACATGTGTAGTTAAACTTGGAAGTAATTGTGGATTGTGCTAAATATTTCTTAATTTGTTGAATGTTGATGAATTCAATTACTTTCAGCTCTTCTATTGTTGTTTTGGGTAAAATTTTATTGGATTTCATAGTTATTATAGGTGTATGATACAATTGAAAAGCACTAAGAACAAGAATAGAAAAAAACTGAACCATGCTTATGGTTGTTTTCAATTATTGGTTCTCATACTGGGTTGAAATTTTAGAACCATAACTATTTCAGATTGGGTTAGTTCTACTAAAAATACTGACATATCCTGACCCGTATACTCTTAATTAATGTAGACTAGGATTGTCATTGATACAAGGTGGGCATGGCAATAGCAATATGAAAAATTTAGGGCAACATGTGCTATGTTTTTTTGTTTTTATGATTTAAGCACAATATTATGTATAGTTGAGTGGTAGCGAAACTAGGATTTTTGGCTTAGGGGGAGGAAGGGCAAGGGCGAGACAAATCTTTTGCAAATTTTTGTCCATTAATTCACCAATATTCAAAGTCAATATAATATCAATATCATTTAGACACTTAGACAATTAGACAATTCCCGAGTAGATAATAAACAATCAGGCCAAAATGAAAAATGAAGTAAGAAAGAGCAAATAAGTTAAAAAGCTATAACACATAGCTTATTTTGCCCTATATAATGAAGGTTTAGTTCTTTCTATCTGTTGCTCTCAATCAAGTTCAATTGGTTGGAAATACAATTAGAAAAAAACTAACAAGTAAATGGATTAGATTAGATGGTGGAAAAAGGTAGCCAAAAAAATCAAGCAATCTCTGTAAATACTAAACAAGACTTCCTAGAAAACGTAGAGAATGAGATAGAAAAAACAGAAATTCATGAAAACAACAAACGTTGCGAGGTAATACCATTGAATTGCTGGCCATAAAGCAATTAATTCAAGAGAAAAAACTTAGAATAAGGGCCAATATGATCATAATCATGGCAAAAGCAACCGGGGCAACCAACTGGTTTTTAGAAGACAATATTACAATTAGACAATGTTCAAACTAAAATCAAAGATAATTAAACAAACAAAATTCAATCACTTAGACATTTATTGACGGAGTCACGGAGGGAAGACAGAGGACGTCCAATGAGATGCGTACGATGATGGCTGATGGGACAATCGGATGAGGCGAGGCCAAAGCAACCGAGGATAGACAATGAGAGTAACCGTGAGTTTGGTTCAGATAGAGGATAGAGAATGCTTGGTGAGATGCGTATGATGATGGTTAACGGGACGATTAGATGAGACGAGACGAGAGCAACCGAGGGCAGATGACTAGGAGGGTGGACAAAGAGGAGGGACGACATCACAGAAAGACAAGATGGTAGTAAGGTTGTCATCAAACAGGTCTAATCATGGCCGAATTAGGGATTCGGGGTTTTACTAGTAGAGAGATTACGAATTTGAAAAAGGTAGGGGATTAGCAAACAATATCGTTTAGGATGAGAAAGGACAGATAATTGGAAACAATGCCGTTTCTCTTTGGTGTGTTAGGATAACTCCTTAGGAATGGAGAATTACATGCCGGTCCCCATAGTTTTCTTGGAATTCCTCACTGCCCCCTCATCTTTATATTCTTTTATCATATCCGGAGAAGGAGGGAGGGGGTGAAGTGTTAATATCTAGTCCCTAATTTCTGACCAAATGATCAATCTAGTACCATATATATATAATTTTCAAAATTTTAAGGGGGCAGCAACACCCCGCACCTCCTGATCCTACCTAGGTCCTCCACTGAAGTTGAGGGCTAATATTGTAGTTTACTTAATGCTTGCTTGGTACAAAAGTTTGGCGCGCTATTGGATGAAACATAAATTGTTCTACTCGAGGATTAAATAGGGGGTTCCAAAAGAATTTTTTTTAAGGGTAGCATAAAAAAGTCTTAATTAACATAGTTTAAATTTGTTTTACTGAAAACATGATCAAATTATATGAGTACCTTAATCTTATCATGATTCCTGTTGCAGTACTTTAACAAAAAAAATGTCGACAACATGTGTCATGTGTGTAGTAGTTATAGGGTGCACTTCGCGGGTACTGCCATACTCCCTTAGTGTCACATTGTTTATAAAAAATGCCACTATGTTTAAAGTTGCCTTATTTATAAGATTGTCAATAAGTTTAGAACAACATTTTTTTGTAAAATAGATAACATTTTATGGAGTAGTAAATTCACATAAAGGGAATATTATTTCTTATTGAATAAAATAACAATTATTAATAAAAAAAATATCACTTGATTGTAAATGAAAAATAATTCTTTTAGAATATCAATTGATACATGAGGAATAACAATTCATTTAGTTGAGTTTATTGTTTCAGTGTACAATTCATTTTGCTTGATTAATCTTATTGTTTCGTTCCTAACCACTGTTCATTTGGTTGATATTGCTACTCTTTTTTAGTCAAGTTTGATGTTCCATTTACAATTCATGTTTTTGGTTAATATTGCTATTCTTTTGCTAGTGTTATTGATCATTTTACCATTGTTGTTCATTTTATCAATATTGTTATTCCATTTGCTCTAGGCATTTTTTCATTTAGTTGAGTTTGTTATTTCATTTGCAATTTCAGCATGTAGCCAAAATTGTTGGTCATTTTACTCTAGAATGTTGTTCATTTAGTTGACTTTATTGTTATGTATGCAATTCCTACAAATTCCAAACTAGATATGAATAATAAATCTCAACATAAAAGCAAACGTTGAATTAGAACAAATTATGAATTCTAGTCCAAACTTCAAATCCAAGCAAAATAAGCGAGAATCAGAACAACGAATTAGATCAAAGAAAGAATAAAAAAAGAACCAAATCCAAAAACCAAAAAATAATGAAATTAAAATTCTAAATAGATTTGAACAAAAACAAAATCAATGAATTAAATCAAAGCACAAATCAGGGAAACAAATTCTTACGAATGGAACATCAAATTATTTTGAATGGAACAACAGAAATAAACTACAACTAATAACAATGGCTAGAGACTGGTAAAGATGATCAGGAAATAGTGACAAAGCTTACAAGTAGAAACGAATCGGATTTTATTTGATAACAAAAGTTGAGAGAATAACAAGAAGAAGAAGCAAAATAAACCAAATATGATAACAATGAAAAAATGTAAGGTAGGAGGAGGACATAGTAATGAATCCAAAGAAACACAAACAAACTGAGTATAATAACAATGACAAGAAAAGGAGAATGAAAATGTCAAAGAAGTAGAAACAAATTAGATCTAATAACAAAAGTGAGATAACAACAATGAGGATTAAGGAGGAGACGGTGATGAAGCAAAAAAAGGCTGATGAAAATAATGAAGAGGAAGATGAGGTTTAGTGAGGGGAAACCATTATGGCTGATTGGCGGAATAATTAACGAAATCATCACCCATGGTTATCCTGACCATGCTATTAGCTGGATGAAAGGGAAAGGTTTGTAGAAGCATAAAAGAAAAAAAGACAGACTAAGAATGTAGAGCATGCACATGTAAATTACCTATAACCAGAGGCAGAGACAAGGGTGGTTGAGGGCTATTCAGCCACCTACAACATTTTTAATATGTGTGTGTGTGTGGTAGAAAAAGAAAATAACTATTGATATTAATTTTTTCATCTAAAAGTTTATACTTTTATTTGTATTACAAGAGCCTAAAAAATATTTTAAAATATGTCTTATAGACACTTTAAAACCTATAAAACATGTATCTTCTCTTCCTCTTTTTGTTTCTTTCTTAGGCTCTGTGGCAACGTCGGGTTTTCTGGAGTCGCCACCAATCAGTTTACTTAGGTCGATTGGTCACCTAAAATATGGTCTGCGAGAGTTCGGGGGTTCGGGAGTACGGTTACGTTGAAACAACTTTGTTAAAACGCCCAAAAATTGGCACCTTAGTTGATTTTAATTTTGTTTTACTTTGCTTTTAAAAAAAATTTCAGTTAATTTAGATATTTTACCTGAATTAGTCGAAAATGTGGATTTTGGTAATTAATTCGGATAAAATTTTATACTTCCGAACCATGGACTCTGCCGAGTCATTTGGACACGGAAGATTTTGATTCCGAACCATGGACTCTGCCGAGTCATTTGGACACGGAATTTGGTGAAATTTTAAACAATCAATCCATATCGTAAAAATATGGATTTTTATCTTTTTATTTAATTTATTTATTTTAAAAGTTTGATATTTTCCAAACCGTAGATCCTGCCGGATCATCCGGATATGGAAATTGATTTAATTTATCGTAATTATTTAATTCTTATTATTAATTTTTAGTTTAATTACTAAATTTATCTTTATATTTTTACTTTTTCTTTCTTTCTTTTTCTTCTTATTTTTACTTTTTAATTTTCTTTTCTTTTCTTTCTTTTGTTTTCTTTTTCTTATCTTTCTTTTCTTTTTCTTATCTTTTCTTTTTTTGATTTTTTTCTTGTTTAATGAAGGATATTTATTATTTAAAGAATTACTCAATTTATAAAAGAATTAAAAAAATTAATTTTTTTATTTAATAAGAAGTTAATTTAAAGGAATCAAAGAATTTAAAAAATAAAAATCTTTGTTCATGGTACGGGGCGTTGTTACTCAGCCAGACCCTCTTCACCAGGTGAAGCAGCTCAAAAGCGGGCACGAGACAGTTTCCAGCCAATATACCATGAACTAAATTTTTTTTTTTTTTTTTTTTTACTCAACAACATGGTTCAGATTTATTTTTCATATATATTTTTTATGGCTAATTTCTTTAAATGAAATGAGTTTATCCGTAAAATAAAAAATAACAATAAATAAAGTGGAGGTTTTCTTCTTTTTTTTATTAATTTTTTTTTTGCTTTGATCAAGGATATTTATTATTTAAATAATTACTTAATTTATAAAAGAATTCAAAAGTAATTAATTTTTTTTTAATAAGAAAGTTAATTAATTAATCTTGAGATTTATTTTATGTTTATTTAAAAAGAAGAAATAAATTAATCAAGAAAGATTTATATTTTATGTTATGCTTGTTCTTTTTATTTAATAAAAGATAAACAAAAATAAAAAAATTATTAAATCAAGATCTTATTTATTCATTAAAGAAAGCAAAAATTATATTTTAATTTAAAATAATATAAGTCTTAATATTTTATTTTGTTTTATTTTGTTTTGATAAAAGATTAACCAAAAGTAATTGTTTAATTAAGAAAATCAAAAATTTATATGTATATTTTAAACAAAAGAAGAAAAGTTTTGATATTTATTTAATTTGTTTTGGAATAAAAGATTATTTAACCAAAAATTTATATGTATTTTAAAACAAAAGTCTTGATATTTATATTTTATTTTGTTTGATGAAAGATTTTTTTTTAATTTTAATTTATATCTGTGAAAGTATATCTAATTAATAAGTCTAAAATATTTAAGAGAAATTCAATTATTTTTTGATTTATTTTTGATTAAGATTTTTATAAAGGAAACAAAAAGTGATATCTTTTCATTATTTTAAAAGAAATAAGTAAAATATTATTGAATAAAATGTTAGCCCAAAAATTTTACTTTTTATTATTCTTTTTATTAATAAAGAAAACTAAAAAGTTATATTTTATTATTTTAAAAGAAATAAGTAAAATATTACTGAATAAAATATTAACCCAAAAATTTTACTCTTTTTATTCTTTTTATTAAAAGAGAAAATTAAAAAGTTATATTTTATTATTTTAATTATTAATATATTAGTCCAAAGTTTTTATTTTTAATAAAGAAAATAAATTATTATATACTTTATTTAAAAATGATTCCAAGCCATGGATCCTGACGGATCATTTGGTCATG
This sequence comes from Aquilaria yunnanensis, assembly GCA_039654915.1. NCBI lineage: Eukaryota > Viridiplantae > Streptophyta > Magnoliopsida > Malvales > Thymelaeaceae > Aquilaria > Aquilaria yunnanensis. Next base: position 39,050,124 of record CM077600.1, on the reverse strand, counting down.
GAGTTTTAATTTTTATTAGATTTTAACTATTTAATTAGTTATTAATTTTATTTATAATTTTATTGGATTTTTCTTGAATTTTTAAAAAAATATTTAAAAAGAATTGATTTAATCATGTTTATTTATTAATTTTAACAAAAAGTTAACTTTGTTATAATAAAACATGTATTCCAAAATAAAAATAAAATAATTGGCTTTTAAATTTTTATTAGCCTTAATAATTAATTACAAAATAATCTTCTTTTAGTTTTTTTTTATTTATGGGTAAAAGGTTAATTAAATAAATTAAATCATATAAAGAAAAATTAATAAAGTGGGGTTTTTTGGCCATCCACTTAAAAAAATAATAAATGTTAGCAACAATTAATATAGTTAGATTAGTTGGATTAGTTAGTTAATAACAATAAAAAAAGGTTAGTAAAAGTTAGATTAAATTAATTAACAACAATAATAAAAATTAGCCAAGTTTAATTAAATTAATTGTTAACAACAATAATAAAAGTTAGCCAAGTTTAATTAAGTTAATTAATTAACAACAATAATAAAAGAGTTAGCCAAGTTAATTAAGTTAATTAATTACAACAAAAATAAAAGTTAGCCAAGTTTAATTAAGTTAATTAATTAACAACAATAAATAAAAGTTAGCCAAGTTTAATTAAGTTAATTAATTAATAACAATAATAAAAGTTAGCCAAGTTTAATTAAGTTAATTAATTAACAACAATAAATAAAAGTTAGCCAAGTTTAATTAAGTTAATTAATTACAACAAAAATAAAAGTTAGACAATTTAATTAATTATTAACAACAATAAAAATAAAGGTTAGTAAAAATTAGCAAGTTAGTTGTTAGTTGCTAATAACAAAAAAAAAAGGTTAGTAATAATAACAATAATAAACAAATAAATAAACAAGTAAAAAAATAAATGAGTTAGTTAATTAATTTTCTGCAAAGACAAAATAAAAAGGTTAGTGACCTAATAGAAAGAAATTGAAAAGATGAAGGACTGAAAGGAGGTTTTACCCTTAAAAATTAAAATTGAATCTGGAGAAAGAATCAGAGGCGACGCGAGGGAGGAGGGGGGGGTGACGGGGCTGGGCAGGCGGAGGCGGCAAGGGCGCAGGGCGGCCGGGCGACGGCGACGAGGGCGCGGGGCGACGGCGGCGAGGGTAACGGCGGCCGGGACGACGGCGGCGAGGGAGCGGGGCGACGGCGGCAGGACGGCTGGGTGCGGCGGCGCGAGACGGCAGGACTGCTGGGCGCGGCGGCGATGGCGACGGCGACGGCGTAGGAACGACGGCAACGGCGAGACGACGGCGGCAGGGCGACGGCAGCGGGATAGGACGGCGACAGAAAAAGAAAGAAAGAGAAAACGGAGGAAGAAGGTAGTCGAAACGTAAGAAAAAATAATTTTGGGACTGTTTTGGCAGAGGGAGGAGAGCCTAGGACTAAGGCTTCTATTTTCTCTTTTTCTAAAACGGAGCTCTGAACTTTTTTCTCTGATTTTCTATATGTTCAGCACTGAATTTGGGGGGGTATTTATAGAAGGAGCTTAGCTGAACTGTGGACGGATAAATTAATAAAAAATATCAAACTTATCTTTTAAATTGGTAAAATGACAGTTTCAGTCCTTTACGTTACTCCAGCTCTGGATAAGCTCAGAAGCTTCTGATTTTGACAATTTTAACGTTTTCTGTCAATTTGGGCTAGAAACGTCCGTTTAGGCCCAAAATTGACGCGAAAAATTACCCAAAGCTCCTGAAACTTTCAGAATTTGTCAATTTTGTCCGAAACTTCTCAATTTTGTCATTTTTACCTCAAACTTTTAATTTTTTTGTCATTTTTTTCTGAAATTTTATTTTTATTCCAAACACATACATATTCGCACATATATTATTTTAAATCAAATCTTCTCAAAATAAAAATATATTTTAAACTAATTAACATAATTAAAATTTTTTAGCAATAATAATAATAATAATAATAATTTTTTTAATTAGTTTTTTTTTTAAAAATTTTTTAAAAAAAAGGCCGGACGAAATTGGGTGTCAACAGCTGCCCCCCTTTGCATGCTTCATGGGACATGATGTATGCAAAGTAGTTACCAAATTTCGTCCGTCTTAGCTAGCCATTGAGAACCTTCTCGCCGCCTAAACTATGTGGTTAAGGAAAATTTTTTTTAGAGCCTCTGCGATAAGAACTCTCCTATCGTTGAAGGGAAAATTTGATAATTTTGAGGTTAAGGGTCCTACCTTAGAACCTCGACGATAGGAACTCTCCTATCGTTTGAAGTAAAATTGATTGTTTTGAGGTTAAGGGTCCTACCTTAGAACTTCGACGATAGGAACTCTCCTATCGTTTAAAGGAAAATTGATGATTTTGAGGTTAAGGGTCCTACCTTAGAACCTCGACGATAGTAACTCTTCTATCGTTTGAAGTAAAATTGATTGTTTTGAGGTTAAGGGTCCTACCTTAGAACCTCGACGATAGGAACTCTCCTATCGTTTGAAGGAAAATTGATGATTTTGAGGTTAAGGGTCCTACCTTAGAACCTCGACGATAGGAATTCTCCTATCGTTTGAAGGAAAATTGATGATTTTGAGGTTAAGGGTCCTACCTTAGAACCTCGACGACAGGAACTCTCCTATCGTTTGAAGGAAAATTGTTTGAATGACGTTAAGGGTCCTACCTTAGAACCTCGACGATAGGAACTCTCCTATCGTTTGAAGGAAAATTGATGATTTTGAGGTTAAGGGCCCTACCTTAGAACCTCGACGATAGGAACTCTCCTATCGTTTGAAGGAAAATTGATGATTTTGAGGTTAAGGGCCCTACCTTAGAACCTCGACGATAGGAACTCTCCTATCGTTTGAAGGAAAATTGATGATTTTGAGGTTAAGGGTCATACCTTAGAACCTCGACAATAGGAACTCTCCTATCGTTTGAAGGAAAATTGATGATTTTGAGGTTAAGGGCCCTACCTTAGAACCTCGACGATAGGAACTCTCCTATCGTTTGAAGGAAAATTGATTGTTTTGAGGTTAAGGGTAATACCTTAGAACCTCGACGATAGGAACTCTCCTATCGTTTGAAGGAAAATTGATGATTTTGAGGTTAAGGGTCCTACCTTAGAACCTCGACGATAGGAACTCTCCTATCGTTTGAAGGAAAATTGATGATTTTGAGGTTAAGGGTCCTACCTTAGAACCTCGACGACAGGAACTCTCCTATCGTTTGAAGGAAAATTGTTTGAATGAGGTTAAGGGTCCCACCTTAGAACCTCGACGATAGGAACTCTCCTATCGTTTGAAGGAAAATTGATGATTTTGAGGTTAAGGGCCCTACCTTAGAACCTCGACGATAGGAACTCTCCTATCGTTTGAAGGAAAATTGATGATTTTGAGGTTAAGGGCCCTACCTTAGAACCTCGACGATAGGAACTCTCCTATCGTTTGAAGGAAAATTGATGATTTTGAGGTTAAGGGTCCTACCTTAGAACCTCGACGATAGGAACTCTCCTATCGTTTGAAGGAAAATTGATGATTTTGAGGTTAAGGGTCCTACCTTAGAACCTCGACAATAGGAACTCTCCTATCGTTTGAAGGAAAATTGATGATTTTGAGGTTAAGGGCCCTACCTTAGAACCTCGACGATAGGAACTCTCCTATCGTTTGAAGGAAAATTGATTGTTTTGAGGTTAAGGGTCCTACCTTAGAACCTCGACGATAGGAACTCTCCTATCGTTTGAAGGAAAATTGATGATTTTGAGGTTAAGGGTCCTACCTTAGAACCTCGACGATAGGAACTCTCCTATCGTTTGAAGGAAAATTGATGATTTTGAGGTTAAGGGTCCTACCTTAGAACCTCGACGACAGGAACTCTCCTATCGTTTGAAGGAAAATTGTTTGAATGAGGTTAAGGGTCCCACCTTAGAACCTCGACGATAGGAACTCTCCTATCGTTTGAAGGAAAATTGATGATTTTGAGGTTAAGGGTCCTACCTTAGAACCTCGACGACAGGAACTCTCCTATCGTTTGAAGGAAAATTGATGATTTTGAGGTTAAGGGTCCTACCTTAGAACCTCGACGATAGGAACTCTCCTATCGTTTGAAGGAAAATTGATGATTTTGAGGTTAAGGGTCTTACCTTAGAACCTCGACGACAGGAACTCTCCTATCGTTTGAAGGAAAATTGTTTGAATGAGGTTAAGGGTCCTACCTTAGAACCTCGACGATAGGAACTCTCCTATCGTTTGAAGGAAAATTGATGATTTTGAGGTTAAGGGCCCTACCTTAGAACCTCGACGATAGGAACTCTCCTATCGTTTGAAGGAAAATTGATGATTTGAGGTTAAGGGCCCTTCCTTAGAACCTCGACGATAGGAACTCTCCTATCGTTTGAAGGAAAATTGATGGAATGAGGTTAAGGAAATCTCCTTGAACCTCGAGCGAAATTTATATGAAAGCAATTAGAATTGGAATAATTTTCTTCAAAAGTGTGAATTTGCATAATAGGCGAGTGCGAAATTTTAGACTTCGATAAAATGAGTGAATCTTGATGATGACAATATCGCTAACAAATTATGTAAAGGGAACGGATGTTTGGAATCAATATCCAAGGTTCATCTAATATTTTCTTTAGTAAATATAGATTCGCTTGAGAGATATGTCATCCAAATAAGGTTGAAGCTTAACTATCCTAAAATGTTATGCCTAGTAGACCTAATAGAATGCGTCTCAAGAGCAATAAAAATTACTCTTTACTCAGCCATTCCAACCTAAAGGCATTGTCCTATGGTTTTAATATCAGCATGGACGAGACTATCTTATAAGATAAAAAAGAAATTTCCTGAAAGAAAAACTAAAACACGAAAGAAAATGCTGATAATAAAACTAAAGGACAAGCAAAACGGATCGGATCACTTCTTCTTCCACAATATTTCAACAGGGTTAGTAGAGGACTATTATGGGATCGAACTGTTCGGGAAAGACTGTCGCGTCCAGTCTATCTGAATCATTGCTGGATCTGGTTCAGGAACAAAAGCTTGTATTTTATCTAGCAATTCTTCAGCAGTTGTTGCGGATATTATGATTCGCCGTGCCACTCTTGATATAAAATTCTTCTGCATAGCATAATCCATAAAAGCTATCAAACCTGTAAAGAAATTGTTAACATTTAAAAGCCCAATGGGTTTCTTATGCAAATTAAGTTGGGCCATGGAAGCAATTTGAAAGACTTCTCCCAATGTGCCAAAACCACCTGGTAGAGCGATAAAAGCATCAGCATTTAAAAGCATTTGTAACACACGCTCTTGTAAATTTTTAACCACTAATTCTTCTCCAATCGTGCCCCCAGAAATAAATTTCAGAGGTCCAGGGATAATGCCCAGAACTTGACTTCCTCCTAGAGATGCTGCTGATGCTACACCTCCCATTAATCCGACACTACCTCCTCCATAAACTAAATGTATTTTTCGCTCAGCTAATACTCTACCCAAATGGTTGGCTGCTTTTAAATACTCTTCATCTTTTCCAGGAAAAGCCCCAGAAAATACACAAATACTTCGGGATTTACGAGTTGGGGTTTTCTCCATTCCTATCCTTACCCTTGTGAGAAAAGAGGATATATTTATAGAGATGAAGAGATAAGGCAATAATTTTATTTTTCAAGAATGGATACATTATTGCCAGCTATTCATAGTAGTCACGGGTATGACTCTGGTCAGGTATGGGTACACTATCGTTAAAAGAGGAGGAAAATTTTCAAAATAGCTGCTAGCATGTACAGTAGTCGCGACTGTAGCTTATGTCAGGAGTAGGTACATGATTGTCGGATGAGAAGGAAAATTTCAAAAGTGGCAGGTATATACAGTAGTCATAATTATAGCTCATGTCAGGAGTGGGTACATTATGGGAGGAAAATTTCAAAAGCGTCAGCTAGCATGTACAGTATCGTGACTATGGCTTATGTCAAGAGTGGATACATTATTGCTGAAAGAGGAGGAAAATTTAAAAAGCGACAGCTAGCACGTACAGTAATCGTGACTTTGGTTCATGTCAGGAGTGGATACATTATTACCAAAAGGGGAGGAAAATTTCAAAAGCGACAGCTAGCACGTACAGTAATCGTGACCTTGTTCCGTCTTCTACTGGCTTTGCATCCAGTAACGGCTTCAATGCTTTCTATGAATCAGTGATTTGCATCTCATCTAGCTTTTTCACAAACTGGCAAACAGGGTCGTTTAGGGTCAGATTCCCAAGACTGTAACGTTCTCGTTCTTTTTGGAGAATTATCCATAATCCAACAACCTCAAATTGCACTATTCCGCAAGAATGCGCTTCAAGAACCTCTCGGATATCTTCCAGAGATTCCTTACGCAAGCCATTCTTGATGAATTTTATTCTATCATTACGATTTCTGGTGATCACTCCTGGAGAACGACATTTATTGCCGCAAATCCACCATCCACAATTGTGACAGACGCCTAGCCTCTTTGCTCTTCTCTTTTTGGCATAAACGCTTTTACCAAAGCCGGGCATACGGGGAAAGAACGCATCTGGAACTTCACCAGCCGAACGAACTTTAGCTTCGATTAGCCATCGCACATTATCAGGAATGCCTTTGTGCATAAATAGTCGGAATCGTTCACATCTAGCTTGATAAACCTTTTTAAGAACATTTATTGGGAAAAAAGGGAAATATTTTCGTAGAGCGGAAAGAGAAGGCTCCATTGATGAATGAGGCATTTAAGAGAAAAAGAAAGAAATTAGTGATTGTAGGAAATGGAAATAACTGAATTTGGGAGTTATGGAGTACCGTATCCAGAAGGAAGAACACGCATTTATAGTGATGAAAGGATAATGCGTTTATTACACTTACGGAAGTAAGTACATTATTGCCAAAAGAAAAGACAAATGACAGCTTATATGTACAACAATCATGACTGTGGCTCTCATCTTCCACTAATTCATGTCCAGTAATGGCTTCAATGCCTTCTATAAGTCGGGGATTTGCTTCCCATCTAGTTTTCTTACAAACTGACAAACGGGGTCGTTTAAAATCACATTCCCAAGACTGTAACGGTTTCGTTCTTTATGGTAAGTCCTCCATAAACCGATAATTTCACCTTGCACTTTTCCACAAGAATGCGTTTCAAGAGTCTCTCGGATATCTTTCAGAGACTCCTTACGCAGGCCATTCTTAATGAATTTTCTTTTATCTTCACGATTTATGGAGATGTATCCTAAAGAGCGACATTTAGTATTACAATTCCATCGCCCACATTTATAACACACGCCTAGTCTCTTTGCTCTTCGCCTTTTGGCATAACGGCTTTTACCTAAACCGGGCATGCGGGGCATAAATGCATCTGGAACTTCACCCGCCAAACGGACCTTAGCTTCAATTATCCACTGCACATTATCGGGAATGCCTTTGCGTGTAAAAACTCTGATTCTTTCACATCTAGCAAGGTAGATCTTTTTAAGGACTTTTAGTGGGAGGGAAGGAAAGTATTTTCGCAGTACAGAAAGAGTAGAATCCATTGATGAGAGAAGAATATGAGAGAAGAGGGAAATGAATCAGTTATTGCAGGAAACTGGAATAATCGACTTTAGAAGTCACGGGGTATCTTATCTGTTGTTTAATCAGAAGGAAGAACACGCATTTATAGTGATGAAAAGGGATAACGTGTCGATTACACTTAGGGGAGCATGTACATCTGTCAAAAGAAAATGCAAATTTTTCCAAATATAACAAACTGTATGTACAGTAATTGTGACTGTGGCTTACATCTTCCACTGGTTTTACGTCCAGTAACGGCATTAACGGCTTCTATGAGTCGAGGATCTGCTTCCCATCTAGCTTTCTTACAAGCCGGCAAACAGGGTCGTTTAAAGTCAGATTCCCGGGACTGTAACGGTCTCGTTCTTCATGAAAAATACTCCATAAATCAAGAATTTCACGTTGCACAGATCCACAAGAATGCGTCTCAAGAGTCAATTGGATATCATCCAATGAGTCCTTACTCAAGCCATTCTTGATGAACCGTATTTTATCTTCTCGATTATTGGAGATCATTCCTAAAGAACGACACCTAGTCTTACAAGTCCACCTACCACATTTATGGCAGACTTGTAATCTTTTCGCTCTTCTTTTTCTGGCATAAGAACTTTTGCCAACACCAGGCATGTAAGACACAAATGCCTCTGGGATTTCACCTGCCAGACGAACCTTAGCTTCAATTAACCACCGCACATCTTCAGGGATTCCTTTATGCATCAGAGCTCTTAATCGTTCACAGCGAACTTGGTAGATCTTTTTTAGGATGTTCATTGGGAGAGAAGGGAAATACTTTCGCAAGGCGGAAAAAGTAGGATCCATTTTCTAGGAGGAAGTAAAAGAAAGAAGGGGTGAAGGAATCAGTTATTATGGGCAACTGAGAGAACCGACTTGAGAGTCACGGAGTACCGTATCCGCCGTTTAACCGGAAAAGTGGATCCTACTTTATTTTAGTATCATAGACATTTCTTATCTTTGATATCTCATCAGGCATGACATTGATCCAGTCCTTGATTATTGAATCCATTGTCTGCTTTCGACGACAATATTTCTCGATATCCACGCTTATCTTTGACCATAGCTATTTCTTATCTTGGATACTGCTAAGCTGGCGTCAATTCTGTCCATCCCGGTGTAGCCTCGATTATTGAATTGATTACCAGGATTTTGACAATATTGTCTACTTTATCCTTGAATTGCTGATGGGGCTGGGTCCACTATATCAGCTGTGCATCCAGCGGTAGATTGGTAAAAACGGATGTCACTGAGACGTCAGCTTATACTGCTGTGACTGTGCGGTGGATACGCTTCCCATTTGATCCTTGTTCTGTATGCCATGCATGCATGATGTGAAATGCATGAATGCAGAGCATGTGTAACTGACGGATTTATTTTTTTATATCTTTGCTTTACTGGATCCTCTTTGTAATTGCCTTCTATCGTTGAATCTCTTTATGCTTTCCAACTGTTGTCCATTGTTTCGCTTTCCAGCTGTTGTTCATTGTCTCGCTTTCCAGCTATTGTCCATTGTCTCGAAAGCCTAACTCTTTTCAAAAATCTTCTTTCCTTGATTTGTTCTTAAATTTTGGCTTCAATTTCCTTAATGTCCGCCTCGTACTTTATGCCTCTCTGGATAATCGTCCCTGTTGAGATATTCGTGAGTATGATTCTTTCTTGCTGACATGGACATGTTAAGACTTCTGAAGCGATCATTCAGGCTACCACCAAGGCTATCTCCCAAAGATTTGTTACTCCTTCTTCTTTGTTAGCCTATGTTCTGTGCCGCTCGCAAAACAGGACCTCAATCTTACCTGTTTTAATTCATAAAGCTTATCAAAGTAATCTACGGTCTTTGTTTTTTCTAAGTTTTAATTATTACTATTCTTCCTTCAAAAGTCATAATTTATTGCACACTTAAGGCTAGTAAGAATGTGAGATTTGAAGGAAAAGAACTGGATAGAAGCGACTTTAGCATTTTGAACGTGAGAATCTAAGGTAAGTTAAAGAAAATTGGCTTTTTATTTATGAGTAATATGAAAATCTTGGGTACAGATAGATAATGAAAGTGTAAGAGAAGAAAGCTCTCTTTGACAACTTTGATCAAATAAACTTTGGTAACCCTGTATCCACTTCTCCCCTTCTGTTTGAAAATTTCTTCATTATGCAAAGTATTTCTTTACTGCATCCGAATTTACTGGCTTCGGTAATTCTCGTCCATCCATTTCTGTCAGAATTAGTGCCCCTCCTGAAAATGCTTTCTTCACGACATATGGCCCGTCATAATTTGGTGTCCATTTTCCTCTTGAATCATGTTGCATGGGTAAAATTTTCTTGAGCACTATGTCACCCTCGTGAAATTGTCGTGGGCGAACCTTTTTGTTGTAAGAACGAATCATCCTTCTTTGATAAAGTTGCCCATGGCAGAGGGCTATCATTCTTCTTTCATCAATTAGATTTAATTGCTCGTATCTAGCTTTGACCCATTCTGCTTCTCTTAATTGAGTATCCATTAGTACCCTTAATGAAGGTATTTCAACTTCGATGGGCAATACAGCCTCCATACCGTATACCAGAGAAAAAGGTGTTGCTCCAGTAGAAGTACGGGTAGAAGTTCTATAAGCATGTAGTGCAAAAGGTAACATCTCATGCCAGTCCTTGTAAGTGACGATCATCTTTTCAACAATTCTCTTGATATTTTTATTGGCCGCTTCTACTGCACCATTCATCATTGGTCGATAAGGTGCCGAATTGAGATGTTTGATTTTGAACTGCCGGCACAAAGTCTGCATCATTGCATTGTTCAGGTTCGTGGCATTGTCTGAGATGATACATTCCGGCAGCCCATAACGACAAATGATTTCTTTCTTAATGAACCGGCATACCACCTTTTGAGTCACACTTGCATATGACATAGCTTCTACCCATTTAGTGAAGTAGTCAATTGCCACTAGGATGAATTTGTGACCATTGGAAGCTTTAGGGGTAATGGCTCCAATGACGTCAATTCCCCACATGGCAAAAGGCCAAGGTACTGCTGTTACATTAAGAGGGGTGGGTGGAGCTTGGATCTTGTTGGCATATATTTGACATTTGTGACATTTTCTCACGTGATTAATACAATCACTTTCCAATGTGAGCCAATAGTAGCCAGCCCTCATTATTTGTCTTGCCATGGTATGACCACTAGTGTGTGCTCCACATATTCCAGAATGAACTTCTTCCATGATCTTTCGTGCTTCATGAGTATCTACACAGCGAAGTAGCATCGAGTCTGGGGTTTTCTTGTAGAGTATGTCTAGGTTTAAAAGAAAACCCATTGACAATCTTCGTAGAAATTTCTTGTCATTTTCTGATGCTTCTAGTGGATATGTTCGTTCTTGGAGGTATTTCTTGATATCATGATACCAAGGCTTTCCATCCAATTCTTCTTCGATGCTCATGCAATAAGCTGGAGAATCTATTATTTTCATCTCGAACACAGGAGTATGCTCAGGGTCGCTTATCTTGTACATAGAAGCCAAAGTAGGTAAAGCGTCTGGGATTTGATTATCTTCCCTTGGAAGATGATGGAAACTTATACTGTTAAATCTTCGAGTCATGTCTAGTATAAGCTTTTGGTAAGGGATTAATTTTGAATCTCTTGTCTCCCATTCTCCATTGATTTGATATATGACTAATGCGGAATCCCCATAGACTCGGAGATCTCGCACTTTTAAATCTAGTGCCATTTGGAGTCCCATAGCACATGCTTCATACTCTACTATATTGTTGGTACAAGGAAATGTAATTTTTGCTGTGAGGGGAAACTGCTCTCCGCTTGGAGAGATGAGTATAGCTCCGATCCCTTGTCCCAAAGCATTAGATGCTCCATCGAATGCCATTTTCCATGTTTCATTTTCTTCATCAACTTCCTGTTCTATCGTCATTATATCTCCATCAGGAAAGTCCATTCTCATGGGCTCATAATCCTCCAATGCTCTATCAGCCAGATATTCAGCGATCACACTTCCTTTTACGGCCTTTTGGGTGACATACTGTATGTCGTATTCAGATAACAGCATTTGCCATTTTGCAATCCTGCCTGATAAAGCGGGTTTCTCGAAAATGTACTTAATGGGGTCAGTCTTGGAGATCAGCAATGTTGTGTTGTTGAGCATGTAGTGTCGTAGTCGATGTGCTACCCATACAAGGGCACAACAGGACTTTTCTACTATTGAGTATTTAGCTTCATATGTGGTAAGCTTTTTGCTCAAATAGTAAATTGCATGCTCCTTCTTGCTTGTCTCATCACGTTGACCCAATACGGATCCTAATGAAGAATCCTGTATGGATAAATATAGAATCAACGGTTCTCCGGATCGAGGTGGTATCAAGACTGGTGGATTTGATAAATATCGTTTGATTTTCTCGAACGCTTCTTGGCATTCGTTATTCCACTCAATCGGATTGTTCTTCTTTAGTGATTTGAAAAGCGGTTCACACTTGGACGTCAATTGTGATATGAACCTTGCTATGAAGTTGATTCTACCCAGAAAACTTCTTACTTGTTTTAGAGTCTTCGGGGGTTGCATTTCTTGTATCGCTTTGACTTTACTCGGGTCAACTCGAATCCCGTCCTTGCTGACTATGAAACCCAATAACTTTCCTGAAGAGGCTCCAAAAGTACATTTGGCAGGATTCAACTTCAATTGATATTTGCGAAGTCTATCGAATAGTTTTCTTAGCACTTTTAGATGCCCCCGAGCAGTGAAAGTTTTGGCGATCATGTCGTCCACATATACTTCAATTTCTTTATGCATCATGTCATGGAACAACGTGACCATGGCTCTTTGATATGTAGCACCAGCATTCTTTAACCCGAAAGGCATCACCTTATAGTAGAAGGTACCCCAAAGGGTAATAAAAGCAGTTTTTATCATGTCATCTGGATCAAGTTTGATTTGATTGTATCCAGAAAAACCATCCATGAAGGAAAAGTAGGAGTTTCCTGCGGTATTATCCACCAGTGTATCAATATGAGGAAGTGGGAAGTTATCTTTAGGACTGGCTTCGTTCAAAGGCCGGTAGTCCTGACAAACTCTTAGTTTCCCACTTTCTTTCTTTTCGACTGGGACAATGTTAACCACCCATTCTGTATATTCAGCAACCCCCAGGAATCCTGCATCCCACAGCTTTTGAATCTCGTCTTTTACTCTTAAGATTAACTCCGGCTTTAATCTTCGTAACTTCTGTCTGACAGGCTTCGCCCCAGGTTTCAAGGGTATTTTGTGTAGTACAATGTCTGAGCTTAAGCCGGGCATATCTTGGTATGACCAAGCGAATACATCCACATATTCTTTCAATAAATGGACTAATTCTTCTTTTTCTTCAGGAGGGAATAAAGTGCCAATCTTGACTTCTTTTACATCCTGACTGTCTCCTAGGTTGAATACCTCAGTTGGTTCTTGACTTGTTGCTCTTTCTTTTTCATCTTGCTCAATCATTTTTAATAGCTCAGGAGATACTTGAAGATCTTCGTCGTCCGAGTCGGTAGTGTTTACAGGATTATCAAAGTTCATTCTTTCATTGTCATCAAAGAGAGTTTTGGGTCTGCATTATCCAGAGAGAAAAGAAAGAGAAGAGAAAAAAAATGGCACGAATGAGATGGATGCAAACTGGTACTTTATTTACAATGTGCATAAATCACAACTTTATTGGAATAAAAAGCAATAACTAAAAGGTTCACTTAAACAAAGACTACACCCTATTGATTGAACCTTTCTTTAGGAGGTTTTTACTATTAGATTACTTTGGAAAGCTTTTGATTATAACAGGCAGTTCTATCGCCTCCCAATTGTTCAGCACATCCCGTGGGCCACAAGGTTGAACGAGCTCCTCCTCTTCAGGTGAATCGCTGATGATTGCCTGAATAGAAAGACTTTCAAAAGACTTGTTGATGTTGATAGTCAGCTTGCCTTCATTGTCATTTTTCGGAATGAGACCACCACTCACGAACGTTTCGGTGATTTCAGGGATATCCAGATTTCTTTCCTGGAAAGGATGCCCTGTTAATCGTGCAATCCTCTTTTCTCTCTTTTCAGCTATTGCCTTCGTTTTATCATGTCTTGTCGGTGTGAAGCCTAGGCCGTATTTCCCTTCATTTGCGGATATTTTCAATGGCTCTGGGATTCCTTGTAAATCTTGTCCCAAACCTAACCCTGGTGAGTATCCTCCTTTTATCATGAGTTTGGCGACCATGCGACTTGTTTTAGAGATGTTAGGAACGGGTTCTTCTCCATATTCACTGACATAAGCAGCATTGACAATCTCAAAAGACCTGAAGGAGCAATCAGGTATATTTTCATTGACCTCAACATATTGAGCATCCGCAGGTCTAGATAGCAGAATGTCTTCTTCAGCAAAGACTGTGATTATCTTTCCTTCAATGATGAATTTCATTTTTTGATGTAATGAGGAAGGAATTGCTCCAGCCATATGGATCCATGGTCTTCCCAGCAGACAATTATAAGATGGAGAAATGTCCATGACTTGGAATGTGATATGGAAAAGACAGGGACCAATCCCAATTGGTAGCTCTATTTCTCCAACCACATCTCTCTTTGTTCCGTCAAATGCTCGAACAACAATATGACTGTTGTTGAGGTGTGATGGGTCTAAACCGATCTTATGTAAAGTTTCTAATGGCATTACATTTAAAGCTGATCCATTGTCGATCAGAACTCTAGCCATAATCCGATCTTTGTATTTAATCGAAATATGTAGAGCCTTAGAGTGACCCCTTCCTTCTGCTGGTATCTCATCGTCAGTGAATGTGATGAGATTTTGTGCCGTGATGTTGTTGACAAGGTGGTCAAAGTTGTTCACGGAGATATCTTGTTCAACATAAGCCTTATTCAGGACTTTGAGAAGAGCTTCTCGATGGGCATCAGAACTTAAGAGTAATGAAAGTATGGAGATCTTTGCTGGCAGACGGTTCAACTGCTCCACGATACTGTATTCACTTTGCTTTATGAGTTTGAGAAACTCAGTAGCTTGTTCATCTGTTACTGCTCGAGGCATCTCTTGCTCTTTAGATGTGTTAATAGGTCCATTTGCTGGATCCGTAACATTCTTCTCTTGTTGGAGCTTGTTCATTTGCTCGGGAGAATAACACCGACCGCTTCTAGTCATGCCCCCAACTTCTAACGAAGTTGATGTGATGTTAGAAGTATAGCCATAGTTCCATGGAACAGTTTTGTCTGATTTGTACGGGAATGGCTTTGGAACTTGAATTCTTAAAGGCTTGAGAGCAGATTTTGAGATTGGAATGACTAGTGGTCTTGGCATGATATTGACTTCTTGTTCTTTAATTATCACATTCACGTCATCCTCTTTATCTGACATAAAAACGATGATTTGGGAGGAGTCCATGAGACTTTGTAGACTTTTACGGAATTCTGGGCATTCTTGGATAGAATGACTCTTACTGTTATGAAAGTTGCACCACTCCTCATCCTCGACTTCTTTATTTCCAGAAGACTTTCCTATGATAATCCCTTCTTTCACAAGGCATGAATATACATGCTTAAGAGGGGTTATGATATCATTGACTGTTTTCTTCATCGGCCAGTATTCTTCCATCATATTGACTGGTTTGGCTTGATGAGGAGGCAATGGATTATGAGTGACGTTTGGTTCATCGGAAAAGTCCAACCACTTTGACTCAATTAATTGTTGGACTATACGCTTCAATGCTATGCAATTTTCGAGTCCGTGGCCCACGGCACCATCATGATATGGGCAATTTAGTTTAGGGTCATACCATGTTGGATATGGGGGTTCGAATGGCCTTGTGGGAATTGGGTGAATGAGTTGGCTCTGGATGAGTTTTGGATATAACTTAGTATAAGTCATGGGAATCGGTGCGAAAATTTCTCTTGGTCTTGGTGCAGGCATTGGAGGAGTCGGAACAGGTGGCCGTAACTGATTAGGCCTGTTGAGAGGATAATTGTTGGGTCTATTGGGAAGATAATCACTGGGCCTATTTGGAGGATAATCATTGGGCCTATTGGTAGGATAATAATTGGGCCTGTTGGCAGAATAGGATAGGCGAGGTCCGGTAGCCACGGTACCCACGAGGGGAATCCCTCTTCCTCGTCCGATTTGTTGTATTTCTTCATCTTTTCTTCTGGATGGTCCTCCTCTTTTCATAGGATCACTAAAGGACTCAGTAATCTTCCCGGTTCTGATACCATGCTCGATCCTTTCTCCAGACATGACTACGTCGGAGAAGTTAGTTGCCGAATTGCCAATAAGTTTGTCATAATATGGGTATTTCAGTGTCTGGACAAACAAAGTGACCATTTCTCTTTCTGTCATGGGTGGCTGTACTTGTGCAGCTAAGTCCCTCCATCGTTGGGCGTATTCCTTAAAAGTTTCTGTTTTTTTCTTCTCCATGTTTTGGAGAGTTTGGCGATCCGGAGCTAAGTCCATAACATGTTTATAGTTGCCGATGAAGGCCTGAGCAAGGTCATTCCAAGTTTTTATGTTTCTTGGACCTTGGCTTAGATACCACTGTAATGCTGATTTTGTGAGACTTTCCTGAAAAAGTGCGATCCACACCTTCTCATCTTTGGTAAGTGGTTGTAGTCTTCTGAGAAACAAAGTGATGTGGGTGATGGGATCACTCGTTCCATCGTATTTTACGAAATCTGGCACCTTAAAATCTGAAGGGATTACGACGTCTGGCACTAAGCAGAGGTCATCCACTGAAAGGGATCCGAATATAGTGCCTCATTCAATGGCTCTCAGTCTTTTCTCTATTGTCTCGATTTTTTGAGATTCTGCTTCATCTTTTGGTAATGTCTTCTTCTCTTCCTGTACAGTGTCTTGTTTCAGGTGAACACTAGCAGAGGGTCCTGATTCTTGAAACAGGTTTTCTTGGACTGAGACTCGTTGCGGGGTGAATCCCGGGGGATAAGTGGGATCTTGTACTTCTTTGATGGGGACTTGAGTTGCTTTCCCTTTGATTAATTCCATCAATTGTTTCATCTGTTCTGACATACTTTCAATCTTGGACTCCATCTCCATGAGACGTCCTTCGGCTTGTTCTGCCATTAATCTTGTTTGGAGTCGAGTTGAATATCGGTGTTGAGGTCCAATTTTACCCTTTTAAAGGAAATATTTATTTTATTAGATTCTATGTGTGTATGATTGATGTGATGGATGCATGCATGAATATTGTAAATACTTGGTAAAAGAAGAATTATAGTGAAATTTCTCAATTACATTAACCAAAAGCTTATTATTTTCAAAAGAAACGGCCCAAAGTACAGTATTGCTTTCTGGCCTTTGAAATAAACTCCATCATTTTTTGAATATTCACTGATGGAGTAGGGCAGCTCAATTCTTCTAACTCCTTGGCTTCTTCGCCCATTAGTTGGGCTTGCTCAGTCACTTTTCTGACTTCTGCCAAAATATTTGAAGCTGTTCTTGAGAAAATATGTATTGATCTTCCCAATATCTTGCTCTCATCTCTGTTTGATCGGTTTCATCAACTAATTCGGTGATGACTTGTTTTTGGCTTTCGATCTTTTCTTCGAGGAGTTGTGTTTTGTGACTGAGCTGTTGTATGTCGAAGAGCATCTTCTTGTTCTTCTCCTTTTCTTCCTCTAGCTCTTTCTCCAACTCTCTTTTTGCCAATTTTCTGATGACCTCTTCGGGAAGAACTATTCCTTCTTTCCGATTATTTCTCCATTCATAATACGCAGTAGGAGAAATAATAGGGCCTGACTTTAATATGAAAGGTCTTTTCCATGCAACTGAAATACCCATTGCAAGCTTATTTGAATTTGGATCTTCATGTGAAAACTCCAACTTGCTCAGGTTATGTGTCATGGGTATAAATTGCATGGACCCAAATTGTTTACGTACTTGGGCTGGAGCATAGCTTGTTCCTCCCCATATGCCTAAGAGAGGAACCCACGGGCAATTGCCGCAACGGTAAACTATGCGGGTGGTGGTGGACCAGGGTGCTCTCCATTCAATTTGGAATTCGCTGATGTTCTTGAAGTAGTCAACCCATGCTTCCTTGCTATCATGATTAGTGGTTTCACTTTTCAAAAAGGCTTCGATTGGGATGAAGTCCTTTGAAAAGCGATTTCCAAAATGTTGCTTCTCACAAGGAAGGTGGCTTTTGATCCAAACGTTGAGGAGATGTGAACATCCTATGAATTTGCCTCCTCTTTGGCGACAAAAGTTTAATGCCCTGATAGTTTCACATAATATCACTGAGGTCGGATTTACTTGGGCATTGCAGACTTGCTCAAATAATGTGATGACGTCTCCTTCAATAAATCCGACAATTCTTGGGAAGACTACCAGGCCATATATTGCCAAGGCGAACAACTTGCGTCGTTGATTCTTCTGAGGGAGGGTGTGACTTAGTTGTTTTAGATCGGTCCAGCTGATAAATTTCCGACACCCTTTTGTTGCAAATTTGGGTTGAAGACTGGAAGCTGGCATGTCCAATAATTTTGCTAGGGCTCGATGAGGCTCCGTTCTTCTATCATATTGATACGTCTCAATTGGATAGTTGGAGGACCAACCCAAGAGGTTATTGTATTCTTCAATGGTTGGAACCAGATCCATCTTATCGAAAGAAAAGCATCGATAAAATGGATCCCAAAATTGTGTTAGAGCCCGGACAAGTGATGCATCAACGGTAACCTTTAGTAGGCAAGCGATGTGACCATATTTTGCCGTAAAAGCTTCCCGATCAGCAGAGTTCCAACTATTCCAGACTTGTAATAATTCCATGGTGTCATTATGGTTTATCCGAACCGATACCTGGTCCTTAAGCTGTATGTGAGAGTGGGATGTCAGAGCATCTCCGTGAAGCTTTTGAGCTGTTTCGGAATATTCCATAGCTTCAGGCTGAGTTTCGATTACAGTGTCATTCCATGATGCAGTAACAGCCGTGGGAAGATAATCGAGAATATCCATGATAATGGTTCTTTCACCAAATATTTATCTTTAATGATGAAATGTGTATGCCGGAAAAATAAGGAAAAACAGAGTTAGTAAAAAGGTAACACATAAGATCATACAAACATATAGATAAAACAAAACCTATGGAAATGGGAACCGAGGTATAGAAAATTCTTAATGGCTGGTTCTAAGGTAGAGTAAGGAATTCTATATGCAGAAGGTGGTTTATCAAAAAGGCAAGGGATAGTTCCCGAATCCCGTCACTAAATCATAGTGACGGCCCGATTCCTTACCCTCTAGGGTTTATGTAAGGAATGGATTAATTCGAGTCGTAGCTTTTCGTGGGCCCATGCAGAGACTAACCGTCTCAGAAGGCAATACACTACTTTGCTACTTTGAAACCGGTGAAGGCTTGGAGACCGTGGCCTCACAAGGACAGCAACACCAATTCCGCTTAGAAAGAATCGTGTTTGATTTAAGGAAGCTCGGGTATAGAGCTTCATTTTGTGAATGCATTATGCATGTTTACTTAAGTAAATATAATATATAAATCCACATAATAGTAAAGCAAAGTAAATCAAAACAAATCAACTTTAAGCTCGACTCACTAATATTGACTCCCCAGTGGAGTCGCCAAGCTGTGGCAACGTCGGGTTTTCTGGAGTCGCCACCAATCAGTTTACTTAGGTCGATTGGTCACCTAAAATATGGTCTGCGAGAGTTCGGGGGTTCGGGAGTACGGTTACGTTGAAACAACTTTGTTAAAACGCCCAAAAATTGGCACCTTAGTTGATTTTAATTTTGTTTTACTTTGCTTTTAAAAAAAATTTCAGTTAATTTAGATATTTTACCTGAATTAGTCGAAAATGTGGATTTTGGTAATTAATTCGGATAAAATTTTATACTTCCGAACCATGGACTCTGCCGAGTCATTTGGACGCGGAAGATTTTGATTCCGAACCATGGACTCTGCCGAGTCATTTGGACACGGAATTTGGTGAAATTTTAAACAATCAATCCATATCGTAAAAATATGGATTTTTATCTTTTTATTTAATTTATTTATTTTAAAAGTTTGATATTTTCCAAACCGTAGATCCTGCCGGATCATCCGGATATGGAAATTGATTTAATTTATCGTAATTATTTAATTCTTATTATTAATTTTTAGTTTAATTACTAAATTTATCTTTATATTTTTACTTTTTCTTTCTTTCTTTTTCTTCTTATTTTTACTTTTTAATTTTCTTTTCTTTTCTTTCTTTTGTTTTCTTTTTCTTATCTTTCTTTTCTTTTTCTTATCTTTTCTTTTTTTGATTTTTTTCTTGTTTAATGAAGGATATTTATTATTTAAAGAATTACTCAATTTATAAAAGAATTAAAAAAATTAATTTTTTTATTTAATAAGAAGTTAATTTAAAGGAATCAAAGAATTTAAAAAATAAAAATCTTTGTTCATGGTACGGGGCGTTGTTACTCAGCCAGACCCTCTTCACCAGGTGAAGCAGCTCAAAAGCGGGCACGAGACAGTTTCCAGCCAATATACCATGAACTAAATTTTTTTTTTTTTTTTTTTTTTACTCAACAACATGGTTCAGATTTATTTTTCATATATATTTTTTATGGCTAATTTCTTTAAATGAAATGAGTTTATCCGTAAAATAAAAAATAACAATAAATAAAGTGGAGGTTTTCTTCTTTTTTTTATTAATTTTTTTTTTGCTTTGATGAAGGATATTTATTATTTAAATAATTACTTAATTTATAAAAGAATTCAAAAGTAATTAATTTTTTTTTTAATAAGAAAGTTAATTAATTAATCTTGAGATTTATTTTATGTTTATTTAAAAAGAAGAAATAAATTAATCAAGAAAGATTTATATTTTATGTTATGCTTGTTCTTTTTATTTAATAAAAGATAAACAAAAATAAAAAAATTATTAAATCAAGATCTTATTTATTCATTAAAGAAAGCAAAAATTATATTTTAATTTAAAATAATATAAGTCTTAATATTTTATTTTGTTTTATTTTGTTTTGATAAAAGATTAACCAAAAGTAATTGTTTAATTAAGAAAATCAAAAATTTATATGTATATTTTAAACAAAAGAAGAAAAGTTTTGATATTTATTTAATTTGTTTTGGAATAAAAGATTATTTAACCAAAAATTTATATGTATTTTAAAACAAAAGTCTTGATATTTATATTTTATTTTGTTTGATGAAAGATTTTTTTTTAATTTTAATTTATATCTGTGAAAGTATATCTAATTAATAAGTCTAAAATATTTAAGAGAAATTCAATTATTTTTTGATTTATTTTTGATTAAGATTTTTATAAAGGAAACAAAAAGTGATATCTTTTCATTATTTTAAAAGAAATAAGTAAAATATTATTGAATAAAATGTTAGCCCAAAAATTTTACTTTTTATTATTCTTTTTATTAATAAAGAAAACTAAAAAGTTATATTTTATTATTTTAAAAGAAATAAGTAAAATATTACTGAATAAAATATTAACCCAAAAATTTTACTCTTTTTATTCTTTTTATTAAAAGAGAAAATTAAAAAGTTATATTTTATTATTTTAATTATTAATATATTAGTCCAAAGTTTTTATTTTTAATAAAGAAAATAAATTATTATATACTTTATTTAAAAATGATTCCAAGCCATGGATCCTGACGGATCATTTGGTCATGGAGTTTTAATTTTTATTAGATTTTAACTATTTAATTAGTTATTAATTTTATTTATAATTTTATTGGATTTTTCTTGAATTTTTAAAAAAATATTTAAAAAGAATTGATTTAATCATGTTTATTTATTAATTTTAACAAAAAGTTAACTTTGTTATAATAAAACATGTATTCCAAAATAAAAATAAAATAATTGGCTTTTAAATTTTTATTAGCCTTAATAATTAATTACAAAATAATCTTCTTTTAGTTTTTTTTTATTTATGGGTAAAAGGTTAATTAAATAAATTAAATCATATAAAGAAAAATTAATAAAGTGGGGTTTTTTGGCCATCCACTTAAAAAAATAATAAATGTTAGCAACAATTAATATAGTTAGATTAGTTGGATTAGTTAGTTAATAACAATAAAAAAAGGTTAGTAAAAGTTAGATTAAATTAATTAACAACAATAATAAAAATTAGCCAAGTTTAATTAAATTAATTGTTAACAACAATAATAAAAGTTAGCCAAGTTTAATTAAGTTAATTAATTAACAACAATAATAAAAGAGTTAGCCAAGTTAATTAAGTTAATTAATTACAACAAAAATAAAAGTTAGCCAAGTTTAATTAAGTTAATTAATTAACAACAATAAATAAAAGTTAGCCAAGTTTAATTAAGTTAATTAATTAATAACAATAATAAAAGTTAGCCAAGTTTAATTAAGTTAATTAATTAACAACAATAAATAAAAGTTAGCCAAGTTTAATTAAGTTAATTAATTACAACAAAAATAAAAGTTAGACAATTTAATTAATTATTAACAACAATAAAAATAAAGGTTAGTAAAAATTAGCAAGTTAGTTGTTAGTTGCTAATAACAAAAAAAAAAGGTTAGTAATAATAACAATAATAAACAAATAAATAAACAAGTAAAAAAATAAATGAGTTAGTTAATTAATTTTCTGCAAAGACAAAATAAAAAGGTTAGTGACCTAATAGAAAGAAATTGAAAAGATGAAGGACTGAAAGGAGGTTTTACCCTTAAAAATTAAAATTGAATCTGGAGAAAGAATCAGAGGCGACGCGAGGGAGGAGGGGGGGGTGACGGGGCTGGGCAGGCGGAGGCGGCAAGGGCGCAGGGCGGCCGGGCGACGGCGACGAGGGCGCGGGGCGACGGCGGCGAGGGTAACGGCGGCCGGGACGACGGCGGCGAGGGAGCGGGGCGACGGCGGCAGGACGGCTGGGTGCGGCGGCGCGAGACGGCAGGACTGCTGGGCGCGGCGGCGATGGCGACGGCGACGGCGTAGGAACGACGGCAACGGCGAGACGACGGCGGCAGGGCGACGGCAGCGGGATAGGACGGCGACAGAAAAAGAAAGAAAGAGAAAACGGAGGAAGAAGGTAGTCGAAACGTAAGAAAAAATAATTTTGGGACTGTTTTGGCAGAGGGAGGAGAGCCTAGGACTAAGGCTTCTATTTTCTCTTTTTCTAAAACGGAGCTCTGAACTTTTTTCTCTGATTTTCTATATGTTCAGCACTGAATTTGGGGGGGTATTTATAGAAGGAGCTTAGCTGAACTGTGGACGGATAAATTAATAAAAAATATCAAACTTATCTTTTAAATTGGTAAAATGACAGTTTCAGTCCTTTACGTTACTCCAGCTCTGGATAAGCTCAGAAGCTTCTGATTTTGACAATTTTAACGTTTTCTGTCAATTTGGGCTAGAAACGTCCGTTTAGGCCCAAAATTGACGCGAAAAATTACCCAAAGCTCCTGAAACTTTCAGAATTTGTCAATTTTGTCCGAAACTTCTCAATTTTGTCATTTTTACCTCAAACTTTTAATTTTTTTGTCATTTTTTTCTGAAATTTTATTTTTATTCCAAACACATACATATTCGCACATATATTATTTTAAATCAAATCTTCTCAAAATAAAAATATATTTTAAACTAATTAACATAATTAAAATTTTTTAGCAATAATAATAATAATAATAATAATTTTTTTAATTAGTTTTTTTTTTAAAAATTTTTTAAAAAAAAGGCCGGACGAAATTGGGTGTCAACAGGCTCTAATCGCTATTGTATTGAAAAATGAAATTAACATATAAATGAGTTTTTAAATATTTTTTTAATTGAAAAATTATGTAAGAAAATGTTACAAAAAGGTTAAAAGAAATAGTGTGCGTGTGTATGTATGTATCACATTTTCAAACGTCCCAAGCAGCTAGTTTCAATAAGATATCTTTTCTTTATTGTGACAACTTGTTGCCATTGATATAGTTTCATTTTTGTAGATTTTTTTTATGGAAAGCATAATCAAAAGAGTAGGCAGGGAAAGAAGACAATAAGGAGGTTGCTGCCTTATGGGCAGGAGTCACATGTTGCCGAGACACCACCACAGTCGTGTAGCGATCTATTGACTTCATTAGATGTAGAAAATGTTAATAACAGGGTCTGAGCAGGAAACGTTCATAGTCACCGCTCCTTGTAAAGCTATTAGAGCCTGGGAATAATCAAATAAAATAGTGATACTAGTTAAATTGGCTGATATTGTTGACTATACCACACCACAAATAGCCCCTAACTCTGCTTCGAGTGCCGATGAGCAATCCTGCCAGATGTACCCATCCTACTGTCTAGGGGGCATTAATCCCCATCCAAAGCTAAGCTGTGATACCCATGCCTGAATACCTCCTCCATGCATCATCCACCAAAAAGATTTGTGGAGTGTTGGAAGGACTATCCCTTTTCCGTTTACTCCAGACTTAACAAAGAGAGTCTAGAGGGTTAGCTTTAAATATAGAAGAGTGAGAAAGGTATGATCTTACATAATGGAGTTGTTGAATAAGATAATTGTGATGTAAGATTATGGAATTTATATTGAATGAAGAATGCCAAAACATAGTCTCATTCTGCCCTAACCAGATAATCCATATAGTTTCAGCTAGAAAAAAAAAAAAAGAGCTAGTCCAAATTCCATTTCTTATGAGAGTCCAAAAGGCTTAGAACCCAACCTTCAAATGTAAGGTTATTAGAATTAGGAGGGTTAACTAAAATATGGCCCTAGATTTCCTTTGAACCTTGGCATCCCTAGAATAAATGCATTGAGGTTTCTTCTTGAGAGTTACATCTAAGGCAACAAGAATTAAAAAATCCTCCATAGGAGGCAAGGTTTGCCGTGGCAATGAATTTAGAAAACATCTCTAAATGAACATCTTAAATTTGTGAGGGAGACATGAGCCCCACACTCACTTAACAATGACAAAGAACTGTGGATCTTAAGAAATGTCAAGACTATGTCTTTCCAATCCTGAAAAAGAGTTAGCATTATGAAATATATGGTAAACATACCTCTGTTTTGACGTATATTGACTTGAATGGCTGCCTTACAATAAAGCAGTATCTAAGCCCGTAGAGACTGAAGGAACAAGAATGGAAAGGATAAGATCTCTGATTTACAAAAGGAATAAGATTTCCAAAATGTCTCTATTCCAACCTTGATCTTGATCTGAAGATAAATTTGAAACCTTGAGATTCTTATTAGAGTTAAAAGCAAGGCATGTAGCTTTGAGAAAATTTGGAGACACACCAGGTATTTATGGATCATACCATTCCCATATAGAAGAACCATCTCCAATATGCCACTTGCATGCCTGACCTAGGAGACTGTGCCCATGTAGTAAGCTTCTCTAGATAGGGGCTGCGTTGCTCTTATTTCCAACAGTCCACATAGATTGGGAAGTGCCATATTTGGCTACTGGAACTCGATAGACCAGTTTATCAGGATTCCCAACAAATATTCTCTAGAAAGTCCTAGCTAGTAAGGCTTGGTTAGAAAGCCTCATATCCTTAATTCCTAGTCCACCAAGCCCTTTGGGTAACATGAGGAGGCTTTTTTGTTTGAGATAGAGACCCTTTTCATCCAAAGCACCTGACCACTAAAATCATATAAACTTACTATAAATCCTATCAGAGAGCGTGACTGGTACTTTGAAGAGGGAAATGATATAAACAAGTAACGAAGTCAGAATAGAGTTGATTAGTATGAGTCTCCCAACATTATTTAACTTCTTCCACTTCCAGTTATTTAGATTTGATGAAATCTCATCAACTAAGAATTGGAAAGAAGATGACTTCAACAAATCTTGACACAATGGAGCTCCAAAGTTATTTAAAATACCTAAGTTCATGTTGAATAGTAGAATGTTGCAAAACTCCTGAATCAACTACTCGGTACATTATGACTGAAAATCCATTCAGACTTAGAAAAATTGAGTTCTTGTCTAGTGACAAGTTGATACAAATGCAAGGAACGCTGAATAGACTGAATTGAATCCTTAGAAGGTTGGAAGAAAATCAAACAATCATTAGAGAAAAAGAGATGATTAACAGCAGGTCCATTACGGCTGGCTTTTAAACCTACAACAACACTTGGCAATTGAAGGCAAGCCAATTGGTATGAGAAAGCTTTTGCACAAAGGATAAAAAGGTAAAAGGATATAGGGTCTCCTTGACGCAATCTTGCTTTAAGAGTGAACCAGCTAGTTGTAAAGCCATTTACTAGGTCCGAATATGTACTAGTAGAAACGCATTACATGATGTGATTAACCCATGACTTCGGGAACTGTATTGTACAAAGCACATTATCCTAGAAAGACCATATGATTTTATTATATGCTTTTCGAATGTCAAGCTTTAAAACCACCTCATAACCTTTATGATCGTTATCAGACTTGGTATTTTTTATTGCATGGAGAATCTTATGTGCAATGATGATATTATCCTGAACGCATAGAAAAATTTATATATACTAGTTAATGCATCGTCACTACGTCATATGCGAGTCTGCTAGCTGGGTATTTGTTTGGTTCCTATCATAATTAAGTCGCAAATCAAGTTACAAGTTGCAATATGACCCATCTCTTTCCAAAAATGGTTCACACTCATTATATGCTTCCAACTTCCAAATAGAAAACAAATCTGGCGATCGAAAACATGTGAAGAAAAGTCTCCAGAAAGAATTCCATAAAACGAGCGCCTGTTTCAACCTACTTGTCTTGCCAGTCGTTTTGCTTTTGGGTCCATCTAGTTAATTTGCTTTGCCTGCCAGGCTTCTGAGGATAAAAACAAGATCTTTTTTTATCACCCAACAATATTTCATTTCTTTCGAAAGTTTCTTTGTCTCCCGTAACAGACTCATATCATTTGTTACTGTTTTTGAAATTTTTTATGTAATTAAATGACTCATAATTATTTTCTATTTTTTGTTTAATTTTGTTACGTTCTAAAGGGTACTTGAATTTTTTAAGTTAAGAGTAACGTACGTTTGTATACTTAAACTCCACCCAGGGGTTCCGAACTACTAGAAGAAAATCATCAAACTGAGCTTGAGCCTAGATTTGGTAAGCTTAAAAAATTCCAAGTTCAACTGTTCAAGCTCAAGTTATATGAATAACATAGGGCTCAAGCTGGTCCCAGCCTATTCTTAAAGAAATTGACTGGCTAAAATAAACTTATAATTAACATTGCAAATTAATTCTCAATATCATTTCAATTGTATATTGGTCCCGAACCTTTGAAATCTATAATTATTTCAAGCCATACAAACTTTTCTGATAATTTTAACTTATCTATGTTTTAAATTTTAATTTAAACTATTCGGTAATTGGCTTCTAATCAATTAAAATTCTCTCGTAATTTTTTTATAATCAATGAACCATTTAAATTATTAGTTCTTTCTCTCTATAAATTAAGTTTATGTGATAACTCAAATCTTCCCCTAGGGATAGGGACCAACGTAACAAATAATGTTTTGTAAAGATTTGGACCAATTTACAATTAATTAGAGGTTGAGGACCGATTAGTAAATTGATCATAAGTTTAAGATCAATGATGCAAATTATCCAATTTTTCTACGTCTTTTTAGTCTATTTCTGTATGCTAGCCAAAGGCTCGAAAAAGGTTATCAAGTTCATACAACACGTAAGATATCCCGTCCAACTTTCTCTATAAATGCCCAGCAAATCAAGAAATCCATTGCAGAGCCATTTTGGGCAAAACACAATGAGAGCTTCAGGCTTTATCATATTTGTCTCATTTCTGTCGACCTTTTCGGGCTTGACCCCACGTGTAGAGTCACAAACTTCATCTTTTAATAGCTTTCTGCAATGTCTTCCCAAAAAATCTGACCCCTCAATACCCATAACAAGTGCAATTTACACCCGAACAAATTCTTCTTTTCAATCCACGCTCGAGTTGCAAGCTTACAACCGAAGATTTCTAACCCCTCGAACTCCCAAGCCTCTGGCCATTATCCAAGCCGTCCATGTCTCACACATCCAAGCCACTGTCGTCTGCGCCAAGGCTAACGGCCTCCAGATCATAATCCGAAGCTCCGGCCACGACTATGAAGGCCTCTCCTACGTCTCACAACTCCCTTTCATCATCCTCGACCTCCTCAATATCCGATCCATTGACATCGACATGAAAACCGAAACCGCGTGGGTTCAGGCTGGCGCTACCATCGGCGAACTTTACTATCGGATTGCCCAAAAGAGTAAAGTTCACGGCTTTCCGGCGGGGGTCTGCACGACTCTCGGCGCCGGCGGTCACTTCTCCGGAGGAGGTTACGGGTTCTTGATACGGAAATACGGACTGTCAGTTGACAACATAATCGACGCCCAGATTGTCGATGCCAGGGGACGACTCCTCGACCGGAAATCCATGGGCGAGGATCTGTTCTGGGCCATCCGAGGAGGTGGTGGAGCGAGTTTCGGCGTTATCTTCTCCTGGCGGATCAACCTAGTTCGAGTTCCTCCAAAAGTGACCGTTTTCCAGGTGGGACGCTCGAGCAAGGCGCCACCGACGTCGTGTTGAAGTGGCAGCAAGTGGCCCCGAAGATAGACAACAACCTTTTCGTTCGTCTAAGCTTGTCGACAGCCACCGGAGCTAGTGGCAACACCACCGTCACGGTTTCGTTCATCGGCCATTATCTCGGCCCGAAACAGAATCTGCTCAATTTGCTAGGCAAAGGGTTCCCAGAGCTGAGGTTGCGACCGGAGGATTGCTCCGAAATGAGCTGGGTCGAATCAGAACTCTTCTGGGCGGGGTTCCCCAATGGAACCTCCGTCGACGTCTTACTAAACAGGGTGCCGCAGGGCAAGGCTTTCTTCAAGAACAAATCCGATTTCATGAAATCCGCAATACCCAGGTCAGGTTGGGAGGCGTTGTGGAAGAAGATGATAGAAATCGGGAGCATTTGGATCCAAATGAACCCGTAAGGCGGGCGGATGGATCAGATACCCGAGTGGGCGACGGCGTTCCCGCACAGAGCTGGGAACCTTTTCAAAGTGCAGTATTCAGTAAACTGGTGGCAGGAGGTGACGGCGGCGGCTGAGCCATTTGTGGTGAAGCAAGCGAGGGAATTGTACGCAGTGATGGCACCTTACGCGTCGAGTGGGCCGAGGGAGGCGTTCCTGAACTACATAGATATCGACGTGGGCGCCAACTTGGGAAATCGGACGGACTTTGGTGTAGCTAAGATTTACGGCGAGAAGTATTTTAAGGGAAATTTCTTGAGGATGACCAAAGTGAAGGCGGCGGTGGACCCTGACAACTTCTTCATGAACGAGCAGAGCATCCCGCCTTTCGTCCCCAATTCTTTTGCACCATAATTTTGAAGCTCCATAGTACAAGGAAAACTATACCTACTTTTTTCCCGTCTCTCTCCCTCCCCTTAACACTCTTTTTCTGTCTAAGGTGGTGGTTTCAGACCGAAACTGATCTTCTGATCCGGTCTGGTCCATAATTTTTAGGAATCTCCCCCAGTTTATCCAAGATCTCTCGTTTGTAGTCTCTCTTCTCTCGTTTTGGTTCTCCATGGGCTTATGGCTGATTCTCGAATCAATGTTATTTGAGCTGATAGTCGTTATATATTTATGTGGCTATGGATCGATTCTGGTAAGTGTCGTTTGAAGATCAATCTGTAAAGGTGTATAGATCAGGTAATTTCCATTCATATATAATGAATTGAGAGAATTTTTATTATTTTAATTATATTCTATGTCACCAAATCTATTATTAGGCGTTGATTCCTCATTTTTATGTGTCTGATAGTCTATTATTCATTTGATTATTTGGTCACTCTCTCTGAACTGTTTCTTTTTTCCTCTAGTTATTTAAGAGTTATTTATTTCATGTTTATTTTGGTTTATGTGAAAGAATTAGTTTGATGTGATTCTCTTTCTTCTATTTGGTACCCTGGAAATGTATACCATTTTTAGTGGTCAATATTATGTCTTTGCTATTACTTTGTAAGATGTAATTTGGCTAATATTTAAATAGAATGAAGTTCCCATTACCCCTTGGGCTCGAGCTCGGCTTATTTCTCTGAGGGGTGCTCGGGCTCGGGTTCAAACTTGACGAGCTCAGAGAAATGATGCTTAAATTCGGCTCAGGATGGTGCTCAAGCTCGATTCGAATGTTTAAGAGGTTTAAAAAACCTGTTAAAGAGCTCGATGCATAAGCTCAGTTCGAGCTCGATTAGGCATACTCAAGCTTGAGATCAAGGAGCTTGTTTTGAAAATGTAATTATATTTAGTGACTCTAATAGACAAATTAAATACATTTATATTAATATTATATAAGGTTTGATAGGCTTGAAAACCTATTGAACTGAACGCTGATAGGTTTAAGCTTAATTCAATAAGGTATTCGAATCTCAAAATTGGCTCAGGCCTGAGTTTGAAGTTTGATAAGCTCAGTTTGTTAACGATGAATTGGAGCTCGAGCTCGAATTGTTCGATAAATGCTTGGTTCACTGCTGCCCTTAGATGTTACAATGATTCATTTGTTTCATAAGATTCAGATCCTTTTACTTCTTTTTCAGGTTAAGGTTTTAATTAGTTATTCAAAAGTTATAACATTTTATCTATCAATTGAATATAAAAATTGGTAGTGATTTATAGTTATTGACATGTGCTTCAAATGTAAATAAAATCTATGTAATTAACACAAATTTATCCACAGTTTAAATGTTAAAAGTAAAATAAAATTTTTTTTATTAATAAAATAAATAATATTTAATAATATATTTCAAAATTAGAATTTTTAACAAACTTTTCAAAAATAATACAGTAGGAATAAATAGAACAAAGAAATAAAGAAAAGAAAACACAAGCCATAGATATATACAACACAATTTAATGTTAAATATACCATTAGTTTTTCTTTGAAAAGAATTGCTAATATAAAAAATATGGTAAATTTTGTACATAGTCCCTAACTATTAATTTATTATTCCTTTTTATTATTAAATTATTAGCATTTTTATTTGGTTCTAAACTTTTTAAAATATTTCATATTAGTCTTTAATTGGATGAAATTTATTAACTTATAGTAACTGTGTCTATGTAATATCAAATTTTCAAAATTATTTTAAGTTGTATGATAATTTCTCTCTTAGAAATTTGAACTTTGGGAAATAATTTTTTTACAATTAAATAAACTCTTGCGTTTTAACCTTTTGGTAAGGTGTAATGTGTACTATGAAATTTTAAGTTTTATAAAATATTTAGTAGTACAAACTTTAGCATGAGTTTTGCTATATATTTAAATCTTTCATTCAAATAAAAGTTTTAGCTATAAAAGTTTTTGAAATGCTAAGTTGAAATTTTAATTCGCACATGAATCAAAATGCAAAGTTATTTTTTAGTCAAATAACTATAATTTTAATTATCTTGTTCAAAATAAATAGTAGCAATAATGATCTTAAATTTTTTCAGTTTAGATATATTTATTTTTGGTTTCATTTCTCTTTTTTTTGGCATAGTTTTTATTATAATATTTCAGCATAATTATCATCATTTGCGACATCCATTATAATAGATTACTCATTATATTTGATTTCTATTTAATACTAATAGTAACAAAAACAACAACAACAACAACAACAATATAACATTGAACATGCTATAAGTAATACTAGTTTCCAAAAGTTGATAGAATTTTTTTTTATTATGGTGTCAGAGTAACTTCTAAAAGTTTCCTCATAATACATTTAATATATTACCAAAGATGTCATAATTTTTATTTTTAGTGTAAAATTTAAAATTAATGACATGCAATCTATTAATAAAAGGTCTTAATTTAATGGACTAAATTATATTATATATTTAGAAATTTTATTAAAATTCAAGTTAGTAAATTTTATCATAATTTTGATATTTTAGATTAAAAAATCTAATGATTAAACTAAAGATCTTATATTAGTTAGCTCAAATAATTAAATAGATTTACCATTAATATATTAGCATAATTTTAAATTTTTAAAAAGACATAAGCTAATGTTAAAATAGAAAAGAAAAAGATATATGTTAAGGCCATAGGTAGGACATTCAATAAGAAACTTAAGTAAAAATAAATTTCTTTTAATGAGCATAACACAGATGAGTCATGATATCAAAGTATAGACTTGATAAATAAATATTGAGTTTTTCCCAAGACATGTAACTATAACAAAGCAAGCAATACTAAAAAAAATTTATTACCTAACTCTTAACTTTTAATAAAAAATATATTCATCCCCAAGATTTCAAATCTACACTTATCATTTATTTCATAACTGAGTCAATGTGATTGTTGCAAATACGAGTTCAAGTCTTGTATAATTTTTTTAAAATCTTTTTGGATAA
This sequence comes from Aquilaria yunnanensis, assembly GCA_039654915.1. Classification (NCBI taxonomy): domain Eukaryota; kingdom Viridiplantae; phylum Streptophyta; class Magnoliopsida; order Malvales; family Thymelaeaceae; genus Aquilaria; species Aquilaria yunnanensis. Next base: position 39,018,216 of record CM077600.1, on the reverse strand, counting down.
TTAATGCTTAACTATGGATTTAGAAGTTATACTCACATTACTAAGGTTTGAAATAACCTAGTCTTACCCATTATCCTTATAATATAATTATTCAACCATAGGAAAATAAAATCCTTAAAATATAATAAATTCCTAGTACCTAAAACCAAAAATTATAATTTAAGATTTAGTCACTTTATATCCTCACCCTTTTTGTTATATATAGATGTAAATATAGAAATTCATAGATACTAAGTTGTACTTTTAGGTTCTGATAAAAATATTTAAAGTTTAAAAAAGTAAATAAATTAATAAACATCATTTTTAGGCATGTTTAATAGTCAAATAAATAAAAAGCATGTTTGTTACAAAATTTTAAATTTAGTGGCAATTTTCAATTTTTTACCATTAAAAAAAATACTTATAGAAACATAGAAAAAAATCACCATTTTTTTCTATTTTCATTTTCAAATACTAATCTTATTTTCCTATATAAATAATTTGTAAATGGTACAAACATGTTTAAATGTTAGAAATACATTAAAATTTTAATTAATCAAATAAAGAAAAACATTAACTTATTAAACTAAGTAAGACAATACAATTTTTTCAAAAAATTAGAAATTCTCAAAATATGTTTCTTTTTTAAAGAATTTTGTGTATCAATGTCAAGTATGAAAGTATATGAATTCAGTATTATGACAACGAAAAGAATAACAAAGTCACAACAAAATTGTATTTTGGGTTAAAATGAATAAAATTTTGATCTAATACATGTGGTACATGTTGAGAATTTTTTTATACCAAACTTATTATATGTCCTCTTAAGAATCCTCCAATTTCTTCCTTTGTCCTATAATCCCCTATATGATTAGAACTCATAGTTAGGACATAAAATATGTAATTTAATTATAAATTTTGGACATATAAACCTCTAAAAAACTCTCATTATTATACTTAATAAAATAAAAAAATTATAATCACAACATAAAATTATTAACTTCATCTCTTAACAACTTTAAAATTGCTTCCAGGTTATGTGCCTGTATTATGAAATATAATATTAAAAAAAATTAATTCTAGTTTTTTAAATAACCTGTAATATTTTATTGAATTTAGAAAATTAAAAATGAAACCAAAATTTTAAAATTATTTAGTATAGAAAAAAGAGTTAGATGTTAAGAATAAAATTTTTTGTTACAATATTAAAAGGAATGACCATGTGGAAAAAATTATTCTTATAATTGTTTCAATATTTTAAAACATTGGAAAATGTAAAAAAAAATTGCTGCTAAAAGTCACCTTATTATAATATAAGCAACTAATTCTAATAGCCAAGAACTTTTTTTTCCTAATTACTTTTTTCCAATGACCTTTGCTATAATGATAATTTTTTTATTCTTTATAATATATACATGCTTAAGTCAATCTTGAATTATATTAATGCTCTAAGATGGATGAGATACATAAGTTTTCATATAGCATATATTCATCCAAGTTGGAAAGAAAAACTTAATTGACAAAAAATTTATGTTCAAAGACATTTTTTATAGTAAAGCAAACTTAAGACATACTTGTTAAGTTGAAAGTTTAAGTTTTATAAAATATTATTGTACTTAAGATAATTATTTGATAGTAATATAGAGCCAAGGGTTGCATTTTTTAATTAAAAAAGAAAAACTTTACAGGCAATCTAGGAGTTTTAACCATTAAAGGTAAGATTAATGCTAAAAAAATTACATACAATACTTGATTATGTAATATAGAATCAAGCGCGATCAAGTTTATAGCAAAAAATATAATTTAGTGACAAGTTAAAGGTTCTTTTTAGTATTCTAGTACTAATATAACTCCAATTAAATAATCAATGATAAAATTGAGTTTCATTAAAAAAAATAAAATAAAATAATATAACTCCAATTAAAAGATCGTTAAACATTTGTGTACCTTCATATTTTTTATATATTAAAGATATTTTAGAATCTTTTATAAAAATATTAACGTAAGAATATTTAAATTCTATCTATGTTCGAAAAAATATATATAGTAAAAAGAAAGAGGTCAGTTTTATAAGCGATGGAGTTCTATAGAGTAAAAAATAGATGAATAGCTAACATTTAAACGCCATGTGAGCCTTCTAAACCGTTGTTAAAGGAACATTATTACTTAAAAAAAAGCCTTGAGCATTATCTCCAAAGGGAATGTGAGGCTTCCTGGTAAGGCGGTAAACCCATGTGTTTTGGGATGCTAGGTATATAGGGCTTGTTTGGTAACAGTTTCAGTGATTATAGTTAGAGATTAACTTGTGCAATTAGCTTCAGTGATTAGAGTTAGAGATTAACTTATGCAATTAGCTTCAGTAATTAGAGTTAGAAATTAACTTTTAGTAATCCTAGATTGTTTGATAATTCAAATAATTGAAAAAGCTGTTGCATAGTAAATTTACCTAAATGCCCCTAATTTTAAATTGTTGTTGCTTGTCCCCAATTTTAAATTGTTGTTACTTGTCCAATTATACAAACCATAAGCAAAGTTATGAAAAATTTTCCCATGCTTAAGCAAGAATTATGCAAATTGCCTCCAAAAGAAGTAGAATGAAGGAAAAATAAGATCATCCAAAATAAGAAAAAAAAAAGTAGATGAAAAAACTTATAATTGAACATCAACCTTGGACTATATTATATTGAACAAGACCATCTTCAGTCTATCTTGGACTACTATATTATATTGAACATCAACCTTATAATTGAGAGTTGTCTTAATTTGTGATTAGCAGATCGAGGATTCAATTTATCGTTCCTCCCTTGGTCGGGTCCTCATCGGCCATATACGGGGAAAAAAAGAGAGAAAATAACCTGAACTCATCGTTGAAATAAGATTACCTTTTAAAGCTGCTAATTATTTATTTAGTTCATAGACATTTTCTGGTGTTCCCAAACATAATTAAAATTGGCCCAAAATGGGGAAATAAAAGTCAGTATTATTGGCTAGTAGCATTCTAAGAAAGATAAAAAGCCTAAAAATGCTTTTTTTTTTTAACTTATTCTGATTTTTTGTTTATATTTTGAAAAAAATACTAATAATTAAGTTAAATAATTACTTTTATTCCCTAAACTCGGTTGATCAACACACACTTAACTTAAAACTCTAAAGTTTAACTCGATGGAACTCAATTCTTGAACTTGGTAAAAATAGATGGTCTCCCCTTTGATCCCCATTAGGGGCGGACCCATGATTTTAGGTTGTGGGTTGAGGTTTAGAGCATTTTAATATAAAATTTATATAAGAATAACTTTATTCAAATTACATGAAAAAGTATATCAAAATTATAATTTGAGTTTTATGATTAAAAAATATTAAAAGTTACTAATCTTATTCTCCATAATCATGTAGCAATTTGGTGTATCAGCTCCATATTATATCACAAGCTTCCTACACCACTAAAAAAACTTTAATTTCCAACTGCCATTTCCAACTGCTGGCCGTTGGAAATTTTATGTTTCCAACTGCTGACAGTTGGAAATGAGGCAGTTGGAAATCCATGCGTTGGAAATTTTACTTCCAACGGCCCAGGTTTTAGCAGTTGGAATTTCTAACTGTCAGCCGTTGGAAAATAAGCAGTTGGAGAATTTCCAACGGCTGTAGTTTTTTTTGTTATTTTTTGTGTTCCAACTGCCTCAGTAGTTGGAAAATTTGGGAAAATTTCCAACTACTCAAGTAGTTGGAAATGAGGCTGGGCAGTTGGAAAAATCAATTGAAAATTACGCTATATTTACTTTCCGTTTTGAATTATTTTTTCATTAATTGCACTGTTCAGCCGAATTGATTGTTTGCTTTAAACGTTAACCTATTATATTCTAGATAATTATTTCGATTGTAGTCAAATTATTTACTACAATTACATAACAATATATATTAAATGACATAAAAACATACACAATATAAATGTATTTATAAATCCACACATAAGCATTTATAGTAGAAATTTCTTGATCGTAGTCTCCAACTAAATGTTTGTTTGCTAATAAACACACATAGTAGCATGATATGCCTGATATATTCTTAATCCGATCCCGAGTCATCATCATCATCATCTGCAGGAGGCGCGGGCAGTGGTATGCCAATTGACTTACATATGTACTCGAGCTCAATCCGTTGTCTCCTCTTCAGACGCTCTAGCTTTCGCTCATAATGTGATGCTTGTTGTGCAGTTTGCTCTGCTACGACTCGCTGTACTTGTTGAGTGAACTCCGGAGTATGTGTGACATCAACATGTGCTGCATGCGTAAGCGCTGGTCATCGTCGTCCAGGCACAACATGTTGTTCTGGTCCAAGTCCAAATACACGGCCTTTTTTCCTGCCCCCCGCAGCTGCACTCATTGGATTAATTATAATAATAATTATTATTTTTATTACTATTACTAGTACTACTACTACTACTACTACTGTTAATAATAATAATAATAATAATAATAATAATAATAATAATAATAATAATTATTGGATTTATTATCCAAATAATAATAATATTAATAATAAAACCTCCATAATTACTATTTTCTTTATAACAATACTTATTATTATAATTATTATTACAGTTACTAGTACTACTACTATTACTATTGTTAATATTATTATTATTATAATTATTATTATAATTATAATAATTTTTATTATTATTAGTAACTCTTATTGGATTTATTATTACTGTAATAATAATTATCATTATTATTATTATTACTATTACTTTACTACTACTCTTACAATAATATTTATTCTTTCAATAATAATATATTATTGCTATTATTATTATTAGTATTATTATTATTATTATTATTATTATTATTATTATTATTATATTTTTTATTACTCGTAGTTGATTAATCAATTTAAATAATAATAATAATAATAATATTTATTATTATTCGTACTGTGACTTTACTATGACTCTTACAATAAAAATAATTCTTTGAAGTATTATATATTATTACTATTATTATTATTATTGACATATATTATTATTCAAGGGCAAACTTAATCAACTACACTTACTTAAATAGAAATATTTTGTACGTTTATATTAATTTCAATTATGAAAACATTGTAAGAATGATTCAAATTAAACATTATACACACTAACAATATGTGTTACCTAAACAATTGGCAATCAACAAAAGATTTCATATTTTTAAAAATACTAACTACTTTCAGATCACATAAATATACTACCTAAACTATGTGCTTAAAACAGTAAGTTTATTAATTTATAAATATACTAAGTAATTTCACAAACAAATATACTAAGTAAACAATTAACTTAAAACTAATTATTCCTACGCTTAAAGATACTAACTAATTTCACACCAAAATATACTACCTAAATAATTTACATAAAACTAATTAATTATTATTTTTAAATATACTAACTAATTTGAGACATAAATATACTACCTTAGCAATTTACTTAAAACTAAATTTTACCTATTTTTAAATATACTAAGTAATTTTAAACATAAAAATACTACCTAAACAAATTAGTTAAAACTAATTACTAACTATTTTTAATTATACTAACTAATTTCACACATAAATATACAACCTAAACAATTTACTTCAAACTAATTATTTATTATTTTTAAATATACTAACTAATTTTACACATAAATATACTACCTAAGCAATTTATTTAAAACATACAATTAAATAATTTTAATTATAGTAACTAATTTGACACATAAATATACTACATAAAAAATTAGCTTAAAACTAATTATTTTCTATTTTTTAATTAATCCCGAAATTAAGAAAAATAGCAAAAAAATGGATATAAATGTTAAATTATAATGGGTAACCCAAATACTTCACATCCAACAATCAACAACTACAAATCACATACATTTTACATTTTTCAACCCAAAAAACCATGAAATTATTTCAGATTTTAACTATAATAATTGAAATTTTTTTGAAAAAATGTTTCTAACGAACTAACCTCAAATCGGACCCTAAACTTCCTTCAAATCCCTCCAAATAGCTTCGAATCAGCTACAAGAAGCAAAAACAAAACACATTATCAACATCCAAATCACAACGCAAATCCGCGAAAAAAATGAGAAAAAATTCAAAATAAATACAAACTAACTACAGATCAAGCAAAACCATACCAGATCCACGTGAATATAAGCTCTACGAACTCGATTCACCCCTTAATCGAAGATTCGAAGGTGCTGTGTGTGCGTGTGCGAAGAACGAAGAGAGAGACGAGGAGAGAGAGAGACGCAAACGATGCGTTCTGGAGAAGACGAGTGCCTAGGGGGGGGGGTGATTTTAAATTGAATATTTCCAACGGCCTTAGCGGTTGGAAAAAAAGATCAAAGTGCACCGTTTCATTAAATGGCTTTCCAACGGCTGAAGCCGTTGGAAAATTTTCAAACCAAAATTGCATATATTTTTTCCAACTGTTATAACCGTTGGAAGCTACATGTATGAACCATTTAAGCCGTTGGAAACTTTGCAAACTAAAATTATTTATATTTATTTTTTCCAACGGTTATGGCCGTTGGAACATTTTCACTTAAATTTCACATATAAGTATTTAAAATTTCCAACGGCTAAAGCCGTTGGAACTATAATATATACAAATTTTGCTAAGAAAACCCATTAATTTAGCCATTTTCCAACGGTTCAAGCTGTTGGAAGTATTATATATATATAATTTCCACAATTTCCAACGGCTAAAGCCGTTGGAATTATTATACACTATTATCTAGATTACCTCTCTCAAAATTTCCAATTGCTAAGCTGTTGGAAAATAGTTTTTCTTCATTCCAACGGTTTTGGCAGTTGGAAATTTCCAACTGCTTGACCGTTGGAAATAAGGCAGTTGGAAAAACAGGTTTTTTTAGTAGTGCTAGTCTACTATAAATAGTTAAGAGTTAAGAAAATGGATATATGATTTAAAGTTATAGAAAAACAAATTAAAAGCTAAATACACTTAACGAAATTGAAGTTGTGATTGTTTTTCTTTCATTGAGTAAAAATAAGAATAAAAAATAAAGAGGAACATATGAAAACTAGAGGTAGGTGTGTTCGAGATTAGAGCAATTTCAGACAATTGCAACTTCCAACTTATAAATAATTGTTATGATGGATTAACAGTTAAGTGATGATTGTTAATTATTAGGTGTGAGGTGCAACTTAATAATATAGATTTTAACATACGAAAAGATAAAACCGAGAGAAAGAGAGCGTAAATTTTTGAAGATATATTTTTAAGTTTCTTTTTCATACACATGAAAGTATAAATCTTTATATGAAAATGGTTAAAAATAACATTTTTTTTATACTGTTTACTATTTATTTATTTATTGATCGGCAAAAGCAAGGAAATTTAACGCCGAAAACCCAGCAAGAGCAAGAAGCTGGGTATCAACAAGAAGTTCAGAGGATTGGACTCCAAAACTACAAAGTTACACTGAGAAATTTGGGGGCGACATATCCGAGCCCCTTCCCGTGTCCGCCACGGCATGAGATCACACTAACCTCGTCAGCAAATTAATTTTCAGGTTTCTCTCGTACGTGCTCTCAAATCTCAACGAAGAGCGAGAGCAAGACCTCCAAGTTCCATGTATTCGTATAGCTCCTCTTTGATTTCATGCTTTAAAATTCCAATTGATGATCATATTCCAAAATTCAATGTTCCCTCTACTTATTATATATATATGTGCATGAAATCAAGCTGAAGATCGAGCTGATGAAAGAGATTTCAAATGGGTTTGACCCGAATTCATAGGACAGTTGGGCAGCGGTGCTTCTCCAAGTTGAAATTTCCTTATAAATAGCTAGCCATTGCAGAGAAATTTTATGCCAAAACAAACAAACAAACCGAAAAAGGAGATGAGAGCTTCAACATGTTTACCCGTTTCGTTTCTCTTCATATATATTTTTGGCTTTGAGCTCACTTGTGAAGCCACAAACTTCACCTCTCAACAACTTTCTGCGGGTGCCTTCCCAAGCAAATTGACCACTCAATACCCATCGAAACTGCAATTTACTCCCCAACAAATTCATCTTTTCGATCTGCTCTCGAGTCCCAAGCTTACAACAGGAGATTTCTAACCCTTAAAACCCCTAAGCCCTTGGCCATTATCCAAGCCCTCCATGTCTCTCATATCCAGGCCACCGTCGTCTGTGCCAAGGCTAACGGCCTCCAGATCAGAATCCGAAGCTCCGGCCACGACTATGAAGGCCTCTCCTACGTCTCACAGCTTCCTTTTGTCATCCTTGATCTCCTCAATCTCCGATCCATCGACATCGACATGACAGAAAAAACCGCGTGGGTTCAGGATGGCGCCACCACCGGCGAACTTTACTACCACATTGCCCAAAAGAGTAAAGTCCATGGCTTTCCCGCAGGAGTATGTACAACTCTCGAAGCTGGTGGCCACTTCTCCGGAGGCGGTACGGGTTCCAGTTAAGGAAGTACGGTCTGTCGGCCGATAACGTAATTGACGCCCAGATTGTTGACGCGAAGGGACGACTCCTTGATAGGAAATCCATGGGCGAAGACCTCTTTTGGGCCATCCGTGGTGGTGGAGACGCCAGTTTTGGCGTTATAGTCTCGTGGCGGATCAATCTGGTTCGAGTTCCTCAGAAAGTAACCGTTTTCCAAGTCGGAAGAACGGTCGAGCAAGGTGCCACCGACATTGTGTTGAAAAGGCAGCAAGTGGCCCCGGTGATAGACGAAAACCTTGTCATCAGTCTAACGCTGGTGACGACCACCGGTTCCAGCGGCAATACTACCGTCAATGTTTTGTTCATCGGCCATTATCTTGTCCGGAGAAAGGAACTGCTCAATTTGTTGGAGAAAAGCCTGCCGGGGCTGAAGTTGAGGTCCGAGGATTGTTCTGAAATGAGCTGGGTCAAATCCGAGCTCTTCTGGGCTGGGTACCGAAACGGAACCTCCATTAACGTCTTGCTAAACAGAGTGTCGCAGAGCAAAGCTTTCTTCAAGACCAAATCCGATTTCGAGAAATCCCATATTCCCAGGTCGGGCTGGGAAGCACTGTGGAAGAAGGTGATAGAAATTGGTAGCATTTGGATCCAGATGAACCCTTACGGCAGGCGGATGGATAGTATTCCAGATAACGCGACAGCGTACCTGCACAGAGCTGGGAACCTTTTCAAAGTGCAGTATTCAGTGAACTGGCGGCTGGAGGTGACGGCGGCGGCAGAGCCGTTTGTGGTAAAGCAAGCAAGGGAACTGTACGCAGTGATGGAGCCTTACGTGTCGAGTGGGCCGAGAGTGCCGTTTCTGAATTACAGAGATATCGATCCGGGGGCCAACCGCCATAACCGGACGGACTTCATGGTTGCCATGCGTTACGGCGACAAGTATTTCAAGGGAAATTTCGTGAGGTTGGGTGAAGTGAAGCGGGCAGTGGACTGTGGACCCTGACAATTTCTTCAAGAACGAGCAGAGCATCCGGCCTATTTTCCCCGGTTCATTTCGTCTCCAAGCTTAGTGGGTTACAAGAATATAAACAGGTGCTAATTTTTAGCTGGGGTTTCAAGAATAAAAATGGAAGTTTGGTTTTGACTTCTACAAAAACTTGTCGTTTTGCTTCGAAAAAAGCAAAGTGACTACTTTTGTTTCAAAACATCTTTTACTTTTTTTTTTCCTAGTTTATCCTAAAAATATTTATCATTATTTCTATTTCTTACTACCATATTTTTTCAAGTATGCCATTTTTATTACCTAAAACATATAAATGCTCATTTTTTTAAACTAAATAGTAAAACTGGATAATTATGTTAATATATATATGTGTGTGTGTGTGTGTGCGCGCGCACGCGCACATGCATTTATTTTGTAGAATATTATATTATTTCTTTTTTGGAAGCTTGTTAAAGTTTTCAACTATTATTAGGGATAGAGAGAAGAATGGCTATTGTGAATATATATCTAATTAAACATAGTAGATGATTTCTCAATTTTACCCTTTATTAACCCAAGTAATTTCCACCATACCCCCAGATCTTGTTTCATGAGGACCTCGCCCAATTCTCAGGCTCCTGCCATCAATTCCCTTTCCCGCTCTCAAGACCTTGAGGCCACTGTTGTCTCCTTCGTTCCCCCTCTCCCTTCTTAGATCAACTCCACATGCAGCTCCATAAAGTTATTCCTACACTTCCACTCATCCTATTAGTCTCGCCACTCTTTTTGTATCGAACGATGAGAAGCTAGAGATGAATGACAAAAAGGGCAATTGGACCAACGACAGTGAGATGAAGGAGGATGATGGACGATCAGACAATGAGCGATAGGAGGACAATCAGACGATCAGACAATGAGCGATGAAGGACGAAGGAGAGATCGATGAGTGATGGATGATCTGACAACTATCGAACAATGATTGTACTACAATTGAATGACAGGAGGATGAAGGAAAAATCGACGAGCAAATGACGATCAATGTCAGGAGGACAAAGGAGAAATTGTGAGTGAATGAGAGAAAAAGTGAGTGGTGAGTGAATGAGAGGTAAAAGAGGGAAAAGGACTGTTTGTGATTTGGTTAAAAAAAATTTATTTAGACAACTTTCCATTCATTGAATCATATACCTTTATTTATTTATATATTATTTTCAGACACTTTTACATTTTTGTTTGAACACTTTTATATATTTAGTCAGACACTTTTTATTATTATTTCAAATAGCTATTTTCTAAAATAACAAATTGTTCAAAAGTTGGTTCAAACACTTTTAAATATTTCTTTAAACATTTTTCCACATTCAATCAGACACTTTTTCTTATCACTTTAGACACTTTTAATTTCTTATTATAATAATAGTGTTTATATTACGTTGCAAACACTTCAACATGCTGCATTAGACACATTTAGATTTTACTGTAGACACTTTTGTACATAATGTCAAACATTTTTTCATGTTTGTCTTTCATAATTCTACAAGTTATTTTTATAAACAATCTGACGGGGGTAGGCAAGGGAGGATCCACTTAGTAGCAGTTTTGGGCGGTGATGACTAATATGGTTCGAAAGCAACTAGCGATGTGACCCAGCGGCAATGAGCGGCGCGATTCAGCAAGCGGCAATGCTGAGATCCAGAGGTAAGTGACGGTGGGACATCTGGATGCGAGTGGCAACACGACCCAGAGCCAAAGGGTTTGGAGGTAGATAGTGACGACAAGATCTGGAGTTGGTGGTGGTTCGTCAAAGGATAAGGTAGCGACAACAGCAACAAAAGCGTGTACAATAGCAAGGTAATGCTTTTAGGATATGAGAGTGAGTTTTGGTCCAATGGCAAATTAGTCAATTTTTGGATTGGGTTATGCGTTATATAAAGGGGAATTAGGGATAGATTATTATGTATAATTAGACATATATGTATAATATAACAATTAGATTGAGAGCCTACTAAGATGGTGGGCTTAGGTAGAATTAGGATGAGTTGAATTGCTGCATGGGCATCGTATAGAGAACCTAGGGACCTTGGGTTAAGAAGTACTCCCTTCGTTTCACAAAAACTAATCATTTTACTATTCACAATAATTATTTTATAATTTTATTTCTTTTAAAATTTATTATAAGCATATGAATATTTTATATGAAAATGAAACTTTAAATATTATAATTTCTAAATATCATTTTGAAGAGTTTTTTTAATACATATTAATATACATATGTTCTGGTTAAATTTCAGTTAAAAAAAATAAAATTTTCAGTTAATGCAAAATGGATGAAGTATAAAATTTATGGCATATGGCCCCTTTTTATCGGCTATGGTCTATAATTAATTAATTCAAAAATTTTTAAACTAATGTATTTTAAAGTGCATTTTGGTGGCCGTCCTCGTCCACTGGGCTCTATTGTATGGGCTCCTAATTTCGGGTTGGGCTCATCCGAAGACCTTTTAGTTTGAGTCCAGTGGGCACTTACGAACATTTCTCTCATTAGCTGATTGCTGGAGCATGTGAGATACCACGGGCAACCGGTGGTTCTAAATCGAAAGCAAAACTGTATACACGTACAGCCTAATACAAAATGTTGGAGGAGTTTCCTCCAACCCAATTTGGTGCAAAATATTATCCTTTTCTTCTTAATCACATATTAAGACAACTTTCTTTTTATCTTTTTTCCCTTAAATACCATTGTCTACATAAATATATTTGACCTCTACATTAATTAAAAGGAGTCAAATTGAAATAAATAAACCACAAACATTTTTCCGACATAAGATTATTTAAACATTGAAGTATTCCTAAATATCAAAACGGACTCCAACAGTACAATAATTAACCGCGCATTATAATGGTTAGGTAAAAGGAAACATTACCAAAATCCTCATAAGGTTTAGTTGAACCTACACTTTTATCCATATTATTTGAAATATCTAGACTTATTTCTCTCAAAAGTTAAATTTGCTATTGATGGTTATGACAAAAAGAGAAAATACCTAATTTTATCACCCTAAATTTCTTCCATAGAAAATTTGACCCCCAACTTCCACATCTAACAAATTAGGCCCATCCTCAACTAGACTCATCCCCCAAGTTTTCTACTCTCTCCTCAAATCCTGAGTTTCTATAGAAGAGGTTATGAGTGCAAATCCAGGCATTTTCTCTTTTCTATCGTAACGGCCAATTATAAAGTTAACTTTTAAGGGAGGTAATTGTTGGTATTTCAAACCATGCATGGGGATAAAAGTGTATGTCTGACTAAACCTTAAAATAGTTTTAGCAATTTCTTACATAAAACCCTACTACTACTAATTGATTCTAACAAGTAATAACCAGTGTAATGAGAAAACCATATTGACCTTTTATAGAAAGTAATAGGTTGATTTTTGCTTGCTTTTGGCTTTCCTTAATTATTAATTCAATTTGTTTGAGTTACAAATAATATTTGTCATTTTGTTGGTCAATTGGTATATATGTCGATTCCCCGAAGAACTTTACCACTGCAATGCAGGACTTTTGTTATGTCTTGAATCATGTTAACGCTATTTGTAGTTGATCGGCGATCTCAACAAATGGAAATGCTGAAGAAAAGAAGCAGGAGTTGCTCCGAGAATCGGATTGAAAATAATTGTCTACAGAGTGAGATTTGGTCTCAAACACTCCCTTTGTCTCATATTCTTTACAATATTTACTTTTTCGTAATTAATGTATAATTTTTTATTTTTAATATTTTAGTATATAAATAAAGAACTTTTATATAAGAATGATAAATCAAGATATATGGTTTCTAAATATATTTTTTAAAAATTTCTTTAAACAAATACTAATATGAATAAATTTAAGTCAAATCAAGTGAAAAAGTCAAATGATGTAAAGAATATGGGGGTAGAGGGAGTAACATTTATGGCAACACAATAGGCCAAAATTATGAATAAATGAGTTGCAACAACTTTTCATCAGTTTCCATAAGTACATATTTGCTGCCGATTTCCCTTCTTTTTATTTACGTTACGACGTTAATTTCCAGATTTAATCTCCTTATAAAACCACACCCCGGTCGAAGCCTTCCACAATACAAATTAATCGGCAATGGAGCGAGAATTGAGAAAGGGCAGGATGCTCCTAGTAATTTTAGCTCTCGTTTCTGCTTTAGTTTCATTTGGAATTTCAGCAGACCCATCTCTTGATAATTTGAGGAGCTGCCTCACGGAATACCCGAATGTTTCCCCTCATCGAATGCTTGGCAATATTCACACCAATCAAAGTGTCCATTATGAGCCCTATCTCTCTCAATATGCCCGAAACCTCAGATTTTTGACCCCTGAAACGCCGAAACCGCTCGCTATTATAACGGCTACCAAGGAATCAGAAGTCCAGGCCACCGTCGTCTGCACCAAGTCCCAGGGCTTCCAGCTTCGAATCAGAAGCGGTGGCCATGACTACGAGGGTCTCTCTTATGTCTCCCACGTTCCTTTCGTCATTCTCGACATGTTCAACCTCCGTCGCATAAACATCGACATGGCCACTGAGACTGCGTGGGTTCAAGCCGGCGCTACGCTGGGCGAACTTTACTATAGCATTGCAAAAGCAAGCCGTGTCCACGGTTTCCCGGCTGGGGTTTGCCCCACCATCGGCGTCGGCGGTCACATTACGGGAGGAGGGTACGGAAATATGTTGAGGAAACACGGGCTGTCTGTGGACAACGTCGTAGATGCACAGATCGTGGACGTGAATGGAAGACTTCTTGATAGAAAATCCATGGGTGAAGATCTGTTCTGGGCAATTCGCGGAGGTGGGGCAGCGAGTTTCTGTGTCATTCTTGCTTGGAAGATAAAACTAGTTCCGGTGACGAAGATAGTGACCGTTTTCGACAAGGGTATTCTCTTGGAGGAAGGTGCAGTAGATGTCTTCTACCAGTGGCAACGGGTTGCTAGTACAAGGTTGCCGAAAGAAGTCTTCATAAGAGCAATGGCAGAATATCAATCCGGAAAGCCCCTAAACGTACGATTTGTCGGATTCTTTCTAGGCAAAAGCGATTCGCTTGTTACTTTGTTGCATCAGAGTCTGCCTCTACTGAACTTGACGCGCAAGGACTGCCAAGAAATGAGCTGGCTGAATTCCACAGTGTTTTGGAACGGGTTTCCTCCTGGGACTCCTGTAGAGGCTCTGCTGAACAGAGAAAATTACAAATACAAAATCTACTTCAAGAGCAAATCAGATTACGTCAAGAAGATAGTCCCAAAGAAGGACTTGGGAAAAATTTTCCAGAATCTGACGGATTACGGGATTTCACAGATGCAATGGAACCCTTACGGAGGGAGAATGAGCCAGATTTCGAAAACCGAAACGGCGTTTGCTCATAGATCAGGATATTTGTTCAAGATTCAATATCTCAAAGTCTGGAATAACGCTTCTGACACAGAGCACCGTCTGGAGGCAATGAGAGCTTTCTATGCATCAATGGCTCCATATGTGTCTTGTCAGCCACGGGAGTCGTTTCAGAATTACAGAGACCTTGACATTGGGAGCAACTTGAGCAACCGGACAGATTTTGACAAGGCTAAGATCTATGGCCGCAAGTATTTCAAAGGGAATTTCGAGAGGTTGACGCAAGTTAAAGCAATGGTTGATCCTGATAATTTTTTCAGACATGAGCAGAGTATTCCCCCTAGCAAGGGTACCTGATTTGTTTGCCTGGCAAGCTATGTACGCATAAATTATTATGCTTAACCCAGCCATCATCTATATATAGAGTCCTAGCTCGAATAAGAAATTATATGTTTGCGTCGGCACTTCATTCAGAAACTGTACGTATGATATTTGCAGAACCTTTTAGGGTCAAATGGTTGACCTTTTTTTCTTCCACTTGCTCTGTAGATTGTGGGGGGAGAATATATGACCTCAGGTGTATTTTTATTCTTATACACAATGTCTTGCTGAGGCAAAGAAGAGAAAGGGGATGAGTTCAAATTAACAGTCCACACAAATTAAAGGTTCTCATCTTCCTGTAGCAATATTAATTAATTGTGGCATGTAAGAAACAAAGCTCATCTATTAGCTGAGAATGTGCCGAAAACAGCAAGGAGAAGTCTTTAACTAAGAGGTGCTGGATGTCATCCACAATGGGTATGATTCAGTTACCAATCTTGGTGCAGGCCCCTATAACATTAACAGCAGCATTATGGGCTTCAACAATGAGTTAATTTCACATTCTGGACTTCCTGCATAATTCTCAAAGTTGTCTGACAGCAGCAACCAAATAAAC